>CM068370.1:438565818-440965818 GCA_034769895.1 Magicicada septendecula | reverse complement strand
TTGGTTATACTGTGACTATTAACTATGTTTATGTTGCGTTTAATGATGTTTACCAATTTCTTAGCTGTTTAATAACCAGGTGCAGTGGTGAAGTTAATTAACGGTCTTATCGGAACACCAGTCTTATGTAATTTTGGTAACCCTGTCAATGTGGGTGCCCTTGAATTGATGGGCTTTAACGATCGTCTAGTTCGCTCATCAAACAAATGCACACTCTTATTTATGCCCCGATTTAGACACTTGACGTATTGTGCAGTAGGGTCCGAGTTTAATTTCTCAATGTTGTTGTTAGCGATAAAGTTCCGTATCTTATCAGTATAATCACTATTGTCCATAATGACAACAGTGTTGCCTTTGTCAGCCTTGGTTACGAGAGCACAGTTGTCTGACAGTTTGCGCTTTAAACCCGTTAAGATATTGCGTTCTTTATTATAATTATTAAAAGTACACGGAACCGAAGAATAAATATTAGTATTCTGGTTTCTTATGATATTACTGAGCTTATTATTGATTAATATCCGTGCCTTATCTTGGACCTTCTGGTCTTCTATTGCTTTCACCACAGCTTCAGCATTTATAATTTTAGCAGCAATATATTTATGGCTGAAGTTAGATTTTGAACGAGGTAAATTATAATTTAAGCCCTTTTTCAACAAATTAAAGATTCTTCTTCAGTTAGATCTATTGATGTTAAGTTCTGCAATCGTGTATAAAATTTAGGTTTACAGGCAATGTTGTTGGCTTCCTGCTGTTGTCTCTCTAATAACCTTTGGAATTTGCTTGTTTGCTTGCTACGCATTTGATAAATAATTCGCTGTATGTCATTGTTTATGAAATCAAGATAGTTATCAAGCAAGGCCGGGTGTACGTCATTAAGTAATTGCAAATGTACTCTGTATAATCTTGAATTGAGATGGGATTTTTTCTTGTATAACGATTTTAATTCTTCTTTAATTCTGTACAATTCTGCGTGCCTTTTAGTTTTATGTCAGCAAAGGATGAGCATTTAAATTTTATACTAGTGTAATTAGGTGTAATATTATTCTTCAGACAAGTTTTATTAAATCTGATATGTAAAATGGTCTTATGAAGCTGGATCTTAATATTCTGAAAATTACGTACTATATTTGCTCGACTTGCAATATTCATATTGTTAATGGAATAAATCCGCTTATAGTCCAAGCCACGTATTTTATAATCAACTAAACGATATGTAACTCACCGTCTGTGGCTTAAGTAAATGTCTTTATACAATTGACATGTTTCGGGACACTTGTCCCATCATCAGAATATTTAAAAAAGTCTCTTCATACCATCATACGATGGCACAGTCGTCAATATATTAAAAATATTAAAATCCACTTAACACAAAACACAATTACACTACACAAAGTACGCACACAACAATTTTCGGTGTACACCACACGGTAACCGACAGCACACTGGTTCATATTTCACTCGTGTCGCGACAATATCGCAACGCAGTATCGTACAGGACATTAGATTTAAAGTTCAGCTGATCATTTAAAATATGTGGCCTGGTAACAGGATTATTATACGCTCTATATATCTCAAACTCCTCAAGGGCGTTCATGTAACGTCCTTTATTACAAAAGTGAATGGGTATCAAGTTGGTATGAAAATTAGTATAGTTGTGATTTTCATCAATAAGATGTTTAGCGAATTTAGATTTTACATTTTCTGTGTTATGAAAATAAGTGGGTGGCTTATGTTCAACAAACCTCTTGAAAAAACCACGGCCCGTTTGGCGCACATAAAAAGCATCACAACTATTACATATTAATTTATAAATCCCTGTTTTATTTTCAAGGACGGTTGGTTCCCGAGTACGAAGGCTATTTAAAATGTTATTTGTAGTCTTATATGTGACAACAACGTTTGACTTGTTTAAAACAGAAGACAGAATTCTAGGTAGAAAGCTCATGTATGGTATAGAAATGTATTTATACACACTGTCCCCAGGTGCCCTTAGCGTGATTGCGATTTTTCGTCTCATATGTTTTTTAAGGATATTATTTACTACCGCTTTTTTGTAGCCATTGGTGACCGCAATATGTTTAATTGTATTTAGTTCGTCTTGATAATCCTTGTCACTGAGGGGCAATGATAAGAGGCGGTTAACCATGCTGTGGAAAGCAGCCATTTTCTCCGATACCGGATGATAAGATGTGGCGTGTATTATAGTGTCAGTTGTAGTGGGTTTCCTATAAATATTAAACTCCAATTTATTAATATTTCTGGTGATCGTCAAATCAAGAAAATTTAATTTTCCACTGTCCTCGTGCTCCAGTGTAAACTGTATATAGTTATTAATACTGTTTAAATATGTGTGTAGCCTATCTATTTGTCTATGTGTGCCTTTATAGATCAAAAAGGTGTCGTCAACATACCGGCCATAAAATATTATGTTATCATTGTACACACTATTGGAAAAAATAAAGGAGTTTTCGAAATGGTTTAAGTACACTTCAGCAAGGAGACCAGAGAGTGAAGAACCCATTGGCCACACCATCATGTTGGCTAAAGAATTGCTTGTCATGCGTGAAATAATTCTGGTTAAGAATCACCTCCAAAAGATCCATCAATTCATTAATACTTTCAACATTCAATTTATTAGTATTGACGAGGTTATTTCTCAAAATTTGTAAGGTATCAGCAACCGGTATATTCGTATATAAATTAACAATATCAAACGAAACCAGCTTATGATGAGGTTCGATCTTTAGATCCTTCACTTTATTGACAAAATCGATATTATTGGTTATACTGTGACTATTAACTATGTTTATGTTGCGTTTAATGATGTTTACCAATTTCTTAGCTGTTTTATAACCAGGTGCAGTGGTGAAGTTAATTAACGGTCTTATCGGAACACCAGTCTTATGTAATTTTGGTAACCCTGTCAATGTGGGTGCCCTTGAATTGATGGGCTTTAACGATCGTCTAGTTCGCTCATCAAACAAATGCACACTCTTATTTATGCCCCGATTTAGACACTTGACGTATTGTGCAGTAGGGACCGAGTTTAATTTCTCAATGTTGTTGTTAGCGATAAAGTTCCGTATCTTATCAGTATAATCACTATTGTCCATAATGACAACAGTGTTGCCTTTGTCAGCCTTGGTTACGAGAGCACAGTTGTCTGACAGTTTGCGCTTTAAACCCGTTAAGATATTGCGTTCTTCATTATAATTATTAAAAGTACACGGAACCGAAGAATAAATATTAGTATTCTGGTTTCTTATGATATTACTGAGCTTATTATTGATTGAAATCCGTGCCTCATATTGGACCTTCTGGTCTTCTATTGCTTTGACCACAGCTTCAGCATTTATAATTTTAGCAGCAATATATTTATGGCTGAAGTTAGATTTTGAACGAGGTAAATTATAATTTAAGCCCTTTTTCAACAAATTAGATTCTTCTTCAGTTAGATCTATTGATGTTAAGTTCTGCAATCGTGTATAAAATTTATGTTTACAGGCAATGTTGTTGGCTTCCTGCTGTTGTCTCTCTAATAACCTTTGGAATTTGCTTGTTTGCTTGCTACGCATTTGATAAATAATTCGCTGTATGTCATTGTTTATGAAATCAAGATAGTTATCAAGCAAGGCCGGGTGTACGTCATTAAGTAATTGCAAATGTACTCTGTATAATCTTGAATTGAGATGGGATTTTTTCTTGTATAACGATTTTAATTCTTCTTTAATTCTGTACAATTCTGCGTGCCTTTTAGTTTTTATATCAGCAAAGGATGAGCATTTAAATTTTATACTAGTGTAATTAGCTGTAATATTATTCTTCAGACAAGTTTTATTATATCTGATATGCAAAATGGTCTTATGAAGCTGGATCTTAATATTCTGAAAATTACGTACTATATTTGCTCGACTTGCAATATTCATATTGTTAATGGAATAAATCCGCTTATAGTCCAAGCCACGTATTTTATAATCAACTAAACGCTATGTAATTCACCGTCTGTGGCTTAAGTAAATGTCTTTATACAATTGACATGTTTCGGGACACTTGTCCCATCATCAGAATATTTAAAAAAGTCTCTTCATACCATCATACGATGGCACAGTCGTCAATATATTAAAAATATCAAAATCCACATAACACAAAACACAATTACACTACACAAAGTACGCACACAACAATTTTCGGTGTACACCACACGGTAACCGACAGCACACTGGTTCATATTTCACTCGTGTCGCGACAATATCGCAACGCAGTATCGTACAGGACATTAGATTTAAAGTTCAGCTGATCATTTAAAATATGTGGCCTGGTAACAGGATTATTATACGCTCTATATATCTCAAACTCCTCAAGGGCGTTCATGTAACGTCCTTTATTACAAAAGTGAAGGGGTATCAAGTTGGTATGAAAATTAGTATAGTTGTGATTTTCATCAATAAGATGTTTAGCGAATTTAGATTTTACATTTTCTGTGTTATGAAAATAAGTGGGTGGCTTATGTTCAACAAACCTCTTGTAAAGACCACGGCCCGTTTGGCCCACATAAAAAGCATCACAACTATTACATATTAATTTATAGATCCCTGTTTTATTTTCAAGGACGGTTGGTTCCCGAGTACGAAGGCTATTTAAAATGTTATTTGTAGTCTTATATGTGACAACAACGTTTGACTTGTTTAAAACAGAAGACAGAATACTAGGTAGAAAGCTCATGTATGGTATAGAAGTGTATTTATACACACTGTCCCCAGGTGCCCTTAGCGTGTTTGCGATTTTTCGTCTCATATGTTTTTTAAGGATATTATTTACTACCGCTTTTTTGTAGCCATTGGTGACCGCAATATGTTTAATTGTATTTAGTTCGTCTTGATAATCCTTGTCGCTGAGGGGCAATGATAAGAGGCGGTTAACCATGCTGTGGAAAGCAGCCATTTTCTCCGATACCGGATGATAAGATGTGGCGTGTATTATAGTGTCAGTTGTAGTGGGTTTCCTATAAATATTAAACTCCAATTTATTAATATTTCTGGTGACCGTCAAATCAAGAAAATTTAATTTTGCACTGTCCTCGTGCTCCAGTGTAAACTGTATATAGTTATTAATACTGTTTAAATATGTGTGTAGCCTATCTATTTGTCTATGTGTGCCTTTATAGATCAAAAAGGTGTCGTCAACATACCGGCCATAAAATATTATGTTATCATTGTACACACTATTGGAAAAAATAAAGGAGTTTTCGAAATGGTTTAAGTACACTTCAGCAAGGAGGCCAGAGAGTGGAGAACCCATTGCCACACCATCATGTTGGCTAAAGAATTGCTTGTCATGCGTGAAATAATTCTGGTTAAGAATCACCTCCAAAAGATCCATCAATTCATTAATACTTTCAACATTCAATTTATTAGTATTGACGAGGTTATTTCTCAAAATTTGTAAGGTATCAGCAACCGGTATATTCGTATATAAATTAACAATATCAAACGAAACCAGCTTATGATGAGGTTCGATCTTTAGATCCTTCACTTTATTGACAAAATCGATATTATTGGTTATACTGTGACTATTAACTATGTTTATGTTGCGTTTAATGATGTTTACCAATTTCTTAGCTGTTTTATAACCAGGTGCAGTGGTGAAGTTAATTAACGGTCTTATCGGAACACCAGTCTTATGTAATTTTGGTAACCCTGTCAATGTGGGTGCCCTTGAATTGATGGGCTTTAACGATCGTCTAGTTCGCTCATCAAACAAATGCACACTCTTATTTATGCCCCGATTTAGACACTTGACGTATTGTGCAGTAGGGACCGAGTTTAATTTCTCAATGTTGTTGTTAGCGATAAAGTTCCGTATCTTATCAGTATAATCACTATTGTCCATAATGACAACAGTGATGCCTTTGTCAGCCTTGGTTACGAGAGCACAGTTGTCTGACAGTTTGCGCTTTAAACCCGTTAAGATATTGCGTTCTTTATTATAATTATTAAAAGTACACGGAACCGAAGAATAAATATTAGTATTCTGGTTTCTTATGATATTACTGAGCTTATTATTGATTGAAATCCGTGCCTCATCTTGGACCTTCTGGTCTTCTATTGCTTTGACCACAGCTTCAGCATTTATAATTTTAGCAGCAATATATTAATGGCTGAAGTTAGATTTTGAACGAGGTAAATTATAATTTAAGCCCTTTTTCAACAAATTAGATTCTTCTTCAGTTAGATCTATTGATGTTAAGTTCTGCAATCGTGTATAAAATTTATGTTTACAGGCAATGTTGTTGGCTTCCTGCTGTTGTCTCTCTAATAACCTTTGGAATTTGCTTGTTTGCTTGCTACGCATTTGATAAATAATTCGCTGTATGTCATTGTTTATGAAATCAAGATAGTTATCAAGCAAGGCCGGGTGTACGTCATTAAGTAATTGCAAATGTACTCTGTATAATCTTGAATTGAGATGGGATTTTTTCTTGTATAACGATTTTAATGCTTCTTTAATTCTGTACAATTCTGCGTGCCTTTTAGTTTTTATATCAGCAAAGGATGAGCATTTAAATTTTATACGAGTGTAATTAGGTGTAATATTATTCTTCAGACAAGTTTTTAAATCTCATATGTAAAATGGTCTTATGAAGCGGGATCTTAATATTCTGAAAATTACGTACTATATTTGCTCGACTTGAAATATTCATATTGTTAATGGAATAAACCGCTTATAGTCCAAGCCACGTATTTTATAATCAACTAAACGCTATGTAACTCACCGTCTGTGTCTTAAGTAAATGTGTTTATACAATTGACATGTTTCGGGACACTTGTCCCATCATCAGAATATTTAAAAAAGTCTCTTCATACCATCATACGATGGCACAGTCGTCAATATATTAAAAATATTAAAATCCACTTAACACAAAACACAATTACACTACACAAAGTACGCACACAACAATTTTCGGTGTACACCACACGGTAACCGACAGCGCACTGGTTCATATTTCACTCGTGTCGCGACAATATCGCAACGCAGTATCGTACAGGACATTAGATTTAAAGTTCAGCTGATCATCTAAAATATGTGGCCTGGTAACAGGATTATTATACGCTCTATATATCTCAAACTCCTCAAGGGCGTTCATGTAACGTCCATTATTACAAAAGTGAAGGGGTATCAAGTTGGTATGAAAATTAGTATAGTTGTGATTTTCATCAATAAGATGTTTAGCGAATTTAGATTTTACATTTTCTGTGTTATGAAAATAAGTGGGTGGCTTATGTTCAACAAACCTCTTGAAAAAACCACGGCCCGTTTGGCCCACATAAAAAGCATCACAACTATTACATATTAATTTATAGATCCCTGTTTTATTTTCAAGGACGGTTGGTTCCCGAGTACGAAGGCTATTTAAAATGTTATTTGTAGTCTTATATGTGACAACAACGTTTGACTTGTTTAAAACAGAAGACAGAATTCTAGGTAGAAGGTCATGTATGGTATAGAAATGTATGTATACACACTGTCCCCAGGTGCCCTTAGCGTGTTTGCGATTTTTCGTCTCATATGTTTTTTAAGGATATTATTTACTACCGCTTTTTTGTAGCCATTGGTGACCGCAATATGTTTAATTGTATTTAGTTCGTCTTGATAATCCTTGTCGATGAGGGGCAATGATAAGAGGCGGTTAACCATGCTGTGGAAAGCAGCCATTTTCTCCGATACCGGATGATAAGATGTGGCGTGTATTATAGTGTCAGTTGTAGTGGGTTTCCTATAAATATTAAACTCCAATTTATTAATATTTATGGTGACCGTCAAATCAAGAAAATTTAATTTTCCACTGTCCTCGTGCTCCAGTGTAAACTATATATTGTTATTAATACTGTTTAAATATGTGTGTAGCCTATCTATTTGTCCATGTGTGCCTTTATAGATCAAAAAGGTGTCGTCAACATACCGGCCATAAAATATTATGTTATCATTGTACACACTATTGGAAAAAATAAAGGAGTTTTCGAAATGGTTTAAGTACACTTCAGCAAGGAGACCAGAGAGTGGAGAACCCATTGCCACACCATCATGTTGGCTAAAGAATTGCTTGTCATGCGTGAAATAATTCTGGTTAAGAATCACCTCCAAAAGATCCATCAATTCATTAATACTTTCAACATTCAATTTATTAGTATTGACGAGGTTATTTCTCAAAATTTGTAAGGTATCAGCAACCGGTATATTCGTATATAAAATAACAATATCAAACGAAACCAGCTTATGATGAGGTTCGATCTTTAGATCCTTCACTTTATTGACAAAATCGATATTATTGGTTATACTGTGACTATTAACTATGTTTATGTTGCGTTTAATGATGTTTACCAATTTCTTAGCTGTTTTATAACCAGGTGCAGTGGTGAAGTTAATTAACGGTCTTATCGGAACACCAGTCTTATGTAATTTTCGTAACCCTGTCAATGTGGGTGCCCTTGAATTGATGGGCTTTAACGATCGTCTAGTTCGCTCATCAAACAAATGCACACTCTTATTTATGCCCCGATTTAGACACTTGACGTATTGTGCAGTAGGGTCCGAGTTTAATTTCTCAATGTTGTTGTTAGCGATAAAGTTCCGTATCTTATCAGTATAATCACTATTGTCCATAATGACAACAGTGTTGCCTTTGTCAGCCTTGGTTACGAGAGCACAGTTGTCTGACAGTTTGCGCTTTAAACCCGTTAAGATATTGCGTTCTTTATTATAATTATTAAAAGTACACGGAACCGAAGAATAAATATTAGTATTCTGGTTTCTTATGATATTACTGAACTTATTATTGATTAATATCCGTGCCTTATCTTGGACCTTCTGGTCTTCTATTGCTTTCACCACAGCTTCAGCATTTATAATTTTAGCAGCAATATATTTATGGCTGAAGTTAGATTTTGAACGAGGTAAATTATAATTTAAGCCCTTTTTCAACAAATTAAAGATTCTTCTTCAGTTAGATCTATTGATGTTAAGTTCTGCAATCGTGTATAAAATTTAGGTTTACAGGCAATGTTGTTGGCTTCCTGCTGTTGTCTCTCTAATAACCTTTGGAATTTGCTTGTTTGCTTGCTACGCATTTGATAAATAATTCGCTGTATGTCATTGTTTATGAAATCAAGATAGTTATCAAGCAAGGCCGGGTGTACGTCATTAAGTAATTGCAAATGTACTCTGTATAATCTTGAATTGAGATGGGATTTTTTCTTGTATAACGATTTTAATTCTTCTTTAATTCTGTACAATTCTGCGTGCCTTTTAGTTTTATGTCAGCAAAGGATGAGCATTTAAATTTTATACTAGTGTAATTAGGTGTAATATTATTCTTCAGACAAGTTTTATTAAATCTGATATGTAAAATGGTCTTATGAAGCTGGATCTTAATATTCTGAAAATTACGTACTATATTTGCTCGACTTGCAATATTCATATTGTTAATGGAATAAATCCGCTTATAGTCCAAGCCACGTATTTTATAATCAACTAAACGATATATAACTCACCGTCTGTGGCTTAAGTAAATGTCTTTATACAATTGACATGTTTCGGGACACTTGTCCCATCATCAGAATATTTAAAAAAGTCTCTTCATACCATCATACGATGGCACAGTCGTCAATATATTAAAAATATTAAAATCCACTTAACACAAAACACAATTACACTACACAAAGTACGCACACAACAATTTTCGGTGTACACCACACGGTAACCGACAGCACACTGGTTCATATTTCACTCGTGTCGCGACAATATCGCAACGCAGTATCGTACAGGACATTAGATTTAAAGTTCAGCTGATCATTTAAAATATGTGGCCTGGTAACAGGATTATTATACGCTCTATATATCTCAAACTCCTCAAGGGCGTTCATGTAACGTCCTTTATTACAAAAGTGAATGGGTATCAAGTTGGTATGAAAATTTGTATAGTTGTGATTTTCATCAATAAGATGTTTAGCGAATTTAGATTTTACATTTTCTGTGTTATGAAAATAAGTGGGTGGCTTATGTTCAACAAACCTCTTGAAAAAACCACGGCCCGTTTGGCGCACATAAAAAGCATCACAACTATTACATATTAATTTATAGATCCCTGTTTTATTTTCAAGGACGGTTGGTTCCCGAGTACGAAGGCTATTTAAAATGTTATTTGTAGTCTTATATGTGACAACAACGTTTGACTTGTTTAAAACAGAAGACAGAATTCTAGGTAGAAAGCTCATGTATGGTATAGAAATGTATTTATACACACTGTCCCCAGGTGCCCTTAGCGTGATTGCGATTTTTCGTCTCATATGTTTTTTAAGGATATTATTTACTACCGCTTTTTTGTAGCCATTGGTGACCGCAATATGTTTAATTGTATTTAGTTCGTCTTGATAATCCTTGTCGCTGAGGGGCAATGATAAGAGGCGGTTAACCATGCTGTGGAAAGCAGCCATTTTCTCCGATACCGGATGATAAGATGTGGCGTGTATTATAGTGTCAGTTGTAGTGGGTTTCCTATAAATATTAAACTCCAATTTATTAATATTTCTGGTGATCGTCAAATCAAGAAAATTTAATTTTCCACTGTCCTCGTGCTCCAGTGTAAACTGTATATAGTTATTAATACTGTTTAAATATGTGTGTAGCCTATCTATTTGTCTATGTGTGCCTTTATAGATCAAAAAGGTGTCGTCAACATACCGGCCATAAAATATTATGTTATCATTGTACACACTATTGGAAAAAATAAAGGAGTTTTCGAAATGGTTTAAGTACACTTCAGCAAGGAGACCAGAGAGTGAACAACCCATTGGCCACACCATCATGTTGGCTAAAGAATTGCTTGTCATGCGTGAAATAATTCTGGTTAAGAATCACCTCCAAAAGATCCATCAATTCATTAATACTTTCAACATTCAATTTATTAGTATTGACGAGGTTATTTCTCAAAATTTGTAAGGTATCAGCAACCGGTATATTCGTATATAAATTAACAATATCAAACGAAACCAGCTTATGATGAGGTTCGATCTTTAGATCCTTCACTTTATTGACAAAATCGATATTATTGGTTATACTGTGACTATTAACTATGTTTATGTTGCGTTTAATGATGTTTACCAATTTCTTAGCTGTTTTATAACCAGGTGCAGTGGTGAAGTTAATTAACGGTCTTATCGGAACACCAGTCTTATGTAATTTTGGTAACCCTGTCAATGTGGGTGCCCTTGAATTGATGGGCTTTAACGATCGTCTAGTTCGCTCATCAAACAAATGCACACTCTTATTTATGCCCCGATTTAGACACTTGACGTATTGTGCAGTAGGGACCGAGTTTAATTTCTCAATGTTGTTGTTAGCGATAAAGTTCCGTATCTTATCAGTATAATCACTATTGTCCATAATGACAACAGTGTTGCCTTTGTCAGCCTTGGTTACGAGAGCACAGTTGTCTGACAGTTTGCGCTTTAAACCCGTTAAGATATTGCGTTCTTTATTATAATTATTAAAAGTACACGGAACCGAAGAATAAATATTAGTATTCTGGTTTCTTATGATATTACTGAGCTTATTATTGATTGAAATCCGTGCCTCATATTGGACCTTCTGGTCTTCTATTGCTTTGACCACAGCTTCAGCATTTATAATTTTAGCAGCAATATATTTATGGCTGAAGTTAGATTTTGAACGAGGTAAATTATAATTTAAGCCCTTTTTCAACAAATTAGATTCTTCTTCAGTTAGATCTATTGATGTTAAGTTCTGCAATCGTGTATAAAATTTATGTTTACAGGCAATGTTGTTGGCTTCCTGCTGTTGTCTCTCTAATAACCTTTGGAATTTGCTTGTTTGCTTGCTACGCATTTGATAAATAATTCGCTGTATGTCATTGTTTATGAAATCAAGATAGTTATCAAGCAAGGCCGGGTGTACGTCATTAAGTAATTGCAAATGTACTCTGTATAATCTTGAATTGAGATGGGATTTTTTCTTGTATAACGATTTTAATTCTTCTTTAATTCTGTACAATTCTGCGTGCCTTTTAGTTTTTATATCAGCAAAGGATGAGCATTTAAATTTTATACAAGTGTAATTAGCTGTAATATTATTCTTCAGACAAGTTTTATTAAATCTGATATGCAAAATGGTCTTATGAAGCTGGATCTTAATATTCTGAAAATTACGTACTATATTTGCTCGACTTGCAATATTCATATTGTTAATGGAATAAATCCGCTTATAGTCCAAGCCACGTATTTTATAATCAACTAAACGCTATGTAATTCACCGTCTGTGGCTTAAGTAAATGTCTTTATACAATTGACATGTTTCGGGACACTTGTCCCATCATCAGAATATTTAAAAAAGTCTCTTCATACCATCATACGATGGCACAGTCGTCAATATATTAAAAATATCAAAATCCACATAACACAAAACACAATTACACTACACAAAGTACGCACACAACAATTTTCGGTGTACACCACACGGTAACCGACAGCACACTGGTTCATATTTCACTCGTGTCGCGACAATATCGCAACGCAGTATCGTACAGGACATTAGATTTAAAGTTCAGCTGATCATTTAAAATATGTGGCCTGGTAACAGGATTATTATACGCTCTATATATCTCAAACTCCTCAAGGGCGTTCATGTAACGTCCTTTATTACAAAAGTGAAGGGGTATCAAGTTGGTATGAAAATTAGTATAGTTGTGATTTTCATCAATAAGATGTTTAGCGAATTTAGATTTTACATTTTCTGTGTTATGAAAATAAGTGGGTGGCTTATGTTCAACAAACCTCTTGAAAAAACCACGGCCCGTTTGGCCCACATAAAAAGCATCACAACTATTACATATTAATTTATAGATCCCTGTTTTATTTTCAAGGACGGTTGGTTCCCGAGTACGAAGGCTATTTAAAATGTTATTTGTAGTCTTATATGTAACAACAACGTTTGACTTGTTTAAAACAGAAGACAGAATACTAGGTAGAAAGCTCATGTATGGTATAGAAATGTATTTATACACACTGTCCCCAGGTGCCCTTAGCGTGTTTGCGATTTTTCGTCTCATATGTTTTTTAAGGATATTATTTACTACCGCTTTTTTGTAGCCATTGGTGACCGCAATATGTTTAATTGTATTTAGTTCGTCTTGATAATCCTTGTCGCTGAGGGGCAATGATAAGAGGCGGTTAACCATGCTGTGGAAAGCAGCCATTTTCTCCGATACCGGATGATAAGATGTGGCGTGTATTATAGTGTCAGTTGTAGTGGGTTTCCTATAAATATTAAACTCCAATTTATTAATATTTCTGGTGACCGTCAAATCAAGAAAATTTAATTTTCCACTGTCCTCGTGCTCCAGTGTAAACTGTATATAGTTATTAATACTGTTTAAATATGTGTGTAGCCTATCTATTTGTCTATGTGTGCCTTTATAGATCAAAAAGGTGTCGTCAACATACCGGCCATAAAATATTATGTTATCATTGTACACACTATTGGAAAAAATAAAGGAGTTTTCGAAATGGTTTAAGTACACTTCAGCAAGGAGGCCAGAGAGTGGAGAACCCATTGCCACACCATCATGTTGGCTAAAGAATTGCTTGTCATGGGTGAAATAATTCTGGTTAAGAATCACCTCCAAAAGATCCATCAATTCATTAATACTTTCAACATTCAATTTATTAGTATTGACGAGGTTATTTCTCAAAATTTGTAAGGTATCAGCAACCGGTATATTCGTAAATAAATTAACAATATCAAACGAAACCAGCTTATGATGAGGTTCGATCTTTAGATCCTTCACTTTATTGACAAAATCGATATTATTGGTTATACTGTGACTATTAACTATGTTTATGTTGCGTTTAATGATGTTTACCAATTTCTTAGCTGTTTTATAACCAGGTGCAGTGGTGAAGTTAATTAACGGTCTTATCGGAACACCAGTCTTATGTAATTTTGGTAACCCTGTCAATGTGGGTGCCCTTGAATTGATGGGCTTTAACGATCGTCTAGTTCGCTCATCAAACAAATGCACACTCTTATTTATGCCCCGATTTAGACACTTGACGTATTGTGCAGTAGGGACCGAGTTTAATTTCTCAATGTTGTTGTTAGCGATAAAGTTCCGTATCTTATCAGTATAATCACTATTGTCCATAATGACAACAGTGTTGCCTTTGTCAGCCTTGGTTACGAGAGCACAGTTGTCTGACAGTTTGCGCTTTAAACACGTTAAGATATTGCGTTCTTTATTATAATTATTAAAAGTACACGGAACCGAAGAATAAATATTAGTATTCTGGTTTCTTATGATATTACTGAGCTTATTATTGATTGAAATCCGTGCCTCATATTGGACCTTCTGGTCTTCTATTGCTTTGACCACAGCTTCAGCATTTATAATTTTAGCAGCAATATATTTATGGCTGAAGTTAGATTTTGAACGAGGTAAATTATAATTTAAGCCCTTTTTCAACAAATTAGATTCTTCTTCAGTTAGATCTATTGATGTTAAGTTCTGCAATCGTGTATAAAATTTATGTTTACAGGCAATGTTGTTGGCTTCCTGCTGTTGTCTCTCTAATAACCTTTGGAATTTGCTTGTTTGCTTGCTACGCATTTGATAAATAATTCGCTGTATGTCATTGTTTATGAAATCAAGATAGTTATCAAGCAAGGCCGGGTGTACGTCATTAAGTAATTGCAAATGTACTCTGTATAATCTTGAATTGAGATGGGATTTTTTCTTGTATAACGATTTTAATTCTTCTTTAATTCTGTACAATTCTGCGTGCCTTTTAGTTTTTATATCAGCAAAGGATGAGCATTTAAATTTTATACTAGTGTAATTAGCTGTAATATTATTCTTCAGACAAGTTTTATTAAATCTGATATGCAAAATGGTCTTATGAAGCTGGATCTTAATATTCTGAAAATTACGTACTATATTTGCTCGACTTGCAATATTCATATTGTTAATGGAATAAATCCGCTTATAGTCCAAGCCACGTATTTTATAATCAACTAAACGCTATGTAATTCACCGTCTGTGGCTTAAGTAAATGTCTTTATACAATTGACATGTTTCGGGACACTTGTCCCATCATCAGAATATTTAAAAAAGTCTCTTCATACCATCATACGATGGCACAGTCGTCAATATATTAAAAATATCAAAATCCACATAACACAAAACACAATTACACTACACAAAGTACGCACACAACAATTTTCGGTGTACACCACACGGTAACCGACAGCACACTGGTTCATATTTCACTCGTGTCGCGACAATATCGCAACGCAGTATCGTACAGGACATTAGATTTAAAGTTCAGCTGATCATTTAAAATATGTGGCCTGGTAACAGGATTATTATACGCTCTATATATCTCAAACTCCTCAAGGGCGTTCATGTAACGTCCTTTATTACAAAAGTGAAGGGGTATCAAGTTGGTATGAAAATTAGTATAGTTGTGATTTTCATCAATAAGATGTTTAGCGAATTTAGATTTTACATTTTCTGTGTTATGAAAATAAGTGGGTGGCTTATGTTCAACAAACCTCTTGAAAAAACCACGGCCCGTTTGGCCCACATAAAAAGCATCACAACTATTACATATTAATTTATAGATCCCTGTTTTATTTTCAAGGACGGTTGGTTCCCGAGTACGAAGGCTATTTAAAATGTTATTTGTAGTCTTATATGTGACAACAACGTTTGACTTGTTTAAAACAGAAGACAGAATACTAGGTAGAAAGCTCATGTATGGTATAGAAGTGTATTTATACACACTGTCCCCAGGTGCCCTTAGCGTGTTTGCGATTTTTCGTCTCATATGTTTTTTAAGGATATTATTTACTACCGCTTTTTTGTAGCCATTGGTGACCGCAATATGTTTAATTGTATTTAGTTCGTCTTGATAATCCTTGTCGCTGAGGGGCAATGATAAGAGGCGGTTAACCATGCTGTGGAAAGCAGCCATTTTCTCCGATACCGGATGATAAGATGTGGCGTGTATTATAGTGTCAGTTGTAGTGGGTTTCCTATAAATATTAAACTCCAATTTATTAATATTTCTGGTGACCGCCAAATCAAGAAAATTTAATTTTCCACTGTCCTCGTGCTCCAGTGTAAACTGTATATAGTTATTAATACTGTTTAAATATGTGTGTAGCCTATCTATTTGTCTATGTGTGCCTTTATAGATCAAAAAGGTGTCGTCAACATACCGGCCATAAAATATTATGTTATCATTGTACACACTATTGGAAAAAATAAAGGAGTTTTCGAAATGGTTTAAGTACACTTCAGCAAGGAGGCCAGAGAGTGGAGAACCCATTGCCACACCATCATGTTGGCTAAAGAATTGCTTGTCATGCGTGAAATAATTCTGGTTAAGAATCACCTCCAAAAGATCCATCAATTCATTAATACTTTCAACATTCAATTTATTAGTATTGACGAGGTTATTTCTCAAAATTTGTAAGGTATCAGCAACCGGTATATTCGTATATAAATTAACAATACCAAACGAAACCAGCTTATGATGAGGTTCGATCTTTAGATCCTTCACTTTATTGACAAAATCGATATTATTGGTTATACTGTGACTATTAACTATGTTTATGTTGCGTTTAATGATGTTTACCAATTTCTTAGCTGTTTTATAACCAGGTGCAGTAGTGAAGTTAATTAACGGTCTTATCGGAACACCAGTCTTATGTAATTTTGGTATCCCTGTCAATGTGGGTGCCCTTGAATTGATGGGCTTTAACGATCGTCTAGTTCGCTCATCAAACAAATGCACACTCTTATTTATGCCCCGATTTAGACACTTGACGTGTTGTGCAGTAGGGACCGAGTTTAATTTCTCAATGTTGTTGTTAGCGATAAAGTTCCGTATCTTATCAGTATAATCACTATTGTCCATAATGACAACAGTGATGCCTTTGTCAGCCTTGGTTACGAGAGCACAGTTGTCTGACAGTTTGCGCTTTAAACCCGTTAAGATATTGCGTTCTTTATTATAATTATTAAAAGTACACGGAACCGAAGAATAAATATTAGTATTCTGGTTTCTTATGATATTACTGAGCTTATTATTGATTGAAATCCGTGCCTCATCTTGGACCTTCTGGTCTTCTATTGCTTTGACCACAGCTTCAGCATTTATAATTTTAGCAGCAATATATTAATGGCTGAAGTTAGATTTTGAACGAGGTAAATTATAATTTAAGCCCTTTTTCAACAAATTAGATTCTTCTTCAGTTAGATCTATTGATGTTAAGTTCTGCAATCGTGTATAAAATTTATGTTTACAGGCAATGTTGTTGGCTTCCTGCTGTTGTCTCTCTAATAACCTTTGGAATTTGCTTGTTTGCTTGCTACGCATTTGATCAATAATTCGCTGTATGTCATTGTTTATGAAATCAAGATAGTTATCAAGCAAGGCCGGGTGTACGTCATTAAGTAATTGCAAATGTACTCTGTATAATCTTGAATTGAGATGGGATTTTTTCTTGTATAACGATTTTAATGCTTCTTTAATTCTGTACAATTCTGCGTGCCTTTTAGTTTTTATATCAGCAAAGGATGAGCATTTAAATTTTATACGAGTGTAATTAGGTGTAATATTATTCTTCAGACAAGTTTTATTAAATCTCATATGTAAAATGGTCTTATGAAGCGGGATCTTAATATTCTGAAAATTACGTACTATATTTGCTCGACTTGCAATATTCATATTGTTAATGGAATAAATCCGCTTATAGTCCAAGCCACGTATTTTATAATCAACTAAACGCTATGTAACTCACCGTCTGTGTCTTAAGTAAATGTCTTTATACAATTGACATGTTTCGGGACACTTGTCCCATCATCAGAATATTTAAAAAAGTCTCTTCATACCATCATACGATGGCACAGTCGTCAATATATTAAAAATATTAAAATTCACTTAACACAAAACACAATTACACTACACAAAGTACGCACACAACAATTTTCGGTGTACACCACACGGTAACCGACAGCGCACTGGTTCATATTTCACTCGTGTCGCGACAATATCGCAACGCAGTATCGTACAGGACATTAGATTTAAAGTTCAGCTGATCATCTAAAATATGTGGCCTGGTAACAGGATTATTATACGCTCTATATATCTCAAACTCCTCAAGGGCGTTCATGTAACGTCCATTATTACAAAAGTGAAGGGGTATCAAGTTGGTATGAAAATTAGTATAGTTGTGATTTTCATCAATAAGATGTTTAGCGAATTTAGATTTTACATTTTCTGTGTTATGAAAATAAGTGGGTGGCTTATGTTCAACAAACCTCTTGAAAAAACCACGGCCCGTTTGGCCCACATAAAAAGCATCACAACTATTACATATTAATTTATAGATCCCTGTTTTATTTTCAAGGACGGTTGGTTCCCGAGTACGAAGGCTATTTAAAATGTTATTTGTAGTCTTATATGTGACAACAACGTTTGACTTGTTTAAAACAGAAGACAGAATTCTAGGTAGAAAGCTCATGTATGGTATAGAAATGTATGTATACACACTGTCCCCAGGTGCCCTTAGCGTGTTTGCGATTTTTCGTCTCATATGTTTTTTAAGGATATTATTTACTACCGCTTTTTTGTAGCCATTGGTGACCGCAATATGTTTAATTGTATTTAGTTCGTCTTGATAATCCTTGTCGCTGAGGGGCAATGATAAGAGGCGGTTAACCATGCTGTGGAAAGCAGCCATTTTCTCCGATACCGGATGATAAGATGTGGCGTGTATTATAGTGTCAGTTGTAGTGGGTTTCCTATAAATATTAAACTCCAATTTATTAATATTTATGGTGACCGTCAAATCAAGAAAATTTAATTTTCCACTGTCCTCGTGCTCCAGTGTAAAGTATATATTGTTATTAATACTGTTTAAATATGTGTGTAGCCTATCTATTTGTCCATGTGTGCCTTTATAGATCAAAAAGGAGTCGTCAACATACCGGCCATAAAATATTATGTTATCATTGTACACACTATTGGAAAAAATAAAGGAGTTTTCGAAATGGTTTAAGTACACTTCAGCAAGGAGGCCAGAGAGTGGAGAACCCATTGCCACACCATCATGTTGGCTAAAGAATTGCTTGTCATGCGTGAAATAATTCTGGTTAAGAATCACCTCCAAAAGATCCATCAATTCATTAATACTTTCAACATTCAATTTATTAGTATTGACGAGGTTATTTCTCAAAATTTGTAAGGTATCAGCAACCGGTATATTCGTATATAAAATAACAATATCAAACGAAACCAGCTTATGATGAGGTTCGATCTTTAGATCCTTCACTTTATTGACAAAATCGATATTATTGGTTATACTGTGACTATTAACTATGTTTATGTTGCGTTTAATGATGTTTACCAATTTCTTAGCTGTTTTATAACCAGGTGCAGTGGTGAAGTTAATTAACGGTCTTATCGGAACACCAGTCTTATGTAATTTTGGTAACCCTGTCAATGTGGGTGCCCTTGAATTGATGGGCTTTAACGATCGTCTAGTTCGCTCATCAAACAAATGCACACTCTTATTTATGCCCCGATTTAGACACTTGACGTATTGTGCAGTAGGGTCCGAGTTTAATTTCTCAATGTTGTTGTTAGCGATAAAGTTCCGTATCTTATCAGTATAATCACTATTGTCCATAATGACAACAGTGTTGCCTTTTTCAGCCTTGGTTACGAGAGCACAGTTGTCTGACAGTTTGCGCTTTAAACCCGTTAAGATATTGCGTTCTTTATTATAATTATTAAAAGTACACGGAACCGAAGAATAAATATTAGTATTCTGGTTTCTTATGATATTACTGAGCTTATTATTGATTAATATCCGTGCCTTATCTTGGACCTTCTGGTCTTCTATTGCTTTCACCACAGCTTCAGCATTTATAATTTTAGCAGCAATATATTTATGGCTGAAGTTAGATTTTGAACGAGGTAAATTATAATTTAAGCCCTTTTTCAACAAATTAAAGATTCTTCTTCAGTTAGATCTATTGATGTTAAGTTCTGCAATCGTGTATAAAATTTAGGTTTACAGGCAATGTTGTTGGCTTCCTGCTGTTGTCTCTCTAATAACCTTTGGAATTTGCTTGTTTGCTTGCTACGCATTTGATAAATAATTCGCTGTATGTCATTGTTTATGAAATCAAGATAGTTATCAAGCAAGGCCGGGTGTACGTCATTAAGTAATTGCAAATGTACTCTGTATAATCTTGAATTGAGATGGGATTTTTTCTTGTATAACGATTTTAATTCTTCTTTAATTCTGTACAATTCTGCGTGCCTTTTAGTTTTATGTCAGCAAAGGATGAGCATTTAAATTTTATACTAGTGTAATTAGGTGTAATATTATTCTTCAGACAAGTTTTATTAAATCTGATATGTAAAATGGTCTTATGAAGCTGGATCTTAATATTCTGAAAATTACGTACTATATTTGCTCGACTTGCAATATTCATATTGTTAATGGAATAAATCCGCTTATAGTCCAAGCCACGTATTTTATAATCAACTAAACGATATGTAACTCACCGTCTGTGGCTTAAGTAAATGTCTTTATACAATTGACATGTTTCGGGACACTTGTCCCATCATCAGAATATTTAAAAAAGTCTCTTCATACCATCATACGATGGCACAGTCGTCAATATATTAAAAATATTAAAATCCACTTAACACAAAACACAATTACACTACACAAAGTACGCACACAACAATTTTCGGTGTACACCACACGGTAACCGACAGCACACTGGTTCATATTTCACTCGTGTCGCGACAATATCGCAACGCAGTATCGTACAGGACATTAGATTTAAAGTTCAGCTGATCATTTAAAATATGTGGCCTGGTAACAGGATTATTATACGCTCTATATATCTCAAACTCCTCAAGGGCGTTCATGTAACGTCCTTTATTACAAAAGTGAATGGGTATCAAGTTGGTATGAAAATTAGTATAGTTGTGATTTTCATCAATAAGATGTTTAGCGAATTTAGATTTTACATTTTCTGTGTTATGAAAATAAGTGGGTGGCTTATGTTCAACAAACCTCTTGAAAAAACCACGGCCCGTTTGGCCCACATAAAAAGCATCACAACTATTACATATTAATTTATAGATCCCTGTTTTATTTTCAAGGACGGTTGGTTCCCGAGTACGAAGGCTATTTAAAATGTTATTTGTAGTCTTATATGTGACAACAAGGTTTGACTTGTTTAAAACAGAAGACAGAATACTAGGTAGAAAGCTCATGTATGGTATAGAAATGTATTTATACACACTGTCCCCAGGTGCCCTTAGCGTGTTTGCGATTTTTCGTCTCATATGTTTTTTAAGGATATTATTTACTACCGCTTTTTTGTAGCCATTGGTGACCGCAATATGTTTAATTGTATTTAGTTCGTCTTGATAATCCTTGTCGCTGAGGGGCAATGATAAGAGGCGGTTAACCATGCTGTGGAAAGCAGCCATTTTCTCCGATACCGGATGATAAGATGTGGCGTGTATTATAGTGTCAGTTGTAGTGGGTTTCCTATAAATATTAAACTCCAATTTATTAATATTTCTGGTGACCGTCAAATCAAGAAAATTTAATTTTAAACTGTCCTCGTGCTCCAGTGTAAACTGTATATTGTTATTAATACTGTTTAAATATGTGTGTAGCCTATCTATTTGTCTATGTGTGCCTTTATAGATCAAAAAGGTGTCGTCAACATACCGGCCATAAAATATTATGTTATCATTGTACACACTATTGGAAAAAATAAAGGAGTTTTCGAAATGGTTTAAGTACACTTCAGCAAGGAGGCCAGAGAGTGGAGAACCCATTGCCACACCATCATGTTGGCTAAAGAATTGCTTGTCATGCGTGAAATAATTCTGGTTAAGAATCACCTCCAAAAGATCCATCAATTCATTAATACTTTCAACATTCAATTTATTAGTATTGACGAGGTTATTTCTCAAAATTTGTAAGGTATCAGCAACCGGTATATTCGTATATAAAATAACAATATCAAACGAAACCAGCTTATGATGAGGTTCGATCTTTAGATCCTTCACTTTATTGACAAAATCGATATTATTGGTTATACTGTGACTATTAACTATGTTTATGTTGCGTTTAATGATGTTTACCAATTTCTTAGCTGTTTTATAACCAGGTGCAGTGGTGAAGTTAATTAACGGTCTTATCGGAACACCAGTCTTATGTAATTTTGGTAACCCTGTCAATGTAGGTGCAGTTGAATTGATGGGCTTTAACGATCGTCTAGTTCGCTCATCAAACAAATGCACACTCTTATTTATGCCCCGATTTAGACACTTGACGTATTGTGCAGTAGGGTCCGAGTTTAATTTCTCAATGTTGTTGTTAGCGATAAAGTTCCGTATCTTATCAGTATAATCACTATTGTCCATAATGACAACAGTGTTGCCTTTTTCAGCCTTGGTTACGAGAGCACAGTTGTCTGACAGTTTGCGCTTTAAACCCGTTAAGATATTGCGTTCTTTATTATAATTATTAAAAGTACACGGAACCGAAGAATAAATATTAGTATTCTGGTTTCTTATGATATTACTGAGCTTATTATTGATTAATATCCGTGCCTTATCTTGGACCTTCTGGTCTTCTATTGCTTTCACCACAGCTTCAGCATTTATAATTTTAGCAGCAATATATTTATGGCTGAAGTTAGATTTTGAACGAGGTAAATTATAATTTAAGCCCTTTTTCAACAAATTAAAGATTCTTCTTCAGTTAGATCTATTGATGTTAAGTTCTGCAATCGTGTATAAAATTTAGGTTTACAGGCAATGTTGTTGGCTTCCTGCTGTTGTCTCTCTAATAACCTTTGGAATTTGCTTGTTTGCTTGCTACGCATTTGATAAATAATTCGCTGTATGTCATTGTTTATGAAATCAAGATAGTTATCAAGCAAGGCCGGGTGTACGTCATTAAGTAATTGCAAATGTACTCTGTATAATCTTGAATTGAGATGGGATTTTTTCTTGTATAACGATTTTAATTCTTCTTTAATTCTGTACAATTCTGCGTGCCTTTTAGTTTTATGTCAGCAAAGGATGAGCATTTAAATTTTATACTAGTGTAATTAGGTGTAATATTATTCTTCAGACAAGTTTTATTAAATCTGATATGTAAAATGGTCTTATGAAGCTGGATCTTAATATTCTGAAAATTACGTACTATATTTGCTCGACTTGCAATATTCATATTGTTAATGGAATAAATCCGCTTATAGTCCAAGCCACGTATTTTATAATCAACTAAACGATATGTAACTCACCGTCTGTGGCTTAAGTAAATGTCTTTATACAATTGACATGTTTCGGGACACTTGTCCCATCATCAGAATATTTAAAAAAGTCTCTTCATACCATCATACGATGGCACAGTCGTCAATATATTAAAAATATTAAAATCCACTTAACACAAAACACAATTACACTACACAAAGTACGCACACAACAATTTTCGGTGTACACCACACGGTAACCGACAGCACACTGGTTCATATTTCACTCGTGTCGCGACAATATCGCAACGCAGTATCGTACAGGACATTAGATTTAAAGTTCAGCTGATCATTTAAAATATGTGGCCTGGTAACAGGATTATTATACGCTCTATATATCTCAAACTCCTCAAGGGCGTTCATGTAACGTCCTTTATTACAAAAGTGAATGGGTATCAAGTTGGTATGAAAATTAGTATAGTTGTGATTTTCATCAATAAGATGTTTAGCGAATTTAGATTTTACATTTTCTGTGTTATGAAAATAAGTGGGTGGCTTATGTTCAACAAACCTCTTGAAAAAACCACGGCCCGTTTGGCCCACATAAAAAGCATCACAACTATTACATATTAATTTATAGATCCCTGTTTTATTTTCAAGGACGGTTGGTTCCCGAGTACGAAGGCTATTTAAAATGTTATTTGTAGTCTTATATGTGACAACAAGGTTTGACTTGTTTAAAACAGAAGACAGAATACTAGGTAGAAAGCTCATGTATGGTATAGAAATGTATTTATACACACTGTCCCCAGGTGCCCTTAGCGTGTTTGCGATTTTTCGTCTCATATGTTTTTTAAGGATATTATTTACTACCGCTTTTTTGTAGCCATTGGTGACCGCAATATGTTTAATTGTATTTAGTTCGTCTTGATAATCCTTGTCGCTGAGGGGCAATGATAAGAGGCGGTTAACCATGCTGTGGAAAGCAGCCATTTTCTCCGATACCGGATGATAAGATGTGGCGTGTATTATAGTGTCAGTTGTAGTGGGTTTCCTATAAATATTAAACTCCAATTTATTAATATTTCTGGTGACCGTCAAATCAAGAAAATTTAATTTTAAACTGTCCTCGTGCTCCAGTGTAAACTGTATATTGTTATTAATACTGTTTAAATATGTGTGTAGCCTATCTATTTGTCTATGTGTGCCTTTATAGATCAAAAAGGTGTCGTCAACATACCGGCCATAAAATATTATGTTATCATTGTACACACTATTGGAAAAAATAAAGGAGTTTTCGAAATGGTTTAAGTACACTTCAGCAAGGAGGCCAGAGAGTGGAGAACCCATTGCCACACCATCATGTTGGCTAAAGAATTGCTTGTCATGCGTGAAATAATTCTGGTTAAGAATCACCTCCAAAAGATCCATCAATTCATTAATACTTTCAACATTCAATTTATTAGTATTGACGAGGTTATTTCTCAAAATTTGTAAGGTATCAGCAACCGGTATATTCGTATATAAAATAACAATATCAAACGAAACCAGCTTATGATGAGGTTCGATCTTTAGATCCTTCACTTTATTGACAAAATCGATATTATTGGTTATACTGTGACTATTAACTATGTTTATGTTGCGTTTAATGATGTTTACCAATTTCTTAGCTGTTTTATAACCAGGTGCAGTGGTGAAGTTAATTAACGGTCTTATCGGAACACCAGTCTTATGTAATTTTGGTAACCCTGTCAATGTAGGTGCAGTTGAATTGATGGGCTTTAACGATCGTCTAGTTCGCTCATCAAACAAATGCACACTCTTATTTATGCCCCGATTTAGACACTTGACGTATTGTGCAGTAGGGTCCGAGTTTAATTTCTCAATGTTGTTGTTAGCGATAAAGTTCCGTATCTTATCAGTATAATCACTATTGTCCATAATGACAACAGTGTTGCCTTTTTCAGCCTTGGTTACGAGAGCACAGTTGTCTGACAGTTTGCGCTTTAAACCCGTTAAGATATTGCGTTCTTTATTATAATTATTAAAAGTACACGGAACCGAAGAATAAATATTAGTATTCTGGTTTCTTATGATATTACTGAGCTTATTATTGATTAATATCCGTGCCTTATCTTGGACCTTCTGGTCTTCTATTGCTTTCACCACAGCTTCAGCATTTATAATTTTAGCAGCAATATATTTATGGCTGAAGTTAGATTTTGAACGAGGTAAATTATAATTTAAGCCCTTTTTCAACAAATTAAAGATTCTTCTTCAGTTAGATCTATTGATGTTAAGTTCTGCAATCGTGTATAAAATTTAGGTTTACAGGCAATGTTGTTGGCTTCCTGCTGTTGTCTCTCTAATAACCTTTGGAATTTGCTTGTTTGCTTGCTACGCATTTGATAAATAATTCGCTGTATGTCATTGTTTATGAAATCAAGATAGTTATCAAGCAAGGCCGGGTGTACGTCATTAAGTAATTGCAAATGTACTCTGTATAATCTTGAATTGAGATGGGATTTTTTCTTGTATAACGATTTTAATTCTTCTTTAATTCTGTACAATTCTGCGTGCCTTTTAGTTTTATGTCAGCAAAGGATGAGCATTTAAATTTTATACTAGTGTAATTAGGTGTAATATTATTCTTCAGACAAGTTTTATTAAATCTGATATGTAAAATGGTCTTATGAAGCTGGATCTTAATATTCTGAAAATTACGTACTATATTTGCTCGACTTGCAATATTCATATTGTTAATGGAATAAATCCGCTTATAGTCCAAGCCACGTATTTTATAATCAACTAAACGATATGTAACTCACCGTCTGTGGCTTAAGTAAATGTCTTTATACAATTGACATGTTTCGGGACACTTGTCCCATCATCAGAATATTTAAAAAAGTCTCTTCATACCATCATACGATGGCACAGTCGTCAATATATTAAAAATATTAAAATCCACTTAACACAAAACACAATTACACTACACAAAGTACGCACACAACAATTTTCGGTGTACACCACACGGTAACCGACAGCACACTGGTTCATATTTCACTCGTGTCGCGACAATATCGCAACGCAGTATCGTACAGGACATTAGATTTAAAGTTCAGCTGATCATTTAAAATATGTGGCCTGGTAACAGGATTATTATACGCTCTATATATCTCAAACTCCTCAAGGGCGTTCATGTAACGTCCTTTATTACAAAAGTGAATGGGTATCAAGTTGGTATGAAAATTAGTATAGTTGTGATTTTCATCAATAAGATGTTTAGCGAATTTAGATTTTACATTTTCTGTGTTATGAAAATAAGTGGGTGGCTTATGTTCAACAAACCTCTTGAAAAAACCACGGCCCGTTTGGCCCACATAAAAAGCATCACAACTATTACATATTAATTTATAGATCCCTGTTTTATTTTCAAGGACGGTTGGTTCCCGAGTACGAAGGCTATTTAAAATGTTATTTGTAGTCTTATATGTGACAACAAGGTTTGACTTGTTTAAAACAGAAGACAGAATACTAGGTAGAAAGCTCATGTATGGTATAGAAATGTATTTATACACACTGTCCCCAGGTGCCCTTAGCGTGTTTGCGATTTTTCGTCTCATATGTTTTTTAAGGATATTATTTACTACCGCTTTTTTGTAGCCATTGGTGACCGCAATATGTTTAATTGTATTTAGTTCGTCTTGATAATCCTTGTCGCTGAGGGGCAATGATAAGAGGCGGTTAACCATGCTGTGGAAAGCAGCCATTTTCTCCGATACCGGATGATAAGATGTGGCGTGTATTATAGTGTCAGTTGTAGTGGGTTTCCTATAAATATTAAACTCCAATTTATTAATATTTCTGGTGACCGTCAAATCAAGAAAATTTAATTTTCCACTGTCCTCGTGCTCCAGTGTAAACTGTATATTGTTATTAATACTGTTTAAATATGTGTGTAGCCTATCTATTTGTCTATGTGTGCCTTTATAGATCAAAAAGGTGTCGTCAACATACCGGCCATAAAATATTATGTTATCATTGTACACACTATTGGAAAAAATAAAGGAGTTTTCGAAATGGTTTAAGTACACTTCAGCAAGGAGGCCAGAGAGTGGAGAACCCATTGCCACACCATCATGTTGGCTAAAGAATTGCTTGTCATGCGTGAAATAATTCTGGTTAAGAATCACCTCCAAAAGATCCATCAATTCATTAATACTTTCAACATTCAATTTATTAGTATTGACGAGGTTATTTCTCAAAATTTGTAAGGTATCAGCAACCGGTATATTCGTATATAAAATAACAATATCAAACGAAACCAGCTTATGATGAGGTTCGATCTTTAGATCCTTCACTTTATTGACAAAATCGATATTATTGGTTATACTGTGACTATTAACTATGTTTATGTTGCGTTTAATGATGTTTACCAATTTCTTAGCTGTTTTATAACCAGGTGCAGTGGTGAAGTTAATTAACGGTCTTATCGGAACACCAGTCTTATGTAATTTTGGTAACCCTGTCAATGTGGGTGCAGTTGAATTGATGGGCTTTAACGATCGTCTAGTTCGCTCATCAAACAAATGCACACTCTTATTTATGCCCCGATTTAGACACTTGACGTATTGTGCAGTAGGGTCCGAGTTTAATTTCTCAATGTTGTTGTTAGCGATAAAGTTCCGTATCTTATCAGTATAATCACTATTGTCCATAATGACAACAGTGTTGCCTTTTTCAGCCTTGGTTACGAGAGCACAGTTGTCTGACAGTTTGCGCTTTAAACCCGTTAAGATATTGCGTTCTTTATTATAATTATTAAAAGTACACGGAACCGAAGAATAAATATTAGTATTCTGGTTTCTTATGATATTACTGAGCTTATTATTGATTAATATCCGTGCCTTATCTTGGACCTTCTGGTCTTCTATTGCTTTCACCACAGCTTCAGCATTTATAATTTTAGCAGCAATATATTTATGGCTGAAGTTAGATTTTGAACGAGGTAAATTATAATTTAAGCCCTTTTTCAACAAATTAAAGATTCTTCTTCAGTTAGATCTATTGATGTTAAGTTCTGCAATCGTGTATAAAATTTAGGTTTACAGGCAATGTTGTTGGCTTCCTGCTGTTGTCTCTCTAATAACCTTTGGAATTTGCTTGTTTGCTTGCTACGCATTTGATAAATAATTCGCTGTATGTCATTGTTTATGAAATCAAGATAGTTATCAAGCAAGGCCGGGTGTACGTCATTAAGTAATTGCAAATGTACTCTGTATAATCTTGAATTGAGATGGGATTTTTTCTTGTATAACGATTTTAATTCTTCTTTAATTCTGTACAATTCTGCGTGCCTTTTAGTTTTATGTCAGCAAAGGATGAGCATTTAAATTTTATACTAGTGTAATTAGGTGTAATATTATTCTTCAGACAAGTTTTATTAAATCTGATATGTAAAATGGTCTTATGAAGCTGGATCTTAATATTCTGAAAATTACGTACTATATTTGCTCGACTTGCAATATTCATATTGTTAATGGAATAAATCCGCTTATAGTCCAAGCCACGTATTTTATAATCAACTAAACGATATGTAACTCACCGTCTGTGGCTTAAGTAAATGTCTTTATACAATTGACATGTTTCGGGACACTTGTCCCATCATCAGAATATTTAAAAAAGTCTCTTCATACCATCATACGATGGCACAGTCGTCAATATATTAAAAATATTAAAATCCACTTAACACAAAACACAATTACACTACACAAAGTACGCACACAACAATTTTCGGTGTACACCACACGGTAACCGACAGCACACTGGTTCATATTTCACTCGTGTCGCGACAATATCGCAACGCAGTATCGTACAGGACATTAGATTTAAAGTTCAGCTGATCATTTAAAATATGTGGCCTGGTAACAGGATTATTATACGCTCTATATATCTCAAACTCCTTAAGGGCGTTCATGTAACGTCCTTTATTACAAAAGTGAATGGGTATCAAGTTGGTATGAAAATTAGTATAGTTGTGATTTTCATCAATAAGATGTTTAGCGAATTTAGATTTTACATTTTCTGTGTTATGAAAATAAGTGGGTGGCTTATGTTCAACAAACCTCTTGAAAAAACCACGGCCCGTTTGGCCCACATAAAAAGCATCACAACTATTACATATTAATTTATAGATCCCTGTTTTATTTTCAAGGACGGTTGGTTCCCGAGTACGAAGGCTATTTAAAATGTTATTTGTAGTCTTATATGTGACAACAAGGTTTGACTTGTTTAAAACAGAAGACAGAATACTAGGTAGAAAGCTCATGTATGGTATAGAAATGTATTTATACACACTGTCCCCAGGTGCCCTTAGCGTGTTTGCGATTTTTCGTCTCATATGTTTTTTAAGGATATTATTTACTACCGCTTTTTTGTAGCCATTGGTGACCGCAATATGTTTAATTGTATTTAGTTCGTCTTGATAATCCTTGTCGCTGAGGGGCAATGATAAGAGGCGGTTAACCATGCTGTGGAAAGCAGCCATTTTCTCCGATACCGGATGATAAGATGTGGCGTGTATTATAGTGTCAGTTGTAGTGGGTTTCCTATAAATATTAAACTCCAATTTATTAATATTTCTGGTGACCGTCAAATCAAGAAAATTTAATTTTCCACTGTCCTCGTGCTCCAGTGTAAACTGTATATTGTTATTAATACTGTTTAAATATGTGTGTAGCCTATCTATTTGTCTATGTGTGCCTTTATAGATCAAAAAGGTGTCGTCAACATACCGGCCATAAAATATTATGTTATCATTGTACACACTATTGGAAAAAATAAAGGAGTTTTCGAAATGGTTTAAGTACACTTCAGCAAGGAGGCCAGAGAGTGGAGAACCCATTGCCACACCATCATGTTGGCTAAAGAATTGCTTGTCATGCGTGAAATAATTCTGGTTAAGAATCACCTCCAAAAGATCCATCAATTCATTAATACTTTCAACATTCAATTTATTAGTATTGACGAGGTTATTTCTCAAAATTTGTAAGGTATCAGCAACCGGTATATTCGTATATAAAATAACAATATCAAACGAAACCAGCTTATGATGAGGTTCGATCTTTAGATCCTTCACTTTATTGACAAAATCGATATTATTGGTTATACTGTGACTATTAACTATGTTTATGTTGCGTTTAATGATGTTTACCAATTTCTTAGCTGTTTTATAACCAGGTGCAGTAGTGAAGTTAATTAACGGTCTTATCGGAACACCAGTCTTATGTAATTTTGGTAACCCTGTCAATGTGGGTGCCCTTGAATTGATGGGCTTTAACGATCGTCTAGTTCGCTCATCAAACAAATGCACACTCTTATTTATGCCCCGATTTAGACACTTGACGTATTGTGCAGTAGGGTCCGAGTTTAATTTCTCAATGTTGTTGTTAGCGATAAAGTTCCGTATCTTATCAGTATAATCACTATTGTCCATAATGACAACAGTGATGCCTTTGTCAGCCTTGGTTACGAGAGCACAGTTGCTGACAGTTTGCGCTTTAAACCCGTTAAGATATTGCGTTTTTTATTATAATTATTAAAAGTACACGGAACCGAAGAATAAATATTAGTATTCTGGTTTCTTATGATATTACTGAGCTTATTATTGATTGAAATCCGTGCCTCATCTTGGACCTTCAGGTCCTCTATTGCTTTGACCACAGCTTCAGCATTTATAATTTTAGCAGCAATATATTTATGGCTGAAGTTAGATTTTGAACGAGGTAAATTATAATTTAAGCCCTTTTTCAACAAATTAGATTCTTCTTCAGTTAGATCTATTGATGTTAAGTTCTGCAATCGTGTATAAAATTTATGTTTACAGGCAATGTTGTTGGCTTCCTGCTGTTGTCTCTCTAATAACCTTTGGAATTTGCTTGTTTGCTTGCTACGCATTTGATAAATAATTCGCTGTATGTCATTGTTTATGAAATCATGATAGTTATCAAGCAAGGCCGGGTGTACGTCATTAAGTAATTGCAAATGTACTCTGTATAATCTTGAATTGAGATGGGATTTTTTCTTGTATAACGATTTTAATTCTTCTTTAATTCTGTACAATTCTGCGTGCCTTTTAGTTTTTATATCAGCAAAGGATGAGCATTTAAATTTTATACGAGTGTAATTAGGTGTAATATTATTCTTCAGACAAGTTTTATTAAATCTGAGATGTAAAATGGTCTTATGAAGCTGGATCTTAATATTCTGAAAATTACGTACTATATTTGCTCGACTTGCAATATTCATATTGTTAATGGAATAAATCCGCTTATAGTCCAAGCCACGTATTTTATAATCAACTAAACGCTATGTAACTCACCGTCTGTGTCTTAAGTAAATGTCTTTATACAATTGACATGTTTCGGGACACTTGTCCCATCATCAGAATATTTAAAAAAGTCTCTTCATACCATCATATGATGGCACAGTCGTCAATATATTAAAAATATTAAAATCCACATAACACAAAACACAATTACACTACACAAAGTACGCACACAACAATTTTCGGTGTACACCACATGGTAACCGACAGCGCACTGGTTCATATTTCACTCGTGTCGCGACAATATCGCAACGCAGTATCGTACAGGACATTAGATTTAAAGTTCAGCTGATGATTTAAAACATGTGGCCTGGTAACAGGATTATTATACGCTCTATATATCTCAAACTCCTCAAGGGCGTTCATGTAACGTCCTTTATTACAAAAGTGAAGGGGTATCAAGTTGGTATGAAAATTAGTATAGTTGTGATTTTCATCAATAAGATGTTTAGCGAATTTAGATTTTACATTTTCTGTGTTATGAAAATAAGTGGGTGGCTTATGTTCAACAAATCTCTTGAAAAACCCACGGCCCGTTTGGCCCACATAAAAAGCATCACAACTATTACATATTAATTTATAGATCCCTGTTTTATTTTGAAGGACGGTTGGTTCCCGAGTACGAAGGCTATTTAAAATGTTATTTGTAGTCTTATATGTGACAACAACGTTTGACTTGTTTAAAACAGAAGACAGAATTCTAGGTAGAAAGCTCATGTATGGTATAGAAATGTATTTATACACACTGTCCCCAGGTGCCCTTAGCGTGTTTGCGATTTTTCGTCTCATATGTTTTTTAAGGATATTATTTACTACCGCTTTTTTGTAGCCATTGGTGACCGCAATATGTTTAATTGTATTTAGTTCGTCTTGATAATCCTTGTCGCTGAGGGGCAATGATAAGAGGCGGTTAACCATGCTGTGGAAAGCAGCCATTTTCTCCGATACCGGATGATAAGATGTGGCGTGTATTATAGTGTCAGTTGTAGTGGGTTTCCTATAAATATTAAACTCCAATTTATTAATATTTCTGGTGACCGTCAAATCAAGAAAATTTAATTTTCCACTGTCCTCGTGCTCCAGTGTAAACTGTATATAGTTATTAATACTGTTTAAATATGTGTGTAGCCTATCTATTTGTCTATGTGTGCCTTTATAGATCAAAAAGGTGTCGTCAAAATACCGGCCATAAAATATTATGTTATCATTGTACACACTATTGGAAAAAATAAAGGAGTTTTCGAAATGGTTTAAGCACACTTCAGCAAGGAGGCCAGAGAGTGGAGAACCCATTGCCACACCATCATGTTGGCTAAAGAATTGCTTGTCATGCGTGAAATAATTCTGGTTAAGAATCACCTCCAAAAGATCCATCAATTCATTAATACTTTCAACATTCAATTTATTAGTATTGACGAGGTTATTTCTCAAAATTTGTAAGGTATCAGCAACCGGTATATTCGTATATAAATTAACAATATCAAACGAAACCAGCTTATGATGAGGTTCGATCTTTAGATCCTTCACTTTATTGACAAAATCGATATTATTGGTTATACTGTGACTATTAACTATGTTTATGTTGCGTTTAATGATGTTTACCAATTTCTTAGCTGTTTTATAACCAGGTGCAGTGGTGAAGTTAATTAACGGTCTTATCGGAACACCAGTCTTATGTAATTTTGGTAACCCTGTCAATGTGGGTGACCTTGAATTGATGGGCTTTAACGATCGTCTAGTTCGCTCATCAAACAAATGCACACTCTTATTTATGCCCCGATTTAGACACTTGACGTATTGTGCAGTAGGGTCCGAGTTTAATTTCTCAATGTTGTTGTTAGCGATAAAGTTCCGTATCTTATCAGTATAATCACTATTGTCCATAATGACAACAGTGTTGCCTTTGTCAGCCTTGGTTACGAGAGCACAGTTGTCTGACAGTTTGCGCTTTAAACCCGTTAAGATATTGCGTTCTTTATTATAATTATTAAAAGTACACGGAACCGAAGAATAAATATTAGTATTCTGGTTTCTTATGATATTACTGAGCTTATTATTGATTAATATCCGTGCCTTATCTTGGACCTTCTGGTCTTCTATTGCTTTCACCACAGCTTCAGCATTTATAATTTTAGCAGCAATATATTTATGGCTGAAGTTAGATTTTGAACGAGGTAAATTATAATTTAAGCCCTTTTTCAACAAATTAAAGATTCTTCTTCAGTTAGATCTATTGATGTTAAGTTCTGCAATCGTGTATAAAATTTAGGTTTACAGGCAATGTTGTTGGCTTCCTGCTGTTGTCTCTCTAATAACCTTTGGAATTTGCTTGTTTGCTTGCTACGCATTTGATAAATAATTCGCTGTATGTCATTGTTTATGAAATCAAGATAGTTCTCAAGCAAGGCCGGGTGTACGTCATTAAGTAATTGCAAATGTACTCTGTATAATCTTGAATTGAGATGGGATTTTTTCTTGTATAACGATTTTAATTCTTCTTTAATTCTGTACAATTCTGCGTGCCTTTTAGTTTTTATATCAGCAAAGGATGAGCATTTAAATTTTATACGAGTGTAATTAGGTGTAATATTATTCTTCAGACAAGTTTTATTAAATCTGATATGTAAAATGGTCTTATGAAGCTGGATCTTAATATTCTGAAAATTACGTACTATATTTGCTCGACTTGCAATATTCATATTGTTAATGGAATAAATCCGCTTATAGTCCAAGCCACGTATTTTATAATCAACTAAACGCTATGTAACTCACCGTCTGTGTCTTAAGTAATTGTCTTTATACAATTGACATGTTTCGGGACACTTGTCCCATCATCAGAATATTTAGAAAAGTCTCTTCATACCATCATACGATGGCACAGTCGTCAATATATTAAAAATATTAAAATCCACATAACACAAAACACAATTACACTACACAAAGTACGCACACAACAATTTTCGGTGTACACCACACGGTAACCGACAGCGCACTGGTTCATATTTCACTCGTGTCGCGACAATATCGCAACGCAGTATCGTACAGGACATTAGATTTAAAGTTCAGCTGATCATTTAAAACATGTGGCCTGGTAACAGGATTATTATACGCTCTATATATCTCAAACTCCTCAAGGGCGTTCATGTAACGTCCTTTATTACAAAAGTGAAGGGGTATCAAGTTGGTATGAAAATTAGTATAGTTGTGATTTTCATCAATAAGATGTTTAGCGAATTTAGATTTTACATTTTCTGTGTTATGAAAATAAGTGGGTGGCTTATGTTCAACAAACCTCTTGAAAAAACCACGGCCCGTTTGGCCCACATAAAAAGCATCACAACTATTACATATTAATTTATAGATCCCTGTTTTATTTTCAAGGACGGTTGGTTCCCGAGTACGAAGGCTATTTAAAATGTTATTTGTAGTCTTATATGTGACAACAACGTTTGTCATGTTTAAAACAGAAGACAGAATTCTAAGTAGAAAGCTCATGTATGGTATAGAAATGTATTTATACACACTGTCCCCAGGTGCCCTTAGCGTGTTTGCGATTTTTCGTCTCATATGTTTTTTAAGGATATTATTTACTACCGCTTTTTTTGTAGCCATTGGTGACCGCAATATGTTTAATTGTATTTAGTTCGTCTTGATAATCCTTGTCGCTGAGGGGCAATGATAAGAGGCGGTTAACCATGCTGTGGAAAGCAGCCATTTTCTCAGATACCGGATGATAAGATGTGGCGTGTATTATAGTGTCAGTTGTAGTGGGTTTCCTATAAATATTAAACTCCAATTTATTAATATTTCTGGTGACCGTCAAATCAAGAAAATTTAATTTTCCACTGTCCTCGTGCTCCAGTGTAAACTGTATATAGTTATTAATACTGTTTAAATATGTGTGTAGCCTATCTATTTGTCTATGTGTGCCTTTATAGATCAAAAAGGTGTCGTCAACATACCGGCCATAAAATATTATGTTATCATTGTACACACTATTGGAAAAAATAAAGGAGTTTTCGAAATGGTTTAAGTACAATTCAGCAAGGAGGCCAGAGAGTGGAGAACCCATTGCCACACCATCATGTTGGCTAAAGAATTGCTTGTCATGCGTGAAATAATTCTGGTTAAGAATCACCTCCAAAAGATCCATCAATTCATTAATACTTTCAACATTCAATTTATTAGTATTGACGAGGTTATTTCTCAAAATTTGTAAGGTATCAGCAACCGGTATATTCGTATATAAATTAACAATATCAAACGAAACCAGCTTATGATGAGGTTCGATCTTTAGATCCTTCACTTTATTGACAAAATCGATATTATTGGTTATACTGTGACTATTAACTATGTTTATGTTGCGTTTAATGATGTTTACCAATTTCTTAGCTGTTTTATAACCAGGTGCAGTGGTGAAGTTAATTAACGGTCTTATCGGAACACCAGTCTTATGTAATTTTGGTAACCCTGTCAATGTGGGTGCCCTTGAATTGAATGGCTTTAACGATCGTCTAGTTCGCTCATCAAACAAATGCACACTCTTATTTATGCCCCGATTTAGACACTTGACGTATTGTGCAGTAGGGTCCGAGTTTAATTTCTCAATGCTGTTGTTAGCGATAAAGTTCCGTATCTTATCAGTATAATCACTATTGTCCATAATGACAACAGTGATGCCTTTGTCAGCCTTGGTTACGAGAGCACAGTTGTCTGACAGTTTGCGCTTTAAACACGTTAAGATATTGCGTTCTTTATTATAATTATTAAAAGTACACGGAACCGAAGAATAAATATTAGTATTCTGGTTTCTTATGATATTACTGAGCTTATTATTGATTGAAATCCGTGCCTCATATTGGACCTTCTGGTCTTCTATTGCTTTGACCACAGCTTCAGCATTTATAATTTTAGCAGCAATATATTTATGGCTGAAGTTAGATTTTGAACGAGGTAAATTATAATTTAAGCCCTTTTTCAACAAATTAGATTCTTCTTCAGTTAGATCTATTGATGTTAAGTTCTGCAATCGTGTATAAAATTTATGTTTACAGGCAATGTTGTTGGCTTCCTGCTGTTGTCTCTCTAATAACCTTTGGAATTTGCTTGTTTGCTTGCTACGCATTTGATAAATAATTCGCTGTATGTCATTGTTTATGAAATCAAGATAGTTATCAAGCAAGGCCGGGTGTACGTCATTAAGTAATTGCAAATGTACTCTGTATAATCTTGAATTGAGATGGGATTTTTTCTTGTATAACGATTTTAATTCTTCTTTAATTCTGTACAATTCTGCGTGCCTTTTAGTTTTTACATCAGCAAAGGATGAGCATTTAAATTTTATACTAGTGTAATTAGCTGTAATATTATTCTTCAGACAAGTTTTATTAAATCTGATATGCAAAATGGTCTTATGAAGCTGGATCTTAATATTCTGAAAATTACGTACTATATTTGCTCGACTTGCAATATTCATATTGTTAATGGAATAAATCCGCTTATAGTCCAAGCCACGTATTTTATAATCAACTAAACGCTATGTAATTCACCGTCTGTGGCTTAAGTAAATGTCTTTATACAATTGACATGTTTCGGGACACTTGTCCCATCATCAGAATATTTAAAAATGTCTCTTCATACCATCATACGATGGCACAGTCGTCAATATATTAAAAATATCAAAATCCACATAACACAAAACACAATTACACTACACAAAGTACGCACACAACAATTTTCGGTGTACACCACACGGTAACCGACAGCACACTGGTTCATATTTCACTCGTGTCGCGACAATATCGCAACGCAGTATCGTACAGGACATTAGATTTAAAGTTCAGCTGATCATTTAAAATATGTGGCCTGGTAACAGGATTATTATACGCTCTATATATCTCAAACTCCTCAAGGGCGTTCATGTAACGTCCTTTATTACAAAAGTGAAGGGGTATCAAGTTGGTATGAAAATTAGTATAGTTGTGATTTTCATCAATAAGATGTTTAGCGAATTTAGATTTTACATTTTCTGTGTTATGAAAATAAGTGGGTGGCTTATGTTCAACAAACCTCTTGAAAAAACCACGGCCCGTTTGGCCCACATAAAAAGCATCACAACTATTACATATTAATTTATAGATCCCTGTTTTATTTTCAAGGACGGTTGGTTCCCGAGTACGAAGGCTATTTAAAATGTTATTTGTAGTCTTATATGTGACAACAAGGTTTGACTTGTTTAAAACAGAAGACAGAATACTAGGTAGAAAGCTCATGTATGGTATAGAAATGTATTTATACACACTGTCCCCAGGTGCCCTTAGCGTGTTTGCGATTTTTCGTCTCATATGTTTTTTAAGGATATTATTTACTACCGCTTTTTTGTAGCCATTGGTGACCGCAATATGTTTAATTGTATTTAGTTCGTCTTGATAATCCTTGTAGCTGAGGGGCAATGATAAGAGGCGGTTAACCATGCTGTGGAAAGCAGCCATTTTCTCCGATACCGGATGATAAGATGTGGCGTGTATTATAGTGTCAGTTGTAGTGGGTTTCCTATAAATATTAAACTCCAATTTATTAATATTTCTGGTGACCGACAAATCAAGAAAATTTAATTTTCCACTGTCCTCGTGCTCCAGTGTAAACTGTATATAGTTATAAATACTGTTTAAATATGTGTGTAGCCTATCTATTTGTCTATGTGTGCCTTTATAGATCAAAAAGGTGTCGTCAACATACCGGCCATAAAATATTATGTTATCATTGTACACACTATTGGAAAAAATAAAGGAGTTTTCGAAATGGTTTAAGTACACTTCAGCAAGGAGGCCAGAGAGTGGAGAAACCATTGCCACACCATCATGTTGGCTAAAGAATTGCTTGTCATGCGTGAAATAATTCTGGTTAAGAATCACCTCCAAAAGATCCATCAATTCATTAATACTTTCAACATTCAATTTATTAGTATTGACGAGGTTATTTCTCAAAATTTGTAAGGTATCAGCAACCGGTATATTCGTATATAAATTAACAATATCAAACGAAACCAGCTTATGATGAGGTTCGATCTTTAGATCCTTCACTTTATTGACAAAATCGATATTATTGGTTATACTGTGACTATTAACTATGTTTATGTTGCGTTTAATGATGTTTACCAATTTCTTAGCTGTTTTATAACCAGGTGCAGTGGTGAAGTTAATTAACGGTCTTATCGGAACACCAGTCTTATGTAATTTTGGTAACCCTGTCAATGTGGGTGCCCTTGAATTGATGGGCTTTAACGATCGTCTAGTTCGCTCATCAAACAAATGCACACTCTTATTTATGCCCCGATTTAGACACTTGACGTATTGTGCAGTAGGGACCGAGTTTAATTTCTCAATGTTGTTGTTAGCGATAAAGTTCCGTATCTTATCAGTATAATCACTATTGTCCATAATGACAACAGTGATGCCTTTGTCAGCCTTGGTTACGAGAGCACAGTTGTCTGACAGTTTGCGCTTTAAACCCGTTAAGATATTGCGTTCTTTATTATAATTATTAAAAGTACACGGAACCGAAGAATAAATATTAGTATTCTGGTTTCTTATGATATTACTGAGCTTATTATTGATTGAAATCCGTGCCTCATCTTGGACCTTCTGGTCTTCTATTGCTTTGACCACAGCTTCAGCATTTATAATTTTAGCAGCAATATATTAATGGCTGAAGTTAGATTTTGAACGAGGTAAATTATAATTTAAGCCCTTTTTCAACAAATTAGATTCTTCTTCAGTTAGATCTATTGATGTTAAGTTCTGCAATCGTGTATAAAATTTATGTTTACAGGCAATGTTGTTGGCTTCCTGCTGTTGTCTCTCTAATAACCTTTGGAATTTGCTTGTTTGCTTGCTACGCATTTGATAAATAATTCGCTGTATGTCATTGTTTATGAAATCAAGATAGTTATCAAGCAAGGCCGGGTGTACGTCATTAAGTAATTGCAAATGTACTCTGTATAATCTTGAATTGAGATGGGATTTTTTCTTGTATAACGATTTTAATGCTTCTTTAATTCTGTACAATTCTGCGTGCCTTTTAGTTTTTATATCAGCAAAGGATGAGCATTTAAATTTTATACGAGTGTAATTAGGTGTAATATTATTCTTCAGACAAGTTTTATTAAATCTCATATGTAAAATGGTCTTATGAAGCGGGATCTTAATATTCTGAAAATTACGTACTATATTTGCTCGACTTGCAATATTCATATTGTTAATGGAATAAATCCGCTTATAGTCCAAGCCACGTATTTTATAATCAACTAAACGCTATGTAACTCACCGTCTGTGTCTTAAGTAAATGTCTTTATACAATTGACATGTTTCGGGACACTTGTCCCATCATCAGAATATTTAAAAAAGTCTCTTCATACCATCATACGATGGCACAGTCGTCAATATATTAAAAATATTAAAATCCACTTAACACAAAACACAATTACACTACACAAAGTACGCACACAACAATTTTCGGTGTACACCACACGGTAACCGACAGCGCACTGGTTCATATTTCACTCGTGTCGCGACAATATCGCAACGCAGTATCGTACAGGACATTAGATTTAAAGTTCAGCTGATCATCTAAAATATGTGGCCTGGTAACAGGATTATTATACGCTCTATATATCTCAAACTCCTCAAGGGCGTTCATGTAACGTCCATTATTACAAAAGTGAAGGGGTATCAAGTTGGTATGAAAATTAGTATAGTTGTGATTTTCATCAATAAGATGTTTAGCGAATTTAGATTTTACATTTTCTGTGTTATGAAAATAAGTAGGTGGCTTATGTTCAACAAACCTCTTGAAAAAACCACGGCCCGTTTGGCCCACATAAAAAGCATCACAACTATTACATATTAATTTATAGATCCCTGTTTTATTTTCAAGGACGGTTGGTTCCCGAGTACGAAGGCTATTTAAAATGTTATTTGTAGTCTTATATGTGACAACAACGTTTGACTTGTTTAAAACAGAAGACAGAATTCTAGGTAGAAAGCTCATGTATGGTATAGAAATGTATGTATACACACTGTCCCCAGGTGCCCTTAGCGTGTTTGCGATTTTTCGTCTCATATGTTTTTTAAGGATATTATTTACTACCGCTTTTTTGTAGCCATTGGTGACCGCAATATGTTTAATTGTATTTAGTTCGTCTTGATAATCCTTGTCGATGAGGGGCAATGATAAGAGGCGGTTAACCATGCTGTGGAAAGCAGCCATTTTCTCCGATACCGGATGATAAGATGTGGCGTGTATTATAGTGTCAGTTGTAGTGGGTTTCCTATAAATATTAAACTCCAATTTATTAATATTTATGGTGACCGTCAAATCAAGAAAATTTAATTTTCCACTGTCCTCGTGCTCCAGTGTAAACTATATATTGTTATTAATACTGTTTAAATATGTGTGTAGCCTATCTATTTGTCCATGTGTGCCTTTATAGATCAAAAAGGAGTCGTCAACATACCGGCCATAAAATATTATGTTATCATTGTACACACTATTGGAAAAAATAAAGGAGTTTTCGAAATGGTTTAAGTACACTTCAGCAAGGAGGCCAGAGAGTGGAGAACCCATTGGCCACACCATCATGTTGGCTAAAGAATTGCTTGTCATGCGTGAAATAATTCTGGTTAAGAATCACCTCCAAAAGATCCATCAATTCATTAATACTTTCAACATTCAATTTATTAGTATTGACGAGGTTATTTCTCAAAATTTGTAAGGTATCAGCAACCGGTATATTCGTATATAAAATAACAATATCAAACGAAACCAGCTTATGATGAGGTTCGATCTTTAGATCCTTCACTTTATTGACAAAATCGATATTATTGGTTATACTGTGACTATTAACTATGTTTATGTTGCGTTTAATGATGTTTACCAATTTCTTAGCTGTTTTATAACCAGGTGCAGTGGTGAAGTTAATTAACGGTCTTATCGGAACACCAGTCTTATGTAATTTTGGTAACCCTGTCAATGTGGGTGCCCTTGAATTGATGGGCTTTAACGATCGTCTAGTTCGCTCATCAAACAAATGCACACTCTTATTTATGCCCCGATTTAGACACTTGACGTATTGTGCAGTAGGGTCCGAGTTTAATTTCTCAATGTTGTTGTTAGCGATAAAGTTCCGTATCTTATCAGTATAATCACTATTGTCCATAATGACAACAGTGTTGCCTTTGTCAGCCTTGGTTACGAGAGCACAGTTGTCTGACAGTTTGCGCTTTAAACCCGTTAAGATATTGCGTTCTTTATTATAATTATTAAAAGTACACGGAACCGAAGAATAAATATTAGTATTCTGGTTTCTTATGATATTACTGAGCTTATTATTGATTAATATCCGTGCCTTATCTTGGACCTTCTGGTCTTCTATTGCTTTCACCACAGCTTCAGCATTTATAATTTTAGCAGCAATATATTTATGGCTGAAGTTAGATTTTGAACGAGGTAAATTATAATTTAAGCCCTTTTTCAACAAATTAAAGATTCTTCTTCAGTTAGATCTATTGATGTTAAGTTCTGCAATCGTGTATAAAATTTAGGTTTACAGGCAATGTTGTTGGCTTCCTGCTGTTGTCTCTCTAATAACCTTTGGAATTTGCTTGTTTGCTTGCTACGCATTTGATAAATAATTCGCTGTATGTCATTGTTTATGAAATCAAGATAGTTATCAAGCAAGGCCGGGTGTACGTCATTAAGTAATTGCAAATGTACTCTGTATAATCTTGAATTGAGATGGGATTTTTTCTTGTATAACGATTTTAATTCTTCTTTAATTCTGTACAATTCTGCGTGCCTTTTAGTTTTTATATCAGCATTGATGAGCATTTAAATTTTATACGAGTGTAATTAGGTGTAATATTATTCTTCAGACAAGTTTTATTAAATCTGATATGTAAAATGGTCTTATGAAGCTGGATCTTAATATTCTGAAAATTACGTACTATATTTGCTCGACTTGCAATATTCATATTGTTAATGGAATAAATCCGCTTATAGTCCAAGCCACGTATTTTATAATTAACTAAACGCTATGTAACTCACCGTCCGTGTCTTAAGTAAATGTCTTTATACAATTGACATGTTTCGGGACACTTGTCCCATCATCAGAATATTTAAAAAAGTCTCTTCATACCATCATATGATGGCACAGTCGTCAATATATTAAAAATATTAAAATCCACATAACACAAAACACAATTACACTACACAAAGTACGCACACAACAATTTTCGGTGTACACCACACGGTAACCGACAGCGCACTGGTTCATATTTCACTCGTGTCGCGACAATATCGCAACGCAGTATCGTGCAGGACATTAGATTTAAAGTTCAGCTGATGATTTAAAACATGTGGCCTGGTAACAGGATTATTATACGCTCTATATATCTCAAACTCCTCAAGGGCGTTCATGTAACGTCCTTTATTACAAAAGTGAAGGGGTATCAAGTTGGTATGAAAATTAGTATAGTTGTGATTTTCATCAATAAGATGTTTAGCGAATTTAGATTTTACATTTTCTGTGTTATGAAAATAAGTGGGTGGCTTATGTTCAACAAACCTCTTGAAAAAACCACGGCCCGTTTGGCCCACATAAAAAGCATCACAACTATTACATATTAATTTATAGATCCCTGTTTTATTTTCAAGGACGGTTGGTTCCCGAGTAGGAAGGCTATTTAAAATGTTATTTGTAGTCTTATATGTGACAACAACGTTTGACTTGTTTAAAACAGAAGACAGAATACTAGGTAGAAAGCTCATGTATGGTATAGAAATGTATTTATACACACTGTCCCCAGGTGCCCTTAGCGTGTTTGCGATTTTTCGTCTCATATGTTTTTTAAGGATATTATTTACTACCGCTTTTTTGTAGCCATTGGTGACCGCAATATGTTTAATTGTATTTAGTTCGTCTTGATAATCCTTGTCGCTGAGGGGCAATGATAAGAGGCGGTTAACCATGCTGTGGAAAGCAGCCATTTTCTCAGATACCGGATGATAAGATGTGGCGTGTATTATAGTGTCAGTTGTAGTGGGTTTCCTATAAATATTAAACTCCAATTTATTAATATTTCTGGTGACCGTCAAATCAAGAAAATTTAATTTTCCACTGTCCTCGTGTTCCAGTGTAAACTGTATATTGTTATTAATACTGTTTAAATATGTGTGTAGCCTATCTATTTGTCTATGTGTGCCTTTATAGATCAAAAAGGTGTCGTCAACATACCGGCCATAAAATATTATGTTATCATTGTACACACTATTGGAAAAAATAAAGGAGTTTTCGAAATGGTTTAAGTACACTTCAGCAAGGAGGCCAGAGAGTGGAGAACCCATTGCCACACCATCATGTTGGCTAAAGAATTGCTTGTCATGCGTGAAATAATTCTGGTTAAGAATCACCTCCAAAAGATCCATCAATTCATTAATACTTTCAACATTCAATTTATTAGTATTGACGAGGTTATTTCTCAAAATTTGTAAGGTATCAGCAACCGGTATATTCGTATATAAATTAACAATATCAAACGAAACCAGCTTATGATGAGGTTCGATCTTTAGATCCTTCACTTTATTGACAAAATCGATATTGTTGGTTATACTGTGACTATTAACTATGTTTATGTTGCGTTTAATGATGTTTACCAATTTCTTAGCTGTTTTATAACCAGGTGCAGTGGTGAAGTTAATTAACGGTCTTATCGGAACACCAGTCTTATGTAATTTTGGTAACCCTGTCAATGTGGGTGCCCTTGAATTGATGGGCTTTAACGATCGTCTAGTTCGCTCATCAAACAAATGCACACTCTTATTTATGCCCCGATTTAGACACTTGACGTATTGTGCAGTAGGGTCCGAGTTTAATTTCTCAATGTTGTTGTTAGCGATAAAGTTCCGTATCTTATCAGTATAATCACTATTGTCCATAATGACAACAGTGATGCCTTTGTCAGCCTTGGTTACGAGAGCACAGTTGTCTGACAGTTTGCGCTTTAAACCCGTTAAGATATTGCGTTCTTTATTATAATTATTAAAAGTACACGGAACCGAAGAATAAATATTAGTATTCTGGTTTCTTATGATATTACTGAGCTTATTATTGATTGAAATCCGTGCCTCATCTTGGACCTTCATGTCCTCTATTGCTTTGACCACAGCTTCAGCATTTATTATTTTAGCAGCAATATATTTATGGCTGAAGTTAGATTTTGAACGAGGTAAATTATAATTTAAGCCCTTTTTCAACAAATTAGATTCTTCTTCAGTTAGATCTATTGATGTTAAGTTCTGCAATCGTGTATAAAATTTATGTTTACAGGCAATGTTGTTGGCTTCCTGCTGTTGTCTCTCTAATAACCTTTGGAATTTGCTTGTTTGCTTGCTACGCATTTGATAAATAATTCGCTGTATGTCATTGTTTATGAAATCAAGATAGTTATCAAACAAGGCCGGGTGTACGTCATTAAGTAATTGCAAATGTACTCTGTATAATCTTGAATTGAGATGGGATTTTTTCTTGTATAACGATTTTAATTCTTCTTTAATTCTGTACAATTCTGCGTGCCTTTTAGTTTTTATATCAGCAAAGGATGAGCATTTAAATTTTATACGAGTGTAATTAGGTGTAATATTATTCTTCAGACAAGTTTTATTAAATCTGATATGTAAAATGGTCTTATGAAGCTGGATCTTAATATTCTGAAAATTACGTACTATATTTGCTCGACTTGCAATATTCATATTGTTAATGGAATAAATCCGCTTATAGTCCAAGCCACGTATTTTATAATCAACTAAACGCTATGTAACTCACCGTCTGTGTCTTAAGTAAATGTCTTTATACAATTGACATGTTTCGGGACACTTATCCCATCATCAGAATATTTAAAAAAGTCTCTTCATACCATCATATGATGGCACAGTCGTCAATATATTAAAAATATTAAAATCCACATAACACAAAACACAATTACACTACACAAAGTACGCACACAACAATTTTCGGTGTACACCACACGGTAACCGACAGCGCACTGGTTCATATTTCACTCGTGTCGCGACAATATCGCAACGCAGTATCGTACAGGACATTAGATTTAAAGTTCAGCTGATGATTTAAAACATGTGGCCTGGTAACAGGATTATTATACGCTCTATATATCTCAAACTCCTCAAGGGCGTTCATGTAACGTCCTTTATTACAAAAGTGAAGGGGTATCAAGTTGGTATGAAAATTAGTATAGTTGTGATTTTCATCAATAAGATGTTTAGCGAATTTAGATTTTACATTTTCTGTGTTATGAAAATAAGTGGGTGGCTTATGTTCAACAAACCTCTTGAAAAAACCACGGCCCGTTTGGCCCACATAAAAAGCATCACAACTATTACATATTAATTTATAGATCCCTGTTTTATTTTCAAGGACGGTTGGTTCCCGAGTACGAAGGCTATTTAAAATGTTATTTGTAGTCTTATATGTGACAACAACGTTTGACATGTTTAAAACAGAAGACAGAATTCTAGGTAGAAAGCTCATGTATGGTATAGAAATGTATTTATACACACTGTCCCCAGGTGCCCTTAGCGTGTTTGCGATTTTTCGTCTCATATGTTTTTTAAGGATATTATTTTCTACCGCTTTTTTGTAGCCATTGGTGACCGCAATATGTTTAATTGTATTTAGTTCGTCTTGATAATCCTTGTCGCTGAGGGGAAATGATAAGAGGCGGTTAACCATGCTGTGGAAAGCAGCCATTTTCTCAGATACCGGATGATAAGATGTGGCGTGTATTATAGTGTCAGTTGTAGTGGGTTTCCTATAAATATTAAACTCCAATTTATTAATATTTCTGGTGACAGTCAAATCAAGAAAATTTAATTTTCCACTGTCCTCGTGCTCCAGTGTAAACTGTATATAGTTATTAATACTGTTTAAATATGTGTGTAGCCTATCTATTTGTCTATGTGTGCCTTTATAGATCAAAAAGGTGTCGTCAACATACCGGCCATAAAATATTATGTTATCATTGTACACACTATTGGAAAAAATAAAGGAGTTTTCGAAATGGTTTAAGTACAATTCAGCAAGGAGGCCAGAGAGTGGAGAACCCATTGCCACACCATCATGTTGGCTAAAGAATTGCTTGTCATGCGTGAAATAATTCTGGTTAAGAATCACCTCCAAAAGATCCATCAATTCATTAATACTTTCAACATTCAATTTATTAGTATTGACGAGGTTATTTCTCAAAATTTGTAAGGTATCAGCAACCGGTATATTCGTATATAAATTAACAATATCAAACGAAACCAGCTTATGATGAGGTTCGATCTTTAGATCCTTCACTTTATTGACAAAATCGATATTATTGGTTATACTGTGACTATTAACTATGTTTATGTTGCGTTTAATGATGTTTACCAATTTCTTAGCTGTTTTATAACCAGGTGCAGTGGTGAAGTTAATTAACGGTCTTATCGGAACACCAGTCTTATGTAATTTTGGTAACCCTGTCAATGTGGGTGCCCTTGAATTGAATGGCTTTAACGATCGTCTAGTTCGCTCATCAAACAAATGCACACTCTTATTTATGCCCCGATTTAGACACTTGACGTATTGTGCAGTAGGGTCCGAGTTTAATTTCTCAATGCTGTTGTTAGCGATAAAGTTCCGTATCTTATCAGTATAATCACTATTGTCCATAATGACAACAGTGATGCCTTTGTCAGCCTTGGTTACGAGAGCACAGTTGTCTGACAGTTTGCGCTTTAAACCCGTTAAGATATTGCGTTCTTTATTATAATTATTAAAAGTACACGGAACCGAAGAATAAATATTAGTATTCTGGTTTCTTATGATATTACTGAGCTTATTATTGATTGAAATCCGTGCCTCATCTTGGACCTTCAGGTCTTCTATTGCTTTGACCACAGCTTCAGCATTTATAATTTTAGCAGCAATATATTTATGGCTGAAGTTAGATTTTGAACGAGGTAAATTATAATTTAAGCCCTTTTTCAACAAATTAGATTCTTCTTCAGTTAGATCTATTGATGTTAAGTTCTGCAATCGTGTATAAAATTTATGTTTACAGGCAATGTTGTTGGCTTCCTGCTGTTGTCTCTCTAATAACCTTTGGAATTTGCTTGTTTGCTTGCTACGCATTTGATAAATAATTCGCTGTATGTCATTGTTTATGAAATCAAGATAGTTATCAAGCAAGGCCGGGTGTACGTCATTAAGTAATTGCAAATGTACTCTGTATAATCTTGAATTGAGATGGGATTTTTTCTTGTATAACGATTTTAATTCTTCTTTAATTCTGTACAATTCTGCGTGCCTTTTAGTTTTTATATCAGCAAAGGATGAGCATTTAAATTTTATACGAGTGTAATTAGGTGTAATATTATTCTTCAGACAAGTTTTATTAAATCTGATATGTAAAATGGTCTTATGAAGCTGGATCTTAATATTCTGAAAATTACGTACTATATTTGCTCGACTTGCAATATTCATATTGTTAATGGAATAAATCCGCTTATAGTCCAAGCCACGTATTTTATAATTAACTAAACGCTATGTAACTCACCGTCTGTGTCTTAAGTAAATGTCTTTATACAATTGACATGTTTCGGGACACTTGTCCCATCATCAGAATATTTAAAAAAGTCTCTTCATACCATCATATGATGGCACAGTCGTCAATATATTAAAAATATTAAAATCCACATAACACAAAACACAATTACACTACACAAAGTACGCACACAACAATTTTCGGTGTACACCACACGGTAACCGACAGCGCACTGGTTCATATTTCACTCGTGTCGCGACAATATCGCAACGCAGTATCGTACAGGACATTAGATTTAAAGTTCAGCTGATGATTTAAAACATGTGGCCTGGTAACAGGATTATTATACGCTCTATATATCTCAAACTCCTCAAGGGCGTTCATGTAACGTCCTTTATTACAAAAGTGAAGGGGTATCAAGTTGGTATGAAAATTAGTATAGTTGTGATTTTCATCAATAAGATGTTTAGCGAATTTAGATTTTACATTTTCTGTGTTATGAAAATAAGTGGGTGGCTTATGTTCAACAAACCTCTTGAAAAAACCACGGCCCGTTTGGCCCACATAAAAAGCATCACAACTATTACATATTAATTTATAGATCCCTGTTTTATTTTCAAGGACGGTTGGTTCCCGAGTACGAAGGCTATTTAAAATGTTATTTGTAGTCTTATATGTGACAACAACGTTTGACTTGTTTAAAACAGAAGACAGAATTCTAGGTAGAAAGCTCACGTATGGTATAGAAATGTATTTATACACACTGTCCCCAGGTGCCCTTAGCGTGTTTGCGATTTTTCGTCTCATATGTTTTTTAAGGATATTATTTACTACCGCTTTTTTGTAGCCATTGGTGACCGCAATATGTTTAATTGTATTTAGTTCGTCTTGATAATCCTTGTCGCTGAGGGGCAATGATAAGAGGCGGTTAACCATGCTGTGGAAAGCAGCCATTTTCTCCGATACCGGATGATAAGATGTGGCGTGTATTATAGTGTCAGTTGTAGTGGGTTTCCTATAAATATTAAACTCCAATTTATTAATATTTCTGGTGACCGTCAAATCAAGAAAATTTAATTTTCCACTGTCCTCGTGCTCCAGTGTAAACTGTATATAGTTATTAATACTGTTTAAATATGTGTGTAGCCTATCTATTTGTCTATGTGTGCCTTTATAGATCAAAAAGGTGTCGTCAACATACCGGCCATAAAATATTATGTTATCATTGTACACACTATTGGAGAAAATAAAGGAGTTTTCGAAATGGTTTAAGTACACTTCAGCAAGGAGGCCAGAGAGTGGAGAACCCATTGCCACACCATCATGTTGGCTAAAGAATTGCTTGTCATGCGTGAAATAATTCTGGTTAAGAATCACCTCCAAAAGATCCATCAATTCATTAATACTTTCAACATTCAATTTATTAGTATTGACGAGGTTATTTCTCAAAATTTGTAAGGTATCAGCAACCGGTATATTCGTATATAAATTAACAATATCAAACGAAACCAGCTTATGATGAGGTTCGATCTTTAGATCCTTCACTTTATTGACAAAATCGATATTATTGGTTATACTGTGACTATTAACTATGTTTATGTTGCGTTTAATGATGTTTACCAATTTCTTAGCTGTTTTATAACCAGGTGCAGTGGTGAAGTTAATTAACGGTCTTATCGGAACACCAGTCTTATGTAATTTTGGTAACCCTGTCAATGTGGGTGCCCTTGAATTGAATGGCTTTAACGATCGTCTAGTTCGCTCATAAAACAAATGCACACTCTTATTTATGCCCCGATTTAGACACTTGACGTATTGTGCAGTAGGGTCCGAGTTTAATTTCTCAATGCTGTTGTTAGCGATAAAGTTCCGTATCTTATCAGTATAATCACTATTGTCCATAATGACATAGTGATGCCTTTGTCAGCCTTGGTTACGAGAGCACAGTTGTCTGACAGTTTGCGCTTTAAACCCGTTAAGATATTGCGTTCTTTATTATAATTATTAAAAGTACACGGAACCGAAGAATAAATATTAGTATTCTGGTTTCTTATGATATTACTGAGCTTATTATTGATTGAAATCCGTGCCTCATCTTGGACCTTCAGGTCTTCTATTGCTTTGACCACAGCTTCAGCATTTATAATTTTAGCAGCAATATATTTATGGCTGAAGTTAGATTTTGAACGAGGTAAATTATAATTTAAGCCCTTTTTCAACAAATTAGATTCTTCTTCAGTTAGATCTATTGATGTTAAGTTCTGCAATCGTGTATAAAATTTATGTTTACAGGCAATGTTGTTGGCTTCCTGCTGTTGTCTCTCTAATAACCTTTGGAATTTGCTTGTTTGCTTGCTACGCATTTGATAAATAATTCGCTGTATGTCATTGTTTATGAAATCAAGATAGTTATCAAGCAAGGCCGGGTGTACGTCATTAAGTAATTGCAAATGTACTCTGTATAATCTTGAATTGAGATGGGATTTTTTCTTGTATAACGATTTTAATTCTTCTTTAATTCTGTACAATTCTGCGTGCCTTTTAGTTTTTATATCAGCAAAGGATGAGCATTTAAATTTTATACGAGTGTAATTAGGTGTAATATTATTCTTCAGACAAGTTTTATTAAATCTGATATGTAAAATGGTCTTATGAAGCTGGATCTTAATATTCTGAAAATTACGTACTATATTTGCTCGACTTGCAATATTCATATTGTTAATGGAATAAATCCGCTTATAGTCCAAGCCACGTATTTTATAATTAACTAAACGCTATGTAACTCACCGTCTGTGTCTTAAGTAAATGTCTTTATACAATTGACATGTTTCGGGACAATTGTCCCATCATCAGAATATTTAAAAAAGTCTCTTCATACCATCATATGATGGCACAGTCGTCAATATATTAAAAATATTAAAATCCACATAACACAAAACACAATTACACTACACAAAGTACGCACACAACAATTTTCGGTGTACACCACACGGTAACCGACAGCGCACTGGTTCATATTTCACTCGTGTCGCGACAATATCGCAACGCAGTATCGTACAGGACATTAGATTTAAAGTTCAGCTGATGATTTAAAACATGTGGCCTGGTAACAGGATTATTATACGCTCTATATATCTCAAACTCCTCAAGGGCGTTCATGTAACGTCCTTTATTACAAAAGTGAAGGGGTATCAAGTTGGTATGAAAATTAGTATAGTTGTGATTTTCATCAATAAGATGTTTAGCGAATTTAGATTTTACATTTTCTGTGTTATGAAAATAAGTGGGTGGCTTATGTTCAACAAACCTCTTGAAAAAACCACGGCCCGTTTGGCCCACATAAAAAGCATCACAACTATTACATATTAATTTATAGATCCCTGTTTTATTTTCAAGGACGGTTGGTTCCCGAGTACGAAGGCTATTTAAAATGTTATTTGTAGTCTTATATGTGACAACAACGTTTGACTTGTTTAAAACAGAAGACAGAATTCTAGGTAGAAAGCTCACGTATGGTATAGAAATGTATTTATACACACTGTCCCCAGGTGCCCTTAGCGTGTTTGCGATTTTTCGTCTCATATGTTTTTTAAGGATATTATTTACTACCGCTTTTTTGTAGCCATTGGTGACCGCAATATGTTTAATTGTATTTAGTTCGTCTTGATAATCCTTGTCGCTGAGGGGCAATGATAAGAGGCGGTTAACCATGCTGTGGAAAGCAGCCATTTTCTCCGATACCGGATGATAAGATGTGGCGTGTATTATAGTGTCAGTTGTAGTGGGTTTCCTATAAATATTAAACTCCAATTTATTAATATTTCTGGTGACCGTCAAATCAAGAAAATTTAATTTTCCACTGTCCTCGTGCTCCAGTGTAAACTGTATATTGTTATTAATACTGTTTAAATATGTGTGTAGCCTATCTATTTGTCTATGTGTGCCTTTATAGATCAAAAAGGAGTCGTCAACATACCGGCCATAAAATATTATGTTATCATTGTACACACTATTGGAAAAAATAAAGGAGTTTTCGAAATGGTTTAAGTACACTTCAGCAAGGAGGCCAGAGAGTGGAGAACCCATTGCCACACCATCATGTTGGCTAAAGAATTGCTTGTCATGCGTGAAATAATTCTGGTTAAGAATCACCTCCAAAAGATCCATCAATTCATTAATACTTTCAACATTCAATTTATTAGTATTGACGAGGTTATTTCTCAAAATTTGTAAGGTATCAGCAACCGGTATATTCGTATATAAATTAACAATATCAAACGAAACCAGCTTATGATGAGGTTCGATCTTTAGATCCTTCACTTTATTGACAAAATCGATATTATTGGTTATACTGTGACTATTAACTATGTTTATGTTGCGTTTAATGATGTTTACCAATTTCTTAGCTGTTTTATAACCAGGTGCAGTGGTGAAGTTAATTAACGGTCTTATCGGAACACCAGTCTTATGTAATTTTGGTAACCCTGTCAATGTGGGTGCCCTTGAATTGATGGGCTTTAACGATCGTCTAGTTCGATCATCAAACAAATGCACACTCTTATTTATGCCCCGATTTAGACACTTGACGTATTGTGCAGTAGGGTCCGAGTTTAATTTCTCAATGCTGTTGTTAGCGATAAAGTTCCGTATCTTATCAGTATAATCACTATTGTCCATAATGACAACAGTGATGCCTTTGTCAGCCTTGGTTACGAGAGCACAGTTGTCTGACAGTTTGCGCTTTAAACCCGTTAAGATATTGCGTTCTTTATTATAATTATTAAAAGTACACGGAACCGAAGAATAAATATTAGTATTCTGGTTTCTTATGATATTACTGAGCTTATTATTGATTGAAATCCGTGCCTCATCTTGGACCTTCAGGTCTTCTATTGCTTTGACCACAGCTTCAGCATTTATAATTTTAGCAGCAATATATTTATGGCTGAAGTTAGATTTTGAACGAGGTAAATTATAATTTAAGCCCTTTTTCAACAAATTAGATTCTTCTTCAGTTAGATCTATTGATGTTAAGTTCTGCAATCGTGTATAAAATTTATGTTTACAGGCAATGTTGTTGGCTTCCTGCTGTTGTCTCTCTAATAACCTTTGGAATTTGCTTGTTTGCTTGCTACGCATTTGATAAATAATTCGCTGTATGTCATTGTTTATGAAATCAAGATAGTTATCAAGCAAGGCCGGGTGTACGTCATTAAGTAATTGCAAATGTACTCTGTATAATCTTGAATTGAGATGGGATTTTTTCTTGTATAACGATTTTAATTCTTCTTTAATTCTGTACAATTCTGCGTGCCTTTTAGTTTTTATATCAGCAAAGGATGAGCATTTAAATTTTATACGAGTGTAATTAGGTGTAATATTATTCTTCAGACAAGTTTTATTAAATCTGATATGTAAAATGGTCTTATGAAGCTGGATCTTAATATTCTGAAAATTGCGTACTATATTTGCTCGACTTGCAATATTCATATTGTTAATGGAATAAATCCGCTTATAGTCCAAGCCACGTATTTTATAATTAACTAAACGCTATGTAACTCACCGTCTGTGTCTTAAGTAAATGTCTTTATACAATTGACCTGTTTCGGGACACTTGTCCCATCATCAGAATATTTAAAAAAGTCTCTTCATACCATCATATGATGGCACAGTCGTCAATATATTAAAAATATTAAAATCCACATAACACAAAACACAATTACACTACACAAAGTACGCACACAACAATTTTCGGTGTACACCACACGGTAACCGACAGCACACTGGTTCATATTTCACTCGTGTCGCGACAATATCGCAACGCAGTATCGTACAGGACATTAGATTTAAAGTTCAGCTGATGATTTAAAACATGTGGCCTGGTAACAGGATTATTATACGCTCTATATATCTCAAACTCCTCAAGGGCGTTCATGTAACGTCCTTTATTACAAAAGTGAAGGGGTATCAAGTTGGTATGAAAATTAGTATAGTTGTGATTTTCATCAATAAGATGTTTAGCGAATTTAGATTTTACATTTTCTGTGTTATGAAAATAAGTGGGTGGCTTATGTTCAACAAACCTCTTGAAAAAACCACGGCCCGTTTGGCCCACATAAAAAGCATCACAACTATTACATATTAATTTATAGATCCCTGTTTTATTTTCAAGGACGGTTGGTTCCCGAGTACGAAGGCTATTTAAAATGTTATTTGTAGTCTTATATGTGACAACAACGTTTGACTTGTTTAAAACAGAAGACAGAATTCTAGGTAGAAAGCTCACGTATGGTATAGAAATGTATTTATACACACTGTCCCCAGGTGCCCTTAGCGTGTTTGCGATTTTTCGTCTCATATGTTTTTTAAGGATATTATTTACTACCGCTTTTTTGTAGCCATTGGTGACCGCAATATGTTTAATTGTATTTAGTTCGTCTTGATAATCCTTGTCGCTGAGGGGCAATGATAAGAGGCGGTTAACCATGCTGTGGAAAGCAGCCATTTTCTCCGATACCGGATGATAAGATGTGGCGTGTATTATAGTGTCAGTTGTAGTGGGTTTCCTATAAATATTAAACTCCAATTTATTAATATTTCTGGTGACCGTCAAATCAAGAAAATTTAATTTTCCACTGTCCTCGTGCTCCAGTGTAAACTGTATATTGTTATTAATACTGTTTAAATATGTGTGTAGCCTATCTATTTGTCTATGTGTGCCTTTATAGATCAAAAAGGAGTCGTCAACATACCGGCCATAAAATATTATGTTATCATTGTACACACTATTGGAAAAAATAAAGGAGTTTTCGAAATGGTTTAAGTACACTTCAGCAAGGAGGCCAGAGAGTGGAGAACCCATTGCCAAACCATCATGTTGGCTAAAGAATTGCTTGTCATGCGTGAAATAATTCTGGTTAAGAATCACCTCCAAAAGATCCATCAATTCATTAATACTTTCAACATTCAATATATTAGTATTGACGAGGTTATTTCTCAAAATTTGTAAGGTATCAGCAACCGGTATATTCGTATATAAATTAACAATATCAAACGAAACCAGCTTATGATGAGGTTCGATCTTTAGATCCTTCACTTTATTGACAAACTCGATATTATTGGTTATACTGTGACTATTAACTATGTTTATGTTGCGTTTATTGATGTTTACCAATTTCTTAGCTGTTTTATAACCAGGTGCAGTAGTGAAGTTAATTAACGGTCTTATCGGAACACCAGTCTTATGTAATTTTGGTAACCCTGTCAATGTGCGTGCCCTTGAATTGATGGGCTTTAACGATCGTCTAGTTCGCTCATCAAACAAATGCACACTCTTATTTATGCCCCGATTTAGACACTTGACGTATTGTGCAGTAGGGACCGAGTTTAATTTCTCAATGTTGTTGTTAGCGATAAAGTTCCGTATCTTATCAGTATAATCACTATTGTCCATAATGACAACAGTGTTGCCTTTGTCAGCCTTGGTTACGAGAGCACAGTTGTCTGACAGTTTGCGCTTTAAACCCGTTAAGATATTGCGTTCTTTATTATAATCATTAAAAGTACACGGAACCGAAGAATAAATATTAGTATTCTGGTTTCTTATGATATTACTGAGCTTATTATTGATTGAAATCCGTGCCTCATCTTGGACCTTCTGGTCTTCTATTGCTTTGACCACAGCTTCAGCATTTATAATTTTAGCAGCAATATATTTATGGCTGAAGTTAGATTTTGAACGAGGTAAATTATAATTTAAGCCCTTTTTCAACAATTTAGATTCTTCTTCAGTTAGATCTATTGATGTTAAGTTCTGCAATCGTGTATAAAATTTATGTTTACAGGCAATTTTGTTGGCTTCCTGCTGTTGTCTCTCTAATAACCTTTGGAATTTGCTTGTTTGCTTGCTACGCATTTGATAAATAATTCGCTGTATGTCATTGTTTATGAAATCAAGATAGTTATCAAGCAAGGCCGGGTGTACGTCATTAAGTAATTGCAAATGTACTCTGTATAATCTTGAATTGAGATGGGATTTTTTCTTGTATAACGATTTTAATTCTTCTTTATTTCTGTACAATTCTGCGTGCCTTTTAGTTTTTATATCAGCAAAGGATGAGCATTTAAATTTTATACGAGTGTAATTAAGTGTAATATTATTCTTCAGACAAGTTTTATTAAATCTGATATGTAAAATGGTCTTATGAAGCTGGATCTTAATATTCTGAAAATTACGTACTATATTTGCTCGACTTGCAATATTCATATTGTTAATGGAATAAATCCGCTTATAGTCCAAGCCACGTATTTTATAATCAACTAAACGCTATGTAACTCACCGTCTGTGGCTTAAGTAAATGTCTTTATACATTTGACATGTTTCGGGACACTTGTCCCATCATCAGAATATTTAAAAAAGTCTCTTCATACCATCATACGATGGCACAGTCGCCAATATATTAAAAATATTAAAATCCACATAACACAAAACACAATTACACTACACAAAGTACGCACACAACAATTTTCGGTGTACACTACACGGTAACCGACAGCACACTGGTTCATATTTCACTCGTGTCGCGACAATATCGCAACGCAGTATCGTACAGGACATTAGATTTAAAGTTCAGCTGATCATTTAAAACATGTGGCCTGGTAACAGGATTATTATACGCTCTATATATCTCAAACTCCTCAAGGGCGTTCATGTAACGTCCTTTATTACAAAAGTGAAGGGGTATCAAGTTGGTATGAAAATTAGTATAGTTGTGATTTTCATCAATAAGATGTTTAGCGAATTTAGATTTTACATTTTCTGTGTTATGAAAATAAGAGGGTGGCTTATGTTCAACAAACCTCTTGAAAAAACCACGGCCCGTTTGGCCCACATAAAAAGCATCACAACTATTACATATTAATTTATAGATCCCTGTTTTATTTTCAAGGACGGTTGGTTCCCGAGTACGAAGGCTATTTAAAATGTTATTTGTAGTCTTATATGTGACAACAACGTTTGACTTGTTTAAAACAGAAGAAAGAATTCTAGGTAGAAAGCTCATGTATGGTATAGAAATGTATGTATACACACTGTCCCCAGATGCCCTTAGCGTGTTTGCGATTTTTCGTCTCATATGTTTTTTAAGGATATTATTTACTACCGCTTTTTTGTAGCCATTGGTGACCGCAATATGTTTAATTGTATTTAGTTCGTCTTGATAATCCTTGTCGCTGAGGGGCAATGATAAGAGGCGGTTAACCATGCTGTGGAAAGCAGCCATTTTCTCCGATACCGGATGATAAGATGTGGCGTGTATTATAGTGTCAGTTGTAGTGGGTTTCCTATAAATATTAAACTCCAATTTATTAATATTTCTGGTGACCGTCAAATCAAGAAAATTTAATTTTCCACTGTCCTCGTGCTCCAGTGTAAACTGTATATTGTTATTAATACTGTTTAAATATGTGTGTAGCCTATCTATTTGTCTATGTGTGCCTTTATAGATCAAAAAGGAGTCGTCAACATACCGGCCATAAAATATTATGTTATCATTGTACACACTATTGGAAAAAATAAAGGAGTTTTCGAAATGGTTTAAGTACACTTCAGCAAGGAGGCCAGAGAGTGGAGAACCCATTGCCACACCATCATGTTGGCTAAAGAATTGCTTGTCATGCATGAAATAATTCTGGTTAAGAATCACCTCCAAAAGATCCATCAATTCATTAATACTTTCAACATTCAATTTATTAGTATTGACGAGGTTATTTCTCAAAATTTGTAAGGTATCAGCAACCGGTATATTCGTATATAAATTAACAATATCAAACGAAACCAGCTTATGATGAGGTTCGATCTTTAGATCCTTCACTTTATTGACAAACTCGATATTATTGGTTATACTGTGACTATTAACTATGTTTATGTTGCGTTTAATGATGTTTACCAATTTCTTAGCTGTTTTATAACCAGGTGCAGTAGTGAAGTTAATTAACGGTCTTATCGGAACACCAGTCTTATGTAATTTTGGTAACCCTGTCAATGTGCGTGCCCTTGAATTGATGGGCTTTAACGATCGTCTAGTTCGCTCATCAAACAAATGCACACTCTTATTTATGCCCCGATTTAGACACTTGACGTATTGTGCAGTAGGGACCGAGTTTAATTTCTCAACGTTGTTGTTAGCGATAAAGTTCCGTATCTTATCAGTATAATCACTATTGTCCATAATGACAACAGTGTTGCCTTTGTCAGCCTTGGTTACGAGAGCACAGTTGTCTGACAGTTTGCGCTTTAAACCCGTTAAGATATTGCGTTCTTTATTATAATTATTAAAAGTACACGGAACCGAAGAATAAATATTAGTATTCTGGTTTCTTATGATATTACTGAGCTTATTATTGATTGAAATCCGTGCCTCATCTTGGACCTTCTGGTCTTCTATTGCTTTGACCACAGCTTCAGCATTTATAATTTTAGCAGCAATATATTTATGGCTGAAGTTAGATTTTGAACGAGGTAAATTATAATTTAAGCCCTTTTTCAACAATTTAGATTCTTCTTCAGTTAGATCTATTGATGTTAAGTTCTGCAATCGTGTATAAAATTTATGTTTACAGGCAATTTTGTTGGCTTCCTGCTGTTGTCTCTCTAATAACCTTTGGAATTTGCTTGTTTGCTTGCTACGCATTTGATAAATAATTCGCTGTATGTCATTGTTTATGAAATCAAGATAGTTATCAAGCAAGGCCGGGTGTACGTCATTAAGTAATTGCAAATGTACTCTGTATAATCTTGAATTGAGATGGGATTTTTTCTTGTATAACGATTTTAATTCTTCTTTATTTCTGTACAATTCTGCGTGCCTTTTAGTTTTTATATCAGCAAAGGATGAGCATTTAAATTTTATACGAGTGTAATTAAGTGTAATATTATTCTTCAGACAAGTTTTATTAAATCTGATATGTAAAATGGTCTTATGAAGCTGGATCTTAATATTCTGAAAATTACGTACTATATTTGCTCGACTTGCAATATTCATATTGTTAATGGAATAAATCCGCTTATAGTCCAAGCCACGTATTTTATAATCAACTAAACGCTATGTAACTCACCGTCTGTGGCTTAAGTAAATGTCTTTATACAATTGACATGTTTCGGGACACTTGTCCCATCATCAGAATATTTTAAAAAGTCTCTTCATACCATCATACGATGGCACAGTCGCCAATATATTAAAAATATTAAAATCCACATAACACAAAACACAATTACACTACACAAAGTACGCACACAACAATTTTCGGTGTACACTACACGGTAACCGACAGCACACTGGTTCATATTTCACTCGTGTCGCGACAATATCGCAACGCAGTATCGTACAGGACATTAGATTTAAAGTTCAGCTGATCATTTAAAACATGTGGCCTGGTAACAGGATTATTATACGCTCTATATATCTCAAACTCCTCAAGGGCGTTCATGTAACGTCCTTTATTACAAAAGTGAAGGGGTATCAAGTTGGTATGAAAATTAGTATAGTTGTGATTTTCATCAATAAGATGTTTAGCGAATTTAGATTTTACATTTTCTGTGTTATGAAAATAAGAGGGTGGCTTATGTTCAACAAACCTCTTGAAAAAACCACGGCCCGTTTGGCCCACATAAAAAGCATCACAACTATTACATATTAATTTATAGATCCCTGTTTTATTTTCAAGGACGGTTGGTTCCCGAGTACGAAGGCTATTTAAAATGTTATTTGTAGTCTTATATGTGACAACAACGTTTGACTTGTTTAAAACAGAAGAAAGAATTCTAGGTAGAAAGCTCATGTATGGTATAGAAATGTATGTATACACACTGTCCCCAGGTGCCCTTAGCGTGTTTGCGATTTTTCGTCTCATATGTTTTTTAAGGATATTATTTACTACCGCTTTTTTGTAGCCATTGGTGACCGCAATATGTTTAATTGTATTTAGTTCGTCTTGATAATCCTTGTCGCTGAGGGGCAATGATAAGAGGCGGTTAACCATGCTGTGGAAAGCAGCCATTTTCTCCGATACCGGATGATAAGATGTGGCGTGTATTATAGTGTCAGTTGTAGTGGGTTTCCTATAAATATTAAACTCCAATTTATTAATATTTCTGGTGACCGTCAAATCAAGAAAATTTAATTTTCCACTGTCCTCGTGCTCCAGTGTAAACTGTATATTGTTATTAATACTGTTTAAATATGTGTGTAGCCTATCTATTTGTCTATGTGTGCCTTTATAGATCAAAAAGGAGTCGTCAACATACCGGCCATAAAATATTATGTTATCATTGTACACACTATTGGAAAAAATAAAGGAGTTTTCGAAATGGTTTAAGTACACTTCAGCAAGGAGGCCAGAGAGTGGAGAACCCATTGCCACACCATCATGTTGGCTAAAGAATTGCTTGTCATGCGTGAAATAATTCTGGTTAAGAATCACCTCCAAAAGATCCATCAATTCATTAATACTTTCAACATTCAATTTATTAGTATTGACGAGGTTATTTCTCAAAATTTGTAAGGTATCAGCAACCGGTATATTCGTATATAAATTAACAATATCAAACGAAACCAGCTTATGATGAGGTTCGATCTTTAGATCCTTCACTTTATTGACAAACTCGATATTATTGGTTATACTGTGACTATTAACTATGTTTATGCTGCGTTTAATGATGTTTACCAATTTCTTAGCTGTTTTATAACCAGGTGCAGTAGTGAAGTTAATTAACGGTCTTATCGGAACACCAGTCTTATGTAATTTTGGTAACCCTGTCAATGTGGGTGCCCTTGAATTGATGGGCTTTAACGATCGTCTAGTTCGCTCATCAAACAAATGCACATTTATGCCCCGATTTAGACACTTGACGTATTGTGCAGTAGGGACCGAGTTTAATTTCTCAATGTTGTTGTTAGCGATAAAGTTCCGTATCTTATCAGTATAATCACTATTGTCCATAATGACAACAGTGATGACTTTGTCAGCCTTGGTTACGAGAGCACAGTTGTCTGACAGTTTGCGCTTTAAACCCGTTAAGATATTGCGTTCTTTATTATAATTATTAAAAGTACACGGAACCGAAGAATAAATATTAGTATTCTGGTTTCTTATGATATTACTGAGCTTATTATTGATTGAAATCCGTGCCTCATCTTGGACCTTCTGGTCTTCTATTGCTTTGACCACAGCTTCAGCATTTATAATTTTAGCAGCAATATATTTATGGCTGAAGTTAGATTTTGAACGAGGTAAATTATAATTTAAGCCCTTTTTCAACAAATTAGATTCTTCTTCAGTTAGATCTATTGATGTTAAGTTCTGCAATCGTGTATAAAATTTATGTTTACAGGCAATGTTGTTGGCTTCCTGCTGTTGTCTCTCTAATAACCTTTGGAATTTGCTTGTTTGCTTGCTACGCATTTGATAAATAATTCGCTGTATGTCATTGTTTATGAAATCAAGATAGTTATCAAACAAGGCCGGGTGTACGTCATTAAGTAATTGCAAATGTACTCTGTATAATCTTGAATTGAGATGGGATTTTTTCTTGTATAACGATTTTAATTCTTCTTTATTTCTGTACAATTCTGCGTGCCTTTTAGTTTTTATATCAGCAAAGGATGAGCATTTAAATTTTATACGAGTGTAATTAGGTGTAATATTATTCTTCAGACAAGTTTTATTAAATCTGATATGTAAAATGGTCTTATGAAGCTGGATCTAAATATTCTGAAAATTACGTACTATATTTGCTCGACTTGCAATATTCATATTGTTAATGGAATAAATCCGCTTATAGTCCAAGCCACGTATTTTATAATCAACTAAACGCTATGTAACTCACCGTCTGTGGCTTAAGTAAATGTCTTTATACAATTGACATGTTTCGGGACACTTGTCCCATCATCAGAATATTTAAAAAAGTCTCTTCATACCATCATACGATGGCACAGTCGCCAATATATTAAAAATATTAAAATCCACATAACACAAAACACATTTACACTACACAAAGTACGCACACAACAATTTTCGGTGTACACTACACGGTAACCGACAGCACACTGGTTCATATTTCACTCGTGTCGCGACAATATCGCAACGCAGTATCGTACAGGACATTAGATTTAAAGTTCAGCTGATCATTTAAAACATGTGGCCTGGTAACAGGATTATTATACGCTCTATATATCTCAAACTCCTCAAGGGCGTTCATGTAACGTCCTTTATTACAAAAGTGAAGGGGTATCAAGTTGGTATGAAAATTAGTATAGTTGTGATTTTCATCAATAAGATGTTTAGCGAATTTAGATTTTACATTTTCTGTGTTACGAAAATAAGAGGGTGGCTTACGTTCAACAAACCTCTTGAAAAAACCACGGCCCGTTTGGCCCACATAAAAAGCATCACAACTATTACATATTAATTTATAGATCCCTGTTTTATTTTCAAGGACGGTTGGTTCCCGAGTACGAAGGCTATTTAAAATGTTATTTGTAGTCTTATATGTGACAACAACGTTTGACTTGTTTAAAACAGAAGACAGAATTCTAGGTAGAAAGCTCATGTATGGTATAGAAATGTATGTATACACACTGTCCCCAGGTGCCCTTAGCGTGTTTGCGATTTTTCGTCTCATATGTTTTTTAAGGATATTATTTACTACCGTTTTTTTGTAGCCATTGGTGACCGCAATATGTTTAATTGTATTTAGTTCGTCTTGATAATCCTTGTCGCTGAGGGGCAATGATAAGAGGCGGTTAACCATGCTGTGGAAAGCAGCCATTTTCTCCGATACCGGATGATAAGATGTGGCGTGTATTATAGTGTCAGTTGTAGTGGGTTTCCTATAAATATTAAACTCCAATTTATTAATATTTCTGGTGACCGTCAAATCAAGAAAATTTAATTTCCACTGTCCTCGTGCTCCAGTGTAAACTGTATATTGTTATTAATACTGTTTAAATATGTGTGTAGCCTATCTATTTGTCTATGTGTGCCTTTATAGATCAAAAAGGAGTCGTCAACATACCGGCCATAAAATATTATGTTATCATTGTACACACTATTGGAAAAAATAAAGGAGTTTTCGAAATGGTTTAAGTACACTTCAGCAAGGAGGCCAGAGAGTGGAGAACCCATTGCCACACCATCATGTTGGCTAAAGAATTGCTTGTCATGCGTGAAATAATTCTGGTTAAGAATCACCTCCAAAAGATCCATCAATTCATTAATACTTTCAACATTCAATTTATTAGTATTGACGAGGTTATTTCTCAAAATTTGTAAGGTATCAGCAACCGGTATATTCGTATATAAATTAACAATATCAAACGAAACCAGCTTATGATGAGGTTCGATCTTTAGATCCTTCACTTTATTGACAAACTCGATATTATTGGTTATACTGTGACTATTAACTATGTTTATGTTGCGTTTAATGATGTTTACCAATTTCTTAGCTGTTTTATAACCAGGTGCAGTAGTGAAGTTAATTAACGGTCTTATCGGAACACCAGTCTTATGTAATTTTGGTAACCCTGTCAATGTGGGTGCCCTTGAATTGATGGGCTTTAACGATCGTCTAGTTCGCTCATCAAACAAATGCACATTTATGCCCCGATTTAGACACTTGACGTATTGTGCAGTAGGGACCGAGTTTAATTTCTCAATGTTGTTGTTAGCGATAAAGTTCCGTATCTTATCAGTATAATCACTATTGTCCATAATGACAACAGTGTTGCCTTTGTCAGCCTTGGTTACGAGAGCACAGTTGTCTGACAGTTTGCGCTTTAAACCCGTTAAGATATTGCGTTCTTTATTATAATTATTAAAAGTACACGGAACCGAAGAATAAATATTAGTATTCTGGTTTCTTATGATATTACTGAGCTTATTATTGATTGAAATCCGTGCCTCATCTTGGACCTTCTGGTCTTCTATTGCTTTGACCACAGCTTCAGCATTTATAATTTTAGCAGCAATATATTTATGGCTGAAGTTAGATTTTGAACGAGGTATATTATAATTTAAGCCCTTTTTCAACAAATTAGATTCTTCTTCAGTTAGATCTATTGATGTTAAGTTCTGCAATCGTGTATAAAATTTATGTTTACAGGCAATGTTGTTGGCTTCCTGCTGTTGTCTCTCTAATAACCTTTGGAATTTGCTTGTTTGCTTGCTACGCATTTGATAAATAATTCGCTGTATGTCATTGTTTATGAAATCAAGATAGTTATCAAGCAAGGCCGGGTGTACGTCATTAAGTAATTGCAAATGTACTCTGTATAATCTTGAATTGAGATGGGATTTTTTCTTGTATAACGATTTTAATTCTTCTTTATTTCTGTACAATTCTGCGTGCCTTTTAGTTTATATATCAGCAAAGGATGAGCATTTAAATTTTATACGAGTGTAATTAGGTGTAATATTATTCTTCAGACAAGTTTTATTAAATCTGATATGTAAAATGGTCTTATGATATATTTTCAGAATATCTTAATATTCTGAAAATTACGTACTATATTTGCTCGACTTGCAATATTCATATTGTTAATGGAATAAATCCGCTTATAGTCCAAGCCACGTATTTTATAATCAACTAAACGCTATGTAACTCACCGTCTGTGTCATAAGTAAATGTCTTTATACAATTGACATGTTTCGGGACACTTGTCCCATCATCAGAATATTTAAAAAAGTCTCTTCATACCATCATACGATGGCACAGTCGTCAATATATTAAAAATATTAAAATCCTCATAACACAAAACACAATTACACTACACAAAGTACGCACACAACAATTTTCGGTGTACACTACACGGTAACCGACAGCACACTGGTTCATATTTCACTCGTGTCGCGACAATATCGCAACGCAGTATCGTACAGGACCTTAGATTTAAAGTTCAGCTGATCATTTAAAACATGTGGCCTGGTAACAGGATTATTATACGCTCTATATATCTCAAACTCCTCAAGGGCGTTCATGTAACGTCCTTTATTACAAAAGTGAAGGGGTATCAAGTTGGTATGAAAATTAGTATAATTGTGATTTTCATCAATAAGATGTTTAGCGAATTTAGATTTTACATTTTCTGTGTTATGAAAATAAGAGGGTGGCTTACGTTCAACAAACCTCTTGAAAAACCCACGGCCCGTTTGGCCCACATAAAAAGCATCACAACTATTACATATTAATTTATAGATCCCTGTTTTATTTTCAAGGACGGTTGGTTCCCGAGTACGAAGGCTATTTAAAATGTTATTTGTAGTCTTATATGTGACAACAACGTTTGACTTGTTTAAAACAGAAGAAAGAATTCTAGGTAGAAAGCTCATGTATGGTATAGAAATGTATGTATACACACTGTCCCCAGGTGCCCTTAGCGTGTTTGCGATTTTTCGTCTCATATCTTTTTTAAGGATATAATTTACTACCGCTTTTTTGTAGCCATTGGTGACCGCAATATGTTTAATTGTATTTAGTTCGTCTTGATAATCCTTGTCGCTGAGGGGCAATGATAAGAGGCGGTTAACCATGCTGTGGAAAGCAGCCATTTTCTCAGATACCGGATGATAAGATGTGGCGTGTATTATAGTGTCAGTTGTAGTGGGTTTCCTATAAATATTAAACTCCAATTTATTAATATTTCTGGTGACCGTCAAATCAAGAAAATTTAATTTTCCACTGTCCTCGTGCTCCAGTGTAAACTGTATATTGTTATTAATACTGTTTAAATATGTGTGTAGCCTATCTATTTGTCTATGTGTGCCTTTATAGATCAAAAAGGAGTCGTCAACATACCGGCCATAAAATATTATGTTATCATTGTACACACTATTGGAAAAAATAAAGGAGTTTTCGAAATGGTTTAAGTACACTTCAGCAAGGAGGCCAGAGAGTGGAGAACCCATTGCCACACCATCATGTTGGCTAAAGAATTGCTTGTCATGCGTGAAATAATTCTGGTTAAGAATCACCTCCAAAAGATCCATCAATTCATTAATACTTTCAACATTCAATTTATTAGTATTGACGAGGTTATTTCTCAAAATTTGTAGGTATCAGCAACCGGTATATTCGTATATAAATTAACAATATCAAACGAAACCAGCTTATGATGAGGTTCGATCTTTAGACCCTTCACTTTATTGACAAACTCGATATTATTGGTTATACTGTGACTATTAACTATGTTTATGTTGCGTTTAATGATGTTTACCAATTTCTTAGCTGTTTTATAACCAGGTGCAGTAGTGAAGTTAATTAACGGTCTTATCGGAACACCAGTCTTATGTAATTTTGGTAACCCTGTCAATGTGGGTGCCCTTGAATTGATGGGCTTTAACGATCGTCTAGTTCGCTCATCAAACAAATGCACACTCTTATTTATGCCCCGATTTAGACACTTGACGTATTGTGCAGTAGGGACCGAGTTTAATTTCTCAATGTTGTTGTTAGCGATAAAGTTCCGTATCTTATCAGTATAATCACTATTGTCCATAATGACAACAGTGTTGCCTTTGTCAGCCTTGGTTACGAGAGCACAGTTGTCTGACAGTTTGCGCTTTAAACCCGTTAAGATATTGCGTTCTTTATTATAATTATTAAAAGTACACGGAACCGAAGAATAAATATTAGTATTCTGGTTTCTTATGATATTACTGAGCTTATTATTGATTGAAATCCGTGCCTCATCTTGGACCTTCAGGTCTTCTATTGCTTTGACCACAGCTTCAGCATTTATAATTTTAGCAGCAATATATTTATGGCTGAAGTTAGATTTTGAACGAGGTAAATTATAATTTAAGCCCTTTTTCAACAAATTAGATTATTCTTCAGTTAGATCTATTGATGTTAAGTTCTGCAATCGTGTATAAAATTTATGTTTACAGGCAATGTTGTTGGCTTCCTGCTGTTGTCTTTCTAATGACCTTTGGAATTTGCTTGTTTGCTTGCTACGCATTTGATAAATAATTCGCTGTATGTCATTGTTTATGAAATCAAGATAGTTATCAAGCAAGGCCGGGTGTACGTCATTAAGTAATTGCAAATGTACTCTGTATAATCTTGAATTGAGATGGGATTTTTTCTTGTATAACGATTTTAATTCTTCTTTAATTCTGTACAATTCTGCGTGCCTTTTAGTTTTTATATCAGCAAAGGATGAGCATTTAAATTTTATACGAGTGTAATTAGGTGTAATATTATTCTTCAGACAAGTTTTATTAAATCTGATATGTAAAATGGTCTTATGAAGCTGGATCTTAATATTCTGAAAATTACGTACTATATTTGCTCGACTTGCAATATTCATATTGTTAAAGGAATAAATCCGCTTATAGTCCAAGCCACGTATTTTATAATTAACTAAACGCTATGTAACTCACCGTCTGTGTCTTAAGTAAATGTCTTTATACAATTGACATGTTTCGGGACACTTGTCCCATCATCAGAATATTTAAAAAAGTCTCTTCATACCATCATATGATGGCACAGTCGTCAATATATTAAAAATATTAAAATCCACATAACACAAAACACAATTACACTACACAAAGTACGCACACAACAATTTTCGGTGTACACCACACGGTAACCGACAGCGCACTGGTTCATATTTCACTCGTGTCGCGACAATATCGCAACGCAGTATCGTACAGGACATTAGATTTAAAGTTCAGCTGATGATTTAAAACATGTGGCCTGGTAACAGGATTATTATACGCTCTATACATCTCAAACTCCTCAAGGGCGTTCATGTAACGTCCTTTATTACAAAAGTGAAGGGGTATCAAGTTGGTATGAAAATTAGTATAGTTGTGATTTTCATCAATAAGATGTTTAGCGAATTTAGATTTTACATTTTCTGTGTTATGAAAATAAGTGGGTGGCTTATGTTCAACAAACCTGTTGAAAAAAACACGGCCCGTTTGGCCCACATAAAAAGCATCACAACTATTACATATTAATTTATAGATCCCTGTTTTATTTTCAAGGACGGTTGGTTCCCGAGTACGAAGGCTATTTAAAATGTTATTTGTAGTCTTATATGTGACAACAACGTTTGACTTGTTTAAAACAGAAGAAAGAATTCTAGGTAGAAAGCTCATGTATGGTATAGAAATGTATGTATACACACTGTCCCCAGGTGCCCTTAGCGTGTTTGCGATTTTTCGTCTCATATGTTTTTTAAGGATATTATTTACTACCGCTTTTTTGTAGCCATTGGTGACCGCAATATGTTTAATTGTATTTAGTTCGTCTTGATAATCCTTGTCGCTGAGGGGCAATGATAAGAGGCGGTTAACCATGCTGTGGAAAGCAGCCATTTTCTCCGATACCGGATGATAAGATGTGGCGTGTATTATAGTGTCAGTTGTAGTGGGTTTCCTATAAATATTAAACTCCAATTTATTAATATTTCTGGTGACCGTCAAATCAAGAAAATTTAATTTTCCACTGTCCTCGTGCTCAAGTGTAAACTGTATATTGTTATTAATACTGTTTAAATATGTGTGTAGCCTATCTATTTGTCTATGTGTGCCTTTATAGATCAAAAAGGAGTCGTCAACATACCGGCCATAAAATATTATGTTATCATTGTACACACTATTGGAAAAAATAAAGGAGTTTTCGAAATGGTTTAAGTACACTTCAGCAAGGAGTCCAGAGAGTGGAGAACCCATTGCCACACCATCATGTTGGCTAAAGAATTGCTTGTCATGCGTGAAATAATTCTGGTTAAGAATCACCTCCAAAAGATCCATCAATTCATTAATACTTTCAACATTCAATTTATTAGTATTGACGAGGTTATTTCTCAAAATTTGTAAGGTATCAGCAACCAGTATATTCGTATATAAATTAACAATATCAAACGAAACCAGCTTATGATGAGGTTCGATCTTTAGATCCTTCACTTTATTGACAAAATCGATATTATTGGTTTTACTGTGACTATTAACTATGTTTATGTTGCGTTAAAGATGTTTACCAATTTCTTAGCTGTTTTATAACCAGATGCAGTAGTGAAGTTAATTAACGGTCTTATCGGAACACCAGTCTTATGTAATTTTGGTAACCCTGTCAATGTGGGTGCCCTTGAATTGATGGGCTTTAACGATCGTCTAGTTCGCTCATCAAACAAATGCACACTCTTATTTATGCCCCGATTTAGACACTTGACGTATTGTGCAGAAGGGTCCGAGTTTAATTTCTCAATGTTGTTGTTAGCGATAAAGTTCCGTATCTTATCAGTATAATCACTATTGTCCATAATGACAACAGTGATGCCTTTGTCAGCCTTGGTTACGAGAGCACAGTTGTCTGACAGTTTGCGCTTTAAACCCGTTAAGATATTGCGTTCTTTATTATAATTATTAACAGTACACGGAACCGAAGAATAAATATTAGTATTCTGGTTTCTTATGATATTACTGAGCTTATTATTGATTGAAATCCGTGCCTCATCTTGGACCTTCAGGTCTTCTATTGCTTTGACCACAGCTTCAGCATTTATAATTTTAGCAGCAATATATTTATGGCTGAAGTTAGATTTTGAACGAGGTAAATTATAATTTAAGCCCTTTTTCAACAAATTAGATTCTTCTTGAGTTAGATCTATTGATGTTAAGTTCTGCAATCGTGTATAAAATTTATGTTTACAGGCAATGTTGTTGGCTTCCTGCTGTTGTCTCTCTAATAACCTTTGGAATTTGCTTGTTTGCTTGCTACGCATTTGATAAATAATTCGCTGTATGTCATTGTTTATGAAATCAAGATAGTTATCAAGCAAGGCCGGGTGTACGTCATTAAGTAATTGCAAATGTACTCTGTATAATCTTCAATTGAGATGGGATTTTTTCTTGTATAACGATTTTAATTCTTCTTTAATTCTGTACAATTCTGCGTGCCTTTTAGTTTTTATATCAGCAAAGGATGAGCATTTAAATTTTATACGAGTGTAATTAGGTGTAATATTATTCTTCAGACAAGTTTTATTAAATCTGATATATGTAAAATGGTCTTATGAAGCTGGATCTTAATATTCTGAAAATTACGTACTATATTTGCTCGTCTTGCAATATTCATATTGTTAATGGAATAAATCCGCTTATAGTCCAAGCCACGTATTTTATAATCAACTAAACGCTATGTAACTCACCGTCTGTGGCTTAAGTAAATGTCTTTATACAATTGACATGTTTCGGGACACTTGTCCCATCATCAGAATATTTAAAAAAGTCTCTTCATACCATCATACGATGGCACAGTCGTCAATATATTAAAAATATTAAAATCCATATAACACAAAACACAATTACACTACACAAAGTACGCACACAACAATTTTCGGTGTACACCACACGGTAACCGACAGCGCACTGGTTCATATTTCACTCGTGTCGCGACAATATCGCAACGCAGTATCGTACAGGACATTAGATTTAAAGTTCAGCTGATCATTTAAAACATGTGGCCTGGTAACAGGATTATTATACGCTTTATATATCTCAAACTCCTCAAGGGCGTTCATGTAACGTCCTTTATTACAAAAGTGAAGGGGTATCAAGTTGGTATGAAAATTAGTATAGTTGTGATTTTCATCAATAAGATGTTTAGCGAATTTAGATTTTACAATTTCTGTGTTATGAAAATAAGTGGGTGGCTTATGTTCAACAAACCTCTTGAAAAAACCACGGCCCGTTTGGCCCACATAAAAAGCATCACAACTATTACATATTAATTTATAGATCCCTGTTTTATTTTCAAGGACGGTTGGTTCCCGAGTACGAAGGCTATTTAAAATGTTATTTGTAGTCTTATATGTGACAACAACGTTTGACTTGTTTAAAACAGAAGACAGAATTCTAGGTAGAAAGCTCATGTATGGTATAGAAATGTATTTATACACACTGTCCCCAGGTGCCCTTAGCGTGTTTGCGATTTTTCGTCTCATATGTTTTTTAAGGATATTATTTACTACCGCTTTTTTGTAGCCATTGGTGACCGCAATATGTTGAATTGTATTTAGTTCGTCTTGATAATCCTTGTCGCTGAGGGGCAATGATAAGAGGCGGTTAACCATGCTGTGGAAAGCAGCCATTTTCCCCGATACCGGATGATAAGATGTGGCGTGTATTATAGTGTCAGTTGTAGTGGGTTTCCTATAAATATTAAACTCCAATTTATTAATATTTCTGGTGACCGTCAAATCAAGAAAATTTAATTTTCCACTGTCCTCGTGCTCCAGTGTAAACTGTATATTGTTATTAATACTGTTTAACTATGTGTGTAGCCTATCTATTTGTCTATGTGTGCCTTTATAGATCAAAAAGGTGTCGTCAACATACCGGCCATAAAATATTATGTTATCATTGTACACACTATTGGAAAAAATAAAAGAGTTTTCGAAATGGTTTAAGTACACTTCAGCAAGGAGGCCAGAGAGTGGAGAACCCATTGCCACACCATCATGTTGGCTAAAGAATTGCTTGTCATGCGTGAAATAATTCTGGTTAAGAATCACCTCCAAAAGATCCATCAATTCATTAATACTTTCAACATTCAATTTATTAGTATTGACGAGGTTATTTCTTAAAATTTGTAAGGTATCAGCAACCGGTATATTCGTATATAAATTAACAATATCAAACGAAACCAGCTTATGATGAGGTTCGATCTTTAGATCCTTCACTTTATTGACAAAATCGATATTATTGGTTATACTGTGACTATTAACTATGTTTATGTTGCGTTTAATGATGTTTACCAATTTCTTAGCTGTTTTATAACCAGGTGCAGTAGTGAAGTTAATTAACGGTCTTATCGGAACACCAGTCTTATGTAATTTTGGTAACCCTGTCAATGTGGGTGCCCCTGAATTGATGGGCTTTAACGATCGTCTAGTTCGCTCATCAAACAAATGCACACTCTTATTTATGCCCCGATTTAGACACTTGACGTATTGTGCAGTAGGGACCGAGTTTAATTTCTCAATGTTGTTGTTAGCGATAAAGTTCCGTATCTTATCAGTATAATCACTATTGTCCATAATGACAACAGTGTTGCCTTTGTCAGCCTTGGTTACGAGAGCACAGTTGTCTGACAGTTTGCGCTTTAAACCCGTTAAGATATTGCGTTCTTTATTATAATTATTAAAAGTACACGGAACCGAAGAATAAATATTAGTATTCTGGTTTCTTATGACATTACTGAGCTTATTATTGATTGAAATCCGTGCCTCATCTTGGAACTTCTGGTCTTCTATTGCTTTGACCACAGCTTCAGCATTTATAATTTTAGCAGCTATATATTTATGGCTGAAGTTAGATTTTGAACGAGGTAAATTATAATTTAAGCCCTTTTTCAACAAATTAGATTCTTCTTCAGTTAGATCTATTGATGTTAAGTTCTGCAATCGTGTATAAAATTTATGTTTACAGGCAATGTTGTTGGCTTCCTGCTGTTGTCTCTCTAATAACCTTTGGAATTTGCTTGTTTGCTTGCTACGCATTTGATAAATAATTCGCTGTATGTCATTGTTTATGAAATCAAGATAGTTATCAAGCAAGGCCGGGTGTACGTCATTAAGTAATTGCAAATGTACTCTGTATAATCTTGATTTGAGATGGGATTTTTTCTTGTATAACGATTTTAATTCTTCTTTAATTCTGTACAATTCTGCGTGCCTTTTAGTTTTTATATCAGCAAAGGATGAGCATTTAAATTTTATACGAGTGTAATTAGGTGTAATATTATTCTTCAGACAAGTTTTATTAAATCTGATATGTAAAATGGTCTTATGAAGCTGGATCTTAATATTCTGAAAATTACGTACTATATTTGCTCGACTTGCAATATTCATATTGTTAATGGAATAAATCCGCTTATAGTCCAAGCCACGTATTTTATAATCAACTAAACGCTATGTAACTCACCGTCTGTGGCTTAAGTAAATGTCTTTATACAATTGACATGTTTCGGGACACTTGTCCCATCATCAGAATATTTAAAAAAGTCTCTTCATACCATCATACGATGGCACAGTCGTCAATATATGAAAAATATTAAAATCCATATAACACAAAACACAATTACACTACACAAAGTACGCACACAACAATTTTCGGTGTACACCACACGGTAACCGACAGCGCACTGGTTCATATTTCACTCGTGTCGCGACAATATCGCAACGCAGTATCGTACAGAACATTAGATTTAAAGTTCAGCTGATCATTTAAAACATGTGGCCTGGTAACAGGATTATTATACGCTCTATATATCTCAAACTCCTCAAGGGCGTTCATGTAACGTCCTTTATTACAAAAGTGAAGGGGTATCAAGTTGGTATGAAAATTAGTATAGTTGTGATTTTCATCAATAAGATGTTTAGCGAATTTAGATTTTACATTTTCTGTGTTATGAAAATAAGTGGGTGGCTTATGTTCAACAAACCTCTTGAAAAAACCACGGCCCGTTTGGCCCACATAAAAAGCATCACAACTATTACATATTAATTTATAGATCCCTGTTTTATTTTCATGGACGGTTGGTTCCCGAGTACGAAGGCTATTTAAAATGTTATTTGTAGTCTTATATGTGACAACAACGTTTGACTTGTTTAAAACAGAAGACAGAATTCTAGGTAGAAAGCTCATGTATGGTATAGAAATGTATTTATACACACTGTCCCCAGGTGCCCTTAGCGTGTTTGCGATTTTTCGTCTCATATGTTTTTTAAGGATATTATTTACTACCGCTTTTTTGTAGCCATTGGTGACCGCAATATGTTTAATTGTATTTAGTTCGTCTTGATAATCCTTGTCGCTGAGGGGCAATGATAAGAGGCGGTTAACCATGCTGTGGAAAGCAGCCATTTTCTCCGATACCGGATGATAAGATGTGGCGTGTATTATAGTGTCAGTTGTAGTGGGTTTCCTATAAATATTAAACTCCAATTTATTAATATTTCTGGTGACCGTCAAATCAAGAAAATTTAATTTTCCACTGTCCTCGTGCTCAAGTGTAAACTGTATATTGTTATTAATACTGTTTAAATATGTGTGTAGCCTATCTATTTGTCTATGTGTGCCTTTATAGATCAAAAAGGAGTCGTCAACATACCGGCCATAAAATATTATGTTATCATTGTACACACTATTGGAAAAAATAAAGGAGTTTTCGAAATGGTTTAAGTACACTTCAGCAAGGAGTCCAGAGAGTGGAGAACCCATTGCCACACCATCATGTTGGCTAAAGAATTGCTTGTCATGCGTGAAATAATTCTGGTTAAGAATCACCTCCAAAAGATCCATCAATTCATTAATACTTTCAACATTCAATTTATTAGTATTGACGAGGTTATTTCTCAAAATTTGTAAGGTATCAGCAACCAGTATATTCGTATATAAATTAACAATATCAAACGAAACCAGCTTATGATGAGGTTCGATCTTTAGATCCTTCACTTTATTGACAAAATCGATATTATTGGTTTTACTGTGACTATTAACTATGTTTATGTTGCGTTAAAGATGTTTACCAATTTCTTAGCTGTTTTATAACCAGATGCAGTAGTGAAGTTAATTAACGGTCTTATCGGAACACCAGTCTTATGTAATTTTGGTAACCCTGTCAATGTGGGTGCCCTTGAATTGATGGGCTTTAACGATCGTCTAGTTCGCTCATCAAACAAATGCACACTCTTATTTATGCCCCGATTTAGACACTTGACGTATTGTGCAGAAGGGTCCGAGTTTAATTTCTCAATGTTGTTGTTAGCGATAAAGTTCCGTATCTTATCAGTATAATCACTATTGTCCATAATGACAACAGTGATGCCTTTGTCAGCCTTGGTTACGAGAGCACAGTTGTCTGACAGTTTGCGCTTTAAACCCGTTAAGATATTGCGTTCTTTATTATAATTATTAACAGTACACGGAACCGAAGAATAAATATTAGTATTCTGGTTTCTTATGATATTACTGAGCTTATTATTGATTGAAATCCGTGCCTCATCTTGGACCTTCAGGTCTTCTATTGCTTTGACCACAGCTTCAGCATTTATAATTTTAGCAGCAATATATTTATGGCTGAAGTTAGATTTTGAACGAGGTAAATTATAATTTAAGCCCTTTTTCAACAAATTAGATTCTTCTTGAGTTAGATCTATTGATGTTAAGTTCTGCAATCGTGTATAAAATTTATGTTTACAGGCAATGTTGTTGGCTTCCTGCTGTTGTCTCTCTAATAACCTTTGGAATTTGCTTGTTTGCTTGCTACGCATTTGATAAATAATTCGCTGTATGTCATTGTTTATGAAATCAAGATAGTTATCAAGCAAGGCCGGGTGTACGTCATTAAGTAATTGCAAATGTACTCTGTATAATCTTCAATTGAGATGGGATTTTTTCTTGTATAACGATTTTAATTCTTCTTTAATTCTGTACAATTCTGCGTGCCTTTTAGTTTTTATATCAGCAAAGGATGAGCATTTAAATTTTATACGAGTGTAATTAGGTGTAATATTATTCTTCAGACAAGTTTTATTAAATCTGATATATGTAAAATGGTCTTATGAAGCTGGATCTTAATATTCTGAAAATTACGTACTATATTTGCTCGTCTTGCAATATTCATATTGTTAATGGAATAAATCCGCTTATAGTCCAAGCCACGTATTTTATAATCAACTAAACGCTATGTAACTCACCGTCTGTGGCTTAAGTAAATGTCTTTATACAATTGACATGTTTCGGGACACTTGTCCCATCATCAGAATATTTAAAAAAGTCTCTTCATACCATCATACGATGGCACAGTCGTCAATATATTAAAAATATTAAAATCCATATAACACAAAACACAATTACACTACACAAAGTACGCACACAACAATTTTCGGTGTACACCACACGGTAACCGACAGCGCACTGGTTCATATTTCACTCGTGTCGCGACAATATCGCAACGCAGTATCGTACAGGACATTAGATTTAAAGTTCAGCTGATCATTTAAAACATGTGGCCTGGTAACAGGATTATTATACGCTTTATATATCTCAAACTCCTCAAGGGCGTTCATGTAACGTCCTTTATTACAAAAGTGAAGGGGTATCAAGTTGGTATGAAAATTAGTATAGTTGTGATTTTCATCAATAAGATGTTTAGCGAATTTAGATTTTACAATTTCTGTGTTATGAAAATAAGTGGGTGGCTTATGTTCAACAAACCTCTTGAAAAAACCACGGCCCGTTTGGCCCACATAAAAAGCATCACAACTATTACATATTAATTTATAGATCCCTGTTTTATTTTCAAGGACGGTTGGTTCCCGAGTACGAAGGCTATTTAAAATGTTATTTGTAGTCTTATATGTGACAACAACGTTTGACTTGTTTAAAACAGAAGACAGAATTCTAGGTAGAAAGCTCATGTATGGTATAGAAATGTATTTATACACACTGTCCCCAGGTGCCCTTAGCGTGTTTGCGATTTTTCGTCTCATATGTTTTTTAAGGATATTATTTACTACCGCTTTTTTGTAGCCATTGGTGACCGCAATATGTTGAATTGTATTTAGTTCGTCTTGATAATCCTTGTCGCTGAGGGGCAATGATAAGAGGCGGTTAACCATGCTGTGGAAAGCAGCCATTTTCCCCGATACCGGATGATAAGATGTGGCGTGTATTATAGTGTCAGTTGTAGTGGGTTTCCTATAAATATTAAACTCCAATTTATTAATATTTCTGGTGACCGTCAAATCAAGAAAATTTAATTTTCCACTGTCCTCGTGCTCCAGTGTAAACTGTATATTGTTATTAATACTGTTTAACTATGTGTGTAGCCTATCTATTTGTCTATGTGTGCCTTTATAGATCAAAAAGGTGTCGTCAACATACCGGCCATAAAATATTATGTTATCATTGTACACACTATTGGAAAAAATAAAAGAGTTTTCGAAATGGTTTAAGTACACTTCAGCAAGGAGGCCAGAGAGTGGAGAACCCATTGCCACACCATCATGTTGGCTAAAGAATTGCTTGTCATGCGTGAAATAATTCTGGTTAAGAATCACCTCCAAAAGATCCATCAATTCATTAATACTTTCAACATTCAATTTATTAGTATTGACGAGGTTATTTCTTAAAATTTGTAAGGTATCAGCAACCGGTATATTCGTATATAAATTAACAATATCAAACGAAACCAGCTTATGATGAGGTTCGATCTTTAGATCCTTCACTTTATTGACAAAATCGATATTATTGGTTATACTGTGACTATTAACTATGTTTATGTTGCGTTTAATGATGTTTACCAATTTCTTAGCTGTTTTATAACCAGGTGCAGTAGTGAAGTTAATTAACGGTCTTATCGGAACACCAGTCTTATGTAATTTTGGTAACCCTGTCAATGTGGGTGCCCCTGAATTGATGGGCTTTAACGATCGTCTAGTTCGCTCATCAAACAAATGCACACTCTTATTTATGCCCCGATTTAGACACTTGACGTATTGTGCAGTAGGGACCGAGTTTAATTTCTCAATGTTGTTGTTAGCGATAAAGTTCCGTATCTTATCAGTATAATCACTATTGTCCATAATGACAACAGTGTTGCCTTTGTCAGCCTTGGTTACGAGAGCACAGTTGTCTGACAGTTTGCGCTTTAAACCCGTTAAGATATTGCGTTCTTTATTATAATTATTAAAAGTACACGGAACCGAAGAATAAATATTAGTATTCTGGTTTCTTATGACATTACTGAGCTTATTATTGATTGAAATCCGTGCCTCATCTTGGAACTTCTGGTCTTCTATTGCTTTGACCACAGCTTCAGCATTTATAATTTTAGCAGCTATATATTTATGGCTGAAGTTAGATTTTGAACGAGGTAAATTATAATTTAAGCCCTTTTTCAACAAATTAGATTCTTCTTCAGTTAGATCTATTGATGTTAAGTTCTGCAATCGTGTATAAAATTTATGTTTACAGGCAATGTTGTTGGCTTCCTGCTGTTGTCTCTCTAATAACCTTTGGAATTTGCTTGTTTGCTTGCTACGCATTTGATAAATAATTCGCTGTATGTCATTGTTTATGAAATCAAGATAGTTATCAAGCAAGGCCGGGTGTACGTCATTAAGTAATTGCAAATGTACTCTGTATAATCTTGATTTGAGATGGGATTTTTTCTTGTATAACGATTTTAATTCTTCTTTAATTCTGTACAATTCTGCGTGCCTTTTAGTTTTTATATCAGCAAAGGATGAGCATTTAAATTTTATACGAGTGTAATTAGGTGTAATATTATTCTTCAGACAAGTTTTATTAAATCTGATATGTAAAATGGTCTTATGAAGCTGGATCTTAATATTCTGAAAATTACGTACTATATTTGCTCGACTTGCAATATTCATATTGTTAATGGAATAAATCCGCTTATAGTCCAAGCCACGTATTTTATAATCAACTAAACGCTATGTAACTCACCGTCTGTGGCTTAAGTAAATGTCTTTATACAATTGACATGTTTCGGGACACTTGTCCCATCATCAGAATATTTAAAAAAGTCTCTTCATACCATCATACGATGGCACAGTCGTCAATATATGAAAAATATTAAAATCCATATAACACAAAACACAATTACACTACACAAAGTACGCACACAACAATTTTCGGTGTACACCACACGGTAACCGACAGCGCACTGGTTCATATTTCACTCGTGTCGCGACAATATCGCAACGCAGTATCGTACAGAACATTAGATTTAAAGTTCAGCTGATCATTTAAAACATGTGGCCTGGTAACAGGATTATTATACGCTCTATATATCTCAAACTCCTCAAGGGCGTTCATGTAACGTCCTTTATTACAAAAGTGAAGGGGTATCAAGTTGGTATGAAAATTAGTATAGTTGTGATTTTCATCAATAAGATGTTTAGCGAATTTAGATTTTACATTTTCTGTGTTATGAAAATAAGTGGGTGGCTTATGTTCAACAAACCTCTTGAAAAAACCACGGCCCGTTTGGCCCACATAAAAAGCATCACAACTATTACATATTAATTTATAGATCCCTGTTTTATTTTCATGGACGGTTGGTTCCCGAGTACGAAGGCTATTTAAAATGTTATTTGTAGTCTTATATGTGACAACAACGTTTGACTTGTTTAAAACAGAAGACAGAATTCTAGGTAGAAAGCTCATGTATGGTATAGAAATGTATTTATACACACTGTCCCCAGGTGCCCTTAGCGTGTTTGCGATTTTTCGTCTCATATGTTTTTTAAGGATATTATTTACTACCGCTTTTTTGTAGCCATTGGTGACCGCAATATGTTTAATTGTATTTAGTTCGTCTTGATAAACCTTGTCGCTGAGGGGCAATGATAAGAGGCGGTTAACCATGCTGTGGAAAGCAGCCATTTTCTCCGATACCGGATGATAAGATGTGGCGTGTATTATAGTGTCAGTTGTAGTGGGTTTCCTATAAATATTAAACTCCAATTTATTAATATTTCTGGTGACCGTCAAATCAAGAAAATTTAATTTTCCACTGTCCTCGTGCTCCAGTGTAAACTGTATATTGTTATTAATACTGTTTAAATATGTGTGTAGCCTATCTATTTGTCTATGTGTGCCTTTATAGATCAAAAAGGTGTCGTCAACATACCGGCCATAAAATATTATGTTATCATTGTACACACTATTGGAAAAAATAAAAGAGTTTTCGAAATGGTTTAAGTACACTTCAGCAAGGAGGCCAGAGAGTGGAGAACCCATTGCCACACCATCATGTTGGCTAAAGAATTGCTTGTCATGCGTGAAATAATTCTGGTTAAGAATCACCTCCAAAAGATCCATCAATTCATTAATACTTTCAACATTCAATTTATTAGTATTGACGAGGTTATTTCTTAAAATTTGTAAGGTATCAGCAACCGGTATATTCGTATATAAATTAACAATATCAAACGAAACCAGCTTATGATGAGGTTCGATCTTTAGATCCTTCACTTTATTGACAAAATCGATATTATTGGTTATACTGTGACTATTAACTATGTTTATGTTGCGTTTAATGATGTTTACCAATTTCTTAGCTGTTTTATAACCAGGTGCAGTAGTGAAGTTAATTAACGGTCTTATCGGAACACCAGTCTTATGTAATTTTGGTAACCCTGTCAATGTGGGTGCCCCTGAATTGATGGGCTTTAACGATCGTCTAGTTCGCTCATCAAACAAATGCACACTCTTATTTATGCCCCGATTTAGACACTTGACGTATTGTGCAGTAGGGACCGAGTTTAATTTCTCAATGTTGTTGTTAGCGATAAAGTTCCGTATCTTATCAGTATAATCACTATTGTCCATAATGACAACAGTGTTGCCTTTGTCAGCCTTGGTTACGAGAGCACAGTTGTCTGACAGTTTGCGCTTTAAACCCGTTAAGATATTGCGTTCTTTATTATAATTATTAAAAGTACACGGAACCGAAGAATAAATATTAGTATTCTGGTTTCTTATGACATTACTGAGCTTATTATTGATTGAAATCCGTGCCTCATCTTGGAACTTCTGGTCTTCTATTGCTTTGACCACAGCTTCAGCATTTATAATTTTAGCAGCTATATATTTATGGCTGAAGTTAGATTTTGAACGAGGTAAATTATAATTTAAGCCCTTTTTCAACAAATTAGATTCTTCTTCAGTTAGATCTATTGATGTTAAGTTCTGCAATCGTGTATAAAATTTATGTTTACAGGCAATGTTGTTGGCTTCCTGCTGTTGTCTCTCTAATAACCTTTGGAATTTGCTTGTTTGCTTGCTACGCATTTGATAAATAATTCGCTGTATGTCATTGTTTATGAAATCAAGATAGTTATCAAGCAAGGCCGGGTGTACGTCATTAAGTAATTGCAAATGTACTCTGTATAATCTTGAATTGAGATGGGATTTTTTCTTGTATAACGATTTTAATTCTTCTTTAATTCTGTACAATTCTGCGTGCCTTTTAGTTTTTATATCAGCAAAGGATGAGCATTTAAATTTTATACGAGTGTAATTAGGTGTAATATTATTCTTCAGACAAGTTTTATTAAATCTGATATGTAAAATGGTCTTATGAAGCTGGATCTTAATATTCTGAAAATTACGTACTATATTTGCTCGACTTGCAATATTCATATTGTTAATGGAATAAATCCGCTTATAGTCCAAGCCACGTATTTTATAATCAACTAAACGCTATGTAACTCACCGTCTGTGGCTTAAGTAAATGTCTTTATACAATTGACATGTTTCGGGACACTTGTCCCATCATCAGAATATTTAAAAAAGTCTCTTCATACCATCATACGATGGCACAGTCGTCAATATATGAAAAATATTAAAATCCATATAACACAAAACACAATTACACTACACAAAGTACGCACACAACAATTTTCGGTGTACACCACACGGTAACCGACAGCGCACTGGTTCATATTTCACTCGTGTCGCGACAATATCGCAACGCAGTATCGTACAGAACATTAGATTTAAAGTTCAGCTGATCATTTAAAACATGTGGCCTGGTAACAGGATTATTATACGCTCTATATATCTCAAACTCCTCAAGGGCGTTCATGTAACGTCCTTTATTACAAAAGTGAAGGGGTATCAAGTTGGTATGAAAATTAGTATAGTTGTGATTTTCATCAATAAGATGTTTAGCGAATTTAGATTTTACATTTTCTGTGTTATGAAAATAAGTGGGTGGCTTATGTTCAACAAACCTCTTGAAAAAACCACGGCTCGTTTGGCCCACATAAAAAGCATCACAACTATTACATATTAATTTATAGATCCCTGTTTTATTTTCATGGACGGTTGGTTCCCGAGTACGAAGGCTATTTAAAATGTTATTTGTAGTCTTATATGTGACAACAACGTTTGACTTGTTTAAAACAGAAGACAGAATTCTAGGTAGAAAGCTCATGTATGGTATAGAAATGTATTTATACACACTGTCCCCAGGTGCCCTTAGCGTGTTTGCGATTTTTCGTCTCATATGTTTTTTAAGGATATTATTTACTACCGCTTTTTTGTAGCCATTGGTGACCGCAATATGTTTAATTGTATTTAGTTCGTCTTGATAAACCTTGTCGCTGAGGGGCAATGATAAGAGGCGGTTAACCATGCTGTGGAAAGCAGCCATTTTCTCCGATACCGGATGATAAGATGTGGCGTGTATTATAGTGTCAGTTGTAGTGGGTTTCCTATAAATATTAAACTCCAATTTATTAATATTTCTGGTGACCGTCAAATCAAGAAAATTTAATTTTCCACTGTCCTCGTGCTCCAGTGTAAACTGTATATTGTTATTAATACTGTTTAAATATGTGTGTAGCCTATCTATTTGTCTATGTGTGCCTTTATAGATCAAAAAGGTGTCGTCAACATACCGGCCATAAAATATTATGTTATCATTGTACACACTATTGGAAAAAATAAAGGAGTTTTCGAAATGGTTTAAGTACACTTCAGCAAGGAGGCCAGAGAGTGGAGAACCCATTGCCACACCATCATGTTGGCTAAAGAATTGCTTGTCATGCGTGAAATAATTCTGGTTAAGAATCACCTCCAAAAGATCCATCAATTCATTAATACTTTCAACATTCAATTTATTAGTATTGACGAGGTTATTACTTAAAATTTGTAAGGTATCAGCAACCGGTATATTCGTATATAAATTAACAATATCAAACGAAACCAGCTTATGATGAGGTTCGATCTTTAGATCCTTCACTTTATTGACAAAATCGATATTATTGGTTATACTGTGACTATTAACTATGTTTATGTTGCGTTTAATGATGTTTACCAATTTCTTAGCTGTTTTATAACCAGGTGCAGTAGTGAAGTTAATTAGCGGTCTTATCGGAACACCAGTCTTATGTAATTTTGGTAACCCTGTCAATGTTGGTGCCCTTGAATTGATGGGCTTTAACGATCGTCTAGTTCGCTCATCAAACAAATGCACACTCTTATTTATGCCCCGATTTAGACACTTGACGTATTGTGCAGTAGGGACCGAGTTTAATTTCTCAATGTTGTTGTTAGCGATAAAGTTCCGTATCTTATCAGTATAATCACTATTGTCCATAATGACAACAGTGATGCCTTTGTCAGCCTTGGTTACGAGAGCACAGTTGTCTGACAGTTTGCGCTTTAAACCCGTTAAGATATTGCGTTCTTTATTATAATTATTAAAAGTACACGGAACCGAAGAATAAATATTAGTATTCTGGTTTCTTATGATATTACTGAGCTTATTATTGATTGAAATCCGTGCCTCATCTTGGACCTTCTGGTCTTCTATTGCTTTGACCACAGCTTCAGCATTTATAATTTTAGCAGCAATATATTTATGGCTGAAGTTAGATTTTCAACGAGGTAAATTATAATTTAAGCCCTTTTTCAACAAATTAGATTCTTCTTCAGTTAGATCGATTGATGTTAAGTTCTGCAATCGTGTATAAAATTTATGTTTATAGGCAATGTTGTTGGCTTCCTGCTGTTGTCTTTCTAATAACCTTTGGAATTTGCTTGTTTGCTTGCTACGCATTTGATAAATAATTCGCTGTATGTCATTGTTTATGAAATCAAGATAGTTATCAAGCAAGGCCGGGTGTACGTCATTAAGTAATTGCAAATGTACTCTGTATAATCTTGAATTGAGATGGGATTTTTTCTTGTATAACGATTTTAATTCTTCTTTAATTCTGTACAATTCTGCGTGCCTTTTAGATTTTATATCAGCAAAGGATGAGCATTTAAATTTTATACGAGTGTAATTAGGTGTAATATTATTCTTCAGACAAGTTTTATTAAATCTGATATGTAAAATGGTCTTATGAAGCTGGATCTTAATATTCTGAAAATTACGTACTATATTTGCTCGACTTGCAATATTCATATTGTTAATGGAATAAATCCGCTTATAGTCCAAGCCACGTATTTTATAATCAACTAAACGCTATGTAACTCACCGTCTGTGGCTTAAGTAAATGTCTTTATACAATTGACATGTTTCGGGACACTTGTCCCATCATCAGAATATTTAAAAAAGTCTCTTCATACCATCATACGATGGCACAGTCGTCAATATATGAAAAATATTAAAATCCATATAACACAAAACACAATTACACTACACAAAGTACGCACACAACAATTTTCGGTGTACACCACACGGTAACCGACAGCGCACTGGTTCATATTTCACTCGTGTCGCGACAATATCGCAACGCAGTATCGTACAGAACATTAGATTTAAAGTTCAGCTGATCATTTAAAACATGTGGCCTGGTAACAGGATTATTATACGCTCTATATATCTCAAACTCCTCAAGGGCGTTCATGTAACGTCCTTTATTACAAAAGTGAAGGGGTATCAAGTTGGTATGAAAATTAGTATAGTTGTGATTTTCATCAATAAGATGTTTAGCGAATTTAGATTTTACATTTTCTGTGTTATGAAAATAAGTGGGTGGCTTATGTTCAACAAACCTCTTGAAAAAACCACGGCCCGTTTGGCCCACATAAAAAGCATCACAACTATTACATATTAATTTATAGATCCCTGTTTTATTTTCATGGACGGTTGGTTCCCGAGTACGAAGGCTATTTAAAATGTTATTTGTAGTCTTATATGTGACAACAACGTTTGACTTGTTTAAAACAGAAGACAGAATTCTAGGTAGAAAGCTCATGTATGGTATAGAAATGTATTTATACACACTGTCCCCAGGTGCCCTTAGCGTGTTTGCGATTTTTCGTCTCATATGTTTTTTAAGGATATTATTTACTACCGCTTTTTTGTAGCCATTGGTGACCGCAATATGTTTAATTGTATTTAGTTCGTCTTGATAAACCTTGTCGCTGAGGGGCAATGATAAGAGGCGGTTAACCATGCTGTGGAAAGCAGCCATTTTCTCCGATACCGGATGATAAGATGTGGCGTGTATTATAGTGTCAGTTGTAGTGGGTTTCCTATAAATATTAAACTCCAATTTATTAATATTTCTGGTGACCGTCAAATCAAGAAAATTTAATTTTCCACTGTCCTCGTGCTCCAGTGTAAACTGTATATTGTTATTAATACTGTTTAAATATGTGTGTAGCCTATCTATTTGTCTATGTGTGCCTTTATAGATCAAAAAGGTGTCGTCAACATACCGGCCATAAAATATTATGTTATCATTGTACACACTATTGGAAAAAATAAAGGAGTTTTCGAAATGGTTTAAGTACACTTCAGCAAGGAGGCCAGAGAGTGGAGAACCCATTGCCACACCATCATGTTGGCTAAAGAATTGCTTGTCATGCGTGAAATAATTCTGGTTAAGAATCACCTCCAAAAGATCCATCAATTCATTAATACTTTCAACATTCAATTTATTAGTATTGACGAGGTTATTACTTAAAATTTGTAAGGTATCAGCAACCGGTATATTCGTATATAAATTAACAATATCAAACGAAACCAGCTTATGATGAGGTTCGATCTTTAGATCCTTCACTTTATTGACAAAATCGATATTATTGGTTATACTGTGACTATTAACTATGTTTATGTTGCGTTTAATGATGTTTACCAATTTCTTAGCTGTTTTATAACCAGGTGCAGTAGTGAAGTTAATTAGCGGTCTTATCGGAACACCAGTCTTATGTAATTTTGGTAACCCTGTCAATGTTGGTGCCCTTGAATTGATGGGCTTTAACGATCGTCTAGTTCGCTCATCAAACAAATGCACACTCTTATTTATGCCCCGATTTAGACACTTGACGTATTGTGCAGTAGGGACCGAGTTTAATTTCTCAATGTTGTTGTTAGCGATAAAGTTCCGTATCTTATCAGTATAATCACTATTGTCCATAATGACAACAGTGATGCCTTTGTCAGCCTTGGTTACGAGAGCACAGTTGTCTGACAGTTTGCGCTTTAAACCCGTTAAGATATTGCGTTCTTTATTATAATTATTAAAAGTACACGGAACCGAAGAATAAATATTAGTATTCTGGTTTCTTATGATATTACTGAGCTTATTATTGATTGAAATCCGTGCCTCATCTTGGACCTTCTGGTCTTCTATTGCTTTGACCACAGCTTCAGCATTTATAATTTTAGCAGCAATATATTTATGGCTGAAGTTAGATTTTCAACGAGGTAAATTATAATTTAAGCCCTTTTTCAACAAATTAGATTCTTCTTCAGTTAGATCGATTGATGTTAAGTTCTGCAATCGTGTATAAAATTTATGTTTATAGGCAATGTTGTTGGCTTCCTGCTGTTGTCTTTCTAATAACCTTTGGAATTTGCTTGTTTGCTTGCTACGCATTTGATAAATAATTCGCTGTATGTCATTGTTTATGAAATCAAGATAGTTATCAAGCAAGGCCGGGTGTACGTCATTAAGTAATTGCAAATGTACTCTGTATAATCTTGAATTGAGATGGGATTTTTTCTTGTATAACGATTTTAATTCTTCTTTAATTCTGTACAATTCTGCGTGCCTTTTAGATTTTATATCAGCAAAGGATGAGCATTTAAATTTTATACGAGTGTAATTAGGTGTAATATTATTCTTCAGACAAGTTTTATTAAATCTGATATGTAAAATGGTCTTATGAAGCTGGATCTTAATATTCTGAAAATTACGTACTATATTTGCTCGACTTGCAATATTCATATTGTTAATGGAATAAATCCGCTTATAGTCCAAGCCACGTATTTTATAATCAACTAAACGCTATGTAACTCACCGTCTGTGGCTTAAGTAAATGTCTTTATACAATTGACATGTTTCGGGACACTTGTCCCATCATCAGAATATTTAAAAAAGTCTCTTCATACCATCATACGATGGCACAGTCGTCAATATATTAAAAATATTAAAATCCATATAACACAAAACACAATTGCACTACACACAGTACGCACACAACAATTTTCGGTGTACACCACACGGTAACCGATAGCGCACTGGTTCATATTTCACTCGTGTCGCGACAATATCGCAACGCAGTATCGTACAGGACATTAGATTTAAAGTTCAGCTGATCATTTAAAACATGTGGCCTGGTAACAGGATTATTATACGCTCTATATATCTCAAACTCCTCAAGGGCGTTCATGTAACGTCCTTTATTACAAAAATGAAGGGGTATCAAGTTGGTATGAAAATTAGTATAGTTGTGATTTTCATCAATAAGATGTTTAGCGAATTTAGATTTTACATTTTCTGTGTTATGAAAATAAGTGGGTGGCTTATGTTCAACAAACCTCTTGAAAAAACCACGGCCCGTTTGGCCCACATAAAAAGCATCACAGCTATTACATATTAATTTATAGATCCCTGTTTTATTTTCAAGGACGGTTGGTTCCCGAGTACGAAGGCTATTTAAAATGTTATTTGTAGTCTTATATGTGACAACAACGTTTGACTTGTTTAAAACAGAAGACAGAATTCTAGGTAGAAAGCTCATGTATGGTATAGAAATGTATTTATACACACTGTCCCCAGGTGCCCTTAGCGTGTTTGCGATTTTTCGTCTCATATGTTTTTTAAGGATATTATTTACTACCGCTTTTTTGTAGCCATTGGTGACCGCAATATGTTTAATTGTATTTAGTTCGTCTTGATAATCCTTGTCGCTGAGGGGCAATGATAAGAGGCGGTTAACCATGCTGTGGAAAGCAGCCATTTTCTCCGATACCGGATGATAAGATGTGGCGTGTATTATAGTGTCAGTTGTAGTGGGTTTCCTATAAATATTAAACTCCAATTTATTAATATTTCTGGTGACCGTCAAATCAAGAAAATTTAATTTTCCACTGTCCTCGTGCTCCAGTGTAAACTGTATATTGTTATTAATACTGTTTAAATATATGTGTAGCCTATCTATTTGTCTATGTGTGCCTTTATAGATCAAAAAGGTGTCGTCAACATACCGGCCATAAAATATTATGTTATCATTGTACACACTATTGGAAAAAATAAAGGAGTTTTCGAAATGGTTTAAGTACACTTCAGCAAGGAGGCCAGAGAGTGGAGAACCCATTGCCACACCATCATGTTGGCTAAAGAATTGCTTGTCATGCGTGAAATAATTCTGGTTAAGAATCACCTCCAAAATTCCATCAATTCATTAATACTTTCAACATTCAATTTATTAGTATTGACGAGGTTATTTCTCAAAATTTGTAAGGTATCAGCAACCGGTATATTCGTATATAAATTAACAATATCAAACGAAACCAGCTTATGATGAGGTTCGATCTTTAAATCCTTCACTTTATTGACAAAATCGATATTATTGGTTATACTGTGACTATTAACTATGTTTATGTTGCGTTTAATGATGTTTACCAATTTCTTAGCTGTTTTATAACCAGGTGCAGTAGTGAAGTTAATTAACGGTCTTATCGGAACACCAGTCTTATGTAATTTTTGGTAACCCTGTCAATGTGGGTGCCCTTGAATTGATGGGCTTTAACGATCGTCTAGTTCGCTCATCAAACAAATGCACACTCTTATTTATGCCCCGATTTAGACACTTGACGTATTGTGCAGTAGGGTCCGAGTTTAATTTCTCAATTTGTTGTTAGCGATAAAGTTCCGTATCTTATCAGTATAATCACTATTGTCCATAATGACAACAGTGTTGCCTTTGTCAGCCTTGGTTACGAGAGCACAGTTGTCTGACAGTTTGAGCTTTAAACCCGTTAAGATATTGCGTTCTTTATTATAATTATTAAAAGTACACGGAACCGAAGAATAAATATTAGTATTCTGTTTTCTTATGATATTACTGAGCTTATTATTGATTAAAATCCGCGCCTCATCTTGGACCTTCTGGTCTTCTATTTCTTTGACCACAGCTTCAGCATTTATAGTTTTAGCAGCAATATGTTTATGGCTGAAGTTAGATTTTGAACGAGGTAAATTATAATTTAAGCCCTTTTTCAACAAATTAGATTCTTCTTCAGTTAGATCTATTGATGTTAAGTTCTGCAATCGTGTATAAAATTTATGTTTACAGGCAATGTTGTTGGCTTCCTGCTGTTGTCTCTCTAATAACCTTTGGCATTTGCTTGTTTGCTTGCTACGCATTTGATAAATAATTCGCTGTATGTCATTGTTTATGAAATCAAGATAGTTATCAAGCAAGGCCGGGTGTACGTCATTAAGTAATTGCAAATGTACTCTGTATAATCTTCAATTGAGATGGGATTTTTTCTTGTATAACGATTTTAATTCTTCTTTAATTCTGTACAATTCTGCGTGCCTTTTAGTTTTTATATCAGCAAAGGATGAGCATTTAAATTTTATACGAGTGTAATTAGGTGTAATATTATTCTTCAGACAAGTTTTATTAAATCTGATATGTAAAATGGTCTTATGAAGCTGGATCTTAATATTCTGAAAATTACGTACTATATTTGCTCGACTTGCAATATTCATATTGTTAATGGAATAAATCCGCTTATAGTCCAAGCCACGTATTTTATAATCAACTAAACGCTATGTAACTCACCGTCTGTGACTTAAGTAAATGTCTTTATACAATTGACATGTTTCGGGACACTTGTCCCATCATCAGAATATTTAAAAAAGTCTCTTCATACCATCATACGATGGCACAGTCGTCAATATATTAAAAATATTAAAATCCACATAACACAAAACACAATTACACTACACAAAGTACGCACACAACAATTTTCGGTGTACACCAGACGGTAACCGACAGCGCACTGGTTCATATTTCACTCGTGTCGCGACAATATCGCAACGCAGTATCGTACAGGACATTAGATTTAAAGTTCAGCTGATCATTTAAAACATGTGGCCTGGTAACAGGATTATTATACGCTCTATATATCTCAAACTCCTCAAGGGCGTTCATGTAACGTCCTTTATTACAAAAGTGAAGGGGTATCAAGTTGGTATGAAAATTAGTATAGTTGTGATTTTCTCAATAAGATGTTTAGCGAATTTAGATTTTACATTTTCTGTGTTATGAAAATAAGTGGGTGGCTTATGTTCAGCAAACCTCTTGAAAAAACCACGGCCCGTTTGGCCCACATAAAAAGCATCACAACTATTACATATTAATTTATAGATCCCTGTTTTATTTTCAAGGACGGTTGGTTCCCGAGTACGAAGGCTATTTAAAATGTTATTTGTAGTCTTATATGTGACAACAACGTTTGACTTGTTTAAAACAGAAGACAGAATTCTAGGTAGAAAGCTCATGTATGGTATAGAAATGTATTTATACACACTGTCCCCAGGTGCCCTTAGCGTGTTTGCGATTTTTCGTCTCATATGTTTTTTAAGGATATTATTTACTACCGCTTTTTTGTAGCCATTGGTGACCGCAATATGTTTCATTGTATTTAGTTCGTCTTGATAATCCTTGTCGCTGAGGGGCAATGATAAGAGGCGGTTAACCATGCTGTGGAAAGCAGCCATTTTCTGCGATACCGGATGATAAGATGTGGCGTGTATTATAGTGTCAGTTGTAGTGGGTTTCCTATAAATATTAAACTCCAATTTATTAATATTTCTGGTGACCGTCAAATCAAGAAAATTTAATTTTCCACTGTCCTCGTGCTCCAGTGTAAACTGTATATTGTTATTAATACTGTTTAAATATATGTGTAGCCTATCTATTTGTCTATGTGTGCCTTTATAGATCAAAAAGGTGTCGTCAACATACCGGCCATAAAATATTATGTTATCATTGTACACACTATTGGAAAAAATAAAGGAGTTTTCGAAATGGTTTAAGTACACTTCAGCAAGGAGGCCAGAGAGTGGAGAACCCATTGCCAAACCATCATGTTGGCTAAAGAATTGCTTGTCATGCGTGAAATAATTCTGGTTAAGAATCACCTCCAAAAGATCCATCAATTCATTAATACTTTCAACATTCAATTTATTAGTATTGACGAGGTTATTTCTCAAAATTTGTAAGGTATCAGCAACCGGTATATTCGTATATAAATTAACAATATCAAACGAAACCAGCTTATGATGAGGTTCGATCTTTAGATCCTTCACTTTATTGACAAACTCGATATTATTGGTTATACTGTGACTATTAACTATGTTTATGTTGCGTTTAATGATGTTTACCAATTTCTTAGCTGTTTTATAACCAGGTGCAGTAGTGAAGTTAATTAACGGTCTTATCGGAACACCAGTCTTATGTAATTTTGGAAACCCTGTCAATGTGGGTGCCCTTGAATTGATGGGCTTTATCGATCGTCTAGTTCGCTCATCACAAATGCTCACTCTTATTTATGCCCCGATTTAGACACTTGACGTATTGTGCAGTAGGGTCCGAGTTTAATTTCTCAATGTTGTTGTTAGCGATAAAGTTCCGTATCTTATCAGTATAATCACTATTGTCCATAATGACAACAGTGTTGCCTTTGTCAGCCTTGGTTACGAGAGCACAGTTGTCTGACAGTTTGCGCTTTACACCCGTTAAGATATTGCGTTCTTTATTATAATTATTAAAAGTACACGGAACCGAAGAATAAATATTAGTATTCTGTTGTCTTATGATATTACTGAGCTTATTATTGATTAAAATCCGCGCCACATCTTGGACCTTCTGGTCTTCTATTGCTTTGACCACAGCTTCAGCATTTATAATTTCAGCAGCAATATGTTTATGGTTGAAGTTAGATTTTGAACGAGGTAAATTATAATTTAAGCCCTTTTTCAACAAATTAGATTCTTCTTCAGTTAGATCTATTGATGTTAAGTTCTGCAATCGTGTAAAATTTATGTTTACAGGCAATGTTGTTGGCTTCCTGCTGTTGTCTCTCTAATAACCTTTGGAATTTGCTTGTTTGCTTGCTACGCATTTGATAAATAATTCGCTGTATGTCATTGTTTATGAAATCAAGATAGTTATCAAGCAAGGCCGGGTGTACGTCATTAAGTAATTGCAAATGTACTCTGTATAATCTTGAATTGAGATGGGATTTTTTCTTGTATAACGATTTTAATTCTTCTTTAATTCTGTACAATTCTGCGTGCCTTTTAGTTTTTATATCAGCAAAGGATGAGCATTTAAATTTTATACGAGTGTAATTAGGTGTAATATTATTCTTCAGACACGTTTTATTAAATCTGATATGTAAAATGGTCTTATGAAGCTGGATCTTAATATTCTGAAAATTACGTACCGAGTAAATTAGGGTTTCTTGAGCCCACAGGTATTACTTGAGCCCAAAAAGAAAAAGTGTTTTAATCAGCCCTCAATTTAACTAAAAGTCACGAGAAGGACGGAGTTCGACGTTTTTCTGCTAGGTAACACAACTGCCTAGAATGACATAAGATTGTGGGTTCGAGAAATGACCACCAGGTTGCAGGTCTGAGTGTTTTGATTGTTATGAAAAGTGTTGTATTTTTGTTTCTGAAAACTTTCATCCGTGTACATCACATTTTGTGCCTTAAGAACTCAGGTAAGTCTATTTTTTTATGCTATATATCTCTAGAAACTATTCACCACCTAATCATATAGTTACATGTATTCAGTAATTATAAAATATCTTTTTTGCTAAGCATGTCAACATAACCTAAATATACGGGTTACTTGAGCCCAGGTTAATGTTGGGCTCAAGTAGCCCACATGCATGTTTTTTTTCTATTTAGTTGTTTGAATAATGATTATTTGTATCAATATATATATATTTAAAACAGATCTCCTTTTTTCAGGGACGGAGACTAGCATGCCGAGCAAGTACAAAAGGCAACCGGGGAGCCGGAGGTACGCCGACTACACAGATGAAAAACTACAAGAGTGTTTGGAGGCTGTAAGAACAAAACAGATGACACAAAGAGAGGCAGAATCTTTTTATAAGATAAGTAGAGCTACCATTAAGAGAAAACTTAAAAATCAGCACATAAGTAGTCCAGGACATCCTAAAGTATTCACCACTGAAGAAGAGCTGGCTTTTGCGAGCCATCTCGACAAAATCTGTGATTTTGGATTACCATGTGATGAAATAGATTTTAGATTCATAGTGAAAGCTTATTTAGCTAGGCAAGGAAGAATTGTAAGTCAGTTTAAAAACAATCTTCCCGGCAGAGATTGGGTCAAATCTTTTTTAAACAGACATCATCAGTTAACTGTAAGATTTGCAGCAAATATAAAACGAGCCCGAGCCTCTGTTGACGAAAAAGTCATCACTGATTACATAGACAATTTAAGTAATGAGCTTGAAGGAGTTCCTTCTGCCAATATTTACAATTACGATGAAAGTAACATGAGTGATGACCCTGGTAGGAAAAAAGTTATTTGTAGGAGGGGCTGCAAATATCCAGAGAGGGTTATAAACTCAACCAAGTCTAGCATAAGCGTCATGTTTTGTGGCAACGCATCAGGGACTGCACTTCCACCCTACATCATCTATAAGGCTGAGCACTTGTGGGACACCTGGACTGAAAATGGGCCACTTGGTGCGCGCTACAACAGAAGTAAACACGGTTGGATAGACTTAGCAATTTTTGAGGAATGGTTCATCAGTCATCTGCTACCTGTTCTGAAGAGACAAGAGGGGAAGAAAGTTATAATAGGCGATAATTTGACGTCACATATAAGTGTTAATGTTGTCAAATTATGTGAAGAAAATACCATCAGTTTTATTTGCCTACCCCCTAATTCCACTCACCTAACCCAACCACTGGACATAGCCTATTTTAGGCCATTAAAAATGAAATGGAGAGATGTCCTCAACAGGTGGAAACAGTCTGATGCAGGTAAAAGATTGGGCGTGCTTCCAAAGGATCAGTTCCCCATGCTGTTACGAACTGTCTTAGATGAATTGCAACCAAACATGGCAAGCAATCTAAAGGCAGGCTTCAAGAAAGCAGGCATAGCTTCAATTAACAAGGAAGAAATTTTGCAACGGGTGCCTAATCAGGACAAACACTTAAATTTGAGCATGGTTTGAGAAGCATTCCTTGAACAGTTGGAACAGAAGCGAAATGAGTTTGTGAAACCTTGCCCCACCAAGAAGAAAAAACTGCAAGTTCCAGCTGGGAAGAGCATTTGTGTATCTGATCTCCAAGTTGATGAAAATTCTTCGTCTGTGCAGGATGAAATTCCATCAACGTCATTATCGGCGGCCAAAAAAGAGCTAAAAAAGTGTCCTAAAACTGTAAAACCAATTAAACCTAAACGTAAGAGTGAAGTTTCTTGTAGTTCAACCTCAGAAGATGAAAACGCATATAGTTTACATTCTGGCGGAGAAAGTGATGTCAGCGTTTACAATAGTGAGGATGAATTTGTGGAGCATTTGCCTATCCGATTTGGTAAAAGCCAGCTTTCAGGAACACAATCAAAACAACCCTCAAAAGAAAAACAAATTCCTATTAATAAAGACTCACTGCAAGTCGGAAATTTTGTTCTTGTCGAGTGGAATGGAAAAACTTATCCGGGGGTTGTCCAAGAAATAAAAGATGATGGTGCCCTTGTAGACTGCATGGAACCTACTCTAAAGGCGTGGAAATGGCCGGAGAAAAAAGACATTTTATTTTACAAGTGGCAAGATATTGTCTTAAAAATTGACCCACCAAAATCGATGAAGCGAGGACTGTTTTCTTTACGCCCAATGTAAAACATTTTCTAATTAACCTTTTCTTTATATTCAACTGATATAGGTTCCCAAAAAATATTCCTTATTTAATAACTTTTGTATAAAAATAAACAGGATTTTTAATTTTTTGTACAAGAAGATGTTTATTTTCAAAGAACGTAGGTCCTACTTGAGCCCTTATGTTTTTATTATGGAATAGAATAGGATAATATACTGCGGGCTCAAGTAACCCAATCATAGGGGTAACTTGAACCCAAAGTAATTTTTTTATATATATATATGATAAAAAGCCAAAATAATAAAGTTTTCTTATTGAACCAACCAGAATATATCATAAGTTAAAGAAAATAACCACTGTATATCAAATTTTTATTTTTTTATAAGTTTATATAAAAAATTGTTGAAAATTTTAAAAATTTGGGCTCAAGTAACCCTTGTTTACGGTACTATATTTGCTCGACTTGCAATATTCATATTGTTAATGGAATAAATCCGCTTATAGTCCAAGCCACGTATTTTATAATCAACTAAACGCTATGTAACTCACCGTCTGTGACTTAAGTAAATGTCTTTATACAATTGACATGTTTCGGGACACTTGTCCCATCATCAGAATATTTAAAAAAGTCTCTTCATACCATCATACGATGGCACAGTCGTCAATATATTAAAAATATTAAAATCCACATAACCCAAAACACAATTACACTACACAAAGTACGCACACAACAATTTTCGGTGTACACCACACGGTAACCGACAGCGCACTGGTTCATATTTCACTCGTGTCGCGACAATATCGCAACGCAGTATCGTACAGGACATTAGATTTAAAGTTCAGCTGATCATTTAAAACATGTGGCCTGGTAACAGGATTATTATACGCTCTATATATCTCAAAATCCTCAAGGGCGTTCATGTAACGTCCTTTATTACAAAAGTGAAGGGGTATCAAGTTGGTATGAAAATTAGTATAGTTGTGATTTTCATCAATAAGATGTTTAGCGAATTTAGATTTTACATTTTCTGTGTTATGAAAATAAGTGGGTGGCTTATGTTCAGCAAACCTCTTGAAAAAACCACGGCCCGTTTGGCCCACATAAAAAGCATCACAACTATTACATATTAATTTATAGATCCCTGTTTTATTTTCAAGGACGGTTGGTTCCCGAGTACGAAGGCTATTTAAAATGTTATTTGTAGTCTTATATGTGACAACAACGTTTGACTTGTTTAAAACAGAAGACAGAATTCTAGGTAGAAAGCTCATGTATGGTATAGAAATGTATTTATACACACTGTCCCCAGGTGCCCTTAGCGTGTTTGCGATTTTTCGTCTCATATGTTTTTTAAGGATATTATTTACTACCGCTTTTTTGTAGCCATTGGTGACCGCAATATGTTTAATTGTATTTAGTTCGTCTTGATAATCCTTGTCGCTGAGGGGCAATGATAAGAGGCGGTAAACCATGCTGTGGAAAGCAGCCATTTTCTGCGATACCGGATGATAAGATGTGGCGTGTATTATAGTGTCAGTTGTAGTGGGTTTCCTATAAATATTAAACTCCAATTTATTAATATTTCTGGTGACCGTCAAATCAAGAAAATTTAATTTTCCACTGTCCTCGTGCTCCAGTGTAAACTGTATATTGTTATTAATACTGTTTAAATATGTGTGTAGCCTATCTATTTGTCTATGTGTGCCTTTATAGATCAAAAAGGTGTCGTCAACATACCGGCCATAAAATATTATGTTATCATTGTACACACTATTGGAAAAAATAAAGGAGTTTTCGAAATGGTTTAAGTACACTTCAGCAAGGAGGCCAGAGAGTGGAGAACCCATTGCCACACCATCATGTTGGCTAAAGAATTGCTTGTCATGCGTGAAATAATTCTGGTTAAGAATCACCTCCAAAAGATCCATCAATTCATTAATACTTTCAACATTCAATTTATTAGTATTGACGAGGTTATTTCTCAAAATTTGTAAGGTATCAGCAACCGGTATATTCGTATATAAATTAACAATATCAAACGAAACGAGCTTATGATGAGGTTCGATCTTTAGATCCTTCACTTTATTGACAAAATCGATATTATTGGTTATACTGTGACTATTAACTATGTTTATGTTGCGTTTAATGATGTTTACCAATTTCTTAGCTGTTTTATAACCAGGTGCAGTGGTGAAGTTAATTAACGGTCTTATCGGAACACCAGTCTTATGTAATTTTGGAAACGCTGTCAATGTGGGTGCCCTTGAATTGATGGGCTTTAACGATCGTCTAGTTCGCTCATCACAAATGCACACTCTTATTTATGCCCCGATTTAGACACTTGACGTATTGTGCAGTAGGGTCCGAGTTTAATTTCTCAATGTTGTTGTTAGCGATAAAGTTCCGTATCTTATCAGTATAATCACTATTGTCCATAATGACAACAGTGTTGCCTTTGTCAGCCTTGGTTACGAGAGCACAGTTGTCTGACAGTTTGCGCTTTAAACCCGTTAAGATATTGCGTTCTTTATTATAATTATTAAAAGTACACGGAACCGAAGAATAAATATAAGTACTCTGGTTTATTACTGAGCTTATTATTGATTAAAATCCGCGCCTCATCTTGGACCTTCTGGTCTTCTATTGCTTTGACCACAGCTTCAGCATTTATAATTTCAGCAGCAATATGTTTATGGCTGAAGTTACATTTTGAACGAGGTAAATTATAATTTAAGCCCTTTTTCAACAAATTAGATTCTTCTTCAGTTAGATCTATTGATGTTAAGTTCTGCAATCGTGTATAAAATTTATGTTTACAGGCAATGTTGTTGGCTTCTTGCTGTTGTCTCTCTAATAACCTTTGGAATTTGCTTGTTTGCTTGCTACGCATTTGATAAATAATTCGCTGTATGTCATTGTTTATGAAATCAAGATAGTTATCAAGCAAGACCGGGTGTACGTCATTAAGTAATTGCAAATGTACTCTGTATAATCTTAAATTGAGATGGGATTTTTTCTTGTATAACGATTTTAATTCTTCTTTAATTCTGTACAATTCTGCGTGCCTTTTAGTTTTTATATCAGCAAAGCATGAGCCTTTAAATTTTATACGAGTGTAATTAGGTGTAATATTATTCTTCAGACAAGTTTTATTAAATCTGATATGTAAAATGGTCTTATGAAGCTGGATCTTAATATTCTGAAAATTACGTACTATATTTGCTCGACTTGCAATATTCATATTGTTAATGGAATAAATCCGCTTATAGTCCAAGCCACGTATTTTATAATCAACTAAACGCTATGTAACTCACCGTCTGTGGCTTAAGTAAATGTCTTTATACAATTGACATGTTTCGGGACACTTGTCCCATCATCAGAATATTTAAAAAAGTCTCTTCATACCATCATACGATGGCACAGTCGTCAATATATTAAAAATATTAAAATCCACATAACACAAAACACAATTACACTACACAAAGTACGCACACAACAATTTTCGGTGTACACCACACGGTAACCGACAGCGCACTGGTTCATATTTCACTCGTGTCGCGATAATATCGCAACGCAATATCGTACAGGACATTAGATTTAAAGTTCAGCTGATCATTTAAAACATGTGGCCTGGTAACAGGATTATTATACGCTCTATATATCTCAAACTCCTCAAGGGCGTTCATGTAACGTCCTTTATTACAAAAGTGAAGGGGTATCAAGTTGGTATGAAAATTAGTATAGTTGTGATTTTCATCAATAAGATGTTTAGCGAATTTAGATTTTACATTTTCTGTGTTATGAAAATAAGTGGGTGCCTTATGTTCAACAAACCTCTTGAAAAAACCACGGCCCGTTTGGCCCACATAAAAAGCATCACAACTATTACATATTAATTTATAGATCCCTGTTTTATTTTCAAGGACGGTTGGTTCCCGAGTACGAAGGCTATTTAAAATGTTATTTGTAGTCTTATATGTGACAACAACGTTTGACTTGTTTAAAACAGAAGACAGAATTCTAGGTAGAAAGCTCATGTATGGTATAGAAATGTATTTATACACACTGTCCCCAGGTGCCCTTAGCGTGTTTGCGATTTTTCGTCTCATATGTTTTTTAAGGATATTATTTACTACCGCTTTTTGTAGCCATTGGTGACCGCAATATGTTTAATTGTATTTAGTTCGTCTTGATAATCCTTGTCGCTGAGGGGCAATGATAAGAGGCGGTTAACCATGCTGTGGAAAGCAGCCATTTTCTCCGATACCGGATGATAAGATGTGGCGTGTATTATAGTGTCAGTTGTAGTGGGTTTCCTATAAATATTAAACTCCAATTTATTAATATTTCTGGTGACCGTCAAATCAAGAAAATTTAATTTTCCACTGTCCTCGTGCTCCAGTGTAAACTGTATATTGTTATTAATACTGTTTAAATATATGAGTAGCCTATCTATTTGTCTATGTGTGCCTTTATAGATCAAAAAGGTGTCGTCAACATACCGGCCATAAAATATTATGTTATCATTGTACACACTATTGGAAAAAATAAAGGAGTTTTCGAAATGGTTTAAGTACACTTCAGCAAGGAGGCCAGAGTGTGGAGAACCCATTGCCACACCATCATGTTGGCTAAAGAATTGCTTGTCATGCGTGAAATAATTCTGGTTAAGAATCACCTCCAAAAGCTCCATCAATTCATTAATACTTTCAACATTCAATTTATTAGTATTGACGAGGTTATTTCTCAAAATTTGTAAGGTATCAGCAACCGGTATATTCGTATATAAATTAACAATATCAAACGAAACCAGCTTATGATGAGGTTCGATCTTTAGATCCTTCACTTTATTGACAAAATCGATATTATTGGTTATACTGTGACTATTAACTATGTTTATGTTGCGTTTAATGATGTTTACCAATTTCTTAGCTGTTTTATAACCAGGTGCAGTAGTGAAGTTAATTAACGGTCTTATCGGAACACCAGTCTTATGTAATTTTGGTAACCCTGTCAATGTGGGTGCCCTTGAATTGATGGGCTTTAACGATCGTCTAGTTCGCTCATCAAACAAATGCACACTCTTATTTATGCCCCGATTTAGACACTTGACGTATTGTGCAGTAGGGTCCGAGTTTAATTTCTCAATGTTTTTGTTAGCGATAAAGTTCCGTATCTTATCAGTATAATCACTATTGTCCATAATGACAACAGTGTTGCCTTTGTCAGTCTTGGTTACGAGAGCACAGTTGTCTGACAGTTTGCGCTTTAAACCCGTTAAGATATTGCGTTCTTTATTATAATTATTAAAAGTACACGGAACCGAAGAATAAATATTAGTACTCTGGTTTATTACTGAGCTTATTATTGATTAAAATCCGCGCCTCATCTTGGACCTTCTGGTCTTCTATTGCTTTGACCACAGCTTCAGCATTTATAATTTCAGCAGCAATATGTTTATGGCTGAAGTTAGATTTTGAACGAGGTAAATTATAATTTAAGCCCTTTTTCAACAAATTAGATTCTTCTTCAGTTAGATCTATTGATGTTAAGTTCTGCAATCGTGTATAAAATTTATGTTTACAGGCAATGTTGTTGGCTTCCTGCTGTTGTCTCTCTAATAACCTTTGGAATTTGCTTGTTTGCTTGCTACGCATTTGATAAATAATTCGCTGTATGTCATTGTTTATGAAATCAAGATAGTTATCAAGCAAGACCGGGTGTACGTCATTAAGTAATTGCAAATGTACTCTGTATAATCTTAAATTGAGATGGGATTTTTTCTTGTATAACGATTTTAATTCTTCTTTAATTCTGTACAATTCTGCGTGCCTTTTAGTTTTTATATCAGCAAAGCATGAGCCTTTAAATTTTATACGAGTGTAATTAGGTGTAATATTATTCTTCAGACAAGTTTTATTAAATCTGATATGTAAAATGGTCTTATGAAGCTGGATCTTAATATTCTGAAAATTACGTACTATATTTGCTCGACTTGCAATATTCATATTGTTAATGGAATAAATCCGCTTATAGTCCAAGCCACGTATTTTATAATCAACTAAACGCTATGTAACTCACCGTCTGTGGCTTAAGTAAATGTCTTTATACAATTGACATGTTTCGGGACACTTGTCCCATCATCAGAATATTTAAAAAAGTCTCTTCATACCATCATACGATGGCACAGTCGTCAATATATTAAAAATATTAAAATCCACATAACACAAAACACAATTACACTACACAAAGTACGCACACAACAATTTTCGGTGTACACCACACGGTAACCGACAGCGCACTGGTTCATATTTCACTCGTGTCGCGACAATATCGCAACGCAATATCGTACAGGACATTAGATTTAAAGTTCAGCTGATCATTTAAAACATGTGGCCTGGTAACAGGATTATTATACGCTCTATATATCTCAAACTCCTCAAGGGCGTTCATGTAACGTCCTTTATTACAAAAGTGAAGGGGTATCAAGTTGGTATGAAAATTAGTATAGTTGTGATTTTCATCAATAAGATGTTTAGCGAATTTAGATTTTACATTTTCTGTGTTATGAAAATAAGTGGGTGCCTTATGTTCAACAAACCTCTTGAAAAAACCACGGCCCGTTTGGCCCACATAAAAAGCATCACAACTATTACATATTAATTTATAGATCCCTGTTTTATTTTCAAGGACGGTTGGTTCCCGAGTACGAAGGCTATTTAAAATGTTATTTGTAGTCTTATATGTGACAACAACGTTTGACTTGTTTAAAACAGAAGACAGAATTCTAGGTAGAAAGCTCATGTATGGTATAGAAATGTATTTATACACACTGTACCCAGGTGCCCTTAGCGTGTTTGCGATTTTTCGTCTCATATGTTTTTTAAGGATATTATTTACTACCGCCTTTTGTAGCCATTGGTGACCGCAATATGTTTAATTGTATTTAGTTCGTCTTGATAATCCTTGTCGCTGAGGGGCAATGATAAGAGGCGGTTAACCATGCTGTGGAAAGCAGCCATTTTCTCCGATACCGGATGATAAGATGTGGCGTGTATTATAGTGTCAGTTGTAGTGGGTTTCCTATAAATATTAAACTCCAATTTATTAATATTTCTGGTGACCGTCAAATCAAGAAAATTTAACTTTCCACTGTCCTCGTGCTCCAGTTTAAACTGTATATTGTTATTAATACTGTTTAAATATATGAGTAGCCTATCTATTTGTCTATGTGTGCCTTTATAGATCAAAAAGGTGTCGTCAACATACCGGCCATAAAATATTATGTTATCATTGTACACACTATTGGAAAAAATAAAGGAGTTTTCGAAATGGTTTAAGTACACTTCAGCAAGGAGGCCAGAGTGTGGAGAACCCATTGCCACACCATCATGTTGGCTAAAGAATTGCTTGTCATGCGTGAAATAATTCTGGTTAAGAATCACCTCCAAAAGCTCCATCAATTCATTAATACTTTCAACATTCAATTTATTAGTATTGACGAGGTTATTTCTCAAAATTTGTAAGGTATCAGCAACCGGTATATTCGTATATAAATTAACAATATCAAACGAAACCAGCTTATGATGAGGTTCGATCTTTAGATCCTTCACTTTATTGACAAGATCGATATTATTGGTTATACTGTGACTATTAACTATGTTTATGTTGCGTTTAATGATGTTTACCAATTTCTTAGCTGTTTTATAACCAGGTGCAGTAGTGAAGTTAATTAACGGTCTTATCGGAACACCAGTCTTATGTAATTTTGGTAACCCTGTCAATGTGGGTGCCCTTGAATTGATGGGCTTTAACGATCGTCTAGTTCGCTCATCAAACAAATGCACACTCTTATTTATGCCCCGATTTAGACACTTGACGTATTGTGCAGTAGGGTCCGAGTTTAATTTCTCAATGTTTTTGTTAGCGATAAAGTTCCGTATCTTATCAGTATAATCACTATTGTCCATAATGACAACAGTGTTGCCTTTGTCAGCCTTGGTTACGAGAGCACAGTTGTCTGACAGTTTGCGCTTTAAACCCGATAAGATATTGCGTTCTTTATTATAATTATTAAAAGTACACGGAACCGAAGAATAAATATTAGTACTCTGGTTTCTTATGATATTACTGAGCTTATTATTGATTAAAATCCGCGGCTCATCTTGGACCTTCTGGTCTTCTATTGCTTTGACCACAGCTTCAGCATTTATAATTTCAGCAGCAATATGTTTATGGCTGAAGTTAGATTTTGAACGAGGTAAATTATAATTTAAGCCCTTTTTCAACAAATTAGATTCTTCTTCAGTTAGATCTATTGATGTTAAGTTCTGCAATCGTGTATAAAATTTATGTTTACAGGCAATGTTGTTGGCTTCCTGCTGTTGTCTCTCTAATAACCTTTGGAATTTGCTTGTTTGCTTGCTACGCATTTGATAAATAATTCGCTGTATGTCATTGTTTATGAAATCAAGATAGTTATCAAGCAAGACCGGGTGTACGTCATTAAGTAATTGCAAATGTACTCTGTATAATCTTAAATTGAGATGGGATTTTTTTCTTGTATAACGATTTTAATTCTTCTTTAATTCTGTACAATTCTGCGTGCCTTTTAGTTTTTATATCAGCAAAGCATGAGCCTTTAAATTTTATACGAGTGTAATTAGGTGTAATATTATTCTTCAGACAAGTTTTATTAAATCTGATATGTAAAATGGTCTTATGAAGCTGGATCTTAATATTCTGAAAATTACGTACTATATTTGCTCGACTTGCTATATTCATATTGTTAATGGAATAAATCCGCTTATAGTCCAAGCCACGTATTTTATAATCAACTAAACGCTATGTAACTCACCGTCTGTGGCTTAAGTAAATGTCTTTATACAATTGACATGTTTCGGGACACTTGTCCCATCATCAGAATATTTAAAAAAGTCTCTTCATACCATCATACGATGGCACAGTCGTCAATATATTAAAAATATTAAAATCCACATAACACAAAACACAATTACACTACACAAAGAACGCACACAACAATTTTCGGTGTACACCACACGGTAACCGACAGCGCACTGGTTCATATTTCACTCGTGTCGCGACAATATCGCAACGCAATATCGTACAGGACATTAGATTTAAAGTTCAGCTGATCATTTAAAACATGTGGCCTGGTAACAGGATTATTATACGCTCTATATATCTCAAACTCCTCAAGGGCGTTCATGTAACGTCCTTTATTACAAAAGTGAAGGGGTATCAAGTTGGTATGAAAATTAGTATAGTTGTGATTTTCATCAATAAGATGTTTAGCGAATTTAGATTTTACATTTTCTGTGTTATGAAAATAAGTGGGTGCCTTATGTTCAACAAACCTCTTGAAAAAACCACGGCCCGTTTGGCCCACATAAAAAGCATCACAACTATTACATATTAATTTATAGATCCCTGTTTTATTTTCAAGGACGGTTGGTTCCCGAGTACGAAGGCTATTTAAAATGTTATTTGTAGTCTTATATGTGACAACAACGTTTGACTTGTTTAAAACAGAAGACAGAATTCTAGGTAGAAAGCTCATGTATGGTATAGAAATGTATTTATACACACTGTCCCCAGGTGCCCTTAGCGTGTTTGCGATTTTTCGTCTCATATGTTTTTTAAGGATATTATTTACTACCGCTTTTTGTAGCCATTGGTACCGCAATATGTTTAATTGTATTTAGTTCGTCTTGATAATCCTTGTCGCTGAGGGGCAATGATAAGAGGCGGTTAACCATGCTGTGGAAAGCAGCCATTTTCTCCGATACCGGATGATAAGATGTGGCGTGTATTATAGTGTCAGTTGTAGTGGGTTTCCTATAAATATTAAACTCCAATTTATTAATATTTCTGGTGACCGTCAAATCAAGAAAATTTAATTTTCCACTGTCCTCGTGCTCCAGTGTAAACTGTATATTGTTATTAATACTGTTTAAATATATGAGTAGCCTATCTATTTGTCTATGTGTGCCTTTATAGATCAAAAAGGTGTCGTCAACATACCGGCCATAAAATATTATGTTATCATTGTACACACTATTGGAAAAAATAAAGGAGTTTTCGAAATGGTTTAAGTACACTTCAGCAAGGAGGCCAGAGAGTGGAGAACCCATTGCCACACCATCATGTTGGCTAAAGAATTGCTTGTCATGCGTGAAATAATTCTGGTTAAGAATCACCTCCAAAAGCTCCATCAATTCATTAATACTTTCAACATTCAATTTATTAGTATTGACGAGGTTATTTCTCAAAATTTGTAAGGTATCAGCAACCGGTATATTCGTATATAAATTAACAATATCAAACGAAACCAGCTTATGATGAGGTTCGATCTTTAGATCCTTCACTTTATTGACAAACTCGATATTATTGGTTATACTGTGACTATTAACTATGTTTATGTTGCGTTTAATGATGTTTACCAATTTCTTAGCTGTTTTATAACCAGGTGCAGTAGTGAAGTTAATTAACGGTCTTATCGGAACACCAGTCTTATGTAATTTTGGTAACCCTGTCAATGTGGGTGCCCTTGAATTGATGGGCTTTAACGATCGTCTAGTTCGCTCATCAAACAAATGCACACTCTTATTTATGCCCCGATTTAGACACTTGACGTATTGTGTAGTAGGGTCCGAGTTTAATTTCTCAATGTTTTTGTTAGCGATAAAGTTCCGTATCTTATCAGTATAATCACTATTGTCCATAATGACAACAGTGTTGCCTTTGTCAGTCTTGGTTACGAGAGCACAGTTGTCTGACAGTTTGCGCTTTAAACCCGTTAAGATATTGCGTTCTTTATTATAATTATTAAAAGTACACGGAACCGAAGAATAAATATTAGTACTCTGGTTTATTACTGAGCTTAATATTGATTAAAATCCGCGCCTCATCTTGGACCTTCTGGTCTTCTATTGCTTTGACCACAGCTTCAGCATTTATAATTTCAGCAGCAATATGTTTATGGCTGAAGTTAGATTTTGAACGAGGTAAATTATAATTTAAGCCCTTTTTCAACAAATTAGATTCTTCTTCAGTTAGATCTATTGATGTTAAGTTCTGCAATCGTGTATAAAATTTATGTTTACAGGCAATGTTGTTGGCTTCCTGCTGTTGTCTCTCTAATAACCTTTGGAATTTGCTTGTTTGCTTGCTACGCATTTGATAAATAATTCGCTGTATGTCATTGTTTATGAAATCAAGATAGTTATCAAGCAAGGCCGGGTGTACGTCATTAAGTAATTGCAAATGTACTCTGTATAATCTTGAATTGAGATGGGATTTTTTCTTGTATAACGATTTTAATTCTTCTTTAATTCTGTACAATTCTGCGTGCCTTTTAGTTTTTATATCAGCAAAGGATGAGCCTTTAAATTTTATACGAGTGTAATTAGGTGTAATATTATTCTTCAGACAAGTTTTATTGAATCTGATATGTAAAATGATCTTATGAAGCTGGATCTTAATATTCTGAAAATTACGTACTATATTTGCTCGACTTGCAATATTCATATTGTTAATGGAATAAATCCGCTTATAGTCCAAGCCACGTATTTTATAATCAACTAAACGCTATGTAACTCACCGTCTGTGGCTTAAGTAAATGTCTTTATACAATTGACATGTTTCGGGACACTTGTCCCATCATCAGAATATTTAAAAAAGTCTCTTCATACCATCATACGATGGCACAGTCGTCAATATATTAAAAATATTAAAATTCACATAACACAAAACACAATTACACTACACAAAGTACGCACACAACAATTTTCGGTGTACACCACACGGTAACCGACAGCGCACTGGTTCATATTTCACTCGTGTCGCGACAATATCGCAACGCAGTATCGTACAGGACATTAGATTTAAAGTTCAGCTGATCATTTAAAACATGTGGCCTGGTAACAGGATTATTATACGCTCTATATATCTCAAACTCCTCAAGGGCGTTCATGTAACGTCCTTTATTACAAAAGTGAAGGGGTATCAAGTTGGTATGAAAATTAGTATAGTTGTGATTTTCATCAATAAGATGTTTAGCGAATTTAGATTTTACATTTTCTGTGTCATGAAAATAAGTGGGTGGCTTATGTTCAACAAACCTCTTGAAAAAACCACGGCCCGTTTGGCCCACATAAAAAGCATCACAACTATTACATATTAATTTATAGATCCCAGTTTTATTTTCAAGGACGGTTGGTTCCCGAGTACGAAGGCTATTTAAAATGTTATTTGTAGTCTTATATGTGACAACAACGTTTGACTTGTTTAAAACAGAAGACAGAATTCTAGGTAGAAAGCTCATGTATGGTATAGAAATATATTTATACACACTGTCCCCAGGTGCCCTTAGCGTGTTTGCGATTTTTCGTCACATATGTTTTTTAAGGATATTATTTACTACCGCTTTTTGTAGCCATTGGTGACCGCAATATGTTAAATTGTATTTAGTTCGTCTTGATAATCCTTGTCGCTGAGGGGCAATGATAAGTGGCGGTTAACCATGCTGTGGAAAGCAGCCATTTTCTGCGATACCGGATGATAAGATGTGGCGTGTATTATAGTGTCAGTTGTAGTGGGTTTCCTGTAAATATTAAACTCCAATTTATTAATATTTCTGGTGACCGTCAAATCAAGAAAATTTAATTTTCCACTGTCCTCGTGCTCCAGTGTAAACTGTATATTGTTATTAATACTGTTTAAATATGTGTGTAGCCTATCTATTTGTCTATGTGTGCCTTTATAGATCAGAAAGGTGTCGTCAACATACCGGCCATAAAATATTATGTTATCATTGTACACACTATTGGAAAAATAAAAAAGTTTTCGAAATGGTTTAAGTACACTTCAGCAAGGAGGCCAGAGAGTGGAGAACCCATTGCCACACCATCATGTTGGCTAAAGAATTGCTTGTCATGCGTGAAATAATTCTGGTTAAGAATCACCTCCAAAAGATCCATCAATTCATTAATACTTTCAACATTCAATTTATTAGCATTGACGAGGTTATTTCTCAAAATTTGTAAGGTATCAGCAACCGGTATATTCGTATATAAATTAACAATATCAAACGAAACCAGCTTATGATGAGGTTCGATCTTTAGATCCTTCACTTTATTGACAAAATCGATATTATTGGTTATACTGTGACTATTAACTATGTTTATGTTGCGTTTAATGATGTTTACCAATTTCTTAGCTGTTTTATAACCAGGTGCAGTAGTGAAGTTAATTAACGGTCTTATCGGAACACCAGGCTTATGTAATTTTGGTAACCCTGTCAATGTGGGTGCCCGTGAATTGATGGGCTTTAACGATCGTCTAGTTCGCTCATCAAACAAATGCACACTCTTATTTATGCCCCGATTTAGACACTTGACGTATTGTGCAGTAGGGTCCGAGTTTAATTTCTCAATGTTGTTGTTAGCGATAAAGTTCCGTATCTTATCAGTATAAACACTATTGTCCATAATGACAACAGTGTTGCCTTTGTCAGCCTTGGTTACGAGAGCACAGTTGTCTGACAGTTTGAGCTTTAAACCCGTTAAGATATTGCGTTCTTTATTATAATTATTAAAAGTACACGGAACCGAAGAATAAATATTAGTACTCTGGTATCTTATGATATTACTGAGCTTATTATGGATTAAAATCCGCGCCTCATCTTGGACCTTCTGGTCTTCTATTGATTTGACCACAGCTTCAGCATTTATAATTTCAGCAGCAATATGTTTATGGCTGAAGTTAGATTTAGAACGAGGTAAGTTATAATTTAAGCCCTTTTTCAACAAATTAGATTCTTCTTCAGTTAGATCTATTGATGTTAAGTTCTGCAATCGTGTATAAAATTTATGTTTACAGGCAATGTTGTTGCCTTCCTGCTGTTGTCTCTCTAATAACCTTTGGAATTTGCTTGTTTGCTTGCTACGCATTTGATAAATAATTCGCTGTATGTCATTGTTTATGAAATCAAGATAGTTATCAAGCAAGGCCGGGTGTACGTCATTAAGTAATTGCAAATGTACTCTGTATAATCTTGAATTGAGATGGGATTTTTTTCTTGTATATCGATTGTAATTCTTCTTTAATTCTGTACAATTCTGCGTGCCTTTTAGTTTTTATATCAGCAAAGGATGAGCATTTAAATTTTATACGAGTGTAATTAGGTGTAATATTATTCTTCAGACAAGTTTTATTAAATCTGATATGTAAAATGGTCTTATGAAGCTGGATCTTAATATTCTGAAAATTACGTACTATATTTGCTCGACTTGAAATATTCATATTTTTAATGGAATAAATCCCCTTATAGTCCAAGCCACGTATTTTATAATCAACTAAACGCTATGTAACTCGCCGTCTGTGGCTTAAGTAAATGTCTTTATACAATTGACATGTTTCGGGACACTTGTCCCATCATCAGAATATTTAAAAAAGTCTCTTCATACCATCATACGATGGCACAGTCGTAAATATATTAAAAATATTAAAATCCACATAACACAAGACACAATTACACTGCACAAAGTACGCACACAACAATTTTCGGTGTACACCACACGGTAACCGACAGCCCACTGGTTCATATTTCACTCGTGTCGCGACAATATCGCAACGCAGTATCGTACAGGACATTAGATTTAAAGTTCAGCTGATCATTTAAAACATGTGGCCTGGTAACAGGATTATTATACGCTCTATATATCTCAAACTCCTCAAGGGCGTTCATGTAACGTCCTTTATTACAAAAGTGAAGGGGTATCGAGTTGGTATGAAAATTAGTATAGTTGTGATTTTCATCAATAAGATGTTTAGCGAATTTAGATTTTACATTTTCTGTGTTATGAAAATATGTGGGTGGCTTATGTTCAACAAACCTCTTGAAAAATCCACGGCCCGTTTGGCCCACATAAAAAGCATCACAACTATTACACATTAATTTATAGATCCCTGTTTTATTTTCAAGGACGGTTGGTTCTCGAGTACGAAGGCTATTTAAAATGTTATTTGTAGTCTTATATGTGACAACAACGTTTGACTTGTTTAAAACAGAAGACAGAATTCTAGGTAGAAAGCTCATGTATGGTATAGAAATATATTTATACACACTGTCCCCAGGTGCCCTTAGCGTTTTTGCGATTTTTCGTCTTATATATTTTTTAAGGATATTATTTACTACCGCTTTTTTGTAGCCATTGGTGACCGCAATATGTTTAATTGTATTTAGTTCGTCTTGATAATCCTTGTCGCTGAGGGGCAATGATAAGAGGCGGTTAACCATGCTGTGGAAAGCGGCCATTTTCTGCGATACCGGATGATAAGATGTGGCGTGTATTATAGTGTCAGTTGTAGTGGGTTTCCTATAAATATTAAACTCCAATTTATTAATATTTCTGGTGACCGTCAAATCAAGAAAATTTAACTTTCCACTGTCCTCGTGCTCCAGTGTAAACTGTATATTGTTATTAATACTGTTTAAATATGTGTGTAGCCTATCTATTTGTCTATGTGTGCCTTTATAGATCAAAAAGGTGTCGTCAACATACCGGCCATAAAATATTATGTTATCATTGTACGCACTATTGGAAAAAATGAAGGAGTTTTCGAAATGGTTTAAGTACACTTCAGCAAGGAGGCCAGAGAGTGGAGAACCCATTGCCACACCATCATGTTGGCTAAAGAATTGCTTGTCATGCGTGAAATAATTCTGGTTAAGAATCACCTCCAAAAGATCCATCAATTCATTAATACTTTCAACATTCAATTTATTAGTATTGACGAGGTTATTTCTCAAAATTTGTAAGGTATCAGCAACCGGTATATTCGTATATAAATTAACAATATCAAACGAAACCAGCTTATGATGAGGTTCGATCTTTAGATCCTTCACTTTATTGAAAAAATCGATATTATTGGTTATACTGTGACTATTAACTATGTTTATGTTGCGTTTAATGATGTTTACCAATTTCTTAGCTGTTTTATAACCAGGTGCAGTAGTGAAGTTAATTAACGGTCTTATCGGAACACCAGTCTTATGTAATTTTGGTAATCCTGTCAATGTGGGTGCTCTTTAATTGATGGGCTTTAACGAACGTCTAGTTCGCTCATCAAACAAATGCACACTCTTATTTATGCCCCGATTTAGACACTTGACGTATTGTGCAGTAGGGTCCGAGTTTAATTTCTCAATGTTGTTGTTACCGATTTTATGGCCGGTATGTTGACGACAACTTTTTCATCTATAAAGGCACACATAGACAAATAGATAGGCTACACACATATTTAAACAGTATTAATAACAATATACAGTTTACACTGGAGCACGAGGACAGTGGAAAATTAAATTTTCTTGATTTGACGGTCACCAGAAATATTAATAAATTGGAGTTTAATATTTATAGGAAACCCACTACAACTGACACTATAATACACGCCACATCTTATCATCCGGTATCGCAGAAAATGGCTGCTTTCCACAGCATGGTCAACCGCCTCTTATCATTGCCCCTCAGCGACAAGGATTATCAAGACAAACTAAATACAATTAAACATATTGCGGTCACCAATGGCTACAAAAAAGCGGTAGTAAATAATATCCTTAAAAAACATATGAGACGAAAAATCGCAAACACGCTAAGGGCACCTGGGGACAGTGTGTATAAATACATTTCTATACCATACATGAGCTTTCTACCTAGAATTCTGTCTTCTGTTTTAAACAAGTCAAACGTTGTTGTCACATATAAGACTACAAATAACATTTTAAATAGCCTTCGTACTCGGGAACCAACCGTCCTTGAAAATAAAACAGGGATCTATAAATTAATATGTAATAGTTGTGATGCTTTTTATGTGGGCCAAACGGGCCGTGTTTTTTTCAAGAGGTTTGTTGAACATAAGCCACCCACTTATTTTCATAACACAGAAAATGTAAAATCTAAATTCGCTAACATCTTATTGATGAAATCACAACTATACTAATTTTCATACCAACTTGATACCCCTTCACTTTTGTAATAAAGGACGTTACATGAACGCCCTTGAGGAGTTTGAGATATATAGAGCGTATAATAATCCTGTTACCAGGCCACATGTTTTAAATGATCAGATGAAATTTAAATCTAATGTCCTGTACGATACTGCGTTGCGATATTGTCGTGACACCAGTGAAATATGAACCAGTGCGCTGTCGGTTACCGTGTGGTGTACAACGAAAATTGTTGTGTACATACTTTGTGTAGTGTAATTGTGTTTTGTGTTATGTGGATTTTAATATTTTTAATATATTGACGACTGTGCCATCGTATGATGGTATGAAGAGACTTTTTTAAATATTCTGATGATGGGACAAGTGTCCCGAAACATGTCAATTGTATAAAGACATTTACTTAAGCCACAGACGTTGAGTTACATAGCGTTTAGTTGATTATAAAATACGTGGCTTAGACTATAAGCGGATTTATTCCATTAACAATATGAATATTGCAAGTCGAGAAAATATAGTACGTAATTTTCAGAATATTAAGATCCAGCTTCATAAGACCATTTTACATATCAGATTTAATAAAACTTGTCTGAAGAATAATATTACACCTAATTACACTCGTATAAAATTTAAATGCTCATCCTTTGCTGATATAAAAACTAAAAGGCACGCAGAATTGTACAGAATTAAAGAAGAATTAAAATCGTTATACAAGAAAAAATCCCTTCTCAATTCAAGATTATACAGAGTACATTTGCAATTACTTAATGACGTGCACCCGGCCTTGCTTGATAACTATCTTGATTTCATAAACAATGACATACAGCGAATTATTTATCAAATGCGTAGCAAGCAAACATGCAAATTCCAAAGGTTATTAGAGAGACAACAGAAGGAAGCCGACAACATTGCCTGTAAACATAAATTTTATACACGATTGCAGAACTTAACATAAATAGATCTAACTGAAGAAGAATCTAATTTGTTGAAAAAGGGCTTGTGTATAAATACATTTCTATACCATACATGAGCTTTCTACCTAGAATTCTGTCTTCTGTTTTAAACAAGTCAAACGTTGTTGTCACATATAAGACTACAAATAACATTTTAAATAGCCTTCGTACTCGGGAACCAACCGTCCTTGAAAATAAAACAGGGATCTATAAATTAATATGTAATAGTTGTGATGCTTTTTATGTGGGCCAAACGGGCCGTGGTTTTTTCAAGAGGTTTGTTGAACATAAGCCACCCACTTATTTTCATAACACAGAAAATGTAAAATCTAAATTCGCTAAATATCTTATTGATGAAAATCACAACTATACTAATTTTTATACCAACTTGATACCCCTTCACTTTTGTAGTAAAGGACGTTACATGAACGCCCTTGAGGAGTTTGAGATATATAGAGCGTATAATAATCCAGTTACCAGGCCACATGTTTTAAATGATCAGCTGAACTTTAAATCTAATGTTGTACGATACTGCGTTGCGATATTGTCGCGACACGAGTGAAATATGAACCAGTGGGCTGTCGGTTACCGTGTGGTGTACACCGAAAATATTGTGTGCGTACTTTGTGTAGTGTAATTGTGTTTTGTGTTATGTGGATTTTAATATTTTTAATATATTGACGACTGTGCCATCGTATGATGGTATGAAGAGACTTTTTTAAATATTCTGATGATGGGACAAGTGTCCCGAAACATGTCAATTGTATAAAGACATTTACTTAAGCCACAGACGGTGAGTTACATAGCGTTTAGTTGATTATAAAATACGTGGCTTGGACTATAAGCGGATTTATTCCATTAACAATACGAGCTTCTTAGTTGGCCGCGTCAAATTTATACATAACTTATTTCTATCTATAAATTTGGTGCTTTAATCGTGCCCCTTAGTTGCGGCGACAAATCTACACGACGCTCCCTTTTCATCTAACACAATTATCTAATATTTGTAATGTTAGTTAAAATGTTACTTACCCGTGATATTACTTTACCTGGGCTCCAGAACAAATCCCAGATACAAATGACACGGTTTCAACTTAGCTCAGCGCATGGAGACACTCTTTCTCAGGATTCGTTCAGTGATTGTGGTTTTCAAGGGGAATCGTTACAAATAACACTTTAATATTTTCTTGATTATTTTATTTAACGTTTTAATCAATTATTTTTAAACTTGATTATGCTAATGGTAGGACTTAATTCTACCCTAACACTTATAATTACTGAGTGAGTGTGAAAAGTAACGATTAAGACGTTCAAACGACCTATGGCTCTTATCTGGTTTGATTAAGAGATTGCTATCTCCCAAACCAGTGCTAAAGGACAGGTCTGCAATAATTTGCACGTCCAATACTACACCCCACTTTCCATTCAACACTCCTATACTATGTTAGAGCTAATCTTATAATTAATATACAAAGTGTGAAATGCTTAGTGTCTTTTAAAAATTGTTTATTGCTTTTATTATTTGTTTAGTGCTTATTTCATTGATCAATGAATCTATTTCTTACTGTTTGATGCGTTCACCGAAGATAGGAATCCGTAGGGGTCCTCCTTTTGATGGTTTTGCACAGAAGAATTGATGTTGATCAATGCTGTAGAAGATGCCCTGGCAATTACAGATGCGGTAGCCTTCTGTCGCACAGGTCCTTCACGGCTGATGATTAATTAATTAATAATTTAATTAATTAACGTTGTTTTACGCAGAGAGAATTGTTGAACGGTACTAGTTCATCTTCACTGCGGAGTACTTCTCGAATTTGATCTTAATTACACTTTTGCGTGATTGAAAATTTCTGTATGTAATTTATACACGACTAGCGCGTTTAAGATCCAAACGAAGAGTGATGCTACCCCTCGCTTTGAGTTGGCGTCAGTTTTAAATACGGGATGCTGATTGGTTGTTCAAATAAATCATGCGTTTTTCCAGTTTTGACAATCTCGAACAGGTCGACGAAACACCCCTTGACAGGTTTGAAACTGCAGAGAATTTCTAGTTAAAATCGTACTTCCTGTGTTTGCAAATCGATTGATTACAGGTATTTGCAAACGTGTTTTAAAAGATCTGACCACAGAATATTGTTGCTTAGGTCTTTATCTGTGTATGTGTGAAAACATCTAATTCCTACGTAGCATAATTCTCTCATTATTCCTTTTGGCGTTCGTCTTCCGTATAACTTCTTCAATTGTTAATTATATTAACTGAGATTGCGGCTACTTATAAAGCTTCATTTGCTGAATACAATGCTGTTTTCAGAATTGCCGTATATTTACTAGTTTTTAAGTTATCACAGGTTGAACTGATAATTTGTATTGAGTAAAATTTCATGTTCGTACTGGTATATAACTTCGCTGTGATCAGGTTAGAGTGAGATGGCTGCGATTGTACGCTCTCTCTCTTGCTTACGCTGCTCTACTCCCTCCGTCAGACGCTTTCATATAACGCTCAGATAGGACGCTAATATGAATCGTTATAATATATATATATATTGAAACCAAACGCTGTTAAAAATGATGAAAACTGTGTTATTTAATTTTTCGAATAAATTTTATATTTTGTTTTGAAAATAAAAAAAATTTATGTTTTAATAATTAAGTAAATAATTCTTGTAAGGGTGTAGTGTTGAAATTTTATGTTTGTTTGCGTTAATTGTGTCAATAATCTTGCTTATGGTTTTGGTAATAAATTCAGAGTTAATAGGTTTGTCTCACTTTACTAATCGATTGGCGATACTTCGTTCGTTTCGTATATATTACTCCCACTTGAGTAATTGTCGCCTTTCTTGTAATCCTGTTGTTAAATAAACTCTATTTTTTAAATTTATAAAATAAATTTAAAACCAAATAATTGAATTACAATATTTTATTGACAATTTTATAAAGGATCGGTTTAAAATCGATTATCAAATTATTGCTCGACTCTTTCACAGGGCGATCGATTGTTGATACATGTTATTGAATATAAATATTTTTCGGTTCTTTTAAGGATCTATAAAAGGGAGTATTCGCACTCGCCATCTTTGTTCCGAGATTGACATAATATTATGGTGGCGCTTGTGTATACATGGGACGCAGTATAAGTTTGTTTTCGATATTACATAAACTATTATAGTTTTTCGTGCCAAAAATATAATTTCAAAGTGTGAAATTATGTCCCACGTCCTTAAAAATATGGAAATAATAGTTTTCATCTTAAAACTTACTGATTCAGACCATAGTAAGAGGAGAATAATTTTGTCTAAAAAACAACAAATACCGTACCAATCGTTACCACTTACCACTTTGTTAGGTATATATTCTCAGATTTTACTTTTATTCCTGTTTATAATAGATGGCTGTTGAATTAATGTTTACTAAACTTCGTTTGTCCAAAAGTCCAAATAAAGTTACTAAAACTATTTTTAATAAACACGAATTTACATTTTTAACTTACTTACTATTAAGTTTATATTCTGGTTTTTGCTTAACATTTAAGTAAAATTAATAATAAAAAGTTTAGCTTAACATTTTATTAAAATTAACAATAATGTATTTTTCATTGCACTAGACATTTTATAGTCAAAAGTATTTTTCTCGGTTAGTAGGAAGGGTTAAACTTTGTTAGTACAAGCAAACAATTTGCAAGTTACAACTTCTCACGGCCATATCTTGAAAACAACTCGTGGATTAAAACCCGGCCAAAACGCATTTTGTTTGTTATTTCGTATAGAATAATTTTGGTCCTATTCATTTTTACTATAAATTCAAACGTTGTTTAGTTATTCGCTAAAAATTACGCTAAAATCCTGTTTTTTGGGGGTAAAAATCGAAAATGTTGATTTGGAATAACTCGAAAACAACGCATTTTTCAAAACAGTTGCGTACTGACTTTTTTGCTTAGAATTTGATTCTCTATTGGATCCTGGGGTTAATTTTTTTTTATCAATCACCCTTGAAAAAGGGGTGGTTCTCACCCCCAAATAAAAAGCGTACAGTTTAACTTTGTTCTAGAGTGCATATAGAACATACATATCAAATTTCGTGAAATTCCATCGACAGTCAAAATTTTGTTACGTCGAAAGCTGCGCTTACTGGACTAGAATTTCTTCGTGCTGATTTTGTTCTCGACTTTGTTTACGATCTGCGTGTATGTTTCGCGCTTGGCTATCGCGCAGCTGATTTTCGAAAAACAGGTAAATGTGCAATTTTGTGCATTAAAACTACAGAATGTGCAATTTTATGCAGTAACCCCCAAAACGTGCAATTTTGTGCAAAATAAAATGTATGTTAAAATGACCTACACGTCCCGATTCGGATAAATAACTTGTCACTGGCCGTTTACGAACTAGCAAAAAAAAAGATGCAATTGCACGTGAATCCGGGCTTTAGTTATAGTCTAACATTGTATTTATAATTAATGGATTAAAAAAATAAACCACCTTGTACAGTGATCTGCGTGGAACTGGGCCGATCCTAGGAGGTGGATTTGGTACATCAAACAAAGTCGGTATGGCATTAGGCTTCAGTTTTTTCCAACAATCTACTCGTGCCTGTTCAAACTGTGAACTTTCAAAATGAACCTAAAAGTGCAAAGGTGTATTACATTTTTAGTCGTTATGATTCACATTCACAAACTTTTAAGGAACAACCATTAAATTTACGTCACACAGACGCATTCCCTTGCTTAGTATAAATTTGTCTCGTCTCATATTTTGAATCCATTTTGTACATCGAATAGGGTCTGCCGGAAATTTGAATGTTCTAAAATTAGTTTCTATTCGATTTTTGCAATTTACAGCACAACAACCAGTCATTATGATTATGAGATGTAGTACAACAATCTGCAAAACATACTACATAACATTAATAATATCTCTAACACCAGTATTTATAACCTTGTTTTCACTGAAAAGATGAGATGATTATTATACATATTCGTGTGTAATACATAAATCAAATTAGTACACTAAGGTTATAACCCTGATATGTAAAAATATTAATATTTACATACATAATTTACATTAAATAATGCAACGCACAGCGTGCTTACATTGCTCCCGCCACATTACATTTAAAAGTCTCGGAGCAAAGATGGCGGGTGCGAATACCTATATTATAGAGCTCTAGTTCTTTCAACGGTTATAATTAATAGTCAGAGAAGGGGCAAAGCTAGAAAGTATAACATTCACAATAAAATACTTAATAGTTAACAAATACAAAATTATTTGATAATATATATAATGTTTATAAATTGAAACGTCTATACCAGTGACGAGCTGAACCCTAATAGTAGAGTTCGCTTTGCATGACAGGAGCCAACATGGCCGCTTTCCGTCCTACTGTGGTTAATGTGACTTTGCTCAGACGAAATTTCTTTCAATAAAATCTGCCTAGTTCACGTTCCCTCGTCTCTGCAGTATTGAGAATTACTTTTCGTGTTATTAGAGTTGTCCTGTTTAAGTGTTCTGTGTTCACTGCAATTAAATGTGTTGGATTATGGGTGTTCACTTCTGTCCATGTGTGTGTTGAAAATTGTTAAGTTCGTTTGGTTATGAATAATTATTGTTGTACAGTTTTAAGTCTTTATATCACTTGTATTCAGTCCAGTAGTAATTGTTTTCAATGTTTGTGGTGGTTGTGTTCACTGAATTTAAGTTTAAAGTAAAAATTTCAGTAACTCTCGATTTTTACACTGTAGGCTAGGCTCTACTTTTATATGCCATTAACGATTCTGATATAGGTTTTATTAGTGAGAGCTTCATCAACCGCACTCGACGAATGTTAATTAAGAACTGTTTTACTTCCTTCGTCTTCTGAAATATCTTGCCAAGTTAATATTAGAAAAGTATTGTTTCAATTTTTATTCGTTTCCTATACATGTAAAAACGGTACATTATACTCAGAATATATTTTGGTTATTATTTACTTTTATGAAATAGTAAATACATAATTGGTTTCTTTAATTTCTCCTGCTTAATTTGATACCCATTAATCTAATTTTACAAAGTTTTTTATTAAAATTGTCATATTTCTTTCATTTTGGAAAAGTAGGCTCAATTTTTTGTTTCCTGTCCTCCTCCAAACATTAGCCATTTTAATATGTCATAATTAGGACTATAATAAATTTCAGATTTACCTAAAGGTTTATCTTTCCTTAATTTCTTGCAATTTTATCAATTGATTATCCATGATTTTATCATGTCCGATGGTTTGTTCGGGGTATCTTCCTTATTATATTGTTATCTTGGTACGTTTATTTATTCTGGGTATCTTCCTTACTATATGGTTATCTTGGTACGTTTATTTATTCTGGGTATCTTCCTTACCTACTCCTATCCTACCTGGGTATTATTCTTATTTTATTTTAGTTTTTTAGAGTTTATATATCTTTATACAATTTTGTTGCATTTTGGTTCTTTATTATTATTTTTTCCATTCATGGTGGTATTTTATTTTAATATTTATATGTTCTCATTTGGATTTTCCTTTATATTTATTGTAATTGATATTTCATCATGATCATATCTGGATCTTTATTTAGTGGATAATCTGTCATGCTACAGATTGCTCTCCTCCAGAAGTGATTAGTTCAGACCATACTTGGTTTGTCTGAAATAATTGCTTATGTTACTTATTATATTTTTATAATTCTGGACTTCCTTCCCATTTCTCCTTTTGTTTCTTTATATTCGAGCTTACATATTTTTATTTTTATATTGATCTTCCTTGATAGTAATAGTCATCTGAGGTTTATTATTTTATTTTCATATTCTCACAACTTGGTGTTTTATCCCTGGGATATTTATTCCCTAATATTCCCTAATACGTGAGCTGGGGCAGTTCAGAGAAGCACTGTAGGCTACATACTCTGCTGGCCATACATCACTTCTAATTGAGTACAGAGGCAAATCATCTCTGCTCAAAAAACATAATAATACTGCTGGACTTATCTACAGACAGTTATTAATAAAATTATATAAGAATAGTCCTTTTTTATGACTATTAAAAAATATCTTTGGATACTTCACTTCGTAATTGCTCAGATCTGTTAATATTTCTATCTAAGTGATTTTCCTTCTCAGTTATTCTTCTGACTGGTTAGCTCTACTGTTATCTTATTTCTTATTATGGTGGGAAGCTCGTTTATTCATATAATTATCATTATTTATTAAGTATAAAATTTGTTGTGTTACTTCTCTATTCTTCTTTTGTTGTTATTGCAATCTGCTTCTGGTCATTGGTAGCATATATTTTCTGATATTTTTGCTTGTTTCTTAGTTCTCATGAATTGTTCCACTAGTTCTATGTTCTAGCATTTTCCTTTATTTGTCTTTATTACAATCGACATTTATTTTATGATCATATTTATTTATGATTTAATTACATATATATTTTTTCCTTTTCACAAATTACTTCGCTCTGGTTTTTTATTCAAATGAATTCCTTAATTATCATTTTTATGTGGTCATTGTTTCTCTTTGTATTGTGTCAACTTTTTATTATCCTTATTTTAACATAAGTTTATTCCTTTAATTGTATTAGTGGTTTTTATTTCCTTTTCTTTCTCCTTTAAAATTATTTCATACATTGTTTGTGGTAAGGTGATCTTGTTATATATTATTATTTGTTGGAATTTTATTCAACTTCCATTTCTTTTCTTTAATTTCATATTTAGTTCATAAATATTTTGGTTGTAAGATGTGCTTACTTTTTTTTTTCATAGGTAGTAAGTTGTGCTTACATTGCTTTTTGAATTTGGTTATTTTCGTGAATATATTTCACAATTCTACATCACAAATTCTTTTTCTTTTTATTTTTTATAAATAGTTTTCATAAATTGTTTTTTTGGTAAGGTGTTCTTACTATATTTTAGAATTTTATTGATTTTTTTCTAAATTCCTTTCTTTTAAATTCTTATTCCTCATAATATGTTTTCATGGCAGCCTGGTTATATACACCCTTTATTCTTCCAGAACCCATCTCCTTTATTTCATAAGTATTATTGTTATTGGTTTTGGAGACTATATAGGGTCCCGTGTATAGTAACAACAACTTCTTTGTTATTCCTTTCAGTGTGCTGGGTAATTCCTGATTCTTCAATAATATTTTTTCTCCACTTGTATATGTTATGATTTTACCACTATTCCTTTCATACTTGTTTCGCCGTTTCTCCTGGTCTTCGGCCACCTTGTTGTAAAATTTTATCTTATCAAATGTATAAGCATTATTTCTTGGTAACTCTAGTATTTCTTCGATCTCTCATAGGGGTGGTTTCTCGTACATGGCGGAATATGGGGTAACTCCTATGGCTGGGTGGTATGCCAAGTTAAGGAATCCTTCTGTGGCTTCTAGATAGTCTTGCCACCTTCTTTGTTGATGGTGACAATAGGTTCTTAATATCCTCCCCACTTCTCGTAACACCCTCTCTGCCAGATTACTGCTCGGGTGGTAGACCGAGGTTTCGTATGTACGAACACCCATAGATAGTAGGGTATCCCGCCATTTTTTCCCCTTAAACTGGGTTCCATGATCAGTGATGATCGAAACTGGTTTCCCGATGTTTGGGAAATACTGGTCTATTAATATTTCTAGAACTTTCCTTGTAGTTGCCCGATTAGCTGGGTATAGTTTAACGAACTTAGTGTAATGGTCCATGACAACTATCAGGTACTTATATCGGTGACGACCGCCACTACGGGGAAATGGTCCGCAGATGTCCAAGAATACCTTCTCCAATTTTGCCTGGGACGTGATAGGAATCATCATGCCTTCCTTCTTCTCATTATTAGATTTGACGAGTTGGCAGATATGGCAACATCTGATATACATCCGGACCTTCCGGTTTACGTTTTTTATGTGGCAGCTCTCCTCCAAAGCCTTAATCACCTTTAAGGCGCCCATATGCCCATAACGTATATGGTAATTAATTATTATCTCCTTTTCAATATGGGTGGGAATAATTACCTTCCAGGTCTCCTGCCTTAAGGATGGTTTAATGAATAATATTTCGTTTTTCAACTGATAATATTGAGCGATAGTTTCGTCCCCTTCTTCCAACCTAGTTTTTATATTTCTCAACTTTGGGTCCGCTTGTTGGTGGGTGCTCAGGTTTGTTAATATTGTGGCTAGATCGGCTCTGGTGCTAATAATGTGGTAGATTTTTAGTACACTTTCTTTCTCTCCCTCGAATGTTTGCTTTTCCACATCAACTCGTGATAAGACATCTGCAACGACATTATTTTTTCCTGGGATGTACTCCCACTTGAGATTGTATTCTTGAAGGGCCAGTATCCACCTGGTCAGCCTTCCGTGACTCAATTTGCACCTCAGGAACGATATGGATTTATGGTCTGTCCGGACGGTAACGGGGTAACCTAAGATGTATGTGCGGAATTTGCCACACGCGAATACTACGCTCAACAGCTCCTTCTCAGTGACGTTGTAGTTCTTTTCACACTGGTTTAATGATCTACTCGCGAAGCTAATCACTAGATGTTCACCCTCCTCATCTTCTTGATATAGCGTCGTTCCGAGGCTAATGTCGCTGGCATCGCAATTTAGGAAAAAAGGTTTTTTAAAATCTGGGTGGCGAAGTCTTATGGTTTCCAAAAATTTGTCCTTAATGAGTTGTAAGGTCTCATTCTGCTCTCGACCCCAGATCCATTTATTTTTAGATGACAGTTGTGGTTGAAATCTTGCGGTCAATTCAGAATATTGTTCCTGGAACTTGCGGTAATAATTACAGAGTCCCAGGAATGACTGTAATTGCCTTCTATTCTTTGGTGCAGGAAATTTCTGGATCGCTTCTACCTTTTCTGCCGACGGTGAGATACCTTGGTCATTCAAGTTATAACCCAAGAATTGAACTTCCTTAGCAATGAATTGAGATTTTTCCAGTTTAAGCGTGATGTTATTCGCAGCCAATTTCTTCAGTACGTGTTCCACACGGTAGCAGTGTTCCTCCCATGTTTCTGAGGCTATAAGCAAATCATCTACATACACGGTGGTAAATTGTAGTGCTTCCTGGCCAAGTATCTGGTCCATGCAGGTCACAAAGATGGCGACCGAATTTACGAGTCCGAAGGGTAGTCTCTTAAATTGATAATTACGCCCCTCGAATATGAATGCCGCAGAATACTGGCGACTTTGTGGGTGTAATTCCAACCTGCCAGTAGCCGCATACCGTGTCCCAGGTACTAAAGTACTTGGTACCGTGGAAACGTTTTAAGATCTCTTCTATCTCACCGGGCGAGGTCCTGTCATTGACGATCATCTTATTTATTTCTCGCGCATCTAGGCAAAGACGGACTTGTACGTTTTTCTTAGGAATAGCCACGATAGGACTGGTGTATGGGGATTGGCTACTCTCTATAATGTCACGGTTAATCATTTTATTTATTTCAGCTCTTACTGCTTCCTTTCGTGAATGCGCGATGGGATACGACTTCCGGTTAAAATCCACTGTATCTCTAAATTGCAGAGTACATTGGTAATTTTTTACCTTACCAGGTTCGTCGGAAAATACTGAGCGATATCGTTCATAGATGTTGTAACGCAACAGAAATGTGGCCCTCGACGTTACATAAATAAAAATATTAAAAATAAAATAGGGAAGTAAATATCTATATCCCATATTAATACAAGGATCAGATAAATAAATTTATCATTATATAAAAATAATAAGAATGCAAGGTAGTAATAGTAAGAAAAAATAGACATGTACTATAGACAATAGTGAGAAATCTCAATGTTAAGTGAGAGGTAAATAAATAAAAAATACTGATAAAAATTATAAGAAAGAAAAACTAATATCGACTATATTAAAGTAAATGATGGTGAAAATAGATAAAAATGAGTCAATAATGTACGTTACAAGTTAATCTAAAATAATGATTCTGAATTGTATAATGTTAGGTTGTTATCATAAATATTATGTTAAAGTTTGTGTTATCATATGAAGCTTACTTGTTGATGTAATATCAAATAATGAAGTAATATGTATTATTTGTTTACTGTTATAGAAATGTGATGGAAATCAGTTAATTAGTATTAATTAATTTCAATTTTTCTTATGTGTGATCCATAGGTCAAGATAAAGTTGTTGTTAGATATCATAAAGATAATTATTTGTGTACATGTACGTAGTTAAAGGTTGATTATGTTTGTAAACTTGTATAAAAAGGCTATAGTTGTTAACAAGTAAAATTCAAAAGTAGATCCAAATATAATAAAAGGCCTAACAGCCAATAACACTATATAACAACTCAGAATAGAAAGGTTAGGTAAAGAAGTTAACAATAATTAATAAATATAATTCAATGAGTTAGAAAAACAAATAATAATTAATAATAAATAATAAACAAACTCAATATAAACAAATTATGATAATGCCATAGCGCAATGATATCGATTGATAACGTTTGATATCGGAAAAATAATAATTATTAAAAGAAACAGACTAAGAGTGAAAAACCAGCAGAATATATAGAAATTAGTAAACAAGCTATAAATAAGATTACATTTTAATATAATGGAAGTTTAATAAGGAATTATTTTGATGAGTGGAAGAATAATATATGAAATTATCACTATATAACAAAACATTGAATAAGAATACAAAAATTTGTTGCTAGGGACGACAAAAATTAATATCATTTGTTGATTTTGATTATTGCAATTTATGACATGATCGAGAAGAGATTAAACCAAGAGAGATGGTTAATAAAAACTAAATTAATCTAAATTATTAAATCCAGTAACATTCACAATAAATGAATGACTAATTGCCGTACTTTGGGCCGAATAAACCTTAACCAAATTGTATAATTGTATAATCCAAAACGATGATAAGTAATTGAATTCAAAGGATTGACTTGGATTGCCCAATATCAGATCATGAAACGAATGTTAATTTAATGAAGCAATAAAACCAGATAAGGAACTACCTGTGTAAAGAGTTAATCCTACAAACCAAACGAAAACAGAATAACCATCAAATCACATTGGACATCGCAGTTTACATCATATAATAGAAAACGTATTTGGATCCAGAGTTTGCCGAAGCACGTAATCACAAGTTTGGACGTTGGTGAACAATGGGAGCGGTATTTCTGCATCAACCTGGACCAAGGATTCCACTTTATTACAACTTTGAAGACAAGAATAGAGAACATCATCTCATCTGTATTTGATACGGAACGACAACTACCAAGGTTAGAAGCAACAGCCTTCCTGAGTCGTATGGTACTTCGAACGGTAATTTTTAATTATATAAATAATATTAAACAAAATAACACTTTAATTTTGTAATATCTTGCATTCCTATTTATGTATTTTTAATCTTCCCCGCAGTTGAAAGAACCTTCACACCCTGAATCTAAATTAATTATAAAAAACTATATCTGAATTGAAAATAAAATATTGTACCGATCAATAATCGATTAACTCAAACGTATAGCCTTTCGTATATCAAGTAAAAACAATCTTATTGGATGTTAAAATATTTGAACTAATAAAGAAACATTGTATAATTTCAAGATCTTATCATTTATGTATTATTTAATGAAGTGGGAATAAGAATTAAACAGACAGAGTGTATAACAACTAATCACCGTACGCGGTGGGTTAACCTCCAAATTTCGTTTGTTCTGCAGTTCCGTAGCGCTGGAACTGCAGCGCTTGTTGCGGAATTCTCCGATACCAAAGAGAAGAGAATTACACACGAATTTTCTATAATTCTCTGCAAGGCAGAATAGGCTTAAGCGGAATTTTTGAATAACACCCTACATACATAAGTTTCATTCACACCAACACGTTCAGATTAAATAGAGAGATAAGGTAGTCATAATTAACTATATTACTATAACTAGTAAACCCCGATATATAAGAAATTGACATATTAAATAATCAAAGAGAGGAAAGACAGAGAGGTACGTACCCGGTAAATTACAAAGTGGCGCTCAACTAGTGTAGGGCTTAAGTTAAGTAAAACTATAATTATATCAATATTACTTAACCAGAGCAGGCAACTGTGGGAGACTAAAAATGCATAATACCAGAGGTAGATCAAAGAAGAGGGCAGAAGACACGAAGAAAGAAGAAAGGGGACAAGAACAAGAAATAGAAGTAATCACAGATAGTGAAATGGAACGACAGACAGGCGAAATAGCAGAAACTGAAATAATTACGGACAAGGAAAAGGAAGTAATTGAAGAAGATGCCCAAGGGGACCAACCAGATAAATCCAACAAAAAGGAAGACATGAGCATGCAGGAGATGTTGAGAATACTATTGGAAAACTCAAAAGAACAATTTAGGAAACAGGATGAGAAATTCGACAAAATAAATGAGGAAATTAAGGAAAATTCAAGGAAAACAAATGAGGAAATTAAGGAAACTTCAAAACTAATGAACGAAAGGTTCGATAGGAATAATGAAAGTTTAAGCCAAATTAACGAAAGGTTCGATAGAAACGATGAGAATATAAAACAAATGAAAGAAGAAATCCTACAAATAAACGAAGAAAATTTAAGGCAGAAAATAACGAAAGAATTGAGAATGTCCATGTGACAATTAACCAAAAGGTGGACCAAAATAATGAGGAAAGGAAACTAGAAATAGCCGAAACAAATGAAAAGTTAGAAAAAACTAACGAGACAGTAGTACAGGTTCGTGAGGAATTAGAAAATAAAATTAATGACATACAAAATGAGAATAAAACAATGGTCGAAGGAATCCAACAGGAGACTGTCGGAAAATATGAGAAAATTAAACAAGAAGTACATCAGATACGGGAGGAGAATAAGGAAGGGATTACGCAAATACAGACAGACATGGGTGAGCGACTAGAAAGAGTATATGGCAATTTAAACAATATGGAAGGTCAAATTAATACAAATAAAAATAAAATCGAGGAAATTAGTAGACGAGAATTACAGATACAAGAAGAAGTAGATTCATGGCGGAATATAACATGCCAGCATAATCATATAACTAACCACAATAACCGGGAGTCGATTAATTTTCGAAATTATAAATGTAATCCAATGGAATTTTTGAAAAGGTTGGAAGAGTTGGTCACACGAAATAGAAAGAACCGTTGGAGTAAAATACGCGGTATGATTGATGAGACATTTAAGGATACGTACGACAATTGGTGGACGGCTGTGCGTCCGGATATACAGGACATAACCGAATTCAAAAAGCAATTCAGAGAAAAATATTGGTCGGAGTCGACCCAGAACATGGTTAGAAATAATTTGAGCAACGGTCGATACGAAGCAAATGTAGGACAGTCTCCTACATCATACTTCCTTGGAAAAGTATGCATGGCACGTAATTTAGAGCCCAGAATTCCAGAGGAATGTTTAGTGATACAGCTATCCTACCATTATGAGGAAGGAATAAAGTACGCACGCATATGTAGCCAAATTAAAACAATTCCAGCCATGGTCAAATTCCTTGAGAATTATGAACACGAAACTCATTATCAAAGAAACAGAGTACTAAATTCTAATTACCATAAGTATAATAGTAACGATCAACAAGCAAATTCCCATAGTAATTATCACAATCGACCAACTCAGAACGTTAACACGAATAGAACACAGAACAATCACTCGAATAATAATCAAAGGAATTATAATTATCGTGGCAATAATCATTATAATTACCGCGACAGTCGTAATAATAGAGGAGATGGTGACAACCGACCCAATAATTATAGACACAATGTTAATTATATATATTCCAGACCTCAAAACAATCAGCGACGGTATTACCCGAAGACACACAATATAACAATTATTATAATCAATCCCGGCGTGAAGACAATTACCAAAATGAAAGAAATTATAGGACAACGGAACATAATACAGAGGACCGACACGAGCCATTACAAAATCAACCTCCGAACTCACCGGAAAATAGAGAAGACGAGGTCTCATTTAAACTAATAGAGGCAGTGAGAAATGAAGAATACCCTTCACTGAACCGAAATCTTGGGGAACAACGACTTATAAATAGACATACAAATGACAATACCATAACTATAATCACTAACCATTATTTAAAAATATTAGAGAAGATTTATTGGAAGAGGATAATAATCATGTACACAGTAATAGTAATAATGAAATTATATATATAATAGCTAAGTTAAATGGAATACAATCCACAATTATGATAGATACGGGATCCAACATCTCGTTAATAGATAGTACTGAACTGGAAAAAATACAGCGAGAAGGCCAGTTACCTATACCTACCTTACCTGTTAATAATGTGATAATCATTGGAGCCACTGGACGGCAAAATAAAACTGTTAAAAAACAAGTATCGCTCGATATCACCAATAATAATATAACCATACCTATAGGGTTCTTAGTCGCAACGTGATTACCGTTCAACGTATTGATTGGATGCGATATATTGCGACAGCATTCAGCAGTAATTGACTTACATAAAGGAATAGTATCATTAACATCCGAAGAAGGGTTATGGACAGCAGAATTGATAGACGCTAATAGAACCGTTCCAGTTAACGACAAATGTCAGGTAATAAAAAGTTATTTTTGTAAGAACAATAAAGCACAAGAAGTCATCCAATATGAGGACGACGATCCCGAACTATGGCAGAGTAAGTTGGAAGAGATACGAGAATTCCAAAGAGAAAAAACTTGTCAACAAATAAGTAAGGTACAGGCCGAAAATTTAATTAAAATATACAATAGATACAAACACATATTCTCCAACGCTCCTGGTAAAGTAAAAGGCTACCAGTGTGAAATAAATTTTAAAGATCCGGTGGACTTTCGTAGAAAATCCTACCCGATAGCATATTCAATAAAAAACGAAGTTCGGGAAGAAATAAATCGTATGATTAAGGATGACATAATAGAATACAGTCAATCACCCTATACCAGTCCCATAGTGGCAATCCCGAAAAAGAACGGAAAGGTGAGAATTTGCCTGGCCGTTAGGGAAATAAATAAAATGATCATCAACGATAGGACTTCCCCTGGCGAGATCGAAGAAATCTTTAAAAAATTCCATGGCACCAAATACATTAGTACTTGGGATACAGTATGCGGATACTGGCAGGTTGAGTTGCACCCAAATAGTAGAAAATATATGGCGTTTCTTTTTGACGGAAGGAACTATCAATTTAAAAGGCTACTTTTCGGATTAATTAATTCTGTTGCTATATTCGTAAAATGTATGGACCAGATATTGGGACAAGAAACTCTACAATTCACTACAGTCTACGTAGATGACTTACTTATAACTTCTTCACATTGGGATGAACATTGCGAGAGGGTGGAACAGGTACTGAGAAAGCTGTCCGAAAATAATATAACACTCAAATTAAACAAATCTAAATTTATTGCTAACCAAGTAAAGTTCTTAGGTTTTAATTTGACTGAGAAGGGTATCACGCCTTCAACAGAGAAAGTAGAAGCAATTCAACAGTTCCCTACTCCAAAAAATAGAAAACAGTTACAATCCTTCCTTGGAATTTGTAACTATTACCGCAAATTCCAAGATAATTATTCAGAAATAACTGCTAAATTCCAAAAACAACTATCATCCAAGGACAAATGGGCATGGGGACCAGAACAAGATAAAGTTCTACAATTAATCAAGGAAAAATTTCTAGAGACTGTTATGTTGCACCACCCTGACTTTAATAAACACTTTTATCTAAATTGTGATGCAAGCAATATCAGTTTAGGAGCCACTTTATATCAAGAAGATGAAGAAGGACATCACATGGTAATTAGTTTCGCCAGCAGAGTGCTAAACAACTGCGAACGCAACTATAATGTTACCGAAAAGGAGCTGCTAAGTGTAGTTTACGCATGCAATAAGTTCAGAACTTATATACTTGGATATCCAGTGACCGTAAGGAGTGATCACAAATCAATTTCATTCCTAAAACGATGTAAGCTCAGTCATGGTCGGTTAACTAGATGGGTCCTTGCACTGCAAGAATATCACATTAATTGGGAATATATACCTGGAAGGAAGAACATAGCAGCCGATATCTTGTCCCGAATAAACATACAAGACCAATCGTTCGATGGAGAAAAGGAACAAATTGCCAAAGTGTACAATATTATTAAGAGTAGGAAGGATGTAGAAATAATAACAAACGAAATTAATCAACATCAAAAATTGGATCCCAAATTAGTAAACATACGCCAGAAGGTGCAAAATGCTGATGAAATTATTACAAAATATTACTGTATACATGATGATAGATTATTTATTAAAGTTACCCCTAATCAAGTAAACTGGAAATTAGTAATTCCCACAGCTGTGGAAAACAAATTAATCATGGATTACCATATAAGATATGGACACATGGGAGCCATAAAAATCGTCAAAGCCCTGGAAGAACAAGTGTACATAAAAAATATAAACAGAAAGGTGCAAAAATCAATCCAAACCTGTCACATCTGCCAGATGGTTAAACATAACAATGAGAAGAAGGAGGGAGTAATGATCCCTATTACATCCAAACATAAGCTGGAGAAAGTATTCCTGGATATATGTGGACCGTTCCCACGCAGTGGAGGGAACCATAGATATAAATTTATCATTATTATTTTTGACCATTTTTCTAAATATACTAAACTTTATGCTATCAGCAGAGCCACTACCAAGAAAATTCTGGAGATAGTCATTGGACATTACATAATAGAGATTGGTAAACCGTCATCCATTATCACCGATCATGGTACGCAGTTCAAGGGAAGCAAATGGAGAAATAGTCTTCTAAAAAACGGTATTAGAACATATAAGACTTCAGTCTACCACCCCAGCAGCAATCCTGCAGAACGTGTATTGAGGGAAGTTGGCAGAATACTCCGAACTTACTGTCATGACCAACAGAGGAGGTGGCACGAATACTTGTCACTTACCGAAGAGTTTCTCAATATATCTTACCATCAATCCATTGAAAATACCCCCTATACTGTTATGTTTGAAAGGCTTCCACCTAGGGAAATCCAGGATATCATCAATTTTCCAACAAACCCAGAATATCAATTTGAAAACGTTAAATTTTATAACCGTATAATGGAGAAGGCAGAAATAAAGAAAAAGAAGTATGAAAGGAATAATCCAAAACCAATAAATTACCAAATTGGCGAAAAAATATTAATAAGAAATAGAGAGTTACCCAGTACACTAGAAGGAATAACGAAAAAATTATTATTATTATATACTGGACCCTATATGATAACAAAAAATAATAATAATAATACCTATGAAATAATGAACCCTATCACGAAAAAGATTAAGGGAACATATAATCAGGAATCTATAAAAAAATATCATGAAGAAACATAATCACCTATCATAAAGTACTGACAAGACGGGCGAAAATATTATGTAATAAAACCCACTAAATCCAAAAAAGTATGTAAGCACAACTTACTAAAAAATTTTTTGAACAATATTATTTAAATAGAAAACACAACATTCAAAAGGAAGTAAGTACGTCTAACAATATGATTATGAAGAAGGTATTAAGAAGAGTTAATAACACCCCCAAGATTACAGAAGGAAATAAGAAATATTACTATATGTCTACAAAGAAATATTCTAAATAAGGAATAATGAAACCCCAAGATACAAATTTTTTATATCAAGAAGTACCTATGCAAAAATAATAAAAGAAAAAAAAACAATATGATCTAAAATACATGCCGAATTGCCAAATGAAGTGAACAACAAAATAAATAATTGATTATGACCAGAATAATATCAAATGGAACAAGAAAAAATGTTTATCAACATAATTCATTGTAATGTAACCAGACAAAATAGTAAAATAAAATAAGAAGAACAATGGTTGTGTTAATGACTATAATTACACTGAACTTAAGTAATAATAACAATTAAAACAATTACGATTTAGAAATTCTTGGAATTATAAGAACAAATGAAGAAATAATACTTAGAGTTACTGTCACCACAAAAAAGAAGATCAAGATTAATTACAGATAATGACTGTCAGAAATGTTATCAGAAAATGATTAAGGAAAATAAAATGGAATCACGAAGTATAAAAGATATAAATAAGTAAATATAAAACGCGACAATATAAAGAATTCCCAAGATGTTTATTATTAATTAATTAAGAAGATTATTATGGTATTATTATATTTTATAGCTGACTGCAGATGAATTCCAGCAGTACTATATTGAAGTGTAGTGTGGGCAGCAGAGTATGAAGCCAAACAGTGCCTCTCTGAACTGTACCAACTCACATATTAGGGATTGTTAGGGAAATTGAATATTTAAGGGATATTAGAATCGTTGCGAAGAATGACATCAAATTCCAAAAAGGTATGACGAAAGAAAACAGAAGGAAAATAGCTGACAGAAGAATAATGGAGAAATACAGTGATAGCAGTAACTAGCAGTAGAAGAGAAATTAACCTACAGTTTCATTGAATATTGTAACCAACTATCGACAAATACTGTTTAAAGAAAAAATATATATAACCAAGAATGTTAAAATGAGTAATGAAATGTCATTAAATAAAGAATTGTGAATACAAGTCTAAACAAGTTACATTGAGAATCCTATCGTTGACCATTAAAATTGATATGAAGGAAAGTCATGTAAAAGATACAAGTTTAATTGACCTAAATTACATTCAGGTAAATTAAACTTCTTTAGGAGGGGGAGCATATGTAACGCAACAGAAATGCGGCCCTCGATGTTACATAAATAAAAATATTAAAAATAGAATAGGGAAGTAAATATCTATATCCCATATTAATACAAGGGTCAGATAAATAAATTTATCATTATATAAAAATAATAAGAATGCAAGGTAGTAATAGTAAGAAAAAATAGACATGTACTATAGACAATAGTGAGAAATCTCAATGTTCAGTGAGAGGTAAATAAATAAAAAATACTGATAAAAATTATAAGAAAGAAAAACTAATATCGACTATATTAAAGTAAATGATGGTGAAAATAGATAAAAATGAGTCAATAATGTACGTTACAAGTTAATCTAAAATAATGATTCTGAATTGTATAATGTTAGGTTGTTATCATAAATATTATGTTAAAGTTTGTGTTATCATATGAAGCTTACTTGTTGATGTAATATCAAATAATGAAGCAATATGTATTTTTTGTTTACTGTTATAGAAATGTGATGGAAATCAGTTAATTAGTATTAATTAATTTCAATTTTTCTTATGTGTGATCCATAGGTCAAGATAAAGTTGTTGTTAGATACCATAAAGATAATTATTTGTGTACATGTACGTAGTTAAAGGTTGATTATGTTTGTAAACTTGTATAAAAAGGCTATAGTTGTTAACAAGTAAAATTCAAAAGTAGATCCAAATATAATAAAAGGCCTAACAGCCAATAACACTATATAACAACTCAGAATAGAAAGGTTAGGTAAAGAAGTTAACAATAATTAATAAATATAATTCAATGAGTTAGAAAAAACAAATAATAATTAATAATAAATAATAAACAAACTCAATATAAACAAATTATGATAATGCCATAGTGCAATGATATCGATTGATAACGTTTGATATCGGAAAAATAATAATTATTAAAAGAAACAGACTAAGAGTGAAAAACCAGCAGAATATATAGAAATTAGTAAACAAGCTATAAATAAGATTACATTTTAATATAATGGAAGTTTAATAAGGAATTATTTTGATGAGTGGAAGAATAATATATGAAATTATCACTATATAACAAAACATTGAATAAGAATACAAAAATTTGTTGCTAGGGACGACAAAAATTAATATAATTTGATGATTTTGATTATTGCAATTTATGACATGATCGAGAAGAGATTAAACCAAGAGAGATAATTAATAAAAACTAAATTAATCTAAATTATTAAATCCAGTAACATTCACAATAAATGAATGACTAATTGCCGTACTTTGGGCCGAATAAACCTTAACCAAATTGTATAATTGTATAATCCAAAATGTTGATAAGTAATTGAATTCAAAGGATTGACGTGGATTGCCCAATATCAGATCATGAAACGAATGTTAATTTAATGAAGTAATAAAACCAGATAAGGAACTACCTGTGTAAAGAGTTAATCCTACAAACCAAACGAAAACAGAATAACCATCAAATCACATTGGACATCGCAGTTTACATCATATAATAGAAAACGTATTTGGATCCAGAGTTTGCCGAAGCACGTAATCACAAGTTTGGACGTTGGCGAACAAAGGGAGCGGTATTTCTGCATCAACCCGGACCAAGGATCCCACTTTATTACAACTTTGAAGACAAGAATAGAGAACATCATCTCATCTGTATTTGATACGGAACGACAACTACCAAGGTTAGAAGCAACAGCCTTCCTGAGTCGTATGGTACTTCGAACGGTAATTTTTAATTATATAAATAATATTAAACAAAATAACACTTTAATTTTGTAATATCTTGCATTCCTATTTATGTATTTTTAATCTTCCCCGCAGTTGAAAGAACCTTCACACCCTGAATCTAAATTAATTATAAACAACTATGTCTGAATTGAAAATAAAATATTGTACCGATCAATAATCGATTAACTCAAACGTATAGCCTTTCGTATATCAAGTAAAAACAATCTTATTGGATGTTAAAATATTTGAACTAATAAAGAAACATTGTATAATTTCAAGATCTTATCATTTATCTATTATTTAATGAAGTGGGAATAAGAATTAAACAAACAGAGTGTATAACAACTAATCACCGTACGCGGTGGGTTAACCTCCAAATTTCGTTTGTTTTGGAACTGCAGCGCTTGTTGCGGAATTCTCCGATACCAAAGAGAAGAGAATTACACACGAATTTTCTATAATTCTCTGCAAGGCAGAATAGGCTAAAGCGGAATTTTTGAATAACACCCTACATACATAAGTTTCATTCACACCAACACTTTCAGATTAAATAGAGAGATAAGGTAGTCATAATTAACTATATTACTATAACTAGTAAACCCCGATTTATAAGAAATTGACATATTAAATAATCAAAGAGAGGAAAGACAGAGAGGTACGTACCCGGTAAATTACAATGTTTATTAATTGATTTGCTTGGTGTATTGGCAACTTTTCCTTAGTGATTCCGCCCCGGAAATCCCAGATTTCCTGGATCTTCTGGGACCATAAATCCTCGTCAGAGTTATCGTTTATGATTGGTTTAAAAAAAAGAAGTATTGTTGATATAATTTATTTTTCGGATTTGTTGGTGGACATCGCTGGGAATTACTGTTTCGCTACCCACCAAGCCGTCCAGGTGAGTCCGTCTGCACACATTGGTATTTTTTCCGTGCGTAAATCGATTATAGCGGAGTTCCGTCTGAGCACATCGTACCCCACTAGTATGTTAAAAGGCAATCCGGTCGCAATTAAGAATATCATGTCAATTTCTATACCACAGCTAATCACGTTCATGGAAACTTGTCTTCTGATTGTTTTGTTTTGGCGGCCGGTAGCACCTATTAAAACAATATTATTTATTGGCAATGTCGGCAATACCTTACCACATTCCCTTTGGATTCTCTCCAACTCTGTTGTACTAATTATAGACACATTTGAACCAGTATCGATCATTAATTGTGCGGGGATTCCTTCTACTTCCGCGTTGATATAAATGATCTCGTTGCTTATGTTATTGAGGTCAGTGTCATCTTCCTCTAATAGTTCGTGTCGAATATTTTTCAAATAATTGCAACCTCTTATTGTTATTTTATTGGTGTTAGTTGCTCGTTGCAACTCGTTTTGATACCCGGGAGATAGGAGCAGTAAAGGGGCATGGACATTTATTACTGCCTCCTCCCGTTTAATGTTTTAATGTTTACGTTCTCGTTATGATTATGTATATTATTCGCACTGATTGATGCATCAGTCGGGATACCTTGAGTGGGTCCCTGCCGCTCTGTGCGATGATCCAATTGTTGTTCTCAGTTTATTTGCCGTTCTGTATTGTCTAGACTCCGATCCTCGTATTCATGATAGCTGTTCCGCCGCTGATGGTAGTATCTTCGTTGGCGACCGTCTTCAGCTCGTATGAAGTTTACTCTTGGTCGGGAAAACCTATTGTTACCATTGTTTTGGTTTGATGGATACCCGCAATTATTATTATAATACCTTTCTGTTTTATTGGGGTTGGGGTTTCTCTGAATATTAACGTTGGAATTTTGGTAATATTGATTCCTATTACCTTGGTAACCGTTATTATTTCTAAAGTTATTTTGGTTACCCGGAACGTTGTTATTATTATTATTATTATTATTATGATTGTTGTTGTTGGTGTAATTTTGGCGATTGGCTCGGTTTCCTTGATAGCCATTGTTGTTATTATTATTGCCGTTATTGGTGTACTGAAGGTTCCTTGGTTCTGGCCGATCATTCCTCCTTTGGCTTTGTCTGTAATATTCTTCATTTTCGTAGTTTTCCAGAAGTTCCGTCATAGCCCTGTATTGTTTTGATCTGGCTGCCTCTCCTTGCTCGGATTACTTCCTCATCGTAATGGTATGACAATTTGTTGATGAGGCATTCTTCGGGTATGGCTGGTTCTAAATGCTTTGCCATACATACTTTTCCGAGGAAGTATGCAGTCATCGAGTTACCTATGTGCGGTTTATATTGCCCGTGACATATGTTGTCACGTATTAAATTCTGGGTAGTCTCCGACCAGTATTTTGCCTTAAATAGGTTTTTTAACTGTTGGTAATCATCTATCTCACTCCGGTTAGCCATCCACCAATTGTCCGTCATTTCACGGAATGATTCGTCCAATAGTTCCCTGTTGTTGATCCATCTGTTGCCCCTATGTTTGGCAATGTACTCTTCTATTCGGGCCAAGAACTCCATTGGCTTCCGTTTGTATTGGCGAAAGTTTAGCCATTCCCTGTTCTCATTTATGGGGATACTCGTGAAGTTAGTTGGTCGATTTCGGGTTACCTCCATCTCTTCCTGGCTCTGCCGCACTTGACCGGTGATGTTCGTCATCGCCACTTCCATTCCATCGCACCTTTCTGTAACTTGGTTACGTACCTTATTTAATTCCTTCTGTGCTTCCTTTCGGTTTTCTTCCAACTTTTTCTTATGGTGTTCTTCGATCTTGGTAATTTTGGTATTTACAACTTCCTTGACTTCCTGTACTTCACACTCAGTTTGGCGACATCTTTCGTCAACTTCCCTGATTTGTTGGTTTATTATTATAGTTTCTTCTTTCAATTTTTTATTTATAGATTTCGTATTGTCGTTGATTTTCCTGCTCAATTCCTCCTTCACCAACTCTATTCTCTCGTCTACCTTGTTCATGATTTCCTGGTTGACTTCCCTTAATTCTTCTCTTAGTAGTTGATTATCCTCTCTCAATTCTTCCAACCTCTCCCCCATCTTCTCTTCCATTTTCTTGTTATTTTCCCTTAATTCTTCCTTCAATTGTTTGTTGTCACTTTCCATCTTCTTGCTGGTTTCCTCTATCTTCTCTTCCATCTTCTTACTATTTTCTTCAATTCTCCTATTAGTATTTTCTATTTTGTCAATAAATTCTTCCTTGGTTGATTTGAATTCTTCCTTGAAAGACTGGTTGTCCTCCTTCAATTCTTCCAACTTCTTATTGTATTTTCAATTTTATTACCCAAATCTTCCTTTGTTGATTGGTTGTTTCATCCATTTTTTTGCTTAATTCTTCCTTTGTTGATTGGTTGTCCTTCTCCATCTTTTTGCTATTTTCTTCCATTTGTTTACTCATTTGTAGGAACATTTCCATCATCTTATCCATTTTACTATTTTCTGTGGTCTTGGATTTTTCTATTTCCTTATCTGGGACATTGACTTCCCTTGTATGCGTTGGTACTTCGGCTTGTTTCGGTTCCGCTGGGGGTAATAACATTTCCAGATTTTCCACGGGTGTTGCTTCCTTGTCCTCCATGTTAATTTCCTTTTCGGCCTCTGCCGCCCTTTTCTTAGAAGTCGCCCAACGTTGCATTTTGTCTCTTTCTCCAACTGTATAACCGCTGCCAAGCTTGAATTAGTAATTGGGCAAGTTATATTAGCCTTTCAATCCCTAATTGAATCCCCACGTTGGGCGCCAATTTGTAACCAAACGCTGTTACAAATGATGAAAACTGTGTTATTTAATTTTTCGAAAAATTTAATATTTTGTTTTGAAAATAAACAAAAATTATGTTTTATGTTTTAATAATTAAGTAAATAATTCTTGTAAGGGTGTAGTGTTGAAATTTTATGTTTCTTTGCGTTAATTGTGTCAATAAACTTGCTTATGGTTTTGGTAATAAATTCAGAGTTAATAGGATTGTCTCACTTCACTAATCGATTGGCGATACTTCGTTCGTTTCGTATATATTACTCCCACTTGAGTAATTGTCGCCTTTCTTGTAATCCTGTTGTTAAATAAACTATTTTTTAAATTTATAAAATAAATTTAAAACCAAATAATTGAATTACAATATTTTATTGACAATTTTATAAAGGATCGATTTAAAATCGATTATCAAATTATTGCTCGACTCTTTCACAGGGCAATCGATTGTTGATACATGTTATTGAATATAAATATTTTTCGGTTCTTTCAACGGTTATAATTAATAGTCAGAGAAGGGGCAAGGCTAGAAAGTATAACATTCACAATAAAATACTTAATAGTTAACAAATACAAAATTATTTGATAATATATATAATGTTTATAAATTGAAACGTCTATACCAGTGACGAGCTGAACCCTAATAGTAGAGTTCGCTTTGCATGACAGGAGCCAACATGGCCGCTTTCCGTCCTGCTGTGGTTAATGTGACTTTGCTCAGACGAAATTTCTTTCAATAAAATCTGCCTAGTTCACGTTCCCTCGTCTCTGCAGTATTGAGAATTCCTTTTCGTGTTATTAGAGTTGTCCTGTTTAAGTGTTCTGTGTTCACTGCGATTAAATGTGTTGGATTATGGGTGTTCACTTCTGTCCATGTGTGTGTTGAAAATTGTTAAGTTCGTTTGGTTATGAATAATTATTGTTGTACAGTTTTAAGTCTTTATATCACTTGTATTCAGTTCAGTAGTAATTGTTTTCAATGTTTGTGGTGGTTGTGTTCACTGAATTTAAGTTTAAAGTAAAAATTTCAGTAACTCTCGAGTTTTATACTGTAGGCTAGGCTCTACTTTTATACGCCATTAACGATTCTGATATAGGTTTTATTAGTGAGAGCTTCATCAACCGTACTCGACGAATGTTAATTAAGAACTGTTTTACTTCCTTCGTCTTCTGAAATATCTTGCCAAGTTAATATTAGAAAAGTATTGTTTCAATTTTTATTCGTTTCCTATACATGTAAAAAAGGTACATTATACTCAGAATATGGTTAATATTTACCTGTGCTCCACCATACAATCTTGAAGTGAAATTTTTTTTTTCTATTCTTCTATGTTATATAAATACGCGAAAATTAATTTTAAACGGTGGCCGAAGCTATTTACGAAGAAAAAAAATAAAATAAATACTCCCATAAGGATGCATGCAAAAGTGAATGAGCGCCATATTAACTGTGTAGACGGTGAGAAATGACATTTAACCTATCTTGCTTACACAGTCGTTTATATGCGATAACGGCTTCACTGATATCACTGTATACTATTTTTCGAATTGTTTCACTACAGTTTTGAACCCAGTTTTGGATCACAAACACCACAATTCACAATAGCACCACTAACCTTTTACTTTTCAACATATTTTACGGTTTAATTCACGCGTTATGTAGTGGCGGGTCGTCCGCGAACGGCTTAGCCAGAAAGAAGTACTCCGTCAAGTGAACTATTGACTACAGTCGTTCGCGCCGCTGAACAGTAGTTCGCGTTAGCCACGCTCCAATCGGCCATTTATAAAACTAATCAGCGGTTTTTGGATTTGTAAAAGTCTATCAGTTCCGATGAATCGGAACAGAGTGAGAGAACAGACTATTTGAAACTTTTGTTTTATTGTCTGATTCATTGTTTGATTGTTCTTTCGACAAATTTTGGGATAAGTGTGATAAAAATAAAATTCTTGGATTTCGTTGTCCATGACGTGTCCGTTACTTAACTAAATATCACTATAATATTGACGACTCGGAACACTAAGTTTTTTATAAGTAAAAACGTAAAGTTTTACCTTACAGCCTAAACCGGCGATGAACAGCGCTACCTACGACAGCCTCTGATGAAGCCTTCTATAGGCGAAAGCCGGTGTGTTCCGAGTCGTCAATACTATAGTGATATTTAGTTAAGTAACGGACACGTCATGGACAAGGAAATCCAAGAACTGCTTTTCTTAATCGAAAGGTCTACCAACTCACTGCGGTTAGCACGAGGTTGAGCGTTTTACTCTGTAATAAAACGTATCTTTCTGTTCTGTCACAAAGAAGCAACAGCAACAGTTTCAAAAAACTCATAAATTATTATTAACTTTAGCTTACTAAAAACCGTTTTCGAACGTTTCAATACAAACCCTTGAATTTTTGTCCATGACGTGTCCGTATATTAATACTTACCTCAGAGAACACGGAAAACGCAAGAGCGTACAGGGAACACGTTATAAATTAAATACGTAATACGTTATTGCTCGCTTAATATTATTAAATAGAGTATACAATTATTGCTCGTCTCAACTCTTATTTTGTTTATTTACATTTATTGCAACAGCTATTTATTCTTCTTCATATATAATGTTGTGATGTTATAGGCTTACAACTTGTTTCTTGTAACATTCTTGTAGCAAGTAGTGTACACTACTTCAGAAGAAACAAATTGTATAACATCACAACATCATATAATTGCTGCAAGAAACTTCGAGTTAACTATATAGAAAATGATGATTCTTCATATTGTTACGACGGTCTACTCTATCATCGTAGGTAGGCCTACAGTGGAAACAAAATAAGTACAAGACACCAATTAAGTCACTAATCACACCTTTAATTTTTACAGTAAAACATTCGTAATTACCAACACAGTCTACTACAACAAATCAAATCAAAATGGTTCACACGCAATAAAATGTCACTAATATTAACACAATTGTATTATGCTACAATAAATTGTAATTATACCGCCCGATTATAAAACGCAACACTTCACTAATAACTGCTTGAACATACACAGTAATCTCGCTTATAACTCTCGAACCGCTCTGTAAATATCTCGCACTAAAACTGAAAACTAAGGCCGCCACCGCCATGTATTTATAGTCCCGCTCACACACCAGAAGCTTCAAAACTGCGTCTTATCTCTCGTGTGAACTACGTAATTAACTGCAGCCTTGACACAGGCCGAGCGCCCGGCACAGGCGAGAAGATTCTCGCAAAATGCGTATAGTAGCACGTACGCCACAGTGAAAGTTTAAGTTAGTTTGGTAATTCTCAAAAGAGAAATTTTACCTTCTCCACTCTGTCCTAAGGTAGTGGTCGGCAGTGAAAACCGCTATCACAACTTCCTTAGCTGAAGAGGCGAACTGAAGCCGAAACAGAGACAAGCAAAAATAACCAGAGCGTAATGCTCAAAGTATAAGTTTGTGTTTGTCAAGCAATCTTTGTCAAACGGTAGTCCTTCAAAGCATTTAGTGAGAATTACCAAATTGTAATTTTGATAGAAAACTCCTCAGTGCCAAACTTCACTTGTACTTTGTCTTTCGACTTTGACTCGCGTACTTTGTTCAACATTAAATTAGTATTCCCAAAGAGAGATAGACCTATAAACTCTCTTATTTTCTTTTAAACAGTAAAAGCTGAAAATCACAGTGTAAAGTAACATTGTTAATACTTTTCTAAAACTAATTACCTAAAACTTTGTGGTAGTTATCGATAGTATGAAAATCGCAACTGAACTATCGATAGTAAACATTTTGAAAAACCCCGCGGCGACGTCACAACGATTAACCAATGACATAGGTCTGATGCAAATAACCCGCGAATTCATTAAAACAGCCTTATGAAGCTGATGTTGATTGGTAGATATAAAAAAAGCGCGTTTATACACCGTTAATTTTAAAATTTTGCATATCTCAATTGTCATTGGTTGCTAGTGTGTGTGGGTGTCAGGATTCGGCGGCAACAGTACTGTATTCTCAGTTCCGCTGTTGTAACGAACCTCGTAAGATACGGTTATCGTGTATTTAATTATTTTGTGAATTCAGTGTTTTCATTTGTGTTATTGTGTGGTGTTATTATTAATTATTATTTCTGTTGTTTAGGGTTATTATTATAATATACCATATATTATTTATTTAACATTTTACACTGAAATGGCCTGCAATGATAGTGCGGTGGGACGTCAGACGAATGGATTCGAATGACTGAGTCTGAGATTATTGACTTTTTAATTTCCCACGAGGTTATTAAACGGTCAATAAATTGTCCTTCGTGTGGGTCCTCGTCGTCGACCTACAGTTTTTGTCGAGAAGTTTTTATTTTCGACGCCCAGCGCACTTCAGCTAAGCTGGGGGGCCCTGGAAAGACTGTAGAAGTCGACGAAGCCAAATTTTGCCGTCTGAAATATAATCGGGGCAGGTTCATTGAAGGACAGTGGGTGTTCGGGGGAGTGGAACGCGGTTCTGGCAAGTGTTTTTGGTAAACCGTGTTTTTTGATACCGGTTGAGCGCCGGGATTCCGCTACTCTCCTCAAAATAATTGAGGAGTGGATTAAGGTAAGAGTTTCATCTTTTCATAATTATGGTAATGCATGCATTTCATGTGAGCGCGCGCGGGTGTGTGTGTGTGTGAGTGAAATATTTCTTTTTCTATTCTATGTTATATAAACACGGGAAAAATAATTTTAAACGGTGGTCGAACCTATTTACGAAAAAATAAATAAAATAATTACTCCCATAAGACGCCAAAGAACGCCATATTAACTGTGACAAATTACATTTAAAGATTTTTTTAATTTTATTTAGTAGTAGAAAAACGCGTGTTATTTGGCGCGTAAATTTGATGAACTTAAGTCACAGGTAATCCGCGCATGACGTCATGACTCGTCATTCGCTGTCTATTACTGTGCCGTCGCCCGACTACGGTGATCCGACTCAGTTAATATGGCGCTCATTCACGTTCCATGCGCGCTTATGGGAGTATTTATTTTATTTTTTTTCTTCGTAAATAGCTTCGACCCCGTTTAAAATTAATTTTCGCGTGTTTATATAACATAGAAGAATAGAAAAAAAAATATTTCACTTCAAGATTGTATGGTGGAGCACAGGTAAATATTTACCCAGAATATATTTTGATTATTATTTACTTTTATGAAATAGTAAATACATAATTGGTTTCTTTAATTTCTCCTGCTTAATTTGATACCCATTAATCTAATTTTACAAAGTTTTTTATTAAAATTGTCATATTTCTTTCATTTTGGAAAAGTAGGCTCAACTTTTTGTTTCCTGTCCTCCTCCAAACATTAGCCATTTTAATATGTCATAATTAGGACTATAATAAATTTCAGGTTTACCTAAAGGTTTATCTTTCCTTAATTTCTTGCAATTTTATCAATTGATTATCCTTTTAAATATAATTCATGAATTTATGACTTCCCGCTCTGAAATTTTTAGTTAATACATTTACAAAATTTTCAATAATTATATATATCCTTTTATATTATCCTATTAAAGTATAGTATTAATCATAGTATTTGGTGACCGATTCACCTTATATAAATTCCATCTGTTTACTTGGTTTATTTAACTTAATTAATCATTTATGATGTTGGAATTTCCTATTTGGCCTAGATTTTCTGGTTTTACATATAATGTTTTTGCCTAATACTGTTTCTATACCCCTTCTGACTTTCTTATTTTAATACAACATTATTTAAAATTTCTTTAATTAACAAATAAAATATGTAGTATTGTATTCCTACTCATAACCTAAACAATATTTAAAATTAATAATATGGTCTTCAAAGTCAGACATTTTAGTTTTTTAACTACTATTAACAACATATTATAAATATTTTAACAAGAGTATGGTATTCATACTTAAACATTTTAGTATGGATTAATACTGTTAAACATATTAAACATTTTTATAAATATAACAATAAAATCTTATTCTATTCACCATTGAATTATGGAGTTCATGGGCTTAAATATATACATAACAAGCCATTTATTTTTATTTGTTCCTTAAACTTATGGTTGCAGTCTTATCTGTTTCTATTTTGGGTATTACAATTTTCTCCCCTGTCACTTTATTTAATCACCACCTGCTTAGAAACATTAGTAATGTTTTCATAATAATAATGTTGAAGTATTAGTTACACTTCTACTTGAAGTTTATTTAATATATTGAAATAACTTGCACTGGTTCACTTATATTTTGGTTCTTATCTCTAATTGAGTTTTACTATTTCAAGACCAAAATCTTAGTTATAAGGGATCATGAATATTTGTTTATTTCATTACACAATAACTTTAGTGGGTGCACTTCTACTCACAACACTAAACACTTTGTTTATAACTATTCTACATTTAATATCAGGTTTTGGGGTGTTATACTTTCTTTGTGACTTTTTACTCTTTTTTGGGGTTGGTTATATTCTTTTGTAATAGGTTTCCCTTGGGTACATCTCGTAGTCCTTCCATCCTTACAATTTTGTTTCTTGAAGATTCTTTCTTCTTGGTTTCTCCAAGGTCATATGATTTTATCATGTCCGATGGTTTGTTCGGGGTATCTTCCTTATTATATGGTTATCTTGGTACATTTATTTATTCTGGGTATCTTCCTTACTATATGGTTATCTTGGTACGTTTATTTATTCTGGGTATCTTCCTTACCTACTCCTATCCTACCTGGGTATTATTCTTATTTCATTTTAGTTTTTTAGAGTTTATATATCTTTATACAATTTTGTTGCATTTTGGTTCTTTATTGTTATTTTTTCCATTAATGGTGGTATTTTATTTTAATATTTATATGTTCTCATTTGCATTTTCCTTTATATTTATTGTAATTGATATTTCATCATGATCATATCTGGATCATTATTTAGTGGATTATCTGTCATGCTACAATATATATATAAACTTTTCTAATAGATATAAAACTTGAGTTATGATAAGTTACTGTATTGAAAAAAAAGATTACGTCAGCACATCAATTACTTGGACAAAATGAGTAACTGGATATTAGTAGCCTCAAATAATTGAGATAATCAACATCTTACTGTGTCTATTCAATCATCTTTAATAACGAGTCAACAAACAAAGCACATAGTATCTTGGAAGAGCTCAGGAAGCCTAGTTCATAAGATATAAACAACTTCTGGCTTTACATATCGAGGGGTTAGTGGTAAAACTACCCAAGTCGAAGTTTTAATGATGTTTCAAAAACAACATTTTTTATGCATTTCTCTTTTCCTTTTAATTTTTTATCAGCTATGTAACCAATAAAAACTTTTTTAATAATAAAAATTAACCTTGAAAATCTGTTTTATGGTTTATCATTGCACTTCTTCTTCTTGTTAGCGAGTTTCCAGCCCCGAAGCGCCGATCTCTCGATGTCTCTTGTAAACTCTATGCGCCAGATCCCAGAGAAGTGGATTGGTGGTTATTTTTGCCAGTGATAACTCCTTTTTTCCATGTTCCTTTACCAATTCTTTAAGTCGGTATCTCTCTTCACACTGTCCAGTACAATTTAATAGGGTATGCTCAATGATGTCCTCCTCTTCATTACACACCTTACACATTGGTGAATCGCTAAGGTGAAATCTATTTAGGTAGCTTTCTGTCACCAAATGCCCAATTCTTAATCTTGCTCCAAATGTCTGACTTGCTCTACTAATATTTCTGTATATACTAAGGTCGTAGTTGGCGGCCAGTAGTTTCCTGATTCCAGTTCCTTGTCCATTGGCTTTTAAAAGTTTTATTGCTTTTTGCGACACAACTTTGAAGTGACCGTACTGCTGGAGGTTTCGGTCCAAGTGTAGATGCCATTTTAGCTATTTCATCAGCCGTCTAATTTCCAAAAATATCACAATGACCAGGGATCCATTGAAATGTGATAATTTTATTTTTCAGTAGTTGAAGTAGATGGAAAATTTCTTTAGCTCTAAAATAATAATCTGTAGGGTTATACTGTATAATTGTTTGTAGTGCTGTTTTGAGTCTGTAAGAATACAGATCTTCATATATTCCACGGATAGACAATGCTGTAGAGCAGCTGAGATTGCCAGCAATTCAGTGTCCAAAGAGGATCCGGAGGATGAGGTGATGTAATATTTTTCTCCGGTCTTAGGAACATAGTAGCTAGCACTTGACAGGCACTCACTCAAGCACAGTGAACCATCTTAGATTCATAGATTCTTTTCTTCAGGACAGAACAATAAAAACAAAGATAAATAATACAACATCTGAGGAGATCAAAATCAATAATGGAGTTCCACAGGGTTGAGTCCTGAGCCCTACACTTTTTAACATAATGATGCACGATATAGGAAAATTATTGCAGTTGAAGTGAAATATAGCATGTACGCTGATGATCTGTCTGTTTGGACAGTTGAAGCGGATCCAAAATTTGCTACTCAATTAATACAAAAAGCAATCACATCAATATCAATCTGGGCTCAAAAATGGAGTATGAAGATCTCTTCTGAAAAAATCGAATGTACCTTATTCACTACAAAGTACTCTCTTAAAGAATATAAACCTGAAATTCTCTTGTTTGGTAAAAATATTAAGTACAACCCACATCCGAAAATTTTGGGAGTAACTCTGGATGAGAAACTTATTTGGAAAAAACACATTGAAACTGTGACAGATAAAAGCCTGATGGGGATTAACTTATTGAAAGCAGTGGCAGGTAGATGTTGGGGAGGAGATACAGTCACGTTGAGACAACTATATATATCTTACATACTGCCAAAAGTTACTTATGCTTGCGAGGTCTGGGGAGGCGCAGCACCATCGCACAAGAAAAAGCTGGATGTGATTCAGAAATCTGCCTTGCATCTCTGTCTCGGATGTCCCCTTACTACTCCACAAAATGCTCTAGAAATAGAACTGAATGTGGAACCACTCAATACTAAAATTGATAAAAGAATATGGATCAAATTTTTAAAGAACCAAACTTTTCCAAACAGCCATCCCTCTCACCATATTGTCTCTACTGGAAACAAACATAAGCAATCCTTTAGCCAAACAGTATATAGAATGTGCCAAGGACAGGATCAGTTTCATTGCACTTAAAATCCTTTAATTTCAGTTTTCCATAAATTCACATGGTGGATTTACCACTAACCCCACGATATACTACTGTAGTGAAAATGTGTAAGATATTTTTTTTTAATAATTGTGAACCAATCCAGACAAGATTAATTAATTGTCAATCACATGGCTGATATCACTGACTCGTTATTCTGAACGAACTACAGCGACAATTTAGTATACCACAGACTTCATAATTACATTTTAATATTGTACAAATGATATATTTATCACTAATTCGCTTACTTACTTAATTCTTACACCTTACAGACCACACACATTATATAGGCACCACTCAAACTTATGATTTATGTGTTAAATCTGTAACATGCCTTAGACAATGTGAATCTTGTTATATACTTGCTAGGTGACAAGGGTGACACAATGTCCTAGTGGCGGCTGGAAAATACTGGCTGATTTTATTGTGTATTCTTGACACTGCCTGATTAATTTGGAACATCCAGAATTTTCTCATCAACATCACAAAACAAATGAACCTGCCTGGTTATATAAAATGAACATCAGGTTGATGGAGCTGGATTCGGTTCTCTGAATTGGTTATCTATACTGATAAGACTGAATCAATGGAGAGGGTATTAAGAAAGTATATTTAACCATTTTAACCATTTACTTGTGTTGGGTTTAACCACTTAACTAGTGGTTCCCCCAAAATAACGACTTCCTACATACTACATTATCACTTCAAAAATTAGAGTGGCAACCATACAATGCAAATGACACTATAAAGCATTATATACTTAACATTTTTTAACACCTTCAGACCTATGCTCATAAATTGTATGGCAGCACGTGAATTCCATTCTGTCTGATGTCCATACGTCATATGGGTGTCAAGTTTACATAGGTTTAATGTGATTTTCAAGCTTTCCGGCTGACAGCAGGAGAGCATAACTGAAATATAGTTAATTTGTTACTTAACAGATGGCACTGAATTCTTGTATATCAGTACACAACAAGAATTATGAGTTTTGTTTACACGCTTTGCATAAAGTGTGTGGAGACTATTGTTGGTTAGGTTTTTTAAATATAAGTTTCTTTATTTTTCATATTTAATACAATGTGTAGTGTAGACTAGTGCCAAATGATTATATATAAATGTGTGTTTGAAAGTGAGATACAAAAATAAATTGTGACTTCAAAAAATTGTATAAAAAATTTTGTAGTGTATTGTAACTTGATTTTTTGTTTTAGTAGTGAAAGAAATATGCAGTGTTATACATCAGACTAAAGAAGAAGAAAGGAACTTAAAGACAGTATAAGGTTAAGTTGACACAACAAACACTAAAAAAACAAATAAAAACGAATGTTGGCGAATGAAATACACTAAAAACCCCCAGGACACGATTGTTAACACCCCATATGGGTCCAGGTCCGAAAGTTTTAAAAAAAATCAACATATTCTGAAATAATTACATTTATAATTAAACAAAATTATGAATAGTTATAATACATATATTGTAACGTAACGAAATTATGGTCCCCTACGTTACATAAATCAATTTATGAGTTTTAAAGTAAAATAAAAATAATCATTATCCATAATCGTAAAAGGTCAGAAACCCAACCCATAATTGAATAAATGAATTAACCCCAATAAGAATACAAGGTAGAAAGAAAAAAATTAATAATGTTAATAAATACAAACCTCAAAGTTCAGTGAAAGGTGTAAACAATAGACATTAACAAATGATATAAAAAACTAATTTAGACTGTTTCATAATAATTGATGTGTTAAATGAGAGGAGAATGAGTAGTTCTTACATGACTTATTTCATACAAATGTACCTGTTATTAATTGTATCATGTTGTATTATTATCATGATAGTTATGTTATTTTTTTGTGTGTAACAAGCGGAGTTATTCTTTTAAAAGAATACCAATTAACTAATTAGTATGTATTATCAATATATCATTAGAGAGCTGTTGTTAAACTCATTAATTAATTACCAATTAATTTCATTTTGTGTGTTATCCGTATGTATGTCATTATAAAGCTTTTGTTAGACTTTATATAGTTAAATGTTTGTATACATGTACTTAGATAGTAGGCAGATTATAACTGTAAACTTGGCCAGAAAGGCTATAATTGTTAACGAGATACAAAAGGGTTTAGTGTAATCATATCATCAACCAATGAAGGATTCTATAATAGTGCAGGTAGTAACTAATTAAAATCAGAAGTAGATAAAGGTATAATGATAGGCCTAACAACCAGTAACATTATATAGTAAGTCAGATCAGAAAGGTTAGGTAAAGACATTTGTAACAAATACTAAATAAAATCTAATGAGTTAGGAGAAGTTAATAATAATTGCTAATAACAAATAAATAAATTCAATTTAAATAAATTATCATAGCAATAGTGCAATGATACCAATAGATAATGTTTTGTAACAGAAAAATAATACTTGTTAAAGTAAGTAGATTAAGAGGAAACAACAGCAAAATATATAAAATTTAGTAACAAACAATAGGTAAAATTATAATAGGATATAATGGAAATTTAGTAAAGGATTATTTTGATGAGTGGAAGAACATTGTATGATAATGGTTATAGTATAATATAATATCCAATAAGAGTAGAAAAAATGGTTGTCAGGGACGATGAGAGAGGTAGAATTTGTTGATTCGATTATTGAATTTTTTCCATGAACAAAGACGGTTTAGTTTATATGCACTCAGAAAAATAATTGATTAAATTGCATTAAAATAACACAATTGGGAACAAATTAAGTAATAAATCACCATAGTATGGTCCACTGACAGTCAACCGTCTTATATAACTGAACAATCATAAACCTGTACATGAAAATTAATGAAAAATATAAAGGAAGAACTCTAATAGTAAAACTTAATGTAATGAACAAATATTAACTTAATTAATCAACCAAAACAGAGAAATAACTACCTGAATAAAGTGATATAATCCCATAACATAAAAAAATCGAAAATAAAACACAAAATTATATTTGAACTTCAGTTTCCACAATTCAATAGAAAAAACTTAGTTGGACACGAAATTCGTTGAAGCACGTAACCACAAAACTCGGACATTGGTGAACAAAAGGAGCGGTATTTCTACATCATCCCAGGACCAAGAATTCAACTTTTATTTCAAACTTGGAGAGAAGACTGACGAGGATAAATTCATCTGCATTCGCTATTGACCAAACACGACGAAGAGGTTAGATGTACACTGCCTTATCGAGTCACGATGCCCAGCGGACGGTAAAATACAACTATTTTAAATAATATTTAATAAGAACTTAATTCTATATTGTAATACCTTGTAATCCTATTTATGCATTTTCTGACCTTACTAACAGTTGAAAGAACCTTCACGCCCTGTATTTAAAGAAATATAAAATCACGACTAAAATAATATAAAACCCTGAATCCGATCGATAATCGATTACTTCTAACATATAGACTTTTGTATCTCCGTAAAGAAATAACTTTGTTGGCAAGAAATATTAAAATAGTAATAAAGAATCCTTTCAGAATTTAACTATATCTTCTCATTTATATAATATTTAGTGTAGTATGAACAAGATATAATATAAGTAGAGAGTGTAACTGAGAATTATTGTACGCGGTGGACTAACCTACACTGCTATTCGCGGACTGCTTTGGTATTAAAGAGAATGAGAAACTAATAAAAATTCCTTCTCTTCTCTTCAACGCGGGATAGGCTTGAACGAAAAATTAGAATTACACACTCTATACATAAATTTAACCACAACAACACAAATATATTAAATAGGGAGAAACTGGGGTATAATTAAACATTATTGCACCTTCCCATAATGAGATAAGATATCATATAAATAGGCGAACCCAACAGTGGGCTAGAGAAGACACTAAATAAGAGACAAATTCAGTATATTATAAATTAGCACTCACAACAGTGGGGTCTAGAAAAGATTGATACGGGTAAGACGTTATATTATAAATTGGCGTTACCAACGTGGAACATATTTAGAAATAATTATACCGAACGCAGAAGTTATATTATAATATATGTATATATATATATATATTTCAATTACTTTCTGCTACAGTCCGTTTCTTGATGTATATAATACTATAATACTTATAACTATTTTACCTCAAAATATATTTTTTCCTTTAGGAACATGTTTCGGGAGATCCTGTTCTCCCATCTTCAGCCTTCGCCATCTTGCTTCTGGTGCAGTATTTGTGTGTTCATCCAGAAGCCAACACACAAATACTGCACCAGAAGCAAGATGGCGAAGGCTGAAGATGGGAGAACAGGATCTCCCGAAACATGTTCCTAAAGGAAAAAATATATCTTGAGGTAAAATAGTTATAAGTATTATAATATATATATATATATATAGAATTTGTTCATAAATATATAAACATATATATAGAATTAAAATACAAAAAATAAAATTACATAATTGAGTTGAATGAATTATAAAAATGAGGAAAAATACTATACACTTTTGGTGCTCTTATTAACAGAGAAAAAATAAAAAAAGACTTCTTAACTTGGATAAGTTACATTACAGTTTTAACCATAATACTAAATTCTGTTTTGTCTAACTGAAGCTACACTCCTTCACACCCATATATTAAATTCTACTTACCGCCTTCATTTGCTTTCTATAGGATTATGATAATGTGGATTGTTAATAGGTTACCTGTTTTGGTAACTATACAAGCTTAGATGGTTATCTGTATAAATATTAGACTGGATGAACATGCATGGAATTGTATTAAAAAATCTAAACATTGATAAGTTCTTGCCATAGAAAACTCTTTGCAAAAAAAAATTAAGACTAAAAAGAATGCTTCAATTCTGTTAGCATTATGTGTGAAGTTTACCTGAATTCCCTGCAGAAGTTTAGCTGCTGAAATTGGTTCTGCACAACAAAGAGGTATCTCATCTTGGTATCTCTTCAGAGTCTGGAAGTTTGTTGCACGATCACTCGGTATACAGTTGAATACCTGCAAACATTTTAATGTTGAATCTCTAAGTTGGAAAATAAAATATATATGCTTTCTTTAACACAACACTTCTGTGTTAAGAAACAAAACATTTTTATTGACAAGTTTATTTAAGAATAATAATTTGTACAATAAATAAAGAATAATTGTGTTAAAAGGTCTGTGTATAGTTATATTATTTTTATTAAATCATTATTAAGTTATTTTGAAAATGTCTTAGAACACCAGAATTATTTACAATGACAGAAAAATTCAAAACTCACAAGTCTATTAACAATTCAATAAAAAAAAAATCATACATGTACAGGAACAATTCTCCTGTACTAATACAGACATCCTCTAAGCAATTTACGCAACGAAAAATAACTAATTTAATGAATTTACTAGTTTATAATCACTAAAGTTATAATAAAAGTGTATAATCAAAAAAGTTAATATGGGAATAAAATGTAGTGTGCAGATCATACGGATGCTTCCACATTTACTATAATTATTTAGTTTGCAATGATCATAGTTTACACCAGTAGTTGGCAACCCTACACCTGCGAGTGCAAGTGCGGCCGTCGATAAGTATTGACGCGCCCGCGAACCAATTTGTAATTATATTTTCTTTTGAACAACGGAACGCGCCCGCATTGTACCTTATTTGAAGTATTGCATTATAAAACAGTACCAGCTATTTACCGAACCGCGGTACATCTTCCCCCAATACGATTATCGAGCTTCTCGCCCAGAGCCTGTAAACACCTTTCCCCCCAAACGAGAAACTTGGTTTTTTGAAGTTTCACATTTCTGTGCACTTTATGAAAACAAATAGTATTATTGTGTAGGTTCTTCAATTTATTTTTATTAATATTGTAACGGGACAGATCAGGGGAATAAATAATTCTTAACAATTGAAAGATGTGTTAACTCACTCTATGTTCCACCTTTGGGGAACCTCTTTTTAACAAAAGCGCATGCAATTTTATTGTGAAACACCCGTCTGTGTTTATGTCTGGCGCCGCCACAGCGAGACGTATTGAGAAACCACACTAACCCAGGATATCTGTGAATCACGGAAAACGCCGAATTCATCAGGCGGTAAAAATTACAAGAATTCCCGGGCCAAGCGTCTGGAACATTCCAACCAATCAGAGCTCGAATTTGTGGTCACGTGACCAGCCATACGCCAGGTATTGCGTACCCCATGCCTAGTTTGGGCCAGTGGATTTTCTACTCCAGAACCGCGCGGTTCAGAAAACAAGTGTTCGCGCGGTTCCGTAAATCAGCGCTCGCGAGCAAAAAGTCAGGTCGGCCAATAAAAAATGTGGATGCAACAGTGCAGTATAATCAGATATAATGAACTACCAACACTAATGGTGGAAAATTAACGGTTTAACAGTGAAATTTCGGAGTGTGAATAACACGTGGTGGTGCAACTCAACGAGGAGCGGATGAAATGGATGAGTACCTAATCTAACCAATTGACTAAACTTTTAAAACTTAGCTACAAATTTCAAAATCATAAAACCAATAATCAGAGCTCTATAAATGGAGGTTATGTATGAACATGTAAAAGAATGAGAGAGAGCGTGTGAGACAAAAAAGAAAAGTATTGGGTCGTTAATCATTGTAATTACTCAACTTTATTACACTTTAAAATTTATTTGAATGTTTGTTTTCTTTCTTTCATCCATTGTCCGGATGCCATCTTTATTGATACCAACAATGAAACCTAAAATTTTCTTACCTTCGGGACAGTTTCGTTTAGACGAACGGGAAACAGCAGAACAAGGTCATTTTTCAGTAAATTACTCTTAATTTTGTTGTTTACCAATGACATTCCCTTTTTATTGTAATTATAACACTTGTACATTGAATCCTACTTTGAAAAATCAAAAACCATCTATTTGGCCATGAGGCGCAATTTATAAGATCAAGTTAGAAGTAATTATTCCCATTAACATTTTACATTCCCACCAAAATAAAGCACAATTAATCATTAATTTAAACTAATACTATATATATATATTTAAACACACATCATTAATCACACAACTATATATATATATTTAAACTATATATATATAATCACACAACCCAGCACTTCTTAAATAGATTTTCCATTCACACACTCATTCATGCTGTACACATATTATATTCCCCAAATTGAGCTCATTTTTAATAAACATTTCTTTAATAGAATTTTAAATGGTTTGAATTTATCTGATTGAAGGAATTATCTGATGTTTCGTTGTGGTACTTATCTGGTTACAGGTGAGTCTATCTTATTGCGCACATTCCTGTTATTTTGTGGTCGCACGCACTTTTCTGAAATAATATATTTACATGGTAACTGTTAATTAACTGTTAATTCACAATTCTGTTCCGAGTTCGTGTAATATTTCACATTTTGTTTGGGTCCACCCGAGATTTAGTTTTGTAACTTTTATACGTGTCCGGCTGGCACAAGAGGTATTACGTGACTGAGAATGAATGCGCTGCGTTACTTTCTGAGGTGGTAGGGGGTGTCACGTCACCAATCTCATTGTCTTCAGACTATGACGACTCAAATTTTTAAGGCGAGGTGAATTGCGCATTGCATTCTGTGCCGGTGTTTGCAGAACCCGGCGTTCGATGAAATACAAATACCATTTTTCCCATAATAATAAATTCGATTAGTTATCCATGTCAGTGAGCGAAGTGAATATTGTTGATGAACGCGATATAAATATGGCACTGTTACGGCAGTGCGCGCTACCTAGCGGCCGAACCGAATTTGAAGTGCGTTTCCGGGCACGTTGCGAGAGCGAGTCACTACTAAGCTCTCAGTACGAAAACATCGGTTTTCGGCAGAGCATTTTCATGTGTCGTCTTTGCATCTTTATGGCAGGCTAATTGTTTAAGACACCCCGGGTTCTCGCCTAGGACGGAGGCCTGACCAAGGCCAAGGCTTGGTGTGCTGACATCTTCACCAAGACATGAACCACTAAAGCTTCGTTCTGCGACCGAGGAGGGAAAAGCAGCTGCCGCCAACAATCATGAACCGCCCACTTCATATGAGGTGATATTAAATCTTATTATTCTATCCTGGCCCGCAGAAAAGACTATGGGAGGTGTATGTGCCATATCAGTTTAACTTTATACTGTGACATGGTTCAATCGGGGGTGTGTCGGCAAGACCATTTCAATGTAGCTTAAACATTATTATACAGTTCAACAAGTACAATTGTAAACTGACCTGTGGGAGGGTACCAGAAAGGGTTTCGTTCCGTGTAATGGGTGCAAAAGTTGAAGGGGAAATTATCTTACATTAAGTATAGGGGTAGGGATTTCGTGAACCCGAACCGGCGGGTTCGGACTTCATTCTCAGGTTATTACCAGGGTTTTGCATTTAATTATTTTTCCTGCGTACAAGGACTGGGTTTTTTTTTAATTCAGTTTCCGGGTTGTTACTTTTATAAATTTCTTCTAACCAAAAGGTAGGCACCTGTTGGTGCCATATCACGCAGGTTTTCTACGGGTCATTTTCTGTCAGGTCAGGCCTGCTCTGGTACACTCCTGCAACCAGACCAATACAGCATTCGCTTTTATATATGCACATATGGCTGAAATTAATATTTCATATTTATTTAAAATTATATAATTAATATTTTCAGATTATAAAATTTTACATTGAACAAAATTGTACAGGCGGTACTTCGAGTTTGTAACTTGTATTTTCTGGCCTTTAGATGTTAAACCTGTCTTCCTTAGATTTTTTTTACTGTCAGATTTTGTTAATGTTAGGCACGCTGAATGTAACCTCAATTGCAGTTATGGTTTTGTTACTATTAAATCCTTATAATTAAATAATGACTTGCCATATAATTGGATAATTAATTATGACGGGATATATATATAATTAAACATATAAATAAATTTTTAAACATTTTGAACTCTTATGGGCGATTTTGAAAATGATCTGTATGTTATAGAACTATAATAAGAAAGATAATATACAGGCGGGCCGTGGGGCTTTTGTGGGTATGATGTGATAATGAGTTGTAATTGTGATTTTGTTTGTTTTATTGGTGATTTTACAGGCTGTTATGTGAAGGGGTTGAATGAGATATATATATGTGTGTGTGTATATTTTTATAATGTCTAGATTTAAAATATGTGGGATACTTAAAGTTTTGTTGAAGTATTACGATGAATTTGAATTGAGAGGAGGATGTATATATTATGTTACGATATAAATAGCCAACCCAGTACCAGGGATAAAAAATATATTTATAAATGTAAAAATACTTCTTATCAAATAAACTGATTGATTTAATTAAAATATAAGAATATGACTCGACAAACGACGACTTTGACCTAACCCAAGTGATTGACCCAACAACAGGAAACAAATGAAGAAGGGAACCACACAAATAACCAACGAGAATAAGAAAGTAATAAACCCAAACCAAAAGGAAACAAGTTCATGGGTTTAAACGACCCCAAAATACCCAAGGAAAAGGATGGAAAACCCCAATGTATTAATCAAATAATGAAAATGAAGAAGGAGGGAGACAAGCAGAAGTGAAAACCAATAATGGTTCACAAAACAAGTAATAAAGCACTCAAGAAGAATATTGAAACCAAAACAATGGTTATCCGGAGAAAGGAAAGGTAACGGTTACTACCCATTAATAGACAAAATGACCTAGTGAAGAAACGTTACTAAGGATTAAGGTGATAAAAGGCAACCTAAACCACAGATAAAATTGTTATTAGTTATTAAGTATTAATTGTCATTAGTATTAAGGATATGAAAGAGAAATAAGTATAGGGATCACCCACCAGAAAACAAATAGTATAAACAGTGATACAGTGCAATGGTGTAGGTGTAAAAACCCCAAAGTGAAGTGTTACTCTAGTTAAATTATAATTAACAATAAATAATTTAAAAGTGAAGGTAAGATAAAAGTGGGAAATTAACGGTGAATAAATAGCTGGTGAAAAATAGTATTAAGTGTGAATTATAGAATAAGGTATGGTAAACACTAGAAGTGATGATGACTTTATTATTTAAGAAAAGATGTTCAATAGAGTTAAGTTTAATTATAGCCGGTAGTAAGTAAAAAGGGAGGATTCCAGAAAAGAATAAATTGAAGGTGTTAACATGGAGAGAATGTAAAAATTGTTTAAAGATTAAGAAATCAAAAACTAACAAAGACACCTAAGTTATAAGGGACTGTTATCAATTTAATAAAAAGTGATGTTGTTTATCGCAACAAAAATAATACGTGTTGTAAACAAAAAATTAGCAAATAAGGATAAGTTAGAAGGAAGTGATGATATTTCTTGATCAAAATAATAACTCTAATAACTTATAAAGAATTGTTCATGTTAATGTTATGAATAGGATATGGCTGAATGAAATTTGCAGTCCATAAGCCTAATGTTATGTTTTAAAGATTAAAATAGAGAAAGCAATATTGACAAGTAAACAACACACCAACAGACTCAAAATACAACACAACCAATAAAAATAACAAAGTAAAGCCCAATAGGCTGAAACAAAATGTGATTTGAATGAAATAAGTAAAATACTATAATGGCTACTCAGGCCTAGAAAAAATATAACTGTCAGAACCAAACAACCAAAACTTATAACAAATTGAATAAGAATTTAGAAAATCTGAGGTGAAGGAATCACCAAGAATAAATTGTAAGTCATTTATAACACAAAATATTGTAATAGGCATTATTATACAAAAAGAAATGTAATTAACAAGCATTAACATAATTGTAAAAACTTAAAATCTGAAATTACCCAAGCTTATGGGGTATCAAAATAATCTATGAACGAGAATAAATACTATAGTGACAATATTTAATAACCAGGAAGGAAGATGGAGGAATAACAGTAATCAGAAGATATACGAAGAATTCGAATTTTGATAACAATACATCATCTCAAAATCAACCAATCAGAATCATACCGTTACTATGGAAACGGCGGTTGAAGACGAGATTACCGTTGGAATTAACAAGAAGCGAAGCGTCATTAAGCCAATGCAGATGCAAATATTTGGAAGAACGTTTTTCAGTGTAAATTAATGCAAACAGTTGTTAAAAGTTGCTGAACTTGATCGTTGGAGAAGCAGATGACCGTTGTAGCAGATAATTCAAGACCCAAGGCCAATTAAATAGAAAATATCCTTGAAACGAATGTCAAGACCCATGACGAAACAGACGCTCAATCTTTTGAGGCCCAAAATCCATGAAAACTGAATGTTATGCAGCCACATCCTACCCGATTAAACAACGAAGGCACCTAGACACGTTGAGGTGTTAAGTACCATCAAATTATTTATTTTCCACCAACCCGAATCACTTTAAATAATTTTAAAAGGTAAAGTTACCGCACTATAGAAACAATATTTCTCTTTCATAGAATATTTGAGCAAAATAACACTTAATAGAAACATGTTAACATTGATATAACCTATGAATTAAACACGAACTTACAGAACACTTTTACGACACAACACAACAGATTGTAACAGCACACTTTATCATTTATGTACACTTAGATTAAGGTAATATATATTTTTATTGTAACCATTGGAGTTCTTTAACTCATAGCCACAAGGATCCACGATTTGGGAAACCAATAATAACTGTAATACGCTTAACGTAAGCAGCAACGCAAGGTTAAATGGTTCCTAAATCACTTCGCCAACCCTGAAGGCAAGATCTCATGTAATCAATCGGTGCGAATTTATAATTGTATTATTGTAAATGTGAATGTTTTCAGTTATCACCCATTAAAAAATATTTATTACAGGGAGTAACCGTCGTTATCATTTCATAGGGAGTGCTATATATCAATTACTTGTGTTTAAGAATAAATCGTAGCAGCAAACAGGTTGTCAGTCACACAGCAGAAGCGACGATTGGGACGGCCGTGCGAGCGGGAACTATTTGAATACACCATCCCGCAACGCTGATAACTTGTTTAACCATAATTTTAGTTGTTTTGTAAAACGACTTGGCGCCACCCGGGATTATCACACGCCTATAAATAACAGGTAAGTTTACTGCCGTAGTATACAGGTGATTATATCTACGCTACGAACATCGCTAGCCACAACATTACTGTAACGACCCAGTGCGAGGCGAACGCACTAATCATACCAAACACATACAAATTGTACACATTTTGCAGGTACGAACCGATCTATTCATTACAGATTGACGAATACCAGGTGAGGATTGAACGAAGACGAGGGCGTCAATCTATTTGTACGTTACATATTGGCGACCAACCGGTGAGGCTTTAGAAGAAGGCCCACGGCGGCTATGAAGAGACATTCAATGGTTACCAGGAAGGACAAAAAGAAAGGAATTGAAGGGGAAGATCAACCGGAAGAGATTGAAGAAATAATCGAGGAGCTATTCGAAGAGGACGTTCAGGAAAACCAACCAGGAAATCCAACTCAACCAGAAACGGAAGTGGAAGTAATAGTCGACAACCAACTTGAGAAACCAGTTCAGGACGATGAGAGAGAACAACAGGCTGGAGATCATGAAACAGCAAAGGGAGGTCCGAGCATGCAAGACCTGATGAATTTCATAGCAGAACTTTCAAGGAACGATAAGGAAGAATTGAATAAAAAATTAGAAAAACTGGATCAGAACAATGAAGAATTGAAGAAACAAATCAAGGAGGACCTAGAGCTTTTGAATAACAAAATAGACAGCAACCAAGAAACCCTGAAGAGAAGCCAGGAAATGTTAGAAAAGAAGAGTGAGGAGTTGAAGAGGCAGGTAAAGAAAGATCTTGAAATATTTAACAACAAGATTGAAAATAATAAGGAAACACTTCAACAACAATTCAACGAAAACATTGAGAATACGAAGAGAGAAGTGATGCAACAATTGGCGGAGTGTCGAGAGGAGCTAACACAGAATATAACCGAGACAAACAACGCTGTAATACAAGTCCATGAAAATTTCAACAATAAGATAAATCTCGTCGAGGAGAAAGAAAAGGTCAGAATACACGAACTTTATAAAATCACCACTGAAGAGTGCACAAAAAACAAACGGGAGGTGCTTCAGGAGCTGAAGGAGAGGCACAAGGAAATCCAGACTGATGTCAGCGAACGCGTTGAAAGAGTATATACCACTATCAACAAGATTGATGAGAAAACTCAAGAAAATAAAGAAAAAATCAGAGAAATCTGTCAGAAGGAGAAACAGATGCAAGAGGAACTAGACGCTTTGAGGGAGAAGCCTTGCAGTAGCACCCACATCTTTACCAATGAAAATAGGGAAATAATAAACTTTAAGAGTTACCGAAGAAACCCTATAGAATTTCTGAAGAGGATGGAGGAGCTCATCGAGAAGAATAAGGATACCAGATGGACGACGGTGAGAAGTCTTATCGATGAGATGTTTCGAGACACGAACGACAATTGGTGGACAGCCACACGACCAGAAATCAGCTGTACACAAGAGTTCAAAACATTATTCCGTGAAAAATACTGGTCAGAATCGACCCAAAATGTGGTAAGAAACGACATAAACAACGGAAGATATGAGCCACAGGCGGGGAATACACTAACATCATACTTCTTGGGAAAGGTTTGTCTAGCTCGAAACCTCGAACCGAAGATACCTGAAGAGTCCCTAGTCATTCAACTGGGATATCACTACGAAGACGCAATACAGAGGGCCAGGAGACAAGGACAAATAAAGACCATACAGGGAATGGCCAATTTACTGGAGGACCACGAAAACGATAGACAGTATCATCGTAATCGAATGGTCAATTTGAGGTATAACCGGGGGAATGAAAACCAAAACCCACCTAATAGCAATCCGTCTTATAACAAACCACAGTATAACTATCCGAGTAATCAAAACCGGAATGATAGTAACTATCCATATAGGAGAAACCGCCCAAATTATAACCAGGGCAATCTACCGTTTAACGGAAATAATCAAAACAATAACAATTACAGGGGCAATGGACCAAACCAGCATCCCAATAACTATCCCAATAACAATCATAATTATGGGAATCATAGTAATAATACAAATTATCAAAATAATAATAGAAGAGGGAATGGAGATAACCGAAATAATAACAATCAGCAGAGGGTAAACTTTATAAGAGGGAACAATCGAAATAATCAAGAGAGGCGTTACACGAGACCACCATCCAACGAACAAAACAATGATAACGGTCAGAGTGATAACCCGAACCCAAGGGAAGAGACTGCAGAAAACATAAGACAGGTAAACAATGTTGTTGGAGTGAGATCCGGAAGTGGTAACCAGAGAAGGGACGCACCATCCGGAAGTAACCAGCCAGAAGAAGAAAACTATGACTGGATACCTTTCAGTAATAATCCAGCGGAGAATTTTCGCATAGCATACAACCAGCGAAACCCGCCAGAACGGTGGATTCCATCGAGGAGTAATGGGAACCAATCAAACACCTCTCAGGGAGGAAGGCAAGTTATCAATGAAGAAGAAGAAACGGCTGATCGATGGAACGCATAATAATGCCATGAAATCATCCAGAATAAGTGTGAATATCAAACACTTGAAGGAGAAGAGGTGAAGAATAACGAAGTGTCGAACAAAAAGGAGAAAGCTATAATATGGAATGGAAATGATAAAGACAATTATATAATAAATCCACAACCGTGAGAATTGAATTGATACCAAAATAAACTTATATATAATAAAATGTACGGCCGTATGTCATCACGAAGGACAAGTAACTGTAAATAAAAACAAAAAATTCCAAAATTCAAAAATTATGTGAGCACAACTTGCAACAACATTTCGATGACTTATGAGGCCTAAAATAAAAAATATCAAAACAAAGGAATGAGTTACATAAATTCCTACTAAGTGAAATCAACTTACAATTTATTAAAAAGTTGATATGTGAAGTATATGAAATAATTAAACAAAATGTACCAAAATAGGAATACGCTACAAAAATTCCTATGATGTAAGAGAATTAACTTACAAAGAATTATCAAGAACGATTTTTAATACAAACGGAAATATACAAAAATAAAATCAAACCAAAAAACTGATAAGATATATACCTGAAATTATAATGAATCAAAGGTATTCCAAAAAAAAAAATAAAAAATCTAAACTGGTACAAAGAAAAGGAGAAGTTATGTATGAATCAAATATACAAGATATGGCTAAAGCAAAATATTGCTAAATAACGGAGAAAAAATACCAATGTCTAAGATAATTAAAATGATCACAACGAGAATTGAAAACCAAATAATGATGAAATTAACATATAAATAAATAAAAAACAATCAATTATATGAGCAAATGATAGTATATAGCAAAGGTACAGCGGAAGGAAGAATGAGTAAAAGGCCAAAGTGATCTAAAAACAAACCACAAGGTGGACAATCCCAAAGTATTAATTTAAGTCACAAGTTGACAAAAAGGGTATTTATGATTGACTGTTGAAAAGTCCAGCAATCCAAATAAACTCAGCAGAGATGATGTGCCTCTGGTCTCAGAAAAATGAGTAGTAATGGAAGAACCAGCTACTAAAGTTAGGGGAAAAATTGTGTATAAGGGAGAACACACCAATGGAAATAAAATAAAAAACAGATCCAAATAAAATGGAATGAATTCAGTAAGAAGAGACATAAAGAATGGAGAAACAACCAAGAAAGAAAAGGAAAAAGATTATGTATAACTGATAATTTCATAAAAAACTATGCTAGTGTTTTATCAAAATGATCAATTTTAAAGGAGAGGCATTATGTTACGACACAAATAGCCAACCCAGTACCAGGGATAAAAAATATATTTATAAATGTAAAAATACTTCTTATCAAATAAACTGATTGATTTAATTAAAATATAAGAATATGACTCGACAAACGACGACTTTGACCTAACCCAAGTGATTGACCCAACAACAGGAAACAAATGAAGAAGGGAACCACACAAATAACCAACGAGAATAAGAAAGTAATAAACCCAAACCAAAAGGAAACAAGTTCATGGGTTTAAACGACCCCAAAATACCCAAGAAAAAGGATGGAAAACCCCAATGTATTAATCAAATAATGAAAATGAAGAAGGAGGGAGACAAGCAGAAGTGAAAACCAATAATGGTTCACAAAACAAGTAATAAAGCACTCAAGAAGAATATTGAAACCAAAACAATGGTTATCCGGAGAAAGGAAAGGTAACGGTTACTACCCATTAATAGACAAAATGACCTAGTGAAGAAACGTTACTAAGGATTAAGGTGATAAAAAGGCAACCTAAACCACAGATAAAATTGTTATTAGTTATTAAGTATTAATTGTCATTAGTATTAAGGATATGAAAGAGAAATAAGTATAGGGATCACCCACCAGAAAACAAATAGTATAAACAGTGATACAGTGCAATGGTGGAGGTGTAAAAACCCCAAAGTGAAGTGTTACTCTAGTTAAATTATAATTAACAATAAATAATTTAAAAGTGAAGGTAAGATAAAAGTGGGAAATTAACGGTGAATAAATAGCTGGTGAAAAATAGTATTAAGTGTGAATTATAGAATAAGGTATGGTAAACACTAGAAGTGATGATGACTTTATTATTTAAGAAAAGATGTTCAATAGAGTTAAGTTTAATTATAGCCGGTAGTAAGTAAAAAGGGAGGATTCCAGAAAAGAATAAATTGAAGGTGTTAACATGGAGAGAATGTAAAAATTGTTTAAAGATTAAGAAATCAAAAACTAACAAAGACACCTAAGTTATAAGGGACTGTTATCAATTTAATAAAAAGTGATGTTGTTTATCGCAACAAAAATAATACGTGTTGTAAACAAAAAATTAGCAAATAAGGATAAGTTAGAAGGAAGTGATGATATTTCTTGATCAAAATAATAACTCTAATAACTTATAAAGAATTGTTCATGTTAATGTTATGAATAGGATATGGCTGAATGAAATTTGCAGTCCATAAGCCTAATGTTATGTTTTAAAGATTAAAATAGAGAAAGCAATATTGACAAGTAAACAACACACCAACAGACTCAAAATACAACACAACCAATAAAAATAACAAACTAAAGCCCAATAGGCTGAAACAAAATGTGATTTGAATGAAATAAGTAAAATACTATAATGGCTACTCAGGCCTAGAAAAAATATAACTGTCAGAACCAAACAACCAAAACTTATAACAAATTGAATAAGAATTTAGAAAATCTGAGGTGAAGGAATCACCAAGAATAAATTGTAAGTCATTTATAACACAAAATATTGTAATAGGCATTATTATACAAAAAGAAATGTAATTAACAAGCATTAACATAATTGTAAAAACATAAAATCTGAAATTACCCAAGCTTATGGGGTATCAAAATAATCTATGAACGAGAATAAATACTATAGTGACAATATTTAATAACCAGGAAGGAAGATGGAGGAATAACAGTAATCAGAAGATATACGAAGAATTCGAATTTTGATAACAATATATCATCTCAAAATCAACCAATCAGAATCATACCGTTACTATGGAAACGGCGGTTGAAGACGAGATTACCGCTGGAATTAACAAGAAGCGAAGCGTCATTAAGCCAATGCAGATGCAAATATTTGGAAGAACGTTTTTCAGTGTAAATTAATGCAAACAGTTGTTAAAAGTTGCTGAACTTGATCGTTGGAGAAGCAGATGACCGTTGTAGCAGATAATTCAAGACCCAAGGCCAATTAAATAGAAAATATCCTTGAAACGAATGTCAAGACCCATGACGAAACAGACGCTCAATCTTTTGAAGCCCAAAATCCATGAAAACTGAATGTTATGCAGCCACATCCTACCCGATTAAACAACGAAGGCACCTAGACACGTTGAGGTGTTAAGTACCATCAAAATATTTAATTTCCACCAACCCGAATCACTTTAAATAATTTTAAAGGTAAAGTTACCGCACTATAGAAACAATATTTCTCTTTCATAGAATATTTGAGCAAAATAACACTTAATAGAAACATGTTAACATTGATATAACCTATGAATTAAACACGAACTTACAGAACGCTTTTACGACACAACACAACAGATTGTAACAGCACACTTTATCATTTATGTACACTTAGATTAAGGTAATATATATTTTTATTGTAACCATTGGAGTTCTTTAACTCATAGCCACAAGGATCCACGATTTGGGAAACCAATAATAACTGTAATACGCTTAACGTAAGCAGCAACGCAAGGTTAAATGGTTCCTAAATCACTTCGCCAACCCTGAAGGCAAGATCTCATGTAATCAATCGGTGCGAATTTATAATTGTATTATTATAAATGTGAATGTTTTCAGTTATCACCCATTAAAAAATATTTATTACAGGGAGTAACCGTCGTTATCATTTCATAGGGAGTGCTATATATCAATTACTTGTGTTTAAGAATAAATCGTAGCAGCAAACAGGTTGTCAGTCACACAGCAGAAGCGACGATTGGGACGGCCGTGCGAGCGGGAACTATTTGAATACACCATCCCGCAACGCTGATAACTTGTTTAACCATAATTTTAGTTGTTTTGTAAAACGACTTGGCGCCACCCGGGATTATCACACCCCTATAATTAACAGGTAAGGTTACTGCCGTAGTATACAGGTGATTATATCTACGCTACGAACATCGCTAGCCACAACATTACTGTAACGACCCAGTGCGAGGCGAACGCACTAATCATACCAAACACATACAAATTGTACACATTTTGCAGGTACGAACCGATCTATTCCTTACAGATTGACGAATACCAGGTGAGGATTGAACGAAGACGAGGGCGTCAATCTATTTGTACGTTACAATATATATATATATATATATATATATTTAGTCACTTTCTGCTACAGTCCGTTTCTTGATGTATATAATACATTTAATATTTATAATTAAATTTACCTCAAGATGTTATTTTTTTCCTTTTTTGGAACATGTTTCGGGTACTATCTTGTACCCATCCTCAGCCTTCCGGTTTTTTTGTCTGGTGAAGTACATATGTGTTGTTGGTTGACTATTATTATTGTGGCTTACTGTTGGCTTCTGGTATTTCAAATTGGTTTTATTGTGTGTGATTGTGGTGTATGTGTTACTTTTTTGTGTATTTTCAATGTTGAGTGCTTTGAATATTGTGTCATGTTTTGTATTGATTTGTATTTGTTCAGGTATTAGTTTGTTTTCTGTTTTATGTTTGTATATTTGTAAATTTTCCCAAATGTTCATTATGGTGCCTTTGTGTGGTATATGTTTTATTAGTGTTACATTGGTTATGTCTGGGAATTCATGTCCTGTGTTTATTGCATGTGTGGCTAAATTGGATTTATATATTTGTGGTTTTTTGTATGCATTTAGGTGTTCAAAATAACGTTTTTTCAGCTGTTTTTTTGTTTGTCCTGTGTAACATTTATTGCAATCTTGGCATTTAATTTTGTATATGCCGTTAGTTGTTGTATTATCTTTGTTGTGTGAGCTATTTAGATTTTGTAATTTATTTTTATTAGTTTTGTATGCTATTTTTATATCTGTGTTTTTAAATAGTTTTGTTAGTTTTGTCATTTTGTTATTTATATATGTGAATGTGGCCCATTTTTTGTTGTTGTTATTATTTATGTGTTGTTCAGTTTGATTAATTCTTAATTGATTGTATCCATTTTCATAACCAATTTGGTATATTATATTTCTTTCTTTGTCAGTTTCTTGTTTGTTTAGGGGACTTTTGTACATTCTGTTAAATAGCGAATAAAATGCTGCCATTTTATGTTGTGGTGGGTGGTCAGAATGGTTAGGTATAATGATGTTAGTGGAAGTTGGTTTTCTATATATTGCATATTGTATGTGATTGTTGTATCTTGTGATGGTTATGTCTAAATAGTTGATTTTGTTATGTTTTTCTTTTTCTTCTGTGAATTGTATTTTGGGATGTATGTTATTGATTTGTTTCAGTATGTTCTCTGCATTTGTGTTTTTGTTATTTGATACATATAGCCCATCATCTACATATCTTATCCATATGCCATTTGGGTCATGTGATTTTATGATATTTTGTATTTTGGTGTCTATGTGTTGTAGGAATATTTCTGCTATTATGCAGAACAAGAACAAAACAAAACAAATCATCTCTCACATAAATATACATTAACATGTACACAAACAACATAACCACAATTCCATATAACCACATTACCAAATTATTAAACAAATTTCAAACACGAAAAAAACAACTAATGAACACAAACATGAACATATACTTCAATAGACAATGCCTAAAACATAAATTAACACCTAAATACATCAACATAAACACAAACAACAAAAATATGACTGCACAAAAAACTATAAAACAAGCACAAAGGCTATGGATACAAAACGAAATTAATCAATTATACAGTAAGAAAAATAGCATAACACTAGACATATACAAACTACACTTAGAGCTAACAAGTTTATTACATCCAATCACTTGGAATAATAAATACAATAACATAGAAAATAAAATAAGATTTGAAAAAACAAAAAGACTTATACAATCAACAAAAAACTTAACACATTAAAACAACAAAACAAAAATCAAGAACAAAAAAACAAAAATAAACACACATTTTACCCTCGAACCATTAACCTTAGCAATACAGAATTTAACAAAAAAGGAACAGAATATTTAAACAATATGTCAAAATCTAACATAACTCTAAATGCAAACAAAAATAGAAAATTTAATAGTAGAAACAGAATTTGCCATTAACCTAATAAAAGACAATATACAAGAAGAAAAAAGAACAGAAGCAACACATATAATTAAAAAAATAATCACTAGCGAAATGAAAAACAAAGATAAACAAAAGAAAACAATAAAACAATAAAAGAAATTAAAAATAAAGTAAAGAACAATAATTTAATAATAACTAAAGCAGACAAAAGTCAAGCAACAGTAATCATTGATAAAGCAGACTACATAAAAAAAATCGAAGACTTCATCAACAATAATAAATGCGCACAACTAGATAAAAACCCAACAGAAAACTATCTTAAACAAACAATAAAACTAATAAAAACAACTAAAAACATTTTCAACAATAAAAACACAGACATATATATAAATAATAATCCAGAACCACCTAAAATGAATAGCCTAATAAAAATACACAAATTAAACAACCCAATACGTCCATTAATCAATTTCAAAAAAGCTCCTACATACAAAATAGCAAAAATAATACCACAAAAACTAAAAAATAACCATCTAACAAATAACCATCATAACATAAAAAATACATACGAATTAATAGACAAACTAAAAATAATAAATATAAATGAAAATACATTTTTCACATCATATGACATAACAAACATGTACACCAACATCCCAGTAGATGAAACAATTGACATAATAATAAACAAACTTAAAGAACAAAATGAAAACAAACAATATATAACCGAAATAAAAAATAGCCTCCACTAACATCATTATACCTAACCATTCTGACCACCCACCACAACATAAAATGGCAGCATTTTATTCGCTATTTAACAGAATGTACAAAATTCCCCTAAACAAACAAGAAACTGACAAAGAAAGAAATATAATATACCAAATTGGTTATGAAAATGGATACAATAAAAATACTATGATCAAAATAGAAAATAAAATCAAATACAAAATAAAAACTGAATAATTAAGAATTAATCAAACTGAACAACACATAAATAATAACAACAACAAAAAATGGGCCACATTCACATATATAAATAATAAAATGACAAAACTAACAAAACTATTTAAAAACACAGATATAAAAATAGCATACAAAACTAATAAAAATAAATTACAAAATCTAAATAGCTCACACAACAAAGATAATACAACAACTAATGGCATATACAAAATTGAATGCCAAGATTGCAATAAATGTTACATAGGACAAACAAAAAACAGCTGAAAAAACGTTATTTTGAACACCTAAATGCATACAAAAAACCACAAATATATAAATCCAATTTAGCCACACATGCAATAAACACAGGACATGAATTCCCAGATATAACCAATGTAACACTAATAAAACATATACCACACAAAGGCACCATAATGAGCATTTGGGAAAATTTACAAATATACAAACAGAAAAGAAACTAATACCTGAACAAATACAAATCAATACAAAACATGACACAATATTCAAAGCACTCAACATTGAAAATACACAAAAAAGTAACACATACACCATAATCACACACAATAAAACCAATTTGAAATACCAGAAGCCAACAGTAAGCCACAATAATAATAGTCAACCAACAACACATATGTACTTCACCAGACAAAAAAACCGGAAGGCTGAGGATGGGTACAAGATAGTACCCGAAACATGTTCTAAAAAAGGAAAAAATAACATCTTGAGGTAAATTTAATTATAAATATTAAATGTTAATATTAACACTTAGTGGCGCCTAATTTCTTCAACACATGCCAATTTTTACCCAGGGTATGTACAACAAATTTGATGAACTTATATATGTACATCTTTAGGTGATGAAGTTACCTTGACCAAGTTATGGGGTGTCAGCGTACGAAAAACTTATACAAAACTTTATACATCGTATTTTTGCTGTATGCTGAAGCATCACAACTTGATCGAAATATACACATGTATATAATGAAATATGGGTAGTTAATCGGCCATATTGGCATTCGTAATAATTATTCTATAAAATTTTTAACACGTGTACAAAAGACAGACACTACAGAGGGAAGTGTGTTTTTACCATGTTTTTACTCCGTTTAGTTGGTGTAACGATAAAATGCGACCGGCCATTAGTTTAGTTCGCGCTGTGCGGTAATTTGTTTTCGTTTGTTAAGTGCCAGAATTTTGTTGTTCGTATTGAAGTGTTTGCGATTGCAAGTCGAAGTAAAAAGATGTTGGATGCGCTAGAATAATAATGAAAGGTAAGATGATCATTTATTTAGTGTATGTTGTCCGTTGTTTGTAGGAAATTAGGTGTGTTAGGTTATGTATGAATGTCTAGATTACTTTGTCGAACACTACCTGTTATAGACCCAATTATACATAATATCACTGTGTTCTGTCCAAAATTTAATAATGGAGCAAATTAGCATTCTAATTTAATTAATACAATATACCTAGGCTAACACCATGCGTTCTTATGGGAGTAAAAATTTAGTTTTTTGTCTCCGTAAATAGGTTCGACCGCCGTTTAAAATTATTTTTCTCGTGTTTATATAACATAGAAGAATAGAATAAAAATTGTGACACAACTACAGCATTGATGAGAATTTTCATAATTATCCAAGGGGTAATTAACTCATTTTTAAAAAAAGTCCCTGTAAGCCACTGACTGCAATTTAATTAAATAATTTTTCTTTATTATAGATACTCCTGTAAGTCTGACAATTATTTTGTCTACTCTAGCCTACCTATATTTGTGTAATGTATCCAATTTGTAAGTAATTTTATTCGTAAAATGTGGTCCTACCTAACACAAGATGATACGCCTTACCATAATATATTTAATTTGAACTCTGCTCGTATTTAACTAGTTACATATTTTATTTAATTCTTCAGTCCAGCTATATTACTCTAACTATACTTTCAAATTCAGCATTTTTCAGAGAAACGTAATTACTTAATAAGATATGACTTAGTAAGTTAAGGTTAATTTTAAGACCTAATATAACAAAATTTATAATATAGGCCTATGGGTACTATATCCTCACTCAAGCAAACTGTTGTAATTTTTTGTACACATAGTTACTTTCATACCACTGAGTCCATTAAATTGTAATATATTTGTCATAAAAATTTTGTTTTAACAGAGCTCTGCTTTAAAAATTAAGGGCTAACATTTGTCAGGTAAAAGAAAAAGTGAAAAGAGAATTTGAACTGTGACTTCTTTAATTTTTGACTTAAACATGCATTTTAATCTCGATTAAATTTTTTAATAAAATTGTGCTGTTTTTAAATTTTATAATATTAACTTGCAGACAGAAAAGGTTTTGCTGGTGACTAAAGAAAGCATCGTTCTTTTATCTTATGTAAAATTTATTATTGCATGCAAGTCTGATTAAAGCTCACAAAACTAAAATTATCACTGCTTACAGCAGGTTCTTAAACCCTATAATTGATGTAGGCCTATAGTGTTATTTTTATTTAATATTCTTATTATTTGTATTTATAATCTGTAACTTAATGTGTAGAATTGTATTTATATTGTTTAACCTCCTAAATGATACTCAACTAATATCACATGAAATTTAAAAAAATTAATATCTTGATATTCTAAAATATTTTATGGGGTGTGTTATACTTAATAGTAGATTTAAATGATACAGAGTATGGATGAATTATCCGTAATGTATTTGCTAGTTATAATACCGTTATAATCAGGGTTATATTATTCAATGTTAATCATTTGAACAGTTTTTGTTTTTCGAGTTTGTATGATTATATTAAAAATCTTTTTCAGGAATCTTCAGTGCAGGGATGTAACCAACCAATAGTGCTAGCTGAACAACAAGAGGATCTGCAGTATGTAAGTTTGTTTTTAACTTTTAGAATTGAGTTCATTTAAATTAAAATAGATTACTATAAAATAACTACTAGATTATGCTGTAAATTTAATTTTTTTAGAAATTTACATAAAATCCATTAACTTTTTGTAAATTCATAGTGCTAACCTACAAATATTGTGCCAGGTTAAGAAAATAAATTATTCTCTTAATTATTAGCTTAATATTCTTAATTATTAAGTTAGTGAAAAATTATGTATGAGTTTTGTAATGATCTTTCAGGTTTCTCCTGAACTTTCCAGAATTGACTGGGAAAAAATGACTATTATTGCACCATCAGTAGTATCAACATCAGATGATATTGATGTGGAAAACATATGAAGTGGCGAAGGTAATATAATCAAAGCAATTTAGCCTATAGATAATTAAAAAATTTTTTTGTCTGTTTGTGAATTTTGTAACATTAGCATATTTGATTTAATGTTTGTTTCATAAGTAGTGTTAGGTTTACCTAAATTATCTTTACTTGACAAACTAGACTTGTATACTTTAAATCAATTAAGAAAATCAGCTTTGAATGTGGCACAATGAATTCATAACATATTTCATTAATGTTTTGTTTTCAAAGCATTTTTTTTGTTTGGGCGTTAGCCTATTTAATTTGTGTTATGGCAAAGTTAATTTTCTGCATCAGGAATGTCCTATTTCATTGAGCAAGCTTTATAGGAGTTTTTGAAGTTTGTGATAAAATAGCCATTAATGATTGTTTTGTCTTGTTAATGACAACAATATAAAGTTATTAACAGTCCCATTTACATTTTAAATGAGAAAATTTAGTAACATAGTAGTTGGAATCATTTTTAATTAGTAGTATTATAGGGTGTCAATGCTTTCAAATCAGAGGCTTCCTTTGGAAAGTATAATCATATGATAATTTTAAGATAAGTATTATTTGAAGCTCTAAATAAGTTTGTTTATATTATTTTTTATATAAAGAGTTTTGGAAGCTGCTGGAAAAACAAAAGTTCTTAATAAAGTACATAATTAGTTTAATAACGTTATTTCCCATAAAATTGCAATTATTTCATTTAGTAATTTGCACTTATGTTGATACTGGCAATGACAATTATTTTTCTCTGTTTGCTAAAATTCTTTCTTTGTTACAGAGTCCATTGTTGTAGAAGCTCTTATATCGCCAGATGGTTGTGCAAGATTTATAAGTTTGGAGGTAAATTTCTCCTTATAGAACTGCTGTATTCTTATATAGTTAACTCTCTCTGACCTCTATTTTGCACTATGAGGTGTACATTTATTTCCATTCTTATTTGGTATTCTTTTATCTCTACTATTATTTAGTTACAATAGTTTAATCATAGTAGTCTCTTTATAATTGGTTTAGTGTTTTTTGTACACTGGTCTGTCCCTTAGTGTATATCATTGACTAACATTACTTACACCTGGTGTCACATGACAGGTGTTCTTAATTACGATTATAATACATTATGTCCTTTCTTATAATATTCTTATACTATTACAATAGTGGCATTACACCTTACTTGTGGTATAGACATTAACCTTTTACTTCTATTTGGTATTATAAAGTGGTTTTGTTCAACTTTTACATAGTGAATCCCCTTTTGGTCGGTTTTGGTTCACTTTATTTACTTAAATTCTTATTTAAAATCCATTTTGGGTATCTTATATTGGTACCTGTAGAAAGCTTATCATTTCTTCTTGGTTTAAGGCACAAAACATTTTGGTTTAGGTAGGCTTTTCCTACTGATAGATGTGAATTTAGGTGAACAGTACCTATCTTAGGTTATGTGATTTCATCATTTGTACCAACAATGTGTATGTTAGGTTGATACAAATTTACATTCTTTTAACCTTATTTTCTCAAGTTTGGTTTTATTAATGATAACTCTTTAGTTATTGCCTTTTCTTATCTTACATGATTGTTCGACTATTTGACTAATATTTGTTATTATTATGAGACAATTTTAATACTTCTTTATGTTACATGGGTGCTATGCATAACATGTTACTATGCTTTTATTCACAGCTTCTATTCAGTTAACAGTATAGTTACTTTCATTCTTTTATAACATATCTTGTCCTATACATTTATAATATTATCTGTTGTATATTGGTCATCTCAGTTAGTCAGTTCTTGTCCATCTCTTCAATCTGTAAGTTGTTCAGTCATTGGATATACGGGTAAGATGTTGTTCTATAGTTGACTGGCTCTTGGAATCTATATTTTATGCCATGGTTGTTAGGTGTCTTTCTCGTAGTATGTTTCTTCCTTGTCTTCATTGGTTCCTTACTGACCGAAAACTATTGGGTTGTTGGTTCCTGTGGCACAATCATTGTTTGGTGCATCTTCTTTTTCTTATAATGTTATTTCACTTGTTAGTTACCATTAGTTTTATTAACTCTTATTGTTGTGAGTTTATCCTTGGTGATGAGTAGCTCATGTAGTTTCATGCTTGGCCTTTTAGAAGAAACACTTGTTTGTCTCTTTCACTCAATTATTGACATGTGTTAATATTTTGGGTTACTGAAATATTTGGGCTCATATGTCTGTTACAATATTAACTGGTTGTAGGCATATAAACTTATACACTGTTGTGAGAATTGTACAAAAGTACCTTTAAGCTAATTTCAAAACACAACATTTCAGAATTAATCACATTATTTCACTTTATAGGCTATGTCACACCAAAAGAAAATGTACAGGTCACTTTCAACAACAGTTGACAACAGCTGACTGAATATTATCCGATGACAAAATACTAAACAGATGGGAGATAGTCACACCAACCAACCATTTTGTATATAGTCTTTAAAATGAGATTTTTTTGCTTGTACACGGAAAACCTGGATCACTGTATTAAGATATATATTTTAGATATGTAGGTCAATTTATTAATTTTGAGCTATTAATTTAGCTAGTGCTAAGCTTTAAAACACAGTTATTTGTATGAAAAGTACAATTTTATAGGCCAAGTAATAAATCAAACTATGATTCTGTAAAATTGTCACAGGTAGCAAAATAAAAATAATAATAATTCACCTATCTGAATGACGTTTTACAGAATCGTGATAAACATAAAATTACTTTTGATAGTGATCCCATGCTCATCCCAAGTTGAAACTTTCAGAATATGTAGAGGAAAACAGTATCTTTCACATATATTTTTTTGAGAATTTTAAAAATACAGTTTTTCAAAATTCAGTAAATTCAATAATGATGTGTTTATAAAAAATATATATATTCAACTAATTATGTTTTATATCATATGAAAGCCCTTTAAAAGAGCTTACAAATGAACTCAATGTCATTGTTCTAGCTTAATTAGAACACAAGTTGTGAACAAATCAATATTGTTGCGCAAGTCAAAAATTTCATTTTTTTTTACATTTTTGAGCACCCATTACTCAGCAACCTTTCGTCAGAAAAATGTGAAAAAATTGATTTGTGTTGCTATTTATGAATACTACATGCATACTTAATTTCAAATAAATCTAAGAGGGTCAGGTTGTAGCACTTGTTGATTTGACACGGAATATCTCTTAAATGTAACTTGAAGTTTTCATTTTGTTGTAAACATACCAGTCTAGTTTTTCTATTTATAGTTTATGCTATTTTTTTTTAATAATTTGAACTAATTGAACCCCTAATCAATCCTACACTCCCTCGCAGAAAAACCTATATTTAGTTCCTTTATATTGTCATCTGAGTTTAGTTATGTTTGATGTAATAAATAAAATGTTTATTTCATCAAAGGTGTTTTTACTTTTTGTAATTATGTTCTTGTAAATAAATATTCTATGTACTTTATTAATGTAATCTTATAGTTACTGATAAAGTAACAAAGCCCAAATGTCTGTGTGGTATTTTTGTTGTAATAATATTTGTCTGATATGTATTATTTTTCCAATGTTTTTATGTATCTTCTCTGAAGAAATAAATTGTTCATTATCCTTAATATTTATGAATTATTGATACCATAGAATTGAAACTGTTTTGTATAAATTTTGTAATAAAAAACAATGTACTTTGTAACGGTACAGAATTGTGTGATCCCATTGTTTTAATTCAAATTAGTTTTAATTTTCAAATTGTCAGATTTCGCCTGTGAGGTGCCCCAGTACAACATACACTGTTAGCCTAAACAACTGTCTAGACGTATTACGTAACCGCCCCAGCAGCAGTCCTTGTGAATAACAGTATGCAGTTTGTCACCACAGAAGCAACAACAGACAGTACGGTGTTTGCATCAGACGGTCACCTTAAGTAGTCAGTCAGTGGTTAACTAAAACACTCGGTTGTTAATTACCAGTTTATACAGACTAGACAGTGGCAGATTACAGTCGTCTGCAAGTGAATTAAAAAACAGTGGCCTCGGGCGCAAGATAGGCCGAAAATAACATAATCGGCCTATCCAGTATAACTATTAAAGTTATAAAGCTAAAAAGCTATTAGTGTTTGTATCAACAAAGTCACGTTGACCGACACAATCCTTAAGTGTGAACAATATGGTTGTAGTAAACAGTAGCTGTAAAAATTAGTAACTGTACCAAGACAAAATTAAGTGAGTGATAAAATAAGTGCATCACCAGTTGGAGCAAAAGCCACTACCAGGATGAGTACAATATTATCAATTCAGAACATTTAACTATAACATTTCAGAACAATTAACATTTAACTATATTGTAACAATTGCATTTACAGACGTTTTGCTAAACAAAAGAAATCTCTAAGGGAACATATCAGTTAACGTACTGGTTCATAATGTAGTTGTCGTAGGCTAGCTGATTATGAAATGCTTATTATATATAATCCCTCAACTCAAATTTCACATTATAATAAAATCAGATTTTGTTTAAATTACAGCATGTGTAGAGAGTAAGTTATTACGCCTGTTTAACATAACCTGTCCTGTATGGAAAATCTCGCCTAAACGGACCTGGTAAGTAATTAAGAGTAAATAAGGGGAAAATGCATTAAGGTTTCCATATTTGTCCTTTTTAAAAATATTGGTGGCGACCTATAAGTTTGGGAATCTTCTGTTTTTGGTAAGTCAGGGCGAATGCGTAAAAGGTAAGTAAAAGTTTAATATAAGGGGGGTAAGAAAATAGACCGTATCAAGTGGCGACCCTGCCAGGATGACTCATATGGAATTTTCTGATATGGGTATAGGCCTGATTGGAAGTACAAGACAGGTTGTGTTAATGGCGTTTGTGTGAATAATTAGTGTAGGTTTTATAAAAGTGTATTATATAATAATATTTCTTAAGTATGGCCAAGGTACCGGAAAACGGGGTGGGTCTAACATGGGCTGATACATTGAATTATTTGAAAAGTCAATTTGAGGAAATAAAAAACTCACAAAGACAATGGATTAATGATGTGAAAAAGCGAAACGAGAAGTGGGAAAGTGATAGATGTAAGCTACTAGAAAATAAAGAAAGTGACTTAAACCAGGTGAGTAGTTCTGATAGAGGAGGTAAAAATGATGACGATACTTTTACAGACAATAGAGTTAGTTTAAGTACAGATGAAATAAGTGAAGATAGTGAAAATATAAGGGTTAATCATAATGAAGACACAGGTAAGTGTAGAGAGAATATAAATAATGAAGTAATGAATTACAAGGTAAGTGTAGGTGTTAAAATAAATAACGATTATAATGGGGGTGAAATAATGTTGAGTAATAATAAAGAGGTATTTGAAAATGGGGTATCAAATAGTACTATATTGAGTAATAATGGTAGTAAAATTGAGAGCAGAAAATTAGTTGAGGTTAGAGGATTGCTAGTTAGTGATCATAATGAGTTAGAAAGGGAGTATAGAGATAGTTTAATTGTAGAGGGTGAACAGGGGGCAAATTTTTCTGTGGTTAAATGTGAAGCAGAGATTTCACAAGTGGTGCAAGAGGATAAAAGATCCTCACTAGGACATTTGGGCGACAATGGGTCGGCAAATAGTCAAATACGTTGTTTGTGTTTATCTGGTAGGGCCAGATGGTGTTTAAATAATAAAGTGGTATTGCCCTCTGTGTGGAATGAGAATGGGAAATGTTGTGAGAAGTATTGTGATGAAAGTGATTATGAGAGAGAGAAAGAATTAGAGTGTTTCAAGTTAAATAGAAGTTATAAAGAGCTGATAGAGATTTTGAATATCAATATTATGGTAAATAATGTGGATTTACCTTGTGTAATAGTAAACAATGAGTATATGGATGATAAACATTTACCTGTGGGGAGAGTTAATGTACCGGTAGTAGCAGAATATTGTAATAATGATGTAATTGTAATAACAAACACTGACGGAGACTTTATAAAACATACTAATGCAGACTTGATTTATGATAAGATAATTATAGGGGGTAACCCTATATATTATTATTTTGGTACAATGAAAAAAATAAGTTCTTACGGTTATAAAACAAAAAACAGCCGTATGTTGTGTATCAGCAAAATTGAAAAGTGTTATGTGCAGAAAACACTAATTTTTGATGATGGAGGTTGAATATAAACTCAATGAATGGACATTTAAATATTCTAGTTTATGGTAATGACCTGGCTGATTTAGTTGTTGAAGTACGGTAAATGATAAAAAATATGACGAAACTTTTGTAAATAAATGTATTGTGTTAATATTATTTTGTTGTAATGTACAGTATAGCTTATGTGTAACATATGTTTGTAATAAGAACAAATGGCATAATAATATTTACTAAATGGTATTCACTAAAATAATGAACAAGAGATAATAATGAATTTTATTTTGAATTGTGTGATCATATAAAAATTTGTTTTAAATAATGTAAGCAAAGTCAAACTGTTCTGATTGAAGTTAAAATGAAGTTAATGTAAAAAAGGTCAATTTTATTAATGAAGCAAAATTAACTCTGCTTTGAATTGTAACAAATAAGTGATAAATATGTTAACTAAAAGATTTATAGAAATTGAAAGTTGAAGTATATGTGTCAGTATATGATGTAATCATGAATGTTGAAACTGAGAGTATTTATAACAACAGTCTGGCAGACAACTGTTTATGTAAACAGGTATGTTGTATGTTTTGACTAATGTGTACAGCCAGGTGTTGAAGTTGATAGCAGTTTTATTCTGATGAATCAGGGCTATGAACATTCTATTATGAAATAAAAAGAAATGCCAGATGTGAAGAAATGAAGGTAAAAATTTTAAATAATAAGGAAATGACTTAATGTTTTGATTGTACGACAGTTAATATTTGTGTGACAGGACGTTGTTAATGTAAAATCATTCTGATCAAATGTAATGAATTTTGAAATTGTTAATTAAAACCATAGTAATCAAATTAATTGAAGGCGAATTTTAATAATGAATGTAAATTTATTTTTGGTTTGGAATTAATTTATAGTTACTTTGGTTTGAACTGTGTATTGAAATAATAAGGTAATAATAATTAAAGTTAATTAAAGTTTTACAGAAGGTTGATTTAATGTTAGTTTTATTATAATACTTGTATTTTAAGTAATCTACTTGTATTTTTGGTGGGGAATAATGCTTTGTTAAGGGATTAGAATTAAACCGTAAGTTTATATTATTTTAAACTAAGCCAGTACTTTGTAAATAAACAACCAGTACTTTGTTAATGAACCAGTATGACTAAGAGGAACCAATCGGTTGTGGATGTGGTATAATGAAATGCCTTTTTGTTAAATTTTAATTGAATGTTTTAGAGTCGGGTGATACTGTGGCGGGTATCCGTCCGAGCTTATGGTGTTGGGATCTCGAGGAGAGAAGTCCAGTAAGATCGGATGGGTGCTGCTACAGTTGCCAGACTAGGGGGGTAAGTACCCATGATTTTAGTAGAAAGTTCAGGGGGGTTGTGGCGCCATATCCGCACTGATCCTCTTAGGTTCTAGGCAATGAGAGTTTGAATGCTTCAACCTTCAACCTCTCATTGGGGGGGGGGGTATTGTAACTGTACAGAATTGTGTGATCCCATAGTTTTAATTCAAATTAGTTTTAATTTTCAAATTGTCAGATTTCACCTGTGAGGTGCCCCAGTACAACATACACTGTCGGCCTAAACAACTGTCTAGACGTATTGCATAACCGCCCCAGCAGCAGTCCTTGTGAATAACAGTATGCAGTTTGTCACCACAGAAGCAACAACAGACAGTAAAGTGTTTGCATCAGACGGTCACCTTAAGTAGTCAGTCAGTGGTTAACTAAAACGCTTGGTTGTTAATTACCAGTTTATACAGACTAGACAGTGACAGATTACAGTCGTCTGCAAGTGAAATAAAAAACAGTGGCCTCGGGCGCAAGATAGGCCGAAAATAACATAATCGGCCTATCCAGTATAACTATTAAAGTTATAAAGCTAAAAAGCTATTAGTGTTTGTATCAACAAAGTCACGTTGACCGACACAATCCTTAAGTGTGAACAATATGGTTGTAGTAAACAGTAGCTGTAAAAATTAGTAACTGTACCAAGACAAAATTAAGTGAGTGATAAAATAAGTGCATCACCAGTTGGAGCAAAAGCCACTACCAGGATGAGTACAATATTATCAATTCAGAACATTTAACTATAACATTTCAGAACAATTAACATTTAACTATATTGTAACAATTGCATTTACAGACGTTTTGCTAAACAAAAGAAATCTCTAAGGGAACATATCAGTTAACGTACTGGTTCATAATGTAGTTGTCGTAGGCTAGCTGATTATGAAATGCTTATTATATATAATCCCTCAACTCAAATTTCACATTATAATAAAATCAGATTTTGTTTAAATTACAGCATGTGTAGAGAGTAAGTTATTACGCCTGTTTAACATAACCTGTCCTGTATGGAAAATCTTGCCTAAACGGACCTGGTAAGTAATTCAAAGTAAATAGTGGGGAAATGTGTAAAGGTTTCTATATTTGTCCTTTTTAAAAATATTGGTGGCGACCTTTAAGTTGGGAATCTTCTGTTTTTTTCGTAAGTCAGGGCAAGTGAATTAAAAAGGTAAGTAAAAGTTAAATATAAGGGGGGTAAGAAAATAGACCGTAACAACTTGTAAGTCATTTTTTATCAGTAACCTAGTGAAAATAACACATTCCTTGTGAAATGCAAGTAGGCCTACCAAATACCTACCAAAAATGTATATCCCCAATTTTTGATAGAATGTTTGATTTTTGTTGCCATCAGAATTTTACTTTGATTTTACTTTCATGTTCCATAAAGAAATGGAAGTATGGTGATGGCAAAAAAATCGTGTTAGAGATTTTTGCAGATTCTGATTGTACTACCCTCAAAACATGAAAAAAAGTAATTTTTTGAAAAGTGTCTGTGTGTCTGTCTGTAGATTTTTTATGGCAAACGATAAGAGCCGCAAATTCAAACAGAATCAAATAATTTTTTGCATACAGCCCTGAATTGTAGAGTATTCAAGACCTATTGTTTTTTGTGAAGATCGGTTAAGATAAAGGGGTAGTTTACCTGCAATATTTTATGTTGTAACAAGAGAAATTTTTTCATGATGAACGATAACTGCCGTAAATTCAAACAGAATCAGATTTTTTTTACATATGTGCCTGAGTTATAGAGGACTCAAGGCCTATTGATTTTGGTGAAGATCGGTTACGGGGAAAGGGTAGTTTACCTGAAACATTTTTTGTTGTAACGTAATAGTTTACCTGATAATTTTTTTTATATATGTACTACGTTATTGGCAACAAAGAAGCAGTTTGTTTTTAAAATTCCTTCCCGGCCTGTTTGGCCGTAGACCAATGTTTTCTGCAAAACCAGACGTTTCGGCAGTGCCATCGACTTCCATCATCAGTGAAAATCAAGTGCGATAACGTGAGGTGGTATACGTTAGTGACCACAGTAAGCGGCTGAAGCAGTAAGTAGAAAGAAGTAGTTTCAATGGAAATATTTCATTTCGAAAATGATTTTAAATATAAATCTTAGAACATGGAAGTCATGTATGATTCTCCATACCAATATTTTGTTCTTAAGTGTGCTATTAAGTATTATGAATCTTCTCCATGTCAAGGTATAGGATTACAGCCTGTTCTGCCTTCACTGAAGGCATCTCTTTTCCTTGCCCTACCTATATCTCGTCTTCCCTGAGGTCTGTATCTTATTACTTGTTTAGGTAGTCTCATGTTTTCCATTCTCTTGATATCCTGCCTCTACTTTATTTGTCCTTCCCTTATTCTGCCGGCTATACAATATACATTTAACTTGGTTCTTATATTTTCATTTCATATTTGATATCTAAGGGTTTGTATTATGAATACTCAACACAATATTTTTCTTGTTAGATTCGAAGTTTTAAGTAATTTTCTCTTAAAAAGTGTGTATGAACATTTTAGCACGACGAGATCATCGGTTTTATTATTATTCTTAAAGTTTTGGTTTTTATTATTAATTTTTGGTTTATTGATTTATTCTACCCAATTCAATCTATTATTGAATCCGATATGAATAAATCGGTTTACTTACTCTTTGACGTCGTTTATTAATTTTGTTTAAATAGTTTAGAATGTTTTTTGTTCCATTTCTTGAGTTTGATTCTGAAGAAGTTGCGTCGACTCTTCTATTATTAGCTGCGGTGAGTTGCTCGGTACTTTCCTGTATAGACACTAACATAAACACAACATGTACATGATACTTACTATTATACTAACATTAATAGTTAATAACATTTTATTATGGCCTATGCATTCTGCACTGGTCATTGTCACTTCTGATAGTGTCCTTTTTCTTCATCTTCTGGTTTTATTACCTTAACTATAGTTTGTTAAGTGAGTTTACTATACTTTAGGAAGTTACCTTTTTATATGGGTTGTAATCCTATCAAATTATTCTCATTATTGCTTGAATATCTCTTATCATTGTTTTGATAGCACTGTTATTATTGTGCAGTAGTTCATTCTGCATTTATACTGATAATTGCTTTGGTTTAAAGTAACCAAGATTACTTGCATCTAGCTGTCAACATGGTTTATTTATTATTATTGTTATTATTAGTATTTGGGTGGCTATAATCCTTGAATTTACTTATTCGAATAGTATTCTGCCTCATTCAATGTTGTTGGTTGAGTTCCCACTCTTTTATGATAAGTTTGCAAGATAATTTTGTTCATCATGCATCCATTCTATGGCAAGCATATAGTTATATTAAATCACATTAATACAGCTTTTATATTTACTTATTACATTATCTGTTTTACAAAAATCGTTCCTTATATTATCTATTTATGTCACATTATAATAAATTTTAGTTTAACAGTGCTTTGGCCTTATTTTTCTATAGTTTTAGTGAAAACTAGTTGTCCAGATTAGGTTATGTTACATTCTAAATATACAACAATGGATTATTGTCGGTTTTGTATTTCTGTATTACATTTGATTTATTTGACTTTATGTAGTACTGGTATATCTATTGGTTGTTATTAGATTACATTTTGTTTATCTTTTATAGTCTTTACTATTGGTAATTAGTGGTTATTTCTAATATCAATTCCACTTTACAATTGGTCATTGGTGTTTTGGACATAGTCCTCTTTTCATGTCTACACATAAATTAGCTAAGAACTTATCTTATTATTATTCATTCTCTTTGTTACTTTTTATGTTCAATAATTCATTCTTATTGATTATTGTTTGTATTACATTGTCAAGGAAGGTATTCACTTAATAAGTTTTGGTCAGTGTCAATTTTTTTTACAGCTTAGGGGTTTAAATCATGTTGTTTATTCCATTTATTCTTTCTTCTTTTATAATAATTCTTTTATTGCCATATGTTAGTTCATTATAATTCATGTTATCTCCCTTTTTTGTGTTTGATCTGGATATTTTCTTCTTCTCTTCACTGATTCCTTCCTCCCTCTTAATAAGTTTCTTCATGGCGTTGTTTTCACTGGTTTCCTTCTCACGGTTAATAGGTTTCTTCTTGATTTTGTCTTTAATGGGTTTCCTTCTCACTGTTTGATCTATTGGGTAATTATGTATGTCGTCTCGTCGTTAGTCTTGCTTTATCTTCTTTAGTTGCACATTTATTGGTAATTCCTTCTTCATTTTAATTCACTTGGTTTTGGCTTATGATACTTCCTTTTTTATCCATGATCGTATGCTTGACCTTGTAGGTATTCTTAATTGTAGTGGCTTTCAACTTATTTGTGGTACGCTGGTGTTGGTAGTGTTATATGTACCATTACAACGTACAAAAATTTGACAGATATTTTTGTCACAAAAAACTTTTATGATATATTGTGTATAAATACACATATAAAGGTATTTTTGCCACAAAAAACGTTTATGATATATTGTGTATAAATACACATATAAAGGTATACAATACATTTGATTTGTTTAACAGTCATTATCAGACAGTATTACCATATAGGGGAGAGCAGAGAGACATAAGTTGATACTTTGTACTTCTTCAAGTGTCCCTTAGTCGCAGCACCTCTGCAACTGTATAACGTTTTTGTTATAGCTTGTAATACGTGCTCCTCCAGTCTGATTATAGCAGTGTACAGTAAAATGAGTCTTTGTTCCCTTTTGTATTTTAGAACTTGTAAAGCAACCTTTTTGTCACTAATTTGCTATGGGTGTTTACAGCTATGTACTTTGTTGGATCCATGGTAAGTGTACAATTGAATCATACTAATACAAAAGCAATGTGGCAGCATGAGGGCAAGTTATGTTTCTCTATAACTCTTAAAAGAAAACTAATTCATAACCTAACAGATCTCAGAATTAATTATGTGTCAGTTACTTGTGATCCTATAATGAAGATTACATGTTTATTAAATCCTAAAAAACTAAAATTTTTAAAATGATAATAGTAATAATGGCTCCTTTTTATGCCGCCTAGGAAATTTAGGAGATAGAATAGGTTGCCTAAAGTGAGTGTTCGACACACGCACTAAAGGTAGAGTGGCCAGCAGCACTACACTTCAGCCACTAATTTTAAAATTAAAGGTGTACCTTCAATTTCACCAGAAGGAAAGTGGTATATTGGTACAATGTAAGTAAAACATTTTGTTCTGTTTTCTTTTTTTCATATTTGGTTCAAACGTACAAGTGAAAAACTTTCTGGGGCGATGTAGCTCACAAACCCTACAAAGACTCAGCGTTTTCCACAACTTGTATTTAGGAAAGAACAAAAAGAAAAATCAGATTTCTGTGTTATGATCTGCACTATTCTGTTAGTTATTATGGTTTGTACCCTAAGAATTTCGTATGTTAGCCTCCGAATACGTGTTTGCAAATAATGTCGATTTTCTGGTGAACTGGGCTGGTAAAAGATTGTTTTACTGGCTTCATGCAGCGACATTCAAGGTTGTCTTTTAGAGAGGCTGAAGCAACAAGTTTTGCAATAGCATTTAGTTTTAATAAACATAACATAAAACTTTCTTCAATATTGGAATTCTGTGATAAGTCGCCTTCATTTTTATTGTCACAATATTTGGAATGTGAAGGAAACCAGGCAGCATAACAACAGTGCACTGTCCTAACAAAGTTGTCAGTTTGAAGGGAAATAAACAAGTCAGTAGGGTTACCCCTTTGGAAAAGGGTGAAACCAGTGGTATTTTCATAGATGGCAGCTGGAAACCACCACTTATCGTTATCCCCAGAGTGTTATGTAGATATCACTTTGATTATTTATGGACCAGCAGGTTGTATTGGAGTAGCACATCCATCAAGATAAATTACAGCCTCTCTTTTTTTACTATTTATGAAACAGTTTATACCTCATACCCGTTACAATCTGACTTCAGCCATTAGACAAGTGTTTATATGGCCTGTTTCGGTGCAGCCGCTGAGAGCTGGATGACAATAAACCCAGATAAAACCATGACATTATATGACATACCTGGGCTAGCAAAAGATACTCTTTCAAAGGCAGCTACACCATCTAATTAACAGCAGGTTTTAGTTCAACTGGAATTTGGCCATTAAATGAAAATATATTCAGTATCGAAGAGTTTCTGTGTTCACCTGTAATTGACAGAGAGATAGGAGACAAAAGTAATTATGAAGGAAGATTAACACCAACAAAAGATTGTCAAGAGACTACAGTAGCCGGACCTCCCACGTCGGGAATAAACGAGACATCTGCTAATACCTTATCACAATTGACACCAGAATAAATTCACCCTTATCCGAAAGCGACTGCAAAAATAAAATAAAAATGCGCCAAGAAGAAAAAGTCAAGTATTCTCACTGACTCCTATTAAAAAAGCAATTCGTATTGAAGAGGAGGCATGACAAAAGAAAGAGCGATCAAAACGGAAACTAATCATGAACGATAAAACGAAGGCGATTTGTGGACTGTATAGAAACGGTCAATCAAACTCTCCAAGACTTGAGAAATTGTAACAAATTAGTGGGTAGCATAACTTTTGTTATTTTAGAGGATTCTCGCTAGAGATTACCGGTAACTTCAAGAGGAACCCGCGCTGATATTGTCTCAGTGTGTTTAAAGTCCTCGGCGATGTGGAATGCTATTCAGACTAAATTTTCAAAGCAATATGAGAGCCCATTTAGGAGGAGGAGATGGTGATTTTTCTACAAACTTACTGCACCTCGGTGACGGTAGTGTTCCTAATGACGATAGCTTCACAGAAATTGACGAAAAACTGGGACATAGTAAACAGTACAACTGTATTAATTGCTAAAATCTGTGCAAAACGTCAAGTGTTTACCGTACTTGATAAAAATTACAAGTGGTTATTCCCAAAGAATTGAATCTGTGAAGGAAAATAATGATACAAGTTTGGAAAATTTTTCTGGGGATAATAAAAAGTACGAAGAATCTATTAACACCGTATTTAATATTGAAAATATAGTGTACTATCTCCAAGAATTTTTGAATTCTTTAAATGAATCTTGCATTCCGCCACAACGGTTCATTCTAAAGGTTGGCACTCCAACAATGTTGTTGAAAAATTTACATCCTTCTAACATTTGCATAATACAAAATGCAGGTGACACAGGAATTTCTGTGTCAAGTAGGTAATAGCATTATTATCGACTCAAAAGCCCTCTTCACACACACATTCGAATCAGTAGGTTACTGGTTGTTAGTATTACCTGTTTAAGCCTACCTGGTGTAATTACCAACTTATAAATTGTAACATTCTTTACTTTAGTACACACTTGAAGGAAATTAACAGTTTCGAAATTACATCCATTCCATTTACATAATTTTCATTAAACCTACTTAATATGTAGTGGTGGCGATAAGCTTTTCCAGGTTTTACTAGTACTTGACCTACAACGGTCTGATCTCCTACACTCAGTGCCTCTGTCTTTAATAATCACTGCTTTTTTTACATAATAATTTTCCCATTCCTGCATAGAATTTACCCGTTCGCACAGAAGGCAACAGAATTTAGTGAATCCAAGCTGCAATCGAAGTAAAACTACGTTACTTTCACATCTCCGTAGGTATGCCACGAAAATCTGTCATACTGAATTCTGCTCAATAAAAGTTTCATACTATCACATGATTCCAACATGGAAGCAGTATAAACTGAAGGGATTGGTGACCATTTATTTTCAGTGTGAAGTAGTACTGCTTGCAAATTAACCTGTGAGAGTCAGGGCCGCATTTACGCACAGGCTATCTAGGCTGCAGCCTATGGGCCCGCACCACAAAAAAAAACTGTTTAAAAATTTTAATTTTGAATAGATTAAAACAAAAATGTCTTTGTTTTAATACCGTGGTGCGGGCCCTCTTATAATCATAAAAGACATCGACGCAGTTATTTCATGTGGACTAATTCGGCTGAACTCTTCAGTGGTCAACTGATATGAGTGAGTCAGCATTCAGGAAACTCGATCGCTTGGCGTTGCTTGGGAACTAGAGGGGGTTTCTCTTGGACCTGCTTTAAGTGACAATGTTTGCTTGGAAAATGACATTGGATTGTGGCCGGAGTTTATGACACAAGGTAATATATATTACTGCATAAAAATGGGCGCCACAGCACTTCATAATTGTGACGGTGATCTATTTGACTGTAAATCTGTACACAGTATTTTGGGATGATATCTTGGGACAAGTAAACAAAACTAGTGAAACTCTGCAGAACCCTAGATTGGACATGAACACAGCCGCCTCAGCACTGACATCGCTAACAAGCTTCATAGGAACAAAACGGGATAGCTTTGAAGAATATGAGGTGAAAGCTGCTGAGTTAACTGATTGCACTGAGTATGAGAGTGAAACACAGCGCAACCACAAAATAAACGTGCGTTTGGCACCTCCTGACTGTCCCAGTCCAAGCACCAGAAGGTTAAGCTGACGTCATCAGAAAAATTTTGAACCCAGAGTTTCCTTCCTGTCATAGATCAATTTGAATCTTCATTGCGGCAGAGTTTGAGGCATACAAACTAGTTGATACCCGTTTTGGGTTTCTCAACAAGTTGGATACACTTACTAATGAAGAGATAATTGCAGCAGCTCAAAACTTAGTAGAAACATATAACAATGACTTAGACGATCAATTGGGAAATGAACTGATTCAGTTCAAGGCTTTTTACCATGATTTTCAAAAAGATGATGAGGAAAATGAAAAAGTCAGTCAGTTGAGGTGGATGTACAAACTCCTCCTAGAAAGAAACGTCAAAGATTGTTTTCCTAATATCGAGGTCGCTCTAAGAATGCACCTGTCACTTATGGTCAAAACTGCAGTGGAGAAAGGTCATTTTCAAAATTGAAGTTGATCAAAAACAGGCTTCGAACCTCCATGTTAGAAGACAGGCTCAACGTTTTGGCTTTGCTCAGCATTAAAAGTGAGATTTTAAGACAACTAATTTATGAAGATATTATAAGTAGATTCATTAGTATGAAGTGTAGGCGCAAACCAATTAGCCACTAAGCCATTTCCAAGTTAAGTTATATGTAGTAACTACAATTTAGTAGTAAATTGTACACACAGTATTTTCATACATATTAGTGTCATAGTATTGTATAGTACTGTAATATTACTCTACTCACTACTGTAGTAATGTAACTTACTGTAGTATAGTATCGTCTTTTAACACACTGCTAATAAATTCATTTCACACCCAAACTTTGTGTTCTTTTTTTAATATAGTTGTTCATAGCAATGTTAATAAATCGTGTTGAATATCTTAATGATTTTCAATTCTTTTCATTTTTATGTCATCAATTCATTAACTTCTAAATACTGTACAGTAACATTTTCTACAATTAGTAATAAACTTTAAATGTTTCTGTTTAGGTTTTTAGTTAGAAAATTGCTCTAAAATTCGATTTTTGCAGGTTAATTTTCAAAAAATTTCCGGACCCCCCCTGTTTTACTGGGGGGTATGGAATACTCCCCAGACCCCCGGTAGGGCCTGCACCACAGGTTCAGCCTAGGGGTCTACAGATCCTAAAGACGGCCCTGTTGAGAGTCTATAAAAAAACTAAGTTACCAAAAACTGCTTGGTAAATTTCAGTTACCAAATCTAGCATATGTACAGTGAAATCAAGTTAATATTTAGATTATATAATGAAAAACAAAAAGGGTGGGAAGGGTTGACTTTTTTGTAAAAAGAAATTAATTATTTAATTATAAAAATTATGTATATAGATAATTATGGAATTATTAAAAATGGAGTAAAATCAATAGGTTAAAAAAAGTTCGTATAAGTCTTGAGAGGAGGGAACGGTAGAAAACTGTTTATGTTATGAATGCTTAAGCCTACAAATCGTGATAGTTATTATTATTATATTATTACTATAAAACAACTTGGATTTCATTGTCCATGACGTGTCCGTTACTTAACTAAATATCACTATTGTAATAACGACTCGGAACACTAAGCTTAGTGTTCCGAGTCGTTATTACAATAGTGATATTTATAAAACAACATTTGTATTATTTTAATACAGACAGGCGTGAATACAGCCTTCGAATGAATTAGTAGTACGAACACGTCAGCCTGCCAACAGACATTAGATCTGTATATTTATGTGTCAGCCAAAACAGTAGTACTTTTGTAAATATAGACTGTTGTGTCATTATGACATTAAGAATGTTGTTGGCGTGAATTTGTTTAATGAGACAGATTTCTTTATCTCTGCCTTTGTTTCTCTCTGTTAGTCTCTCTCTCTCTCTCTCTCTCTCTCTCTCTCTCTCTCTCTCTCTCTCGCTCTCTCTCTCTTGCGCGCGCACACACGCATGCACGGGATCGCCACTCATACAGTTTCTTCTTTTCTTGTCACAATTTCAATGTTACACACAATCCCTCACTGTCCTTTTCCTGCCCCCTCGCACTTTGTTAACTTCTCCATCAAATCCTAACCTATACGTCAAATTAGATCGAAACTAGACACATTTTGTAATAGTTTAATCGATGTGCCTAAACCAGAAAAATTATTGGTCACTTGTGTGAAAGAAGAAACTTAAATTTATTTACTTTATAACAATTCCCCCTAAATAAAAGGGAAATCCCCAAATTCATATTTCGAAGCCACCTGTTGTAGATAAAACGGTATTTCTCTTGGATACATACGTTTAATCTCGTACAAACGTTTTTATGTGTGTTCCCATCAGCACCGACACACCTGTACAGGCTTCTCCATATTTTTCTACACCTGTCCAAATATGACTATACTGATTACAATAGTAATTTTTTCTGCGGTTGATTATGACCATAAGATATGTCTTTATAGTTCCTTTGAAATACCATTATTTTCTGCTCATTCGTACAAGACTTTTAATTGTTGAATGTGCCAATTCTGATAATCTTTGCTAAACCCAAATATTAATGTCATACGGCGTCACCTTATTATGTATCAAACAAAATTAGAACAAATCACTGTTATTTTAGCAGTAGCTTTTTTAAGGAGCCCAGAGTAGGCCTATACCTACCCGACACACACATTTGAAGGATCAGTATTTTGTCTTGGAGTTCACTCTCCCAGCTGAGACCAGGAACTCGCATTTGAACTTCTATCATCAGCTACATAATGTAAATCCACTTACGTGTAAATCCTAGATAAATGTACAAGCCTATGCTCTAAAAGCCTAAGCTATGGTACCCACAATCATCTACGTTTTACTAAAATAATGGTTGCAAGTTAAATTTTTTGATTCATGTTGATGCTTTTGTCTCGAAGAAACCAGGTAAATTAATCGGCTTTTCGTATCCGGCCGACGATGGTGTGCTCCCACTTACGAACAGTGGCACTTGCAACTCGTTTCACTTGCGAACACTCAAGTAGATAAGACACGTAATTAATTTTTGATACGTGAGAGTACGTCCCACTTGCGAACACACAAACAACGATGTATGTACATCCACCCTGTACATGAAGGGGGATTATCTGTTTATTCGTGAAGTTGTGAAATTGTTGAAGTTGCGCTTCTTAAACGAAAGATGAAAACAGTACAATTTACATTTTCTCCTGTATAAGTACAAAAAACCAATTTAAAACTGATATCGCCTGTCATAACAGCTGACGTAAAGCATCTATATTGTTGTAACGGGGTAGATATGAGGGGTTTTTTATTTTTATTAAATTTGGGGTTTTATTTTATTAAAGATTTTAAATTCATTTTTCATCTGTGGGGACAGCCACGTGTTTGAATCTAGAAGCGTAGATTCTAACAAAGGAACTGTGGTGAAACAATTGTAAAGGAATATGCGGGTTGACAATTCGTGGAATTTTGCGGCTGTGTGACACCTGCGCCCAAACGCACTACATCGGCGGGGCGCAGACTGACGCCGAGTTGTTGGAAACAAGATGGCTTAGAGATGAAATTTGTTCGCCACGTGTATCGGAGGTGACGGAAATAAAACTTAGTCCTGCCTACATTGGTGACGTCGACCAGTGCTCACTCAATATCGTCGACGTCAAAGACACGAAAAACACACGTGTTACCTGAACCGCTACCAAGACTTTGACAGCAAAGACGGTGAACGACGAAGAAATTTGATTGCAACCAAGGCAGTAATGTCCGGCATCATGTATGGGCAGTCCACGAGAAACCACAACACCTAACGGACGCAGATAGAGCCGCGTGGACCCGGTCGGCCAAAACTTTATAAAATATGTAGAACTCAGTCTAATACAGCTATTATACCGGCCGGGATCCAAGAAAATAACGGGCGTACAAAATTAGAACGGATGAGGTGAAGTGATCATCGAACAAAGTTAATTAATGTGAATTCAACTGGCGAACTAAGAAGCACGTGGCCAAGGCAGGATAACATCAGTTGGGTAAACCAGCGTAATAATTCATTAGTATAAACAATCAGTGAACGTAAATATGGGGTTTGTATAAATAACAGGGTAATTGTAAATTAGTATGAATGTGAGAATGGGCAGACTGGGCTGTTTTATGTAAGTATAAGATGAATATTTAAATGTGTCAATATAAGATGTTTCGCTAATATTTAAGGAACTTTTAATTGGTTTTGAATTTTGGGTAAGAATATGTCATGATTAGAGAACAATACAAAAAAAGAAATAATTATATATTAAAAAATGTTTTTTAATCTATTCACAAAATGCGAGTTGCGTAAGTTATTCACACAACCTTAAATCATGCTTGCATCCTAGACGTTCGTATGACGTAACTCTGGGCAGAGAAAAGATTTTAAGGTAAGTGAAAAAGTGGAATAATTTTCTTTATTTATTTGTGTTTGTAATAAATTAGATTATCACAATTGGCGTGTCCGAAAGGGACAGTTTTTATGAATTGAAAATTTAATATAAAAACCACACCTACAAGTAGAATGCAAGCGTGATTCGAGGTTAAATAACGGTACGCAAAAAACGCGTAGAAGTACGTAATTTACGCATGACGTACATAAGATTGAAAGTGTGTTATAATAAATTAAACTAATTAAAGTAAAGTAATAATATAAATTATAAAGAATAAGAGATGGCTACTAACGAAAATGAAGTTGATGTAATTGTAGGCGATAAAGTCGAATGTAAAGTAATGAACGAAAGTAACGAAAATATGTCAACTGAATCGGCTGATAAAAGCGATTCAGGTATTCAGACAGAGTCACTGTCAATGAGTGACACTAATGTAGACGAATCTATCAAAATTAGTGAGGCAGGAGCTAATTCTACTCCTGTAATAAGTAAAACAAAAGAAAAAGAATATTCCACGAGTGATATATTTAATTTTATGAGAGCAATGTCCGATGATATTAAGCAAAATAATAATAATTTCAATGATAGATTTGATGAATTAAAAAATGATATTAACGAAATTAATAAACGTTTAGAGAATACTAATGAGATAATAGAAACTAGCTTTAACAGATTAGAACAGAGTATAGAGAAAATGGTAGAGTCAGTAGAAAAACAAATGTATAAAAATGTGGTATTAGAGAGTGATACGTTGAAAATAGATAGTGAGAGAGTAAGTGAGAGTGAGAGAGTAATAGGTTGTAACGGAGTAGTAATTAGCGTTGACGAATTAGAGAAAGAGTGGCAAGAGAGATTAGATGAGTATGTAGGGCAGAGGGTAAATTTTCCCCATATTTATGATGAACCAAGGTGTTCGAAAATGTTATTGTTGAATGGCAAGAGTCCCGTGTTAGTGGAAGATTTGAGTTGTTTCCCTTTTTTATATGAATTAGTACCCTCTGTGTGGAATGGTGTTGAAAGTGAGAGATGGTGTTATGATGAGAGAGATTTAGATAGAGAGTTGTGTATTGATAGAGAGATAGAATTATATAAGTTGAAGAGAAAGTATAATGAGTTGAAAGAAATGTTAGAAGTAATAAAAACAAAGGATATAAAATACTTACTTTGTAGAGTAGAGAGTGCGAATTATTTTGATTATACCTGTTATAATAATAATTTACCTTATGATGAGAAAATAACTGACCTTAGATTGAATATAACTACTAATGGAGACTAGACAAAAATAAATAATGCTGACTTGGTTTATGATAAAATAATTATAATAGGAAGTAACCCTATATATGATTATTATGGTAAAATGAATGAACTAAAATTTTATGGTTATTACACACAGGATAGCCATATGAGCTATGTAAATAAAATTGAAAACTGTTAGTGAAACCCAGACTAATATTCGATGATGGAGGCTGAACATTAAATCAATAGATGGATATTTTAAATATTTTGATTTATGGTTCTGACCTTGCAAACTTGGACAATGAAGTGTGATAAAACTGAATAATTAATGACAAAAGTTTGAAAATATATTTTTAGTGAAATTAATTGTGTGTATTGTATTGTAAAATGTTAGGTAAACAAGGTATGTAGTAGAAATTGTTGTGATAATAATAATAATATTTTGCAGTCTAAATAAAGGACAAAATAACGTTGAAGAGGATAACGAATGAATTGTAATTATTGTAATTGGGAGAGTAATTAAAATTGTTGTGTTTTCAATGATTAATTTAATTAAAATAATTTGAGGTGTTTAAATATTGGTGATTGATTTAAATGTTGTATAATAGAGTTTTCTAATGAGTTTAAACTATTTTATGAGATGTAAATTTGATAGTAATAAATAGATAAATGTTAAATTGTTTGGTATGAAATAACACTGTTTTTAATGTTTCAGAGGTTACGTGGAGGTATTGGTGTGTGTGGTGTGTATATTTTGTGTTTATGTCAGTAGGTGAATAATGTACTGTAAGTATAAAACTTATGATACCAATTAGATAGAGTAAAATGTTTACAGGTGTGAAAAGATTTTGATTCAATAATGAAAATAATTTGAGATAATGGTACTAAATAGAAACTATAATTAAAAAGTAATAATAACTGAAAGGTGATGTAAAATAAATGTTAATAATGAATTTGAAATTTTGAGGAATCTAATTCCAGACAGGGATAAATAATGAAATGATGATATATAAAAGAGTTAATGAAAAATTTCAAGTAATAATGTTTATAAGTTTCTATACAAATTATTTAAAAGAGAATTGTTTGTTTAATGTATGCTAACGATCAAGGTTAATGTCTGTTTGTTTATTATGTTATGTAATGATACCATACAAGATGTGTGGGTAATTTTGGGGGGTAGAGTGGTGTGTATGGAAGTGGTATAATAATGGAATGTGGGGACTGCTATTGTAGAAAGATTTAGTGTAGTTATTAGTGTGCTATCGCTGTGGTGGCATGTGCCACAGTAGATAGCGGAAAGTGTTGGGGGTAATAGAGAGTGTTACCTCCATCGGAGGCCAACATGGCGTAAAATGCACGGCACACCCTTTTGTACAATTTTATATTGTATCTTGATAAATTGCCGTGCCGTGCAGAGAAATGATGATGATAACATGCCTGAAAGTAGAGTTGATTTCCCCGACTTTTCAGGCGATTACTGCCTTACCAGCACTAATCGTGGTTTTGGCTAGCGGTCAGCTATGGCCATAAATTAAGAACCTTGACCATAGCTGGCTTGAAATTGGTTTATATTAGAAATTGATGGGGGGTGAATTTAGGGGAAATCCCGGAAACTATGGAACAGCGGCTGCCACTCTGTTTGAGGAGGAACAGCAAGGCCAGGTGGTAGACCTGCATTAAGGGTGTGTAATTATGTAACAAAAGATATGTTGATATCTAAATCTTTCAAATGTAACGCTGAAGCAAGGACACGGAGATGTAAATTCCTCCACCAATGCCGTCCTTGTGGAAGCACATGGGCGCAACAGTCCAACAGAAAAAAGCAATAGTGTGTGTGGCTGGAGGTTGCTCAGGGGAGCAACGAATTAAAAATTTTGTAACCTAAAGATGATGACTCGCTCCTGAAATAATTAAATAATAGTATCATGATTTGAGAAATAATTACATTAGATGTTCATTGTGCTGTGTTTATTCTATCTTATAAATGTATTAGTTTATTGTGTTAGAGGTAAGGATTGATAAAATGTGTAATTTATACAATTTTGAAATGTGTTTATAGTAAGGTCATTCACCTTGCTAAGAAAGTCACCTGATCCGCTGTAGAATGTCACGTATAAATTGTTTGTGAATTTCCAAGGTAACTAATGTTTGAATATAATGTTTTTAATGTGTTAAAAGATTTTGATTTAAATGAGGAAAATAATTTGATATAGTTGAGAAAAGGTGTAAAATGATGTGTAAAAGATAGTAAAAGGTAGATTTTGGGTGACTAATATTTTGTTAGGACATGTAGATCAGTCCATGTTAAGTTTGAAGTGGTAATAGAGAGAATAAAATTGTTGTGAGTTAATGTAATGTAGAATTTGATATGTAATGGTGACACAGTAGATATGGGGAATATGTGTAGAGTATTGATTGATATATTGATGTAATAAGTAAATTGAGGTATTTTGTTGTAGTTGAAGTGATGTAATGAGAATAGTAATTAGAGTTGATGGGAATTTTGTAAGAGGGGGTGGTGTGGTAGGAGTCCGCAACAAAAGGGTTGGGACGGGAAGGGACCGTTTAGTGCCGGAAAGGGTTGCCTTGGGATAAAGTCCAGGAACCAGATAAGGGAATGAGCTTTTGGGGGGGGGAACACACATCCTGAGTACAAAGGGGTAGAGAGTATTTTTTTTTTATAAAGGTAAAATGAGGCGAATTGAGTTGAGTAGTAAGTTGGGTTTAGAGATTGATTGATAGATGTTCTGATAGAGATGGGTGTCATGTTGGTTAAAGCTGTTAGTGATTAAAGTCAGAGGGTGAAGATGATAAATATATAAATGCCAAGTTGATACAATCAAGTTATTATGAATAATTAAGTCACCCAAATTTATTGAGAATGTTAAAAGAAAGAGAGTCATAGTAAAAATATAGAATTTTAATGGAAACAAGTGACAAACTCCAATAGAATTTGAGATTAAAGTAAAGTTGTAAAATGGGTAATTTTGAGTAATTTAAATGTCAATTCTATTTGGTAATTGTAATAATAACTATGTTAATTTTAAACGTCATATTTTATTATGTTATTATGTTTGAAGGTAAAAAATTTTTAAAAGATGTTTAATGTATTTTCTGATGTAGCATATGTATAACCTGTGTAGGTCAAGGTTGTGAACTTGACCCAGTTTGATCAGCTGATGGGTGATTTTATATACTAAACCAGTTTTGGCAATGAAATAATGCCAATTTTGCTGTTTAAATTAATTTAAATAATTTTAAAATTTTGAATATTGAGAAAAGTATATTTTAATAAATTAAAATTTTTTTTGTGCCTGCCATCTAATTGATGTTTTAAATTTTGATTGTGTTATTGTTTATGTGTATTGCTAGGGTTTTATTGAATTATACTGTTTAGAATGTATGTATAATCACATGTTAGGATAAATGAGTTCATGTTTTAATTAAATGTTCAATTTGTTTGTTTTTCTGAGTATAAATAGTAATGAAGAGGATTGATAAATGTAGATAAAAGATTTTTTTGGTTTTAATAAAAATAATAATAATATAACAACCTGATTTTGCACTTAAAAGAATAGTGAATTGAAAGATAAATATTTTGTGACTTTTAAATGATGAGTTTGTTTCTAAGATATTATAAGAGTATGTACGAGCCCAGTAACTGCTAAAGGCAGCCCAGTGTGCATGGTAAGGGGGAACATATCGGTTGAGGATCTGGCGTGGTATAAGACCAGGGGTTTGGATTTTGGGGTGGCATGATAGAAGGTTAGGTGCGCTGTGGTGCGTGTCTGTTCGATTTTATGGTGTTGGGATCTCGTATAGAGAAGTCCAGTGATCTCGTTCAGATGCGGCCATGGTCGCCGAGCCAGGGGGGTAGTTTACCCATGATGTATAAGAACAAATGGGGGCTGTTGGCACCATATCCCCACCGATCCTCTTAGGGGTTTAACAATGAGATTTCTTCTGTTTCGACAGAAGACCTCTCATTGGGGGGTATTGTAACGGGGTAAATATGAGGGGTTTTTTATTTTTATTAAATTTGGGGTTTTATTTTATTAAAGATTTTAAATTCATTTTTCATCTGTGGGGACAGCCATGTGTTTGAATCTAGAAGCGTAGTTTCTAACAAAGGAACTGTGGTGAAACAATTGTAAAGGAATGTGCGGGTTGACAATTCGTGGAACTTTGCGGCTGTGTGACACCTGCGCCCAAACGCACTACATCGGCGGGGCGCAGACTGACGCCGAGTTGTTGGAAACAAGCTGGCTTAGAGATGAAATTTGTTCGCCACGTGTATCGGAGGTGACGGAAATAAAACTTAGTCCTGCCTACATTGGTGACGTCGACCAGTGCTCACTCAATATCGTCGACGTCAAAGACACGAAAAACACACGTGTTACCTGAACCGCTACCAAGACTTTGACAGCAAAGGCGGTGAACGACGAAGAAATTTGATTGCAGCCAAGGCAGTAATGTCCGGCATCATGTATGGGCAGTCCACGAGAAACCACAACACCTAACGGACGCAGATAGAGCCGCGTGGACCCGGTCGGCCAAAACTTTATAAAATATGTAGAACTCAGTCTAATACAGCTATTATACCGGCCGGGATCCAAGAAAATAACGGGCGTACAAAATTAGAACGGATGAGGTGAAGTGATCATCGAACAAAGTTAATTAATGTGAATTCAACTGGCGAACTAAGAAGCACGTGGCCAAGGCAGGATAACATCGGTTGGGTAAACCAGCGTAATAATTCATTAGTATAAACAATCAGTGAACGTAAATATGGGGCTTGTATAAGTAACAGGGTAATTGTAAATTAGTATGAATGTGAGAATGGGCAGACTGGGCTGTTTTATGTAAGTATAAGATGAATACTTAAATGTGTCAATATAAGATGTTTCGCTAATATTTAAGGAACTTTTAATTGGTTTTGAATTTTGGTAAGAATATGTCATGATTAGAGAACAATACAAAAAAAAGAAATAATTATATATTAAAAAATGTTTTTTAATCTATTCGCAAAATGCGAGTTGCGTAAGTTATTCACACAACCTTAAATCATGCTTGCATCCTAGACGTTCGTATGACGTAACTCTGGGCAGAGAAAAGATTTTAAGGTAAGTGAAAAAGTGGAATAATTTTCTTTATTTATTTGTGTTTGTAATAAATTAGTTTATCACATTGTCTTCTAACTTCGAAATTCTTTTGTTTTTTTATTATTTTTAAATTTGTATTTAATTTAACTTTTATTAATTATTCTTATGATTTCAATTATTTTTTAATGATTCAATTGTGTTTATGTTTTTATAATTCATTAAATGCATTTTTTGTTACCAACTACGTTTACCAAGTTACAATTTTTATAAAACGCGCGCGCGCGCACACACACACACACACACACACTTGCATAGCCCCCTCTCTCTCTCTCTAAATTAACAAGGAAGGTTATTTTTTATTTATTTTTATTAGTCAACTTGTAGAACGGACGACGTGATCTTGAGAAACATCCCAACATCAGAATCTTTTTCATATCTTTTAGTTTATCCAATTCAGTATACTTTTTCGTCCTTTTCATAGCTTAAAAATTTCACTCCATCGTTACATCGTGTTCTGAATAGATTTCTCTGCCTCAGATTATAAACATTTGATAATGTTTTTTATTCTTGGATGTGGTTTTCCAACGTGGCTGTTTAGTTTCTGATGCGTGCTTGTACGGTATTATTCATTCTATGACGTCGGAAGTAGCAGTTCCGTAACTCCTGTGGCACTAATCATTGTCTAGCTATTGTTCTACGAAATAATTAAAGAATTAATCGAGTTTCCTTCCTCTGGAACTTGACCATGGATATACTGCCAGCCACATTCTACATCTTTTCGAAGGAAAGCAAGTACAGCACACATTAGGATTTTTGTGCTCCCTAAGTCATTTGAATGTGTATACTCGTGCAAAGTGACTACTGCAGCTTTTGAATTTTCCATTCATGAAAAATTACTTTTAATCTTTCCAACTCTCTTTTCTATTGATTTAACCAAAAATCGGGAGCTTAGCTTGCACAACCTCTTCGCCCGGACGGAAACTACTTTCTTCAATTTTCAAACCGGGACAATTGACAAACTGGCTGGGACCCCGGGATCAGGTCGTCAAACCGGGACAATCCCGGTCAAACCGGGACGTATGGTAAGCCTATTTATACATGTATTTATCGGTTTTCAATATTGATGTGAGCATTGTACTGTAGAATTAGGAACCAATTGTAGAGAACGAATCACGATTATCAAATGATATATTCCTTTTAGTTCAACAATTCCGTCATCTTGTCTCCGGTACTTTGGAAAACCATTGTTATTTTCAATAGTTTAACGTAAAATGTTGCTCGGTTATTATGTGTACATATTCCATCAATCATGCAAGGAACGTTAGGATTACGAGCTCTACAAGATCCATGTATCATTCGAGATAACAATTTTATGAATCCTTGGAAAACTGACTGGGTCAGGTATTTCTCCGCACAAAACTTAGGATAAGCATGAGGTAGTGTATTAACCACGTTTCAGGGATTCAATAATAAATATGTGTAGGATAACAACTGCTCACAATGAGTGATTTTTTAGTAAATAATTTTTATCACTAGTTGAGTTTACAACAAACACTCCAGAAACCTATCACGACGATCGGCAGATTTTTCATTTTCACCAAGTTAAGAAGTTATATCTGTCTATTTCGGATTGCAGGTCATGGTTAAAAACCTGTCCAGTTTTCCAGATTTGCGTACTGTACGATCGCCATCAGATCCTGGTACCCAAGAGTCATTTTACGTAATCTGCTCCTTCATGTTGGATAATCTCAGCCGTGTAGTGTGTAAGGATTATTAGCCAGAAAGCTGCCAGGATTGTGAGTAACGAAGTTGAAACTCTTCGTTTTCGTTAAGAACCAATACATATGTCATATTCTGTAAGAAGTTAGACTAAGTGTCATGTTAAGTAAGAAGGTTTGTAATCTATAATATGCTGATGACATAGTACTTCCAGATGCAAGCGAAGAAAAATTTCATTTATCCGCAGAATGAAAAGGCCAACAACGATGTAGTGTTAGATAATAAAGAAATATAAGACAAAGTATCGACTGTAGACAGATCAGATAATAAACTGCTAATCTACTCCGGACATGTAAGTTACAACAAATGAGCAGAGATTCCAAAAACACATGTTAGAGTAGAAACACAAGGAAGGAAGAATACCAGGCAGTCGAAGAAGTAGCTGCAGAGAGAGAGTATAGACTCGGAACTGAAAGGGGCCTTGAGACCACTGCGATAGGTGATTGGACATTGGACATCAGACAATAATGTAGTCTAATACGTATTTTATTTTTGTGTGTGTGCATGCGTGCACGCGCATGTGTGTGTGTGTGCGTGTGTGTGTGTGTGTATGAGAGAGCGTGCATGCGTGTGTCTTAGGAGGAAGGGGAGAAAGGAACGTTGAAAAACTCTTTTACGTTATGAATGCTTAAGCTTACAAATTGTTATTATTATTATTTTTATTATGTTTTTACTATAAAATATTCATATTATTTTATATGATTTTGTGGAACATGTTTGGTGGAAACGTAAAAACAAGACAGCTGATAAATAAGAGGTTGCGAGTTCAGACGTAGATGTGTATATATGTGTTAGCCAAAACAGTAGTATGTTTTGTAAACATACACTTCTGTGTCATTAAAACATTAAGAATGTTATTTGACCTTGAGTAGATACTCGTGTTGAAGGGAATGAGAAATCTTGTCTCTGTGCTGGAGACCTGTGGTGTTAACGCTGAATAGACACAACACATATCACTGTACATAGCAGTGGCTGACCATTTCTGAGTTCGCGATACCACAACTCAGATTAAACTGTGCACAATGTTTGTAGAAAAGACGGACGTGTGTGACGTAGACGCCAGTTTGCAAAATGCATCATCGTTCCCGCCAGAAATGTAATCACGTTTCTCGTTTATCTTGTCTCAGCCAAATAAACATTACTATGCGTTTACCATGTTCCAGTGTTCTTCATATTTCATAAACACTTGAGAAATTTTATTGTTTCTTACAGAGGCACTCTTAGAGGTGTCCGGCAGGTGTAAATGTACACAACCTCCTAGGCTCATTCTTTAATAAAAATAAGGGAAAGAAATAGAACGAATAAGAGAGAGAGAGAGAGAGAGAGAGAGAGAGAGAGAGAGAGAGAGAGAGAGAGAGAGAGAGAGAGAGAGAGAGCAAGAAAGTGAGACAGAAGTACACAGACAGAGAGGAGCTGTATACATTTTTTACCGTACTTCAATTTAGTTTAGAAGTCACACGACATAATTTGTACAGAACATCAATTAAACGCGCGTCCAGAACATCGCAACCTATATATAATGCGACACAATATGTAACGTTTGTACAGTTCACATATGTTTCTTTTTTGATAACTACTACAGTATATTACTTTTTATAATATTTACTTGAGTACTTTATAATTTATAACAAATGTGTTCGATCGCGTTATAATGGTTTATTTAAGTACTAAGTAGGCCTGTAATGTAAGCGCCAATGTTGCTTGGTATAAGTCTATGTAGGCCTATTGTGCTTCGCATTAGGTTACTAATTAATGATGGCTACATGTAATTGTAATTTATTAAGTTTATTATTTTTAGTGTAGTTTTTTGTTTAACTTTATGTTGCTTTAGGATATTGTTTTGACGATGCGCTTTAGACCTACAATGAATTTGCATGTTTATTAGAACATTTTTATGTTAAACATTTTTTATTTTACTTCATTTTATAGTCTACATTTGTTACTAATAAATGTATACAAACTATCAGTAATCATGTATCTACTATCATGTACTAACTATCATGTATCTACCAGTAATATTATAACATGTAATTTCTTAATTTTGACTTAACAAATATTCTTAAGACGTTTGCTGGACGTGTTTTCTTACAAAAATCTACACATTTGTATTTATTAAGTACTGTACTTTGTTCACTGGATTGGCCATCATTTTTGCTCTTTTGTCCCCTTTTAATTAGCTTAGCTTGCACAACGTCTTCGCCCGGACGGAAACTACTCTCGTCGGACATTTGTGAAGTTCGTCTCGAAGAACAACTTTGTCTGAACACATAAGTTCTTCCTGCACTTACTATGTTTGGTTTCTATCTCAGTATACTAACGATGATTTCAAATTACTTTTTAGTTAAAAGGGAGAGAGAGAGATTTGGCTATGCGCGCGCCTGTTGTGCGTGTGTGTTTTTACCACACGCAGGCGCATACAAACAGCCACCCCATCACTCTCTCTCTCTCTCTCTCTCTCTCTCTCTCTCTCTCTCTCCCTGAATTAGATACTATTAAACCATAAAGTCATTTCCTGGGTACCCAGATCACATGCTAAGTCATGACGGTGACCGAACAAATTGACGGCACTTCTAACATATTCTGAAATCTAGGTATAACAGTTTTTATATAAGTAGTACTTATCATTAAATACAGCAGGAGTGAAAATGATACTATAGTCACAAATTGAATACAAAGTTTGTTAAGCGTTTTGTGAAACAAAAACTGTGCAGATCTGGCTTAATGATTTGGACTACTGTTATGCTTTTACGGTGTTCGCAACTGGTATTCAAAATACTGAATTTTGTAAGATAACCATGTTGTTAAGGGTGATCGCAAGTGGGATGAATTTATGGTGTTCGCAACTGGAAGGCTACTGGTTGCAAGTGGGAAGGCCACCCTCCAATGGCAGCCCCTATGTTTGTGGTCAAAATAAGCAACAGGTCAAACCTGTTCTCTGTCATGGGCAGACTCCGGGCTTTAAATGGGCTGACTGGGCAAATGCCCAGGGCGCCTGGCCCAAGGAATGAAAAACAATACGCGTTAAGACTATAAGACAGTAGACAGTTGAGTGTTATTGTTAAAATTGTAGGAATGAAGGAAACTACGTTCGAATGCACGCCGGCATGCGCCAAGGAATATGTAATGAATAATATTATATTACGCATAGTTTCCTCTGTGCGTGTGTGTGTGTGTGTGATGTTTGCCTTATAGCCTTTTGCTTATGTTTGACGTATAGCCTTTTGATAAACGATCAGCGGCGGATGTCGCCTGATACCGTTACTCAATATCAGTAACTTGCAACTCTTACTGACAACAAACTTGTCTACACTGCGGTAAAAAAAATAAAACACTTCAAAACCACTTTAATTTAATAATCCAGGAAAAACCTATCGTATAGAAAGATCAAATAACTCCTGTTACTACTATTACTGGGTAATACTAATGATATAAGATGACAAGCAAGTCAGAATAAATATAAATTCATGCAAGTGTCTGATCACACTAACTGTAAGAAGTAAAAACACTTCAATTAACGTAAAATATGCATATTATGAAAATTTCAACATAAAACATCAATCAGTCTTATCCAATAACGATAACTATCAAGTATGAGGCATTAAAACTAAATTAACTATATGCAAATTTTGAGAAGGACCGGGGTCCTAGGCCAATGAAAACTTAGCTAAAAACATTCAAAATACGAAATATATACAGTGTACACAAAATCTGAGGTGTACAAAACATATAAAAGACATGTCATAAGATTTATTTAACAAAAGAAATAATCAGAGTGGGCGAATGGTAGGAATAAATATGTAATTAAAACAATCCCTTTTAATAATAAATGGTTTTATAATAATTATGTTCAATACATATAGGCCTAAGTGTGTAAAACGAATTCCCTACAAGAGTTTTAAAGAGTTAATGAAGATTTGTCTTAAATTTTTTCAGAGTTACATAATTATTATTTGTTAAAATATACATATATTTTATTCAGAAAATATTAGATATTTGTATTTAATCTTTTATTTTATTTTATTTTTATTTTACCGAGAATAGTTACTATTTATAGAAAACCGTAGCAAAAAATATTTGTAATAAAAGTCTATCTGTATTCATACTTTTACCAGTACTTTTTAACTACATATTATACTAATGTACAATGAAGATATACTTATTATATCTTTATTTAGTACCGGTATATAGTTATTTACTCGTCAAGAAAAGAACGTGTGAAAAAAATTATCACAACATTTTATGCCTTATATGTTTTCTGTCATTTAATGATTAACACACTTTTTAATAACGGCGTTGAAAAATAGTTGATTACGTCTTTCAAAGATTATTTTTACTACGGTACTGAAATTAAAAATAGCTAAGATCGTATACAGTAATTAAACGTAGGCGGCTGGAACAGTAAACAGCCTTGACTTGACACTCCAGCTGCTTTTGTAATGCAATTGTTATGTTCAGTAGACTTGGCAACGTTGTGACCTTGGTGAGTTTATATACATTTTGTGGCAACACTGTGCATATTTTTCATCTCTAAAAGCTAAACCGATTTCCGTGACAAAATAGTAATGCATTTTTTTAAACGTGTGAGTCATTTGTAACGACTAAGTTAACAGGGTAATTATTATTCAATTTTGTTCAGCAATTTCTTTTATGCTGATTACGAATATGTAAGAATAAAATGTCTAAGCTTACTCATAACTTTTATATATGGAGTCTCAAAAAGATCAACAACTCTGGTCAAAACTAGCATGTTTAGGTAATGATGCATAAACGTGATTATATATATATATATATATATATATATATATATATATACATATATAGGAATGTTAATTATCGACCGTATTATTATACTGTTAATGATTTCGAGGTTCGGTCATTAATCTGAAAAATCAGAAACGTCGCAAAACTGAGTTTTCATGATTAATGACCGAACCTCGAAATCATTAACAGTATATATATATATATATATATATATATATATATATGTATGCATGAATAGAGGTATTATGTCCAATTATATGTTTTATGTCAAACTTTGTACAAAAGGGGTTTAAACAATTTATAGAATTATTGATGTTTTGATATTGGGGGATATTTTATTATATGTATGTATACAAAGGCTTTCAGACACAATAAAAGTTGTTATTGTTGTTTAACAGAGAGTTTAATTGCAAGTCTCATCTCACTGGACCCAGCGCATTTTATGCTTCTCCTAGGCCTTCCGCCTAGTTTTAAATATCCAGTGGCCCCTCTTAAAAAAAAAATTATAGAGTATAAAAAAATAAAGAGGGGTTACAATTCCTACTGACGTATTTGCAGGCTTGATGACTTAATAGGTCAGAGTTCATCTGGCGAAATAGAGTTGTTGTTTTCGCATATACAATGTTGACCTTGATACAATTTCCACTCACTTGATATTACGTTATTATAAAACTTTACCATTTTTAATTATGCTTTTGGAATTAAAATTAAAATTTATATTTGTATTCCCCCAAAACCACTATATGGACAGAAATGTACCGTTACATCATACTAATTATTCTTTTGTAGTTTTATAAAAATTGTAGTTTTGTAAGAATTAATAAATTGTTCATTTATAATTGTATACAAACAACTTTGGGTCTGATACTGATGTAGTAGCTTATAACAAGAAATGAGTAGAATTTGAGGAGTTGTAGGAGAGGGTGAGAAAGTAAGAAAGTAATTTTATTAAATAAAAAAAAAATAATTTGTTAACAACACAAATTTTGTGGTAGAGTAATTATTTCGCCACTCAAACCTAAATAATCAACTCAGCAACAGTTTCGTCTATAGAAACCTGGGGAGAATCGCAGGTAAGTTTAGAGAACGAGAATTTGGAAGTTTTTTTTTTTATTATTAAAATAAAGTGAATAGTTACAATATGTTTTCCTGTTCAACCATTTTTTTTGTTTAAAGTTTTGTTAGTTTTAACGTGCGTGTGCATGACGACAAATTGTTGATGACCTACTCCTAATATGAAAAATTTCACAAATTTATATAAAAAATATTGCACAGCTCTTTTTGATTCAGTGTTCCATGTCGCTAAATATAAGTGCATGGGTATTATAAAGCGACAGTTAATGTTTGTAACGTCCGGCTATTGAACTCTGCACCTTTCTATTTTAAACGCTTTTATTTAACTTGGCTTTCCCGTCGGTCTAAAGTGGATTTTTCAAATCAAATTTTCGCATACTTCCTGATGTGATAGCGACTTGAAATTTTGCATACACACTTGAATCACGTGACAATACAATATTGTAAAAAAAAATACATACATACATTTACCAATGCACAGATTATAAGTTAAATGTAGTCGCATTCGTAAGCGAAGTTTTATATGTGTACTACGTTATTGACAACAAAGAAGTAGTATCTATGGAAACTCACCGGTTCCCATTTTCGATCATGCGCAAATGTGTGACACGTCCTTATAAAAATTTTCAATGTCAAAACTGTCTACGTGATTACAAGTAATGGTAAGTAATTTTATTTTGTAAAAAACGTTTCACTTTGAATTTTTCTCTTTTAAAATTAAAATAAATAATTCTTAATATGAATTACCCTGGCTTGGTATATGGCACTATTGAAAGTTTTCGATCTCAGATATGGTCTTTTTTAGGTTAATTAATACTACACTTCTTAAAATTAAACACACAAAAATAATGATTAACAACTAACAAAAAAAATTACAGAAGTGTTATTGTGTGATAGTTCAGTGTTTGTGAAAATAGTTCGCTAGCATATATAGTGTCACAGGTTAGATTATAATAACCGTTAAAAATTTTTTAAATTTGATTAATATCACAATACTTTCCTTTTTAAATTCACACTTTTATATCCCTTTTTGGTTGTTTCCACTATATAATTCATTTATTATTATTTTAACAATTCACTATATAGTTTTATCACTTGATTATAATTTAACTCCAGTTCACTGTACATCTAACCTGTCTGATGTTCGATTCTAAGTCCTTAATTGTAAACAATGCGTACAACTAAAGACTTTAACCTCCAGTATCAACCGTTGGAAATAGGTATGTAAAATGAAAAATGAATAATGGCAGTTGGTTTTTGACTTGCTGTATCTACGTTAATACAAACTTACTGTGTCATCTGCACCAGCGGCCGGCAAACATTTTCGTAAGGGGGGCAGGATACTTTTAGGCTTAGTGGAGCAATCAAAATTAAAATCAGTTTGGTGAAACTGTCTACGTGATTACAAATAACGGTAAGTAATTTTACTTTGTACAAAACGTTTCACTTTGAAATTTTCCAATGAAAGAGAAGTTATGTCATTTTGCCTATTGTAAGAAATATTTAAATAATAAATTTACAATATGTATCATTCTCTTTTCATTATGTAATTTATCTATAAAATTTGACTAAAAAGTGTGAAATAAAAACAAGTAAAAAAAATTTTTAAAAATGCTTTTATTTAAAATTAACAAAATGATCAATGTACTAAAAAGGATAAAATAATTTATCTTATACCAAATACATTAACAACAAATGAAAATAACGTTTATTAATAAAAAATTTTTGTAACATTAAGTATCACTGATAATAAAAGCGTGGCCACCTAAGGAATCATATACCATGTTTAAATCACTCTTCAATAAAAAAGATCTATAACTGATACTATTTGTTCTACATTTACTATCACTGATAATAAAAGCATGGGCGCCTTCATTTAGACAATGTGATCTTAAACATGAATTCGATGTGGTGGGGAGAGGTGTGCCCATCGAACTGGTCTTCAGTTATATATGCACCCCCATAACTTCAAAGGTTGCCTATGACTGGTTCACACTGTTGCTGCTTATCTAAAAACTAAACTATTTATAGTTCAACAGTTCAAAATTTTTTCTGAATTATATTTCACTACATATTCGTTTATCATGTCTCAAAACCCATTACACAAGCTTGACCTAATACCCAAACATTATACAGTACATTCGGAAAGTCACTGTGCAGTAGACTTTATAAGTTGGGAGCACTGTTTGGGTTGGTAATACTGTCTGTACAGTTAGGTGCACATGCAACAACAGCAACTCTACAAGAATTATCTCTTGACCTACCTGAAACACACAGTGCTGCCAACCCAACTGTGACTTTCCGAACACACTGTATAAGTTTTCACTTATGTTCGCTCTCATCCCTTTCTTCAGGCCCCATAGCTCATGACTGAAGCTTTTGTTTAATTTCCATCAAATGAAGCTCATACTTGTACATGAGTAAAAATAGAATGATTACTCTCCAGAGGTTTTATGGCGTGAACTGTACCGTAGCCAGAAGACACAACAGTCTATGGGTCTAATGCTTCAGAGAAGATGATGTTTATTACTTAATAATTTGCAATCCGACTGTTGAGACAACTGACAAATACATACATAATTCAGAAAACGTTAACGTTCCAGTTTACAAAATTGAAGATTTAAATAAAGGCTTTACACTTTTTTCCTAAACAATCACCAGTATTATTGTTATTGTTTGATTATTGTTACCATTTCCGATCTTATTCAAATGTAATCTCAGAAAATGCTTGCATTGTACTCATTTATACAGTATTTTATTGCTTTTAAAACGAAACATAAAAAATACATAATGTACAAAACAGAATGCATTTAATTCACCTTTTCATAAATTTCTGTGTTGTTGTGAGCTGTTTTTCTCCACACATCATGATAGAATGTATCTGAAGTTGGATCGCTGAGATTTATGAATGGCATTTTATCATCTGTAGGAGTCAACAAGCCCAAGTGTTCTCTGAACAATCGTCTACGCAAAGTACCACAAAAGCGCCCGGTTATTGTTCTTGTACCATTCTTAACATTCTTGTGTTCCTGGAATTCCTGATCCTGTTAACATATCAGGATGAAAAGTATAAAATTTATGATATTAATGTTACACTAAAAGCCTTCCTGTAGAAACAGTAACTGTTTATCTGTTTAATTAAATGGTTTAGTTTGCATCTGATCATGATTTTGACATATGTTAGTTTTGTCTTGTTATATTCTCATAATCGGCACTATTTTTTCATTATGTTATATATTACAGAACGACCTCCAGGTACATGAGTTTGTAATAATGGGAGTTCTTTAAATTTTGTGTTATAGACAAAAATGTTAAGAAGAAATTCTATTTACCACCAGTGACGGATTAGTGTCACTTTTGGGGGGGGGGGCGGAGGGCAAGACTAAAATGACCAAACTCCAACAAAAATTATCCAAGATGTATCTTTTCAGAATGAATTATGACACCACGGAAACTCATTTTCAGCACTATTTTTCTGTTTGTACATTTTTATTATTTCTTTTTATAAGTACAAAATAGATTATTTTAATTTCATATTATTATATTATCCATACAAAAATATAAAAATAGAATTTAAGCATATTTTTAAACATTTTATACATTCCGAGGTTTTTATTAACTTATGATATACCACAAAAAAGCTAATCAATGAAAAAAAAATAATTCATTTTAAGTATAATTCTAAGCAATAAAACAAAATAATTCTGTTTATAAGCAAAAGAGAATTTATAAAGAGAGGAATTTTTCAAAAGATAACATAATAAATAATTTCCAAAGATACAAAAACACTAAAATATAGTATAAAAGAATTACAGTATTTCTGTTCTTTTTCTTTCTTCTTTCATGAAAACATTTCTTTCCTTCTCTTTCCACCTTTCTCAATATATCTGTTTATGACTTTTGTTTTTTCAATAACAATATCTCTATGAATATACATAAGGGCTAGGCCAGTTAAACGTTTTTGGCCACAACGATTTCGAAGCCATGTCTTTGTTATCTTTAAGGTTGAGAAAGACCTCTCAGCTGTTGCAACTGATACTGGTAATGAGGCAAGTATTACTAAAAGATGTTTTATTGTGGGAAACATTTCTGCAACACAATAACCTAAGCATTCTATTGCTGATGATGGTAATGGAGTTTTGTTGTAGTTTTCTCTTTTCCATTTTGCCATCCAAATGTTCATTTCAGCCTTTAAATCAGATTTAAAGGCACTATCGTCTTTTTCCATGGTCTTGCCATATTTTTTTGAAATCAACTCAATATCAGCATTTAGCCTATTCTTTGTTACAGTATCATTTATACATTCTTTTGGTAAGAGTATATTAGTCTGTATAATTCTAAGGCACCAGCAGAAAATCTACTCTTCATATCTGTGACAATTGAATCAAGGATTGGTATGTACAAATTTACCCTGAAATAACTTTTAACATCAGATGTGGCAGCATTTGCTCTATTCACTTGCCTAGAAGTGGTTCTAGGGACTTTCAATTCACTGTTGACAGATTTTGCAATTTCTGTTGCTTGCTCAAAAAGTTCATGAAATCCAGTTTCTGCATTCTGTCGTTTGTCTTCAAGCACAAAAAAAACGTCGGACAAAAACTCAGAAGCCTTGTATACGTCAACGTTTTCTTTTTGGAAATATCTGCTGAGAGGCAAAGTTTGACTAAGGATATCTGCGAGGCAAACTAAAGTAATAATAAACTCGCCATGAGTAATTGAACATAGAAGAGTTTTTGCCATTGCTGAGGGCTTATCAGACATAAAAACAGCCCAGTTTGAAATTTTCTCTAGAGTCAAAACGATCTTATTAAAATTCTCTAGGAAAACAGCAACAGATAAATGTCTCTCCACCCAACGTGTTTCACACATTGATATCAATTGCCTTCCAACATTCTTCAAAAAAGCATTATTTCTTTTCGGGGAGGCCGTAAAAAACTAAACTGTTTCCTTTATTATCCCAATTGCATTTCTAACTGCTTGTACATTAGAGCAACTAGAAATTGAGAGGTTTAAGGAGTGGTTTAAGCAGGGTGTTCGTTCTGCGAAGACACACTGATCTTTTATAGTTTTGATCGCCCCTACCAGCTCAGAAGTCATTACAGAACAACCGTCTGTTGCAATGCCTATACAATAACTTGGATCCAGGTTCATTCCATGAAGGCACTCTAACACCAGTTTACCTAACTTATCTCCTGTTAATCTGGGATCTTCTGACTCAACAGGCTCTTCCTCACTCTCACTATTACTTGAAAAGGATGATAGGGTTTCTTCACTTACAACATGATTTTGGGGTTTTGTTTTGTTTTCCCAAAGATTGCCACTGTCATTCCGTGGGTCGATAAAACCAACAAAGTCTTCCCTTATACAGTTTTTACAAACATATCTTAAGAAAATTGATAACTGGGTCTTATGTGAAACATCTGTTGTTTCATCAAAACCAATACTGTAGACTTTATTTTCTTCAATTCTTCTAAGTACTAGTGACAAAATTTCCTCCCCACAGCATTCAATCAAATCATTTTGAACGGTCTTGCTCAGAAAGGAATTTCTGTGCCTTATAGAGTCACACTGCTTTTGAATTTGTGCATCTTTACAGACCTCAATTCTAAACTTAACTAGTTCTTTAAAGTTTCCCTGATTTTTCAATGGATTATTTTCAAATCCGTCATCTCGTCGTGCCCGAAAAGGAATGTTTTGTCTACCAAGAAACAGAACATTATCCAGAGATGATGACAACCTTTCTTGATTTACCTTAGCACGTTGAAGCCTATAAGAATCAACTTGATTTTCCACTGATTTTTCAGGATTGTGGTAAGTTAACAAAAAGTCATTTGCTTTTCCCATTGCCTGTTGGTGATACAATAATTTACTATGATGTTCTAAATCTCCATCCTTCCCCAAAAGCTTGGCAAATTTAGTTAGTGGTTGATTAACAAGGGTATTCAATTTCATCCCACCATGGTGTCCACCCACATGCACATGGCCAGTAGCAAAAAAAGGGCAAAATTTACAGAAAAGACCTTGCTTCAAATGAGAAAGGACAAGCCACGATTTATACTTCTCTAGATGATCTTTTTTTAACTGTCGGTTTTCAGTTCTGCCATTCTTGATATGTGATGAGTTTGGATACTTGTATCCGGAAGGAGGTTCCCAATGATTTTCGAGAAGATTGGCAAGAATTCTGTCTGAGGGTTTTGTTCCAATGTAATTTCCAATGTCATTTTCATAGATTACAGATGACTTCGGCAAAGATTCACTGCAAGATTCATTTTCCCCTAAAACGAAAGAAATTAGTTTTCAATTAAAAAAAATTCTGAATTTGCTTATTTTCTAACGATCTGGATAAGAAAGGCCCTTAAGATAGTTCGTAATCTTAACAAACCTTATGGAATTAACAAACAGAATTCCATAAAACTCTGTGTGTGTGTGTGTGTGTGTGTGTGTGTGTGTGTGTGTGTGTGTGTGTGTGTGTGTGTGTGTGTGTGTGTGTGTGTGTGTGTGTGTGTGTGTGTGTGTGTGTGTGTGTGTGTGTGTGTGTGTGTGTGTGTGTGTGTGTGTGTGTTGTAATGCGAAAAATCAAGGGGACCCACAAAATAGGAACCTTTAGTATATAAAAGCCAAAATAAATATAATTACATTACAATCTAGAACCCCTGAAGTACAGAAACGAAACTAAAAAACCAGTGTACAACCAGTTTACTTAGTTTTAAGTAAATATTGTTAATAACATTAAGTTGTAAAAGTGATGTGATGACGGAAGGGTAATTGTCAATAGTCAGACAAGAACAACTAGATGGTCTAGTTAAATTCTTCTCATGACAACAAACAGTGTAAAAATCAGTGGAAGTGATATGTGAAGATGCACTACAATGTGTAGTGTATTCAAACGAATGTAATCGATAGTAAGCAATTACATTAAAATGGAATAATAGTGAGATGAATTATAAAAGTGAAATGGTGAGTAAACAAACCAAAATATAATCAACAATAATCAGGTTAACAATACCAGTGTATGTGTGACATGCATAAACATTCTTTATTAATATTTGTGAGGTATTGTACTTCTTAAGCATTTCTAACTTTTCAATAGCAGTATAAAAGGACCCTTGAGAAAATTAAAATAAATTATAAAACCGAAATCTGTAACTAACGAACAGAATCAGAGAGTCGAATGTGGGCCAAACGACTCAGTCGCCCAGTGAGTCGTAATACGATTTATAAAGAATAAAGAAAAAATTAATAAACAATTTATTAATTGAATTAAACCAGAGCTTTATTTATAAAAAATTACTTAGTTAAGGAATTTCAGGTGGAGAAAGGGGAGTTAATTGCTGAATATCGTCGGAAAGAACCAAAAGAGGTGATAACCTATATGAGCCGAGTCGACAACCACGTCGAAGTCGAACTGGGTCTTCACCAAAACATTATTTTGAATTAATTTGTACCAAACCGACGAAGGTTAAATAAGAACAAATAATGATAAATACTAAGTAATTAATAATAATTAACCAGAAAAATAAAGAATTTAATAAGAAATATAATACAATTTGATAAAACTGAATATTAAAAATAATAAATAGTAATACAAAACGGCACAAAATAAGAATTAGTGGCCAGATACTTATATATTATGTTACAAATTGGCGTTTCCAACGTGGAGCTTATTTAACATTCATCAGAACACGAGGGATAATTATTTAATATATTACATATATATATTATTATGAAAAATTATTGTCTTTAAAGTTTCGAATACAAAGCAAGTATAGAAAAAAAGATATAACAATTAGAAAATGTATTCATTAACATGCGTTTTTGTGGGAAATGCGACATTCTCAATTCTCTGAATATCTTTCTATATAACTATTGAATTGACAACCGAATATCGATAAAACTTACCTTCTTTAGAAGTTTGGTCCTTATTTCCCTTTCCAATCGTATTGTCTTCAACAACTTCAAGACACACATTAAATGTTGAAGTTGAAGGTCCAGCAGCATTGTCCAGAAGCACCAATTTCTCACCACTATTGCTACACTTCTTTTTCGTAAAGAAACTTTTCAGTGTTGATTGTCTTTTCATTATAACAAACAACAATAAAGAAAGAGTTAAAAATGTAAACTTGAATCTAACACTTAAAACGAATCACGTAGCAATCAAAATACTTTTAAGCGAGCAAACAACGAGTATAAGGCGAGTGCGTATTTTCGTGTGGCAAATTCCTCGAATTACTAAGGAGCAACACAACGATCACACAAACGTAAACATCACAGTTTAACAGATTCACATGTGCAGTAGGGATTGACTTCTAGATCGAGGCGCCCCAAGCGATATCGAAACAAACTATTTTAGTCGGCTAAAGAGCGGACAAGAATTTCAACATTTATTTGATTATTTTTCTTCACTAATATTTTTTCACTATTTTGATGGGGGGGCGAATGCCCCCTCCGCCCCCCTTTAATCCGTCGCTGTTTACCACATGCATAGAATCATTTTGAATTATTTTTTGAAACCGACAACACTGAACAATGTGAATGAATGCAACTGGTAGAATGGATAGGCTAAGTAAGTTTTCATTTTGTTATATAAAGAGGTTAACATTTTACTTTGTCAATGTGTGTCTCTGAGACTTCAAATGTTTAGTACATAATTCCTATCAAATTTAAGTCTTTAGTTTATTAATATATTGTACACAAGGTTTTTTTTTTCAAGTACACAGTGAACACTTTTTTACCATTATGAAGACTGCAGTACAAATTCTGTACATTCAATATACCTCCACCACTTAAAAAACGCATATTTTCATTTTTTTACTATTCTTTATCGATCGTTTACAGGTGGTACTATTCTGTAATTTTTGTTTATACACCCTGAATATTTCGGTATCTGACTAAAAAGATCACTAAACAAACACAACCATACTTTAATAAAGTCTGAAGGCAACTGTCACCTGGTTGACGACCAGAAACTGTGCTCTAGTGTACTCTTGAACAATTCTGCAAACTCTGTTCCTACAATTTTGACTCTATACAAGTGGTGACATTTATTAAAGTTCTGTATGCATTTTAAAATCAATTTGTCCACACACATATATTGATATTGTTGTTACAAACTATTTACCTGAATAACAACAGCAATCTCTGAATCTCGTTTGCCAAGAAGACTTCTGTCCTTAATGTTTGCAGATCCACAGATGACGAGTCTGTCATCTACAATGAGTAGTTTTGAATGCACATAGATAAGTTCTGTAACCTAAAAAAAAAATAAATAAATTTCAGGTTATACAACCACAGTGCTGGTATGAATAACTGCTGTTACAGTCACATAGAAAATTAAACACATTAACAAATATAAATTTAAGAAATACATAATTTTATAAATTATACTTTAGATGCGACAGTAAATTAAAAAATTCTCGAAACACTGTAAACAAAAAAACAATAAAATATATTTTGTTTTAAAATATAAAGTATTATTATTTATTATAAATTTTAAGAGCCACTACAGTCTACGCAAGCTTTTCGAAAAAGCTTGTGGACTACAGTGTTGACAAACTTAATGCCAATATTGCATTGTGATCGAGTTCTGCATGCACCTCACAGACCTTTCTCTCTCTCTCTCTCTCTCTCTCTCTCTCTCTCTCTCTCTCTCACACACACACACACACACACACACATTATATGCACATGGCACTGTTCGAACACATTCACATGTGAATAGTTATCAGTAAGTTAAATGTGCACACATGTATACGTGTGTGTGTGATCATTTAACAATGAAACAGACATTTGTTTATTTTTAAGAGGACCAGGTCATGAAAAAGTTAAAAAAAAATCGATTTTTAGTTTTTAGCATTAAAAAATTCTTCTTTTCTCCCCGTTTAAAATGATAAATATATTGTAATACCAAATATTTATTTCATATCATCTTATACGTTTATTTCATGCGAAGTCACCCAGTGTGATGTCATTGACCTCCTTCAATCAAACATTTCAATATTTTATAATAATATTATTAGCTATAAAATGAGGATTCTGGAACCAAATAAGAGTGTTCTGGAAAGAAGTAAGGAGAACAGAGTGAAGAAAAGGCAGCTAAAAAGGAAAAGAGGTGAAAGTAATGAAGAAGAAGTGTATAGTGCAGGTGCATTTGAATAAAACATCACAAAACTTTAAATGATTTTTCGTAACTCCATATTTTTCATGTTTAGATGCACATATAACTTTGTATTGAAACGTGCTAAAGACTTTAATGTTTTTTAATTGTGTTTTCTTCATAACACTTATTATTACAGACCAACAATTTTGTATGATACCTTATGTAAATATTTAGTATGTTTTCAAAAAGAAGTAAACATTTTGTTTTTTAAAGCACTATATTTTAAAAAATCACCCTAAGTATTGTTTTATCAGTACATATATTTAATTAGGTCTACGGTACGTTCTATGTAGTTATCTTTTAACAGAAAAGAGTTTCATAAAAATATCTTGAATAGTTTTTGAAATATGTGTACCTAACTGATAAGCGACACTTCCATTTAATTAACATGAGATAGGCCTCCACGACCTGGCCCCCTTAAATAACTGAAACAGTTAACGTCAGCTATGAAAACAATCTTATCAACATTAGTGACTCTTTTATTATTGTGTCACTTAAACAAAGGCTTACACTCACAGCAAAATGTCGACAGCACAACACTTAGCGGTTTCACTGAAAATGACAAGCTGGAGTTACTGACTAATACACTATTATTCTACCGTACCCACAAGGCCATGTGTTATGTTGAAGTGATATTATTATTCATTAGTCACAACTAATGAGTGCAGAGAGCCAACATGTTGTGTGCAGGTGTAAAGTAATACTTAGGCTTTTATAAGAAATATCAATGCCATTGACATAATGCTTTTTTCTAAGGTCTGAACTTGGTGTAACTATGTTAATATGATGTTAACAATGTATTTAAACATGATAATGTACTATTAATATTATGAATAATGACACACAAACACTACAATATCGAATACTGTAGAATAAATGAGTATACGAGGTGTGTTAAAAAAAAGACCAAACTTTTTGCATAGCACATCAGCTCGCACAAACAACACTCTGCTACTTTGAGCACACCTAGTGATAGTTTTTGACAACAAACTGCCATTTATTCTATTCCGCTATAAGCATCAGTCTTTGAGCTATATCAGATTGAGTGGGGACATGCACATGCTGGCTGCCGGATTAGTGACAAAGTGATTAAGAAAGACCTTGAAGAACGTGTGTATATGAAACTATGTGGCAAAACTAGATGCAAACTTTACAGAGACATTCTGGTTGTTCAATTTTGTTCAGTAACTTGGAGGCCTGAATGAGCTGAACAATTATTTTAAGCATTGTTTAAGAGGGCAAAAACAATGGTCGATGCGAATCAAAGTGATGTTGAAGATCATGGCAATAGAGCTCGTGATGTGATAACTGTAAATCATTGTTTAATTGCTGAGAATTTCTAAGAGAATGTACATCTATAAAAGACAATAAAATTAAATTTTGATAGAAAAACTGAAGCATATCATATCAATGAAAATTCTTGCTGCGTTTGTTGACTGACGTTTAGAAAGAGACCTGTTTTGAAATCGGTCAAAATGAAACTATGTACCAATGCATGCTTTGTAAAGCTTTTACGAAGTTAGCAGCAAAATTTTATACACACGCATTATATTAAGATCTTCATTCTCAATTTGTTATAAATTCGACAGACAATGTGTGCTACAGCATGTGTAGCTCGAAGACTGATCATCATGACGAGACACAGATAAGAGCATTCCCATGTCAAAACCTGTAGCTAGCAACACTTAATTGTGCAGCTCGCTCTATGCGCTGGTTGACCAGTTGCTTGTTCCCAGTTCACTGGGCGACTTGTTCGGCATACCACCTATCACGAACATTTTTGCTACTGAAGATGGCCACCGGTGGTGTGGCCGAAACGTTTAGCTACACAACATCAAGCATTCGATCACGGCCTTTCAGCCCGGAAGTTTTAAGTATTTATAGTGACACCGGCCGTGAAAGCCTACGTACTAAAAGATAGCAAGTTTGATGAAGAAAATAGTAAGTTCGATGCAAAGTTTGATAAAATAAAAATAGTCGTTTTGATGAAGTAAACACAAAAATGAATGAGATTAGAGACGAAATAAAACAACAAAATGTCAATATTAATAAAAGTTTAGAAGAAGTTGATGAACATTTTAGTGCCATTGTAAAACAATTACAAGACGAAGTAAACGAAAGTAGAAAGAGAAAGAAGGGGGTAGAAAATGGTACATATAATAAGGTAAGTGGTTGTAATGGTGTTGATTATAATTATGAGAGTATAGTGGGGGTAGAAAGTGAAGAGACCGATCAATTAAACGAGAATAAAGACGATCAGGTAACATATAATAAGGTAAGTGGGGTGGAGAATAATGGTGATATAATTAAAAATGTGGTGTTAGAGTAAGATTGTGACTAATGATAGTGGTGATGAAGTTTTAGTGGAAGTAGAAATTAATGGCGAGATAGTGAGTGTTGATGAGTTAGAGAAAGAGTGGAAAGAGAGTTTACAGGTAGAGGGGTTGCAGAGGGTAATTTTCCCCGGGTTTATTGTGAACCAAAGTGTTTACAAGTGTTTTTGAAGGGCGAGAGTCCCTTAGTGGAAAACGCCGTGTTTTCAAATTGTTCCCTTAGTTTTGTGGTGTTCCTTGGAAAGCCAGGAGGTGTTTTTATGTAGTAGTACCCTCTGATGGAATGATAGAGAAAAAGTGAAATGGTACAGTATTATGATGAGAGGTATTGTGAGAGAGTGAGAGATATAGAGTTGTTCAAGTGGAGAGAGAGAGAGAGAGAGAGAGAGAGAGAGAGAGAGAGAGAGAGAGAGAGAGAGAGAGAGAGAGAGAGAGAGAGGTGGTGTTGTGTGATGTTAGTAGAAGTTATGAAGAATTATTAGAAAGAATAAGGGTTGAGAGAGTGAATAAAATAAAAAAACTTACCTTGTTGTGAGAATGGTAAGTTTGCAAATGGGGGTAAGTACCCATGCTTTTAGTAGAGACTTCAGGGGGGTTGTGGCGCCATATCCTCACTGATCCTTTTAGGTTTTAGGCAATGAGAGTTTGTATGCTTCAACACCCAACCTCTCATTGGGGGGGTATTGTAGCGGTACAGAATTGTGGGCTACAATATTTTCAATTTCAATCCAGTTTTAATTTTTAATTGTCAGTATCCACCTGTGAGGTGCCCCAGTTTAACCAGCAACACACACTGTTAGCATAAACAATGATGTCTAGACAGCCAGACTAGACGTATTACGTAATAGCCCCAGCAGCAGCTTTTGTGTGTGAATCACAGTATGCTGATTGTCATCAGAGTATTAACAGCCAACAGTAGTAAGCAGCAGCATACAGTGTAGTAACAAGCTAAACGGTGGCCTCGGAAGTGTAAGATAGGCCGAAATTAAAGTAGGCCTATCCAGTACAATAAATAAAATGCATAAACAATATAGTGCGGCCAGAAAAATTTAAACATCTAAGTGCGAGTAAAGTTACGTCGGCCGACTATATATTATAATGTGCACAGATATTAAATCAAAGTAAATAAAAAATGTGATAAAAAGAAACCACAACTCAACTTAATATAAACGAGTGTTGGAGTGCGTTAGAACGAAGAAAGCATTCAACACGAGTTCGTGCAACCAACCATATGAACACGCAGCAGATGGGTAACTAAAAACACCGAATATTCATATTAAAACCAATTCAAATTAGATGGTGATTGCTCACTATAAAAGGAAAATTTTAAATGTAACTTTATACAATAGAGATCTCTAAGGGTTTAAAGGGTTTATTTAAACACTAATGTAAAAGAAAGGGTGTGTGTGTGTGTAGAGGTTATGTACTGGTTCGTTACAGTATTCAATATATTCATATCCAATTAGTAAAATCACTCATAATTGTAGTTAAAAACTTTATAGAGATAAGAATTAATTTCATGGTTTGATATAAAATAGTTGTACAACCTTTTGTAGAACGTAAAAGAAGGGTGTGAGGTTTTTATAGTAAATAAAAATAGGCATGTGATTTAGACAGTATAAAATGCATTAGCGTAATCATTTCGCACTTAAACCCAGATAACCTTACCTGCAGCTGTGTTCGTCTGTAGGACTCTGGAAAATGCACCCAAAGGTAAGAGTTTATTTAATTTGAATAACCTATATTGAAATCTTAAATTTGAAGTAATTTGAGTAGTTTCACTGGCGCCCGGAACATTTGGACGATTTGTGTGATTTATTATAATCACACAGATCAGGCCTCATTAAGCTGCAGAACGGGGTATTTGGGAGTGAGGGCGAGGTTATAAAGAATTGTAGTTGAAGTTAAATAGTGTATAATAGTATATGAAAAAAAAAACCATATAAAATGAAAAATAACGATGATGAAGTCAGCATGACTGACTTAACCGAAGTTAATACAGAAAATAAATTTGATACAAATATTGTGACGTTTAAATACAGTTTAAATATATAAAATACAAAATACCATTTATTCCACCTACCTGCAAAGGTTCTTTCTGGGTCCAGAAGTCCGATCGCACGAACAGCAGACGCAAACATGTGTTTCATAGGTTAGTGAAATGACTTACACTACCCATTTTATGAAGAGAAATTATGATTTTTAATTATCAAATCTGGCACGTTAATGGTTAAATTTTTTCAATAAATTTTCTCACATGGTTATCCAAATTTTGTTACTCTGGTTCATACTTCTTACAATGATATACTTAAATTATGTTACTTACATCTATGCAGGTAGCCCAGCCTGCGTCACGCACTCTCACATTCTTAACAAACCTTTAACACATTGAATCTAATAATATAAAAATACCCCTCCCCAACCGGCACGCGGTTTTAGTTCGCACTGTTCGTTTTACTCATTTTTTACTTGGTGATGAGTTCCGGATTACACGGTTGTTGTTAACTGAGAACTATTGGTTTCACTGCTGCATAATAATTCACAAAATAGAGTTTAAGACTGGAACTTGGAAAAAATCTGAAGAGCCCCTTTTAGGGCGGTGTCTGGCCAGACACGATCAGTGACGAACTGCCCAAGCGTCTCTTGCAAGCGGGCGGAAACTGATGTCCACCGCCAACGGATTTTATCGTCGCTCATACTTGGGTTGCTGCAGTTGAGCGACCATGTGCCTGATATATAGTGGTCTTTTCTGTAGTGTGTGCCGACGATATTTAGGCACTTCTGGCTTGATGTCACCAAAAGGGGAGGTGACTTAGCTACATTTCCTTCAGCTCAGTCAAGGAGACGAAACAGAAAATATATTTTTCACCATCTTGGCGTTTCCTGACCGCGTGGGTCCGCGCGTATACCCGTCTCGTGCATATGGGCGCATGATCACATACAACAAAGTTCTTGGAAATCGAGGGTGGCTGCATACCTCAACTGATTACACAATGCGATATTGCGTTGCTGCCTTGGTTATAAACTGTTCTCTTTGCCACGTGTTTGGTCACCGTTGAAAAATAAAACTTTCACAATACATTTATAAATCCCTGAAATGAAAGAAATTAAAATACCCCATAAATTCGGACCGTTACAATACCCCCTCAATGAGAAGTCTTCTGTCAAAACAGAAGAAATCTCATTGATAAAACCCCTAAGAGGACCGGTGAGGAACTGGTGCCAACGACCCCCTTTGTTCTTACTCTGCATGGGCAAACGACCCCCCTGGCTCGGTGACGATGGACGCATCTGAACGAGATCACTGGACTTCTCTGTAAGAGATCCCAACACCGAAAAATCGAACAGACACGCACCACGGCGCACCTCGCCTTCTATCATGCTACCCCAAAATCCTCAATCCCTGGCTTATATTATGCCAGATCCTCCACCGATATGTTTCCCCTTCTATGCAAGCTGGGCTGCCTTTAGCAGATACTGGGCTCACACACACTCACATTACATACTATAAATTGAAAAATTCTTTAAAAATTTGTTTAAATTACAACTCACTGGTTGTTTTCATTTAAAATCAAATCACAAATTTTGTATCTATTTTGAATTATTCTCTTCATTGGTTTTTTCTGTTATTTAAAATAAATCAATTTAAACATTTCTTACAATTAAGAACATCCTTAACCTAACATGTGATTACACCTAGAGTCTAACAATACAATTCAACACAAAATAATTCAATAATAATAAACATGGTTAGTACACAAACAAGAAAATAATCAAAGTTTTAAAATATTCATTATCTGGCAGGCGCAAAATCAAGATTTTTTTTTCCAAAAAATTTTAAAATTAAAAAAAAATTTAATTTCTTAAAATATTTTCTTTTCATACGGAAATTATTTAAAATTTGTTTAAATTGATCAAAAAACAAAAGTTGAATTAACTTCCTTACTATTACTTTATATGACCTCACTATCAGCTGATCAAAACTAGGTCAAGTCCAAAAACCTTGACCCACATACGTTATGTACAAGTTCTATCTGAAAATACATTTAACATCTGTAACATTCTAGCTTGAAACACAAAAACATAATAAAATAAAACCTTTAAAATAACAAAATATTATTATAAATAATAATCAAACTGACATTTAAATTATTCAAATAAACTTTACAGCTTTACATTTCCAAATTCTATCAAAAATTTGTCACTGGTTTCAATTAAAATATTTTATATTCAACTATAACTTTCTTCCTTTATTTGACAATCTTATTCTCCATTACTGTGGGTGATTTACATACTTATAACAATTTAATTTACTACTTGCTCTGTATACCTATATAATCTTTCTCCCTTTGACTCTAACCACTAACAACTCTTACTATCAGGACACCCATCTCTATCAAAATATCTATCAAAACACTCTCTACACCCAACTTATCATTAAACTCAAAACGCCACCTTCTCTCTATATATATAAAAAAAAATACTCTCTAACCCTTTGTACCTAGGATACATGTTTCCCCCCCCCAAAAACTCATTTCCCATTATGTTGGTTCCTGGATTCTACCTAAGGCAACCCCTTCCTACTAAATCAGTCCCTTCCCGTCCCAACCATTATGTTGCGGACTCCCACATTACACTACCCCTATTACAAAATTACCATCCCCAATAATCTCAATATTATTACCTTACTTCAACTACAACAAAATAACATCATCAATTATGAACATCAATATATCACTCAATACTCTACATGTATTCCCCATAACTACTGTGTCAACATCAATACTTCTCAAAACTCTATTACATTATCTTTATTTTCATCTCTACTATTTCAACTTTAATTTCAACTTGGACTGATCGACATGTCCCACAAAATATTCCTCACCCCAAAAACTATCTTTTATTATTTCTGACAATTCCTTTACAATCTTACCACATTAAATTACTTTTCTCAGTACTTTAAATAGCATCTGTAATACATTGAAACATTACATTAAACATGAATTGCCTGGAACATGTACAACCAATATAACAGTGACATTTTATGGCTGATCAGCTGATATTCCTAATAAATGGAAACACATCTCAAAATTTAGCAAATCACATGAAATATATATGTTTATCAATCCTTACTTCTAACCTCCTTGTTTCCCCTTTTTCTGTTCTGATACTTTATGTTAACCGCCTGCCAGTCGGTTTAGTTATTTGCTTAGTTTAAAAAAAATACACAAATTATATAAAACCTATACTTTCTATCAACTCTTATATCTAACCTACTACAATAAAATGTTACATTTAAAACATAGAATTAACACCTCATACTGAATGTATGAGCATCTAGTTATTTAAATGGAACACAAGCATTTTTATTTGATCAAAATTAGAGTTAGCAATTTTTATGTTATACATTTAAATTCGTGGCTCATCTGAGCCACCTCCCATCCACACACTCTATTGCAATTTATGTAAGACTGTAGCGCCTTTTCGCTTCCACAAAGACTGCATATTTGGAGGGATTGGACACCTCCGTGTCTTTGCTTCGGCAGTTATATTTTAACAGTTTTGATATCAACATATCTTTTGTGTATATTTAAACGCCCTTAAAACGGGTCTACCACCTGGCTTTGCTGTTCCTGCTCGAACAGAGTGGCAGCCGCTGTTCCATAGTTCCTGGATTTCCCCTAATTTCACCCCCCATTTAATTTCTATTATATACCAATTTCAAGTCAGCTGTGGTCAAGGGACTTGGTATGACCATAGCTGGCCGCTAGCCAAATCCACGATTAGTGCTGGTAAGGCAGTAATCGCCCGAAAAGTCGGGGAAATCTAACTTTTATTTCAATGCCTGTTCTACATCGTTATTAATATGTGCGACACGAACGTCTATCAGTGTACAAATTGAATTTGTACCAAAAAAATGTGCCGCACATTGTCGCCATGTTGGCCTCCAATGGAGGTAACACTCTCTGTTACCCCCAACCCATTTCACTATCTACGAGGGCAAGGCCACCCCCGCAATAGCAACTTACTAACTAAATAATTAAAAGTAATTAACTAAAACTTTCGACCATTGCAGTTCCACACTCCCCTGTTCTGTCACTTCCTTGAGCACCAATCTACCCCCCAAAATTATCCCCACATCTTGCATTGATAACCAGTTTTTCTTTTATTTCACATCTTTTAAAACGTTCCCATGCTCACTGATACTAAAACTTGACATTTATACATGGTCACTTAATTCTAAAATTTATTTAAATTTTAAATTATAAACATCCAAAAATTTTTTTTTTTTTCAAAAAACTTTCTTATATTCTAGTGGTCAGTATCCCCGCCTGAAACGGGGGTGTTCTTGCTATGAGGGAAATTTTGAAACAAGTAAGATCTACTTTGTGCAGTTACTTCCCCTTTATACCCAACTCTACTCCCTTTTCGCCCTCATTTCTTCAGACCCGTCATCTTACCTGTCGTCAAAATTTTCCTCTCAGCAAAACTCTTCATTTCGGATTAAACAAAACTACTGTCAATGGCTCAAACTTTACTTTTGCCACTGACACTGGAAATTCTTAAATTTGCACGCACTGCCTTGTATTTAGGTGCAGCCTCCATTATGTACAAACACTCTGAGGCAGTGCAGGCACGGGACAGGTACACCAAGACCGCTGTACCTTGTGTGTATTAATGATAATCTGTGTCACGTACCTTTTGGGGTCCCCCTCCCCGTTCAAATGTGTAGTTAGTTTTCTAATTTTAACCAATTTTGGTGGAGCCGGACCATCGTTGTTTTCACCGCCCGAAGGAAGATCCGCCAACCATGGCCCGCCTCCAAGTTCCGAATTCCACGGCCAGGACTGGTAAGATCGTGACCGCCCGAAAATGGGGGTGGATCCCTTCTGTAAACATAAAACACTATTTTAAATATTATTCATAAACATACCATAATTAAAGTGACCGATATAATTTTAAATTCGTCGCATTTTGAGTACCTACTATTTCCTGCGTCACTGGGTTCCTCAACACATACGCATTCTGCATTTTTATTTCTACAATTTCATACGGTCCTTCATACAACAAGAAAAACTTCTTTATTTCCCTATCTTGAGCACTGGACAAATCATGCCGCTTTACTAACACTAACTGACCTACCTCATATTTGGTCCACTTACCCTTAGCATCATGTTTCTGTTTCCTTCGCTCTCCTCTCGTAAGTAAGTTCTCATTTGCCAACCTAATTTTCATGTTTCTGTCCAAAACTTGACCTTCTGGTGGGTATACGAAGAGTTGTTCCAATATCCTGGGCGGCCGTGTTCCCTTGATCAACTCATACGGCGTAAATCCTGTGGACTCATGGGTGGTACCATTCAGCCACTCCTCTACTTTCTTCACGTAGGATGGCCATTTTGTGTGTTTGGCGTGACAGTACGCCCGAAATATCCTACCAATCTCTCTCATCACCCGTTCTGCTTGGTTCGACTTGGGATGATATACTGCCGTATGCTTGGGTATGATGCCTTCCCATCCAAGCGTCTGTCGCCACTTGCCGCTTATAAACTGTGGTCCGTGGTCAGATAATATAATTTTCGGTTTTCCAACATTAAGCATGTAGTCTCTTACTATTTTTTCACTGAGTACTTTACCCGTCGCTCTCTTAATGCTATACAATTTCACAAATTTTGAAAAAGTGTCTAGAACTACAAATACATACAATACACCCCCTCTACCTCTGGGTAATGGTCCATATAAATCTACTGCAACTAAATCAAACGGTTTCTCTACTTTTATGTAATTCATCTCTCCTTCCACTTTATAATTCACTACTTTCGATTTCTGACATAAATCACACACTCTTAACACTCTTCTAACTCTCTTCTCCATATTCTTAAATATACATGACTCTTTCAAAACATTAGCACATTTTCTCGCCCCAAAATGACCATACCTTATATGGCAATCCCAAACAATTTTATCTATTAATCCCTCGGGTATAACTAACCTCCAATCACGCTCCCCATTCTCTACTTTTATAAACAAAATACCTTGATATACTTGAAATCGCTCATTATATTCAGATCCCTCTACCTCCGTCTCTAAACTAACAATTACTTTACCTAGTTTCCTATCAGATCTTTGCATATTTTTAATGTCACTTATTTCTTCACCAAAAATTCTATCTTCTCTAGTCAATCTAAAAATTTCTATCTCCTTAAGATCCCTACCAGTTTTATTGTCTATAACATCTACTCTAGAAAGTGTGTCTGGTACCTTATTATCTGACCCCTTTATATACTCCCATGAAAAGTTATATTCTTGCAAAGCTAATACCCACCTGGTTAATCTGCTATGCGTCAGCTTACATGTATTTAGGAATGATAAGGCCTTATGATCGGTCCTGATGACGGTTTGGTTTCCAAGCAGGTAAGTGCGGAATTTCTTCACAGCAAAAACGATGCTCAGCAATTCCTTTTCGGTAGTTGTGTAGTTCTTTTCTGCTGCCAATAAGGTTCTGCTGGCGAAAGCGATGGTCCTGTGCTCCTGATCCTCACCCTCCTGGTAAAGCTCTGCGCCGAGGGCTATGTTGCTGGCATCCATCTGTAAATAGAACTTTCTCTGAAAATCGGGGTGATTCATCATAATTGTGTCTATAAATTTCTCTTTGATTTCATTGAAAATAGTTCTCTCCTCCTCTCCCCATTTCCATTGTTTATTCTTTTGTAAAACACAACTTTATTTCGAGGTAATATGTGCATAATTTCTCTGGAATTTTCTATAAAAGTTGCATAATCCTAGAAAGCTCTGCAACTGTTTAATATTCTTTGGTTCTGGAAAACGTATGATAGCTTCTACTTTGTCTGGGTTTGCTAAAATACCCTCTGGAGTGATAATAAATCCTAAAAAGTGTATCTCAGTTTGTAGGAATTTTTATTTCTCCCAATTAACGGTTAATCCCCCTTGTTGCAATTTATTTAAAACGTACTCTATGTGTTCTACGTGTTCAGAGAATGTTCTTGATGCTATTAGTATGTCGTCAACATATACAGTCAAAAAATCTAAGTCTTTCGGTTGTAATATCATGTCTAAACACTTAATAAAACTTGCTACACTAGTGTTAAGCCCAAATGGCAGGCGTTTAAATTGATAGTTTTTTCCATTGAAAAGGAACGCAGTAAACTTACGGCTTTCTGGCGCTAATGGGACTTGCCAGTAGCCCGCCGTTAAATCTAAAGACGTCATATATCTGACTCCACTAAACTTTTGAAAAATTTCGTTCATGGCTTCCGGTGATTCCCGGTCAGGTATTATAATCTGATACATTTTTCTAGCGTCTAAGCACAATCTTACCTTTCCATCCTTTTTGATGACCACTACCAACGGATTCGAGTAAGGCGATATGGATCTTTCGATGATGTCCCCTTCCATCATGCGGTCCAACTCTTCTTGGACGGCTCTCCTCTTCGAAAATGGCACTGGATAACTTCTCTGCATGTAGGGTGAGTGCTCTCGAAGCTTCAGCTCGCATACATAGTCCCTGGCTTTCCCAGGCAACTCAGCAAATACATCTCTAAAACGTTCAATAACTGCCCACAACTCCTGTCGTTGGGGACTCCCTACAACTCCACCCTCATTAAAAAATTTCTCTGCCCTATTTTCCCATACTCTCTCATCATTCTCCATGCTCTCACTCTCTTGACACACATTCACTCTTGTTTCTATAATTCCCTCGCCTACTCGGTTTTGTATCATCTTTACACCCGCAACTCTAGCCTTATCTAACACCCTCTTAAAGTCTACCCTGATTGGTTCATGCCCCTTATTAAATTCCACTATTCTCTGGTTAAAATCAATTACTGCTTTATTTCTCTCCAAAAAATCATTTCCCAGAATTATATCTAAATGCAAACCCTTAACTACTAGAAAAGTATTCTCAAATGCTATTCCATTAATATATATGTTTAATTGAACTTGTTTAGTGACTCGTTTACTTCGTACTCCCATCACCCCCACTACTGTTACCCCCGCAACTGGTAATGATGGAATATTCTTATTTACCCTTTGTAATTCACCCAGTACATTCTCTGAAACTACTGATATCTCGCTACCCGTATCAATCAATGTTTTGTAATCCTTACCTTCTATGGTTATGAATACCTCCGTCAGTCCGGGTTTGGTTTCTGTCATTTGTGCAGCGTCCTCCTCCAGTAACTCCTCCGCCATGTCTCTGATAATTATGTTGCTGCGGTAGTTATGCTCCTCTTGGACCCCCAGGTTCTCCTCCGACAATGGACGGGCCCGGTTCTCCATTGTCTCCTCTAGTTTCCCGTGGATGGACCTGCTACTGCCTGGCTGTATCCACCTCTGCCTCTGTTTCCGCTTCCATTTCCCCTCGGTGCTCCTCTTATGTTCTCGGCTCCTATCTGCGGTTGATTCTGTTGCTGGTACGTTCTCTCACTGCGTTGACATTCTCTCGGTTTGTGACATCTAAAACAGGTTGCTCTTATAGCATAGTTTTCAACATTACAATCGGCACATCGCCAACCCTCGCCTCGATTATCATTATTTCCCCCACGTGCCCCTCGGTGAAAGTTGGGTATTCCCCTGGGTTGATTATGATTCCCATTTATATGTGATGCTGGTGTGTTTATCCGCCTACTCATATCCCGTTCTCTTATATTCTGAAATATATCCAATATTTTCTCTAGTTCCGTAATTTCTATAATCTCTCGGGTCATTAATGTAATTTGTATTTCTGTCGGTAAATGCTTACTTATATGACGGACGAATGACCGAAACGGTAACGGTGGCTCTAAATATTTTGCCTCATTATATAGTCGCATTACGTACATATTCACGTTACCCCCTTGGGTCCCAAAATTACCTGGTCCCATAATTTTACTCCGTAATATTTCTTGTTCCTTCTCCGACCAATATTTCTCTCTAAAAACCGTCTCAAAACACTGATAATTTACCCAGTCTACTTTATGCACCTCCGCCCATACCGCGGAATTCCCTCTAAAACACTTCATTATTTTTAACAATTGTACTTCCCAGCTACTTCTACAAAACTGATTAAATTCTCTGACTCTATTTAAAAACTGCATAGGGTGTACCCCCCTGTTTTCACAATTAAACAACTCCAAATCAATATCGCTATTCACATCTTTCGTAATGACTATTTGTTCCGTAACCCTATTAAGTTTTTCGTTTATCGCTATATTCAATTCATCTTTAACATTAACTATACTCTGCTCAATTGATGCAAATATATTGTTATTTAAACTCTCAATTTGTACATGACGCTTATCTATAGTATTCACTGTATTTTGTATAGCTTGTATCTCTGTTTTGCAATTACTTTCTATTTCATTGATTTGTTTTATTCAATGAAATAAATAGTGTTCTTAGTGTAAATCAATGAAATTTAGTGTTTTCACTAAATCCCTGAAATGAAATAAATTAAAATACCCCATAAATTCGGACCGTTACAATATCAATAAAGAAAATAGTTTGACCGAATCAACGGTCATGAGTGGGTTGGAGGTCCATTCGACTCCAATCTTAGTTCAAAATAGAGAATTAAGTAAGCCAGCTGACATAGATGACTCGGGGATTCAAATAACCCCGAAATCTATAATATATTTTCCAAAGCCCACTCACTGACTCATCACTGTATCTCAACAATGACAAGGCCTAGAAAGATGAAACTTTACATAGATATTCAATAGATACTGTAGATGTGCAACATGACGGGGTTTAACAAAATTCAAAATCTAAGGGGGGTTTTGGAGGGGTCAAAGTGACCGAACATTCTCATACTCACTCACTCACTCATCACTGTATCTCAACAATGACAAGGCCTAGAAATATGAAACTTTACATAGATATTCACTAGATACTGTAGATGTGCAATAAGACGGGGTTTGACAAAATTCAAAATTTAAGGGGGGTTTTGGAGGGGTCAAAGTGACCGATTATTCTCATACTCACTCACTCACTCATCACTGTATCTCAACAATGACAAGGCCTAGAAAGATGAAACTTTACATAAATATTCACTAGATACTGTAGATGTGCAATAAGACGGGGTTTGACAAAATTCAAAATTTTAGGGGGGTTTTGGAGGGGTCAAAGTGACCGAATATTCTCATAAGAAATACATGACAGTTAAAAGTGACAACTGTTAGGCAGCTTCTAGATGAGATAGAAACATGAAATTTGTTCTACAAGTTAACTTAACCCTCTTTTAAAGAACACAAAGGTCAATCTTAAATAATTTTAATTAAAACTACCCTAAAGACATCTATAATATATTTGCCAAAGCCCACTTACTCACTTAGTCATCACTGTATCTCAAGAACAACAGGGCCTACAAAGAAAATATTTCCGAATAAATTTATTCAAAGTTGTAAAAGGAGCGTAATAAATATATAGAAAATATTTGTCGGTAGAAAACAATATTATACGATATATTAACTATTGTCTTAAATAAATATTAATTAATTATGAACACATGAATTGTATGCATTCCTGCGATAAGAACGTGTTACCAGAAGTACTATCACACAATTTACGTAACATATTTGTTTACGTTGCAATGTAGTCCATAAAGATTTGTTATGTTTAGTCTGGTCTGGACACAACTTAGACACACTTGCGTCATGGGGTTCAGTCTAAAGGCCACTGATAACAGGCCAGAATGCCGCTTTGTTCAGTTCAGTTCAGTCGCTACACTGCCACTGCACAATCCTGCTACTTTGTTTAAGACGATTATTTTGTTAGTTTTAGTTTGAGCATTGGATATTCATGATTTTGTATTAGTTTGTATCTTATTTTTTAGTTTATTTGTCAAGTTTGCAAGTTTGACTATTTTTCTTATTTTTGCAGTGTAGATTCCACTTTATTAAATAGGTTTCTGTTCTACCGCCATTGTTGCTCTTACAGTTTTTGTTAAGAAGAGAATAATTTTGTTTTAGTTTGTTTTAAATAAGCTTTCTTTTCTACTTTTTCTATTTGTTTTATTAGTTTGTATCTTATTTTTTAGTTTATTTGTCAAGTTTGACTATTTTTCTTATTTTTGCAGTGTAGATTCCACTTTATTAAATAGGTTTTTGTTCTACCGCCATTGTTGCTCTTACAGTTTTTGTTAAGAAGAGAATAATTTTGTTTTAGTTTGTTTTAAATAGGCTTTCTTTTCTACTTTTTACATTTGTTTTATTAGTTTGTATCTTATTTTTTAATTTATTTGTCAAGTTTGAATATTTTTCTTATTTTTGCAGTGTAGGTTCCACTTTATTCAATAGGTTTTTGTTCTACCGTCGTTGTTGCTCTTACAGTTTTTGTTAAGAAGAGAAAATTTTGTTTTAGTTTGTTTTAAATAGGCTTTCTTTTCTGCTTTTTATATAAATTCTATATCCCTAATACATGATGGAACAAATTGAAGTTGATGGGATCATGGTACCTCACCGTATTGTGCCTTTGGGTGCAGATGGGTCGTGCTTCTTTTACTCCCTGTCTTACCTCATGTACGGTACTGTCTCCCATGCGTCTCAAGTGCGAACAAGCGTTGTACAGTACATTTGTAACAACTGGCAACGGTTTGAGGAGCATACAATGATGCCGTGTGGTAACATTTATAGAAGTTTGGCTGAATACCGTGCTCACATGTCTCTGTACACCACATATGCCACCCACTGTGAAATTCAGGCTGCTGCCGAAATATACCCTTACCATCTGGTGGTGTATCGTGATGGTGAGGTGGTTGTACAGCCTGATGAGTATGAGGAGGGAAAGCCCATATTGCGATTCAAGTGTTCTGGACCCATGATGAATGCCCACTTTGAACCTCTTAGTCCTCAATACATTCCTCCTCATACATCAACTGTTGTTAACCGTTCCATCTGCACCTCGCTTGGTACTGAGAGCCTAGAAAAAATCGTTGTCGAGCAAACTGCCCAAGACCAATCCGACGATGATATACCACTTACTGTTGTTAACCGTCCCATCTACACCTCGCTTGGTACTGAGAGCCTAGAAAAATTTGTTGTCGAGCAAACTGCCCAAGACCAATCCGAGGATGATATACCACTTATTTATTTGCTAAACTCTGCTAAACGTGATATCCAAAACCGTTGTGTGACGCCCCCTACTGACCTAATTTCGTCTTCCTCAGAGATCAGTGCTACAGTTGATTCGAGTGTTGGGAAGAAAAGAAGAAAAAATCGACGTTCAAGAGTTAATGACAGAATCAAAAGACACAAAAATAGGGAGTCCGTAAGAAAATACAATAGCAAAAATCCTGAAGTTCATAGAGAGGCTGTTAAAAGATACAACAAGGCAAACCCTGACGTTAACAGGGGCTGTTTCTAGATACTCAAAGAAACATCCGGAAGTTAATCAGGAAGCTGTTCGAAGGTACACTGAGAAGAGGCAACTGATCCCATGGAAAACAAAGTCTTTATCAGGATTTAAATATGACCGTAGTACAGACTACAATAATGACAAGGTTGTTTCTCTTGGTCACCACATTGAATGCAAGTGGTGCCATGCGAAAAAGTGGAAAGAAGAGAGCCCTGGCTTACGCTGCAGCAATGGCAAGGTTCATCTTCCTTCTACTCAACAGCTTCCTGAGCCGCTCCATAGTCTTCTTACTTACAGTCACCGTCAGTCTCAGCATTTTTTATCAAATACCAGAAAGTATAACGGATGTTTTCAAATGACTTCATTTGGAGCTAAAGAGGTGCACGAAGGAAATTTCATGCCAACTTTTAAGGTCCAAGGGCAGGTTTACCATAGAATAGGAAGTTTGTTACCTTTTCCCCAGCAAGACCCCTCTTTTCTACAAATTTATTTTGTTGGAAACGATGAAAAAGAAACAGAAATCAGATCCAACCTCTTTACTGTAGTTAAGCCTTGGTTAGTTGGCCAACTTCAAAAATGTCTGCATGATAACAATCCCTACATACGAGATTTTAAAACCGCAATGGAAAATGTTCTGGAGGGGCAGGAGTTCAAAGTTGTTATTCATGCAGACAGGAAGCCTGCAGTTGAACATAGGGGTCGTTACAACGCGCCAGCAACAAGCGAGGTAGCTTTGGTTATTGTGGGACAGGAGTTTGAAAAGAGAGACATAATTCTTCACACCAGAGACACAAAGTTGGTACGGATCAGCGAAACTCATCATGCATACGACGCTCTCCAGTACCCTCTTATGTTCTGCCATGGAGAAGACGGCTACTCTATCAATATTCCACAATATGATCCAATATCTAAAGCATCTCTCAAGAAAACAGTTTCCGCTTCAGACTTCTACGCTTACAGAATAATGGAAAGACAAGGTGAAGAAAGTTACCTATTGCTGTATCGTAGTCTTTTCAACCAGTTTTTGGTTGATATGTATGCCAAGATAGAGACAGAAAGGCTGAACTTTATAAGATTCCCCCAGAGTAAGCTGCGAGCGGAAAACTATGTTCATCTTAAAGACGCCATATGTAAGGGGAATGCTAACGTTTCAGATATGGGAAAGAGGGTCGTGTTACCATCCAGTTTTACTGGTGGGCACCACTATATGCACGAGAGAACTCAGGACGCCATGACATATGTTCGTCACTATGGTCGTCCTGATTTGTTTATCACATTTACATGTAACCCGAAATGGTCTGAAATTGGAGCTGCCTTAAGAGACAGACAAAAGCCTCAAGACAGACATGACATCATAGCTCGAGTGTTTCATTTGAAAGTTAAAAAACTTATTCATCTTTTAACTAAAGGTTCCATTTTCGGTCAAAGTAGGTGTTACATGTATACTGTGGAGTGGCAGAAGTGTGGCTTGCCTCACGCACACATCTTGCTATGGCTGCAGGACAGGATATGGTCGACCAAACTGACAGTGTCATAAGCGCAGAGGTACCTGACCCTGAACTTCATGAAATTATTAAGTCGACAATGATTCATGGCCCTTGCGGAAGCTTAAACAGGAACTCGCCCTGCATGGTTAACGGCTCATGCTCCAAAAGATATCCACGTCCCTTATCTAAAGAAACCCAAACTGCTGACGATGGCTACCCCCAGTACCGTCGAAGATCTCCTGCTGATGGTGGTTTTACAGTCAACATCAATGGAGTAGACCTAGACAGTCGGTGGGTGGTACCGTACAATCCTGTTCTGTCACGTACCTTTTTGGCACATGTCAATGTCGAGTTGTGTAACTCTGTCAAATCGATAAAGTATATTTGCAAATACGTGAACAAGGGCAGTGATCAAGCAGCTTTTGTGTTGGAAAATGAGTGGGACGAAGTGTCCAAATATGAAGCAGGCCGTTACATAAGTAGTTCCGAAGCGGCATGGCGTATATTTTGCTTCCCAATCCATGAAAGATATCCTCCCGTAATGCATTTGGCTGTACACCTTGAAAATGGCCAGAGAATTTATTTTAATCCCGGAAACGTTCAAGACAAAGTTCAAAATCCACCCAAAACCACTCTACTGTCATTCTTTGAACTATGCAAATCAGACAATTTTGCCAGAACCATAATCTACAGTGAAGTCCCTGCTTACTACACCTGGAAAAACAATAAGTTTAGTCGGCGGAAACAAGGCAAAGCCGTTCCCGGACATCCAGGAGTGAAAAAAGATCAAGTGCTCGGTCGGGTTTATACTGTACACCCTAACAATGCAGAATGTTACTACCTACGTCTTCTCTTTCATGAAGTTAAAGGGCCTACGAGTTTTAATGATCTTAAGAGGGTATCTGGCATAGTTCACTCCACTTATCAGTCTGCCTGCAGAGCGTTGGGTTTACTTCAAGATGACAATCATTGGGACATTACCTTGGAGGAAGCTGCTCTGTTGGAGTCACCACAGAAAATCAGACGACTGTTCGCTGTCATTTTGGTGTTTTGTCAAGCAGCGGATCCCTTAGTGCTGTGGGAGAAACACAGAGACAGTATGTCAGAGGACTTCAAGAGACAGATGGAGTATGAATGTCCGGGCTTAGAGCTTGAACTACGGAACAACATCATTTACAACAAATGCCTACATTCATTAGAAAACTTAGTCTCTTCAATGTCCAATCAATCCCTCCAACAACTCGGTCTTCCTTCTCCAAGTCAAGAGCCCAACAGTTCTGCAGTCAACCGCGAGTACCTGAAAGAACTCTCTTACAACACAGTCCATCTATCTGAATTGGTTGCTGAAAACGTGCCTAAACTGAACGACGAGCAGAAAAATGTCTACAATGAAGTAATTGCGAGCATTGAATCAGAGGCCGGACGACTATTTTTCCTTGACGCACCAGGTGGTACAGGGAAAACCTTTTTGATTAATTTAATATTAGCCACGGTAAGAAAAGATAGGAAAATTGCTATATCTGTGGCTTCGTCAGGTATAGCAGCAACGTTGTTGGATGGAGGGAGGACAGCTCATTCTGCCTTCAAACTGCCTCTCAACTTAAACCACTCTGAGACCCCATTTTGCAACATATCAAAACAAAGCGACACAGCGAAGGTACTTAAGGATTGTAAGTTGATAATTTGGGACGAGTGCACCATGGCTCACAAGGGAGGAATTGAAGCTTTGGATAGAACTCTGCAGGACATTAGAAGCAATAAAAACCTGATGGGTGGAGTCACACTTCTAATGGCCGGAGACTTCAGACAGACTTTACATGTTGTACCTAGGAGAACTCGAGCAGATGAAGTTAAAGCCTGTCTAAAGAGTTCTGTCCTGTGGCCTAAAGTCCAAGTTCGTTCCTAGAGAGTCAACATGCGGGTGCATCTTAAAGGCAGACGAGTTTTCAAGTTTACTTTTACAGATCGGTAATGGAAATCTACCTGAAGAAAATGGCAAAGTCAATATTACAAAAGACTTATGTGAAGTTGTATGCGACTTGACGTTGGCTGAAAAAATTTACCCAGATTTAACTAATTTTTACTTGAAAGATGTATCTTGGCTGAAAGAAAGAGCTATCTTACTCCAAAGAATGACACTGCTGCAAATATCAATAACACATTATTGGAAAAACTGCCAACTGAGATTGTCCAGTACCAATCCGCGGACTCTGTGGGTGGAAGTAGAAGATGCGGTCCATTACCCAGTAGAGTTCTTGCACACGTTTAATCCTCCAGGCATTCCACCGCACAATCTTTGCCTTAAAGTTGGAGCTCCAATAATGCTGCTACGAAACCTGGTACCGCCTAAGCTTTGTAACGGTACTAGGCTGCAGATTAAATCGTTGCACAACAACGTCATAGAAGCAACAATATTCACTGGATGTGGTCAGGGGGAAGCAGTCTTCATTCCACGCATTCCCTTAATTCCATCGGATTACCATGTTCAGTTTAAAAGACTCCAGTTCCCTGTCAAGCTCTGCTTTGCTATGACAATAAATAAATCACAAGGGCAGTCTTTGAAAATGGCCGGTGTTGATCTGAGGGAAGACTGCTTCTCCTATGGCCAGTTGTATGTTGCTTGCTCACGAGTTAGCTCTTCTGAGAGTTTAACTATCCTTCCGCCACAGGGTCAAACAAAGAAAGTTGTCTACAAGGAAGTTTTATAAGTGCCGTATTTTGTTTCACAAAACGATTTCAGTAGACTTAGTATTAGCACCCATTTATGCTTTTAAAAATTTGTAAATATTACATTTATACAATGTGCTTGGTTACCCAAGGTTAAAAAAAAAAAAACCACCGAACCAATGTGTTTATTCAGTAAAAACCTTAGCGAAGCACGGGTATACAGGTAGTCAGTTAACAAAAGTAATCAACCTGACAGTGGTGAGATGATGAGTATGATGCAGTTGTTGTTAAAGATAGATAGTAAGTGTGATAAACAAAATGAAAATTTGAACGCTAAATTTAACGAAATAAAGGGGGACATTAATTATCGTTTCGAGGAACAGAATGTAAAACGATATTAATCAACGTTTTGATAGTAATGAGGAAAAGTTTGAGACAAAATTCGTTTTGATATAAATGACCATAAATTTGATGAAATAAAGAGTGATATTAATAAGATTAAACTACAAAATTTTAATATCGAGAAACGTATAAATGATATAGATGAGCGATGCAATGTTATTCTTGAACAAGTAATTACAGTAAATGATAATTTAAAAAGCTTTGCAAGTAACAGTGGTAATATGACAACAAATAGTGAAGAAATTAATAACAAGGTGAGTAATACCGATGATTATAATGATGTGTTAACAAACGATAACAATGATATTAAAAATTGTGATGTAATTAAAAACGGGGTATCAAAAAGTGATACAGTAGATAATAGTAGTAATGTAGTATTGAGAGTAGAAAGTCAGTTGATGTTAGTAATGAAGTAGTAATAAGTATTGATGAGTTGGAGAAAGAATGGAGAGATAGTTTAACTGTAGAGTATGAACAGAGGGCGTATGTTTCTTGTGGAATAGGTGAAGAAAAGGCTTCACCAATGTTGTATGAGGACAGAGTTTCCTCCGGTAGTTGTGTGGAAGACGATGTGTCTTAAAATGGTCCCTTTAGTTTTTGTGATGGTCTTGGAAGTGCCAAGACGAATAGTAAGTTTGTGTTGCCCTCTGTGTGGAATGAGAATGTGAAATGTTGTGGTGATGAAAGTGATTATGAGAGAGAGAAAGAGTTAGAGTGTTTCAAGTTAAATAGAGGTTATGGAGAGTTGATAGAGAAGATGAATATTAAGAGAATTATGGTAAATAATGTAGATTTACCTTGTACTGTAGTAGGCAATGTGTATATTGATGATAAATATTTACCTGTGGGGAGAGTTAATGTACTTGTAGTAGCAGAATATTGTGATAATGATGTAATTGTAATAACAAACACTGACGGAGACTTGACAAATAATACTAATGCAGACTTGATTTATGATAAGGTAATAATAGGGGGTAACCCTAGGTATTATTATTTTCGTACAATAGAAAAAATAAATTTTTATGGTTATTATAAAAAAGATAGCCATATGTTGTGTATCAATAAAATTGAACAGTGTTATGTGAAGAAAAGACTAATTTTCGATGATGGGGGCTGAGAAATACGGCATGAACATTTAATTATGTGAGTAATGGTAAAATGACCTGGCTGATTTATGTAATGAAGTGTGGTAAACAAGAAAATTATGACGAAAACCTGTAAATAAATGTGTTAATGTTAAATGTATTGTGTCAAGATTATCTTGTTGTAATGTAGTATATTATAGCTTATGTGTACCATATGTTTGTAATAAGAAGGAAAGGTATAATAATAAATAATATTTTATTTTACTAAAATAATGAACAAGAGGTACGAAGGAATTTTGTTTCGTATTGTGTGTTTAATTCAAAAATGCGAGTTTTATTAATATGGCAACACTAAAAGGTATAGAAATTGAAAAATTGAAGCAAGTACATGTGTCACTAGTGTTGTAATCAGAATGTTGAGACTGAGGTAGTGTTTATAAAACCAAGCTTTGTAGACAACTGTTAATGTAAACAGGTGTGTTGCCTGTTGTATGACTAATGTTTACATTCATGTGTTGGAGTTGACAACAACAAGAATGTGGTACTCTAATGAATCATTGCTAGGAGTAAATCCTATTATGAAACAAAAGAAATAAAAGATGTGATGAAATAGAGGTAGCTTTTTATCAATAACATAAAGATACAACGTAGTGTTTTGATTGTAATGCAATTAATATTACAACATATGAGATATAATGAACATATGAGACTGATATAATGAGGAGTTGAGGAATTAAGTTAAATTTATTTGGTAATTAAATTACTTGAAAAGGTGAATTTTAATAATGAATTTAAATCTATTTTGACCTGAATTTTGACTGTAATTGTAAAATAAATAATTGATGAATAAATATGTACTTTACTAAAATTGAAAACTGAAGGAAATGTTTGGGCTAAGATAGTGTTTGTAAAGTAAGATGTGCATACAACTGGTAATGTAACCCTTATAAATGTCAATCTATGTTTATGTTTTAACTGTAGATTCCCTACTTAAGTGCGGCCATGACCTCACCGGATATAAAATATTATATAGTCTTATAGTCTTCGCGTCAATAAAATTTGAACTATTATGATTTAACTGATAATACAGGCCGTAATACTAAAATATCGCAAATAAAGAAGCATGCATACCTAGAATAGAATTTAGCATTATTTAGACATATACATATGTTGAAAATGAGAATCCCCCTTGTTCGTCCAGTAAGAATAGTAAGATTCGAACTTTCCCTATACATTAGTCAAATAGGACTGAAATAATGAAGTTACTTGTTTATTTGGTATAAGCCTGTATCTGTGTTGTGTGTGTGTGTGTGTGTGTGTGTGTGTGTGTGTGTGTGTGTTCGTGCGGGCATATTTTATCAACTTGTTGATAAGACACGTACATTCCGAGCAAGTGTTCCAACCTCGTATTAACAGAGCTGCGAGTTCAGTCCCCTTGTTTAGTACGTTTTTTAAGATCCTTGTGTTTTGTCAAGCTTCGTTGTAAAAAATAGTCATTTTTATCGTATTATTGTATATTGTCATAATAAATACTTATTGAAGTATTTATAAATTCAACAGCAACAGTATTAACTAATTAATTATTGTATTATGGTAGGGTGGGGCAAGACCGACCTAGGAATTGAAAAGTTGAAGTTCGAATTTGTGTGTGGTCTATAAAATGTAATGAGTAGGAATGTTTTTTTGTGTGTTTACAACCTTATTATATTCTAATTTGGATTCACTATTCCTTGGATGGATAATGTACATACATTTTTTTATATTCATAAATGTTTGTTAAGATGACGTTAGTCTGCTCTTGCCCCTTGCATATGGAGCAAGTGCATATTGTGCTGTTATTACTCATATATTGCTTTACTATAAATATGAGGCTAGTGCAATACAATCTTTTAAATGTGTTTCAGATTACTTGCTAACAGAAATCTATGAAGTGTAACCCGTTAACTTGCTACAAACTTTCAAATGAAGGAAAAATGAAAGACCATTGAACCAGAAAGAGCTTTAACTTATAATTGTTATAAAATCATATAAATAAGTGTAACTTATAATTGTTATAAAATCATATAAATACAAAAATCAAAAAAGTACAATAAATTGCCATAAAAATCATAGTCATAAAATTAAAAAAATCCAAAACATTTTCACAGAAAAATAAATGTTTATCTTCGAAAATATAAAGTTAGAACGTTCTTAAGTTACCTTAAAAGAATTCTTACACCTTAAAAATCATATTAACATAAGTTAATTAACTTAAATGAAATTTAAACAAAAATTAAAAATAAAATTAATTTATTTTAATTTAAATTTCACAATTTTAAGTACGTAAGGTTTATTATTAAATTAAAATAAATTACATATGTGAACTGTAAAAAGCATAAATTTAAAAACTTTTCAACTATTAATTAAAAAATAATAATAACAAACGATCAAAATTTCAAATAGTCAATTTACAAAAATTAAATTAAATTAAAATTTCTCTTTTTACAATTCACAAACATTCACTGCTTTACTAAATACATATTTATCGTATTTGCCAACTTTAACAATTTTTGGCGTTTCAAGTTTTTCTAAAATTTCACACAACATTATTGAACATGTATCACTTTCTTTTAACCTAAACTCAAACGGATTTTTTAATTTTCGCAAACAAGTAACTTCAGCTTCTTCATCACATATTATTTCAGTAATACAACACACATATGTATAAATTTTCTTTTTCCCCGGAAATTTCGCCAGAACAAAATCCCCTTCGTGGATATCCAATAAGTTTACATCATTTTGTTTGTTGTTTTCTGACTGTTTTGGTTCCACAGATTTATTCTGATGTTCATTCGGGTTCATAATATTTTCTAAGTCATCATCTTCCGAGTCATTAAATTCTGAAAAACAATTTTCACTCTCATCACTTTTCCATGTTTCAGTATCGCTTTCGTGTGAACTACTAATCTCGGTTTTTTTAGATTTTTGTACTTTTCTCTTGCTTGATGATTTTAGTTGCTTTTTGGAAGCCTGAGGTTTATTTGTAATATTTTCTTCCATAATAACCTGTTCAACTTCTTTCTGTGATATTACTTCAGCTCCTGTGCAAACTCGTTTCAGTTTCTGTTGACCTAAAGGCTTGTCCCGTTTAGTTGACTGCAATAGCAGCTCTTCAAAAGACGTCTTATAAGTTTGCGTATTTGCAACAGCCGTGCTGGGCATATTTAGTATCTGAGGCACATCATCTGAAATTTTACTACAGTTGCCTCCTTGATTGAATGTATTATTTTCAGCAAATGTTTCAACATCTACCGTAGCAGCTACTGGTTCAACTGGGAGGAAACCTTCAGCCTTGCTACTTTCCCATCGCTTCAAAGCTTGAGGATCAAATCTATCTTTTGGTATAACATTTTTCTGAAATGGGCAAATTCCAGCTTTGACAAAACCACTGGCAAGTAATTCTGGTGTTGTTTCAGTCCAGATTTCACCAATTAATTTTGAAAATATAGATTTGGGAATTTTAGTACCCACATTTCTTCTTTGCCATTCTACCAATTTAGCATCCCAACGTGACTTAAGTGATTTAAAAACAGATAGATCTAAGGGCTGCAACAAGTGGCTAGTGTGTGGTGGAAGTTTTAATATGGTAACATCATTATTCTTTGCAATTTGGATTACATCTAACCCAACGTGTGTTGTATGACCATCATAAATAATCAAAACTGGGCGTTCCTCCCCAATTGACGTTAAAATACATTTCTGAAAGTAGTTTTTAGATACTGTACTTTCCATCCAGCCCTTTTTTGTAGCTGCATACATGGTACGCGGATACTCAGTACCTGCTGGTGCAAGCCACTGATCCCACATGTTTTTTCCTTTAAAAATAATTAATGGTGGTGCTTTGGCCCCACTTGCACAGCAACACATTACAACTGTGGTGTTGCCTTTGCCTGGGCCGCTAGTGGTGCGAGTTGCAAGAATTCCTCATTGTCCTACAATTTTAGTCTTTGAAGGGTCCGAACAAAAGCTACTTTCATCAAGATTCCATATCTGACATGGTTTGTTTTCCAACTTCAGATCCTGTAATGTTTTTTCAAGTAAATCAAAATACTTATATATAACGAATGGATCTAAACATTTTTTTCTCGCATATTCCACAGTTTGTGGAGTTTTTATGGAAAGTTTGTGCCTACGTTTAAAGTTTAAAAACCAGTCCTCTCCAGGAACACCGTTTTTAAATTGCGTTTTAATATTATTGCATCTAACGTAGTCAGCAACAACATTCAATACCTCTCTCCTTGACAGGCCAAATCCCCATAGTACGAATCCCATCAGCAAGGACTGTTTCTTCTTGCAAACGAATATCCGTAGGTCTGCCATAAGAATTACTTTTCTGCCCTCTTCTACCCTTAACGTGATCGGCTAATGTATTTTTTGGAATGTTGTATGTTTTGCTGGCTCTGTATATTGTTAACTGACCTGTTTTTACTAATTCAATAGCCATTTGTTACGTTTCTTGATTGTACGCACTGCCTCTATTACTTTTACGCACATATGTACGTACCATATTCACGTTCCTAGAAAGAGAAGAAAAGGAATGTGTAAGTTTTCTTCATTTCATTTTATGACTTGAGGTAAGTTCGCACTATAGACTACACTCGAGGCAAGTGCGTACTATGGGTTGCACTTCCCCCTCCTGATTGAACTGCACTAGCCCCAAAGGCAATATTTGATGGGGAAAGTGCAGCCCATACAAAAATACATAATTTTAATGAAATATCCATAAATTAAAAAGTAGTGTGTTAAAATTACCTGAAATGTAATACTACTCACCAAATTTTAAAGTTCAAACTTCAGTTTACCAACGTATTATTTGCAATTCACTTTTCTACTGTTAACTTGACTTTATAGGTTAGACAAAAGCATTTACGCGCCAACGACTCACAACTCGAGAAACAACTGAACTGTTGACGCAGCACGCAAGAAAGGACTGGAAACCTAGTTACTATGAAACACAGTAGGTAGCAGCACACTACCGATCAGCGTTACAGTATTATAGCCAGAAGATGCACTTGCCCCACCCTACCTTATTTTAATTATTTTATTATGTACTATATTATTATAACTATTGTGTTAGCTACTTTACTTTTTAGTTATTTGATAATTTTTAAGACCACAAGGTCTAAAAAAATTAATGAAACCGCGAACATGAGTATAATCTGACACCACTTTCAATATGTCATTCTTTTTTTCTGATAACGTAACTATCGGTAGCGTATTTATTCCCGTAATTTTATCTCGTGCATCCGTTTTATAAATGCAGTTTACATTCTCGAATTTGACCAGTGTCACGTACGTAATTGTACAAAACAGCAAGTCCTAAAATGCTAGTCAGTTATCACACAACGCAATATAGCAGCGTGTTTTCTTTTGGGCTATCTCGTCAAGGTTATTCAGACAACCGTATGATTTACATTGTGAGAAGGATAGATCTCACACTATTAGTGTAGGGTATATAGATATAGTTTATTACCAATACTTAATATCTTTTTACTCTTTTTAAGCTATGCTGGTGGAAAATCGTTTTCTTATGATTCTTCTATCATATGTAGACATGAAAAACAGTTTAAATTTTGGTCGTACTATTACGACAACGTTTAGTAATAGCTAATTAAAACTACGTAACAATGAAGAATTATGTTCTTGAACTCAGTTTTATTTTGCCCTACAAAATTTAATTTTGCACGGACCTTGAGTACATGAGAACGTTTTGCATGCAACTTACTAAACAGAGGACGTCATCAGTGTTTACTATCATTTACTATAAGGAATTGGTGTATACAATAATAATAATCATCATCAGAGTTACTGTGTGAGTCAGTATTCAAATTATGCTTAAAACTTACCTATTAAGCCTAAACATGTAGCAGTCAAACATTTTTTAATAACGTTTTTATTTTACATTTCCAACACGTATTTTTGATAAAAAAATTGCCATTAGTAAATTACAAGCGAAATATTTTTTAGCATAAAAGAACTCGAAGGTGATACAATAACTCCGAGTGTTATTAGGGTGTTTCGATGATTACTAAACACGATTACGCGACTTCTAATGACTCCTGATGGTACCTTTTGATGTAATTTGGTTTAACCATCTTGATTTTTGTTCTAATAGAAAATTAAAATTGATGTTGGGTAACAGTATATAGTGAGTCACTACTTGTATTCTAGTTTTCATTAAAAACTCGAACAATCAAGCTTTTCCGCGTTTCCGTGTATACTATAGGCCCAAAAGTGGTGCGGAAACAAGAAATTCTTTAAACAGCTTTTTTTCATAAAAAAAATTGTACATGCAAATATTAGGTAGTTAATATGCGAAAACAGTTTTTTACGATTTCTGTCTACAGGCCTTAACTAGATTTGAAGTGAAACATCTGTTCAAAAACTTGCTAAATCTGCAAATTTGTAGATAGGCTTTGCAAGAAAGGGTGCTCTGTATTTAATGTTTTCCTTACAGAAATGAGAAAAGTTAGATTGTTTTGGGAATTAATTTTAAAAAACTACAGATTTTCTTTGCAAAAAAAGACTCTGCAAAACGATACCTAAATTAAAAACTATAATCGGAGTTTTTGTTTCTACTCCTAATTTATAAATGTGTACCTGTCATATACGTAGAATCATTAAAAACATGTGTTTTGCCTTTGTGGAATGTAGGACACATGTAGTATCACTGTAATACTACTATTACTTATGTGCCAAGAAGTAAATTTTACAGTAGAAGCAAAATACACAGATGTCTGTTGAATCAAATTTAGAATAGTTGCTGTTGGAGTTTTTTTTTATGAATACAGGAGTTTTAAACAAAGCAGCAGTAGACTTTAAAGGATAAATACAAAACTTGTCATGTTTCCGTACAGCTAAAATATCAGTAACACATAAAATAAAATAGTAGGCCTAAATGTTGTGACGATTTAAAAAAAAAAATTTAATCGCACAAATAAAAAATTGCTTTCAATATAAGTAAGAGTATTATCCACCCCTTACCTATGCCTCGATACATGCAACAACGTGCAAATTGTCCCGTACCAACACGTTAAGAATGGTGTTATTTAGCTGATAATAATAATTACTTTAATTAAATAAAATATGTACAAAATAAATAAAGAAATTCATAATTCGTAACCAAAAGGTAAAATAATGTATTACGACTTAATTAGTAAATAATTATTATAACTTAAAAGAACGAACTATTTTCTCAGTGCGTAAAACCGCGCCAGTTACTGACCCCTTGCTGCTAAACATTGCATTCACTCGCCCGATAGACACCGAGATGTAAGGCTGTAGCTGCTGTGTTGTGAACATACACATAGGTGTATACCGTTAAACAATATTTAATCAAGTTTATAATGAGTTCGATTTGACCTATGTAGTATAATAATAATAATAAAAACAAAATTATAATGTAGTGCGTTAAGAAACATGTAAAGAATAAAAAAGAAAAAGGAAACTTAGCCGACACATCTCTTAGCAAGCTGTAAATGGTGAGAAATGTTAATTACCAGACTTTAGTGGTGATAAAATATGAACTGTAACCAAAAGTAAAATGTAAACTACCGACTCTGAAAGAAGATAACACAAACAGCGACCGGATGAACTTCTAGAACCAAAATCTAATCGTCTAGGAAGAGACTACCAGAAACTATCAACCTCATGGAACTTCAAGAGCAACCGTGGATCACACGCTAGAAGAGGACTGAAGATGACCATCATGGACCCCACAGCATACACATTGTTATATTCAGGTGATATCAAAACATAATATTTGTAACACAAATTCACTGTAAAACAACAAGAACCCGTAAAAAAAAAAGAACAGTAAAGAACTTTTGATAATTTAAAGTTTAATATATATATTTTGTAATCACTGTAATGAAGTAGTAATGACATTACGATGTTTAGATTTAAATTAATATTAAAATTTACAACCAAATTTATTCTTCTAATAATTTGGTTGAAGTTGTAATAAAAACGTAACTAAGTTGAAACCCGGATCCGTGGTACTGAAAACAATATCTAGCTGAATGCTTTTGATATAAAAAGAATAAGAAGTAAATTTACAAAATAATTAATGCAGAAATTTTAGAATCTGAGTTTTAAAAGTATAGTCAAGTATGAGAGATAAATATGTTAATAAAGAGATGTTTTTGCTAACACCCAACGAGTGAATAAATTTATACAATCCTTGCTTAATTCCTGAATAATGAAGTGTTATAATTTGTTAGTGATTAAGGTTTACTAACAACGGCAGCTAGTTCAATTAACAGATAACAAATTGAACTGGTTCCCAACATTTGTGATATCTTAACAAGGGAGACGTCACAAAATTGCGCAACTCTGCTATTGTGTAAAATAATCTGCTACTATTTAAAAAAAATAATAATTCTGTAGATTGTTATAATTCTTTAACAATAACTTTTACAAAAATAAATTTATTCACTCTGAAATCGGGAACAAATAAATGAGTAAAGTTTTAATTAAGATATAATAATATTAGTATCGTGAGATTGCCGTAATAAACAAGTCATCGCTGGTAAATATTCCATTCTAAACCTGTCGGTATGAACAAGCTGGTTCATGTTAAATACGTGTTGAGGAATGTAAACTCTCCCCTTTTGTATGCACGCATCTCATTCAAAACCTCCCCTCGTTGACCTAACAGACAATCCTAGACACGAGTTTTTCCTGTTCTGAATTGTCCTACCTGTGTTACCACCCTATGCAAACAAAGAGGCTCCCCAAAACAGCTGACCCTTTGTGCTATTGTTAAAGCAATGAAACATCGTATATGAAATTTCTCTCTACTATACAATGGTATTAGCGTTTTGTTTTGACTAATTATATATGACAGTACAGAAAATTGAATTGTTGTGAGATAAGTTTATTTTGATTAATTAATATAAGATTCTATGTGTAATAAGAGATATATGTATGTGTTTAAATGAAGTCGAGCTTTACAAGTGTTTAAGCTGATATAAGATTTGTCGTACGTAATACTTCGTTTATTTAAACGACGTTATTAACAAAAATGGCTCAATTTAACCCCGACTTGTTGTTGAAAGACGAATTAAGCTATGAAGCATTATTGCGTGGTCTTCCATACTCAGATGTAACGGTCGCGGAACTTCGCAAAACGTTACGTGAAAATAAACCAGACAAACCCTCACTATTAAATCGTTTAAGTGTTTTAGATTTTGAAAGCGAAAAAGAAACATGCTATCACAAGTATACAGAACTAACTTCGATCGCACAAACCCTGCGTGATGAAAAATCCCCCACAGTAATTTTACGCACCACCCAAAGAACGAACATCTGACCCGCCGTATAACCAATTTGTTGAATTGGCCCAGTGACAAAGTTATGCCACCAGATATACAAAAATTCGCGGAGGAAGCATTACAACAATTACCCGAGATAATGCGCAAATTACGTCGAAGATCCGAATCATTTAGATTAGAAGAGATTGAAGAAGCAATGACGAAACTAAATATTTCCCCTACCCAATCTCCTACTCAAGAACAGCAAACCGGTACTATAAAGTTTCAGTTTCTGCAGGAATCCAATATAGATTCATTTAAAGAACGGTTAACTGATAGACAAGCCAATATCCAACCAGCAAACGTTACGTTACTCCCTAATGAACTAGAGAATATGTCTCGTACATACGATTTACCTTCTCACTTGCCGATGAATCAAACTCCGGAAAAACCGAGAATGACGACTCCATTTAATTTAACTACAGAGCTTTATGGAAAGATAACCCACCCTGTAGAACATATTTTGTCGGACATACAAATCACTCATGGGCTGAATATTACAAAGCTCCTAGATTTTCTTAAGCATCTTTTACAATTAAAGGATCTGCGACAACTAAGAGATGACCAGATTTTATAAGTAATTTTACCTAAATGTAGATCTCCTTTAAAAGATCGTGTGTTAGAATCCTTAAGGCATAATCACCCAGTAGAAGAACTTCATACCACCCTAATAAGACATTTCATTCCCACCGGTATCTACGAAGAATTGAAGCGGAATCTAGTACTTCGTGTACAAGGAGCATACGAGAGATTAGCTCATTATATATCTGAAATAAGAGAATCTGCCTTATTGCTGCAAGTCAAATGGAGTGAACAACAGTTAGTAGACAATATCTTAGTCGGACTATCCCCCGATGAGCGATCTCGCCTAGCACTCATGAAGCGACCAACCACTTTCACCGAACTAGAACTATGTTGTATACATTCGTCCAACGTCTGGTATTCTGACCAGAACAGACGCGTTTCTATGTCCCAGACTCAACACAGAGATTCATTCCAAACTCTACCAATTGGAACAGATACCCGAACCTACCGCGATAAGCGATTCGGTAAGTACATATAAAACCCAAAGCTACCCCCATATTTCATACTGTAGATCAAAATCCCGACAACCTACGAGCGAAGTAAATGAGGAAAGAAGATGTTATAACTGTGGAAAGGCCGGACACATTAGCAAGGTATGTAAACAAAAGCGCTACCAACAGAAAACCGACCAATCAAAAAACATGTGAAGCTGGAAGAACAAAAATCCTACGTCTTCCGCAGCAACAGAAGGAAAGGTAAAAACAATAATAATCATAGAGTAAAAATAAATAAAAATAAACGCGTAGACGCTTACCTAAAAAGATTTATTGAGAAGTGCAACTCTATTGGTGCATGCAAAACAAGTATCTGCGATCTACCCTACGTACAGATAGGCCTTGGAGCAACGAATACCCTTGGTTTAATTGATTCCGGATCTACCCGTAGTATAATTAGTCAACAGTTAGCCACCGTATTAGATAATCATAATCTGATTTAACGTAGCCAAAAGGTGAAAATAAAGTGTGCCACCGCAAATAAACAAAACCTAAAGATATCGCACAGTATTACGGTGAAATTAAAAATAAAGAATTTTACTTGGTATATTCCCCTGCTAGTAGCTGAAGTGTTAGGACAAAACTTAATATTAGGCGCTGATTTTATAAGTAAAACTGGCTTAATCCTTGATATGTATGCAAAACAATATTTCTTCAGATTTGATCGTACTCGAAAATATCAATTCGACTCCGAGTCAAGTAACGACGTTAATTGTGAAACCTCAACTATTCAATCAGAGCATAAAGAGTCTAGTCTGAGTCATTTAAAAGGAAATGAGAGACTAAGAATTCAAAAGTTAATAAGGGAATTTTCTACAGTGCTCACTCCCAAGTTAGGATTAACCCATTTAATCGAATATAAAATAAATCTTAGTGACAAGGTAATACGTCTTCATCCATACAAATTATCACCGCCCAAGATGGAAATAATGAGAAACCACGTTAACAAACTCCTTGATCAGCATGTCATTGAACCGTCAACTTCTCCATACTCATCACCTGCATTCCTAGTACCAAAAGGAACTGACAAACATAGACTAGTCGTGGATTATAGACAGCTAAATAAGAGTATAGAATTTGAATCGATACCACTGCCCGACATTCACAGCGCGTTTCACTATTTTACAAAAGCGAAAATCTTCACCATAATGGATCTCAACCAAGCGTTCCATCAAATCCCACTAGCTGAGGAATCAAAACATTTAACTGCTTTTGCTGTCCCATTTAATCTATATCAATTTACTAGAGTACCATTCGGTATATCACAAGGAAGTTCAGTATGTAGCAGACTGTTAGAAAAAATTTTTCATGATGTTAAATTTAAATTTGTATATCACTATCTTGATGATATAGTAGTATATAGTGAGTCAATGGATCAACATATTGATCACCTGCGTGAAGTATTATCCAGGTTAAAGAAAGCTGGACTGACCGTAAACCCGAGTAAAGTGAATTTCGCAGTAAATCAATTCTCCTTCTTAGGTCACATAGTATCTGCCGAAGGTAAGGTTAGCATCGATCCCGAACGTACACACGCAATACGAGAATTCTTACCGCCGAGAGACGCCAAAGGTATAGCTCGATTTTTAGGTATGATTAATTATTTTCATAAGTACATACCCCACCTAGCGGATATAGCAGCCCCATTGAATGCTTTAAGAAAAAAAGGAGCGAAATTCGAGTGGACTGCTCAACACCAAGAAGCGTTTGAAACACTTAAAGAAAGCATTATATCCCCATCTGTATTGCAGTTAGCAGATTTCAGTAAACCATTTGTTGTACAGACCGATAGTTCGAGTGTAGCATTAGGAGCCATAATATACCAGGAAATCAATAATACTAGACTCCCGATCAGCTATGCATCCCGTACATTGACCGAGCAAGAAAGGAAGTTCTCAGCCTATGAACTTGAATGTTTAGCCGTAGTATTCGCCTTCGACAAATTCAAACCATTTTTGGAACATAAGGAATTTCTACTAGAAACCGACAATCAAGCTTTGTCATGGTTATTGAACCACCCGAAACAGTTAGGTCGTATCAGAAGATGGGTGTTAAGATTGAATTGCTACAAGTTCAAAGTACAACATATTCGTGGTACTCAAAATGTAGTAGCCGATATTCTATCCCGCATGTTCCACCTACCCAATACTAGATCTGGCGAAGAAAATGTTGAAACCACCACCGTTAATATGCTAATTACTAACTTTCCCCTTGCATTTAAGAATATCGCATACCACCAACAACAAGATCTGAAATTGTGCAAAATAATAGAACATATAGAAAAAGGAAATTATTCTGACAAATATACCTTGAGTAAACGAGTACTTTGTTTTAAAAAGGCAAACGGAAGATTACTGAGAATAATCGCCCCGGAAATCATCAAACCTATGCTAATGGAATACTACCTTCATCGACCATTGGAGCTCATATGGGAATTAGGAAAACTATACATCGTATTCGCAAGGAATACCATTGGGAAAATACGAATAGTGAAATAAAAAAGTTCGTGAAAGAATGCGAAATCTGTGCCCTGAGCAAGCCAGCAAGAATCAGTCAAGTAGGAAAATTAATCTCCGAAATACCCACAACTCCCTTCTCGAAGATATACATAGATTATTCTGGACCTTATCCCCGTTCTAAATCCAGAAATACCATGCTATTAATTTGTGTAGACTCCTTCACTAAATTCATGTGGATGTATCCTATGAGCCGTGCATTAGCATCTACGACAATAAAAATTCTACAAGAAAGACTATTTACATATTATGGTACACCTTTAAACCTAATATCCGACAATGGACCTCAATTTAAATTGAAAGAATTTAACGACATGTGTTTTAAATTAGGGATAAATCATATTACAGTGACCGAGTACAGACCGCAAGGAAACCTAGCAGAAAGATACTTGCGTAACTTAAAATCAGCTCTAATATCTTATCACGCTAAAGACCAGACAACCTGGGATCAAAATGTATCGTGGATACAATTTTCGTTCAACTCAGCGTATCATGAAGGCCATAAATCAACACCATTTGATTTACTGTACACATATAAACCCAACCATCCTTTAACCACGAAATGGAAAATCCATGAGTTATTGCCCCGCGACATGAATACGAATAACGTAAGAAAAATATGGAACGAAGCTCGTGCAAATTTGAGAGCGAATTTACAAAAATCACGAAGATACCATGAGCGGAATAATAGGCAAATAGAATATAAGGTAGGTGATTTAGTAATGTATAAAACGTATCCAATGAGTAAAGCCGTTGATAGGACCACTGCGAAACTATCATACCGATGGTGTGGCCCCTACAAAATTCATAAGTTCATCACCCCCGTTACTGTAGCTCTGTATGAACCCAATACAGAAAATTACGTTCGCAGAAGCCATCTCTCTCAAATAAAAAAATGTTTTTCATGTCAAAATACAGAAGCACGACTACGAGAATGATAGCAAACAGAGAATACTATTTAAGTATTGAGAATAAAAATATGTTGTATAGACTTATATAGGAATACGATAAGATTTTGCAACATCATATATCGTAAATGAGTATAAAATCAAAACCCTCGTACGAATAATAGCGAGGCCTGATCAACCTTAGCTAATGTCCTGCGAGAATGATATAATAAATGAGAAGTCAGATGATGAAGATGACAATGAAGAGAAAGTAAGGAAATAATTCCTAGCGCAGTAAACTAAAAGTAATTCGATTGTGATTACAATACGGTATTATTATTAGTAGCATACTCATGAGTATAACTCCGTAAAACGAGTGAAGAAATCAAACAAAGAAAAAACCGGTAGTAGATATAAGAATTAAATATAAGGTAGATTTATGTTTTTGTGTATTTTATGTGTAATAGATGTATTAGAAGTTAAATAGTTTGTATAAGTTGTAAGATAATCAAATGATAGATAGAAATAATCTGAGAGAGAGAAATTTCAGTATGAAATTCTGTGCCCAAATGTAATTGTGTTTATTAGATTTTAATTATTACCCCACCACCCCAAATTCATCGTTAAGTGCAGGAGGATGTGACGATTTTTAAAAAAAATTTAAATCGCACAAATAAAAAATTACTTTCAATATAAGTAAGAGTATTATCCACCCCTTACCTATGCCTCAATTCATGCAACAACGTGCAAATTGTCCTGTACCAACACGTTAAGAACGGTGTTACTTAGCTAATAATAATAATTACTTTAATTAAATAAAATATGTACAAAATAAATAAAGAAATTCATAATTCGTAACCAAAAGGTAAAATAATGTATTATGACTTAATTAGTAAATAATTAAATATCACTATAATATTGACGACTCGGAACACAAAGTTTTTTATAAGTAAAAACGTAAAGTTTTACCTTACAGCCTAAACCGGCTTTCACCTATAGAAGGCTTCATCAGAGGCTGTCGTTAGTAGCGCTGCTCGTCTTGTTGTTGGCGACGAGAAAGTGTTTCGAAAGATTGAAGCTGTGTGTGTGTGGTGAGATGTGTTCGAATAATGCGTGCGATTTGAATTGTGTCTGTTCGTTTAGGATGTCGTTTTTATTTGTTTTTGTGTGTTTGTATATTTCTAATTGTTCTAGAGTGTCTAGTTTTCGGCCTTTTGTGTGTACGTGTAGTATGTTCATGTTATTGTCGATGTTTTTATATGTGTGGTTTGCTTCAATGAGGTGGTTTGCGAAGGTAGATTCTGTAGTGGTGTGGAGTGCTTTTGTGTGTTCAATGTATCTCTGTTTGAAGCTACGTCCTGTCTGGCCTATGTAGAATTTACTGCAATTTGAACAATTTAGTTTATATACACCGGGTAGATCGAATTTGTTTTGTGCTTTGGGCATGCGTTTTGATAGTGTGTGTTCTGTTTTGTTAGTAGTTTTGTAAGCGATTCTGTATCCTGCTTTTTTGAATTTGTGGGCAATTTTTTCTGTTTGTTTGTTGATGTATGTTAGTGTTATGAATTTGTTGTTTTCTGTCTTTGTCTGTTGTTTGTTTTGTGTTTTGTGTAGGAGTTTACTGACTATTGTTCTGTCATAACCGTTAGATTCTGCTAGATATTTTATCGTGTTTAGTTCGTCTTTGTAGTCTATTTCATCTAAGGGGATGTTGTTAAGTCTATGTATCATGGTTCTAAAAGCAGCAACGTACACAAAATCTGAGGTGTACAAAACATATAAAAGACATGTCATAAGATTTATTTAACAAAAGAAATAATCAGAGTGGGCGAATGGTAGGAATAAATATGTAATTAAAACAATCCCTTTTAATAATAAATGGTTTTATAATAATTATGTTCAATACATATAGGCCTAAGTGTGTAAAACGAATTCCCTACAAGAGTTTTAAAGAGTTAATGAAGATTTGTCTTAAATTTTTTCAGAGTTACATAATTATTATTTGTTAAAATATACATATATTTTATTCAGAAAATATTAGATATTTGTATTTAATCTTTTATTTTATTTTATTTTTATTTTACCGAGAATAGTTACTATTTATAGAAAACCGTAGCAAAAAATATTTGTAATAAAAGTCTATCTGTATTCATACTTTTACCAGTACTTTTTAACTACATATTATACTAATGTACAATGAAGATATACTTATTATATCTTTATTTAGTACCGGTATATAGTTATTTACTCGTCAAGAAAAGAACGTGTGAAAAAAATTATCACAACATTTTATGCCTTATATGTTTTCTGTCATTTAATGATTAACACACTTTTTAATAACGGCGTTGAAAAATAGTTGATTACGTCTTTCAAAGATTATTTTTACTACGGTACTGAAATTAAAAATAGCTAAGATCGTATACAGTAATTAAACGTAGGCGGCTGGAACAGTAAACAGCCTTGACTTGACACTCCAGCTGCTTTTGTAATGCAATTGTTATGTTCAGTAGACTTGGCAACGTTGTGACCTTGGTGAGTTTATATACATTTTGTGGCAACACTGTGCATATTTTTCATCTCTAAAAGCTAAACCGATTTCCGTGACAAAATAGTAATGCATTTTTTTAAACGTGTGAGTCATTTGTAACGACTAAGTTAACAGGGTAATTATTATTCAATTTTGTTCAGCAATTTCTTTTATGCTGATTACGAATATGTAAGAATAAAATGTCTAAGCTTACTCATAACTTTTATATATGGAGTCTCAAAAAGATCAACAACTCTGGTCAAAACTAGCATGTTTAGGTAATGATGCATAAACGTGATTATATATATATATATATATATATATATATATATATATATATACATATATAGGAATGTTAATTATCGACCGTATTATTATACTGTTAATGATTTCGAGGTTCGGTCATTAATCTGAAAAATCAGAAACGTCGCAAAACTGAGTTTTCATGATTAATGACCGAACCTCGAAATCATTAACAGTATATATATATATATATATATATATATATATATATATATGTATGCATGAATAGAGGTATTATGTCCAATTATATGTTTTATGTCAAACTTTGTACAAAAGGGGTTTAAACAATTTATAGAATTATTGATGTTTTGATATTGGGGGATATTTTATTATATGTATGTATACAAAGGCTTTCAGACACAATAAAAGTTGTTATTGTTGTTTAACAGAGAGTTTAATTGCAAGTCTCATCTCACTGGACCCAGCGCATTTTATGCTTCTCCTAGGCCTTCCGCCTAGTTTTAAATATCCAGTGGCCCCTCTTAAAAAAAAAATTATAGAGTATAAAAAAATAAAGAGGGGTTACAATTCCTACTGACGTATTTGCAGGCTTGATGACTTAATAGGTCAGAGTTCATCTGGCGAAATAGAGTTGTTGTTTTCGCATATACAATGTTGACCTTGATACAATTTCCACTCACTTGATATTACGTTATTATAAAACTTTACCATTTTTAATTATGCTTTTGGAATTAAAATTAAAATTTATATTTGTATTCCCCCAAAACCACTATATGGACAGAAATGTACCGTTACATCATACTAATTATTCTTTTGTAGTTTTATAAAAATTGTAGTTTTGTAAGAATTAATAAATTGTTCATTTATAATTGTATACAAACAACTTTGGGTCTGATACTGATGTAGTAGCTTATAACAAGAAATGAGTAGAATTTGAGGAGTTGTAGGAGAGGGTGAGAAAGTAAGAAAGTAATTTTATTAAATAAAAAAAAAATAATTTGTTAACAACACAAATTTTGTGGTAGAGTAATTATTTCGCCACTCAAACCTAAATAATCAACTCAGCAACAGTTTCGTCTATAGAAACCTGGGGAGAATCGCAGGTAAGTTTAGAGAACGAGAATTTGGAAGTTTTTTTTTTTATTATTAAAATAAAGTGAATAGTTACAATATGTTTTCCTGTTCAACCATTTTTTTTGTTTAAAGTTTTGTTAGTTTTAACGTGCGTGTGCATGACGACAAATTGTTGATGACCTACTCCTAATATGAAAAATTTCACAAATTTATATAAAAAATATTGCACAGCTCTTTTTGATTCAGTGTTCCATGTCGCTAAATATAAGTGCATGGGTATTATAAAGCGACAGTTAATGTTTGTAACGTCCGGCTATTGAACTCTGCACCTTTCTATTTTAAACGCTTTTATTTAACTTGGCTTTCCCGTCGGTCTAAAGTGGATTTTTCAAATCAAATTTTCGCATACTTCCTGATGTGATAGCGACTTGAAATTTTGCATACACACTTGAATCACGTGACAATACAATATTGTAAAAAAAAATACATACATACATTTACCAATGCACAGATTATAAGTTAAATGTAGTCGCATTCGTAAGCGAAGTTTTATATGTGTACTACGTTATTGACAACAAAGAAGTAGTATCTATGGAAACTCACCGGTTCCCATTTTCGATCATGCGCAAATGTGTGACACGTCCTTATAAAAATTTTCAATGTCAAAACTGTCTACGTGATTACAAGTAATGGTAAGTAATTTTATTTTGTAAAAAACGTTTCACTTTGAATTTTTCTCTTTTAAAATTAAAATAAATAATTCTTAATATGAATTACCCTGGCTTGGTATATGGCACTATTGAAAGTTTTCGATCTCAGATATGGTCTTTTTTAGGTTAATTAATACTACACTTCTTAAAATTAAACACACAAAAATAATGATTAACAACTAACAAAAAAAATTACAGAAGTGTTATTGTGTGATAGTTCAGTGTTTGTGAAAATAGTTCGCTAGCATATATAGTGTCACAGGTTAGATTATAATAACCGTTAAAAATTTTTTAAATTTGATTAATATCACAATACTTTCCTTTTTAAATTCACACTTTTATATCCCTTTTTGGTTGTTTCCACTATATAATTCATTTATTATTATTTTAACAATTCACTATATAGTTTTATCACTTGATTATAATTTAACTCCAGTTCACTGTACATCTAACCTGTCTGATGTTCGATTCTAAGTCCTTAATTGTAAACAATGCGTATAACTAAAGACTTTAACCTCCAGTATCAACCGTTGGAAATAGGTATGTAAAATGAAAAATGAATAATGGCAGTTGGTTTTTGACTTGCTGTATCTACGTTAATACAAACTTACTGTGTCATCTGCACCAGCGGCCGGCAAACATTTTCGTAAGGGGGGCAGGATACTTTTAGGCTTAGTGGAGCAATCAAAATTAAAATCAGTTTGGTGAAACTGTCTACGTGATTACAAATAACGGTAAGTAATTTTACTTTGTACAAAACGTTTCACTTTGAAATTTTCCAATGAAAGAGAAGTTATGTCATTTTGCCTATTGTAAGAAATATTTAAATAATAAATTTACAATATGTATCATTCTCTTTTCATTATGTAATTTATCTATAAAATTTGACTAAAAAGTGTGAAATAAAAACAAGTAAAAAAAATTTTTAAAAATGCTTTTATTTAAAATTAACAAAATGATCAATGTACTAAAAAGGATAAAATAATTTATCTTATACCAAATACATTAACAACAAATGAAAATAACGTTTATTAATAAAAAATTTTTGTAACATTAAGTATCACTGATAATAAAAGCGTGGCCACCTAAGGAATCATATACCATGTTTAAATCACTCTTCAATAAAAAAGATCTATAACTGATACTATTTGTTCTACATTTACTATCACTGATAATAAAAGCATGGGCGCCTTCATTTAGACAATGTGATCTTAAACATGAATTCGATGTGGTGGGGAGAGGTGTGCCCATCGAACTGGTCTTCAGTTATATATGCACCCCCATAACTTCAAAGGTTGCCTATGACTGGTTCACACTGTTGCTGCTTATCTAAAAACTAAACTATTTATAGTTCAACAGTTCAAAATTTTTTCTGAATTATATTTCACTACATATTCGTTTATCATGTCTCAAAACCCATTACACAAGCTTGACCTAATACCCAAACATTATACAGTACATTCGGAAAGTCACTGTGCAGTAGACTTTATAAGTTGGGAGCACTGTTTGGGTTGGTAATACTGTCTGTACAGTTAGGTGCACATGCAACAGCAGCAACTCTACAAGAATTATCTCTTGACCTACCTGAAACACACAGTGCTGCCAACCCAACTGTGACTTTCCGAACACACTGTATAAGTTTTCACTTATGTTCGCTCTCATCCCTTTCTTCAGGCCCCATAGCTCATGACTGAAGCTTTTGTTTAATTTCCATCAAATGAAGCTCATACTTGTACATGAGTAAAAATAGAATGATTACTCTCCAGAGGTTTTATGGCGTGAACTGTACCGTAGCCAGAAGACACAACAGTCTATGGGTCTAATGCTTCAGAGAAGATGATGTTTATTACTTAATAATTTGCAATCCGACTGTTGAGACAACTGACAAATACATACATAATTCAGAAAACGTTAACGTTCCAGTTTACAAAATTGAAGATTTAAATAAAGGCTTTACACTTTTTTCCTAAACAATCACCAGTATTATTGTTATTGTTTGATTATTGTTACCATTTCCGATCTTATTCAAATGTAATCTCAGAAAATGCTTGCATTGTACTCATTTATACAGTATTTTATTGCTTTTAAAACGAAACATAAAAAATACATAATGTACAAAACAGAATGCATTTAATTCACCTTTTCATAAATTTCTGTGTTGTTGTGAGCTGTTTTTCTCCACACATCATGATAGAATGTATCTGAAGTTGGATCGCTGAGATTTATGAATGGCATTTTATCATCTGTAGGAGTCAACAAGCCCAAGTGTTCTCTGAACAATCGTCTACGCAAAGTACCACAAAAGCGCCCGGTTATTGTTCTTGTACCATTCTTAACATTCTTGTGTTCCTGGAATTCCTGATCCTGTTAACATATCAGGATGAAAAGTATAAAATTTATGATATTAATGTTACACTAAAAGCCTTCCTGTAGAAACAGTAACTGTTTATCTGTTTAATTAAATGGTTTAGTTTGCATCTGATCATGATTTTGACATATGTTAGTTTTGTCTTGTTATATTCTCATAATCGGCACTATTTTTTCATTATGTTATATATTACAGAACGACCTCCAGGTACATGAGTTTGTAATAATGGGAGTTCTTTAAATTTTGTGTTATAGACAAAAATGTTAAGAAGAAATTCTATTTACCACCAGTGACGGATTAGTGTCACTTTGGGGGGGGGGGGCGGAGGGCAAGACTAAAATGACCAAACTCCAACAAAAATTATCCAAGATGTATCTTTTCAGAATGAATTATGACACCACGGAAACTCATTTTCAGCACTATTTTTCTGTTTGTACATTTTTATTATTTCTTTTTATAAGTACAAAATAGATTATTTTAATTTCATATTATTATATTATCCATACAAAAATATAAAAATAGAATTTAAGCATATTTTTAAACATTTTATACATTCCGAGGTTTTTATTAACTTATGATATACCACAAAAAAGCTAATCAATGAAAAAAAAATAATTCATTTTAAGTATAATTCTAAGCAATAAAACAAAATAATTCTGTTTATAAGCAAAAGAGAATTTATAAAGAGAGGAATTTTTCAAAAGATAACATAATAAATAATTTCCAAAGATACAAAAACACTAAAATATAGTATAAAAGAATTACAGTATTTCTGTTCTTTTTCTTTCTTCTTTCATGAAAACATTTCTTTCCTTCTCTTTCCACCTTTCTCAATATATCTGTTTATGACTTTTGTTTTTTCAATAACAATATCTCTATGAATATACATAAGGGCTAGGCCAGTTAAACGTTTTTGGCCACAACGATTTCGAAGCCATGTCTTTGTTATCTTTAAGGTTGAGAAAGACCTCTCAGCTGTTGCAACTGATACTGGTAATGAGGCAAGTATTACTAAAAGATGTTTTATTGTGGGAAACATTTCTGCAACACAATAACCTAAGCATTCTATTGCTGATGATGGTAATGGAGTTTTGTTGTAGTTTTCTCTTTTCCATTTTGCCATCCAAATGTTCATTTCAGCCTTTAAATCAGATTTAAAGGCACTATCGTCTTTTTCCATGGTCTTGCCATATTTTTTTGAAATCAACTCAATATCAGCATTTAGCCTATTCTTTGTTACAGTATCATTTATACATTCTTTTGGTAAGAGTATATTAAGTCTGTATAATTCTAAGGCACCAGCAGAAAATCTACTCTTCATATCTGTGACAATTGAATCAAGGATTGGTATGTACAAATTTACCCTGAAATAACTTTTAACATCAGATGTGGCAGCATTTGCTCTATTCACTTGCCTAGAAGTGGTTCTAGGGACTTTCAATTCACTGTTGACAGATTTTGCAATTTCTGTTGCTTGCTCAAAAAGTTCATGAAATCCAGTTTCTGCATTCTGTCGTTTGTCTTCAAGCACAAAAAAAAGTCGGACAAAAACTCAGAAGCCTTGTATACGTCAACGTTTTCTTTTTGGAAATATCTGCTGAGAGGCAAAGTTTGACTAAGGATATCTGCGAGGCAAACTAAAGTAATAATAAACTCGCCATGAGTAATTGAACATAGAAGAGTTTTTGCCATTGCTGAGGGCTTATCAGACAAAAAACAGCCCAGTTTGAAATTTTCTCTAGAGTCAAAACGATCTTATTAAAATTCTCTAGGAAAACAGCAACAGATAAATGTCTCTCCACCCAACGTGTTTCACACATTGATATCAATTGCCTTCCAACATTCTTCAAAAAAGCATTATTTCTTTTCGGGGAGGCCGTAAAAAACTAAACTGTTTCCTTTATTATCCCAATTGCATTTCTAACTGCTTGTACATTAGAGCAACTAGAAATTGAGAGGTTTAAGGAGTGGTTTAAGCAGGGTGTTCGTTCTGCGAAGACACACTGATCTTTTATAGTTTTGATCGCCCCTACCAGCTCAGAAGTCATTACAGAACAACCGTCTGTTGCAATGCCTATATAATAACTTGGATCCAGGTTCATTCCATGAAGGCACTCTAACACCAGTTTACCTAACTTATCTCCTGTTAATCTGGGATCTTCTGACTCAACAGGCTCTTCCTCACTCTCACTATTACTTGAAAAGGATGATAGGGTTTCTTCACTTACAACATGATTTTGGGGTTTTGTTTTGTTTTCCCAAAGATTGCCACTGTCATTCCGTGGGTCGATAAAACCAACAAAGTCTTCCCTTATACAGTTTTTACAAACATATCTTAAGAAAATTGATAACTGGGTCTTATGTGAAACATCTGTTGTTTCATCAAAACCAATACTGTAGACTTTATTTTCTTCAATTCTTCTAAGTACTAGTGACAAAATTTCCTCCCCACAGCATTCAATCAAATCATTTTGAACGGTCTTGCTCAGAAAGGAATTTCTGTGCCTTATAGAGTCACACTGCTTTTGAATTTGTGCATCTTTACAGACCTCAATTCTAAACTTAACTAGTTCTTTAAAGTTTCCCTGATTTTTCAATGGATTATTTTCAAATCCGTCATCTCGTCGTGCCCGAAAAGGAATGTTTTGTCTACCAAGAAACAGAACATTATCCAGAGATGATGACAACCTTTCTTGATTTACCTTAGCACGTTGAAGCCTATAAGAATCAACTTGATTTTCCACTGATTTTTCAGGATTGTGGTAAGTTAACAAAAAGTCATTTGCTTTTCCCATTGCCTGTTGGTGATACAATAATTTACTATGATGTTCTAAATCTCCATCCTTCCCCAAAAGCTTGGCAAATTTAGTTAGTGGTTGATTAACAAGGGTGTTCAATTTCATCCCACCATGGTGTCCACCCACATGCACATGGCCAGTAGCAAAAAAAGGGCAAAATTTACAGAAAAGACCTTGCTTCAAATGAGAAAGGACAAGCCACGATTTATACTTCTCTAGATGATCTTTTTTTAACTGTCGGTTTTCAGTTCTGCCATTCTTGATATGTGATGAGTTTGGATACTTGTATCCGGAAGGAGGTTCCCAATGATTTTCGAGAAGATTGGCAAGAATTCTGTCTGAGGGTTTTGTTCCAATGTAATTTCCAATGTCATTTTCATAGATTACAGATGACTTCGGCAAAGATTCACTGCAAGATTCATTTTCCCCTAAAACGAAAGAAATTAGTTTTCAATTAAAAAAAATTCTGAATTTGCTTATTTTCTAACGATCTGGATAAGAAAGGCCCTTAAGATAGTTCGTAATCTTAACAAACCTTATGGAAATAACAAACAGAATTCCATAAAACTCTGTGTGTGTGTGTGTGTGTGTGTGTGTGTGTGTGTGTGTGTGTGTGTGTGTGTGTGTGTGTGTGTGTGTGTGTGTGTGTGTGTGTGTGTGTGTGTGTGTGTGTGTGTGTGTGTGTGTGTGTGTGTGTGTGTGTGTGTGTGTGTGTGTGTGTGTGTGTGTGTGTGTGTGTGTGTGTGTGTGTGTGTGTGTGTGTTGTAATGCGAAAAATCAAGGGGACCCACAAAATAGGAACCTTTAGTATATAAAAGCCAAAATAAATATAATTACATTACAATCTAGAACCCCTGAAGTACAGAAACGAAACTAAAAAACCAGTGTACAACCAGTTTACTTAGTTTTAAGTAAATATTGTTAATAACATTAAGTTGTAAAAGTGATGTGATGACGGAAGGGTAATTGTCAATAGTCAGACAAGAACAACTAGATGGTCTAGTTAAATTCTTCTCATGACAACAAACAGTGTAAAAATCAGTGGAAGTGATATGTGAAGATGCACTACAATGTGTAGTGTATTCAAACGAATGTAATCGATAGTAAGCAATTACATTAAAATGGAATAATAGTGAGATGAATTATAAAAGTGAAGGTTAACAATACCAGTGTATGTGTGACATGCATAAACATTCTTTATTAATATTTGTGAGGTATTGTACTTCTTAAGCATTTCTAACTTTTCAATAGCAGTATAAAAGGACCCTTGAGAAAATTAAAATAAATTATAAAACCGAAATCTGTAACTAACGAACAGAATCAGAGAGTCGAATGTGGGCCAAACGACTCAGTCGCCCAGTGAGTCGTAATACGATTTATAAAGAATAAAGAAAAAATTAATAAACAATTTATTAATTGAATTAAACCAGAGCTTTATTTATAAAAAATTACTTAGTTAAGGAATTCCAGGTGGAGAAAGGGGAGTTAATTGCTGAATATCGTCGGAAAGAACCAAAAGAGGTGATAACCTATATGAGCCGAGTCGACAACCACGTCGAAGTCGAACTGGGTCTTCACCAAAACATTATTTTGAATTAATTTGTACCAAACCGACGAAGGTTAAATAAGAACAAATAATGATAAATACTAAATAATTAATAATAATTAACCAGAAAAATAAAGAATTTAATAAGAAATATAATACAATTTGATAAAACTGAATATTAAAAATAATAAATAGTAATACAAAACGGCACAAAATAAGAATTAGTGGCCAGATACTTATATATTATGTTACAAATTGGCGTTTCCAACGTGGAGCTTATTTAACATTCATCAGAACACGAGGGATAATTATTTAATATATTACATATATATATTATTATGAAAAATTATTGTCTTTAAAGTTTCGAATACAAAGCAAGTATAGAAAAAAAGATATAACAATTAGAAAATGTATTCATTAACATGCGTTTTTATGGGAAATGCGACATTCTCAATTCTCTGAATATCTTTCTATATAACTATTGAATTGACAACCGAATATCGATAAAACTTACCTTCTTTAGAAGTTTGGTCCTTATTTCCCTTTCCAATCGTATTGTCTTCAACAACTTCAAGACACACATTAAATGTTGAAGTTGAAGGTCCAGCAGCATTGTCCAGAAGCACCAATTTCTCACCACTATTGCTACACTTCTTTTTCGTAAAGAAACTTTTCAGTGTTGATTGTCTTTTCATTATAACAAACAACAATAAAGAAAGAGTTAAAAATGTAAACTTGAATCTAACACTTAAAACGAATCACGTAGCAATCAAAATACTTTTAAGCGAGCAAACAACGAGTATAAGGCGAGTGCGTATTTTCGTGTGGCAAATTCCTCGAATTACTAAGGAGCAACACAACGATCACACAAACGTAAACATCACAGTTTAACAGATTCACATGTGCAGTAGGGATTGACTTCTAGATCGAGGCGCCCCAAGCGATATCGAAACAAACTATTTTAGTCGGCTAAAGAGCGGACAAGAATTTCAACATTTATTTGATTATTTTTCTTCACTAATATTTTTTCACTATTTTGATGGGGGGGCGAATGCCCCCTCCGCCCCCCCTTTAATCCGTCGCTGTTTACCACATGCATAGAATCATTTTGAATTATTTTTTGAAACCGACAACACTGAACAATGTGAATGAATGCAACTGGTAGAATGGATAGGCTAAGTAAGTTTTCATTTTGTTATATAAAGAGGTTAACATTTTACTTTGTCAATGTGTGTCTCTGAGACTTCAAATGTTTAGTACATAATTCCTATCAAATTTAAGTCTTTAGTTTATTAATATATTGTACACAAGGTTTTTTTTTCAAGTACACAGTGAACACTTTTTTACCATTATGAAGACTGCAGTACAAATTCTGTACATTCAATATACCTCCACCACTTAAAAAACGCATATTTTCATTTTTTTACTATTCTTTATCGATCGTTTACAGGTGGTACTATTCTGTAATTTTTGTTTATACACCCTGAATATTTCGGTATCTGACTAAAAAGATCACTAAACAAACACAACCATACTTTAATAAAGTCTGAAGGCAACTGTCACCTGGTTGACGACCAGAAACTGTGCTCTAGTGTACTCTTGAACAATTCTGCAAACTCTGTTCCTACAATTTTGACTCTATACAAGTGGTGACATTTATTAAAGTTCTGTATGCATTTTAAAATCAATTTGTCCACACACATATATTGATATTGTTGTTACAAACTATTTACCTGAATAACAACAGCAATCTCTGAATCTCGTTTGCCAAGAAGACTTCTGTCCTTAATGTTTGCAGATCCACAGAAGACGAGTCTGTCATCTACAATGAGTAGTTTTGAATGCACATAGATAAGTTCTGTAACCTAAAATAAAAATAAATAAATTTCAGGTTATACAACCACAGTGCTGGTATAAATAACTGCTGTTACAGTCACATAGAAAATTAAACACATTAACAAATATAAATTTAAGAAATACATAATTTTATAAATTATACTTTAGATGCGACAGTAAATTAAAAAATTCTCGAAACACTGTAAACAAAAAAACAATAAAATATATTTTGTTTTAAAATATAAAGTATTATTATTTATTATAAATTTTAAGAGCCACTACAGTCTACGCAAGCTTTTCGAAAAAGCTTGTGGACTACAGTGTTGACAAACTTAATGCCAATATTGCATTGTGATCGAGTTCTGCATGCACCTCACAGACCTTTCTCTCTCTCTCTCTCTCTCTCTCTCTCTCTCTCTCTCTCTCTCTCTCTCTCTCTCTCTCTCTCTCTCTCTCTCTCTCACACACACACACACACACACACACACACACATTATATGCACATGGCACTGTTCGAACACATTCACATGTGAATAGTTATCAGTAAGTTAAATGTGCACACATGTATACGTGTGTGTGTGATCATTTAACAATGAAACAGACATTTGTTTATTTTTAAGAGGACCAGGTCATGAAAAAGTTAAAAAAAATCGATTTTTAGTTTTTAGCATTAAAAAATTCTTCTTTTCTCCCCGTTTAAAATGATAAATATATTGTAATACCAAATATTTATTTCATATCATCTTATACGTTTATTTCATGCGAAGTCACCCAGTGTGATGTCTGTCATTGACCTCCTTCAATCAAACATTTCAATATTTTATAATAATATTATTAGCTATAAAATGAGGATTCTGGAACCAAATAAGAGTGTTCTGGAAAGAAGTAAGGAGAACAGAGTGAAGAAAAGGCAGCTAAAAAGGAAAAGAGGTGAAAGTAATGAAGAAGAAGTGTATAGTGCAGGTGCATTTGAATAAAACATCACAAAACTTTAAATGATTTTTTCGTAACTCCATATTTTTCATGTTTAGATGCACATATAACTTTGTATTGAAACGTGCTAAAGACTTTAATGTTTTTTAATTGTGTTTTCTTCATAACACTTATTATTACAGACCAACAATTTTGTATGATACCTTATGTAAATATTTAGTATGTTTTCAAAAAGAAGTAAACATTTTGTTTTTTAAAGCACTATATTTTAAAAAATCACCCTAAGTATTGTTTTATCAGTACATATATTTAATTAGGTCTACGGTACGTTCTATGTAGTTATCTTTTAACAGAAAAGAGTTTCATAAAAATATCTTGAATAGTTTTTGAAATATGTGTACCTAACTGATAAGCGACACTTCCATTTAATTAACATGAGATAGGCCTCCACGACCTGGCCCCCTTAAATAACTGAAACAGTTAACGTCAGCTATGAAAACAATCTTATCAACATTAGTGACTCTTTTATTATTGTGTCACTTAAACAAAGGCTTACACTCACAGCAAAATGTCGACAGCACAACACTTAGCGGTTTCACTGAAAATGACAAGCTGGAGTTACTGACTAATACACTATTATTCTACCGTACCCACAAGGCCATGTGTTATGTTGAAGTGATATTATTATTCATTAGTCACAACTAATGAGTGCAGAGAGCCAACATGTTGTGTGCAGGTGTAAAGTAATACTTAGGCTTTTATAAGAAATATCAATGCCATTGACATAATGCTTTTTTCTAAGGTCTGAACTTGGTGTAACTATGTTAATATGATGTTAACAATGTATTTAAACATGATAATGTACTATTAATATTATGAATAATGACACACAAACACTACAATATCGAATACTGTAGAATAAATGAGTATACGAGGTGTGTTAAAAAAAAGACCAAACTTTTTGCATAGCACATCAGCTCGCACAAACAACACTCTGCTACTTTGAGCACACCTAGTGATAGTTTTTGACAACAAACTGCCATTTATTATTCCGCTATAAGCATCAGTCTTTGAGCTATATCAGATTGAGTGGGGACATGCACATGCTGGCTGCCGGATTAGTGACAAAGTGATTAAGAAAGACCTTGAAGAACGTGTGTATATGAAACTATGTGGCAAAACTAGATGCAAACTTTACAGAGACATTCTGGTTGTTCAATTTTGTTCAGTAACTTGGAGGCCTGAATGAGCTGAACAATTATTTTAAGCATTGTTTAAGAGGGCAAAAACAATGGTCGATGCGAATCAAAGTGATGTTGAAGATCATGGCAATAGAGCTCGTGATGTGATAACTGTAAATCATTGTTTAATTGCTGAGAATTTCTAAGAGAATGTACATCTATAAAAGACAATAAAATTAAATTTTGATAGAAAAACTGAAGCATATCATATCAATGAAAATTCTTGCTGCGTTTGTTGACTGACGTTTAGAAAGAGACCTGTTTTGAAATCGGTCAAAATGAAACTATGTACCAATGCATGCTTTGTAAAGCTTTTACGAAGTTAGCAGCAAAATTTTATACACACGCATTATATTAAGATCTTCATTCTCAATTTGTTATAAATTCGACAGACAATGTGTGCTACAGCATGTGTAGCTCGAAGACTGATCATCATGACGAGACACAGATAAGAGCATTCCCATGTCAAAACCTGTAGCTAGCAGCACTTAATTGTGCAGCTCGCTCTATGCGCTGGTTGACCAGTTGCTTGTTCCCAGTTCACTGGGCGACTTGTTCGGCATACCACCTATCACGAACATTTTTGCTACTGAAGATGGCCACCGGTGGTGTGGCCGAAACGTTTAGCTACACAACATCAAGCATTCGATCACGGCCTTTCAGCCCGGAAGTTTTAAGTATTTATAGTGACACCGGCCGTGAAAGCCTACGTACTAAAAGATAGCAAGTTTGATGAAGAAAATAGTAAGTTCGATGCAAAGTTTGATAAAATAAAAATAGTCGTTTTGATGAAGTAAACACAAAAATGAATGAGATTAGAGACGAAATAAAACAACAAAATGTCAATATTAATAAAAGTTTAGAAGAAGTTGATGAACATTTTAGTGCCATTGTAAAACAATTACAAGACGAAGTAAACGAAAGTAGAAAGAGAAAGAAGGGGGTAGAAAATGGTACATATAATAAGGTAAGTGGTTGTAATGGTGTTGATTATAATTATGAGAGTATAGTGGGGGTAGAAAGTGAAGAGACCGATCAATTAAACGAGAATAAAGACGATCAGGGTAACATATAATAAGGTAAGTGGGGTGGAGAATAATGGTGATATAATTAAAAATGTGGTGTTAGAGTAAGATTGTGACTAATGATAGTGGTGATGAAGTTTTAGTGGAAGTAGAAATTAATGGCGAGATAGTGAGTGTTGATGAGTTAGAGAAAGAGTGGAAAGAGAGTTTACAGGTAGAGGGGTTGCAGAGGGTAATTTTCCCCGGGTTTATTGTGAACCAAAGTGTTTACAAGTGTTTTTGAAGGGCGAGAGTCCCTTAGTGGAAAACGCCGTGTTTTCAAATTGTTCCCTTAGTTTTGTGGTGTTCCTTGGAAAGCCAGGAGGTGTTTTTATGTAGTAGTACCCTCTGATGGAATGATAGAGAAAAAGTGAAATGGTACAGTATTATGATGAGAGGTATTGTGAGAGAGTGAGAGATATAGAGTTGTTCAAGTGGAAGTGGAGAGAGAGAGAGAGAGAGAGAGAGAGAGAGAGAGAGAGAGAGAGAGAGAGAGAGAGAGAGAGAGAGAGAGAGAGAGAGAGAGAGAGAGAGAGAGAGAGAGAGAGGAGAGAGAGAGAGAGAGAGAGAGGTGGTGTTGTGTGATGTTAGTAGAAGTTATGAAGAATTATTAGAAAGAATAAGGGTTGAGAGAGTGAATAAAATAAAAAAACTTACCTTGTTGTGAGAATGGTAAGTTTGCAAATGGGGGTAAGTACCCATGCTTTTAGTAGAGACTTCAGGGGGGTTGTGGCGCCATATCCTCACTGATCCTTTTAGGTTTTAGGCAATGAGAGTTTGTATGCTTCAACACCCAACCTCTCATTGGGGGGGTATTGTAGCGGTACAGAATTGTGGGCTACAATATTTTCAATTTCAATCCAGTTTTAATTTTTAATTGTCAGTATCCACCTGTGAGGTGCCCCAGTTTAACCAGCAACACACACTGTTAGCATAAACAATGATGTCTAGACAGCCAGACTAGACGTATTACGTAATAGCCCCAGCAGCAGCTTTTGTGTGTGAATCACAGTATGCTGATTGTCATCAGAGTATTAACAGCCAACAGTAGTAAGCAGCAGCATACAGTGTAGTAACAAGCTAAACGGTGGCCTCGGAAGTGTAAGATAGGCCGAAATTAAAGTAGGCCTATCCAATACAATAAATAAAATGCATAAACAATATAGTGCGGCCAGAAAAATTTAAACATCTAAGTGCGAGTAAAGTTACGTCGGCCGACTATATATTATAATGTGCACAGATATTAAATCAAAGTAAATAAAAAATGTGATAAAAAGAAACCACAACTCAACTTAATATAAACGAGTGTTGGAGTGCGTTAGAACGAAGAAAGCATTCAACACGAGTTCGTGCAACCAACCATATGAACACGCAGCAGATGGGTAACTAAAAACACCGAATATTCATATTAAAACCAATTCAAATTAGATGGTGATTGCTCACTATAAAAGGAAAATTTTAAATGTAACTTTATACAATAGAGATCTCTAAGGGTTTAAAGGGTTTATTTAAACACTAATGTAAAAGAAAGGGTGTGTGTGTGTGTAGAGGTTATGTACTGGTTCGTTACAGTATTCAATATATTCATATCCAATTAGTAAAATCACTCATAATTGTAGTTAAAAACTTTATAGAGATAAGAATTAATTTCATGGTTTGATATAAAATAGTTGTACAACCTTTTGTAGAACGTAAAAGAAGGGTGTGAGGTTTTTATAGTAAATAAAAATAGGCATGTGATTTAGACAGTATAAAATGCATTAGCGTAATCATTTCGCACTTAAACCCAGATAACCTTACCTGCAGCTGTGTTCGTCTGTAGGACTCTGGAAAATGCACCCAAAGGTAAGAGTTTATTTAATTTGAATAACCTATATTGAAATCTTAAATTTGAAGTAATTTGAGTAGTTTCACTGGCCCCGAACTGGGACTTGAGTATTTTATAATTTTATAGAATTTGAGTAGTTTCACTGGCGCCCGGAACATTTGGACGATTTGTGTGATTTATTATAATCACACAGATCAGGCCTCATTAAGCTGCAGAACGGGGTATTTGGGAGTGAGGGCGAGGTTATAAAGAATTGTAGTTGAAGTTAAATAGTGTATAATAGTATATGAAAAAAAAAACCATATAAAATGAAAAATAACGATGATGAAGTCAGCATGACTGACTTAACCGAAGTTAATACAGAAAATAAATTTGATACAAATATTGTGACGTTTAAATACAGTTTAAATATATAAAATACAAAATACCATTTATTCCACCTACCTGCAAAGGTTCTTTCTGGGTCCAGAAGTCCGATCGCACGAACAGCAGACGCAAACATGTGTTTCATAGGTTAGTGAAATGACTTACACTACCCATTTTATGAAGAGAAATTATGATTTTTAATTATCAAATCTGGCACGTTAATGGTTAAATTTTTTCAATAAATTTTCTCACATGGTTATCCAAATTTTGTTACTCTGGTTCATACTTCTTACAATGATATACTTAAATTATGTTACTTACATCTATGCAGGTAGCCCAGCCTGCGTCACGCACTCTCACATTCTTAACAAACCTTTAACACATTGAATCTAATAATATAAAAATACCCCTCCCCAACCGGCACGCGGTTTTAGTTCGCACTGTTCGTTTTACTCATTTTTTACTTGGTGATGAGTTCCGGATTACACGGTTGTTGTTAACTGAGAACTATTGGTTTCACTGCTGCATAATAATTCACAAAATAGAGTTTAAGACTGGAACTTGGAAAAAATCTGAAGAGCCCCTTTTAGGGCGGTGTCTGGCCAGACACGATCAGTGACGAACTGCCCAAGCGTCTCTTGCAAGCGGGCGGAAACTGATGTCCACCGCCAACGGATTTTATCGTCGCTCATACTTGGGTTGCTGCAGTTGAGCGACCATGTGCCTGATATATAGTGGTCTTTTCTGTAGTGTGTGCCGACGATATTTAGGCACTTCTGGCTTGATGTCACCAAAAGGGGAGGTGACTTAGCTACATTTCCTTCAGCTCAGTCAAGGAGACGAAACAGAAAATATATTTTTCACCATCTTGGCGTTTCCTGACCGCGTGGGTCCGCGCGTATACCCGTCTCGTGCATATGGGCGCATGATCACATACAACAAAGTTCTTGGAAATCGAGGGTGGCTGCATACCTCAACTGATTACACAATGCGATATTGCGTTGCTGCCTTGGTTATAAACTGTTCTCTTTGCCACGTGTTTGGTCACCGTTGAAAAATAAAACTTTCACAATACATTTATAAATCCCTGAAATGAAAGAAATTAAAATACCCCATAAATTCGGACCGTTACAATACCCCCTCAATGAGAAGTCTTCTGTCAAAACAGAAGAAATCTCATTGATAAAACCCCTAAGAGGACCGGTGAGGAACTGGTGCCAACGACCCCCTTTGTTCTTACTCTGCATGGGCAAACGACCCCCCTGGCTCGGTGACGATGGACGCATCTGAACGAGATCACTGGACTTCTCTGTAAGAGATCCCAACACCGAAAAATCGAACAGACACGCACCACGGCGCACCTCGCCTTCTATCATGCTACCCCAAAATCCTCAATCCCTGGCTTATATTATGCCAGATCCTCCACCGATATGTTTCCCCTTCTATGCAAGCTGGGCTGCCTTTAGCAGATACTGGGCTCACACACACTCACATTACATACTATAAATTGAAAAATTCTTTAAAAATTTGTTTAAATTACAACTCACTGGTTGTTTTCATTTAAAATCAAATCACAAATTTTGTATCTATTTTGAATTATTCTCTTCATTGGTTTTTTCTGTTATTTAAAATAAATCAATTTAAACATTTCTTACAATTAAGAACATCCTTAACCTAACATGTGATTACACCTAGAGTCTAACAATACAATTCAACACAAAATAATTCAATAATAATAAACATGGTTAGTACACAAACAAGAAAATAATCAAAGTTTTAAAATATTCATTATCTGGCAGGCGCAAAATCAAGATTTTTTTTTCCAAAAAATTTTAAAATTAAAAAAAAATTTAATTTCTTAAAATATTTTCTTTTCATACGGAAATTATTTAAAATTTGTTTAAATTGATCAAAAAACAAAAGTTGAATTAACTTCCTTACTATTACTTTATATGACCTCACTATCAGCTGATCAAAACTAGGTCAAGTCCAAAAACCTTGACCCACATACGTTATGTACAAGTTCTATCTGAAAATACATTTAACATCTGTAACATTCTAGCTTGAAACACAAAAACATAATAAAATAAAACCTTTAAAATAACAAAATATTATTATAAATAATAATCAAACTGACATTTAAATTATTCAAATAAACTTTACAGCTTTACATTTCCAAATTCTATCAAAAATTTGTCACTGGTTTCAATTAAAATATTTTATATTCAACTATAACTTTCTTCCTTTATTTGACAATCTTATTCTCCATTACTGTGGGTGATTTACATACTTATAACAATTTAATTTACTACTTGCTCTGTATACCTATATAATCTTTCTCCCTTTGACTCTAACCACTAACAACTCTTACTATCAGGACACCCATCTCTATCAAAATATCTATCAAAACACTCTCTACACCCAACTTATCATTAAACTCAAAACGCCACCTTCTCTCTATATATATAAAAAAAAATACTCTCTAACCCTTTGTACCTAGGATACATGTTTCCCCCCCCAAAAACTCATTTCCCATTATGTTGGTTCCTGGATTCTACCTAAGGCAACCCCTTCCTACTAAATCGGTCCCTTCCCGTCCCAACCATTATGTTGCGGACTCCCACATTACACTACCCCTATTACAAAATTACCATCCCCAATAATCTCAATATTATTACCTTACTTCAACTACAACAAAATAACATCATCAATTATGAACATCAATATATCACTCAATACTCTACATGTATTCCCCATAACTACTGTGTCAACATCAATACTTCTCAAAACTCTATTACATTATCTTTATTTTCATCTCTACTATTTCAACTTTAATTTCAACTTGGACTGATCGACATGTCCCACAAAATATTCCTCACCCCAAAAACTATCTTTTATTATTTCTGACAATTCCTTTACAATCTTACCACATTAAATTACTTTTCTCAGTACTTTAAATAGCATCTGTAATACATTGAAACATTACATTAAACATGAATTGCCTGGAACATGTACAACCAATATAACAGTGACATTTTATGGCTGATCAGCTGATATTCCTAATAAATGGAAACACATCTCAAAATTTAGCAAATCACATGAAATATATATGTTTATCAATCCTTACTTCTAACCTCCTTGTTTCCCCTTTTTCTGTTCTGATACTTTATGTTAACCGCCTGCCAGTCGGTTTAGTTATTTGCTTAGTTTAAAAAAAATACACAAATTATATAAAACCTATACTTTCTATCAACTCTTATATCTAACCTACTACAATAAAATGTTACATTTAAAACATAGAATTAACACCTCATACTGAATGTATGAGCATCTAGTTATTTAAATGGAACACAAGCATTTTTATTTGATCAAAATTAGAGTTAGCAATTTTTATGTTATACATTTAAATTCGTGGCTCATCTGAGCCACCTCCCATCCACACACTCTATTGCAATTTATGTAAGACTGTAGCGCCTTTTCGCTTCCACAAAGACTGCATATTTGGAGGGATTGGACACCTCCGTGTCTTTGCTTCGGCAGTTATATTTTAACAGTTTTGATATCAACATATCTTTTGTGTATATTTAAACGCCCTTAAAACGGGTCTACCACCTGGCTTTGCTGTTCCTGCTCGAACAGAGTGGCAGCCGCTGTTCCATAGTTCCTGGATTTCCCCTAATTTCACCCCCCATTTAATTTCTATTATATACCAATTTCAAGTCAGCTGTGGTCAAGGGACTTGGTATGACCATAGCTGGCCGCTAGCCAAATCCACGATTAGTGCTGGTAAGGCAGTAATCGCCCGAAAAGTCGGGGAAATCTAACTTTTATTTCAATGCCTGTTCTACATCGTTATTAATATGTGCGACACGAACGTCTATCAGTGTACAAATTGAATTTGTACCAAAAAAATGTGCCGCACATTGTCGCCATGTTGGCCTCCAATGGAGGTAACACTCTCTGTTACCCCCAACCCATTTCACTATCTACGAGGGCACAGGCCACCCCCGCAATAGCAACTTACTAACTAAATAATTAAAAGTAATTAACTAAAACTTTCGACCATTGCAGTTCCACACTCCCCTGTTCTGTCACTTCCTTGAGCACCAATCTACCCCCCAAAATTATCCCCACATCTTGCATTGATAACCAGTTTTTCTTTTATTTCACATCTTTTAAAACGTTCCCATGCTCACTGATACTAAAACTTGACATTTATACATGGTCACTTAATTCTAAAATTTATTTAAATTTTAAATTATAAACATCCAAAATTTTTTTTTTTTTCAAAAAACTTTCTTATATTCTAGTGGTCAGTATCCCCGCCTGAAACGGGGGTGTTCTTGCTATGAGGGAAATTTTGAAACAAGTAAGATCTACTTTGTGCAGTTACTTCCCCTTTATACCCAACTCTACTCCCTTTTCGCCCTCATTTCTTCAGACCCGTCATCTTACCTGTCGTCAAAATTTTCCTCTCAGCAAAACTCTTCATTTCGGATTAAACAAAACTACTGTCAATGGCTCAAACTTTACTTTTGCCACTGACACTGGAAATTCTTAAATTTGCACGCACTGCCTTGTATTTAGGTGCAGCCTCCATTATGTACAAACACTCTGAGGCAGTGCAGGCACGGGACAGGTACACCAAGACCGCTGTACCTTGTGTGTATTAATGATAATCTGTGTCACGTACCTTTTGGGGTCCCCCTCCCCGTTCAAATGTGTAGTTAGTTTTCTAATTTTAACCAATTTTGGTGGAGCCGGACCATCGTTGTTTTCACCGCCCGAAGGAAGATCCGCCAACCATGGCCCGCCTCCAAGTTCCGAATTCCACGGCCAGGACTGGTAAGATCGTGACCGCCCGAAAATGGGGGTGGATCCCTTCTGTAAACATAAAACACTATTTTAAATATTATTCATAAACATACCATAATTAAAGTGACCGATATAATTTTAAATTCGTCGCATTTTGAGTACCTACTATTTCCTGCGTCACTGGGTTCCTCAACACATACGCATTCTGCATTTTTATTTCTACAATTTCATACGGTCCTTCATACAACAAGAAAAACTTCTTTATTTCCCTATCTTGAGCACTGGACAAATCATGCCGCTTTACTAACACTAACTGACCTACCTCATATTTGGTCCACTTACCCTTAGCATCATGTTTCTGTTTCCTTCGCTCTCCTCTCGTAAGTAAGTTCTCATTTGCCAACCTAATTTTCATGTTTCTGTCCAAAACTTGACCTTCTGGTGGGTATACGAAGAGTTGTTCCAATATCCTGGGCGGCCGTGTTCCCTTGATCAACTCATACGGCGTAAATCCTGTGGACTCATGGGTGGTACCATTCAGCCACTCCTCTACTTTCTTCACGTAGGATGGCCATTTTGTGTGTTTGGCGTGACAGTACGCCCGAAATATCCTACCAATCTCTCTCATCACCCGTTCTGCTTGGTTCGACTTGGGATGATATACTGCCGTATGCTTGGGTATGATGCCTTCCCATCCAAGCGTCTGTCGCCACTTGCCGCTTATAAACTGTGGTCCGTGGTCAGATAATATAATTTTCGGTTTTCCAACATTAAGCATGTAGTCTCTTACTATTTTTTCACTGAGTACTTTACCCGTCGCTCTCTTAATGCTATACAATTTCACAAATTTTGAAAAAGTGTCTAGAACTACAAATACATACAATACACCCCCTCTACCTCTGGGTAATGGTCCATATAAATCTACTGCAACTAAATCAAACGGTTTCTCTACTTTTATGTAATTCATCTCTCCTTCCACTTTATAATTCACTACTTTCGATTTCTGACATAAATCACACACTCTTAACACTCTTCTAACTCTCTTCTCCATATTCTTAAATATACATGACTCTTTCAAAACATTAGCACATTTTCTCGCCCCAAAATGACCATACCTTATATGGCAATCCCAAACAATTTTATCTATTAATCCCTCGGGTATAACTAACCTCCAATCACGCTCCCCATTCTCTACTTTTATAAACAAAATACCTTGATATACTTGAAATCGCTCATTATATTCAGATCCCTCTACCTCCGTCTCTAAACTAACAATTACTTTACCTAGTTTCCTATCAGATCTTTGCATATTTTTAATGTCACTTATTTCTTCACCAAAAATTCTATCTTCTCTAGTCAATCTAAAAATTTCTATCTCCTTAAGATCCCTACCAGTTTTATTGTCTATAACATCTACTCTAGAAAGTGTGTCTGGTACCTTATTATCTGACCCCTTTATATACTCCCATGAAAAGTTATATTCTTGCAAAGCTAATACCCACCTGGTTAATCTGCTATGCGTCAGCTTACATGTATTTAGGAATGATAAGGCCTTATGATCGGTCCTGATGACGGTTTGGTTTCCAAGCAGGTAAGTGCGGAATTTCTTCACAGCAAAAACGATGCTCAGCAATTCCTTTTCGGTAGTTGTGTAGTTCTTTTCTGCTGCCAATAAGGTTCTGCTGGCGAAAGCGATGGTCCTGTGCTCCTGATCCTCACCCTCCTGGTAAAGCTCTGCGCCGAGGGCTATGTTGCTGGCATCCATCTGTAAATAGAACTTTCTCTGAAAATCGGGGTGATTCATCATAATTGTGTCTATAAATTTCTCTTTGATTTCATTGAAAATAGTTCTCTCCTCCTCTCCCCATTTCCATTGTTTATTCTTTTGTAAAACACAACTTTATTTCGAGGTAATATGTGCATAATTTCTCTGGAATTTTCTATAAAAGTTGCATAATCCTAGAAAGCTCTGCAACTGTTTAATATTCTTTGGTTCTGGAAAACGTATGATAGCTTCTACTTTGTCTGGGTTTGCTAAAATACCCTCTGGAGTGATAATAAATCCTAAAAAGTGTATCTCAGTTTGTAGGAATTTTTATTTCTCCCAATTAACGGTTAATCCCCCTTGTTGCAATTTATTTAAAACGTACTCTATGTGTTCTACGTGTTCAGAGAATGTTCTTGATGCTATTAGTATGTCGTCAACATATACAGTCAAAAAATCTAAGTCTTTCGGTTGTAATATCATGTCTAAACACTTAATAAAACTTGCTACACTAGTGTTAAGCCCAAATGGCAGGCGTTTAAATTGATAGTTTTTTCCATTGAAAAGGAACGCAGTAAACTTACGGCTTTCTGGCGCTAATGGGACTTGCCAGTAGCCCGCCGTTAAATCTAAAGACGTCATATATCTGACTCCACTAAACTTTTGAAAAATTTCGTTCATGGCTTCCGGTGATTCCCGGTCAGGTATTATAATCTGATACATTTTTCTAGCGTCTAAGCACAATCTTACCTTTCCATCCTTTTTGATGACCACTACCAACGGATTCGAGTAAGGCGATATGGATCTTTCGATGATGTCCCCTTCCATCATGCGGTCCAACTCTTCTTGGACGGCTCTCCTCTTCGAAAATGGCACTGGATAACTTCTCTGCATGTAGGGTGAGTGCTCTCGAAGCTTCAGCTCGCATACATAGTCCCTGGCTTTCCCAGGCAACTCAGCAAATACATCTCTAAAACGTTCAATAACTGCCCACAACTCCTGTCGTTGGGGACTCCCTACAACTCCACCCTCATTAAAAAATTTCTCTGCCCTATTTTCCCATACTCTCTCATCATTCTCCATGCTCTCACTCTCTTGACACACATTCACTCTTGTTTCTATAATTCCCTCGCCTACTCGGTTTTGTATCATCTTTACACCCGCAACTCTAGCCTTATCTAACACCCTCTTAAAGTCTACCCTGATTGGTTCATGCCCCTTATTAAATTCCACTATTCTCTGGTTAAAATCAATTACTGCTTTATTTCTCTCCAAAAAATCATTTCCCAGAATTATATCTAAATGCAAACCCTTAACTACTAGAAAAGTATTCTCAAATGCTATTCCATTAATATATATGTTTAATTGAACTTGTTTAGTGACTCGTTTACTTCGTACTCCCATCACCCCCACTACTGTTACCCCCGCAACTGGTAATGATGGAATATTCTTATTTACCCTTTGTAATTCACCCAGTACATTCTCTGAAACTACTGATATCTCGCTACCCGTATCAATCAATGTTTTGTAATCCTTACCTTCTATGGTTATGAATACCTCCGTCAGTCCGGGTTTGGTTTCTGTCATTTGTGCAGCGTCCTCCTCCAGTAACTCCTCCGCCATGTCTCTGATAATTATGTTGCTGCGGTAGTTATGCTCCTCTTGGACCCCCAGGTTCTCCTCCGACAATGGACGGGCCCGGTTCTCCATTGTCTCCTCTAGTTTCCCGTGGATGGACCTGCTACTGCCTGGCTGTATCCACCTCTGCCTCTGTTTCCGCTTCCATTTCCCCTCGGTGCTCCTCTTATGTTCTCGGCTCCTATCTGCGGTTGATTCTGTTGCTGGTACGTTCTCTCACTGCGTTGACATTCTCTCGGTTTGTGACATCTAAAACAGGTTGCTCTTATAGCATAGTTTTCAACATTACAATCGGCACATCGCCAACCCTCGCCTCGATTATCATTATTTCCCCCACGTGCCCCTCGGTGAAAGTTGGGTATTCCCCTGGGTTGATTATGATTCCCATTTATATGTGATGCTGGTGTGTTTATCCGCCTACTCATATCCCGTTCTCTTATATTCTGAAATATATCCAATATTTTCTCTAGTTCCGTAATTTCTATAATCTCTCGGGTCATTAATGTAATTTGTATTTCTCTCGGTAAATGCTTACTTATATGACGGACGAATGACCGAAACGGTAACGGTGGCTCTAAATATTTTGCCTCATTATATAGTCGCATTACGTACATATTCACGTTACCCCCTTGGGTCCCAAAATTACCTGGTCCCATAATTTTACTCCGTAATATTTCTTGTTCCTTCTCCGACCAATATTTCTCTCTAAAAACCGTCTCAAAACACTGATAATTTACCCAGTCTACTTTATGCACCTCCGCCCATACCGCGGAATTCCCTCTAAAACACTTCATTATTTTTAACAATTGTACTTCCCAGCTACTTCTACAAAACTGATTAAATTCTCTGACTCTATTTAAAAACTGCATAGGGTGTACCCCCCTGTTTTCACAATTAAACAACTCCAAATCAATATCGCTATTCACATCTTTCGTAATGACTATTTGTTCCGTAACCCTATTAAGTTTTTCGTTTATCGCTATATTCAATTCATCTTTAACATTAACTATACTCTGCTCAATTGATGCAAATATATTGTTATTTAAACTCTCAATTTGTACATGACGCTTATCTATAGTATTCACTGTATTTTGTATAGCTTGTATCTCTGTTTTGCAATTACTTTCTATTTCATTGATTTGTTTTATTCAATGAAATAAATAGTGTTCTTAGTGTAAATCAATGAAATTTAGTGTTTTCACTAAATCCCTGAAATGAAATAAATTAAAATACCCCATAAATTCGGACCGTTACAATATCAATAAAGAAAATAGTTTGACCGAATCAACGGTCATGAGTGGGTTGGAGGTCCATTCGACTCCAATCTTAGTTCAAAATAGAGAATTAAGTAAGCCAGCTGACATAGATGACTCGGGGATTCAAATAACCCCGAAATCTATAATATATTTTCCAAAGCCCACTCACTGACTCATCACTGTATCTCAACAATGACAAGGCCTAGAAAGATGAAACTTTACATAGATATTCACTAGATACTGTAGATGTGCAACATGACGGGGTTTAACAAAATTCAAAATCTAAGGGGGGTTTTGGAGGGGTCAAAGTGACCGATTATTCTCATACTCACTCACTCACTCATCACTGTATCTCAACAATGACAAGGCCTAGAAAGATGAAACTTTACATAAATATTCACTAGATACTGTAGATGTGCAATAAGACGGGGTTTGACAAAATTCAAAATTTTAGGGGGGTTTTGGAGGGGTCAAAGTGACCGAATATTCTCATAAGAAATACATGACAGTTAAAAGTGACAACTGTTAGGCAGCTTCTAGATGAGATAGAAACATGAAATTTGTTCTACAAGTTAACTTAACCCTCTTTTAAAGAACACAAAGGTCAATCTTAAATAATTTTAATTAAAACTACCCTAAAGACATCTATAATATATTTGCCAAAGCCCACTTACTCACTTAGTCATCACTGTATCTCAAGAACAACAGGGCCTACAAAGAAAATATTTCCGAATAAATTTATTCAAAGTTGTAAAAGGAGCGTAATAAATATATAGAAAATATTTGTCGGTAGAAAACAATATTATACGATATATTAACTATTGTCTTAAATAAATATTAATTAATTATGAACACATGAATTGTATGCATTCCTGCGATAAGAACGTGTTACCAGAAGTACTATCACACAATTTACGTAACATATTTGTTTACGTTGCAATGTAGTCCATAAAGATTTGTTATGTTTAGTCTGGTCTGGACACAACTTAGACACACTTGCGTCATGGGGTTCAGTCTAAAGGCCACTGATAACAGGCCAGAATGCCGCTTTGTTCAGTTCAGTTCAGTCGCTACACTGCCACTGCACAATCCTGCTACTTTGTTTAAGACGATTATTTTGTTAGTTTTAGTTTGAGCATTGGATATTCATGATTTTGTATTAGTTTGTATCTTATTTTTTAGTTTATTTGTCAAGTTTGCAAGTTTGACTATTTTTCTTATTTTTGCAGTGTAGATTCCACTTTATTAAATAGGTTTCTGTTCTACCGCCATTGTTGCTCTTACAGTTTTTGTTAAGAAGAGAATAATTTTGTTTTAGTTTGTTTTAAATAAGCTTTCTTTTCTACTTTTTCTATTTGTTTTATTAGTTTGTATCTTATTTTTTAGTTTATTTGTCAAGTTTGACTATTTTTCTTATTTTTGCAGTGTAGATTCCACTTTATTAAATAGGTTTTCGTTCTACCGCCATTGTTGCTCTTACAGTTTTTGTTAAGAAGAGAATAATTTTGTTTTAGTTTGTTTTAAATAGGCTTTCTTTTCTACTTTTTACATTTGTTTTATTAGTTTGTATCTTATTTTTTAATTTATTTGTCAAGTTTGAATATTTTTCTTATTTTTGCAGTGTAGGTTCCACTTTATTCAATAGGTTTTTGTTCTACCGTCGTTGTTGCTCTTACAGTTTTTGTTAAGAAGAGAAAATTTTGTTTTAGTTTGTTTTAAATAGGCTTTCTTTTCTGCTTTTTATATAAATTCTATATCCCTAATACATGATGGAACAAATTGAAGTTGATGGGATCATGGTACCTCACCGTATTGTGCCTTTGGGTGCAGATGGGTCGTGCTTCTTTTACTCCCTGTCTTACCTCATGTACGGTACTGTCTCCCATGCGTCTCAAGTGCGAACAAGCGTTGTACAGTACATTTGTAACAACTGGCAACGGTTTGAGGAGCATACAATGATGCCGTGTGGTAACATTTATAGAAGTTTGGCTGAATACCGTGCTCACATGTCTCTGTACACCACATATGCCACCCACTGTGAAATTCAGGCTGCTGCCGAAATATACCCTTACCATCTGGTGGTGTATCGTGATGGTGAGGTGGTTGTACAGCCTGATGAGTATGAGGAGGGAAAGCCCATATTGCGATTCAAGTGTTCTGGACCCATGATGAATGCCCACTTTGAACCTCTTAGTCCTCAATACATTCCTCCTCATACATCAACTGTTGTTAACCGTTCCATCTGCACCTCGCTTGGTACTGAGAGCCTAGAAAAAATCGTTGTCGAGCAAACTGCCCAAGACCAATCCGACGATGATATACCACTTACTGTTGTTAACCGTCCCATCTACACCTCGCTTGGTACTGAGAGCCTAGAAAAATTTGTTGTCGAGCAAACTGCCCAAGACCAATCCGAGGATGATATACCACTTATTTATTTGCTAAACTCTGCTAAACGTGATATCCAAAACCGTTGTGTGACGCCCCCTACTGACCTAATTTCGTCTTCCTCAGAGATCAGTGCTACAGTTGATTCGAGTGTTGGGAAGAAAAGAAGAAAAAATCGACGTTCAAGAGTTAATGACAGAATCAAAAGACACAAAAATAGGGAGTCCGTAAGAAAATACAATAGCAAAAATCCTGAAGTTCATAGAGAGGCTGTTAAAAGATACAACAAGGCAAACCCTGACGTTAACAGGGGCTGTTTCTAGATACTCAAAGAAACATCCGGAAGTTAATCAGGAAGCTGTTCGAAGGTACACTGAGAAGAGGCAACTGATCCCATGGAAAACAAAGTCTTTATCAGGATTTAAATATGACCGTAGTACAGACTACAATAATGACAAGGTTGTTTCTCTTGGTCACCACATTGAATGCAAGTGGTGCCATGCGAAAAAGTGGAAAGAAGAGAGCCCTGGCTTACGCTGCAGCAATGGCAAGGTTCATCTTCCTTCTACTCAACAGCTTCCTGAGCCGCTCCATAGTCTTCTTACTTACAGTCACCGTCAGTCTCAGCATTTTTTATCAAATACCAGAAAGTATAACGGATGTTTTCAAATGACTTCATTTGGAGCTAAAGAGGTGCACGAAGGAAATTTCATGCCAACTTTTAAGGTCCAAGGGCAGGTTTACCATAGAATAGGAAGTTTGTTACCTTTTCCCCAGCAAGACCCCTCTTTTCTACAAATTTATTTTGTTGGAAACGATGAAAAAGAAACAGAAATCAGATCCAACCTCTTTACTGTAGTTAAGCCTTGGTTAGTTGGCCAACTTCAAAAATGTCTGCATGATAACAATCCCTACATACGAGATTTTAAAACCGCAATGGAAAATGTTCTGGAGGGGCAGGAGTTCAAAGTTGTTATTCATGCAGACAGGAAGCCTGCAGTTGAACATAGGGGTCGTTACAACGCGCCAGCAACAAGCGAGGTAGCTTTGGTTATTGTGGGACAGGAGTTTGAAAAGAGAGACATAATTCTTCACACCAGAGACACAAAGTTGGTACGGATCAGCGAAACTCATCATGCATACGACGCTCTCCAGTACCCTCTTATGTTCTGCCATGGAGAAGACAGCTACTCTATCAATATTCCACAATATGATCCAATATCTAAAGCATCTCTCAAGAAAACAGTTTCCGCTTCAGACTTCTACGCTTACAGAATAATGGAAAGACAAGGTGAAGAAAGTTACCTATTGCTGTATCGTAGTCTTTTCAACCAGTTTTTGGTTGATATGTATGCCAAGATAGAGACAGAAAGGCTGAACTTTATAAGATTCCCCCAGAGTAAGCTGCGAGCGGAAAACTATGTTCATCTTAAAGACGCCATATGTAAGGGGAATGCTAACGTTTCAGATATGGGAAAGAGGGTCGTGTTACCATCCAGTTTTACTGGTGGGCACCACTATATGCACGAGAGAACTCAGGACGCCATGACATATGTTCGTCACTATGGTCGTCCTGATTTGTTTATCACATTTACATGTAACCCGAAATGGTCTGAAATTGGAGCTGCCTTAAGAGACAGACAAAAGCCTCAAGACAGACATGACATCATAGCTCGAGTGTTTCATTTGAAAGTTAAAAAACTTATTCATCTTTTAACTAAAGGTTCCATTTTCGGTCAAAGTAGGTGTTACATGTATACTGTGGAGTGGCAGAAGTGTGGCTTGCCTCACGCACACATCTTGCTATGGCTGCAGGACAGGATCATGGTCGACCAAACTGACAGTGTCATAAGCGCAGAGGTACCTGACCCTGAACTTCATGAAATTATTAAGTCGACAATGATTCATGGCCCTTGCGGAAGCTTAAACAGGAACTCGCCCTGCATGGTTAACGGCTCATGCTCCAAAAGATATCCACGTCCCTTATCTAAAGAAACCCAAACTGCTGACGATGGCTACCCCCAGTACCGTCGAAGATCTCCTGCTGATGGTGGTTTTACAGTCAACATCAATGGAGTAGACCTAGACAGTCGGTGGGTGGTACCGTACAATCCTGTTCTGTCACGTACCTTTTTGGCACATGTCAATGTCGAGTTGTGTAACTCTGTCAAATCGATAAAGTATATTTGCAAATACGTGAACAAGGGCAGTGATCAAGCAGCTTTTGTGTTGGAAAATGAGTGGGACGAAGTGTCCAAATATGAAGCAGGCCGTTACATAAGTAGTTCCGAAGCGGCATGGCGTATATTTTGCTTCCCAATCCATGAAAGATATCCTCCCGTAATGCATTTGGCTGTACACCTTGAAAATGGCCAGGGAATTTATTTTAATCCCGGAAACGTTCAAGACAAAGTTCAAAATCCACCCAAAACCACTCTACTGTCATTCTTTGAACTATGCAAATCAGACAATTTTGCCAGAACCATAATCTACAGTGAAGTCCCTGCTTACTACACCTGGAAAAACAATAAGTTTAGTCGGCGGAAACAAGGCAAAGCCGTTCCCGGACATCCAGGAGTGAAAAAAGATCAAGTGCTCGGTCGGGTTTATACTGTACACCCTAACAATGCAGAATGTTACTACCTACGTCTTCTCTTTCATGAAGTTAAAGGGCCTACGAGTTTTAATGATCTTAAGAGGGTATCTGGCATAGTTCACTCCACTTATCAGTCTGCCTGCAGAGCGTTGGGTTTACTTCAAGATGACAATCATTGGGACATTACCTTGGAGGAAGCTGCTCTGTTGGAGTCACCACAGAAAATCAGACGACTGTTCGCTGTCATTTTGGTGTTTTGTCAAGCACCGGATCCCTTAGTGCTGTGGGAGAAACACAGAGACAGTATGTCAGAGGACTTCAAGAGACAGATGGAGTATGAATGTCTGGGCTTAGAGCTTGAACTACGGAACAACATCATTTACAACAAATGCCTACATTCATTAGAAAACTTAGTCTCTTCAATGTCCAATCAATCCCTCCAACAACTCGGTCTTCCTTCTCCAAGTCAAGAGCCCAACAGTTCTGCAGTCAACCGCGAGTACCTGAAAGAACTCTCTTACAACACAGTCCATCTATCTGAATTGGTTGCTGAAAACGTGCCTAAACTGAACGACGAGCAGAAAAATGTCTACAATGAAGTAATTGCGAGCATTGAATCAGAGGCCGGACGACTATTTTTCCTTGACGCACCAGGTGGTACAGGGAAAACCTTTTTGATTAATTTAATATTAGCCACGGTAAGAAAAGATAGGAAAATTGCTATATCTGTGGCTTCGTCAGGTATAGCAGCAACGTTGTTGGATGGAGGGAGGACAGCTCATTCTGCCTTCAAACTGCCTCTCAACTTAAACCACTCTGAGACCCCATTTTGCAACATATCAAAACAAAGCGACACAGCGAAGGTACTTAAGGATTGTAAGTTGATAATTTGGGACGAGTGCACCATGGCTCACAAGGGAGGAATTGAAGCTTTGGATAGAACTCTGCAGGACATTAGAAGCAATAAAAACCTGATGGGTGGAGTCACACTTCTAATGGCCGGAGACTTCAGACAGACTTTACATGTTGTACCTAGGAGAACTCGAGCAGATGAAGTTAAAGCCTGTCTAAAGAGTTCTGTCCTGTGGCCTAAAGTCCAAGTTCGTTCCTTGAGAGTCAACATGCGGGTGCATCTTAAAGGCAGACGAGTTTTCAAGTTTACTTTTACAGATCGGTAATGGAAATCTACCTGAAGAAAATGGCAAAGTCAATATTACAAAAGACTTATGTGAAGTTGTATGCGACTTGACGTTGGCTGAAAAAATTTACCCAGATTTAACTAATTTTTACTTGAAAGATGTATCTTGGCTGAAAGAAAGAGCTATCTTACTCCAAAGAATGACACTGCTGCAAATATCAATAACACATTATTGGAAAAACTGCCAACTGAGATTGTCCAGTACCAATCCGCGGACTCTGTGGGTGGAAGTAGAAGATGCGGTCCATTACCCAGTAGAGTTCTTGCACACGTTTAATCCTCCAGGCATTCCACCGCACAATCTTTGCCTTAAAGTTGGAGCTCCAATAATGCTGCTACGAAACCTGGTACCGCCTAAGCTTTGTAACGGTACTAGGCTGCAGATTAAATCGTTGCACAACAACGTCATAGAAGCAACAATATTCACTGGATGTGGTCAGGGGGGAGCAGTCTTCATTCCACGCATTCCCTTAATTCCATCGGATTACCATGTTCAGTTTAAAAGACTCCAGTTCCCTGTCAAGCTCTGCTTTGCTATGACAATAAATAAATCACAAGGGCAGTCTTTGAAAATGGCCGGTGTTGATCTGAGGGAAGACTGCTTCTCCTATGGCCAGTTGTATGTTGCTTGCTCACGAGTTAGCTCTTCTGAGAGTTTAACTATCCTTCCGCCACAGGGTCAAACAAAGAAAGTTGTCTACAAGGAAGTTTTATAAGTGCCGTATTTTGTTTCACAAAACGATTTCAGTAGACTTAGTATTAGCACCCATTTATGCTTTTAAAAATTTGTAAATATTACATTTATACAATGTGCTTGGTTACCCAAGGTTAAAAAAAAAAAACCACCGAACCAATGTGTTTATTCAGTAAAAACCTTAGCGAAGCACGGGTATACAGGTAGTCAATTAACAAAAGTAATCAACCTGACAGTGGTGAGATGATGAGTATGATGCAGTTGTTGTTAAAGATAGATAGTAAGTGTGATAAACAAAATGAAAATTTGAACGCTAAATTTAACGAAATAAAGGGGGACATTAATTATCGTTTCGAGGAACAGAATGTAAAACGATATTAATCAACGTTTTGATAGTAATGAGGAAAAGTTTGAGACAAAATTCGTTTTGATATAAATGACCATAAATTTGATGAAATAAAGAGTGATATTAATAAGATTAAACTACAAAATTTTAATATCGAGAAACGTATAAATGATATAGATGAGCGATGCAATGTTATTCTTGAACAAGTAATTACAGTAAATGATAATTTAAAAAGCTTTGCAAGTAACAGTGGTAATATGACAACAAATAGTGAAGAAATTAATAACAAGGTGAGTAATACCGATGATTATAATGATGTGTTAACAAACGATAACAATGATATTAAAAATTGTGATGTAATTAAAAACGGGGTATCAAAAAGTGATACAGTAGATAATAGTAGTAATGTAGTATTGAGAGTAGAAAGTCAGTTGATGTTAGTAATGAAGTAGTAATAAGTATTGATGAGTTGGAGAAAGAATGGAGAGATAGTTTAACTGTAGAGTATGAACAGAGGGCGTATGTTTCTTGTGGAATAGGTGAAGAAAAGGCTTCACCAATGTTGTATGAGGACAGAGTTTCCTCCGGTAGTTGTGTGGAAGACGATGTGTCTTAAAATGGTCCCTTTAGTTTTTGTGATGGTCTTGGAAGTGCCAAGACGAATAGTAAGTTTGTGTTGCCCTCTGTGTGGAATGAGAATGTGAAATGTTGTGGTGATGAAAGTGATTATGAGAGAGAGAAAGAGTTAGAGTGTTTCAAGTTAAATAGAGGTTATGGAGAGTTGATAGAGAAGATGAATATTAAGAGAATTATGGTAAATAATGTAGATTTACCTTGTACTGTAGTAGGCAATGTGTATATTGATGATAAATATTTACCTGTGGGGAGAGTTAATGTACTTGTAGTAGCAGAATATTGTGATAATGATGTAATTGTAATAACAAACACTGACGGAGACTTGACAAATAATACTAATGCAGACTTGATTTATGATAAGGTAATAATAGGGGGTAACCCTAGGTATTATTATTTTCGTACAATAGAAAAAATAAATTTTTATGGTTATTATAAAAAAGATAGCCATATGTTGTGTATCAATAAAATTGAACAGTGTTATGTGAAGAAAAGACTAATTTTCGATGATGGGGGCTGAGAAATACGGCATGAACATTTAATTATGTGAGTAATGGTAAAATGACCTGGCTGATTTATGTAATGAAGTGTGGTAAACAAGAAAATTATGACGAAAACCTGTAAATAAATGTGTTAATGTTAAATGTATTGTGTCAAGATTATCTTGTTGTAATGTAGTATATTATAGCTTATGTGTACCATATGTTTGTAATAAGAAGGAAAGGTATAATAATAAATAATATTTTATTTTACTAAAATAATGAACAAGAGGTACGAAGGAATTCTGTTTTGTATTGTGTGTTTAATTCAAAAATGCGAGTTTTATTAATATGGCAACACTAAAAGGTATAGAAATTGAAAAATTGAAGCAAGTACATGTGTCACTAGTGTTGTAATCAGAATGTTGAGACTGAGGTAGTGTTTATAAAACCAAGCCTTGTAGACAACTGTTAATGTAAACAGGTGTGTTGCCTGTTGTATGACTAATGTTTACATTCATGTGTTGGAGTTGACAACAACAAGAATGTGGTACTCTAATGAATCATTGCTAGGAGTAAATCCTATTATGAAACAAAAGAAATAAAAGATGTGATGAAATAGAGGTAGCTTTTTATCAATAACATAAAGATACAACGTAGTGTTTTGATTGTAATGCAATTAATATTACAACATATGAGATATAATGAACATATGAGACTGATATAATGAGGAGTTGAGGAATTAAATTAAATTAATTTGGTAATTAAATTACTTGAAAAGGTGAATTTTAATAATGAATTTAAATCTATTTTGACCTGAATTTTGACTGTAATTGTAAAATAAATAATTGATGAATAAATATGTACTTTACTAAAATTGAAAACTGAAGGAAATGTTTGGGCTAAGATAGTGTTTGTAAAGTAAGATGTGCATACAACTGGTAATGTAACCCTTATAAATGTCAATCTATGTTTATGTTTTAACTGTAGATTCCCTACTTAAGTGCGGCCATGACCTCACCGGATATAAAATATTATATAGTCTTATAGTCTTCGCGTCAATAAAATTTGAACTATTATGATTTAACTGATAATACAGGCCGTAATACTAAAATATCGCAAATAAAGAAGCATGCATACCTAGAATAGAATTTAGCATTATTTAGACATATACATATGTTGAAAATGAGAATCCCCCTTGTTCGTCCAGTAAGAATAGTAAGATTCGAACTTTCCCTATACATTAGTCAAATAGGACTGAAATAATGAAGTTACTTGTTTATTTGGTATAAGCCTGTATCTGTGTTGTGTGTGTGTGTGTGTGTGTGTGTGTGTGTGTGTGTGTTCGTGCGGGCATATTTTATCAACTTGTTGATAAGACACGTACATTCCGAGCAAGTGTTCCAACCTCGTATTAACAGAGCTGCGAGTTCAGTCCCCTTGTTTAGTACGTTTTTTAAGATCCTTGTGTTTTGTCAAGCTTCGTTGTAAAAAATAGTCATTTTTATCGTATTATTGTATATTGTCATAATAAATACTTATTGAAGTATTTATAAATTCAACAGCAACAGTATTAACTAATTAATTATTGTATTATGGTAGGGTGGGGCAAGACCGACCTAGGAATTGAAAAGTTGAAGTTCGAATTTGTGTGTGGTCTATAAAATGTAATGAGTAGGAATGTTTTTTTGTGTGTTTACAACCTTATTATATTCTAATTTGGATTCACTATTCCTTGGATGGATAATGTACATACATTTTTTTATATTCATAAATGTTTGTTAAGATGACGTTAGTCTGCTCTTGCCCCTTGCATATGGAGCAAGTGCATATTGTGCTGTTATTACTCATATATTGCTTTACTATAAATATGAGGCTAGTGCAATACAATCTTTTAAATGTGTTTCAGATTACTTGCTAACAGAAATCTATGAAGTGTAACCCGTTAACTTGCTACAAACTTTCAAATGAAGGAAAAATGAAAGACCATTGAACCAGAAAGAGCTTTAACTTATAATTGTTATAAAATCATATAAATAAGTGTAACTTATAATTGTTATAAAATCATATAAATACAAAAATCAAAAAAGTACAATAAATTGCCATAAAAATCATAGTCATAAAATTAAAAAAATCCAAAACATTTTCACAGAAAAATAAATGTTTATCTTCGAAAATATAAAGTTAGAACGTTCTTAAGTTACCTTAAAAGAATTCTTACACCTTAAAAATCATATTAACATAAGTTAATTAACTTAAATGAAATTTAAACAAAAATTAAAAATAAAATTAATTTATTTTAATTTAAATTTCACAATTTTAAGTACGTAAGGTTTATTATTAAATTAAAATAAATTACATATGTGAACTGTAAAAAGCATAAATTTAAAAACTTTTCAACTATTAATTAAAAAATAATAATAACAAACGATCAAAATTTCAAATAGTCAATTTACAAAAATTAAATTAAATTAAAATTTCTCTTTTTACAATTCACAAACATTCACTGCTTTACTAAATACATATTTATCGTATTTGCCAACTTTAACAATTTTTGGCGTTTCAAGTTTTTCTAAAATTTCACACAACATTATTGAACATGTATCACTTTCTTTTAACCTAAACTCAAACGGATTTTTTAATTTTCGCAAACAAGTAACTTCAGCTTCTTCATCACATATTATTTCAGTAATACAACACACATATGTATAAATTTTCTTTTTCCCCGGAAATTTCGCCAGAACAAAATCCCCTTCGTGGATATCCAATAAGTTTACATCATTTTGTTTGTTGTTTTCTGACTGTTTTGGTTCCACAGATTTATTCTGATGTTCATTCGGGTTCATAATATTTTCTAAGTCATCATCTTCCGAGTCATTAAATTCTGAAAAACAATTTTCACTCTCATCACTTTTCCATGTTTCAGTATCGCTTTCGTGTGAACTACTAATCTCGGTTTTTTTAGATTTTTGTACTTTTCTCTTGCTTGATGATTTTAGTTGCTTTTTGGAAGCCTGAGGTTTATTTGTAATATTTTCTTCCATAATAACCTGTTCAACTTCTTTCTGTGATATTACTTCAGCTCCTGTGCAAACTCGTTTCAGTTTCTGTTGACCTAAAGGCTTGTCCCGTTTAGTTGACTGCAATAGCAGCTCTTCAAAAGACGTCTTATAAGTTTGCGTATTTGCAACAGCCGTGCTGGGCATATTTAGTATCTGAGGCACATCATCTGAAATTTTACTACAGTTGCCTCCTTGATTGAATGTATTATTTTCAGCAAATGTTTCAACATCTACCGTAGCAGCTACTGGTTCAACTGGGAGGAAACCTTCAGCCTTGCTACTTTCCCATCGCTTCAAAGCTTGAGGATCAAATCTATCTTTTGGTATAACATTTTTCTGAAATGGGCAAATTCCAGCTTTGACAAAACCACTGGCAAGTAATTCTGGTGTTGTTTCAGTCCAGATTTCACCAATTAATTTTGAAAATATAGATTTGGGAATTTTAGTACCCACATTTCTTCTTTGCCATTCTACCAATTTAGCATCCCAACGTGACTTAAGTGATTTAAAAACAGATAGATCTAAGGGCTGCAACAAGTGGCTAGTGTGTGGTGGAAGTTTTAATATGGTAACATCATTATTCTTTGCAATTTGGATTACATCTAACCCAACGTGTGTTGTATGACCATCATAAATAATCAAAACTGGGCGTTCCTCCCCAATTGACGTTAAAATACATTTCTGAAAGTAGTTTTTAGATACTGTACTTTCCATCCAGCCCTTTTTTGTAGCTGCATACATGGTACGCGGATACTCAGTACCTGCTGGTGCAAGCCACTGATCCCACATGTTTTTTCCTTTAAAAATAATTAATGGTGGTGCTTTGGCCCCACTTGCACAGCAACACATTACAACTGTGGTGTTGCCTTTGCCTGGGCCGCTAGTGGTGCGAGTTGCAAGAATTCCTCATTGTCCTACAATTTTAGTCTTTGAAGGGTCCGAACAAAAGCTACTTTCATCAAGATTCCATATCTGACATGGTTTGTTTTCCAACTTCAGATCCTGTAATGTTTTTTCAAGTAAATCAAAATACTTATATATAACGAATGGATCTAAACATTTTTTTCTCGCATATTCCACAGTTTGTGGAGTTTTTATGGAAAGTTTGTGCCTACGTTTAAAGTTTAAAAACCAGTCCTCTCCAGGAACACCGTTTTTAAATTGCGTTTTAATATTATTGCATCTAACGTAGTCAGCAACAACATTCAATACCTCTCTCCTTGACAGGCCAAATCCCCATAGTACGAATCCCATCAGCAAGGACTGTTTCTTCTTGCAAACGAATATCCGTAGGTCTGCCATAAGAATTACTTTTCTGCCCTCTTCTACCCTTAACGTGATCGGCTAATGTATTTTTTGGAATGTTGTATGTTTTGCTGGCTCTGTATATTGTTAACTGACCTGTTTTTACTAATTCAATAGCCATTTGTTACGTTTCTTGATTGTACGCACTGCCTCTATTACTTTTACGCACATATGTACGTACCATATTCACGTTCCTAGAAAGAGAAGAAAAGGAATGTGTAAGTTTTCTTCATTTCATTTTATGACTTGAGGTAAGTTCGCACTATAGACTACACTCGAGGCAAGTGCGTACTATGGGTTGCACTTCCCCCTCCTGATTGAACTGCACTAGCCCCAAAGGCAATATTTGATGGGGAAAGTGCAGCCCATACAAAAATACATAATTTTAATGAAATATCCATAAATTAAAAAGTAGTGTGTTAAAATTACCTGAAATGTAATACTACTCACCAAATTTTAAAGTTCAAACTTCAGTTTACCAACGTATTATTTGCAATTCACTTTTCTACTGTTAACTTGACTTTATAGGTTAGACAAAAGCATTTACGCGCCAACGACTCACAACTCGAGAAACAACTGAACTGTTGACGCAGCACGCAAGAAAGGACTGGAAACCTAGTTACTATGAAACACAGTAGGTAGCAGCACACTACCGATCAGCGTTACAGTATTATAGCCAGAAGATGCACTTGCCCCACCCTACCTTATTTTAATTATTTTATTATGTACTATATTATTATAACTATTGTGTTAGCTACTTTACTTTTTAGTTATTTGATAATTTTTAAGACCACAAGGTCTAAAAAAATTAATGAAACCGCGAACATGAGTATAATCTGACACCACTTTCAATATGTCATTCTTTTTTTCTGATAACGTAACTATCGGTAGCGTATTTATTCCCGTAATTTTATCTCGTGCATCCGTTTTATAAATGCAGTTTACATTCTCGAATTTGACCAGTGTCACGTACGTAATTGTACAAAACAGCAAGTCCTAAAATGCTAGTCAGTTATCACACAACGCAATATAGCAGCGTGTTTTCTTTTGGGCTATCTCGTCAAGGTTATTCAGACAACCGTATGATTTACATTGTGAGAAGGATAGATCTCACACTATTAGTGTAGGGTATATAGATATAGTTTATTACCAATACTTAATATCTTTTTACTCTTTTTAAGCTATGCTGGTGGAAAATCGTTTTCTTATGATTCTTCTATCATATGTAGACATGAAAAACAGTTTAAATTTTGGTCGTACTATTACGACAACGTTTAGTAATAGCTAATTAAAACTACGTAACAATGAAGAATTATGTTCTTGAACTCAGTTTTATTTTGCCCTACAAAATTTAATTTTGCACGGACCTTGAGTACATGAGAACGTTTTGCATGCAACTTACTAAACAGAGGACGTCATCAGTGTTTACTATCATTTACTATAAGGAATTGGTGTATACAATAATAATAATCATCATCAGAGTTACTGTGTGAGTCAGTATTCAAATTATGCTTAAAACTTACCTATTAAGCCTAAACATGTAGCAGTCAAACATTTTTTAATAACGTTTTTATTTTACATTTCCAACACGTATTTTTGATAAAAAAATTGCCATTAGTAAATTACAAGCGAAATATTTTTTAGCATAAAAGAACTCGAAGGTGATACAATAACTCCGAGTGTTATTAGGGTGTTTCGATGATTACTAAACACGATTACGCGACTTCTAATGACTCCTGATGGTACCTTTTGATGTAATTTGGTTTAACCATCTTGATTTTTGTTCTAATAGAAAATTAAAATTGATGTTGGGTAACAGTATATAGTGAGTCACTACTTGTATTCTAGTTTTCATTAAAAACTCGAACAATCAAGCTTTTCCGCGTTTCCGTGTATACTATAGGCCCAAAAGTGGTGCGGAAACAAGAAATTCTTTAAACAGCTTTTTTTCATAAAAAAAATTGTACATGCAAATATTAGGTAGTTAATATGCGAAAACAGTTTTTTACGATTTCTGTCTACAGGCCTTAACTAGATTTGAAGTGAAACATCTGTTCAAAAACTTGCTAAATCTGCAAATTTGTAGATAGGCTTTGCAAGAAAGGGTGCTCTGTATTTAATGTTTTCCTTACAGAAATGAGAAAAGTTAGATTGTTTTGGGAATTAATTTTAAAAAACTACAGATTTTCTTTGCAAAAAAAGACTCTGCAAAACGATACCTAAATTAAAAACTATAATCGGAGTTTTTGTTTCTACTCCTAATTTATAAATGTGTACCTGTCATATACGTAGAATCATTAAAAACATGTGTTTTGCCTTTGTGGAATGTAGGACACATGTAGTATCACTGTAATACTACTATTACTTATGTGCCAAGAAGTAAATTTTACAGTAGAAGCAAAATACACAGATGTCTGTTGAATCAAATTTAGAATAGTTGCTGTTGGAGTTTTTTTTTTATGAATACAGGAGTTTTAAACAAAGCAGCAGTAGACTTTAAAGGATAAATACAAAACTTGTCATGTTTCCGTACAGCTAAAATATCAGTAACACATAAAATAAAATAGTAGGCCTAAATGTTGTGACGATTTAAAAAAAAAATTTTAATCGCACAAATAAAAAATTGCTTTCAATATAAGTAAGAGTATTATCCACCCCTTACCTATGCCTCGATACATGCAACAACGTGCAAATTGTCCCGTACCAACACGTTAAGAATGGTGTTATTTAGCTGATAATAATAATTACTTTAATTAAATAAAATATGTACAAAATAAATAAAGAAATTCATAATTCGTAACCAAAAGGTAAAATAATGTATTACGACTTAATTAGTAAATAATTATTATAACTTAAAAGAACGAACTATTTTCTCAGTGCGTAAAACCGCGCCAGTTACTGACCCCTTGCTGCTAAACATTGCATTCACTCGCCCGATAGACACCGAGATGTAAGGCTGTAGCTGCTGTGTTGTGAACATACACATAGGTGTATACCGTTAAACAATATTTAATCAAGTTTATAATGAGTTCGATTTGACCTATGTAGTATAATAATAATAATAAAAACAAAATTATAATGTAGTGCGTTAAGAAACATGTAAAGAATAAAAAAGAAAAAGGAAACTTAGCCGACACATCTCTTAGCAAGCTGTAAATGGTGAGAAATGTTAATTACCAGACTTTAGTGGTGATAAAATATGAACTGTAACCAAAAGTAAAATGTAAACTACCGACTCTGAAAGAAGATAACACAAACAGCGACCGGATGAACTTCTAGAACCAAAATCTAATCGTCTAGGAAGAGACTACCAGAAACTATCAACCTCATGGAACTTCAAGAGCAACCGTGGATCACACGCTAGAAGAGGACTGAAGATGACCATCATGGACCCCACAGCATACACATTGTTATATTCAGGTGATATCAAAACATAATATTTGTAACACAAATTCACTGTAAAACAACAAGAACCCGTAAAAAAAAAAGAACAGTAAAGAACTTTTGATAATTTAAAGTTTAATATATATATTTTGTAATCACTGTAATGAAGTAGTAATGACATTACGATGTTTAGATTTAAATTAATATTAAAATTTACAACCAAATTTATTCTTCTAATAATTTGGTTGAAGTTGTAATAAAAACGTAACTAAGTTGAAACCCGGATCCGTGGTACTGAAAACAATATCTAGCTGAATGCTTTTGATATAAAAAGAATAAGAAGTAAATTTACAAAATAATTAATGCAGAAATTTTAGAATCTGAGTTTTAAAAGTATAGTCAAGTATGAGAGATAAATATGTTAATAAAGAGATGTTTTTGCTAACACCCAACGAGTGAATAAATTTATACAATCCTTGCTTAATTCCTGAATAATGAAGTGTTATAATTTGTTAGTGATTAAGGTTTACTAACAACGGCAGCTAGTTCAATTAACAGATAACAAATTGAACTGGTTCCCAACATTTGTGATATCTTAACAAGGGAGACGTCACAAAATTGCGCAACTCTGCTATTGTGTAAAATAATCTGCTACTATTTAAAAAAAATAATAATTCTGTAGATTGTTATAATTCTTTAACAATAACTTTTACAAAAATAAATTTATTCACTCTGAAATCGGGAACAAATAAATGAGTAAAGTTTTAATTAAGATATAATAATATTAGTATCGTGAGATTGCCGTAATAAACAAGTCATCGCTGGTAAATATTCCATTCTAAACCTGTCGGTATGAACAAGCTGGTCCATGTTAAATACGTGTTGAGGAATGTAAACTCTCCCCTTTTGTATGCACGCATCTCATTCAAAACCTCCCCTCGTTGACCTAACAGACAATCCTAGACACGAGTTTTTCCTGTTCTGAATTGTCCTACCTGTGTTACCACCCTATGCAAACAAAGAGGCTCCCCAAAACAGCTGACCCTTTGTGCTATTGTTAAAGCAATGAAACATCGTATATGAAATTTCTCTCTACTATACAATGGTATTAGCGTTTTGTTTTGACTAATTATATATGACAGTACAGAAAATTGAATTGTTGTGAGATAAGTTTATTTTGATTAATTAATATAAGATTCTATGTGTAATAAGAGATATATGTATGTGTTTAAATGAAGTCGAGCTTTACAAGTGTTTAAGCTGATATAAGATTTGTCGTACGTAATACTTCGTTTATTTAAACGACGTTATTAACAAAAATGGCTCAATTTAACCCCGACTTGTTGTTGAAAGACGAATTAAGCTATGAAGCATTATTGCGTGGTCTTCCATACTCAGATGTAACGGTCGCGGAACTTCGCAAAACGTTACGTGAAAATAAACCAGACAAACCCTCACTATTAAATCGTTTAAGTGTTTTAGATTTTGAAAGCGAAAAAGAAACATGCTATCACAAGTATACAGAACTAACTTCGATCGCACAAACCCTGCGTGATGAAAAATCCCCCACAGTAATTTTACGCACCACCCAAAGAACGAACATCTGACCCGCCGTATAACCAATTTGTTGAATTGGCCCAGTGACAAAGTTATGCCACCAGATATACAAAAATTCGCGGAGGAAGCATTACAACAATTACCCGAGATAATGCGCAAATTACGTCGAAGATCCGAATCATTTAGATTAGAAGAGATTGAAGAAGCAATGACGAAACTAAATATTTCCCCTACCCAATCTCCTACTCAAGAACAGCAAACCGGTACTATAAAGTTTCAGTTTCTGCAGGAATCCAATATAGATTCATTTAAAGAACGGTTAACTGATAGACAAGCCAATATCCAACCAGCAAACGTTACGTTACTCCCTAATGAACTAGAGAATATGTCTCGTACATACGATTTACCTTCTCACTTGCCGATGAATCAAACTCCGGAAAAACCGAGAATGACGACTCCATTTAATTTAACTACAGAGCTTTATGGAAAGATAACCCACCCTGTAGAACATATTTTGTCGGACATACAAATCACTCATGGGCTGAATATTACAAAGCTCCTAGATTTTCTTAAGCATCTTTTACAATTAAAGGATCTGCGACAACTAAGAGATGACCAGATTTTATAAGTAATTTTACCTAAATGTAGATCTCCTTTAAAAGATCGTGTGTTAGAATCCTTAAGGCATAATCACCCAGTAGAAGAACTTCATACCACCCTAATAAGACATTTCATTCCCACCGGTATCTACGAAGAATTGAAGCGGAATCTAGTACTTCGTGTACAAGGAGCATACGAGAGATTAGCTCATTATATATCTGAAATAAGAGAATCTGCCTTATTGCTGCAAGTCAAATGGAGTGAACAACAGTTAGTAGACAATATCTTAGTCGGACTATCCCCCGATGAGCGATCTCGCCTAGCACTCATGAAGCGACCAACCACTTTCACCGAACTAGAACTATGTTGTATACATTCGTCCAACGTCTGGTATTCTGACCAGAACAGACGCGTTTCTATGTCCCAGACTCAACACAGAGATTCATTCCAAACTCTACCAATTGGAACAGATACCCGAACCTACCGCGATAAGCGATTCGGTAAGTACATATAAAACCCAAAGCTACCCCCATATTTCATACTGTAGATCAAAATCCCGACAACCTACGAGCGAAGTAAATGAGGAAAGAAGATGTTATAACTGTGGAAAGGCCGGACACATTAGCAAGGTATGTAAACAAAAGCGCTACCAACAGAAAACCGACCAATCAAAAAACATGTGAAGCTGGAAGAACAAAAATCCTACGTCTTCCGCAGCAACAGAAGGAAAGGTAAAAACAATAATAATCATAGAGTAAAAATAAATAAAAATAAACGCGTAGACGCTTACCTAAAAAGATTTATTGAGAAGTGCAACTCTATTGGTGCATGCAAAACAAGTATCTGCGATCTACCCTACGTACAGATAGGCCTTGGAGCAACGAATACCCTTGGTTTAATTGATTCCGGATCTACCCGTAGTATAATTAGTCAACAGTTAGCCACCGTATTAGATAATCATAATCTGATTTAACGTAGCCAAAAGGTGAAAATAAAGTGTGCCACCGCAAATAAACAAAACCTAAAGATATCGCACAGTATTACGGTGAAATTAAAAATAAAGAATTTTACTTGGTATATTCCCCTGCTAGTAGCTGAAGTGTTAGGACAAAACTTAATATTAGGCGCTGATTTTATAAGTAAAACAGGCTTAATCCTTGATATGTATGCAAAACAATATTTCTTCAGATTTGATCGTACTCGAAAATATCAATTCGACTCCGAGTCAAGTAACGACGTTAATTGTGAAACCTCAACTATTCAATCAGAGCATAAAGAGTCTAGTCTGAGTCATTTAAAAGGAAATGAGACACTAAGAATTCAAAAGTTAATAAGGGAATTTTCTACAGTGCTCACTCCCAAGTTAGGATTAACCCATTTAATCGAATATAAAATAAATCTTAGTGACAAGGTAATACGTCTTCATCCATACAAATTATCACCGCCCAAGATGGAAATAATGAGAAACCACGTTAACAAACTCCTTGATCAGCATGTCATTGAACCGTCAACTTCTCCATACTCATCACCTGCATTCCTAGTACCAAAAGGAACTGACAAACATAGACTAGTCGTGGATTATAGACAGCTAAATAAGAGTATAGAATTTGAATCGATACCACTGCCCGACATTCACAGCGCGTTTCACTATTTTACAAAAGCGAAAATCTTCACCATAATGGATCTCAACCAAGCGTTCCATCAAATCCCACTAGCTGAGGAATCAAAACATTTAACTGCTTTTGCTGTCCCATTTAATCTATATCAATTTACTAGAGTACCATTCGGTATATCACAAGGAAGTTCAGTATGTAGCAGACTGTTAGAAAAAATTTTTCATGATGTTAAATTTAAATTTGTATATCACTATCTTGATGATATAGTAGTATATAGTGAGTCAATGGATCAACATATTGATCACCTGCGTGAAGTATTATCCAGGTTAAAGAAAGCTGGACTGACCGTAAACCCGAGTAAAGTGAATTTCGCAGTAAATCAATTCTCCTTCTTAGGTCACATAGTATCTGCCGAAGGTAAGGTTAGCATCGATCCCGAACGTACACACGCAATACGAGAATTCTTACCGCCGAGAGACGCCAAAGGTATAGCTCGATTTTTAGGTATGATTAATTATTTTCATAAGTACATACCCCACCTAGCGGATATAGCAGCCCCATTGAATGCTTTAAGAAAAAAAGGAGCGAAATTCGAGTGGACTGCTCAACACCAAGAAGCGTTTGAAACACTTAAAGAAAGCATTATATCCCCATCTGTATTGCAGTTAGCAGATTTCAGTAAACCATTTGTTGTACAGACCGATAGTTCGAGTGTAGCATTAGGAGCCATAATATACCAGGAAATCAATAATACTAGACTCCCGATCAGCTATGCATCCCGTACATTGACCGAGCAAGAAAGGAAGTTCTCAGCCTATGAACTTGAATGTTTAGCCGTAGTATTCGCCTTCGACAAATTCAAACCATTTTTGGAACATAAGGAATTTCTACTAGAAACCGACAATCAAGCTTTGTCATGGTTATTGAACCACCCGAAACAGTTAGGTCGTATCAGAAGATGGGTGTTAAGATTGAATTTCTACAAGTTCAAAGTACAACATATTCGTGGTACTCAAAATGTAGTAGCCGATATTCTATCCCGCATGTTCCACCTACCCAATACTAGATCTGGCGAAGAAAATGTTGAAACCACCACCGTTAATATGCTAATTACTAACTTTCCCCTTGCATTTAAGAATATCGCATACCACCAACAACAAGATCTGAAATTGTGCAAAATAATAGAACATATAGAAAAAGGAAATTATTCTGACAAATATACCTTGAGTAAACGAGTACTTTGTTTTAAAAAGGCAAACGGAAGATTACTGAGAATAATCGCCCCGGAAATCATCAAACCTATGCTAATGGAATACTACCTTCATCGACCATTGGAGCTCATATGGGAATTAGGAAAACTATACATCGTATTCGCAAGGAATACCATTGGGAAAATACGAATAGTGAAATAAAAAAGTTCGTGAAAGAATGCGAAATCTGTGCCCTGAGCAAGCCAGCAAGAATCAGTCAAGTAGGAAAATTAATCTCCGAAATACCCACAACTCCCTTCTCGAAGATATACATAGATTATTCTGGACCTTATCCCCGTTCTAAATCCAGAAATACCATGCTATTAATTTGTGTAGACTCCTTCACTAAATTCATGTGGATGTATCCTATGAGCCGTGCATTAGCATCTACGACAATAAAAATTCTACAAGAAAGACTATTTACATATTATGGTACACCTTTAAACCTAATATCCGACAATGGACCTCAATTTAAATTGAAAGAATTTAACGACATGTGTTTTAAATTAGGGATAAATCATATTACAGTGACCGAGTACAGACCGCAAGGAAACCTAGCAGAAAGATACTTGCGTAACTTAAAATCAGCTCTAATATCTTATCACGCTAAAGACCAGACAACCTGGGATCAAAATGTATCGTGGATACAATTTGCGTTCAACTCAGCGTATCATGAAGGCCATAAATCAACACCATTTGATTTACTGTACACATATAAACCCAACCATCCTTTAACCACGAAATGGAAAATCCATGAGTTATTGCCCCGCGACATGAATACGAATAACGTAAGAAAAATATGGAACGAAGCTCGTGCAAATTTGAGAGCGAATTTACAAAAATCACGAAGATACCATGAGCGGAATAATAGGCAAATAGAATATAAGGTAGGTGATTTAGTAATGTATAAAACGTATCCAATGAGTAAAGCCGTTGATAGGACCACTGCGAAACTATCATACCGATGGTGTGGCCCCTACAAAATTCATAAGTTCATCACCCCCGTTACTGTAGCTCTGTATGAACCCAATACAGAAAATTACGTTCGCAGAAGCCATCTCTCTCAAATAAAAAAATGTTTTTCATGTCAAAATACAGAAGCACGACTACGAGAATGATAGCAAACAGAGAATACTATTTAAGTATTGAGAATAAAAATATGTTGTATAGACTTATATAGGAATACGATAAGATTTTGCAACATCATATATCGTAAATGAGTATAAAATCAAAACCCTCGTACGAATAATAGCGAGGCCTGATCAACCTTAGCTAATGTCCTGCGAGAATGATATAATAAATGAGAAGTCAGATGATGAAGATGACAATGAAGAGAAAGTAAGGAAATAATTCCTAGCGCAGTAAACTAAAAGTAATTCGATTGTGATTACAATACGGTATTATTATTAGTAGCATACTCATGAGTATAACTCCGTAAAACGAGTGAAGAAATCAAACAAAGAAAAAACCGGTAGTAGATATAAGAATTAAATATAAGGTAGATTTATGTTTTTGTGTATTTTATGTGTAATAGATGTATTAGAAGTTAAATAGTTTGTATAAGTTGTAAGATAATCAAATGATAGATAGAAATAATCTGAGAGAGAGAAATTTCAGTATGAAATTCTGTGCCCAAATGTAATTGTGTTTATTAGATTTTAATTATTACCCCACCACCCCAAATTCATCGTTAAGTGCAGGAGGATGTGACGATTTTTAAAAAAAATTTAAATCGCACAAATAAAAAATTACTTTCAATATAAGTAAGAGTATTATCCACCCCTTACCTATGCCTCAATTCATGCAACAACGTGCAAATTGTCCTGTACCAACACGTTAAGAACGGTGTTATTTAGCTAATAATAATAATTACTTTAATTAAATAAAATATGTACAAAATAAATAAAGAAATTCATAATTCGTAACCAAAAGGTAAAATAATGTATTACGACTTAATTAGTAAATAATTAAATATCACTATAATATTGACGACTCGGAACACAAAGTTTTTTATAAGTAAAAACGTAAAGTTTTACCTTACAGCCTAAACCGGCTTTCACCTATAGAAGGCTTCATCAGAGGCTGTCGTTAGTAGCGCTGCTCGTCTTGTTGTTGGCGACGAGAAAGTGTTTCGAAAGATTGAAGCTGTGTGTGTGTGGTGAGATGTGTTCGAATAATGCGTGCGATTTGAATTGTGTCTGTTCGTTTAGGATGTCGTTTTTATTTGTTTTTGTGTGTTTGTATATTTCTAATTGTTCTAGAGTGTCTAGTTTTCGGCCTTTTGTGTGTACGTGTAGTATGTTCATGTTATTGTCGATGTTTTTATATGTGTGGTTTGCTTCAATGAGGTGGTTTGCGAAGGTAGATTCTGTAGTGGTGTGGAGTGCTTTTGTGTGTTCAATGTATCTCTGTTTGAAGCTACGTCCTGTCTGGCCTATGTAGAATTTACTGCAATTTGAACAATTTAGTTTATATACACCGGGTAGATCGAATTTGTTTTGTGCTTTGGGCATGCGTTTTGATAGTGTGTGTTCTGTTTTGTTAGTAGTTTTGTAAGCGATTCTGTATCCTGCTTTTTTGAATTTGTGGGCAATTTTTTCTGTTTGTTTGTTGATGTATGTTAGTGTTATGAATTTGTTGTTTTCTGTCTTTGTCTGTTGTTTGTTTTGTGTTTTGTGTAGGAGTTTACTGACTATTGTTCTGTCATAACCGTTAGATTCTGCTAGATATTTTATCGTGTTTAGTTCGTCTTTGTAGTCTATTTCATCTAAGGGGATGTTGTTAAGTCTATGTATCATGGTTCTAAAAGCAGCTAGTTTGTGTTGTATTGGGTGATCGGAGGTGTTGTGTATTAGTGTGTCAGTTGTAGTTGGTTTTCTGTATATACTGAATTTGTGCCTGTGTTCTAGTTTTGTGATGGAGAGGTCTAAGAAGTTTATGGTATTGTTGTGTTCGTATTCGGCAGTGAAAGTTATGTTTTTATGTATTTTGTTTATGTGCGTTAGTAACTGTTCACATTGTCTTTTGTTTCCCCTGTATAGTATTAGAATGTCATCAACGTATCTGTGCCAATATAGTATTTTATGTGAGTGTCTGTCATTGTTTGTGAGTATTTTTGTTTTTTCTAAGTGTTGGAGGAAGACTTCTGCTAGAATGCTGGATATGGGGGAGCCCATGGGTAGGCCATCGTTCTGTGTGTAGTATTTATTGTTATAAGTAAAGTAGTTTTGTTTTGTGATAATGTTCAGAGTTTCTGTTATTTCATTGATAAGTTCGTCTGGTGTGTTGTTCTGTTTGAGTTTGTTTTGTAGGATGGTGATTGTTTCAGAGATGGGGATGTTTGTGTACAGGTTTTTAATGTCAAAGGAGGCTAATGTGGCGTTATGGGGGATGTGTATGTCTTTTATTTTTGTTACTAGGTCAGTGTTGTTTTTTACTGCAATGTTGTTGTCTATTTGTGTGTGTTGTCTAATAATTTTGTCTAGATATTTTGCCAGTTTGTGTGCAGGGGCATTACGGTAGTTGATAATGGGGCGGATCGGAATGTCTTCTTTATGGATTTTGGGAAGCGCTTGGAGTGTAGGTGCTGATGGTCGGATTTGTTTCATGTAGGGCTTTTGTTTATGTGTCATAATGTGTTTGGCTTTGTTGACTATTTGTTTTACTGAGTTTTGGTATCTGTCGGTGGGGTCGTGTTTTTCAACTGACACACTAATACACAACACCTCCAATCACCCAATACAACACAAACTAGCTGCTTTTAGAACCATGATACATAGACTTAACAACATCCCCTTAGATGAAGTAGACTACAAAAACGAACTAAACACGATAAAATATCTAGCAGAATCTAACGGTTATGACAGAACAATAGTCAGTAAACTCCTACACAAAACACAAAACAAACAACAGACAAAGACAGAAAACAACAAATTCATAACACTAACATACATCAACAAACAAACAGAAAAAATTGCCCACAAATTCAAAAAAGCAGGATACAGAATCGCTTACAAAACTACTAACAAAACAGAACACACACTATCAAAACGCATGCCCAAAGCACAAAACAAATTCGATCTACCCGGTGTATATAAACTAAATTGTTCAAATTGCAGTAAATTCTACATAGGCCAGACAGGACGTAGCTTCAAACAGAGATACATTGAACACACAAAAGCACTCCACACCACTACAGAATCTACCTTCGCAAACCACCTCATTGAAGCAAACCACACATATAAAAACATCGACAATAACATGAACATACTACACGTACACACAAAAGGCCGAAAACTAGACACTCTAGAACAATTAGAAATATACAAACACACAAAAACAAATAAAAACGACATCCTAAACGAACAGACACAATTCAAATCGCACGCATTATTCGAACACATCTCACCACACACACACAGCTTCAATCTTTCGAAACACTTTCTCGTCGCCAACAACAAGACGAGCAGCGCTACTAACGACAGCCTCTGATGAAGCCTTCTATAGGTGAAAGCCGGTTTAGGCTGTAAGGTAAAACTTTACGTTTTTACTTATAAAAAACTTTGTGTTCCGAGTCGTCAATATTATAGTGATATTTAGTTAAGTAACGGACACGTCATGGACAACGAAATCCAAGAAAGTAAATAATTATTATAACTTAAAAGAACGAACTATTTTCTCAGTGCGTAAAACCGCGCCAGTTACTGACCCCTTGCTGCTAAACATTGCATTCACTCGCCCGATAGACACCGAGATGTAAGGCTGTAGCTGCTGTGTTGTGAACATGTACATAGGTGTATACCGTTAAACAATATTTAATCAAGTTTATAATGAGTTCGATTTGACCTATGTAGTATAATAATAATAATAATAAAAACAAAATTATAATGTAGTGCGTGAAGAAACATGTAAAGAATAAAAAAGAAAAAGGAAACTTAGCCGACACATCTCTTAGCAAGCTGTAAATGGTGAGAAATGTTAATTACCAGACTTTAGTGCTGATAAAATATGAACTGTAACCAAAAGTAAAATGTAAACTACCGACTCCGAAAGAAGATAACACAAACAGCGACCGGATGAACTTCTAGAACCAAAATCTAATCGTCTAGGAAGAGACTACCAGAAACTATCAACCTCATGGAACTTCAAGAGCAACCGTGGATCACACGCTAGAAGAGGACTGAAGATGACCATCATGGACCCCACAGCATACACATTGTTATATTCAGGTGATATCAAAACATAATATTTGTAACACAAATTCACTGTAAAACAACAAGAACCAGTAAAAAAAAGAACAGTAAAGAACTTTTGATAATTTAAAGTTTAATATATATATATATATATTGTAATCACTGTAATGAAGTAGTAATGACATTACGATGTTTAGATTTAAATTAATATTAAAATTTACAACCAAATTTATTCTTCTAATAATTTGGTTGAAGTTGTAATAAAAACATAACTAAGTTGAAACCCGGATCCGTGGTACTGAAAACAATATCTAGCTGAATGCTTTTGATATAAAAAGAATAAGAAGTAAATTTACAAAATAATTAATGCAGAAATTTTAGAATCTGAGTTTTAAAAGTATAGTAAAGTATGAGAGATAAATATGTTAATAAAGAGATGTTTTTGCTAACACCCAACGAGTGAATAAATTTATACAATCCTTGCTTAATTCCTGAATAATGAAGTGTTATAATTTGTTAGTGATTAAGGTTTACTAACAACGGCAGCTAGTTCAATTAACAGATAACAAATTGAACTGGTTCCCGACATTTGTGATATCTTAACAAGGGAGACGTCACAATGTAATACTACCACGTAAGAAAAATTAATACCTAAATCATCACTGTTTATACCTTTCACTTTCAATTTCTATAAAAGTAAAAATAAAATCCTCTTTTTATCAGTGTTTTCGATTAGTGTTAATAAATTTAGTCTTTTATATTAACAGAACAAAAATAAAGTTAATACAAGACAGTTACGTATTAAACAAAGGAATTTTTGTAATAATCATCATATTTAACTTTCATTTCATGCATAATAATGCATTGTTCAATACTAACAACATAGATGGAAACGACACTTGTCAGACTCTTGGAATCAGAATCCAAGTCTGTATCAAGTGCTGGTTGTGCAAGTAGTAGTAGTAGTAGTAGTAGTAGTAGTAGCAGCAGCAGCAGCAGCAGCAGCAGCAGCAGCAGTAGTAGTAGTAGTAGTAGTAGTAGTAGTAGTAGTAGTAGCAGCAGTAGTAGTAGTAGTAGTCGTAGTAGTAGTAATAATAGTAGTAGTGTCAGAAATATTTGACAGTCTCCAGTGAACCTTGACAACATTGCTTAGCAGAGTTACTGAAGAAAAGTACATAAGCGCTTACATTGTTTTTCATGGCAGCTGTAAATCGTTTTTCCCATTGTTTATTTGAATGCAGTTACATTTTTTTAACAGTTTCCCCTTGTCAATCCCTTTTTTATACATATGTGTAAATTGTTAGAATTATTTCAGCATGTGCCAGTCGAACTCCCCCTTAGCTATTGATTCCATGGTGATGCTTAAAAAATAGTAAGTAAAAACATCTAAAATTTTTACATAGCATGACCTGCATTTATTCACGACTTGAAGTTTTTTTAGCTACCTGAACCAAACCGAAAATTCCCTACACGCAAATCCCATAATAAAGATGATAAATTTTATTACTGTGTTCGTTTACAATGGCATATGATTAGTTATATCTCATTCTTCTAAACAGCTTACTGCTGTTATTCTTGTAAAAAAATGCAAATACGAGAAGACTTGGCTTTGTAGCTGTTACAATCAGGAACATATAGAATGTTTTCTGAAGCTTATTTTGTACCAGTAAACAACTGTTAATAAGAAATTATTAATGTATAGATTTTTTCTTAGGTAAAATAATTTTAACTTTGCCTTTTTTTAGTTAATTACTCTACGTCTCCCCTGTATTAGCAGTTCCACCCAAATACTAATGTTCCACTCAGTTCTACATTTAAATAGCTTACTAAATCTAGAGGTATTTTATTTTTATATGAACAGGCCAGCCGTAGACCACGCGAATATCATTTCCTTTTCTTCTCCTGCCAGAAGGCCCTCATTCGCACAGTATGCGCCACCTTCCTTTCCACTGTTCACCCCTTTTTCATTCCTTCTTACCGTAGAGAACTTCAAGATTTTGAATTTTGTGTCTGTATGTATTTCTATCCACACAGTCATTCAAAGAGATACCCAGTTCCATCATTTTCTCCTTGAGTTGTTTGGTGCATCCGTTCAGACTGGAAAGTTGCCAAATATAGTTGAAAATTTGTTTATTTAATCTGGACCGATCCATTCGAACCATATGTCCACGGAATCTCAGTCTTTTCCTTTGGAAAGCCGTTTCCAGATCTTCAAGATCCCTGTACAACTTTTCTTTGAGACTATGCCTGTACCCATCTTCGTTTTCCTTGGCGCCATAAATTTTCCGAAGAATTCTTTGTTCAATTTTAAGAAGAGGTTCCAAATTTTGAAAGCACATTGTTTCCACTCCATACATGATTACCGGCCTGATCACAGTGCTATAATGGGAGACTTTCGCAATTCTGGAAAGGTTTTTCTTTCCGTACAGTTCCCGGGTTAGAGTGAAGACCTTTCCTAATTTGAGTTTCATTATCTTAAAGGATTATTTGTTTGAGGCATTTCGGGGTATGTTTTTTGCCAAGACATTTATAATTGTTAGTACATTTTATTTCTCCATACTTAGTGTCTAGGCACATTTTTGGGAATTTAAATAGGGTGGTCATAATTTCCGTTTTTGCAAAGAAGATTTGGAGGCCAGTTTTCTCCGCTATCTCTTTGAGATTTTCTACTTGCTTTCTTGCTTCTTCTTCTGAGTGGGCGAAGATGGGAAGATCATCCGGGAAAGCTAAACAGCTTAATTCTGCGCGTTTGGATTTGTTACCTATTTTAACCCTAGTGTAATAGACTTTGTGGAAGGTTTTCATGACTTTATCTAGGACACAGTTAAAGAGAATAGGGGAGAGTCCATCCTCTTGACGTACGCCAGTGTGAATTGGAAAGGGGTCACTAAGTTCTCCTAGGAATTTAATTTTGGACACTGTGTCGGTTAAAGTTAATTACCTAAATTTAGAGTTTTGGGATTGACAACGCATTCCTGCAGACACTGAAAGAGGGTCTCTCGGTCCACTGAATCAGAGGCCTGCTGAAAATCAATGAAGGTTATGTAGAGGGGGATATTTCTTTGAAGGAAATATCTAATGATCAACTTCAAACTGAGGATCTGTTCCGGGCATTCTGCCTTTTCTGAAGCCGCCTTGATATTCACCAAGGTGGTGATCGAGCTGAGATTTGAGTCTATTGAGGAGGAGCTTAGAAAAGATTTTGTAAGTTACGGGGAGAAGTGAAATCCTCCAGTAGTTATTCACATCTATTTTACTGCCCTTCTTGTGGAGAGGTTGTATGAGGGCTGACTTCCACTCTGGAGGGATTGTTTCTCCTTCGAATATTCTATGAAATAAGGCTGTGACTCCGGAAAAGAACTCTTCTAGCGGTAGTTTTATTTAAATTAAACTATTTAATGTTATTTATTTATTACAAAATTTGTTGCTATAAAACGGAAAAACAGATAAGCTTAAGAAATTTAATTTTTCAAAGCCTCCAAATGAAATGTTTAAGACCTGTTTACCGCTGCCATACTTGGAGCACTAGATAAAAAAATTTGAATTTGTAGTGGAAAGTTAATTGTCTAGCAGACTAAGAAATCTGGCTAATTCCTGTGCTTATTGGGAAGTGAAAGATGAAATATTTGTTTAAATAACAAAGTGATTTATAAATAATTATCCACAAAAACTCTGCATAGTAGGTAAACGACTAGCATACTGTATCACAATAAGTATCAGCTAAGGAACTAGAGTAAATTGAGTATAGTTTTACATTACGGGTTAACCCTGCCATTTGTGTGTAAACGAGGTATGGGATCTACCGGTATAACATACAGCCATGTCAAGTATAGGAGTTGGAATGTTAGTTTTGAAAAGGTACAGAAAAGAGAAAAAACAAAATTTTCCATTTCAATAATTTAATTTCAGTTTCAAAAAGTCATTCAAAAAATTAAAAATCAATGATTAGCGTTTTATTACCATATAAAATTAGAAAGATTACCTCAAAAGTGGTGGCTATAAAGTTACTGTTATTGTAAAGGAATAACTGGGGCTACACAAAACATTTTGTCAAATATAACTTCACATACTAGTAAAATACAATGTATAAATTGAAATAAAAGTAAACAAAAGAAGTTAAAAGGAAAAAGGCAAATAAACAAACGCAAAAGTTATCTTTTTTAAGAAAATCAAAAAACATCCAAAATGGGTACATTATTTATTTTGATAAGAAAACGCTTGTCAACAGGCATACAAAATTAAGACTAGCCAAAATGTACAAAATAGCCAAAATGTTTTATAAAGCATAAAAACTAAAAGTGAACACACAATACTGTACAATTATTAACAATCCATAATTGTTAGTTACATAAAAGGTATGTTACCATGCTCAGCATTTTGGCAAATATAAATAAGATGCATAATAATAATAATAATCTAAAACTAGTCTAAATGTACATTAACATACAATATTTCATCAAACACAAAAAACCAAAAATGAACACAATATAGTATAAATATTTAACAATACGTGATTATTAATAACATACTCAACATTTGCAAAATATAAATTAAGTACAATATTCAAGAAAAACATGTAATATCCTATTTAGCTTATGAAAAGATTGAGCAAAATAAACTGATAAGATATTAAATAAATACCCACATTTTGGTATGACAAAAGATGTAAAAAGAAAAAAGGCAAATAAACAAACACAAAAAATTACCTTTTTTTAAGAATATCAAAAAATATCCAAAATGGGTATATTATTTATTCTGATAAGAAAGCACTTGTCAACAGGCTTACAAAATTAAGACTAGCCAAAATGTACAAAATAGCCAAATTGTTTTATAAAGCATAAAAACTAAAAGTGAACACACAATACTGTACAATTATTAACAATGCATAATTGTTAATTACATAAAAGGTATAAATTATGTATAATATTCAAGAAAAACATGTAAAAACATCTTTTAGCTTATGAAAAGATGTGAGCAAAATAAACTGATAAGATATTACATTAATATACATATTGTGGTGTGACAAACAATTAGTTTGCTTTTAACAGTTGGTTGAAATGTGTAAACTAAAGTTAACACATTACTTATATAATCTGAAATTTAAATTTTACTTTTTTACTAATCAGTGGGTAGAAAAATCCGATATATCCAAAGAAAAAAATAAATTTTGTATTCTATATTCATTAATTATCCGTAATAATCTATCTTAGTAAAGAACAATGGTAAAATGGATAATTATTTCTTTGTATAGTAAGTATTTTCAGGGTTTTTGATAGCTTGAAATCTTTATTTTATAGATGTAGCTGACTTTGAACCTAACCAACAAAATTTACACAATGAATTAAAAAAAAAATATTAAGTAAGATGTGTATTTGTTGTTTCTGAGCATGTTAGTTGTTACCTTTCGAGTATATGTTTTGGACGAAAACTTTTATTTTTAACCAGGATTTATTTTTATATAAGTCAGGATATAATGAAATTAATTTTTCGCATTCTTCTTTTCTTGCAGCTCTTTTTTTACTTATGCTGTCTCTCTTTGATTTTGGGTCCAAGGAGTCAACACTCTCACTTTCTTTGCAGTGCTTTTAGTTTTGTTTAACGATATTTTATTTACAGCATTTTGCTCGCCAATTTGGTCATTAGTTCCAGTATGACTTGCAGTCGGCAAATCTTCTTCTTGATTATTAAGATAGTCGTCATCATCATTTTCAGTCGTTTCGTCGTTATTTAGCAAGTCCTCTTCTAAATCTAAATAAATTTCATCTAGGCATTTACCTTTATATGCTCCAGCTGACCCGTCTTCCATCATTAACAACAGCTTGCAGATTTTGGCGGTTTGGAAGACGTCGTCTGGGAGTCTATACTCCCCTCTATGGACCCTGTCTGTGTGTCCCATGAATGTTGCTAGTTGTTCAACGTCGCAGTCGCTCATGTTAAATATTTGAGTTATAGTGGCTAGATGTTTTCTTAATCTCGTGGCTGTTAGAGCTTTCGGGTTTCTTGTTCCGCTCATTCTGGCATATTTATCTAATATTTTGTAACCCGTTATTGGCGTGGAGCAGTTTGGTCTTCCAAACAAATAGGGATTCCTCACATTTTTGAAAAAAAAGTCTCTAATTTCAAGCAGTAACGTTATGTGATTTTGTACATCTTCGCTAAATAATACGGGAACACCACGCCCTCGCTTACCCCGTATGACGACTCTTTTAAATTTTTTCATTAAGACTTTTTCGGCGGGACTTACGGCATCGCTGAATTCTTCATAGTTTTGTTGTTTTTCTGCATTTATATATGTGTTTATGGGCATTCTTTGGAGTTCCCCAGGTCTTCTTCTATTTAGTAAAAGGACTTTACAGAAAATTATTTCAAGAAGTTCGGTATAAGTAACGACATTTTTTTATCTAAGCACAGTTTGGCCGCCAAATCTCTACTTCTGTCGTTCAAAAAATTCTTAATTATTTTCAGGTCGCTAGCAAGAGAATTATCGTAACTTTATTCCATTTTTTGGTGTTTAAGTCACTAGCTGCTTGGCTGGAAATATCGTATTGCCAGTTCGATGTCAGTAGATGGACCAATGTTTTTAAATCTGATTCTGCCTCAGAGAGAGGTATGCTTGCATATATATATTTCTTTTTTAGTGCGAATGTCATTGCAATAGTGCAACAGTCTTTCAAGCTTTTGCATATGTTCATGGCGTACGTAGGAGTGTTAAAAGTTTCACTTTCTTCCGAATACCTAGCAACTTTTTTGGTACATTCAACAATAACATCGTAATACTGGGGTTTCAATACATCAACTAGATTTTTGATATTAGGGTTAGTTTTTCGTATTTCAATAAATAATTTTGATATTTCTCTCATTTTTCGTGAAGTAACTTGCACAAAGTGTTTTTCTCTGTGGGTTTTAAGGTACCTGCTACCATAAGCACGAATAAGTTCGTCTCTTTTAGCGACAAAAGATACATTATCTGCAAACATATGTGGAAATACCAATCGTTTTAATTGTTCATCAACTTTAGCATTTTGAATTAATAAAGTTTGTGAATCAGCAAGCGTAGAAGTACTGGTGTGTGGGTTTTGGGGACATATCTTTTTATGCCTCCATAACTGTTTGCGAGCATAAAATCCTAAACAGAACTCACACGGCAAATGTGTTTCAATTGTTTCAATTATATTCGATTTTTTACTGGTTTTAAATTTTCGTCGACTGTATTGCGTATATAATTACCTTTATTTCGAAGAAGATTAATAATTGTTTTCCTTTCTTTACTTTTTACGGGCTTAGATAAAAACTGCTGCACTTTAGTTTCTAAAAAATGATTCCTTATCAAATGACGGGCGAAATTATTTACAAGCGTTTCACAGTAAAAACAAAAGTTTTGATTACGAGTTCTCTTTTTATTTTCGGCTATTTCAAAAGAAGTATCGCTTGACACAGAAGATTCTGAAAGATTTAGAAAACTGTCGACATTTGTTGATGAACCAATGTAGCTATCAGTCACAGTTGCTATAGTTTTTGTAAGACTATGGTCACTTGAGGTTGTATTACTCTCACTAGCAACGACAGAAACTGTTGTACGAGGATTATCAGGATTCCAGTAGTTACCATTGTCACTCGACGAATTAGAATTGGAGTCTGTAATCTGGATCTGTAATGTAAGTCTGTAAGGAACGTAATCTGGATCGTCGTCACTGTTATCGGCTGATTCGAGCAAAGATGAATAGGTGGTCATGTTAACTGAATTAGTGTCACCATCGGTACAATCACTAAAAAGAATTCCAACTGGAAAAGAAGCAATACAAAAATTTGTTCACAAAAAATACAATACAGTATTTAAATTTTAAGTTTTTCAATATTTCCATAGAGATATAAGGGGACCAAAATTATTTAAATGCTTTAATTATATATATTATATATAATGTTTATTACACTATAATTTTAAGTACAAACATGTATGTGGTATTACAGGGAAAATCCAACTACCCGAAACTGTTATAAAAAAAATAGATTTTCGTAAACACATAATTATAGACTATTTATTTCGGACTTTAATTAAATAGTGTAAACTACTAGTAAATCAAAATACATATTGCGTAGTACTCAATATGATTAAAATAATTGAGAAAAGTGTTATATTGATCGCAGTACTCGTCACAGGATTACTTTGTTTTCGCTTTTACTTTGGAAGACATTAAAAAATGCAATGATGTAATTACAGCTACTGAATGCTACGAGCAATATTATTGACTAGGAATAGTAGACTTACAGCTATTCCAGGTGTTAACTGGGAACATTAAAAAGCACTGGCTATTATTGTAAATGGGACAAACTTTGCTACTAGCCACCGTGAAAACATCTCGGAGAACGTCCTCCGCCACGTTTTGCCTTACGTCTTCGATCTTATAAAATATTGGTAAAGGCAATGCGGAATCCGTTATGTGTCCACTAACGAAATTATTGGGATAAAACGACATGACTGGGATTAAAAAAAAAAGGTTAGGTAATTCTGACTGAATACTGCCTTTAGGGACGTTCTGTATTTTCCTAGACATAAGTTGCCGCGCGCCCTTTTGTTTTGTAACTTTAAATTATTATCATTTGGGTAACTTTTGTTCTATAAGAGACAGGTCTAGAGTGTAAGCGAAGCGATTGTAGAACGAACTTTGTACTTTGTAACAATTTTTAAATCATTGAGATCGGAAGACGGGTTCTGAACTTAATGAACATTTTGCTTTTGATATAGGCCTACCGCAAATAACTTGGCGTCCTTACTGTTTATAACGCTCATTATTAAAATTAATATTAAGAAACTGTTTTTATGTTAAATAAATTTTAAACTATTATAATTCATTTAAAAAAAAAGAATTTATATAAATTGCTGTTATTAATATTAGTTTTGAATGTCAAGCCAACTGGTTCTACATGACGCAGTGCGATGTTAAATTTCTTGTGCAGTTGTACACAATTGCAAAGAGTATGTAGTAATTAAACAAACAGATTTCGTATTCTAAAATTCATGTTTGCAGTATACAAGCCTGAATGTATTTAACTGATTATTATGGTATATTATCTCAAACCGTCTTGTGACTTCTAGTAGCTATGTGACGCGTTTCAGAACCTTCGTTCCATTCAGCGATCGTTCTGATATAATTATGTGTGTGATGATGGAACACACACAGTGTGTGTGTGTGTGTGTGTGTGTGTGTGTGTGTGTGTGTGTGTGTGTGTGTGTGTGTGTGTGTGTGTGTGTGTGTGTGTGTGTGTGTGTGTGTGTGTGTGTGTGTGTGTGTGTGTGTGTGTGTGTGTGTGTGATGTAATAGAGGGGATAAGAAATAAGTAACTAATGTAAGGCTTTTAGTTATGTTTGCCTAACTCTCACGATTACGTCAACGCAAGCTAGACTTCTTATTATGACTTTTGTAGGAAACATTTCTTTAACTGCTTTTCTAAGGCTACAAAAACTGAATTTAAATGTTATTTAGTTACTAATGTTCCTAAGTCGTCAGCTGTACTAAATTCAGTACTTTCCATGTCGCCTAATTTTTTATGTTAAAATTTGTACGTGGACACATCTCGGTTGTAAGTTATAGCGAACATGTTTTTCTTTTACAGACACGGTGGTGAATTGTTACTTATAGTTGATTACCAAGATTACATCGACGTGTTGAACTATTTCAACATACACACCATACTTTTAAGCGCCAGTAATTTATTATCGTCAGGGGCGACTGGCTCTTGGTAAAATAAGGGAACATAAAAATTAAATTTATTGTCATCATTGATACAATATAAAGAATCTAATTGTACCACATAATTCATCGTGCAGTTTGATTGTTTATATCAGCTAAATAAAGCGAAGTTTGTAATGTAGCGTGATACTAATAAAAGTTTAACAGGAAGCACGAGCAAGACACCATGGCTGTGGCGCTAATTACTTTTAAATTCGAAATCATCTCGTTATTATGGGAAACAAATGTCTGTATCAAAAAGTCCTTTAAGCAAAATATAATATTTTATCTACAACTCGCTTACCGTGAGTTTGTATTTGTCAAAAAATAAAAAATTCCTCCCTTTTTTAAGTGATACGTAGAATTTCCACTGCAAATTTTGGAAAAACATCAAGGTATATGAAACATAGAGATTTTTTATTGTTTTGAAAATAGTTTCATCTAACCCCTGGAACAGCAATAGTGACTACCGCATGACATTTTCCATTATAAGCAGCCAATAAAATCAAAACATTAATTGGCATGTCCCCAATGTATAAACTCTACTACATTGAAACCTTTTGGTGGGGTGTAAATGGATCTAATACTGATATCATTAAAAACAAAGATAGTCAGTGTTACACAGCTAATATTGCAGACGTTCCCAATTAACTTAATTTCTAATACATGATGCCATTTCAATAACAAATGTACTTGAAAAATGCCTTGAACTGAATTAACCGCTCATATACGATGAAGTCGGTTGAAAACGCACACGATTTTATTTCATAATCATAGACATGTTATCTCTATCCGTTCCGATCTGAATCAAAATTTACATTAATAGCCTAACTGCTCTGGATTAATGTAGGCTAATGTCAAACACATTTTTACATTAAAATAAATGTATTACTAACTTTTAGTGCATGCAACATCTTGTTCATTTTTTGTTGTTCCTTCCGTAGATTCATATTTTGGTACATCTAGGAACCTTCTAATTTCTTCATCCTTTTTTATCATTTCCATAATCTTCTTGGCCCTCGACAGCATCTATAAATAAAAATAGTGAACCTGTGGTATTAGTAATAGTTAAATAAAAATTAAAAAATTCCAATACCGGTAGTTAATATTACTGATTATGATAATGAAAATAGTTACTGTACGATTGCAACACGAAAGAGGCATCCCACTGTATGTTATTGTCGAGCACGGTGTAATATCAACTGCACATGGCTAGCCGGTACGCAGAACGTTTCTTAGTCGTTTAGTAACCTCGCAGTCGAAGTTTTATAAATAAAAATATGGATAAACGTGTTTTAGAAGTCCAGCAAAGTCTATTTTAATTCAAACGTAACAAATAAAAATTTCATTATTTTGTAATGAAACCATGAAAAATTATGTCCAATTTATTTATAAAAATCTCACTGACGCACTCACATGTCCACCCACAGTTTTCACTAAGTGATTACTATTAATCTTGTTTAGATATGCATTACGTGAAGTCGTATGCGGTACAGTTACACGTCTGCATTTGGACACTCTTGTTAGCTGGACACATTTCATATCTAGACAGTATTTTTAGGTACGGCCATTTTACGTATTGGTTACTGGGTATTTTAGCATCTAATAGGCAGACATTCTAACAGACAACCGAATAAGGCTTTCTTTTTGTAACCTGACACTCTCTTAACCAAACACGGAAACTATTAAATAGACTGTTTTGTTGTGTTCCAACCACCTTATTCACGCTTAATCATATATTAAACTGATAAAATAAGCTTATCACGTTCTGCCGTGTCGGTCATAATGACCCAAAATGGGTCCGTGCTGTCACGTCGCGTCGGTCATTATGACTGAAGAAACGGCCTTACGTATTTTTGCCGTCTATCACGCCGTGTAGCTTTGCCACTCATAACACGTGTTGAATCCACATAAAACCAGTTTTCGATATTTGCTTTTTAATTTTTTCAATATTTTCTCTTTTTTATATATTTTGTTGGGGGAAAACAATAGTTAACTACAAACAGTAATTAAAAAATTTTACAATGTGCAGAAAAATCGATAACAGAGTAAAAAGTGCGCAGACAGCTCATGTGACAGACAGTAAAAAACGCTTACAGAATGTATGTTGTGAAAGCTGAATATTACCCTCCCTCCAGTTTCTTTCCCGCACTACTAGCATCCGAAGAGAAACAGAGCAGTCAGAGCTGTATATGTCACTACATGCCAATGACAGAATAATACTTACGTGAAGACCAAAACCGTGACCGACACGGCGTGAGGTACCGTAACAAAAGTAATCTCACCACGCCGCATCGGTCACATTGACCAAAAGCTCTTAAGTTCGCCATAATTTCATTGGGGGTATTCTAATACTACCCAATCCCATTTTAGTAGCTAATAGACAGAAAACTTAGGAAAAAACATTTTGGCCCAGGGGGGATAGAATAAGCTAAATACGCCGACAGAGAACGTGTTAAAAGTAGTATTTAATGTAATATGTCAAATTTTTCATTTTCAGAGCTGCCAGTCAATACGACCCATGTGACGGAGAAAGTGTTAAACAAATTTGAGGTGGTGAAAGAAATATCTGCTTCATCTTTGTAATTATCACCTCTCTTGCTTACTCTACACAAAACAGCTACATCAGCTGAGATAAAACGTAAAGTACTGTTTGCGTTATCTGACAATGACGTTTGTCTGGCTTATTGTCAGATTTCTTAGAACGCCCTACACCGCGTAAATACAGACTCCGTACCTAACACAACGGGAACGAAACAATTTGTGAATAAACCGTTCACTGTACGTGCAATGTAATAAACAACGTATTATGATTTTATTAATAGTGTACCCTACTATAGAGAACTTACATTTATCTTTTATCACTTATGGTTTCTGTTAAACAATTACTGACACAGTAATCTACTGATATGAAATCTGTTCAACCAAATCGGCCAATAATATACTAAGCAAAGACTTCAAGGTTAATAAGTCTGTTATTAAGTATTTAATGCTGTCAACCCTAGTTTGTTTCTCAGATACTATGAACATGCTCACTAATTATTAAAATAAGTTTACCAATAAAATATAGTATGTATTAAGCTACAGCTCTGTTTTGTTAGCTGTTTAGTTACATTTTGAGATGCAGTGTAACACAATATATAGACTACCAATGCAATTTTATCAGGGTAATACTTTAGTACGTAAAAATATTTTGTTAAAATTATTAAATTAAAAAATAAATACTAAAAAAACGTTATAGGATTTATCATTACTTTTAGTTACGTTACTCAAAATCAATAATTTTCAATATAAATGTTTACATATATACTGAATTGAATATTATATATATTGATATGATAACTGACCTTGTAATGCACGTGCACAGGATGTGCCTTTCCTTTATGCTGAGAAGCGCTCATCTGGAGTGAAGACACCACACATTACTTCTGCACAGCAAGTCTTACATTTCAATGACGCCAACAAGTGAAAACCGGCAACATTGTCGGAAGTCAGATTAGCGATTTTCCGAACAACAACATACGCACAAAGCGCGAGTTTAACGAAAAAATGTAAAATTTATACATCCGGTTGTACAATTACAGGGTTTTGAAAAGAGCCCAAATGGGAGGCAGTGTAAAAACAATTATTCATGAAAAAATGTGTATTTTTTTTAATAAATTCTAAAATCAAAGTAAAAGTCAGGGTATAAGCCACACATTTTTATATATACTCTTATGAAAATTAAATATACTCCACAATTTCAAGGAGTTGCCAAAATGGAGGCATTTTGAAAGGACGTCTAAATGATAGCGAGATGTAAATATATATAATTTATTATATCCTATTAAGACAGCCCAGTAATTGCTCATACACACTCACATACTTGTTACCCCATTTTTATTTATAATAAAGACACATTTGATTTGATACTATTACTTGTATAACGGCGTTCCTGCCGATCCCATGGCGTGACGCGCAATGTTTTCTAATTTGATGTCCAAAAGCGGTGTAGTTATCACTTGTAGCACTGATTTCGCTGTTCCCAGGTTATTGAACTGTTTAACACATTTTATGTATAACGGTTCAGTCGGCTGACCTAAGTTAGTTTGACTTAAAATTTTATTTGACCATGCATGGCCGTAAGATGGAGTCGACTACCCCAGACAACTGCGAACAAAGTCCCCACCTTTGCTGGTGGTTTTCAGAGACACACTGCCTTTTGGATTACAAAGTTTTTCGTCACTGTATCGGTAACATGGGTTTGCATTGTGCCCAGATGTTGACAATGCCAACCGGCGAAAATATTGAGGCTGTGGAAGGCGTGGCCTCTCAGTGTATCCACCAGCATCAGACCGCATGGAAATAAAGTTTTCGCATCTCACCATTTTTTGTGGCGTTGTTTGGAGTCTGATGTGCGTCGTCTATGCACACATGTTCATGTTGCGCGTCTTTGTACGTGCCGAAATGCTTAATTACCCTGGAGTTACACCCAACATCGCATTCCATTACCACCTTGCCGTTCACAATTTCACTTCACTGTTCCTTTGTTTGACGACAACTTTATTTAACATGGGACTGGCCACGCAGATGGGAAATAAATTTATATGATTTTAATAAAATAAAACCCTCTCCTTTTAGCCCTGTTACAATACCCCCCCCCCCCGATGAGAGGTCTTCTGCCGAGACAGAAGAACTCTCATTGCTACCCCTAAGAGGATCGGTGAGGATATGGTGCCAACAACCCCCCTTTATTTTCTTAACACATCATGGGTAAACTACCCCCCTAGCTAGGCGACTATGGCTGCACCTGAACGAGATTACCGGACTTCTCTGTTCGAGATCCCAACACCATAACATCGGCCAGATACTCACCATAGTACTAACTAACCTTCTATCATGTCGTCCAAAATCAAACACTGGCCTTATACCACACCAGCTCCTCAACCGATATGTTCCCCCTTTTCATGCATACTGGGTTGCCTTTAGCAAGTGCTGGGTGCGTACACATACTCCTATTATTCTATTATAAACAGACTCCATATTTAAAATTTATAAAAGGTTTTATCTTTTACTTTTCATTTCTTTTCTCCAATTGACGCTATATTTTTTTTTCAATTCAAAAACAAAAAAATAAAGCAAACAAATCAAATTTACATCATTTACATTTTGTTCAAAAATGACTAAGTCCCATATCAGGGATCCCTTAATTTACTCATTTCTTTCTATTTAATTTCAAAATCTTCAAAGCTTTTGAGTTCATCACTTTTCTTAACCGTCTAATACCAGTCATAAAAACAAAATAAACTGAACACCTTCCTAAATCATAAATTCCCTTACCAATTACCTGTAAGAGTAACTAAATTGCATTGGTTTACAACACATATACTATAAACAATATGAAGCAATTAATACATTAAAGATATACATAATTAGCAATATATATTGGCTATAAAACACAATCTGTACTTCAATCAAGAAATTTTTTTTTTACATATAATTTTTTATTAAAATGCTATTCTGCTCATTAAAGAAAATTATCAAAGAAAATACAACTGGGATTTATATTGATTATTAAAAGAATATAGGAATTGGTCATATGGACCATGAGACAATCCATCAGCTGATCCCTCTAGGTCGGGTGAATGACCTTGCTCTGAATATCTTTCAAACAATTCTACTGCGTAAAAGACATAACTTATGCTTACAATCCTTACCCTCTAACATGATAAAATAATAACACAATAAAACATAATAAACAATATGATAAACATCTACTGTACCCATTTCTCAAATCAAAATAAAATTATTTAATTACCTCAGTAGAGAGTCACCATCATTAATTTTCAAATTTTAGTTCGTTACTCCCCTGACTAACCCCCCTGCCACACACACTATGACCCCCCTGGACTGTGGCGTCCACAAGTACTGAAGTTTACATATATATGGTATAGACGCTGCCTATACCGTTCTTGGTTCAGCGTTATAAAAAATTCGGCATTACTGATGTCCGAGGACACCAGTAATCCTACTAAAATGATTCACACACCCTTAAAACGGCACTATCGCCACCTTCGACGATAGCCGCTGTTCCATAGTTATGTAGTTTCCCCTGTGTTACCCCCCTGTCAATTTCTATGTTCACCAATTTAGTATCTACTTACATAATTCCACGGTCAGGGTTTGGTGAAGCCGTGACCGCCCAAAATGTGGGGAAACTACCAAAGGACATATAAGGCTCACACTGACACCATTACTACAATTCACGGAAGGTCAACTCTTATATGTTCGGTTATTCTATTAATTACTTTTCATGTTTACATTTTTAGACTCGTCTATATTTTTAACTTTTAAACATCAAACATTTCATCTTATTTAAATTGTATTATAAACTTAATACAGTACATCACTCACATATTGTTATAGACACAAAATATAAACACCAAATAATGAACATAACTCCATATATCTTCTGAAACATTTTAACAACCATGTTATTCCACAAACTAAACACATTTTGACATTTATTTATTTACTATTTATTATCAAGTTTAAAGCTCCTAAAATCATTTAAATTCATCATCAAAATCTCTTTATATAACATTTTAAATCCATCAAAAATATTTAAACATCTCAAATTATTTAATTCAATCAATTATTAAAAACAACATATTTTAATTACTTTACTCCAAAACAATTACAATTTATTTATTACCTTCATCCTTATTTCTCATTATTTATTTAGTCTGCCAAAATAATATTATTATTACATCAATTTCTACCACATACACACATTGTTTACATTAAATACATTTTACCATACAAACACAATTAATTTCACTATAACTTTATTTACAAATCCTTGTCATTAATTTTTCTGTTTACCACACCTCATTTCATAATCTAGCCAGGTCATAACCACAAACTAAAATATTTAAAATGTCCACTCACTTATTTTTTATTTTACCCACCATCATCATATATTAGTCTTACATATTTGTAACACAAATCATTTTTATCGACACACATCACATTCTTATTATTACTGTAATAACCCATTAAATCTATGTCATTCATTATACCATTATAATTTATAGGATTATTCCCTTTTATTATTTCATAAACCTTGTCTGCATTAGTTATTTTTGTCCAGTCTCCATCAGTACTTTTAGCTAACATAAGGTAAGTTCTTTTATCATTATACTCCTCCACTACATTCATTACAACATCAGGTAAGTTTTTATCCTTTACAATAGTATCATCAAAATAATCATCAATCTTCATTTCATAAGGTAAGCAATTCATAACATCTATTTCCTTCAATTCTAACCACTCTTTCAACTCATTATAACTACTTCTCAACGTAAATAACTCTACTATTCTCTCTCTCTCAAAATACTTCTCACAACCCCCCTGAACTACCTCATTCCATGCAAAGGGCACAACAACAAATTTACTATACGTCTTGGCACTTCCAAGACCATCACCAAAAATAAAGGGACCATTTGAAGACACCTCGTCTTCCACACAACCACCGGAGGAAACTCTGTCCTCATAAAACCATTGTGAAAACCCTGTTTCACCATAAACTTGCCCTTTGCCCATCTAACGTCTCTACACACACTTTCACAACCTTACTCCCTAACCTTTTTAATTTTACCACTGTTATCACTCGTTAACCGATTATTATAATTATCGCTATTACTCACCTGGTCTACCATCACCTGTTTTGCATCTAAACTACTACCACTACCATTAATACATATATTTCCGTCACTTTCGTCTGTGTTGTTCTTACCTATATTTATTCCCCACACTCTCATTCTCTCAATATTCTGTTCTAATTTGCTAAAGTTATTTTCAAATATTTCATTGGTATTTTCTAAATGCTTATTGACCTCATTAATATGGTTTTTTAATTCATCAAATTTGTTATTCTGTATTTTGAAACTACTCTTTATTTCGCTAACGTCACTGTCAAATTTATTACTAAATTTTTTGTCCTTACTATCAAAACGACTCTTTATTTCTTTATTATGTTCCTTCAATTCCTTGAATTGATTTAATAAAAAACTCATTACATCATTGTCAAATTTATTACCTCTTGTCGAGGTTGGAGTTAATTGAACCCCCGAATCTTCTGTAATATCTTTTTCGTCTGTAACACTTATATTCATATTTTTATCATCTTGACCTACATTGGGTGTTGAATGTACTTCGGGGCTATTTATAACAGCTGATTCGTTAAAATTAATTATTTCACTTACAGTACTTTCATTATTTCCTGCCATTTTTGAATTGTAAAATTACCCCATTTATTTTATTATATTATATTTTAACACTTATTTTATATACCTTAGGTATTCATTAGGTCTTAGTTACATATAACCTAATTTTTTGTACTTTTTACGTACTCCTAACTCACGCTTATGCTCACATTTAGGTGCGGTTTATTAAAATTTATTTTTATAAACTTATCCCTGTTCGGGCACCATTGAAAACTACAGATTAATACAAAATAAAATATTAAGAAGAATACATATAAACCTCACTCTTACCTTTTAACCGGGTCCCAGGATCCTTCGCACGAGTTCGTGAAGAATAAGCGTGAATTAGGTTAACACTCTTTAATAAATTAAACTCTCAAGCTAGGGATTATATATACATTTATTTGTTATTTATCAATTCCTATACATAAAAATTTTACGGACTGTTCATTTATATATATATATTCAAAACTGTCCTTGAGCTCTTATGACTTTAACAAAATATCAACCCAACATATTAAATTATTTGTAATGAACTCTATCACATTTGTTCTTTATTGTTGTCGAAAGTATTCTCTCGGATCTATACTACCCACAATGTTAGGGTCGACTACAAATATTATACATGCTATCCAACATTTAATATTCCCCAAAATTAACATCCGTCCTGATTACTTGATTATTGTTCTTTGATCGTATAAAACGTTACATTGACAACATTACTTTAACATTCTAGTAACTAATTTATCTCTTTATATGTATATAATTTATTATATCCTATTAAGACAGCCCAGTAATTGCTCATACACACTCACATACTTGTTACCCCCTTTTTATTTATAATAAAGACACATTTGATTTGATACTATTACTTGTTTAACGGCGTTCCTGCCGATCCCATGGCATGACGCGCAATGTTTTCTAATTTGATGTTCAAAAGCGGTGTAGTTATCACTTGTAGCACTGATTTTGCTGTTCCCGGGTTATTGAACTGTTTAACATATTTTATGTATAACGGTTTGGTCGGCCGACCTAAGTTAGTTTGACTTAATATTTTATTTGACCATGCATGGCCGTAAGATGGAGTCGACTGCCCCAGACAACTGCGAACAAAGTCCCCACCTTTGCTGGTGGTTTTCGGAGACACACACTGCCTTTTGGATTACACAAGTTTTTCGTCACTGTATCGGTAACATGGGTTTGCATTGTGCCCAGGTGTTGACAACGCCAACCGGCGAAAATATTGAGGCTGTGGAAGGTGTGGCCTCTCAGTGTATCCGCCAGCATCAGACCGCATGGAAATAAAGTTTTCGCATCTCACCATTTTTTGTGGCATTGTTTGGAGTCTGATGTGCGTCGTCTATGCGCACATGTTCATGTTGCGCGTCTTTGTACGCACCAAAATGCTTAATTACATTGGAGTTACACCCGACATCGCATTCCATTACCACCTTGCCGTTCACAATTTCACTTCACTGTTCCTTTGTTTGACGACAACTTTATTTAACATGGGACTGGCCACGCAGATGGGAAATAAATTTATATGATTTTAATAAAATAAAACCCTCTCTTTTAGCCCCGTTACACCGTGTGTGGAGGGTCTTACAGTCAGAGGGGAAAGGCGATGTGGAGGGAGTCACTGTGAGATGTGAGTACAGAATTGTTATCAGTGACGCTGTTGCCAACCTATGAATATCATTTCTAATAGTAACAAAAACTCGCAACTGTTAAGGTTTGTTTGTAAATGTGTCACCACGAACCTCTATCTGTGTGTGTGTGTGCCTACAGTCACACATCTGGTTAAAAAAAAAGAATTATACGGATGTAAATCAAATAATAATAATAACATTGTAATTGTAGGGTACATGGGGTAAAAGTACGCGTAGGGCAAAAGTACGCAGTGGTGTTTTGAAAACACAAACATAGTTTCATGAGCCAGCCACCAGCCTGCGCGCTTGTTGGATCAGTGCCAGTTGTAAAACGGAACCGCATGGTGATATTGTAGCTGTGAGCCACAAAAATGAGGTAAGTCACTATTTAACAGTTTTGGTGTAATATATTCAATATTTTATCTAAATATTTTGTGTAGCAGACTAGAGCTTTTGTTTTCGTCATTTTTTCTATTGATAGTGATGCATTTGACATTTTGATTCATCAAACAAACTCCAATGTTTACATAGTTCACTAACCTGTAGAGCCATGAAAAACAAAATGGGAAAAATGGGGTAAAAGTTCACAAGGCCTGTGGGATAAAAGTACGCACTGCGTACTTTTGCCCCTCTGTGCATACTTTCACCCCACTATTTGTGCTTCAAACTTAATTTTATAACTTTAAACTTAATTTTATAAACTTAAAACTTAATTTTATAAAAAACTTTAAACTTAATTTTATAAAAAAGTATTGTCAAAAACTTTTTTAGAAATAAGAATGTTTGATGTCAAAAAAATTGAAAAATTTAGAGTTTTAATTTTTTTTAAATATTTGTATTTTTTTAAATATTGCTGGATAAACCAATAAAAAATAGTGGGGTTATAAAATTAATGTAAATACCACCATAAAAGTCTTACCACGTAATATTCTTGAATTTAAACCTACTTTGTGAATTTTCTTTGTATGGTCTTTTAACATGTGCTTGGTCGATATTTTTGTTTTAGGAACTGACCAAGGACAACTGAAAGAAGACCACTGATGGACGCACTTCTAGAGCAGGCTCGTACCCTCATGGATTCAGGAATGTCAATGAGACAAGCCGCAAAAGATTGGATTTACTGAAGGAGCATTACGAGGACGGTTGAAGAAAGGAGAGAGAGCAAAGCAACTTGGCCGATTTCGGAGAACATTTTCAAAAGAACAAGAACAGTCTATCTTCAAACATTGTGTTGCTCTGGACAGATGTTTTTTTTTGGTGTGACACTGAAATCACAGAGACAGCTTTTGTTCAGCTTTGCCGAAAAAAATACCATTCCTCATCGTTTTTCCAGTGAAACAAAACTTGCCGGAAGACTCCACCCGGGATTTCATGAAGAGGAACAATTTATCTTTGCGAATACCAGGTAAAACTAGTGTGGCACGAATGATGGGTTTCAATAGAAACCAACTTGACTATTTTGATAATTTGGAATCCAACATGAGAAAATATGGCTTTTCCCCAAATTGCATTTACAACATGGATGAGAAAGGTGTTCAAACAGTGCCCAATATACTGCCTAAACATGTGGCTCCGACCGGGAAAAGAGAGGTGGCCAAGTCCGTAGCTGTAGAACAAGGACAAACTGTTACTGTAGTGTGTTCAATGAGTGCAGTGGGACACTATGTTCCTCCTTTCTTCATTTTCGTGCGAAAGTGGCTCAACCTTTTGCTAATAAAAGGCAGGGCCAACTGGCTGTGATATGTCTGTCACAGACAAAGGTTACATGACGACCCCGTTATTCATAAAATGGCTCGAGCATTTTTCAAAATTCGCAAATCCCACTGCAGAGAAACAAATATTGTTGATACTAGACAATCACGTCTCTCATGTCAGTATTGAAGCAATCACGTTTGCCAAATCCCTTCATATTCACATGCTGGGAGCTTGCCTCCCCACAGTAGTCATAAGATGCAGCCTTTGGATCGGAATTTCTTCAGGCCCATGAAGGCTGACTACAACGCCGCGGTTGATTCTTGGAGTGTGTCTCATCCTGGACAAGTATTGAGTGTTTACAATGTTGCTGAGCTTGTAAAGGTAGCTTTTGAGAGAGCAGCAACTGTTGAAAATGCTGTCCAGGGATTTACCCTTTCGATCACAACAAGTTTTCAGAAGCTGACTTTGCGCTTTCTGAAGTTACTGACTAAAATATTGAAGATGAAGAACTGAATGATGATGACCAGAGGTTAGTTTTTGGTAGTGGAGGGAATGAAACGAGTAACGAACAACAGGCCAATGTCTCTGAGCACAACATTTCTGCACCCCCTTCCTTTAATCCCACTACAACTCCAGATATCTTTGCACCTCATCCTGGCCCTACTTCGAACTTATCTTCAACTACAGAATCCCCTGAGATCCCCAGCACCAGTCAACCAGTCGCAAGCTGCAGCACCTTCAACTCAACCTCCAGTCTACCAGAAAATCAGTTGAACTTAACTAAGCCTGAAGACATAATTCCCCTACCGAAAATTAAAATCAAAAGAAAGCGTAAAAACAAGGGTTTAAAATCTGTATTGCTGACATCAACGCCAAACAAAGAACGGCTAGAAACAGAAGCAGCTGAGAAGAAAAAGGAAGCTGTTGAAAAAAGTAAGAGGAAATTGGTCCCTTCCAAACCAAAAAAAAGCCAAAAAGAAATTTGCGAGTTCAAGTTCTGAATCAGATACAAATGTGACCCTGCACAACAGCAGCTCTGACCTTGATATGCTCTTCTCCGAATTAGAGGAGGAAGATAAAGGGGATAATGATGGGCCTCCATTGCTCCAGGAAGGTGACTTTGTTGTTGTCAAGATACAAGGGAAAACCAAGGATTCTTTTCGGTTTTGCGTTCAAAGTTTTCTTTTTATCATAAGGGCTACGGTGGAGTATTTAATAAACGAGTACCCAACACATACTGATTCCAAGAGACTAAAGAAGACGGTTATGTTGACAATAAAGATTTAATTTTGACACTGCCTAAACCTATTCACAACAGCACAGCTAGATTCCAAAATACTATCAGTTTTTTGGAAGACCTGTTGGATTTGCCCATTTACTAGATTTTTAATCATGTGCTAATTACCTTATTTGTTATTCTTGTTCGTATTTAAAAAATAAGAGTTTTCATCTTTTTTCAATTTGAATTTTCTGTCATCCACCGTTTCTTTGTCATGGGGTAAAAGTTTGCAATGGAAGGGTATGTGTACTGCTGAGACAAAAAACCTTTCCTTATAATGAAACATAAAATTCCTTATCGCAATGGAATTTGCAAACTGTACACTTCCACTCCTTAATTACACTCAACTATATCTAGTCTAAATTACATAAAGGAACGCGTTCTTGGAATTTAATTGCAAGAATCTTTTTAATCCTAGACAACAAAAAACTGTGTATTATTATTACTTCCCGTGCTTTACTATAAATAACATTCCTGTATTTGCTAGTTGAAGGAGAAGTATCCATTTTATCAAATCTCATTACTGTATAACACAAAATAATTATGATAATACGTAATTATAGAATAAAAACTACCAATAGAAATTGACTAAAAAATTTAAGTAACTAAAAAAATGAGTGACTGTAAAACAACTATATAATTAATAAAATAAATTGAAATAGTAATAACAAATACAAGACTCAGATAGTACATCATACAGTAACTAACAATGTACGGGTAACTAAAACATCACACGCAAAGTTGGCAACACCTTCACTTACATACCAGTTGATTCTCCCTTACCCTCCCACCATTCACAATTTCAAAGTGGACTCGTCCATCCATAAATTGGTTTCTGCACATATGCCCTAAACTTTCAATTTTACTGTATCTACCTCAGTTTTAAAAATGATGATCTTTTTGGAGTTTAGCGGAACAGTTACGGCCACTTGGTTTATCATGTCCATCGATTTTTCTGATGTAGTCATTGTGGAGATCATTACCTCTTCTCCGATTCTCAAGACATTGTTTTTGAAGTCAACTATAAATCCGTATGCGTTCATAACGTCCACACAAAGAATTGCTTCATCCACGATGTCTGCAACAAGTACTTGGTGATTAAACTCAAGTCGACCAAGGCATAGGTGTATCTCCACTTTTCCAAACACTTTTACAGACTGTCCAGTAGCTGTTCGCAACCTGCAAGAGCACCAGATTCACTTGAGATCTTTCACCATGTCGGGCCGCACAATGGAAACTGTTGCGCCTGTGTCAACTGTAATCGAGGTTGGCCTTTCTTGAACGAGTCCGGTAACCACCAAGCTCCCACTGTTTTTCTGAAGTGTAGAAATTGCGTATTGTCTAGGGGCTTCATTCCTCCAGTTAGCACATGCCTCGTTGTACTGACTACTGCTTGTTTCCCTGTTGCTGAATTCTAACCCAACAATCTCATTGTAGATGTCCAAGTTTCCCACATCTATAACACTTTGGTCTTCCATGCTTTCTTATTTTATTCTGCAGTGCCGACCATAGAGTCTCTGTTCATTGTTCTTCTTTCTCGTCTGTGCCATCGCGATCTTTTAGCGCGCACTTTATGACTTGTCCACCCAGACGCTGATTTGGTGGCCTCAAACTGCAAAACATGTACCAGGGCGTCCGCACTATTCTGGTGTCTTGCCATTCGTAACACTTGCTAAATTTTGTTATCTTGGACATAGGCAGTAAACAGTGAGATGAAGTAACCTCAAATTATGTAGGCTTACCTGTATTGTCAGATCAAAATGTCTCTTCATTTTCTACATTATTCAATTCTGATCCAGATTTGAAATTAAATTACCATAATATTTTATCTTCAGTCAAGAAGTTATCAGTCACTTTGTAATATGAAATTACAAAAAAACAAAATCACTCAAAAATTCAAACACTCCACATGCCAACACTATACCAAATGTGTAGTTCACAACAAGGAACCATTACAAACATTGACATGTAAAGCATCAGAAATTAGCAGTTTTGATACAATGCCATCTGTCAGTAATGCACTGAACTAATGTTGAATTGTAAAGAAACAGTATGCAGTATGCATGCAGCAATCAAAAATATGCTAGATGAAATAACCTATGAGCTTTAAATATAACTTAAAAGTTGTGAAATGCCAAGCTACATTAACTTAGGGGACATCCCACGCGAATCATTTTGCTAAGCACTAACGCAGATGTGTTAAGACCCCAGGACTCTGTCATCATGAAGGTTGTAGCAGCCAGATAAAAATCTTGTGTGACAAGTATAATCTATGTATAGCAAGAAACAAAGACTTTCAAATTATTTCAACTAAACATACATATATCACTGTAACTCATGCAGTGATAAATTTAATTAGAGGATAAATGTATATCAATAATGTCACACTACATTACAATGTATAATTTCATGATTTTAATTTGTAAGGTAAAATTTTGTTACAAATTTCACTAGTTTTGTAGTGCCTAAAATTATAGACATTTTACATATTTGCAGTGGCAATATTACAGCATATATTAATTCATTTGTATAATTATGCTTGTTTAAGGGTTTCTGTTTAAAAACATATTGATAAGTTTTATTACATTGCTATAACTTCTTGGGCAATAGAAACTATTCTTACATACCACACAGTAATAGTTCATAATATTATAGTAGATTAATTTACACTCAAAATGTACAAACAGAAAATTTTGTTACAAACATCACTGTTAATATTTTATGCCAACATGTTATTTATAATACAACAGGCTATGCCAAATTAAATATTTTTGTAGAAACAACTCGCTGGTACTTCTTAATGCCACAATGTATTAACTTGTTTTTACAAACTGACGTAGTCAATGATTCTGAACAAACATCACGCTAGTACTTCTTAATGCCAGAATGTACTGACTTGTGTTTTGTAAAACTGCCATGAGTAAAAGATTTTGAACAAACATCATACTTGTACTTCTAATTGCCAGTATGTATTAACTTGTGTTTTGTCAAATTGCCTGCCTGAGTAAATGATTTTGAACAAACATCACACTGGTATTTCTTAATGCCAGAATGTATTAACTTGTGTTCTGACAAATAGCCTGAACGAGTAAATGATTTTGAACAAACATCGCACTGGTACTCCTTAACAGCAATGTATTAACTTGTGTTTTGACAAGGTGCCTGAATCAGTAAATGATTTTGAACAAACACCGCACTGGTACTCCTTAATGCCTGAATGTATTAACTTGTGTTTTGACAGAGTGCTTGAATGAGTAAATGATTTTGAACAAACACCGCACTGGTACTTCTTAATGCCTGAATGTATTAACTTGTGTTTTGACAGAGTGCTTGAATGAGTAAATGATTTTGAACAAACATCACACTGGTACTTCTTAATGCCAGAATGTATTAACTTGTGTTTTGTCAAATTGCCTGCCTGAATAAATGATTTTGAACAAACATCACACTGGTATTTCTTAATGCCAAAATGTATTAACTTGTGTTTTGACAAGGTGCCTGCCTGAGTAAATGATTTTGAACAAACATCACACTGGTACTTCTTAATGCCTGAATGTATTAACTTGTGTTTTGACAGAGTGCTTAAATGAGTAAATGATTTTGAACAAACACCGCACTGGTACTTCTTAATGCCTGAATGTATTAACTTGTGTTTTGACAGAGTGCTTAAATGAGTAACTGATTTTGAACAAACATCACACTGGTACTTCTTAATGCCAGAATGTATTAACTTGTGTTGTGACAAACTGTCTAAATGAGGAAATAATTTTGAACAAACATCACACTGGTACTTAATGCCAGTATGTATTAACTTGTGTTGTGACAAACTGCCTGAACGAGTAAATGATTTTGAACAAACATCGCACTGGTACTTCTTAATGCCAGTATGTATTGACTTGTGTTGTGACAAATGGCCTAGCAGAGTAAATGATTTTGAACAAACATCACACTGGTACTTCTTAATGCCAGAATGTATTAACTTGTGTTTTGTCAAATTGCCAGCCTGAGTAAATGATTTTGAACAAACATCACACTGGTACTTCTTAATGCCAGTATGTATTAACTTGTGTTGTGACAAACTGCCTGAACGAGTAAATGAGTTTAAACAAACATCGCACTGGTACTTCTTAATGTCAGAATGTATTAACTTGTGTGGTGACAGATGGTCTCCAAGAGTATTCTGAATTGACCTTCCCCTATATAGTTCACAATCCAGAGTAGAATCCTCTTCTTCACAGATATTATTCATTGGTGTAAATAAGTAACACTGGAACAAATGAATACACAACTGTAATAATTCATCATTGGAACACAGAAGCAGTAGAAGTTAAAAATTATGTTCTATCTGTGAGGTAGCTTTCTGCTTGCAAAAATTAACCTTACCCTATGTCTGATTACAGTATTACATTACTCTTCATAGGAGGAATGGTAGATTTTTATAAGCAAATGTGTATATAATTGAATGGTGAATGCCACACACAAAAACACACCCACACATTTGCATATTTAACCACACTAGAATTTTTGTAAATAATTAATATAGAGAAGTTGTTAAAATAGTTTAAGTAGTGCTATGTGTATGTACAGGGAAAGCTTACAAGCTGTAGCTTGTCAAAGTGAACACATGTTGATTTTAAGCTCTGTGTGTGTGTGATTTTAAGTCAGTAAAAGGGTATTTGAAAACTTAAGGAAGACACAAGTCTTAGAAGTCTGAACTACTCATTGGAAACTGCCATCGTCTACCAAAACAACAAAGGACTACGAAAATCAAATAAATACGTTCTACAATGATTTACACGTTGAAGTAGAAATTCTTAGAATGTAAATAAAGAGAAGACTGGTTCAGATGATTGTGTATCCTACACATAGGGAAGAGAGGACTAATTTAATATTCAAGGATTGAAGAACAATCAAACTGAATCCCATCTGAATAGTGAATGAGAAATAGAATCGATAGGTAATAATATAATTGACAAAGAAGCTTCTTGCTTAGTAAATAAACATTTTCAAGATTCTGCTGCCACATGATTGTTTGAGCAAGTAAACTATTTGTGAACAACATAAGACTTGTTTAAATACTGCTGCTATTGGAATATTGATACACAAAGACAGATAAGATACCAATTGTGGTATATATTAAACACATGGAAAACTTGCCCTTGAAGAGAACATCACTCAGCCAGTTGAAAGGAGTAAACAAATCAAAATTCACTGAACACTAGCATACCACTTGAACTGAAATATATTCCGACAATATAACCTTGACACAATACATTTAACACTATATATTTATTTACAAATTTTCATCATAATTTTCTTGTTTACCACACTTCATTACATAAATCAGCCAAGTAATTTTACCATTGACTCAAATAATTAAATGTTCATTCTTAATTTATCTCTAACCCCCGTCATTGAAAATTATTCTTAATTTCACATAGCATTTTTCATTTTTATTTATATACACCATATGGCTATCCTTTGTGTTGTAACCATAAAAATTTGTTTTTTCCATTGTACCATAATAATAATAATGCATAGGGTTACCCCCCCCCATTATTACTTTATCATAAATCAAGTCTGCATTAGTATTTTTTGTCCAGTCTCCATTGGTATTTATTGTTACACCCAGGTAAGTTACGTTATTATCACAATTGTCCGCCACTACAAGTACACTAATTCTTCCAACAGGTACAGATTTATCATTATTGTTGATATCATAATCATTGTTTGCTACTGCACACGGTAAGTCTACATTATTTATCACAATTCTTTTAATATTCATCTTCTTTATCAACACTCTATAACCTCTATTTAGCTTAAACCACTCCAACTCTCTCTCTCTCTCATTATTATCACTCTCATCACCACACCATATCATATTCTCACTCCACACAGAGGGCAACACCACTTTATTATTTAAACACCGTCTGGCTGTACCAGATATACACAAAAATCTATTTTGACCATTTGCCGACCCATTGTCGCCCAAATGTCCTAGTGAGGATCTTTTATCCTCTTGCACCACTTGTGAAGTCTTTGCTTCACATTGAACCCCAGAAAGATTTGCCCCCTGTTCACCCTCTACAATTAAACTATTTCTATACTCCCTTTCTAAATCATAAACACTAACTATCAGCCCCTGAGTAACCTCAACTCTCATTCTACTCTTATTTACTGTATCACTTTTTTATACCCTATTTTCAAATACCTCTTTATTATTAATGTTCAACATTATTTCACTATCATTATTACAGTTATCACTGTTATTTTCTCTATTACTTACCTTGTACACTTTCACCTGATTTACATTTAAACTAACCTCATTATCCGTTATATTTCCCTTATTTTCACTTACCTTGTTAACTGTTACTTCCATGTTTCTATTCTCATTAGCGCATACACTCTCAGTATTATAACTATTGTTCACTTGTTTTGTCGAATCTATCAACTTCTCCCATTTTTCGTCACTTTCGTCAAGACATTTAATTAATTCATTAAATTTTGTATTTACATCACTACTTAATTTATCAAATTTATTCTCGAACTTTTCATCATTACTATCAAAACGTTGATTAATATCGTTAAGTTTTACATTCTGTTCCTCAAATTTATTACTTTGTTCATTTAGATTGACACTCACTTCGTCAAAATTACTACTAATTTTATCGAACTTACTATTCTGAACATCAAATTTAATATTCATATTCTCAGACATGGTTTTCATATAGTTCATGATATCAGCTATTGTACACACTTTTTCTTTTATTCTAGTCACTACGGGAGTAGATTTTGCTCCCGCCTCACTAATTACTACAGATTGTGTTAAATTATTTACATCTATTAGGCTTGAAGTCGTTTCCAACCCCAAATCATTCGCTATAGCTGATTCAGTTAGAATATTTTCTTGAACCGTAATTGGCGTTAAGCAACCTCCTGACTCACTCGTAACTGCCGAGTTGGTCAGATTTATTTTATTCTCTATATTCTCCATTCTGAAATTATTTTTAATTAAATGATACTCAATTCCATACCCAGTTATTAAAATTTATCAATTTTACTTTCATTACTTTCTAGCTACGATCTAAAAACATTTTTAACAACACCCTCACTTCCAAATAACCCGTTCTGCAGCTTAATTAGGTCTGATCTGTGCGATTAAAATAAATCACACAACGTTAAGTTTTACATTCTGTTCCTCAAATTTATTACTTTATTCATTTAGTTTGACATTCACTTCGTCAAAATTACTACTAATTTTATCGAACTTACCATTCTGAACATCAAATTTAATATTCATATTCTCAGACATGGTTTTCATATAGTTCATCATATCAGCTATTGTACACTCTTTTTCTTTTATTCTAGTCACTACGGGAGTAGATTTTGCTCCCGCCTCACTAATTACTACAGATTGTGTTAAATTATTTACATCTATTAGGCTTGAAGTCGTTTCCAACCCCGAATCATTCGCTATAGCTGATTCAGTTAGAATATTTTCTTGGACCGTAATTGGCGTTAAGCAACCTCCTGACTCACTCGTAACTGCCGAGTCGGTCAGATTTATTTTATTCTATATTCTCCATTCTGAAATTATTTTTAATTAAATGATACTCAATTCCATACCCAGTTATTAAAATTTATCAATTTTACTTTCATTACTTTCTAGCTACGATCTAAAAACATTTTTAACAACTTAACACTTCCAAATAACCCGTTCTGCAGCTTAATTAGGTCTGATCTGTGTGATTAAAATAAATCACACAAATCGTCCAACTGTTTCGGGCGCCAGTGAAACAATACTGAATTTATATCATATAATAAAATATATGAGTCCCTGTATTCGGGCGTCAATGAAACAATAGTCTTTTTATCAACTAATAATTTAATATCTTACCTTCGGGTTCTCCTCCAGGGTCTTACAGATGAAAACAGCTGCAGAAAAGGTTATCTGGGTTTAAGTTACGAAATAATTGCGCTAACACCAATTTTTCGTATTCTAAAACAACTATCTTTCTTTAATGCAATATTTGCTTTCACTTTACATTTACACTACACTTTCAATAAAAAACGAGAAGGCATGAATACTTAATCAATTAATATAAACTAATATGAAAATGACTTAACAATAGCGCAATATAACAATGACTTAACCATAGCGTTATTTTCGTAACCACCACTTTGCAACACTCTCTCACTCATACTCTTTACATTTCTCTTTTATTTTTTCTTTTAAAACTCCGTTAATATAACTCTGTTTGTATTTAATTTATGTATTTATGGAATGGTTCTAATAGTATTATGAAGAGTACTTAACAATGCACGGCGTTAATAAGTTCCATCACCACCTCGTGTTGTTAGCTGTTTCTGGTCACTTCAAAATGTTATTTCAACAGTTCATGAATTTTCTCACTACCGCGACATACTCCGTCTTATTTAATTTACCATGGTTTCAAGTTACACTTTACACTTTTTTAACATTTTGTCGTCCAACTTTTGTTTGCTCGAGCACTTAGGTGTTTTTAGCTGACCGCGCGGTCATGAGTTACAATAGAACTAACAATAGTTTAAACAGTTTACTAGATAGACCGGCTTTAATTTCGGCCTATCTTACACACCCGAGGCCACTGTTTTTAGCTAACTTGCAGACAACTGTAGTCTGCTGCTGTCTGATGTAAAACTCTGGTGATGAAGTGTGCTTACTGTGTTTTACACAGAGACTGCTGGCAAGCTGTTGCGTAATACGTCTGGGCTGGGCAGACTCAGACATTAAACATAAACAGTCTACCCATTGTATGTTACAATGGGGCACCTCACAGGTGAATACTGACTGCTTTAAAATTAAAACTGAATTGAATTATTCTTTCTAGCATACAATTCTGTACCGTTACAAATACTAATACTAAATGAGAAAGGATTTAAAACGTTAGGTATTAAAAAGAATGTATACAAAACACACACACACACAACACACACAGAATGTACTAGAAAGAAATGTAAAAGTACTGACATGGCTGACTGAGCTCGCCAGTTAATAATAGCCAGAAAGGACATTTAACTTATAGCTTGTTTATGAAAATGTGTATGCTAGTGGTAGGGCAAGTGGGTATAAAAAAGTTGTCTAGTCCTATTATTGTTATTTCCCATCTGATGATGAGCTGTGATGCTTGAAAGCTCTAATCACAATAATTTTTCTATAGTGGTGTGCAACAGTGTTAATTCTGTACAAAAAAATATGGTAATCAGAATCTTCCCCTAATCGAAAATGTAATACAAAAGTTAATTCAGTAATAAATGTACTTTGTTCAAAGTAGTGAGCAAGTTTTGCAGCTCAGGAAGCATATTAGTGTTGTTGCATGTCCCATCGTTGTCTCTCACATGTTTAAACAGGTTTTATGATTGTTTTGTATATAAAGAATGGCCCACATAGAGTTGACTGTGTGGCAGCAATTATGGTTTTTAGTCATGTGATAGCTCATTTTGTTGATTTTAGCAAACTATAAACACAGGAGAAATGCCACTACATATCAGGATTTGACAGCATATCATTTCAAACAGGTTTATCTGTCTTCATTTCAGATAGTATACTGAGCTCCCACTGTTTTTGTGATGCGTGTAACTTCTGCATTGTCTACACGCTTCATTCCTCCAATTTGTTGTACCAACTACTGCCCATTTTCCTGCTGCTTAACAAGAGACCAACAATAGTGATTATAACCACTAACACAACTTTGTTAATTAAAAATACCCTATTTTTTGTTCAGAAATGTAACAACTGTATAGTAAGCACACAATACAGTAAACCCTCGATTTAACGGACTTCGGATTTAACGAACAGAAAAAAAAAAAAAAAAAAAAAAAAAAAAAAAAAAAAAAAAAAAAAAAAAAAAAAAAAGGCATGATGTTTTTAGGCTTTTGAAACGTATAATGTGCATAAACTGCAGACTCTCCTGTTCTGGTGATATTGCTTGGCTATCGCAGCATTCTTTCGTTTCTTGTTTTGAAACGCAAATTTTCTCATCTCCAATTGTATTTGATGAGAACGGAGATAAGAATTCATTTAATTCTTCACGATCCCCTCTTTGTGTTGTCGTTGACGCAGGCATCGCACACGTTCAGTGGAAGACATCACGACGACTAACACTGAACAATATACACTGACATGCATCTTATTTCACTGTGACCAAATTTATTTATTACTAACATCACCTGGAGCATTACATTTTTCGATGACGTTACACATTTTGCATCACGCATTTTGTGGAATGACCCCAGCCTAAAAACATTATCATGTTAAAAAAAATTTTTGAGACGAAAAAATCACGATTAAGTTTCGAAGTCCATGGTTGTGATTTAAATTTGGTGGTAGTTCATAACCATAGCAACGCATTTTCACTCTTGAATATTCGGCTATCTTCATGATAATTCGTATGCACGCGCAGTTCACATTCGTACAGCGTCGCATCAGTTTATTCAGAGAACACAGCGTGTACACTACATGTGTTTCTTAGTACGAACCTTGCACGTGTTAAATAGAGAGTCTTAACGAGTTTATACTTGCGTTGTTACAGCAAGGTCCATTACTTTATTAGTGAATTACAGCATAAGTATGTCTGGTGTTACGAAAAAACGTGTGAACTTGAGTATAAAGCAAAAGCTTGAACTAATAAGTAAACTTGAAGGTGGCGCATCTGTTGCACATGTTTGTGAAGTGTATGGTGTAAAGAAACAAACCGTTTCAGACATTCGAAAGAATAAAGATAAACTTATTCAGTTTTCGCTAAAGTACAGTGTTGATAGTTCGAAGAATGAGGGAGAAAGAAAACACATTAAATTAGCCACACACAAACAATTAGAGGATGCTGTGTACAAGTGGTTTATTCAACAACGTTCTAGTGGCGTCGTTGTTCGTAGTGTGGAGTTGCGGGCTGCTGCTGATAAACTGGCGAAACATATTGATATCCAATTTCAGGCGAGTGATGGGTGGCTTTGGCGTTTTCGTAAACGACATGGCATCACAAATAGATTAACATGTGGGAAGATGGAGATGATGATGATGACAACGATGAAGAAACATCTGTTACAGGAGGCCCTAAATTATCAGCGATAAGAAACAGCATGGACGAAATTATCGCGTACATTGGGGAGTCTTCAGATCCGGAAGTGTGTGCTTATTATGACCATTTTAGACAGTTTAGATCTTTAATAATAAAGAAGCAACATTCTAGTGGAAAACAACTGACTCTTGATGCTTTTATCCAGAATAAATAAAGGTGTGTACATAACATTGTATTTGCATGATATTAATAGTACGTATTAAAATACAGATAAGCGATGTTGTCGCTGTTACAATAGAAAACCACACTGGCAGTTTACCCGTTATTTAGAAACATGTTATTCACACCCCCTCTACTCATCCTTTGTCTTGCTGCCTACAGAAGGGTGCGAGCACGCGCGCGTGCGCACACACTTACACTTTTTCTTCCTATTCTTTGTTCAGTTTGCTGTTAAAACGTACGGTTGCAGTCATAAATCATAATGCCAGAGTTAACAACAGCCAGGCAAACTGCTGTTGCTTACGCAGTAAACAACTCATAGATACCAAAAGCGTTCGTCCCACCAGAAGTCAGGTATAACTTCGAATTTTGTTAGCGTGCGAATGCAAGACGCAGGCCAAATTAGCGACCATGTTTTTAGGAGAAAAAGTGCGGCTTGTATTCGGAACAATACGGTATTTGCATGATATTAATAGTATTAAAATTTCAAGTGTTATAGGCCTATTTGACTTAAATATATCCTCAAAAAACAAAATTTGCGATTTAACGGACTTTCGATTTAACGGACACCCCTCAGCCCCAATTAGTCCGTTAAATCAAGGGTTTACTGTACAGGCTAAAAATTTTAAACATCTAATTTGTGCTAAAATATTCTTTAGTCTGACCACAGCCGGATTTTAATAAATTTTGATTCCATTCTAGGCTGCTGTGTTAATATAGGCTGCATTCCAAAATATTGAAATTTCTAAAGCTCACCACTACATTCAGATTTTAGTTAATATTCCCTTTGATATCCCACATGCCATATGCCAAATAATGCCTTTGAATTTTTGCTATTTTATCAAAATTTTCCCTCACTTTTTAGCCCCTGGTATCCCAAAATGTTGAGATTTTTAAAAATGAAGCTAAATTCATAATGGTTAAAGTTCTCTTTAATTCAATATTCCACACAGACTTTTGTGATTTTTTCCAAAGTTTCACCCTCACATTTATACCACTCTCCCACCTACATTTTGTGGGATCAGTGTCAAAAACAATAGGGTTCTGTAGGGTAGAGTTACAGACACACAGGCCAAGGTTTACAAAAATCATTTGATGTGTTGAAAAGTAATCATGAGACATACCCCAACAGACAATAAGACAAATGCCAGAAAAAGGACGAGTAAAAACAAAACTTGATTCGTTCATTCAATTATTGATGTACTTACAATGTATTCATATTACATGTTGATAACAATCGTCAATCTACCCATTGCTCACAAGGAACAAAAGTGTAGAAGACAACATTCAAGTGTTTCACTGGTATAGGAAATTCAATGTTATTGTATAAACTAACAACTGAAATTGAATCACCAACCCCAATCAACTAGCACTCAACTTGTTGGGTGACAGCACCAATGCAAGACATCTCAGGTCTCTCCATGTTTTAACCTTTTCGCTGCCAACACGTGTGAGCGGTTATGCTTTGCCCGTGTGCCATATGTTCAGCAGCAGTGTGTGTATACATGCGTGGAGCACTCTACCATTTACAAAATGGGCCGCAATAACAATTATACATGTCATTTACTGCAAAGATTACACAATCTCAAAACACTCAACTGTCAATTAGCAAATGTAGATAAAAAATAAACTCGCCACAATAACAATTACATTTATCGCTAACGGCAAAGAGTACACAACCTGAGCAAAGGAACACACCACAACACCAAATATACGTATCACGTAATGGCAGCATTTACAAAAACTCATCTGTGAATTATCTCAACTTCTAAATGACACCAGACACACTGAATGAACTGTCTTTGTTTCAACAGCTGACTCATAACTAAAGACAATTCGTTGACCTTGTACGCACAATGCTTGTTCCTTGTGTCACAGCCATAGGTGTAATAAACCGTTCTGAGCACTTTACCAATGTATAATGACGTGCGACTTACCACATCCAGAGCATCATATTGACATAAAAATTGTGTGTGTATACACACCCAGAGCACCAGAAAGGCTAAGACTGAATCTAATTTTCAACTATAAATGTTCAACTTCAAAAATATTTTGTTAATAAAGAGACCGCTTTCAATGGAAGACTGATCTACCATGAATATCACTTGTCTCACCTACTTGTAGATGGAAGACTGATTGTATATTAAAAAAAACTTTACCTCTTGTGTATTCATTTCTTTTTCCACTTCTTCTAAAAGAATTTCATCCTTTATAATTGCAGTGATGTCTTCCAAATGCTGTAACAGAATAAATATAAATATAAATAAAATATCTACCCTAAAATAAAAAATAAATTATTATTCCCAATGAAATTTATTTATTATCAAAATACCCATATACCATATTGGTGTCGGGTTACATCAATATAATTATGATAAGTACATCGACTACACTCTATATACAAATTTTTTCCATCTTACTCTATCCATTGACAATGTCTTCGCTTCCCTCCAGCCCAAGCCTCTTTCTCTCAAAATGTTTCCCATCATTCCATCCCAAGTCAGTCGCGGTCTTCCTCTCTTCTTTCTCCCCCCTGATTTTGCCTCACAAACCTGTTTTACCATTCTATCACTATCCATTCTCTGCATATGTCCCCACCAGCATAGTTGTCTCTGTTCAATAAAATTCAGTATCGATATCACTTATCGATCCTCTCTTATTTGTGTGTTCCTAACTCTGTTCTTCCTTGTTACTCCTACTACTCTCCTAAGATATTTCATTTCTGCCGCCTGGATTTTACTTTTTTGGCTTTTGGATAGCACCCATGTCTCACAGCCGTATGCTAAAACCGGTCTATATACTGTTTTATACACACTCATTTTCGTTTTTCTTGATATCTCCTTCTTATTTATAAATCTATTGTTTAATGCATAGTATACTTTTATTGCCTTTTCAATTCTTTCATTTAATGCGGCTTCTTGTTTCCCATTATTGTCTATTATAACCCCTAGATATCTGAATTGTTTGACTTGTTCTATCTTCACTCCTCCAATCTCTATATTTATTAGTTTCTCCCCCATTACCACTACCTTTGTTTTGGTCTTATTTATTTTCATCCCTTTTTCCTGGAGAACTTCATTCCATATATTCAAATTACCCTGTAATGCCCTTTCACTTGTAGCCATTAGCACTACATCATCCGCAAAAGCCCCTTCTGCTACTTCTATACTTCGCAAGTTCCTGTATCCAACATGCATTTTCTTAACCTTCAGTGAACACTTCTTAATAATGTCATCCATATACAAGTTGAATAATGTCGGACTCAGTCCACCTCCTTGTCTTAATCCACAGTTTGTTGTAAATCCTAATGACCTCATATTTTTACCAATTACATAATTAACATTATTTTTGTATAACCTCTGTACTACCTTAATTATTTTACTCCTTATTCCTCTATTTTTTAAACTTTCCCATATTTTTGCTCTAGGCACACTATCGAAAGCCTTCTCAAGATCAATAAAAGCCAAACATACCAATTTATCTTGTTGTATCGACTTCTCAGCTATCTGTTGCAGAGTAAAAATGTGATCCTGCACACTTCTCCCTGATCTAAAGCCACTCTGAGATTCCTCTAAACTATTTTCTAAAATTGGGACCAATTTATTATTAATTATCTGCTCATAAACCTTAACAATTGTATTTAACAGATTGATACCTCTATAATTATTACAATCTCTTGCGTTACCTTTCTTAAAAATAGGAACCATCAATGCTTCCTCCCATTCTCTTGGTATGTCTACACTTGTCCACACTTTATTGATAATTTCTAAAAGTATTTCTTTCCCCTTTTTCCCCATATTCTTTATCATTTCTGCTGTAATTTTATCTGTTCCAGGTGATCTCCCACTTTTAAGTCCTTTAATCACTACTTCTAATTCATGCATCGATATTTTTTCTTCTGCAACTTCACCATCCTCTCTATCTTCTTCTTCATTAATATTGACTTTATGATCATCTTGTTGATTTCCTTACCACCTAGTAATCCTTGAAAGTATTCTTTCCATCTATTCATTATATTGTTTCTTTCTATCAGTATTTTCCCATTAGCATTATATATACATATACCATTCTGTTTTTTTTTTTCTAAAAGATTTCAATACTCTGAAGAAAAGCTTTTGATTTTCCCACCTATCTCTTTCCAATTTTTCTCCAAAATCTTTCCATGCACTCTCTTTCGCTTTTCCAACTAATTCTTTAACAATTTTTCTTTGTTGCTTATATGCTTCATAGTTATCCACAGATCTATTAGCTGTATACTTTTTCCATTCCCTTTTCTTCCTTTTAATCTGCTCCTTTATTCATTAATCCACCATACCGTCTGTTTTCTTTTATTATTCATTTTAGTAACACCACAAACCTCCACTACTGTATCTATAATTATATCTTTCATTATTCTCCAGCCTTGGTGTATATTAGCATGCCTTATATTTTCACTTACCTTTTGTAATTTTTGCTCGATCACATCTCTAAACCTATTACTTACATCTCCACTTTTCAATTTATACGATCTGATAGATTTATATTCTATTATTCCTTCTCTGTATTCCCAATGAAATACGGCTGTTTTAACAAACTGTAAACATTTACTGCAACTGTTTAAATTGGTCACACACACACACACACACACACACACACACACACACACACACACACACACACACACTTCAAACACTTTTTGCTACAGTCTATTTCTTGACGCATATATAATTTACTTAATATTTATAATTTCTTTACCTCAAGATGTTATAGCCTATTTATAAATATACAAACACAAAACTAAACAAACTAATACACAAATAAATACAAAACATGACACAATTTTCAAAGTACTCAATAGCGAAAACACTCAAAAAGTTAATATATACACAACAATCACACACAATAATACGAGTATAAAATACCAAAAACCAACAGGAAAGCATAACAAGGCTGAGGATGGGAACAATAGGATTTCCGAAACATGTGCCAAATACAGGAAAATACATCTTGAGGTAAAGAAATTAAAAATATTCAATAAATTTCTCTAGGTACGGTAGAGAAATTTTGGTCAGATGTCTATGAAGAAGTATGGAGTTAACAACTGTGAATCTACTTGCTATAATGGGACTCCTATTATCCATAATCCAGTTTCAGAATTATGGAGTCAATTTATTTAATGTAAATTATATAATCAATGAGAGTGAAGGACATAATATTAGACCACAGGATGTTCATTAACAAAGATATGTGTACATTTGGCTGTTATAGCAAGCGTGACGGTATATTTATATGGTACCTTATACATTTATAAGGTATTTATAAATGTGTAAGGTACAGTTGGACCTTAAGCAAGGATGACGGTATGCACACATGCTGTAAACTCGATTAAAAAAAAAACATTCAAAGCCAGTCACAACAAGGTTCTGCATAGCCTTAATTTGGAAACAATCCATAACAGGGACGTGTTAAAATATGAGTTAAAATGTTAGCATAGAAAAAGCACTGATTTACTGACATTCTTGATACACCATCATCATCTTCACAACACGGCATAGGCAAGGTGCTGCCTGTTTCATCTTAAAAATCCTCCAGCCATCTCTTCCTGGGTCTACCCACACACCTGTGTCCTATAGGTTTGAATTTACAGACTTGTCTGGTCAGTCTGGAATCTGTTATTCTTTCTAAGTGTTCTTTCCACTGTTGTTTGTAATCTTTTAATTTTTCATTCAAGTTAAAAACTTTTAACTCTTATGGCCTTATTTCATATAAGGTCAAGTTTAGAACACCTTTTAACTACTCTTGAGAATGATGCCATTTCCGAGGTCTGTATTTTACCGTATTTTTTCGTTGTTGCCCATAAAACACACCCATAGTGTGTGCCCCTTTACATAGTACAGGAACTCCCATAACTTTGTGAAACTTTAATTTTGCATCTCGATCTACCTTGTTTCTAAAAATACGTCGATTTTTCCGCAGATTGTTTGGAACTTACGTAACTTGTTGTGCACTTGTTATGGTGCAGTGGAGGAGGAAGTGATCAAGTGATCTGCTATATGGTCATTTGTATTCGAGAAATGGAGCAGAGCAGACAGTATTTCTTAGCTCGGTTCCACACTTACATCATTCAATATCGTGGGAACATGAAGTTTTACATTTGTTTTTCTATAAGGTAAGACCTAGTGATTTTCTATTTATTCATTCTACAGCAGTTTCATTTGCAGGGGCGGATTTAACATTCTGCTGCCCGTAGGCAGTATAAATTTGCCCCCTCCCACAAATCTCTGTGGGGGGGCATCATTATATTCCCTCTTTGGTTTTACAGTCCGCACTAGTGTTCTGTTTAAATCCAAACTTTGCTACATAATCGCATGTGCTCTCGTTCATTTGCCAATTAATAGGATCAGAATCTAAGACCTTCCCTACCTGATTTGATGACATTTCATCATGATTTTTGACGTGAACTGGCTCTTCGTTCTTCAAAAATGAAGGTTCCTCCACAACGGACCTCTTTGGCTGAACTGTGTGAACAGTATGTTCACCTTCACTGCTATCACAGTTATTGTCGGTATCACCAGAATGTCTCGATTCCTTAAATATTAGCTTGCCTCGGTTTCTGGAACCAACCTACAATTCGGTATTACATTGACAGATCTACATTTCTCACTTTGATCTGGACTGCCAACATCTAAAATCTCTCGGATGATCAATGCCAAATATTTCAACGGTTGAAAACATAAACATTCGTCCGTATTACTTTTGGGTGAAAAACGATAACTGCGTTATAGTTACAAATTAAGTGAAGATAATTTTTATATTCGTGTGTGCTTAATTCAACTGGCTTTTATTTGTAAATTTGTTTGAATCTAAAAATATCATTTCTTAACTCAAATTTTGCCGCTCCCCAAAATTTGCCGCCCCAGGCAAGTGCCTAGTCTGCCTGTGCGTAAATCCGCCCCTGTTCATTTGTAACTCTCTAATTCTGTACATTGATGTCTGTTATAGATTCACTGCTGATGTTAAAACCATGTGACAATTCTATAGGTACTTTATGCATGTGTGTGTGTGTGTGTGTGTGTGTGTGTGTGTGTGTGTGTGTGTGTGTGTGCTTTATTGTATTATGTAATGCATAACTGTATATATTTATTGTACCATTTTTGATGGTGTAATTATACTTATACACGTGATTGATGTCGTGTTTTATTTCACACATACTGTTTCACACTGTGAGCGAGGAGAATGATTGTTTTCATTAGGTTACAACAATACCCTAAATCTATGTGCACACATATACATCAAGGTGCTTTTACGCAAAGGCTACCCGACCCACACACACTTTATCTGTATACAGTCAGACAACACGCCCCTATACACATTTCTTTTTCCTCAAAACTCATTAATCATTTGTGTGAAGGTTAACCTTACTTTTGAACATTAAAAAAAACCTGCGACAACAAAGACAAGAAGAGCAGTCAAGACACAGTGTTTTGTTTTACTTAACACACACACACACACACACACACACACACACACACACACACACACACACACACACACACACACACACACACACACACACTGAACATTAACCTTATTTATGAACATAATTGTTGTGGTCTCCAAGTTGCCTATATAATTAAATATTAGAATTACCTTTGGTTTCCTTCTTTGCAACTTCTTTGTGTTCTCAATATACACTACGTGTTTCGGGACTTAAAGTCCCATCATCAGGTGGATAAACTTTTCACTCATGTAGAGCACGTCACTAGATAAAAAATATATAAAAAGGTCATGCACATCTCGCCACTCAGTCGATTTCCCCACTCACATTATCTTACGATGCGCATCGCTACTGACCACGCGAGCGACTGACAAATCTATTCGGCCTGTACCTATATAGGCAACTTGGAGACCACAACAATTATGTATATTGAAGTTGATCAAGCAAAACTGGTCTATAAGTACAAAAGTATAAAGGTCAAATTGATAAAAGCTAATCTCGACATTAGGTTTAATAAGAAATGTTTATTCAAGAACATACCTCCCAACTATGTTAAATTTAACATTAAGAACAGGTCTTCGTCAGCGGCTACTGCCCAAAAAGTAGCCCAGAGAGTGTGGGTAAAGGAAGAAATTAAACGGCTTTATTCCAAAAAGAACAAATTAAACAACGATCTATATCACACACACTTGGAGGTTCTTAACGGTTTTCACCCAGTTGTAATTAAAGATATTTTGACATGCGTCGAGACACAAATACGTAACATCATAAGAAAAATCAAGAACACACATAAAATGAAGCTTGTAAACCTGGAAAGAAAACAACTCCAAACTACCCATATTTACAGTAAACACAAATTTTATGCACGTGTAGCCAACTATAAAGTTTTACAAAAACGGAAGAAGAATTACTGAGTAAAGGCCTACATCATAACCTGCCCAGATTTTCTAAACACAATATAATTCGCGAGATAACTAACACTGAAGCGGCTATACATTAAGTGAACAGGTTAAACAGAACGAGGCTCGTGTCCTCATCAATAATAAATTGAACCGTGTATTAAAGAATGAGTGCAGGCATCCATCGGTTGATAAATATCGTAATGATATGAAAACTATACACAACATTAAACATAAACTTGTAGATAACAATGCCATAATAACAAAAGCCGATAAAGGCAGTACAGTTGTAATTCTAGATCAACATGAATACAAAGAGAAAGTTTACGAATTTATCAAGGATAATAATATACGCACATTAACGAAGGACCCCACCGCAGACTATATTAAAGATATAAACCACAGTATACATAAATGTACGAATCTGTTTGATATACATACCATACGTCAACTCAAACAAATACATACTCGCGCCCCTGCACTTAATGGTCTGCCAAAAATACATAAGGGGAATATGCCCATACGACCCATAGATAATTTTACCACAGCACCCGGATATAAAGCAGCTAAAAAACTTCTACAGGTTTTAAAAAATAATATAAAAATAAACAATAACCACAGTATCAGGAATAATATTGAATTTGTGAATCGGGTAAAATCATTAAGAATGTTACCACAGTATAAACTGATGCCCTTTGATATTGTGAACCTTTACACCAATGTTCCGGTTACCCAAACCATCAATATTGTACAGTAAAATCTGGAGAGTTCAGGCAGCTTGAATCAACAAGAAGTACAGGAACTTATCATGCTATTAAAGAGTAATACTAAGCCAGAACTATTTTACGTCTGATAATAGGTTTTTTGCCCAGGATGATGGACTTGCAATGGGTTCGCCACTTAGTGGTTTTTTGGCTGATCTCTATCTTAACCACTTTGAAAATGAATACGTATTGTCTCATAAGAACAGGTTTTATAAAAAGATCATTTCATACACGCGATATGTAGATGATACATTTCTTGTATTTGATGGCACATGTAGGCAGGCAGAAATTTTGAATAAATATATAAATAGTATACATCCAAACATAAAGTTTACACTCGAGTTGGAGAACGAACATAGCTTAAATTTTCTTGACCTGATGATACAAAACATAAATAACCACCTTAAATTTAAAATTTACAGAAAGCCGACCACTACGGACATTACTATCCATGCGTCCTCATTTCATCCATTCGCTCAGAAAATGGCATCTTTTAACTCCTTCGTCAACAGGCTATTGAAAATTCCATTGGAGCCGGAGGACTACCGTGAAGAACTTAGTACTATAAAGTACATAGCGATGGCCAACGGTTATAACAGCGTGATTGTGGATAGGTTAGTAAAAAAGCAAAAAAAGAACCTGCATAGAAATAACAATGAAACACACAATAGGGTTCAGAAATACATAGCAACTGAATATACGAATCTTTTACCCAATACTATTTATAATGTTTATAGAAAGTATGACTATACAGTATCTTTCAAGACGAATAACAGCATTTTAAAAACTTTAAGGCTAAAATCCAATAAACCAGTAGAAAGCTGTTCAGGGGTGTATAAAATAGAATGTGAAGTAAGTAATAGTTTTTACATTGGACAAACAGGCAGAAAATTTTTAGATAGATATAAAGAGCACCTGCCTAGGGGCAACATCAGGAACGTCAAATCAAACTTTGCCATGCATATCATCGATCACAACCATACCTATTCCAGTTTTAGAAATAATTTCAAACCACTGCATTTCTGCAGAAAGGGTAAACTCATGGACGCACTGGAGGAGTTTGAAATTTAAAGAGCCTCTACAACACACAATGATCAGCTTCTGAATGAGAAACTGTCGTTCAAATCAAACGAACTGTATGATACTGCTATACGCATGCTGAAACAGCACGACAAATAGGTACAGGCCGAATAGATTTGTCAGTCGCTCGCGGGGTCAGTACCGATGCGCATCGTGAGATAACGCAAGTGGGGAAATCGACTGAGTGGCGAGATGTGCGTGACCTTTTTATATATTTTTTATCTAGTGATGTGCTCTACATGAGTGAAAAGTTTATCCACCTGATGATGGGACTTTAAGTCCCGAAACGCGTAGTGTATATTGAGAACACAAAGAAGTTGCAAAGAAGGAAACCAAAGGTAATTCTAATATTTAATTATTTGTGAATGTAGAAAAAAACAAGACAAGAAGAAACCAGGAACTGGCCACTTTATTTTCTTTCATACACACGTATACATTAAGTTACACAATTTTATGCCTCACACGATATTGGCCTATTAAATCAAGACAAGCAGCGGACAATATGGCCACGGACACTCTGGATACACTTGTTAAGGGAACACAAATCCCTTCCCGCCATGACGTAGACACACTGGTGGTAGTGGCAACACTAAATTTTCCCTCACACATACTTCTTTAACCTATTTCCCTTCTAGAGGGAATTTTCTTCTCCCTTATCACATGTTGGCCACACCGACTACTGCCATTCAAACACACCAATCACAACTGATTCTGCTATATGATGACGTGACATATATTAACCATGGCTGACCAATCACTACACTTTGCACCAGTGCTGTGGTACCCCCACATGGTGCCTGTCACATGGTACTCCCACCATGGCCACGTGATATCCCTACTTCAGTCAAATTCTACCCCCACCACGGTCACGTCGTACTCACACCCCTGACGTCATAAAATTCAAATTTCCTGCCATTTGGTACTGGTACATGTTATGGCTAAAGTGTATGGACTGAAAGTGCATATAAAAATGACTTTCATGGGACATCAAACGGTCTCCAACAGTTTTAACCGATAAGTTTACAAATAACAACAATGCTGTTCATTATAACAATAAATGCTTGTTACTATAAACATAGTTAGAACTATGTATAATACCTGATCAACAAACTGTTCATTCTCTTCTTTGATGATTTCTTCTTTTACATGCAGTTCTCCTTTTAGGACAGAATTTATAAATGGGAATACATCCTGCAAATTGAACAATTATAAAATTTATTTTGAATTCTCAGTGATTTATAGAGTTGTAAATTTATATAAATATAAATACCTTATAGTCCGTCTTGCAGTCTTGTAGTTTTTCAATTATCACTACATGTTTCGAAAGTAAACTTTCATCATCAGGTATATTACAAACTTCCTCCTATTTTCTAGGGCTCGTTAGTGAAAGTAAAAAACAATTAATTAAACAACACAACACAAATCCACTAGTCAAAACGATTAACACCGACATAATATCTCGTAGCAGTGTGCACTGTACTATTGTCAACATACAACTGAGTGGGTTTCAAAGTTCATTATTTATCTTCATTACTGTGTCGTATAATATATTGAATTTAAAAAGGAGTTGGTCATTGAGTAAACACTTATTAATTTTGGAAGCTCTGTAGATTTCGAATTCTTCTAGAGCATCCATGAGTTTGCCTTTGCTATATATGAGTAAGGGTACTAAATTATCTGTGAAACTAGTGTAACTATGGTTTTCATTTACAAGATGCATGGCGAATGTCGACTTCAAATTTCTAATGTCCCTTTTCGGCATATGTTCTATATGCTCCTACTAGAAAATAGGAAGAAGTTTGTAATATACCTGATGATGAAAGTTTACTTTCGAAACATGTAGTGATTACTGAAAAACTACAAGACTGCAAGACGGACTATAAGGTATTTATATTTATATAAATTTACAATTATTAATGCGGTCTGGAGACTATACATACATAATGAATTTATAGAGTACTATATAAAGAGGTGATCAATACTAAATATGAAATATTGTAAATTAACTCTTACGTATCTCTTTTTAAATTTACTTGTCACTGAATTTAACACTGTTTCGTTAAATAATTTTTTTATTAATAATTGATTAATTAATTGGTTCGGTTTAAATACGATATCATGTTTAAATAATTTTTGTTTGTATCTGAGTAATTAAATTGTTGTAATCCCCGTTAGTTGAATGTAAACAGCTTTGGAGACCTCTCGAAGTTCGTTAGTACTTCCGTTGAATTATATCGTCTGTGTATGTTAATGTGTAGTTTAGACAAATTTATTTAAATAATTCAATCCTTCACGTACCTTTAGTGTTGTACTGGAAGTTCAGTTGGTCTCGTTTGCTTGTAAACTGTTCAGTTTTCATAAAACAATATGACTGTACTGTTTGTTATTAAGTGAGCACATTTGAATTTTACCTGGGTGCCATATAGAATTTCATGAGAAATATTCCATAAAAAAGAATTTATTTGAATGATAGAATAATTAATTTTGACTGAATTTAAGTTAGTAGTTGATCGAGTGATTAAAATAATATCAGGAATTAATTTCCTGCTTATCTATTTATTTGTTTCTAACTGTTGGCGGTTCACTTGTCTGAATAGTAGTCAACTTAACTGGTTGCTTGCTTTGAATTCGCAACTCCTTAATTGTTAAAAAAGAATTAATCACTTGTTTAAATAATTACTGACAATGTTTGTTAGTTCACGATTCATTTGTTTATTGCTCACTATTTACTTGTTTCAAATAAATACATTCAATTTAATACTACTAACGGATTACAAATCATCCGGCTTTTAACTTTTTTAACCCAGCTGGTTTGCAATGATAACTCTAACAATAATCGATTGTTTGTTTACAAATATTAGATACCTCAAGGGTGACTTCTTTTAAATTACAGGATAAAACGCCAATGCCTTACGATACAATGCTATTACAAGAATCTAAATTAATAGGTTAGACACCTTTAATCATTTAATTCAATTGACGAAAAGTTCGTTTAACCTTGAAACATTTGAGGTTAGTTACGGTAATGCTAATACATGAATTCTTATAGTTGTCTTGATTATTCATCTCTTCTTTCACAGCACTAACACTTATCTAAAAAAGAACTTTTTCTTGTGAAACTTACTGTTTTTCGTTGAACGCGTTTTGGCGTACGTATTCGCCTTCTTCAGCTTTGAGCCAGACTGCCATCATTTAGTAATGGTTGTTGTGTGGAAGGTGTAGTGGGGATGGTGTGTGGAGGAAGGGGATTGGCGCGGGGATTCAACTTAATGTTTGTTTTTTGTATAATTGTGTCAAAAAGTGTATGTGATTTATATACGAAATATATAAACACCACACAACACAACCAAACAACATACTTAACGATCAATTACAATATAAATCACATACACTTTTTTAATATATTTTACATCAGGTATATTATACATATAATACTTACAGGCGTCGTCTGCTATACGTTCCAGCTCCGACTTTTAACTTTTTAATATCCGACTTTTTAACGGTTTTAATATGTGTTAAATAATTTAAGTATTTTTGTTATTATGTTGTGTTATTTTTATTGTCTGACGGGATGTGCATACATCAACAAATGTATTTTTAACCTATATTCATCGAGGATCTGAAGATGACACTTAATGTGTCGAAACTCGAGTAATCCTGTTTTCGGATTTCAAAAAGCGTGACGGAAGGTAATTAACATGTTATATAGTCTTAAAACGCTTTTGGAGGCAAATACAATGTTTAAAAGTCTGCTATATGTTGCAGTTCCGACTTTTAACTTTTTTTCTTAATATTTATTTAACTATCGTTAATTTCTATTCTGAACATAATTAGTTGATTGACATGAACATATTATTATTTATAAATGCCGTATTCAGCTCAACAATATTAATTATTAGTACACATTTGTTGATTATTGATTATAAACTTCCTTACTTGACTATTCTTATTTCAACATTTTTTCTTATTTTCTATACTCATACTATTACTCATAGTATGGTGATTTACACCTTTATTGTCATTAATTTCATTATATTTCCCTATGTTCTGTAGGGTCTCTACATGATTCTTATTTTCATGGTTTATTTGTGTCATCATTGGTTCGTTATTATTTCATTATAAGGTTTTGTTCCTTGACTAATAGTATTTCTCTTTACATATTTTATCTTCTTATAATTTTAACTGGATACATTTAGTGGTTACATTGATTGTTACCTTTAGCTCATTTCATTATTATAACTTATACACTTGGTTCTCTTATTATCTCTCATAGTTCATGATTAACAATAATATCTTTCTTTATGTTTGTCTTTCTAATTAGTACTTTGATATTATTCAGCTAATGTGCTGTTTCTAATAATACTACATGTTACAAATATCATTCTTGTCATCTTTTATCTTATTTATTTTATTTGACTTGGTTTATTAAAGGTTTTACTAGGCTCACTTAACAGTCCATTTGGGAAACTTTGTCTTGTCAATTCGTCTCTATCAAATTGTCTGTTTATGTTGTAGTGTCATATTATGCTATAACTATGAAATGTCTAGATAAAATTTTTTTTTGTAAGTGGACGGTGTAACGAGGGTTTCTGACAGATATACGATGGCTCGGTAACATGTTGTTCAAGACAAGGGAAGGCAAGGGTTTAGGCGAACAATGCCTAAAGTCGCAGCAGTTGTACGGTGAAGCGAATTGCGGGTGACGCGCAACGGCCCAAGATAGACAAAGGCGAAATATATCACTAAGAAGAAACAATAGAAAGGAAAAGCCTGACTTGAATAGACAATACGCTTCCACTATGAACGAACGACGGGACGTCCAGCTTTACCAGAAGGGTACGCGACGAAGAAAGGCTTGGAGAGCAAGATATAGCAGCTGTCTGGAATACTCAGAATTGACCACACTCGTCGTGGGAACGACTAGGAGAAACTAGTTGACAATACGAGAAATTGGTCACGGGTAAGAAGCAGGACAGATGGTGCACAAAAAGAGCAGATGAAAAGGGCCACACAACAATTAAAAAGCACTGTATCCATCAAGGACAAGTACACCAAAATACGAGGGTGATAGACAGCCGTGAAATTGGTCATCCGACTCAAACGATGGGGTGGAGCCAACCATGAACGGGTATGGGCGGATAACTTGTGAGAGTACAAGGAGGGGCTTTCTCCAGGAAGACAGAGAAAGAACCAATGGAAACGAAGCTGAAGTACGAGAAAGGACTTAAGTGGGGAAGAGTAAGAAAATAGTGGGAAGAGTAGAGGAATGATAAATACACAGGACGAGGGTGAGATAAGGGAGTCTTTACCAAATTTTTCGAGAGAGTCTTTACTAAAAACGTCGGGAGTCGATAACTAAAGTTACGGAGAGTCGGTGAAGTCCGTTATAATGATTCAGAGTAGTGACTAAAACACTTAAAAGTTTTACTAAAAAACTTCGTAAGTCGAGAACTAAGGTTACGGAGAGTCGGTGAAGTTCGTTATAATGATTCGGAGTAGTGACTAGAACACTTAGAGAGTCGAGCTAAAGTTTACAGAAATTCGAAGTAACGGTTCGGATAGTTTACTTAGAATCAAGTGATGTCATCAATAAAACGATCTGTGAAGTGAAAATAAATATATAATAGTGAAAGTGTATACGTGTGAATTACTTCATGTAGGAGTTCCATTCCTTATGCACGCAATGAGACAGTCTTCAACGCAATTGAAGGAGCGTCTACATCTCCATACGCTGAATTAAGTAGTAGAGAGAGAGTCCAGAATAACGACGCGCCGTAGTTTATGGAATACGTCATCAAAGTAAATTTTGTATGTATTAATTTTATTTCTAAATCACCTGTCTGTCTCTCTAAAAGAATCCACATAGAGAATTTCATAATATAGGATATACTCATTTAAAACTTACTTATAAATGATAAAATCACAGTGTTTTAAAATTATAGAGAATTATAGACAGCACACTATTATGAATCCATTTAAAATTATACTTATAATGAAATGAGCAATTAGTTTGTAAGAAGTAATTCATGCTTTAATGATACTATGATACTCAAAAGTAATCGTAGGATAAAAGGAATACTGAAGTGTGAAGAGATATTTTAGTTTCTTTTATAATTGTTTTATTTTATTGGTAGAAATAATGTATTAAAATACTTCTTGATAACCAATTGTTAATCAAATTTGTACTATGATACCAATAACAATAATCGTTAACGTAATAAATGTAGTAGTATACAGACAAACCCGTCTTATATATTTATTGAAGAAAACCATATTAAATTAATCATTAGAATTAGCTGTCAATTCCTTCCAAGTAATATTAAATAATAGAGTAATATAACCTGTGATTACATAACTACTAATGAATAAATTATTATTACAATTAAAAAAACCCTGAGATAGTAAACGTTGACAATTAATATTAGCATTGCATTTGACGCCCACACTAGGGAACATAATTAAGATAATAAATTAATTGATGCAAGTAAATTTGCATAAATAAAATATAGTTATATTTGGCGCTCCAACAACGCGGGGCATAGCTGATTAACAGTAAATAAAACAATAACTATAAACAGTAATTGTAACTAAAAATATTTAGTTATATTTGCCGCCCAAAGAACGTGGGGCATTACAATTGTCAATTACTCCCAATAAAAACAGTTATATTTGGCGCCCAACGTGGGGCTTGACAAATAAAAGTATAAATGTTAAGCGGGCAGAGAGCAGACAGTGTGCATGTTAAATTTATAAGTTGTTTAGAAATAAGTTACAATAGAATAACATCAGACCCTAAGTATATCTGAATGATTACGCGTCTACGGGCAAAAATGGCTACAAACGAGAATTCGAAAAGCCAAGAATTCGATATTAACAACCAGTTGGGGGTCGAAGGATTAGAAGATAACACCATGGACAGTAATGAAAGTAACAACACCACCGAGGAACATAGCCAAAATCGGGCGAGGGGACCATCCGACGGTAGCGAGATGAACTTCGCTATGTTGATGGAGTTCATCAAGAATCAAAGTGAAGAAACGAGAAGACAGATCGGAGAACAGAAACAGGAAATAATGCGACATAACGAAGAACAAGCTGGGAAATTAGAAGAAAGGATTAACAAAAGGTTAGAAGAAAATATCGCAAGAGTAAATGAAAATTTACAAGGCCAGATCAATCAGGTAAATATTGAGTTGCAAGAACAAACCAAGAAGTGGGAAGGAAAACTTGGCGAGTTGCAGAAGAAGAGTGAAAGTGGGATGAAAGAAATCAATAAAGAATTAAAGAAACAGAATAAAGAAAATAAAGAGTTACGCGAAAAGGACCGCCGAGAATGGGAAGAAGCAATCAATAAGACCCAAGATCTGAACAAAAAACAAATCGAAGGTGTCGAACGTCAGGTAAGGAGTCTGAAGGACGCTCACCACAGCACCGAGGAGAAATTAAACGGAGTTTCAGTAGAGAAGGGTAGAAGGCTGGATGAGATGGCTAGTAACCTGTCAACAATACGGGAAAATCAGCAGAGAGTTCAGCGGAGGCTGGAAGAAATGGAACAACGACCGGCCGTCGCCATAAATGGGAATCATGGCAATAAAGAAATCACATTTGATGGTGAAGATAGCTTCCCTATGGAATTCCTAAAAGAACTCGAGGAATTACAAGAAGCGTATTACCCAACAGAAAACACGAGGTGGATCGGCAGACATTTAACTGGAGAAGCAGCCATATGGTGGCGCATCGTAAGAAGCCAAATAAACTCGTTCCAAGAATTTGAAGAAAGATTTGTAGAGAAATACTGGGGAGCGACTCAACAGGAACGGATTCGTGACAAGCTTGAATATGGCCGATACAACTCTCACGGAACTCTCAGCACGATACAATACATGGAAAGGTTTGTGTTACAGTGTCGGCAATTAATACCAATCATGTCAGATCAACATCTGATTAAGAAATTAGCGCGGCACTACAATAGAGAAATACAGGTAGCCGTCGTAACAAGAGGGATAACCTTGATTAATAATTTTGAAATTCTATTACGTGAATACATGAATGTAGCAAGTCGCGCACATAATGACGCGCAAAAGACAGAAGAACGTGGACCCAGAAAGGCCAACGAACACAACTTTCCCAAGCAACACAAGCAATGGGGCGATGAACAAAGGCGAGGGTGGCAAAAAGATTATGTAACGAAGCCGAAGGCTGAGGGCAGGCAGCCAGTCATAAATTCGTTAGTTGTTGACAACCAGGCATCAGGTAGCAGCAAAAGTAATGGGGGAGGAAACACGAAAAAGGACAATAATTGACAACTAAGTGGGTCAATGTGCCCCACTGTTTACCAACAAACCGAGCGGTCTAACGGAATCGACACCAAAGTAAATATTTTGTTTCCAGACTTACGTCACGAACTCTTGGAAGAACCGGAACAGAACATTAACATATCGTTTGTAAAAACTCCTGAGTTAAGTATTAGCATTAATAATACAAATTTAATCGCCTTGATTGATACGGGCAGTGCCATTAATGCCTTATCGGAAGAATGGTACAACAATAATAAAGATAAAATCGGCCAACACGAAGTACTTAGCGTGAATAACACAACGATAATTAGCGCCATGGGCAAACGATCTAAGCACATTAGAAAACAAATATTTTGTGAAATTCACGTCAATAATAATGTTCATTATGATTGTGTGTTTTTAATCGTCCCAGGACTTGCACGAGAGTGTATCCTCGGAATGCAATTCTTGAAACAAACGCATAGTAAAATAGATATCGAAAGAAATAACATACAAATGAAGACCGATGTAAATACTTTCGCTATTGAAGAATCTTACGAATTACCGTTGATGGAAATCAAGGAAGAGGTTGACAACATTGACGGGAAAATTAATAAAAAAATCAAGGAAATGGAGGACGCAGACGCCACAATGGGACGGCAGCTGGAACAATTGTTATACAGGTACCAAGATGTATTTGATGAGAGGCCAGGACGCATCCGTGGATATGAACACCACTTCACAGTATCCGATAAAACACCGTATCTGCAGAGAGGCTGGCCCGTGCCAATAAAATATCACCAAGCCGTTCAAACAGAGATTAAAAGAATGATAAATTACGGGATTATTGAACGTACACAAAGCGCTTATGTTAACCCCCTAGTGACTGTCATTAAGCGAGATGGAAGGGTTCGGTTATGTTTGGATGCGCGGAAGATAAACAGCGTGACTACGCCTGACTACGAGGGACCACCCCCGATCAACGAGATCTTGGCCAGGTGTAGCAACATCCGCGTAATGTCGACCATCGACCTGACCAGCAGCTTTTGGCAGATACCATTGGCAGAGTCATGTCGAGACTACACCGGATTCCTGCATGAAGGCAAGTGTTATAGGTTTTGTGTGACACCGTTTGGACTCAGCACAAGTCTCGCCAGTTTAGCACGTGGGTTAGATCACGTCCTAAGGGAAGATGTGAAGAAAAATATTATTGTTTACGTGGATGATATTTTATGCTTCTCCGAAAATGAACATGACCACATTAAACACTTAACAGATCTGTTAGAGAACTTGAAACAGGCAAACATGACAATAAACCTAGAGAAATCACAGTTCTTTAGGAAACAAATTCAATACCTGGGATATTGTCTCACCACTAGTGGAATAAAAACTACGCCGGAGAAGGTTGCAGCTATACAAAACTTTCCGTCGCCCAAAAATACGAAACTACTTAAAGGTTTTTTAGGCCTCACAAACTTTTATAATAAATTTACCTCCAAGTATGTAGTGTACACCCAACCGCTGTTGAAACTACTTCAAAAGGGTCAAAAATTCAAATGGGACTCAATTATGGAAGACCACTTTAAAAGGGTGAAAACCTTATTTATAGATACCGTTATGTTGAAGTTTCCCATAACAGGAAGACTTTTTACTTGCAGTGTGACGCCAGCAACTATGCGTATGGTGGTCAGTTATACCAGATCGACAACAACGGAGAGGTTGCTGTAGTAGCATTCACAAGTAAGACATTCAAAAATGCAGAAAGGGATTATTTTGCCACTGAACGGGAACTCCTCGCAATAGTCCAGTGTTTACAAAAATTCAGGATTTACATTCTAGGGCAGCCGTTAACCATCATAACAGACAACAAAGCTTTAACATTCTTACAGAAGTGCCACCTAAACAATACACGAATCACAAGATGGATCTTGAGTATCCAAGAATATAACTTCGAAATACGACATTGTAAGGGCAAGGAGAACGTGGTTGCTGATACCCTCAGTAGATACCCAGAGGACCATAAAGGGGATGACGCACTGGAGGAAAGGTATGAATATTATATTAACAGTATTGAAGTTAAATTAACTAAAGATGTTGCAGAAAAATTACGTAACATAGGGCGAATCCAAAGTATGAATGAAAAGGTGGCGACATTAATAAATAAGCTCCATGAAGGAACCGATGACCACACAAATAAGTACTACAAACTCATTAATAAGAAACTGTACCGTAAAGTTAAGGAAAATTGGAAACTGTATATTCCCAAGGAAGTCCGAACAGAATTAATTAAAGAAATCCATCAAATTTATGGACACACGGGCACAAAGAAAACGATGCAACTACTGAAGGAGTGTTTTACTATGGACGCGATGTGTAAAACAGTTAGTCAGATAATAAAATCCTGTGACGTCTGTCAAAAATGTAAAGACAGCGGAAATAGGACCATAGCAGGGGAGACGCGACCAATTGTACCAAAACACAGGGGAGAGTTGGTCAGCCTTGATTATTATGGGCCACTCCCTACATCCAGTGGTGGTGTTAAATACCTGTTAGTCATAGTTGACAACTTTACTAAATTTGTGGAGTTGTACGCACTACGGCGAGCCACGACAACTGTCACCTTAAAGAGGATCCAACAATATATTAAGGATCACGACAAGCCAGTCAACATTCTGACGGATAATGGAACCCAGTTCACTTCAAAAAAATGGGCACGTGGTTTAGAAGAATTGGGAATAAGGCCAAGATTCACTGCGATTCGAAACCCGTGTATGAATATTGCGGAGCGGTGGAACCGGCAGCTGGGGAACCTGTTCAGAGTGTTTGTGCGAGAGAAACACACTAAGTGGGCATCTTGTATTAAAATCATAAAAGCCTGCCTGAATGAGACATACCAGGAAACAATAAGGATGACACCATATGAAGCCCGGTTCGGAAAGAAGCCGACCAGAGATTGGGAGAAATATGTGGATGCATCTGCGCTTCCGAACGAAAAGGTAGATCTCAGCAAGATCCAACTACGTATTAAAATGAAAGGAAGTACGCAGGCTGACAGGATTAATAAATCCAAAAGTATAACGAAGTTCAAGGTCGGAGATCAAGTGCTGATACGCACATATAAACCTTCCGACGCAACACAGAATATAATTGGAAAATTCTGTGCTCTCTACGAAGGACCATATAGGATCGTGAAAGAAATTGGAGGTGCCACACACGTGTTGCAAGAGGACGGAAAGAAGGTAGCCCGAGGAGTATTTAATACAAGACAATTGAAACTTTATCATTCAGATTGCTTAGGGGAATGATCAATTGCCTTGTATACAAAAGGAAATGTTATAAGAAGAATTATGTAAATGTATATAGTCATCTACTAAATTATGAACTATCAGTATAATTGGAATCTATGTTATGTCATAATAAATTAGTAAGATAGTAGTTGGTAGTAATAAGGAAATTCTGTGTGCTATTATAAAGTAATTAGCAATAAATTTCTAACTTATTGTATAGTGATATGAGAGTATAAAAACTTGAATGATTATTATTATTAATTTTGTAATTGTGTCTATTTTATTGCTCAATATTAACCAAAGTATATGTACATTAAGCAAATTTAACTCAAAGATATAATATGGAAACAGAACTAATTTAAGTAGGAAATTGTTGTGAAGCAAATCCGATATTCATGTATAGCTTTAAGAATGTATAAAGGCTTTGTAAATTGGACAAGTAAGTAAATTATGTGAATAGTAAATAACACTGAGTTAAGAGTCATAATATCACTTATGTTATTATCTATGGACAAACTGCCAGAGACACATAAAGTTAATCATGATTCTAATTTGTAAGTATTGTTATATTTGTAATGAGCATATAATTTAGTTTTTTTTTCGTATTTGTGTGAAATATTGGGTAAATTTAAATAATATGTAGCGGCAATAAATTCATAGATAAGATAGCAATTAAATGTAAATTAATTAAGCTCATAAATGTTCAATTAGGTAAAGATTTATGAAAAAATGGATTCATAAAAGGGTGATGTCAGCAATAAATTCGATATAGGGACCAAAAACCCACCAACAGTAAGGTGGTAAGGTGCCACCAGACAGTAGGTCAACCCAAAAGATGACACTACTGATACACTATATTCATGGAAAGATGAGCACTGAAGTATACCAGAGAGATCGGGCGTGAATTTGGCTCCATTTGATCCGGAAGATTGATCAATCGACCCAAATTGGGGACAGTTATAACTATGAAATGTCTAGATAAAATTTTTTTTTGTAAGTGGACGGTGTAACGAGGTTGCTGACAGATATACGATGGCTCGGTAACATGTTGTTCAAGACAAGGGAAGGCAAGGGTTTAGGCGAACAATGCCTAAAGTCGCAGCAGTTGTACGGTGAAGCGAATTGCGGGTGACGCACAACGGCCCAAGATAGACAAAGGCGAAATATATCACTAAGAAGAAACAATAGAAAGGAAAAGCCTGACTTGAATAGACAATACGCTTCCACTATGAACGAACGACGGGACGTCCAGCTTTACCAGAAGGGTACGCGACGAAGAAAGGCTTGGAAAGCAAGATATAGCAGCTGTCTGGAATACTCAGAATTTACCACACTCGTCGTGGGAACGACTAGGAGAAACTAGTTGACAATACGAGAAATTGGTCACGGGTAAGAAGCAGGACAGATGGTGCACAAAAAGAGCAGATGAAAAGGGCCACACAACAATTAAAAAGCACTGTATCCATCAAGGACAAGTACGCCAAAATACGAGGGTGATAGACAGCCGTGAAATTGGTCATCCGACTCAAACGATGGGGTGGAGCCAACCATGAACGGGTATGGGCGGATAACTTGTGAGAGTACAAGGAGGGGCTTTCTCCAGGAAGACAGAGAAAGAACCAATGGAAACGAAGCTGAAGTACGAGAAAGGACTTAAGTGGGGAAGAGTAAGAAAATAGTGGGAAGAGTAGAGGAATGATAAATACACAGGACGAGGGTGAGATAAGGGAGTCTTTACCAAATTTTTCGAGAGAGTCTTTACTAAAAACGTCGGGAGTCGATAACTAAAGTTACGGAGAGTCGGTGAAGTCCGTTATAATGATTCAGAGTAGTGACTAAAACACTTAAAAGTTTTACTAAAAAACTTCGTAAGTCGAGAACTAAGGTTACGGAGAGTCGGTGAAGTTCGTTATAATGATTCGGAGTAGTGACTAGAACACTTAGAGAGTCGAGCTAAAGTTTACAGAAATTCGAAGTAACGGTTCGGATAGTTTACTTAGAATCAAGTGATGTCATCAATAAAACGATCTGTGAAGTGAAAATAAATATATAATAGTGAAAGTGTATACGTGTGAATTACTTCATGTAGGAGTTCCATTCCTTATGCACGCAATGAGACAGTCTTCAACGCAATTGAAGGAGCGTCTACATCTCCATACGCTGAATTAAGTAGTAGAGAGAGAGTCCAGAATAACAACGCGCCGTAGTTTATGGAATACGTCATCAAAGTAAATTTTGTATGTATTAATTTTATTTCTAAATCACCTGTCTGTCTCTCTAAAAGAATCCACATAGAGAATTTCATAATATAGGATATACTCATTTAAAACTTACTTATAAATGATAAAATCACAGTGTTTTAAAATTATAGAGAATTATAGACAGCACACTATTATGAATCCATTTAAAATTATACTTATAATGAAATGAGCAATTAGTTTGTAAGAAGTAATTCATGCTTTAATGATACTATGATACTCAAAAGTAATCGTAGGATAAAAGGAATACTGAAGTGTGAAGAGATATTTTAGTTTCTTTTATAATTGTTTTATTTTATTGGTAGAAATAATGTATTAAAATACTTCTTGATAACCAATTGTTAATCAAATTTGTACTATGATACCAATAACAATAATCGTTAACGTAATAAATGTAGCAGTATACAGACAAACCCGTCTTATATATTTATTGAAGAAAACCATATTAAATTAATCATTAGAATTAGCTGTCAATTCCTTCCAAGTAATATTAAATAATAGAGTAATATAACCTGTGATTACATAACTACTAATGAATAAATTATTATTACAATTAAAAAAACCCTGAGATAGTAAACGTTGACAATTAATATTAGCATTGCATTTGACGCCCACACTAGGGAACATAATTAAGATAATAAATTAATTGATGCAAGTAAATTTGCATAAATAAAATATAGTTATATTTGGCGCTCCAACAACGCGGGGCATAGCTGATTAACAGTAAATAAAACAATAACTATAAACAGTAATTGTAACTAAAAATATTTAGTTATATTTGCCGCCCAAAGAACGTGGGGCATTACAATTGTCAATTACTCCCAATAAAAACAGTTATAATGCAGATAGTGGATTTACCCCTGTTCACTTGAAGGTCTTAACTCCTTTCATTCTTTAAAGGTTTATGATTTTATTATTACATTCTTCCTTGTTACCTACACTTGGTTCTTACTTATACTTATTTTAGTATCATTCACTCTTCTGGTGTTTTTAAAATTATGGAACGTTTTGTGACGTTACAATATATACAATCACCTATCAATTTTTGCAATAAATATCCATACTCTGTACCTACATGGTGTGTGTGCACGCGCGCGCTCGCACAAGTGTGCGATTTTACTTACTTAAAATCTCATGTAGTTTATATGTATACAACACTATGATACAGTTTGTGTATTCTGTTGATTTTTAATTACATATCTACAAACGAATGTGATCCAAATCTCCAGTGGTACATGACACGGAACAACCTAATACATTAGCTATGGGCTAAATAATGGTTATGCACATTACCTGTTCAGTCTCAGCCTCTTCTGGATCTGCTTCTTTCTTTACACTGCCCATTAAAACATCCTACAAATAACAAGGAATTAAAATTAACTTTTATACAAATTCATTACCATTATACGAGAATGCTTTATAAGAGGCTGTACAGGAAAACATAAAGATGTTCAAGACCGTAATAACATTTCATGGAGAGTATAAGAGTTAAGAGTTACTGATGTTAAAGAGATAAAGAGTTACTGATGGTATGGTTTCTACTCGCAGAAAACAAGGTAAATTGAGAACACTATTGAATATTATAAAAAATTATTAGGGGCAAGAGGAGAATCAGGAACAAAAATAGGTAAATATTAAAACAGGTAAAGATAACTGAGAGGAATCAGTGTCAGAGCATAGGCCAAATGGAGAAACAAATTTGCTACTGTCAAATACTGGATTCTAAAATAAAAAGAAATTCCTCAAATTATATGTTTACAGCATGCTATTATAGAAGTTGCATGTGAAACCTAGACAATAGGGAAAAGTGAAAGACACAACCACAGTATTTGAAATCTGCTGCTGTAGAACATTAAAAATATACTGGATGGACAAAGTAATTAGAAAACAAAAATGAACAGCTTCTGGAAACAATGGGTGAATGGAGAGGTTTGTGAAGATGAGACAGTGTGGTGAGTCACTACTGTTTGAGACCCAGTAATGACTTTGCTGATGGGCATCCAGTGAGTGGGAAGTACTGCAGAGGAAGGCAGAGACTAGAGTACCCAGGTTGACTGTTCGGTTGTGGGATGCTGTAAGCTCTCACAGATAAAGAAGGTGGTTCAGGAAGAGTCAAAGAAGAAGAGATACGAAGAGTCTGAGAAACATGTCAGAGACATCAGGTGACACCACATTTGCCTCATGAACAGCTGTAAAGCAACATGTTGGTCTGCAGTATTGTTAATTACAGTCATGTAATAAAAAAAAGGAAAGTCAATTTTGTCTGTTGGCAAGGTACGACTTGATTTTCTGAGTGGCTAAGAGAATGTTGTTAAGAGATTATCATGGATGTGCCAAAAAATAAAGAGTGATATTCTAACCTTTTAGACCAAATAAATGAAAATACTTGAAAAAAGGGCCAGGTTTAATATATAGAAACAGATAATTTTGTAGTAGGATAATGGAAGACCTCAGACAAGCATTGTTTTTAAGGCAAAAAATTGCTGAGCTGAAATACAATCTGTTGCAACATCACACTCACTCACCTGATTTAGCTCTATTTAATTTTAATTATTCTCAAAATTCAGAAATTCCCTGGGGGGGGGGATTTTTCTGGAGATGACTGAAAGCAGCAGTAAACGGTTATCAGAGGACCTAGAACAATCAAACTTCTGAAAGGGTTAAAAGCACTGGACCATCACTAAACCAAATGTGTTCAACTACATGGAGACTATGCTGAAATATGAAAAGTGATTCCAAAATGAAAAAATACTGTTAAGTCTTTTATTATTAGGCCATGAACTTTTCAAATTGGCCTAGTATATACCTGTAAGGTATATGAAAGGATAAAATGATCTTATCTACAAAAAGTAATGTTTTAAATGGATTTCCATCATATATTGTTGCATTAAAGATTATTAGTTATGATGAGATGATATGAACTTTAATGATATCACAGTAAGATAACAATTTAATTAAGCCAAATGTAATTAATTATCTACTGTCTACTGTAATGTAAACTTATTAACACACTTTCTAAATTAATAGTTTGTTAATTATACAGTTAAAAGCAGCATGCCTACTGTGTCCTTAACTGACTTGTTTATAACTAATCTTGAGAGCAGTGGCTTAGTAAGAACGGTTTACCTCACTCCCCACGAACGAGTAGAGTAGATCGTGTACATAAAATCTGAAGGAAGCAATTGTATAGCTAACACTTACAACATTAAAATTGGGCAATAAATGGTGAATTTGAGCCTCCCCCACTTGGCAAAGGAGCGGGTGGTCAGATAAAAAATTCAAATGCAAGTCATGATCACTCATAGAATAGTCAGTTGTGTGCCTGGCTCTTACTATCTGGCTAACAAACATTTGAGACAAAACACAAAGGTTTGAATATGTACATCAATTACATGTCTAATATTGACTTTTAGACATATAATACTAATAATACATATAAGGTATAAATAAGAGATATAATAAATCTAATACTGATGAATTCTGGGTGATTCCATATAAAGTGATCAAATCCAAATTACCTCACCATTTTTTATGGGGTTGATCTTTTTATATTAGATATATCTATGTAAAAGAAACTTAAATATGAAAAAAATAATTTTTTTTATCTCCTCTAGTTTTTTTAAATCTTTTTTTAAAGTTACAAAAAAGTGTGTTTTTGTGCTTACGTGGATGTACGCTTTATTCAATATATCAGGCTAGAATCGAGATAGAAAGGTAAGATAAACACCATTCTTTTCAGAATTCAACTAGCTTTAATTTGATATACAACATGACAGTATTTCACGTACTTAATATTTTCAATCCCCGAACTCAAAATTTTAAAAGTTAATTCCAAAAAACGCATATGATTTAAAATTTCAAGTTGGGATCTCAATGGGATCACACCCAAACCTTAAAATTAGTTTTATTAAACACGGACATTTTCAAGATCATAAGTCCAAACTTGGCTTTGAAAGGATTTATCATTCAGCATATTGTCATAAAAGTCGATTAAAAACCTAATTTAATCTTGTTTAGACCTTTTTTAACACATAATAACAATTAATGGCTTATAGAAAATATACTAAAGTAATATTACTTGTGCATCACTATTTTTTAGAATAACCACTACCATAAATTAAGCACATACAAAATTCTTTTATTTAAAAACCAATTTTTTAAATATAATTAAAACTTAAAAACATTTAAAATTAAGTGGATTTTCTTTTTTTTGTACAAGGAGAGAGGGTATAGGTTACAGTAGAAGGTGGGATGAGTCAGAGGAGTGGGGGGAGTAGTGTGATGCAATGCAATGATGCAAGACTTGAAATCTCTCCCTGCTAATTTTCCTCCAGTCAAGGCAGTCAGTATGCTATCTTCTTCTGCACTTGTGAGTAGTGATTTGTGAATGTGTTTATTTAGACAAGTGAAAAAGTACGTTAGGCAGATGTTATTGAGTGAATATTAATGTTGAAAGTGAAGTGTGTTTTTTACAGTTTTAGTTTTTTTAATTGTTAGTTTTAATGAATGAGTTAACAATGCTAAACTAGAGATGGAAAAGACACACAAAAAATCTGGTACAGGGTTTAAAACAATTTATTGTTGTAATCCTTTTGAAAAAAGTAATCACAAAGTTTTAAAAAGTCTTAGACCAGTACAAGAGTGGATGTTTGAAATAAATAGTGAAGCTTACTTCGCCTGGGATGAAAATTTGTGACAGCTGTCATAAGCAGCTATTAAAAGAAAAAAATAATTTAGATTCTGTAGAGTTGGATAAACCTTCGTCTTCCCAAACAGACACCAACTTTACCGACCCTAATTTATCATTAGAGTATTTAAACAAATCACTTTCAAATATTGAAGAATCACCAATTACAAAGAAAAGGTTGCATTCACCTGGTTACTGTAGAAAGAAATTGGGAAAAGTCACTAAAAAGCTCACTCACGAGTTGGTTGGAGATACAAGCTTCTCTGAGAATGAAGAGCACGTTAATCTAGATTCGGAAATAATTGTACAATTGAAAGAAAAATTCCAAAACACTACAAAAAAAAGTGAAAAGTTCTTGATCCTCACAACAATACCTAAAAGTTGGAATATAAAAAAAATTGAAAATGAGTTCCATGTCAGTAACAGGATGGCCAGAAAGGCTAAATCACTAGTTAAAGAAAAAGGAATAATGTCATGTCCAGATCCAAAGCCAGGAAAAACTTTAGACCAAAATGTTGCGGATAAAGTCAAAGATTTTTACAACTCTGATGATGTGAGTTGAATTATGCCAGGCAAGAAAGATTTTGTATCGATGAAAGTAAATGGAAAGAAGGAACATGTTCAAAAGAGACTGGTTTTATTGAATTTAAAAGAATGTTATGAACTATTCAAAAAAACTGAATCAGTTGCCAAAATTAGTTTTTCAAAGTTCGCCGAATTAAGACCGAAGAATTGTATCTTGGCTGGGGGAAATGGAACACATTCGGTTTGCGTGTGCACAACGCACCAGAATGTAAAATTAATGATTGTCGGAGGAAAGCTGAAGGAGATGAAGCTTCTGATCTTGGTGATTACAATGTTTGTCACAAATAATGTGCCAAGAAAAGACCCCTAACTGCTACCTAAACAAATGTGAAAAATGTCCAGGAGTTGCAAAATTAAAAGAAAAACTTCTGAACCACTTTGAAGAGGGAATGACAGAAACCATCACATACAAACAATGGGTTTCTCTGGATAGATGCACATTCGAAACATTTTGCAAGACTGTAGAAGAATTTGTGGACAGTTTTTGTGAACAACTTGTTGGACTAAAGAAACATTCATTTATAGCCAGTCAGCAATCCAAGTACTACAAACATTTAAAAGAAAACATCCAAGAAGATGAAGCAGTTGTAAGTTTGGACTTTTCAGAAAACTACTCTTTCATCGTCCAAGACGAGGCACAGTCCTTCCACTGGAATAATGACCAATCTACTGTGCACCCTTTTGCCGTTTATTACAATGAGAACAATCTACGCGTTTATCGAATGCGCCAGAAAGATCTCGACGTAAGTGTGTGGTGTACGTGCTACTACACGCATTTTGCGAGAATTTTCTCGCATGTGCCAGGCTTCGCTCGGGCGCTCGGACTGTGTCAAGGCCGTAGCAATTTACGTAGTTCGCGAGAGATAAGACGCAGTTTGGAAGCTTCTGGTGTGTGAGTGTAACTATAAATACATCGCGTCGCGGCCTTAGTTTTCAGCTCAATGCAAGATTTTTGACTGTGCGGTTCGAGAGTATTAGTGCGATATATTTTACAGAGTGGTTCGGGTTATTACGGTGTACGTTCAAGTAGTTATTAGTGAAGTGTTGCGTTTATATTCGGACGGTATAACTGTAATGCAGTTGAGTTTTAATATCAGTGGACATTTTATTGCGTATGAACAATTTCATTTGATTTGTTGTAGACACTGTGTTGTTAATTACGAACTGTTTTACTATAACAATTAAAGGTGTGATTAGTGACTTAATTGGTGTCTTGTACTTATTTTGTTTCCACTGTACCTACGACGATCGAGTAGACCGTCGTAACAGTGGTGTCAGAAGTGGGATAGAACGGTTAACAGTGGGAACAGTGTACTTTGTACAAGACGAGTGTAATTCGTAATTAATCGATAAACAATGGATACCAGTCAGATGATAGAAGCATTCCGAGCAATGCTACAGCAAAGTCAGAAACAAGAAAAAGAAGAACGAAGACAGGAAAGGGAAGAAGCAGAAAAACGACAAGACGAAAAACGTAATCGTGAAAATGAAATACCAGAGGGACGAAAAAAAGAATTTAGCCGTCAAGCAGACGAAGTTAAGATGTTCGTACAAGAGGATACCACTGCAAAATTTGTCCTGTTACAAGGTGAGCTGAACAAACAAGTTGACAGAATATCTGAAATAGAAAAATCTGTGTCAACTATGAAAACAAGTATGTCAAGCTTAGAAGATTCAAAATATCAGAGAAATCAAAGAACGCTATTAACTGAAGTAGGGTCAGTTTTTGCAAAGGCCCCGTCGTTTAATGGAAGCACCCACTGGGCAACTTATTATCGCCAATTTGAAGCTGCCGCTCGCTTGAATAACTGGACGGAAGAAGAGAAAGGCCTCTCACTCGTTCTTGCGTTAAAAGGACCTGCCGCAGAGGTAATACACAAAGTGCCATCTAACAGTCAGAACGTCTATGCCGAATTAACTAAAGTTTTGGAATTACGGTACGGTGACCAGCATTTGTGCGAACTGTACCGTGAACAGCTTAAAGCGAGGCGACAGCGTTCAGAGGAGAGCCTTCAAGAGTTTGAAGCGAATATCGACCGACTGACGAGATTGGCTTATCCCGAAGAATCGGAGGACTTCCGGAAGTGGATTTCTCTCATTATGTTTATTGACGGTATCAGAGATCGTCAGTTACAACAAGTGTTAAGAATGGCTCGGCATGATAATAAATCAGATGCTCTTGTTCATGCTCTCCGTTTTGAAGCTGCCAAGTCGGCGACCTACATTAATCAAAGTATGCCATCACGTTGTAGCCAAACGGATCCAATACCACAGTATCGTCATAGCGGACAGCATAAAGAGACGATTCAAAAACAACAGTTTAAGAAGTCAGCAGCACCACAACTATCTTTCGAACCAAAGGACAAAGACAGAAGACCGAAGTGTTACAACTGTGGGAAACCTGGTCATCTACAGGTAGACTGTTGGGAGAAGAAAATACCGAGAGAAGAGACTGATCGCACCAATTGGAGAAGTAAAGGCCCAGAACAGCACCCAGTTTCCACGCTACATAAGATCAGTGGAAACTTGATTGTTAATGGATTTGCGGATGGTAAACCAACATCATTTACAGTTGACACGGGCGCAACAGTGTCCATTGTGCGCCCTGACTTAGTCCATAACCGCCATCCTCTAATTACCTCTTGTACAATACAGACTGTGACTGGAAGCCCCGTCAAGGTGCTAGGAAAGGTAGACGTACGTGTACGCCTGGGTCTTCTTGAGTTTAGCCACCAAATGCTCGTTGCAGACATTGTCGATGAAGTGATTCTTGGCACGGACATTATGAATGCCTACGGATTCATTGTGGACTTAAGAGAGAATGTCCTGAAAGTTGGCCAAGAGAAGATAAAGCTTTGCATGGCTAAAATGACAGGGTCTACCAACCATTCGATTAAGCGAGTGGCATTAGTCGAAGAAAAAGTCAACAAGTCTGGTCAAGAGGAAACCTCCCTGTTGCAAGCGGAAATGGAGGAAGAACTAGCAGAGGAAGTACAAATAAGTATAACAACAAAAGAAGTGATTGGAGAGCCAACTATGGGTGTCGAGACAAAACTCTTGCTTGTTCCTGAGCTGATAGAAGCGCCCGAGGGTAAAGTGGCTGAAGATGAGGTTACACAAGAGGTTGTTGACGAGAACCAAACAAACTTGGATCAGCCAGTGGTATTTAGGTCATTAGTACATGACGCAACGAGAGTGATTCCAGCGAAGCTAGTGGTTACGCGAAAGATTCGCATTCCTGGGAACGTGATGTTCGGATCACACGAGACTGAATTCGAAGAACGGGAAAATTATCCTTCGCAAGGACGGCCACCTAAATCGCCTGGTCGAGTATTACTTCGAAGACGCTTTGCCAGTTCGGGACGAACAGGCTTAAGGAGGGGGCAGTGCTACGACAGCACAGAACAATCTACGCGTTTATCGAATGCGCCAGAAAGATCTCGACGTAAGCGTATGGTGTACGCGCTACTACACGCATTTTGCGAGAATTTTCTCGCATGTGCCAGGCTTCGCTCGGGCGCTCGGACTGTGTCAAGGCCGTAGCAATTTACGTAGTTCGCGAGAGATAAGACGCAGTTTGGAAGCTTCTGGTGTGTGAGCGTAACTATAAATACATCGCGTCGCGGCCTTAGTTTTCAGTTCAATGCGAGATTTTTGACTGTGCGGTTCAAGAGTATTAGTGCGATATATTTTACAGAGCGGTTCGGGTTATTACGGTGTACGTTCAAGTAGTTATTAGTGAAGTGTTGCGTTTATATTCGGACGGTATAACTGTAATACAGTTGAGTTTTAATATTAGTGGACATTTTATTGCGTATGAACAATTTCATTTGATTTGTTGTAGACACTGTGTTGTTAATTACGAACTGTTTTACTATAACAATTAAAGGTGTGATTAGTGACTTAATTGGTGTCTTGTACTTATTTTGTTTCCACTGTACCTACGACGATCGAGTAGACCGTCGTAACAATATATATATCTTCCTGGTACCTGTAAATACATACAACATATATCTCAAAACATAAATTCCTCCTTAATGGCTCCCTGTAAATATTTATAGAATTCACTTAGTTCCATATCTACACTTCCTACGCTAATTTTATTAATAATAGTTTTAAGTTTATTATCGTTGAGTTGGTATTTTCCAATGTCTCTAATAATTCTACCCACCTCCTTGTCCATTTTAATTGTTATATGATTAACCAAGTATTCGTAGATGTCCTCGTTGACTTCTTCTGGTGTGGCGTCTGTTGGATTTCTACTTAGAATATCAGCAACAACGTTGTCCTTACCTTTGCAATGCACAATGTCGAATTTATACTCTTGAATACTTAAGATCCATCTTGTTATGTGGGAATTGTTTAAATGACATTTGTGTAAGAAGGTCAGTGCTTTGTTATCTGTGATAACGGTCAAAGGTTGTCCCAAGATATAAATGCGAAACTTCTCTAAACATCGTACGATACATAGTAGTTCCTTTTCTGTAGTAAAATAATTCCTCTCGGCTCCTTTAAATGTTCTACTTCTGAATGCAATGACTCCTATTTTCCCTTCTTCATCTAACTGGTACAATTGACCACCATATGCGACATTACTGGCGTCACATTGCATGTAATACCTTTGATTAATCCGTGGAAATTTTAAAATTACAGTTTCGATGAATAATTCTTTAACTTGTTGAAAACAATTATTCAACTCCGGTGTCCAAATGAATCTACATCCTTTTTTCAATAATCCAAGCAGTGGTTGCGTGGTCTCCGCATATTTATCCGTGAAGCGGTTATAAAAGTTGGTGAGTCCCAAGAAACCCTTCAGCTGCTTCTGATTTTTAGGAATAGGAAACTTCATAATAGCGCTTATCTTCTCCTCTGTCGCCTGGATTCCCTGCGTTGTCAGGCGATATCCTAGGTACGAGATTTCCTGTCTGAAGAATTGTGATTTTTCTAAACTTATTGTTAAATTTGCTTTTCTTAAATTCTCTAATAATAATTCTAAGTGCGCTAAGTGTGTTTCTAGACTATTGGAATAACATAGACAGTCATTCACATAGATAATAGTGTTTCTTTTTACTTCTTCTTCTAATACCACATCTAACCCCCTTGTTAATGCCGCCGAACTTGTGCTTAATCCAAAAGGTGTGACCGTAAAGCGGTAGCACTTACCCTCATACATAAAGGCTGTGAAATCTCGGCATTCTGGCTTTAATGGTACCTGCCAGAAGCTACTGGTCAGATCGACTGTAGACAAGTATTTCATCTTGCTGCACCTTGCCAATATGTCATTTATCGGTGAGGCTCCCTCGTAGTCCGGGATCGTCACACTGTTGATTTTTCTTGCGTCCAGACACAATCGGACCCTTCCATCCTTCTTTATCACAGTCACAAGTGGATTTACGAATGGGTTGTTGCAACGTTCAATCACCCCAAAACGTAACATTCGACTTATTTCTTCTTGAACTTTCCCTTTGTATGCAAGCGGAACTGGCCAACCTCTGGAAATACGGTGTCCTGTCTGTCACTTGGAATTCGTGCGCGTATCCGTCGATTCTTCCGGGGCACTCCCTGAATAAACTCCTATTTCTTACTAGAATTTCCTTTAGTCTTGTTACTACATTTTCATCTCCACAGTCGATATTTTCTACCTTTTCGTCAATACTCCGCATGATTTCTTCATCTTCTTCTCTGCTTATCACCGCCATATGCATGATTGGTATCGCATACTCTACTTCGTCAGCTTTTCCTTTCAGTTTGATTTCTCTTCTCCCTATATTTATCCGGCATCCGGTTTCTTGTAGAAAACTCATCCCTAAGATACATGGTTTGATAAGATCCGGTATAACTAAAAACACACATTCGCTCTTAACTCCATCTAATTCTATGTCACTTAAAATTTTTGTTTCTTAATTAATTTCGATTTGTTTCCTACTGCGCTAATGACAAGGGTATTGGTCATGGGCAGTATTTCGTACGGTTCTATGCCCTTCTTATTTTGATTATACCATGATTCTGATATCCCGTTGGTCAAACATCCGGTATCAATAAGGGCTAAAACAGTTGTATCATTATTAAATCTTACAATTACTTTAGGACACTTTAATACACGTTGGGTAATTTCTTCTTCATCATCATACAACAAGTCATTTCTTAAATCTGGTAAAAGTATATGCACATTATTGGTAGTGTCATTGTCCGGTAAACTGGCTATCTCTCTCACTGTGCCGCGTGATTTTTTTTTCTCTTCCTGGTGTTGCCTTTTAGGTTCAACGGCCATCGATGTAGACGCACCCTTATTTACAAAACTCATAGTATTGACAGTCTGCCCTCCGGCATTGCGGTTGTACTGTGTACGAGCGGTCACTTTCTCACTCCATTCCCGTCTAGGTCTGTCGTCCCCTCTCTCTCACCGACTTTCACCTTCTGCCTTCGCTGCATACTGAAATTCTTTGTTATTGCATGGTCGAATCTGCGTGTATTCGACGATCAATGACTCGAAATTCGGAATCGTATTTATTCCCCTCGTGACAACAGCTAACTGCACGTCACGACCAAAATGGCGTGCGATCTTACAGATTAATTGTTTATCAGTTATCGTAGGCGTCAGTTGTCTACTTTCTAAAAGAATACGCTCGATATACTGAATAGAGCTTACTTGTCCGTGCCAGTCATATCTCCCATACTCAACGTGGTCTAATTTCGTCTTGACGTTCTTGCCCCCAGTATTTCTGCGTAAAGGCTTCTTTAAACTCTTCAAAAGTAGTCACCTGGTTCCTGATGACTCGCCACCAGATACCGGTGTCCATCTCGAGGTGTCTACCAATCCATTTGATACTGTCATTAGGGTAATATGTCTCCTGTAGTTCCGATAGCTCCTTCAAGAATTCCATGGGATATCTATCGGTCCCATTATACTTTAGATCGTGGTGTTGCGGTCCATGGATTCGGTTTCCGTTCCCACATTCACCTTCAATTAATTGTCTTCGCAGTCGTTCTTGAGTTTCTCTCATTTTTGCGATGTGGCACTTCAGTTCTTCAATGCGTACTGTTTTTTCTTTAGACGTTTCGTCTAATTTCTGTTCTGTTGAGCGTTGTTTGTTATCGACTTCTTCAAGTTTCTGTTTCACGATGTCATTAGTGTGGCACTGCTCCTGCTGCTTCTGTTGTATTGTTTCATGAAGTTCGGCTGCTAATTCTTCCTGTTTTTTATTACTGTCTTTAATGTGCATTTCTATTTTGTTGTGCATTCGTTTAATGCTTGTTTGTGTACTCTGGATGGCTCCTTTCCACTCTTGGCGGTCTGTTTCACGTGCCTCCCGTATCTCTTCATGGTTCTTATCTGCGTCTTCTCGCAATTCTTTAATTGAGTCTTCTTGCTTCTTTTGCATTTCGTTAAACTTCTCCTCCCAGGTATGTCGGTATTCGCGTATTTCCGAACGCATCTGTGCTATTTGTTCAGATACTTCCTCTTTGTTTTTGTCGAGTTTCTCGCTTACTAATCTATTGTTTTCTCCTATTTGTGTCCTAAATTCTTCACGAATTAATCTATTATCTTCACTCTGTTTATCTAATTTTTCATTCTGTTTATCAATTTTCTCATTGATTATTCTATTATTTTCACTAATTAATGTCATTAGTGTTTGTAGGCTCACTTCTTGATGTGTAGGCGACGGTCCCCGCGCCCTGTCATCTGGAGTCTCCACAACGCTGTCTGGATCGCTAAGTGTGTTGCCCTCCTCGTTATTAGGCATATCTAACTGATTGTTAATCTCAAATTCCACACTATCCGAATTACTGGCCATCTTTGCCCTACTGCGCGTGATCATTCAAACTAGCCTCTACACTATGAATTATCTTTATCTTACTCTAGGTTAATCTAATCTACTGCCTGCTCTTTACCCAGACTTATACGTGATATTCTATCGCGTATCAAGCCGTGCGGATGGGCGCCAATTTTATACGGTGATAATATGCAAATTACTTGCATAAATTAATAGATTACCTTAATCATATAATTTTTGACCTTAGATAGCCCCGTGTTGTTGGAGCGCCAATTTTATATGGTATTAATTGGGATTTAAATGATATTTGCAATTTCTTAATTGAGAATAATGTAAGGGTTAATGAGTAGACCCTTCATAAGCTAACTACCACAATGTAATTAAGGCACAAATCTACTAATTTACTTAGGTTGCTTCTTTAATATTAAATTATAATAGTGATGTGAATTGTGAATTACACAGGGTTTACTGAGAATGATGAACGCATTATTGATTACTTCGGTACCAATTTATTATATGTTAAACATTTCGTATTCAATAACAAATATATATATATATATATATATATATATATATATCTTCCTGGTACCTGTAAATACATACAACATATATCTCAAAACATAAATTCCTCCTTAATGGCTCCCTGTAAATACATACAACATATATAAAATGCATACAACAAAATCAAATAATATTTACTCTACCTAATGCGTTCATTCACCAAGATGGATTGGCTTTAATAGAACATAATTATATATATTTAATGCACCCTTCTTTTAATAACTTTTCTCATAATTGCTCAGGGTTAGATTCTTGGAAAGAGACAGGACAGTAGTTGACTATGTTAACAAGATCATAAAGAGTTACTTGGTTTAGTTAATCCGGTAATCCATCGGCGCTATCTCCAGGTGATGACGATCGTTGGAAATGTTGCTCCATTGAATAATGATGGTGATGATCACTTTCACTTGCTATTCGCACTCGCGTCGTTAACAGAATAGTGTTTTGTGTTATTCTATTTTCACACGCTCCAATTTGTCTCCGCGTATATCCATGCTTGCTTAAGTGTTCTGTGTGTTCTTTGTGTGACTACACAAGGTATTATTGTATGGCTGTCTAATATTTCCTTTGAATAAAAGTGTCTTGGTTACAGTAATTTATAGATATTATTACAACGTTCACGCACATTGTGAATTACTGTTCGTTATACTGTTTCTAAGTCGTAAACAATTATATATATTCTTAGTTAAATAAAGTTCAGTTCACCATTCCGCGTACTTTGAGAATTCACGGTTGTTCGATATACCGATTCACTTCGAAATTCACGTGGCTGTTCTTAATAGACGTACGACACTTAGTAAACTTGTGAGATTGTTTGTAACATTATAAAGTTAATTATGAGAGTTATATGTCACACAAATACTTTTGTAGTCCGATTTAATATAAGACTCTTCGCGAACTGTTTGTTAAGTTATGTTAGACACTCAAAGTTTCTAAATCAGACTCCTCGCAGACTGCTCAAGAACTATTATAAGACTTTCAACATTATTATATCACTGCCGAAAATTGTAATGAGACCGCCGAAACTTATTATGTGACTCCGAAAATTATTGTAGACTGCCCCGTCCCGCATTGGACACTTGGTTTTTATTAACGTCTCCCTACTAGAAATTTGGTCTCTGGCTTGTCCACGCCTAAGATTACTATGATAGGCTGAAACACTACCCTCTCTCGAAGTCGTTTCCCACCATTTCGAAGTCTTCCACTCTTCTACCCTCTGATTTGTTCTTCTGCTAGTTGCTATGGAAACGGGCTTCTTTTCCGTTCTCTCTCGTGAAATACTTTGTTCTGATAGGTAGCTAGAGATGTCCTTTGAATCGTCTTGTCCAGGCGTCACTCTCATTCTGGGATATGCAAGCCATTCCCCGCGTGTCAATCAACTCATTGTTCAAGTTTCCAGCAAGGGTTTACTCTTAACATCTCGGTTATTGTTCGTTTCTGAAACTCTGCGTCATGGCAATTAACAGTTTTCCATCCAGTGTCGACAGCTGTAACCTCCACGCTTTCTCGTTGTAAATCTCAGCTTGTCACTTAAGCGTATATCCCGCTGTGACTTGACGCTGGTTCTCTTCATAGTTTGTTGTTCGGATCGTTTCTAAAGACTGCAGTACGTCCTGAACCCTTTGTCTCTCGTCTCGTTTTTTGTATAGTGACCTCGTTCCTTAGCTACACCCTTAAATGTATGCTCGCTTCGATTCTGCGTAAACGTACGGCTGAGCCAAGTACATTGTTCAAATTGTTACGGTGTCATAATTCTCCGTTGGCACGCTCCTGTCAACTCAAGTCGTCACTTCTATTGTTGCCTTGTACTGAACGCGCTTCTGTTGTCTGATAGGGCGTTAGTTGTCACCTACCACAATTACTTTGTTTTATGGCTCTGTTCTTAGAGTCACTGCCACCGTAGCGTGAGAACAACTGGTCAAGAACGAAAATTAAATTTTTAATTTTTTGATTGCTATAATCACTCTTAAAGATCAGGTTTGTTTTCTACTAGAATTGCTATTTGTAAGAAGTGACATAGCCATTAAACAGTTGTTGTTCTATCTTAAGTACCAGTATTACAGAATTTGTAGACTTAGGCTTATATACTTATTGTAAATATATAAATTATACTTTATATCATAATATGAAAAAACTTGCATTTTACAAACTGTTAGCTTTTTATTGATCATTACATAACTTGAACATGTTTTGAATAAAAAATGTATACAAGTTGTCTATATTTACGTTGCAAGCTTATGTATATAATTTTTTTAAATATGATCCCATTAAGATCCCAACTTGAAATTTTGTACACAACTTAGTAATAACATTACGAATTCATGGTATTTTTTTGAAAATTTTATATCATATGGTTTTTTGGAATTAACTTTTACAATTTTGAGGTCGGGGTTGAAAATTTTAAGTACTTGAAATACTGTCATGTTGTATATCAAATTAAAGCTAGTTGAATTCTGAAAAGAACGGTCTTTGTCTTACCTTTCTATCTCGATTCTAGCCTCAGATATTGAATAAAACGTAAATCCACGTAAGTACAAAAACACACTTTTTTTGCAACTTTACAAAAAGATTTTAAAAAAACTAGAGGAGATAAAAAAACTTTTTTTTATATTTTAATTTCGTTTTGTGTTTATTCAGTAAACCAAAAACTAATCAAAAAGAAAAGCATGAGGGGAAAATGTATCTTTTATTTTGATCACTTGATATGGAATGACCCTTCTGCAGAAACTGGGAGTGAAACAATGCAAGTCAATACAGCAAAATGAGATGTCACAAGTATGGAGTTCAGGAGAATACCAGGAAGACTTGCAGAGGACAGGACTACCAGAGTGGCAACACAAGAGAATGAGTGATGATAGAATAGTACGAGTATGTTGTTCACATAATTGGCCAACACAAAGACAGAGGACTAGCAGATAAAACAAAGTTTTAAAGCTACTTTGCAACTAACAAACATTCTACAAGTCTATCTAAATTGGACGAGGGAGGAAGAGAATTGCTTGAAAGTTAGGAGGTTATGGAAAATGCATATTGTTAATGCGAACCCTACACAAAAGAATACATGTATAAATCATATTCTGTATAGCAATTAATTATAAATCAATATGATGATAAAGAAACTATTATTAATATAATAATAGTTAGTCGGATTATAATAACAATTTGGTCTGGATTCGATGTTGTTGGTTGAGTGGAAATTGACAAAATGTGGTTTGTTTACACGTGCGTTTGTATATATACTTTTCTTAGATCGCTGCTAGGCGGTGTTAACTGCTTTCTAAGGTAATTCCTGATTGGTTGAAAATTATGTCATTTTGAAGTCATTCTATTTATAGCCATTACATAATTGTATTGGAGGCATCTGTTTTTATTGTTAATATTATTTTTTGTATTTATTCAAAATTCACAAAATTTATGATGCTAATGTTTATATCTCAGTTATTTTAAGTACAAATTAGGTTCTACTATTAGCACTGTATAGCTTGTTTCTTTCTCATTATTTTGACATGACTTGATGCCAGTTTGGTTTAGTTTTCATTAATAATTTCTATTTTAATAACAGCCTATTATAAATAATGCATTGTTTACAGGCGTCGTCTGCTATACGTTGCAGATCCGACTTTTAACTTTTTTTCTTAATATTTATTTAACTATCCTTAATTTCTATTCTGAACATAATTAGTTGATTGACATGAACATATTATTATTTATAAATGCCGTATCCAGCTGAACAATATTAATTATTAGTACACATTTGTTGATTATTGATTATAAACTTCCTTACTTGACTATTCTTATTTCAACATTTTTTCTTATTTTCTATACTCATACTATTACTCATAGTATGGTGATTTACACCTTTATTGTCACTAATTTCATTATATGTCCCTATGTTCTGTAGGGTCTCTACATGATTCTTATTTTCATGGTTTATTTGTGTCATCATTGGTTCGTTATTATTTCATTATAAGGTTTTGTTCCTTGACTAATAGTATTTCTCTTTACATATTTTATCTTCTTATAATTTTAACTGGATACATTTAGTGGTTACATTGATTGTTACCTTTAGCTCATTTCATTATTATAACTTATACACTTGGTTCTCTTATTATCTCTCATAGTTCATGATTAACAATAATATCTTTCTTTATGTTTGTCTTTCTAATTAGTACTTTGACATTATTCAGCTAATGTGCTGTTTCTAATAATACTACATGTTACAAATATCATTCTTGTCATCTTTTATCTTATTTATTTTATTTCACTTGGTTTATTAAAGGTTTTACTAGGCTCACTTATCTATTTGGGAAACTTTGTCTTGTCAATTCGTCTCTGTCAAATTGTCTGTTTATGTTGTAGTGTCATATTATGCAGATAGTGGATTTACCCCTGTTCACTTGAAGGTCTTAACTCCTTTCATTCTTTAAAGGTTTATGATTTTATTATTACATTCTTCCTTGTTACCTACACTTGGTTCTTACTTATACTTATTTTAGTATCATTCACTCTTCTGGTGTTTTTAAAATTATGGAACATTTTGTGACGTTACAATATATACAATCACCTATCAATTTTTGCAATAAATATCCATACTCTGTACCTACATGGTGTGTGTGCACGCGCGCGCTCGCACAAGTGTGCGATTTTACTTACTTAAAATCTCATGTAATTTATATGTATACAACACTATGATACAGTTTGTGTATTCTGTTGATTTTTAATTACATATCTACAAACGAATGTGATCCAAATCTCTAGTGGTACATGACACGGAACAACCTAACACATTAGCTATGGGCTAAATAATGGTTATGCACATTACCTGTTCAGTCTCAGCCTCTTCTGGATCTGCTTCTTTCTTTACACTGCCCATTAAAACATCCTACAAATAACAAGGAATTAAAATTAACTTTTATACAAATTCATTACCATTATACGAGAATGCTTTATAAGAGGCTGTACAGGAAAACATAAAGATGTTCAAGACCGTAATAACATTTCATGGAGAGTATAAAAGTTAAGAGTTACTGATATTAAAGAGATAAAGAGTTACTGATGGTATGGTTTCTACTCGCAGAAAACAAGGTAAATTGAGAACACTATTGAATATTATAAAAAATTATTAGGGGCAAGAGGAGAATCAGGAACAAAAATAGGTAAATATTAAAACAGGTAAAGATAACTGAGAGGAATCAGTGTCAGAGCATAGGCCAAATGGAGAAACAAATTTGCTACTGTCAAATACTGGATTCTAAATTAAGAAGAAATTCCTCAAATTATATGTTTACAGCATGCTATTATAGAAGTTGCATGTGAAACCTAGACAACAGGGAAAAGTGAAAGACACAACCACAGTATTTGAAATCTGCTGCTGTAGAACATTAAAAATATACTGGATGGACAAAGTAATTAGAAAACAAAAATGAACAGGTTCTGGAAACAATGGGTGAATGGAGAGGTTTGTGAAGATGAGACAGTGTGGTGAGTCACTACTGTTTGAGACCCAGTAATGACTTTGCTGATGGGCATCCAGTGAGTGGGAAGTACTGCAGAGACTAGAGTACCCAGGATGACTGTTCGGTTGTGGGATGCTGTAAGCCCTCACAGATAAAGAAGGTGGTTCAGGAAGTCAAAGAAGAAGAAGATATGAAGAGTCTGAGAAACATGTCAGAGACATCAGGTGACACCAAATTTGCCTCATGAACAGCTGTAAAGCAACATGTTGGTCTGCAGTATTGTTAATTACAGTCATGTAATAAAAAAAAGGAAAGTCAATTTTGTCTGTTGGCAAGGTACGACTTGATTTTCTGAGTGGCTAAGAGAATGTTGTTAAGAGATTATCATGGATGTGCCAAAAAATAAAGAGTGACATTCTAACCTTTTAGACCAAATAAATGAAAATACTTGAAAAAAGGGCCAGGTTTAATATATAGAAACAGATAATTTTGTAGTAGGATAATGGAAGACCTCAGACAAGCATTGTTTTTAAGGCAAAAAATTGCTGAGCTGAAATACAATCTGTTGCAACATCACACTCACTCACCTGATTTAGCTCTATTTAATTTTAATTATTCCCAAAATTCAGAAATTCCCTGGAGAGGGGGGGGATTTTTCTGGAGATGACTGAAAGCAGCAGTAAATGGTTATCAGAGGACCTAGAACAATCAAACTTCTGAAAGGGTTAAAAGCACTGGACCATCACTAAACCAAATGTGTTCAACTACATGGAGACTATGCTGAAATATGAAAAGTGATTCCAAAATGAAAAAATACTGTTAAGTCTTTTATTATTAGGCCATGAACTTTTCAAATTGGCCTAGTATATACCTGTAAGGTATATGAAAGGATAAAATGATCTTATCTACAAAAAGTAATGTTTTAAATGGATTTCCATCATATATTGTTGCATTAAAGATTATTAGTTATGATGAGGTGATATGAACTTTAATGATATTACAGTAAGATAACAATTTAATTAAGCCAAATGTAATTAATTATCTACTGTCTACTGTAATGTAAACTTATTAACACACTTTCTACATTAATAGTTTGTTAATTATACAGTTAAAAGCAGCATGCCTACTGTGTCCTTAACTGACTTGTTTATAACTAATCTTGAGAGCAGTGGCTTAGTAAGAACGGTTAACCTCATACCCCACGAACGAGTAGAGTAGGTCGTGTACATAAAATCTGAAGGAAGCAATTGTATAGAAGTTACAACATTAAAATTGGGCAATAAATGGTGAATTTGGGACTCCCCCACTTGGCAAAGGAGCGGGTGGTCAGATAAAAAATTCAAATGCAAGTCATGATCACTCATAGAATAGTCAGTTGTGTGCCTGGCTCTTACTATCTGGCTAACAAACATTTGAGACAAAACACAAAGGTTTGAATATGTACATCAATTACATGTCTAATATTGACTTTTAGACTGTGCCGGTGTAAATCCGGCTGTCGAAGGTTTTAGAAAATTTTTTAATTGTAAAATAACGCGAATGCAAGAGTCAGTTGAAACGACCCTTGTACTGCTATGTAAGTGAACGGCAAAGTGTACGGTGGCGCGCGCAACTCGTAGTGAGGGGTCGCCTTGCTCTGTCGGTGACGACAGTCCAGTTCATCGCCCAGCTACGAAATACATCGGCGTCTCTCTCTGAACAATTACGGCGTAGTTTCTCTGCATCTACATGGCTTGCTGAAACTTAAGCGACTCCCGGTAAGAATTGCATTATTTTATGTGTTTAAAGGTAATTCATATTAAATGGATAATTAATAACAAGGTGTATGCAACCGTATAAACGATCTAATTATGTGAGTGCGATCTGACAGTTTTTATATTAAAAGAAAACTCATTGTTCAGTAATTTACTTAATGTTCAGTATATAGCCCATGTTCCTTTATTATTACTATAATAGTGTGAGAGGTATTGTAATTGTCATTGTCATGATAAAGGTGTAGAATGTTAAAAATTAATGGCTAAAAGTTAGTGCGTAGTCAGGTAGTAAACTATGTCCATTCATGCAGCAGACTGTCGGGGAGCTCTTTAATTAACTTTACAGTAGAGAATTTATTTGTGAGAACTTCCATAGAGGAAATATTATCAATGTTAAAACATTATTAATACTGTGAGTGCCTTGAAGTTAAATTTTTGGTCAAATAATGATTATTGGTCACCACGTGGCGCTTAACCTGTTAATTTCTGTTGAAGCATGTAGACAGGGTGCGGATGACTTTTACATTACGCCACTTTTGATATAGTCTTTTCATTATCAAAATTTAATTATTCCATGGCTGACTTTCTACTCTTTAAGCTGGTTGCAAAGATTTTATTAATGAAACTTGTGTATTTATTGAGAGTTGGTTGAAGGCCCGTTCTGAGGTTAATTACCTGAACTTGGGTATACATTTTTGGTGAACATTTCTCTAATTTATATGAATTAACAGGGTTCTTGATTAAGACGGAGATTTGGCTTTGCTGCTTGCCGTACAACTGCATCAGTCATGGACCATTAGACACGATCCTGTCCGGAGAGGGAGCTGGTGACCGGTTCACGATGTAGCACTTAGTCAGCAGTATTAAGGTGATATGCACTCTTTTATTTTCCTTTTGGGGCCGGGCCGGCAGTGCGCCTGTTTTACAGTAATTATCATTTGAATCCATGTGACCACGTGTCCAGACTGTCTGCTATAAATGGGAGCAGCTGATCATCATGAGTGAATTTCAGAAACACTTTTAATAACTGAATTACCTAACACTAAGTGCACTGCTTGTAATTGTGTGCTGCACTGGGGGAGCGTGCCAGAGATATTTGTTCACTTAGATATTTTACAGTTTGCACAGTTATTATATTACTCTTTACACAATTTATAGAACATGTTATGGACTCTGTTCCGGCTGGAACAGAAATGAGTAAATATTAAATTCACCTTGGGTTTAACATTTAAGGGCTGGGGGTTTTCCTTTGTTTTTTTTTTTTGCCGTTTTCTGGGGTTTAAAAAAGGGTCTTAGTTTTTGTCTGACACATGTTTGTGCAGCCTGAGGCAGGTTAGATTCCTGTCAAATTTTGTCAACCACATGCTGGCGCGCTCTCACAGCTGCTAGGGCACAACCGTTTTATTGTACTTTCATTTCAATTATATTTATATAGCCATTCGGGGTTAATAGAAAATAATTTGCTTTTTCTGGGCATATACTAATTGATTTTGTACCTTACAAAGGGCTATACTGATTGTTTTCTTAACTTGCAAAACACATATTGATTAACTTTTCACTTGTAGTATCTGCTGATTAATTTTCTTTTAACTATAGAACATATACTCATTAATTTTTGTAAAACATATATTGTTTAAATTTTTTTTTGAAATTTGTAAAGCCTCGACTGATTAATTTTCCGACTGTTAAAGTATATACTGATTTATTAAATCCTTCTGAATTTGTGAAGCAAATTAACCGTTTAGAGTTGTATAACAACTGTTTAAAATCAGGTGATGTAAGTTCCGTAAATTTTTATTTAATGCTGTGGAAGGAACTTAAGGTTCATACGCTCATGAGGGGTCATTGATCAGTGGAATTCTATACATATGTGCGGTCCGGTCTTACTTATGCGTTATGAGTAATTATCATCCTTTTGGGGGTTTTGGATTTAAGTAATTCTACAGAAACGGGTTGCTGATGGGCGAACATTTTATCACTGCTGGGTTCTGGGTATGGTACTAACACTGCCCGCAAGGCGGGTGCATTCCAGGGGCATTCGTGTTAGAATTGATGTATAATTGTGAGTCTATGTGCCTTATGTTTCAGTGTGTCTTGTTATGTTTTGTCTATGTCTAGCTAGTCACAAAATGGGGGAGAATTCTATATTTATATATATATTTACTGAATATTATACACACTCATTATGATATACACATGTTGTCTTTAATACTGTTAAAGCAGGGCTTAATTTATTTGTGATATTTATGATTCATGGGGGGGGATAGCTATGTGATAGAGTTTGCCTACATGTATTAATTCTTGGCATACAATAAAAACCGTTATTGTTATATTACAGCTGAGTTTCATTGCAAGTCCCGTCATACTGGACCCGGCACAATTTTTGCTTCTCTAGGCTCCGGCCTAGTCCTAATTAACTTGTGGCTTCTCAAAAAAAAAAAAAAAAAAAAAAAAAAAAAAAAAAAAAAAAAAAAAAAAAAAAAGTTGTTTTATATTCTTAAAAATACATAAAAGGAAAGAGGGGTTACAAATGGTAGCAGAGCGTGGTTAATTCGAGGGTTGAACTCTTGGGTCCTGGTGTGTGACGGGGCTTGCAAACTCGGAAATATTAAGGCGATTGTTATGACACTGTTTCGTAGGTATATGCCCGTGTAGGCTAGTTGTAAGTTGTATAACTTGTGAGTCGGGTTGCACCACTGAGGCGGTTATTTGTGTTTGAAAAATGTGATAGCTTGTACGGCCGGGGAGTCTCAAGTGTGGCCTGGATGATGGCATGTTGATTCAGGGTCGGAGTTTAGCGTGTGAGATTGGCGGATGCGGTATGGCCCGATCGGAAGTCGGTACCGACACCGACTTGTGTCCGGTTGATGTTGGAGTATTATTTCCCGAATTATGATTTTCTATTGTTAGTTGGTTGTTGTGAGTTATGTGTTGGTACGACGTGTGTGTCGAATTGCTGTTTGATGTTATGTGTGTTTAGTATTGTTGGTTGTCACTTGTCTCCTTCTGTCGTGGGGGTGAATGGTCCAGAATAGGCCTGGTCTCCGCAGCGCTAGAGAACCCGGGGGTCCTCTTGATGGAAGAACAGTACTCAAGGTTTTCCTGGTTTAGTGATTGGTGTTTTTATGTTTGTCTGTGGTTCGTAGGAGAAGTAATTAGAGCATTGGCAGCATGAGCGTTATAAATCCAGATTTATTTTTGAAGCACGAGTTGGAGTTCGAGATTAAGTCCCGGGGTGGGAGGCCCCAGGGGGATGTCGCTTCTTTGAGGAAGCAATTAAGAGACGCCCTCGCGTCCGGAGGGACGACGTCGCTCGTAAAGGTCACTGATGTGACAGCAGAGCTCGAGTTGTGCCAGGAGAAGTGGGGAGAGTTGCGGGAGGTGATGGAGGATTTTGAGTCGGCCCCTTCCAGCCTCAGGGCAAGACAGAGAGTGCGTCAGCGAGCGGAACACCTGCAAAATAGACTGGAGAACTTGTCCGCACAAACTACAATCGCTGAAGTCAGCGCCATGCTGAAGCTGATTTCGGAACAGGTGGCTAAAGCATTGCGGAACTTCGAGCCCGTGAAGTCTCAGCTTTCCGTGAGCTCTCCCCAGCCTCCTGAAATGGACATAGCGCAGATGCCGAACCCGGCGGCTCAATTGCCAACGCTCTCGGGCGGATCGAGCGTCTCTTATAATAAATTACATAACCCCGTCTTCCATTATTCAGGAGCTTCCGGTGGTAGACGGACTAGACGTGGACAAATTGATGGTTTTTTTCGAATTTTGTTTCAGATGTCCGACTTCCCGGGGATGTCGGATAGCACCCTACTCGAACTCGTGTATCCTTATTGTCGGGGATCTGTGGCTGAGCGGGTCGCGCGGACAATACGAGATGGTGGCAGTGTGGCGTCTTTCCATCGGGGGGTGTTGGACGTATGCGTGCCTGGCCGATTGCGAGAGCAGCTGCAGCACAAACATTGTTATCGGGTGCAAGCACACGGGGAGAATTTTGCGAAGTTTGCACAGAGTATCCGTGATGCTGTCCGGATTTTAGGGTTGGGACTGCCCGAGAATGAAGTAGTGCAGATGATATTCGAAGGGGTTACTCCCCAGGAGAGATCTCGTTTAACTTTTGCTGAGCGACCGCGTAATTATGAAGACCTCGAGAAGCTGTGCGTGTTATCCCGGGCTATACAATCAATTGATGAATCCCGTGGGCCAGTAAGGGCCAGTCCGGGCAAGCCCCGAGTGGGGGAACGACGGGTAGTTCAGTCCCAACCCCGGCCAGCGAGAAATAACGGCGATCGAAGTGGACAGTTGAGAGGCGTTGTTTGCTTTCGCTGTCGTAGACAGGGGCATGTTGCCCGCGATTGTCCGGAGGGTGGTATGCGTCCAGCGCTTCCCCCGAGGGTCCGGTACCCAAAAAACTAAATTACCAGGGGGGGACAAATCGGAGGTTGTCTTCCCCTCGTTACAAGACTTTTCGGAATTCAAGTGCCTCCAGGCAGAGGATAGGTCCAGACTCTTCTAATATCAAGGTCCTTACTACCGTCCCGCAAAAGGTTTCTGTATGCCCCTTCCTGTCGCTCGAGGTAAAGAAGGGTCAACTCAGAGCGCTAGTTGACTCCGGGTCAGCCCGATCTATCATCTCATCTCGAGTATGCGCGGACCTTGAAAAACAGGGCTTAATAAAAGGGTCGAATCGGTCGTCTGTGGTGTGCTGGACTGCTTCTAGGGAAATTCTGCCCATCTCCCGGGTGGTTTCCTTTAAGTTCAAGATTGATGGCTTTTCTTGGGTGTGGCCTTTTCTGGTTTCTCCGGCTCTGGGAGTTGACTGTATTGTGGGTGCCGATTTCATCGCTAAAAGTGGTCTCGTGTTGGACAACCATGGGCACCAGTGTTATTTTAAATTTAATCGGGGTGTTGTTATTCCATTTCTTGGATACCAGGGAGCTAAGGGAGGTATCCAAGAGGTCGCTTGTCCCGATTCTGCACGAGATCATCTCACTCCCACCCAGCAGAGAGCTTTAGACCGATTGTGTGAGGAATTTCCCTCCGTATTAACTCCTAAGTTGGGACTCACACATTTATTAGAGTATAAAATTCGTTTGACGGACTCTAAGATAGTGAGGTCGCACCCATACAAGTTCGCCCCTCCGAAAATGGCCGTTCTGAGGGAGAAGGTTCAAGAGCTTTTAGAGCAAGGGGTAATTGAACCTTCCAATTCCAGTTATGCCAGTCCAGCGTTCCTGGTACCCAAGCCTGGGGGTAAGCACCGTATGGTGATAGATTACCGGAAGTTAAATTCTAATATTGAGGTGGATTCGGTTCCCCTTCCGGATCTCCACTCAGCTTTCGATTGGTTTAGTGAGGCCAAGTACTTCACCGTGATTGATCTCAACGCTGCATATCACCAGATCCCTTTGTCCAAGGAAAGTAGACCGTACACGGCGTTCTGTGTCCCGTGGAATTTATATCAGTATACGCGGGTTCCTATGGGTCTGGCGGTGGGCGCCCAAACGCTCACGCGTCTGCTTGACCTAGTGTTTCAAGATGTAAAATTCAAGTTCATTTTCAACTATTTGGACTACTTGCTGGTCTACAGCAAAACCTATGATGAACATCTGTGTCATCTCAGGGAGGTGATGAGCAGGTTGAGAAGCGCGGGCCTCACGGTCAATCCGGAGAAAGTGCGAATCGCCCAGGAGAGCATCTCATTTCTGGGGCATCTGGTGTCGCACCAAGGTGTTACAGTGGACCCTGAAAGGACCCAGGGTATCCGGGATTTTCCCCCGCCAAGGGATGCCAAAGGCATCGCCCGGTTCGTGGGGATGGTTAACTTTTATCGGCGGTTTATCCCCAATGCAGCGGAGATAGCTGCACCCCTAAATGAATTGAGAAAGAAGGGGGCCAAGTTTGTGTGGGGCGAAAGCCAGCAGAAGGCTTTCGAAACATTGAAGGAAGCTATTATTTCCCCGCCGGTGCTGCGGATGCCGGATTTTTCTCAACCGTTTATCTTACAGACGGACGCGAGTTCGGTGGCGCTCGGGGCGGTTCTGTCCCAAGTCGTTGATGGTGCTAGGCAGCCTGTGGCCTTTATTTCCCGAACCCTGACCCAGCAAGAAAGAAAGTCATCAGTATATGAGCTAGAGTGTTTAGCTGTGGTATACGCTCTAGATAAGTTCAGGCGTTTTCTGGAACACGCTGAGTTCCTGCTCGAGACCGACAATCAGGCTCTCTCTTGGCTTCTTGCTCACCCCCGGCAACTGGGTAAAATTGGTAGATGGGCGGTTAAAATCTCATCCTTCAAGTTCAACGTGCAACACATTAGGGGAACTCAGAATGTGGTTGCAGATGCTTTGTCACGCATGTTTTCCCAACCCAGTGAAGTCCAATCTGAGCAACCCTGTTCTGTTCTGCTAGACTTTCCGTTAGCCTTCACTGATGTGTTACCCCATCAGTTGAATGATGAAGAGCTGGGTCCTGTCATCCAGAAAATAAAGGAGGGTAACGCGCAGGCCCCTTACTTCTTGTCCAAGGGCGTCCTGTGTTGTCGAGAAAGAAAGGGACGTGCCCCGAAGATCGTGCTGCCTAGCAAGTTAGTGCCCATGGTCTTCAGTTATTATCACAATTCCCCAGTAGGAGGCCACAAGGGAATTTCGAAGACCATTTCCGGTATTAGGAAACACTTCATCTGGAAGGGCATGGACAGGGACATCGCGACGAGGGTTAAGAGTTGTCATCTGTGTGGCTTAAGCAAGCCTGCCCAAAACACAAAGTTGGGGTTGTTGTCATCAGACGTGGCGAGCAGACCGATGGAGAAGCTATTCATCGACTACGTGGGACCCTTCCCGCGTAGCAAGTCAGGTAACGCTTACCTACTTGTCTGTGTGGATGCTTTTTCGAAGTTTGCCTGGCTACTGCCCTTACGGCAGGCAACAGCTCGTTTAACCATAAGCGCGCTTCAGAACCATGTTTTTCAGCATTTCGGTCTTCCGACCATCATTGTCTCCGACAATGGACCACAGTTCATTTCGAGTGAGTTCCGGCGGATGTGTTTCGCCAGCGGTATTACACATGTAACCACTTCCCCGTATTACCCACAGCCGTCCCATGCGGAGAGGTTCAATAGGAATCTCCGGTCCGCACTCATCGCCTATCATGCGGAACAACAGACCACCTGGGACCAGAATTTGAAGTGGTTGCAGCTAGCTTTTAACACGGCCCTGCATGACAGTCATAAGGCCGTGCCCTTTGAGATCATGTTTGGATTCTCGCCCGCACTCCCGTTGACTAACTTGTGGAATATTGACGATCTTCTACCACGGGAGCCCGATAATGGAACTGCGGAGAGATGGAGGGAGGCTCGGAAGAATTTGCTGCGAGCGCACGAGCGGGTCCGTCGACGATACAATCAGGGGCGAATTCCGAACCCCTTTCAGACCGGCGACTGGGTCTACTGCCAGAGCCATCCGATCAGCTCAGCCGCGGACAAAAGAGCCGCTAAATTGTGCTATCGTTGGTCGGGACCATACCGTATCCTAGGGTTTACGTCACCAGTGACGGCGCGGTTGGAAGAGCAGGGTAGTAATCCTAAAGAGATTACCACACATATATCAAAATTAAAATTATTTAGAAAAGGGTAAACGGGCTGTGAGGGGGGGGAATGATGGTGGTCTCTGTGCGAGTGGGGATGTTGTCTATTTTAAGAGGGTGTGCTCCAGGGGCGGTATTGAGAATGGTAGGGTAGCGGGTAGATGTTTCCCACAGTCCCAGTGGGGTTCGTCTACTTCAGGGATGCGCCCCTGCCTGCGCGAGCCTTGGCTTTCTCCAATTGTCCTTATGTCCGGAGGGAGCCATGTCCTTACCTTTAGTCCCAACCCATGACCGTTCGATGATCCTTGACCTTCCTCCTTCCGATTTTCCTAACCTGTACCTGGAAAAAAAAAACTAGAAAAGGCAAAAAAAAAGGAGTTAGAGAGTGGAGGGTGGGCAGCGTGGAGCGGCGGGTCGAGTTTGCTCCTGCTACTCCACGTTGTTCACCGCATGCCCTTGGAGCACACATGTAAAACTCATATATATATTGGATAGGTGCCATAGTCACAGTTGGCACGGCTTCCCGTCGGGTCCAGAGGGGGGACCACCGCATCATGGAGGCCATCATCTCCCCTTTTCCCTTCTCCCCCGTGCCATGATGCTTTGTATAAAATGGGGGGGTCGTATTACAGAATTACCCCGTAGGTATATGGGGCAGATGCCCTGTTTAGGTGGCTATCGTGTTCTGGCTTGTGTGGACAAGCCTCAGGAGGTCGGAACTCAGGGAGCTCCCGAACTTTTCTTTCGTCTTTCTTCTCTGTCCGTCTTTGCGGTGGGCTGGCCCTGATCAGGTCAGCGTGCCGCACATACACACTTACACACTACATGTCTTCTTTCGTCTCTTTCGTTTTCCCTTCTGAGCCTCTGTTCTCCTGAGAGCATGTGCCGCCGGGCCACCTTATCCACGAAGCCCACCAGAGTATTTAAGAAGGGGGTACACTGCAGGGTACTTTCCGGAGTTTCAGAGTGGGGCAACCGGGTTGCCCTTTCAGGGTGGGGGTGTGCTGGTGTAAATCCGGATGTCGAAGGTTTTATAAAATTTTTTAATTGTAAAATAACGCGAATGCAAGGGTCAGTTGAAACGACCCTTGTACTGCTATGTAAGTGAACGGCAAAGTGTACGGTTGCGCGCGCAACTCATAGTGAGGGGTCGCCTTGCTCTGTCGGTGACGACAGTCCAGTTCATCGCCCAGCTACGAAATACATCGGCGTCTCTCTCTGAACAATTACGGCGTAGTTTCTCTGCATCTACATGGCTTGCTGAAACTTAAGCGACTCCCGGTAAGAATTGCATTATTTTATGTGTTTAAAGGTAATTCATATTAAATGGATAATTAATAACAAGGTGTATGCAACCGTATAAAAGATCTAATTATGTGAGTGCGATCCGACAGTTTTTATATTAAAAGAAAACTCATTGTTCAGTAATTTACTTAATGTTCAGTATATAGCCCATGTTCCTTTATTATTACTATAATAGTGTGAGAGGTATTGTAATTGTCATTGTCATGATAAAGGTGTAGAATGTTAAAAATTAATGGCTAAAAGTTAGTGCGTAGTCAGGTAGTGAACTGTGTCCATTCATGCAGCAGACTGTCGGGGAGCTCTTTAATTAACTTTACAGTAGACAATTTATTTGTGAGAACTTCCATAGAGGAAATATTATCAATGTTAAAACATTATTAATACTGTGAGTGCCTTGAAGTTAAATTTTTGGTCAAATAATGATTATTGGTCACCACGTGGCGCTTAACCTGTTAATTTCTGTTGAAGCATGTAGACAGAGTGCGGATGACTTTTACATTACGCCACTTTTGATATAGTCTTTTCATTATCAAAATTTAATTATTTCATGGCTGACTTTCTACTCTTTAAGCTGGTTGCAAAGATTTTATTAATGAAACTTGTGTATTTATTGAGAGTTGGTTGAAGGCCCGTTCTGAGGTTAATTACCTGAACTTGGGTGTACATTTTTGGTGAACATTTCTCTAATTTATAAGAATTAACAGGGTTCTTGATTAAGACGGAGATTCGGCTTTGCTGATTGCCGTACAACTGCATCAGTCATGGACCATTAGACACGATCCTGTCCGGAGAGGGAGCTGGTGACCGGTTCCGATGTAGCACTTAGTCAGCAGTATTAAGGTGATATGCACTCTTTTATTTTCCTTTTGGGGCCAGGCCGGCAGTGCGCCTGTTTTACAGTAATTATCATTTGAATCCATGTGACCACGTGTCCAGACTGTCTGCTATAAATGGAAGCGGCTGATCATCATGAGTGAATTTCAGAAACACTTTTAATAACTGAATTACCTAACACTAAGTGCATTGCTTGTAATTGTGTGCTGCACTGGGGGAGCGTGCCAGAGATATTTGTTCACTTAGATATTTTACAGTTTGCACATAGTTATTATATTACTCTTTACACAATTTATAGAACATGTTATGGACTCTGTTCCGGCTGGAACAGAAATGAGTAAATATTAAATTCACCTTGGGTTTAACATTTAAGGGCTGGGGGTTTTCCTTTGTTTTTTTTGGGGGTTTTCTGGGGTTTAAAAAAGGGTCTTAGTTTTTGTCTGACACATGTTTGTGCAGCCTGAGGCAGGTTTAAAAAAGGGTCTTAGTTTTTGTCTGACACATGTTTGTGCAGCCTGAGGCAGGTTAGATTCCTGTCAAATTTTGTCAACCACATGCTGGCGCGCTCTCACAGCTGCTAGGGCATAACCGTTTTATTGTACTTTCATTTCAATTATATTTATATAGCCATTCGGGGTTAATAGAAAATAATTTGCTTTTTCTGGGCATATACTAATTGATTTTGTACCTTACAAAGGGCTATACTGATTGTTTTCTTAACTTGCAAAACACATATTGATTAACTTTTCACTTGTAGTATCTGCTGATTAATTTTCTTTTAACTATAGAACATATACTCATTAATTTTTGTAAAACATATATTGTTTAAATTTTTTTTTGAAATTTGTAAAGCCTCGACTGATTAATTTTCCGACTGTTAAAGTATATACTGATTTATTAAATCCTTCTGAATTTGTGAAGCAAATTAACCGTTTAGAGTTGTATAACAACTGTTTAAAATCAGGTGATGTAAGTTCCGTAAATTTTTATTTAATGCTGTGGAAGGAACTTAAGGTTCATACGCTCATGAGGGGTCATTGATCAGTGGAATTCTATACATATGTGCGGTCCGGTCTTACTTATGCGTTATGAGTAATTATCATCCTTTTGGGGGTTTTGGATTTAAGTAATTCTACAGAAACGGGTTGCTGATGGGCGAACATTTTATCACTGCTGGGTTCTGGGTATGGTACTAACACTGCCCGCAAGGCGGGTGCATTCCAGGGGCATTCGTGTTAGAATTGATGTATAATTGTGAGTCTATGTGCCTTATGTTTCAGTGTGTCTTGTTATGTTCTGTCTGTGTCTAGCTAGTCACAAAATGGGGGAGAATTCTATATTTATATATATATTTACTGAATATTATACACACTCATTATGATATACGCATGTTGTCTTTAATACTGTTAAAGCAGGGCTTAATTTATTTGTGATATTTATGATTCATGGGGTGGGGGATAGCTATGTGATAGAGTTTGCCTAATTAATTCTTGGCATACAATAAAAACCGTTATTGTTATATTACAGCTGAGTTTCATTGCAAGTCCCGTCATACTAGACCCGGCACAATATTTGCTTCTCTAGGCTCCGGCCTAGTCCTAATTGACTTGTGGCTTCTAAAAAAAAAAAAAAAAAAAAAAAAAAAAAAAAAAAAAAAAAAAAAAAAAAAAAAAAGGAAAGAGGGGTTACAAGACATATAAGGTATAAATAAGACATATAATACATCTAATACTGATGTATTCTGGGTGATTCCATATAAAGTGATCAAATCCAAATTACCTCACCATTTTTTATGGGGTTGATCTTTTTATATTAGATATATCTATGTAAAAGAAACTTAAATATGAAAAAAATAATTTTTTTATCTCCTCTAGTTTTTTTTAATCTTTTTTTAAAGTTACAAAAAAAGTGTGTTTTTGTGCTTACGTGGATTTACGTTTTCTTCAATATCTCAGGCTAGAATCGAGATAGAAAGGTAAGATAAAGACCATTCTTTTCAGAATTCAACTAGCTTAAATTTGATACACAACATGACAGTATTTCAAGTACTTAATATTTTCAATCCCCGAACTCAAAATTTTAAAAGTTAATTCCAAAAAACGCATATGATTTAAAATTTCAAGTTGGGATCTCAATGGGATCACACCCAAACCTTAAAATTAGTTTTATTAAACACGGACATTTTCAAGATCATAAGTCCAAACTTGGCTTTGAAAGGATTTATCATTCAGCGTATTGTTATAAAAGTCGATTAAAAACCTAATTTAATCTTGTTTAGACCTTTTTTAACACATAATAACAATTAATGGCTTATAGAAAATATACTAAAGTAATATTACTTGTGCATCACTATTTTTTAGAATAAGCACTAACAAAAATTAAGCACATACAAAATTCTTTTATTTAAAAACCAATTTTTTAAATATAATTAAAACTTAAAAACATTTAAAATTAAGTGGATTTTCTTTTTTTGTACAAGGAGAGAGGGTATAGGTTACAGTAGAAGGTGGGATGAGTCAGAGGAGTGGGGGGAGTAGTGTGATGCAATGCAATAATGCAAGACTTGAAATCTCTCCTTGCTAATTTTTCCTCCAGTCAAGGCAGTCAGTATGCTATCTTCTTCTGCACTTGTGAGTAGTGATTTGTGAATGTGTTTATTTAGACAAGTGAAAAAGTACGTTAGGCAGATGTTATTGAGTGAATATTAATGTTGAAAGTGAAGTGTGTTTTTTACAGTTTTAGTTTTTTTAATTGTTAGTTTTAATGAATGAGTTAACAATGCTAAACTAGAGATGGAAATGACACAAAAAAAATCTGGTACAGGGTTTAAAACAATTTATTGTTGTAATCCTTTTGAAAAAAGTAATCACAAAGTTTTAAAAAGTCTTAGACCAGTACAAGAGTGGATGTTTTAAATAAATAGTGAAGCTTACTTCGCCTGGGATGAAAATTTGTGACAGCTGTCGTAAGCAGCTATTAAAAGAAAAAAATAATTTAGATTCTGTAGAGTTGGATAAACCTTCGTCTTCCCAAACAGACACCAACTTTACCGACCCTAATTTATCATTAGAGTATTTAAACAAATCACTTTCAAATATTGAAGAATCACCAATTACAAAGAAAAGGTTGCATTCACCTGGTTACTGTAGAAAGAAATTGGGAAAAGTCACTAAAAAGCTCACTCACGAGTTGGTTGGAGATACAAGCTTCTCTGAGAATGAAGAGCAAGTTAATCTAGATTCGGAAATAATTGTACAATTGAAAGAAAAATTCCAAAACACTACAAAAAAAAGTGAAAAGTTCTTGATCCTCACAACAATACCTAAAAGTTGGAATATAAAAAAAATTGAAAATGAGTTCCATGTCAGTAACAGGATGGCCAGAAAGGCTAAATCACTAGTTAAAGAAAAAGAAATAATGTCATGTCCAGATCCAAAGCCAGGAAAAACTTTAGACCAAAATGTTGCGGATAAAGTCAAAGATTTTTACAACTCTGATGATGTGAGTTGAATTATGCCAGGCAAGAAAGATTTTGTATCGATGAAAGTAAATGGAAAGAAGGAACATGTTCAAAAGAGACTGGTTTTATTGAATTTAAAAGAATGTTATGAACTATTCAAAAAAACTGAATCAGTTGCCAAAATTAGTTTTTCAAAGTTCGCCGAATTAAGACCGAAGAATTGTATCTTGGCTGGGGGAAATGGAACACATTCGGTTTGCGTGTGCACAACGCACCAGAATGTAAAATTAATGATTGTCGGAGGAAAGCTGAAGGAGATGAAGCTTCTGATCTTGGTGATTACAATGTTTGTCACAAATAATGTGCCAAGAAAAGACCCCTAACTGCTACCTAAACAAATGTGAAAAATGTCCAGGAGTTGCAAAATTAAAAGAAAAACTTCTGAACCACTTTGAAGAGGGAATGATAGAAACCATCACATACAAACAATGGGTTTCTGTGGACAGATGCACATTCGAAACATTTTGCAAGACTGTAGAAGAATTTGTGGACAGTTTTTGTGAACAACTTGTTGGACTAAAGAAACATTCATTTATAGCCAGTCAGAAATCCAAGTACTACAAACATTTAAAAGAAAACATCCAAGAAGATGAAGCAGTTGTAAGTTTAGACTTTTCAGAAAACTACTCTTTCATTGTCCAAGACGAGGCACAGTCCTTCCACTGGAATAATGACCAATCTACTGTGCACCCTTTTGCCGTTTATTACAATGAGAAAGGAAAAATTAAGTACACCAGCTTTGTAATAATATCAGAATGCTTGATTCATGACTCGGTAGCAGTCCATTTATTTCAAAGGAAGTTAATATCATTTCTAAAAAATGATGTGCTGCCCAGTTTGAAAAAGATTTATTATTTCTCAGACGGTTCAGCTGCGCAGTATAAAAATCGAAAAACTTTATCAATATCTGCAATCACAAAAATAATTTTGGAATTGAGACGGAGTGGCACTTTTTCGCAACCGCTCACGGCAAAGGAACTTGTGATGGCCTGGGAGGGACTGTCAAACGGCTTGCAGCAAAAGCAAGCTTGCAAAGACCGTATAGTGAACAGATAATGACCCCTTCACAACTGTTTCTTTGGAGTCAAGAAAATATACCAAAAATTAAATTTGAATATTGCACAAACTTGGATTATTCAGAAGAAGAATCTTTTTTGAAATATCGTCTACAAGAAGCTGAAACTATTAAAGGAACGCAACAGTTTCACACTTTCATTCCTCACAGTTCGACTGGATTGGAGTTGAAGATTTTTTCCTTATGTGACGACTCTTGCATACAAGAAATTGTTGAAGGAGGTAAAAGTTTGTCAATGGATAAATTTTCAGGTTACGTTACGTGTGAATATTGTAACGTACCGCTTTTATCTGAGCACTTTAACGAAACGTTCACCTTTAGTCAAGCCCCAAATGTTGGGTTCGCCAATTTGTAACATACCGCTGTTTTCGTGATGTGTTATTATATGCCTCACGCAGTATGCGTCACTTTTGAATTATACTAACTGATGGTTTAAAAGGTATAAATAAAGGTTTTTGTTTTACTCAATCTAAAAGAAATCGAGAGTGTGTGATTTGGGGTCAAGGAGGTAATTTGTTCAGCCTTATGCAGAAGAGAGAGTAAGTATCATTATTGCCCCTCTGTTGTGACGATTTTTTCTGTATGTTGTGCTGAAATTTTCATTAACTACCCACTACAATAAATTATAACATGTTATAATTCAATATTAATTTTCAATAATATTGCTTTATTGATTATTGACTTTTGTCTCCAGCCACCCAAGTATAGGTATCACAATTAATCTTTTTAAAAAGAAAACATCTTCTCGACTTTACCGAGTAAACATAGATCTGTCTAAAGAACAAAACATATATGTTGTTATTTAACCAATATTACGCTATAATAAAATACATCAGTTATTACATAATTCTTATTAATTCCCCAGGGTTCAGGGTGAATTCTTTGTGTTATGAGATTGTCAGAAATGGCTAAATGCTACGCTTTACAAATATAAGAAATTAATAAATAATTTGGTTTAATTTTCAGATATTACGTAGTTTCCGGAACTGCCGTAAGAGAGCAGCATGTATTTGTTTACTTTTGAAATAAACATATGATACAATTAATATTTTTGTTCTATTTCACTATTAAAAACCGAGTTTTCTTCTGGATTTATTACGAAAAATGTTTATATTACCTCGCTCCGTGTTGTCCTTACTGGGTTGAAGTTTTATTCTGTGATGAGGTACGTCTTGCGTTATTATTTCCTTTACATTTCGAGTATTTTCTGATGGTCTACTAGAAGTAGGCCGAACTATATTGGATCCTCAGAATGTTTTCATCCACTGGTTTTTAAGGTATATCACCATTTAATTAGGATTCCTCAGGTATAATTAGTTAGTATTCACTTTGCTTATTACTCTTGCGTGAATTTCGCCTCCTCCAACGTCCAAAAAAGGTTATTTTTTTATAATTTTTGTCGCATCGGTTCTTCAACAACTCTCGTTCAGTTCAAAATTTTATTCTTATTAACAATACTTGTTATTTTCCATCACTCTTAGTAACACATAGTATTTTTATTATGTAGGCAGTTTGTGATTATTATAAATTTATATTTTTATTTATGGAAAAATAATTCCCTTCCATTCCGGTTTATTTACTAATTTAATTCACATAATATGTTTTGGTTAATTTTTTTATGACCTTGTATATAAATATTTTATCATTTTATTATCATTAAATAAATTTATATATTATTTATTTAGTATCGAATAGTGTTCATACCCGGTACTACTTCCTGTTGTCCTTTCCTTCCTAGGATTATTTTAATGTTATATTATCTTTGGTAGTTAAAATTTTTATGTCTTTTAAAATTAAACCCTGGGTTTTCTTACAATCTAACATAATTATTTGAAACAATATAATATTAACTTGGGTATAACAAATTGTGGTTCATACAATATAAATTACAATAAATAAATAAAATCACAAAAATCAATTAGTACTATTACATACTACTTCCATAGTTTTATCCTATCCAAAACATACAGCACAGTTTAGTAATACATTAATTTCACTTTGGTTTTTTCACCTCAATGGGTACACTAGAACTCACTTCGCACTATATACCACTGGAATTGTTTATTATGTGGAGTGATATAATTAAATTTTGAGCGAGCTTTAGTTCTACCCATTTCTGACTTTTACTCTCATGATTTACTTTATTGGGACCGGGTTATGTACCGTTACATAAAGCCCCCCCACTAGAACAAATTTATTTTAGTTCAACTCGTTGATAGAAATAAATTGTTAATTGGTTCAAATCTCCTAATGGTCTTGACTTTGTTTTCATAATAATGTTTCATTGCTGACTGATTATAAACTCTGGTAATTCAGACTTGTGGTAATTGTCGTTTTCTTACTTAACTCTCTCTCTCTTGGAGGCAAATTCATCAATTATTTCTCGGGGTTAGTGGTACTTCCACATTTTATTTGATAAGGACTGGTCACACTAATTACATTAAACTTGTTTTAACACTTATTTTCTATTTACTTTTATAAACTCGCTTTATCAATTAAGCTTCGGTCTGCTATCTTCCTTCTATTTTCTTCATTTATACTTCTGGAATCTAATATCACTCCTTTCAGCTATTTTAATTATTATCCCTTAAATATTCAATTTCCCTAACATTTTTCCCTATCCTGTGCGGTGGTTCCAGTCGGGTGGCCACTCTGGGTCCATACACCGCTGTCCATCCTTACACCTTCTGAGACCAGGGGAACATCATCCCTGCTCATAAAAATTATTGCCGGAACATTTCTACGGTCAATACATAAAAATAAAAAAAATTATAAGTAGTAGTCAATTAGCGACTAGTACCAAACACTTTTGGGATTCTTCATACTGTAGCTGTTTGTACTTATTTATATATTTCTTCTTCTCCTTGATTCCTTCTTCTTTTCCATCAACTAATAGCATATAACATCATTGATAGGCCTTATGTTAAAATTCTTCTGACTTTACTTCTTGTGACATATTTCTCCGTATCATTTCTTCTTATAAAATCTTCAATTCCGAGAAATTCTAATTATAGTATTAATTATCATCCTCCTTCAGTTTCATTGGAGTCATTAAATTATTCTTTATTCTTCTTATCTGAGCACATTACCATTCAACATATAATTCTTTTTCTGTTTGTTACCATAAAATATTATTTTTCCTATTATTCCAGGTTAAATCAGTTATTTATAATTAAATTATATAATCTGTTCTTATATACTCTTCACTTTAAATTATATGGTTTCCAAAATAACTTGAGTAAGTTGTCCTTACATACTTTTATTAATTCTAATGGTTGCAAAATATCTTAAGTAAGTTGTACTTACACACTTTTTATTAATTCTAATGGTTGCAAAATATCTTAAGTAAGTTGTACTTACATAGTTTTTATTAAATAATATGGTTCCTGAATAAATATTAAGTAAGTTGTCCTTACAGTTTTTTGGAATTTTGGGGTTTTTATTTTACAATGGGTTGCTTGGTCCTGTATCCATAAAATCCGTCCCTTTTTTCTGGTTTGTTTGGAGTCTGTTTAACCGTGGTCCATTATTTCAGGTACTCCATGTTCTCGGATTGCTGGGGTGTCCGTAATTAATTCTCTCCTTGATAATCTTCTTACCATCCGGCTCTCCGACTTTGCTGCTATGAAACTTTCACTTAAGTACCGGTCTTCCATCATAATTCGTTCCTTTTTAACTAAAAAGTATTGTACCTCCTCTAACATAACATATTTGCTCATATTTAATCTCATTTCATTCCCTTTTACCTCTGAATTATTTGCCAAATATTTGAATGTTGTCTTCCGTCTTGAAGATACGGCTGATATTGTCTGATACACTTCCATCGTTGACACATTTAACTGAGATGTAAACTTAATTAACTCCCTCTGTTCGTTAATTGGAAGGTTGAGTACATTAATTAATCCACCTGTAATCATCTCCCATTCTTCCTTGGTATTTATTATTTTCTTTCTACATGTTTTTATTATTTTCTTGGTCTTCTTTTCCACGGTTTGAACATCCTTTTTGTTGTGGCTATTTTTATTTTCAGATGGCTCTGCATTTTGGTCTTCTCTAATTTCTGTTTCCTTTCTACCTTCAGAAGTAGTACCTTCTAGTGTTTTATTCATATTCTTTATACACCTATCCATTGTTTCCGCTACCTTTTTGAAACCTTCTTCCATGGTTTTCCTGTAACTCTTTAAGGCTTCCTCCTGTTTTCTAAAATTTTCTTTATTTTCCTCATTGGTTCGCTTATTATCTTCCTTCTGTTCCTTAAATTGTTCTGCCATAAATTTCATTGTCTTGCCAATTAGGTTCTTCTCTGGCTACCGCTTTGTCTAGTTGGTCCCCTTGGGCATCCTCTTCTATTATTTCCGTTTCCGTATCCATAATTACTTCGGTTTCTTCTTTATCACCTGTCTGTTGGTCCATTTCACTGTCCGTAACTAATTCTATTTCTTGTTCCTGTCCACCTTCTTCCATCTCCTTTTCTTCTGCCCTCTTCTTCGATTGGCCTCGGGTATTAGGCATTTCTTGTTTTCTCATAACAGCCAACGATAATTAGATTTTTTGATATATATTTTTATTAAATATCAAAATTCTTTTCTAATTACCGCCCTTTTACGTTGAGCGCCAAATCTGTAACGTACCGCTTTTATCTGAGCACTTTAACGAAACGTTCACCTTTAGTCAAGCCCCAAATGTTGGGTTCGCCAATTTGTAACGTACCGCTGTTTTCGTGATGTGTTATTATATGCCTCACGCAGTATGCGTCACTTTTGAATTATACTAACTGATGGTTTAAAAGGTATAAATAAAGGTTTTTGTTTTACTCAATCTAAAAGAAATCGAGAGTGTGTGATTTGGGGTCAAGGAGGTAATTTGTTCAGCCTTATGCAGAAGAGAGAGTAAGTATCATTATTGCCCCTCTGTTGTGACGATTTTTTCTGTATGTTGTGCTGAAATTTTCATTAACTACCCACTACAATAAATTATAACACGTTATAATTCAATATTAATTTTCAATAATATTGCTTTATTGATTATTGACTTTTGTCTCCAGCCACCCAAGTATAGGTATCACAATTAATCTTTTTAAAAAGAAAACATCTTCTCGACTTTACCGAGTAAACATAGATCTGTCTAAAGAACAAAACATATATGTTGTTATTTAACCAATATTACGCTATAATAAAATACATCAGTTATTACATAATTCTTATTAATTCCCCAGGGTTCAGGGTGAATTCTTTGTGTTATGAGATTGTCAGAAATGGCTAAATGCTACGCTTTACAAATATAAGAAATTAATAAATAATTTGGTTTAATTTTCAGATATTACGTAGTTTCCGGAACTGCCGTAAGAGAGCAGCATGTATTTGTTTACTTTTGAAATAAACATATGATACAATTAATATTTTTGTTCTATTTCACTATTAAAAACCGAGTTTTCTTCTGGATTTATTACGAAAAATGTTTATATTACCTCGCTCCGTGTTGTCCTTACTGGGTTGAAGTTTTATTCTGTGATGAGGTACGTCTTGCGTTATTATTTCCTTTACATTTCGAGTATTTTCTGATGGTCTACTAGAAGTAGGCCGAACTATATTGGATCCTCAGAATGTTTTCATCCACTGGTTTTTAAGGTATATCACCATTTAATTAGGATTCCTCAGGTATAATTAGTTAGTATTCACTTTGCTTATTACTCTTGCGTGAATTTCGCCTCCTCCAATGTCCAAAAAAGGTTACAATATGATCAGCGTTGGTTGTTGGCGAGTGTCCTATCAAAAGACTATGAAAGTGAAGATGTAGAAGTAACATTTTTACATCCTTCTGGTCCTGCTCCCTCATTTGTTTTCCCACGCAACCCAGACATTTTAAAAGTGAACATAAAACAAATCTTAACTCGAGTGAATCCGAACACAGCTACAGGAAGAACTTATGTAATTTCCAAAAACGAAACCATTGCAGCAACAAAGAGCTTAAGTTCAAGACTTCAATTCACCTAATCATCAATTTGAACATTCAAAAATACATAGTCATCACTCTTAAATATCAGGTTTGTTTTCTACTAGAATTGCTATTTGTAAGAAGTGACATAGCCATTAAACAGTTGTTCTATCTTAAGTACCAGTATTACAGAATTTGTAGACTTAGGCGTATATATTTATTGTAAATATATACATTATACTTTATATCATAATATGAAAAAACTTGCATTTTACAAACTGTTAGCTTTTTATTGATCATTACATAACTTGGACATGTTTTGAATAAAAAATGTATACACGTTGTCTATATTTACGTTGCAAGCTTATGTATATAATTTTTTAAATATGATCCCATTAAGATCCCAACTTGAAATTTTGTACACAACTTAGTAATAACATTACGAATTCATGGTATTTTTTGAAAATTTTAAATCATATGCGTTTTTTGGAATTAACTTTTAAAATTTTGAGGTCGGGGGTTGAAAATTTTAAGTACTTGAAATACTGTCATGTTGTATATCAAATTAAAGCTAGTTGAATTCTGAAAAGAATGGTCTTTGTCTTACCTTTCTATCTCGATTCTAGCCTGAGATATTGAATAAAACGTAAATCCACGTAAGCACAAAAACACACTTTTTTTGCAACTTTACAAAAAGATTTAAAAAAAACTAGAGGAGATAAAAAAACTTTTTTTTATATTTTAATTTCGTTTTGTGTTTATTCAATAAACCAAAAACTAATCAAAAAGAAAAGCATGAGGGGAAAATGTATCTTTTATTTTGATCACCTGATATGGAATGACCCTTCTGCAGAAACTGGGAGTGAAACAATGCAAGTCAATACAGCAAAATGAGATGTCACAAGTATGGAGTTCAGGAGAATACCAGGAAGACTTGCAGAGGACAGGACTACCAGAGTGGGCAACACAAGAGAATGAGTGATGATATAATAGTACGAGTATGTTGTTGACATAATTGGCCAACACAAAGACAGAGGACTAGCAGATAAAACAAAGTTTTAAAGCTACTTTGCAACTAACAAACATTCTACAAGTCTATCTAAATTGGACGAGGGAGGAAGAGAATTGCTTGAAAGTTAGGAGGTTATGGAAAATGCATATTGTTAATGCGAACCCTACACAAAAGAATACATGTATAAATCATATTCTGTATAGCAATTAATTACAAATCAATATGATGATAAAGAAACTATTATTAATATAATAATAGTTAGTCGGATTATAATAACAATTTGGTCTGGATTCGATGTTGTTGGTTGAGTGGAAATTGACAAAATGTGGTTTGTTTACACGTGCGTTTGTATATATACTTTTCTTAGATCGCTGCTAGGCGGTGTTAACTGCTTTCTAAGGTAATTCCTGATTGGTTGAAAATGATGTCATTTTGAAGTCATTCTATTTATAGCCATTACATAATTGTATTGGAGGCATCTGTTTTTATTGTTAATATTATTTTTTGTATTTATTCAAAATTCACAAAATTTATGATGCTAACGTTTATATCTCAGTTATTTTAAGTACATATTAGGTTCTACTATTAGCACTGTATAGCTTGTTTCTTTCTCATTATTTTGACATGACTTGATGCCAGTTTGGTTATAGTATTCATTAATAATTTCTATTTTAATAACAGCCTATTATAAATAATGCATTGTTTACAGGCGTCGTCTGCTATACGTTGCAGATCCGACTTTTAACTTTTTTTCTTAATATTTATTTAACTATCCTTAATTTCTATTCTGAACATAATTAGTTGATTGACATGAACATATTATTATTTATAAATGCCGTATCCAGCTGAACAATATTAATTATTAGTACACATTTGTTGATTATTGATTATAAACTTCCTTACTTGACTATTCTTATTTCAACATTTTTTCTTATTTTCTATACTCATACTATTACTCATAGTATGGTGATTTACACCTTTATTGTCATTAATTTCATTATATTTCCCTATGTTCTGTAGGGTCTCTACATGATTCTTATTTTCATGGTTTATTTGTGTCATCATTGGTTCGTTATTATTTCATTATAAGGTTTTGTTCCTTGACTAATAGTATTTCTCTTTACATATTTTATCTTCTTATAATTTTAACTGGATACATTTAGTGGTTACATTGATTGTTACCTTTAGCTCATTTCATTATTATAACTTATACACTTGGTTCTCTTATTATCTCTCATAGTTCATGATTAACAATAATATCTTTCTTTATGTTTGTCTTTCTAATTAGTACTTTGACATTATTCAGCTAATGTGCTGTTTCTAATAATACTACATGTTACAAATATCATTCTTGTCATCTTTTATCAATATTTTTTTTGACTTGGTTTATTAAAGGTTTTACTAGGCTCACTTAACAGTCTATTTGGGAAACTTTGTCTTGTCAATTCGTCTCTGTCAAATTGTCTGTTTATGTTGTGTCATATTATGCAGATAGTGGATTTACCCCTGTTCACTTGAAGGTCTTAACTCCTTTCATTCTTTAAAGGTTTATGATTTTATTATTACATTCTTCCTTGTTACCTACACTTGGTTCTTACTTATACTTATTTTAGTATCATTCACTCGTCTGGTGTTTTTAAAATTATGGAACATTTTGTGACGTTACAATATATACAATCACCTATCAATTTTTGCAATAAATATCCATACTCTGTACCTACATGGTGTGTGTGCACGCGCGCGCTCGCACAAGTGTGCGATTTTACTTACTTCAAGTCTCATGTAGTTTATATGTATACAACACTATGATACAGTTTGTGTATTCTGTTGATTTTTAATTACATATCTACAAACGAATGTGATCCAAATCTCTAGTGGTACATGACACGGAACAACCTAACACATTAGCTATGGGCTAAATAATGGTTATGCACATTACCTGTTCAGTCTCAGCCTCTTCTGGATCTGCTTCTTTCTTTACACTGTGCATTAAAACATCCTACAAATAACAAGGAATTAAAATTAACTTTTATACATATTCATTACCATTATACGAGAATGCTTTATAAGAGGCTGTAAAGGAAAACATAAAGATGTTCAAGACCGTAATAACATTTCATGGAGAGTATAAGAGTTAAGAGTTACTGATGTTAAAGAGTTAAAGAGTTACTGATGGTATGGTTTCTACTCGCAGAAAACAAGGTAAATTGAGAACACTATTGAATATTATAAAAAATTATTAGGGGCAAGAGGAGAATCAGGAACAAAAATAGGTAAATATTAAAACAGGTAAAGATAACTGAGAGGAATCAGTGTCAGAGCATAGGCCAAATGGAGAAACAAATTTGCTACTGTCAAATACTGGATTCTAAATTAAGAAGAAATTCCTCAAATTATATGTTTACAGCATGCTATTATAGAAGTTGCATGTGAAACCTAGACAATAGGGAAAAGTGAAAGACACAACCACAGTATTTGAAATCTGCTGCTGTAGGAGAACATTAAAAATATACTGGATGGACAAAGTAATTAGAAAACACAAATGAACAGGTTCTGGAAATAATGGGTGAATGGAGAGGTTTGTGAAGATGAGACAGTGTGGTGAGTCACTACTGTTTGAGACCCAGTAATGACTTTGCTGATGGGCATCCAGTGAGTGGGAAGTACTGCAGAGGAAGGCAGAGACTAGAGTACCCAGGGTTGACTGTTTGGTTGTGGGATGCTGTAAGCTCTCACAGGTAAAGAAGGTGGTTCAGGAAGAGTCAAAGAAGAAGAAGATACGAAGAGTCTGAGAAACATGTCAGAGACATCAGGTGACACCACATATGCCTCATGAACAGCTGTAAAGCAACATGTTGGTCTGCAGTATTGTTAATTACAGTCATGTAATAAAAAAAAAGGAAAGTCAATTTTGTCGTTGGCAAGGTATGACTTGATTTTCTGAGTGGCTAAGAGAATGTTGTTAAGAGATTATCATGGATGTGCCAAAAAATAAAGAGTGATATTCTAACCTTTTAGATCAAATAAATGAAAATACTTGAAAAAAGGGCCAGGTTTAATATATAGAAACAGATAATTTTGTAGTAGGATAATGGAAGACCTCAGACAAGCATTGTTTTTAAGGCAAAAAATTGCTGAGCTGAAATACAATCTGTTGCAACATCACACTCACTCACCTGATTTAGCTCTATTTAATTTTAATTATTCTCAAAATTCAGAAATTCCCTGGAGAGGGGGGGATTTTTCTGGAGATGACTGAAAGCAGCAGTAAACGGTTATCAGAGGACCTAGAACAATCAAACTTCTGAAAGGGTTAAAAGCACTGGACCATCACTAAACCAAAAGTGTTCAACTACATGGAGACTATGCTGAAATATGAAAAGTGATACCAAAATGAAAAAATACTGGTAAGTCTTTTATTATTAGGCCATGAACTTTTCAAATTGCCCTAGTATATACCTGTAAGGTATATGAAAGGATAAAATGATCTTATCTACAAAAAGTAATGTTTTAAATGGATTTCCATCATATATTGTTGCATTAAAGATTATTAGTTATGATGAGGTGATATGAACTTTAATGATATTACAGTAAGATAACAATTTAATTAAGCCAAATGTAATTAATTATGTACTGTCTACTGTAATGTAAACTTATTAACACACTTTCTACATTAATAGTCTGTTACTTATACAGTTAAAAGCAGCATGCCTACTGTGTCCTTAACTGACTTGTTTATAACTAATCTTGAGAGTAGTGGCTTAGTAAGAACGGTTAACCTCACTCCCCACGAATGAGTAGAGTAGGTCATGTACATTAAAAATCTGAAGGAAGCAATTGTATAGCTAACAGTTACATTAAAATTGGGCAATAATGGTGAATTTGGGACTCCCCCCACTTGGCAAAGGAGCGGGTGGTCAGATAAAAAATTCAAATGCACGTCATGATCACTCATAGAATAGTCAGTTGTGTGCCTGGCTCTTAATATCTGGCTAACAAACATTTGAGACAAAACACAAAGGTTTGAATATGTACATCAATTACATGTCTAATATTGACTTTTAGACATATAATACTAATAATACATATAAGGTATAAATAAGACATATAATACATCTAATACTGATGTATTCTGCAGAAACTGGGAGTGAAACAATGCAAGTCAATACAGCAAAATGAGATGTCACAAGTATGGAGTTCAGGAGAATACCAGGAAGACTTGCAGAGGACAGGACTACCAGAGTGGGCAACACAAGAGAATGAGTTATGATAGAATAGTACGAGTATGTTGTTGACATAATTGGCCAACACAAAGACAGAGGACTGGCAGATAAAAAAAAAAAGTTTTAAAGCTACTTTGCAACTAACAAACATTCTACAAGTCTATCTAAATTGGACGAGGGAGGAAGAGAATTGCTTGAAAGTTAGGAGGTTATGGAAAATGCATATTGTTAATGCGAACCCTACACCAAAGAATACATGTATAAATCATATTCTGTATGATATTCTGAAGCAACTAATTACAAGTCAATATGATGATAAAGAAACTATTATTAATATAAGAAATGAATGTGTGTATAAGATACGTGTATATAATACATACATTAAACAGCAAAAAATATATTTTTATTTTTAAACTTTATACCTTGTCCTCAAATTTGATCTCTTCCATTTGTCAGATGATGGATAAATTGATCTTGTTAACACCTGAAACAAATGAAAACAAGTTGGCAGTAAATAAGACTAAATCTATATCACTCACAAGTTAGCACAAGACTAACATCTGATTAAGGACACTTTTAGACTAAATGCACATATCTTTATTAATAAATAATATCTTCCCATTGTCAGACCTCAATTTAACCAATGAGGATGCCATATCTTAATGTGGGCAAGGTACTCCATTTAATACAATAAAGTGTTCTTGGCTGAAGGGAGATACCGAGACCACTTATGTAGAGGAAAAGTCACATTACTTCTGCACATGTAATGGGAATGAGCTAACGTACAGAAGAGCATTCAACCTTGTAACTAGACGTGATTGTACTCGTTAAAATACTTACAAATGTCGAGTGTCTACTCACTCGTTCGGCCATTCAAAATTCGTATTTAGTGCCTCGACGTCGGGTTGGCCAACTCTTCTTAGTAAACCAAAATTGTAAAGTTTAGTTTTCTATATTGTGTGCTCAAATATTAAATATTAGTTGAATAAAATCAAACATACAGTTTACTATTTCTATTATGTTTATTAACAATTATCAATTGGGTTCGAATTCTACAATTTCCTTCAAATTATAAATCTTATTTTTGCACCGGCATGTTTAATTATTCGAGGTTGGCTATTCTGTCCAGCCGTATATCGAGACTCTCATTGTTGGTTGTTGACAATTTCGTTTATTTATAATCTCAGGTATAGATGTGGGCCGGGCAAATGCCCAGTGGGCAGGACATTTATAAATGGGCATTTGCCTGGGAAATTGCCCAAAGCAACTTTAAGCGCCCAAAATCTGGGCATTTATAATAAAAAGTATTGCTTTAACTTTTGGCTGCTTATAATAATTACTAGAGCTTATAAAATATCATAAAAACCATTATTAAAGGTAGATTTCATGAATAAACTTGAAACGGTTGCAATAAAATTAGATTCTTTGTAATCTTTGACATTTTCACTAGGGCATTTGCCAAAAAAAAAAAATGTTATAATGCCTTAATATTGCTAATAATTATCATAGCTTCTAAATAGCACCCTAACAATATTTTGAAAGATAACTAAATGGGAGAATAATTAAATGGGCTAAGGAAAATATGTACTACTTAGGGCCTATGCAGTTTAAAAATGTTATTAAGATTAACTTACAATAAATTAGATTTATTAGGTAATATACTGGTAACAAAAATATATTTAAAAAAAATATTTTAGATATTAATTATCAGTCAATTATCAGGTAATTATATTTTCATTATGAATTTTAGAAAAAAGAACAGAAATAGGCCTAAACAGAAAACTAACAGAAAAATAACTTCATAATTTTTACAGGTTTTAAGGTAAACTTTGAATTACTCATCGACGAGTGGGAAATTAAGCTAGGAGTTGGATTTACTAATAATAGGTGAGGATTTCTGGAGGGGGAGATTGGGGGGCAGCCATTTTGTTGGGGGCAGCCATGTAACGGGGCAAAAAGGGGTATTATATTTTGTTGCAATTTTATTCCATTTTATTCAATTTATACGGGCACAAAACCGCGAGTCACCTATATAAAACGGTTCAGTGCGTTGAAGGCGGCGTGGTCAACAACAGTTTAATTCACAGAATTCCAGTGCGCACATGCCTGGGCTTTCCGTTGGGGAGAAGAGTAAAAAACTTTGTAACTAACAACCAGCTACAATGGAATGCGTGTGTTCAACAACGCAATACAATTCTAAGAACTGTAGTACAGTGCGACACACGCAAACACCAGCAGGCGCGCAACCGACGCCGAGAAGCTAAAACAACATGGCCTGGAGATGATATTTTTCCAACATGTGCTCCTGTGCTGGCGGAAACATAATGAGAAATCCCGCCCATTTGTGTGACGTGCAGTGAGGCAGTGAGATTTCGTCGACATCCAACCCACGGGGGTTGCACTTGTTGAATGTGCAGTGACCGGGACTTTAGCACCAGAAGGCATTGATGTCCGTCTTGTTCAAAAAAGTTGAGAAGTGGGGTTTTCTGTTAACCCTCGTGGCAGTGCTCAACCAACGCTTTGTCTGGCCAGGCGAACTACCAAACGTGGAGCCTCAATAAAATTTAAAATTTAATTAGAAAAGCTATCCGGAGTAAAATGAAGCAGTAAAATAAATAGTGAGTGTAGTGGTTGACAGAGAAGAAGAAAACATGGAATAATAAACTTTTTGGGACACCGTAAAAGGGACTTGGTGTGAGACGTGCCACGCTTTCGGGGAGGACGCCACCGAAATACATAACAGTACAAAATTAAATTATTTTTTATGAGATCTTTAAAGTAAGTAAATGGGGTTGGGATAAATTAACGGAATGAGAGTAGAGTGTGCAGCAATCTGGGTCGTCTATAAGAAAATAAAATAATTAGGTTCATGTATTAAGAAATATCTATTTGTCTGTATAAAAAATGATTCAAGGTCTTGTTTATGTTTTAAATAATAAAAGTTGTGGGTAATGATGTGAAGGCAGAGAAGTTTAAGTCAGCAGGAAATTTGAGTAAGATTTTAAAAATAAAAAAATAAAATGTTGAAAGTTTAAAGAATAAAATAAAATTTTAATTGTTTCTCTTCGTAAATGCGAGTTGAGTCTGTTACTAATATAACCTTGTAATCATCCTTGCATTTCGAAGTTCGTGTGACGTAACCCTGGGCAAAACAAGGTAAGTGGAAGACAAATAATTTTATGATTTAAATATATTAAATGTATGAATAATTAATTAACGTCACAATTGGCGCCGCGACCTAGGAACGAGTTCTAATTAAATAATAATTAAAATTCCACACCTACAGATGAATGCAAGTTTGATTCAAGGTTAAGTAACGGTACGTAAAAATTACGTAAAAGTGTGTAAATTAAATACAGCTTGAATGATATGTAGTATACGTAGTTAAGACATACAAGATGAGAAAATATTGAATATAAGATTGAAATTGTGATGAGGAATTAAATTGATTAGAGTAAATTAACAAGTCTTATAAAGAATAAATAATGGATACTAATGAAAGTATTAATAACGAAGTCAGCTTCTCTGACAGTCAAACAGAAATTCAGATAAGTAGCGACTCGGGAATTCAAACAAATGAAAGTAATCTAGAAAGTCAGTTGACCGAATCGAGAATAATGGAAGGCGTGACGAGTCAGTCGACGCCGACCTTAGTTAAGAAAGAAAATAGTAGTGATATGATAACTATGATGCAGTTACTATTGAATAAATTTGATAGCAAATTCGATGAACAGAAAAACGAAATCCAAGAAATTAAAAGTAGTGTTAATGAGAAATTTAATGAACAAAATAATGAGATAAAATTAATGCGAGATGAAATTAAACAACAGAATGTCAAGTTGAATGAGCGAGTAAGTGTAATTAATACAAATTTTAATAATATGAAAGAACAGGTAATAAAATCTATAAATAATAATTGTGAGAAGATGGTTAACGAAGTGAATAAAAATCTAGACAGAAAATTAGATCAGATAATGAATAAGTAGTTAGATGACAATGTTACGAATATTAATAATGACAAAATAGTGGAAGAGAATAAAATATTGAATAGTGATGAGATAGAGATAGTGAGTGAGAGTGACAGAGTAATGGGAGTAGTAATTAGCGTTGATGAATTAGAGAAAGAGTGGCAAGAGAGATTAGATGAGTATGTAGGGCAAAGGGCAAATTTTCCCCAAGTTTATGGTGAAACAGAGGTTTCACAGGTTGTTGATGAGGACAGAGTTTCCTCCAGTAGTTATGTGGGAGACATGGTGTCTCAAAATGATCCCTTAGTTTTTTGTGATTTAACTGGTAAAGCCAGGAGATGTAATAGGTATTTTGTGTGGCCCTTTGCATGGAGTGAGATAGTTCAGGGGGGTAGTGACAGGTGTTATGATGATGAAAGATGTTTTGAGAGAGAGTTGTGTATTGATAGAGAGATAGAATTATATCAGTTGAAGAGAAATTATAATGAGTTGATAGAGAGGTTAGAAGTGGTGAAGATAAATGATATAAAATACTTACCTTGTAAAATAGAGATTGATAATTATTTTGATGATACCTGTATAAATAATAATAACTTACCTGATGTTTTAATGAGTATAGTAAATGAATGTGATGAGAAAATAAATTACTTGATGTTGAATGAAAATACTTACGGAGACAGAATTGAAGTCACAAACGTAGACCGGTTTTATGAATCAATAGGTAATAATGGTGTCAAATATAATGTTGATAGGGGTTATTATAATAATAATAAATTGAGTGTGAGTAAGAATGAGAAGTGTTATAAAAAAATAAGACTATTATACAACGATGGCGGTTAGATAAGATATCAATAAATGGACATTTTAAATATATTAAATATTTTAATGTATGGCTATGACCTTGCTGAATTAGGAAATGAAGTGTGGTAAATTGAACAATTAATGATGAAGATTTGTAAATAAATTTTAGTGAAATCAATTGTGTTTGTATTGTAACAAGTATGTACTGTAAACTATGTGTATGTAGCAGAAATTGATTCTAATAATAACATTTTATTAGACAAAATATATAATGAGTTGGTAATTAATGAATTGTAATTGTGGAAGTAAGGTAATTAAATAAGTTGTATTTTTATTAATTGATGGAATTAAAGTAATTTGAGATGTTTAAATATTTTGATGGATTTAAATGTTGTATAAAGAAATTTTGATAATGAATTTAAATTATTTCATGAGATTTAAATTTGATAATAATTAATAAATAAATAAATGTTAAATTGTATTTAGTTGGTGAATCATACTATCGTTATTGTTTCAGAAGGTACATGGAGTTATTGGTGTTGATATTTTGTGTTTATGACAGTGTATGAGTCACACTGTAAGTATTAATTTTATAATGCAATTTAAATAAAGTAAAATGTTCAATGTCTAAATAGCAAACTTTAAATTAAATGTTATAAAGAAAATTTTTTTGGAAAAGTTAATGGTATGGTAAATGATAAATAATTGATAATTAATTAATAGAAGTCCAATTGAAATTAAAATATAATGATTATAATTTTATATGCAAATGCAAGGAAGGAAGGTGTGTAATTTCTGATCAACCTTAAATATGAATTGTTTGTTTTAATGAAATGATTGCAATGTTAATTATGAGTGTAGTGTATGTATTATGTTAAGAATGAAAAATTAATCAAGTAATTAATATACCCAAACATATAAGAGTTGACCTTCCGTGAATTGCAGTAGCGGTGTCAGCGTTGGCCTTATATGTCTTTTGGTAGTTTCCCCACATTTCGGGTGGTCACGGTTTCACCAGGCCCTGGCCGTGGAAGTATGTAAGTAGTTACAAAATTGGTGAATTTTGAAACTGAACCAGGGGGTAACAGGGGAAACTACATAACTATGGAACAGCGGCTATCGTCGAAGGTGTCGATAGTGCTGTCTTTAAGGGTGTGTGAATCATTTTAGTAGGATTACTGGTGTCCTCGGACATCAGTAATGCCGAATTTTTATGTAACGCTGAACCAAGAACGGTATAGTCAGCGATTATACCTTATACATGTAACTTCAGTTCTTGGGAATGCAAATGGACGCCACAGTCCACCATCAGAAAACAAGTGTGTGTGGTAAAGAAGCTGGCAGTTACAAGCCAGGGGCACAGATAACGCATCTGTGCGCAAGGTAAATACCTAGACCGACCGGCAGGTGGTTTACCTAATTGTAACTGGGTAAAGGGGGGATTTTAAGTAACGATGTAGTGGGAGTGTAACTGTAAATTGCAGTGAGAGGGTGACGACCTCTGTAAACAGCGGGCGGTCAACTTATAACACGACTCTATAGAGAGAGTTGGGGGTTGACAATCCATAGAGCTGTTCAGTAACTGTTGCTATGACTATGACTCAATGAGTAGCGATGTATGTCCCTATGAGAGCAACCAATTTTAAGTGATAGAGTCAATTATAATGTTCCATTTTGATTCGAAAATAATATTGTAATAGATAGGTTGTTTAGTAGTAAGTGATTTAAATGTGATGTGCTTTGTGTGATGATTTCAGAAAAGACTTTGCTAACACTCAAAAGACTTTCAAGTATATAAAATGTTTATCCGATTCTGTTTAGTATGTTTTATTGTGTCATTATTGTTAATATGTTAGTGGTAAGAATTATGAACATGTGCACTTTATATAATTTTGAAATATGTCAGTAGTAAGGTCATTCACCTTGCCAAGGAAATCAGCTGATCAGCTGTAGTGTATCACGGATAGTGATTTGCAAACTTTTCAATGTAACTAAATGCTTGAAGATAATTAATGTTTGAATATAATGATTTCAATGAGTTAAAAGATTTTAATTATATGATGGAAATAATTTGAGGGCGTTAAGAATTTTAAATGGTTTGTAAACGGTAGAAGTTGGGTAATTATTATTTTGTTAGGACATTTATATCAGTCCATGTTAAGTTTAAAAGGGTACTAGAGAGAGTAAGATTGTTGTGAATAAAAGTAATGTAGAATTTGAGAAGTAATAGTGACACAGTAGCTATGGGGATAATTCGTAAAGTAAGGAGATTGATATATTGAGTTAATAAATAAGTGAAGATATTTTGTAGATGAAAGTGATGTAATGGGAGAGTAATCAGTTGATGGTGATTTTGTAAAGGGGGTGGTGTGTAAGGAGTCCGCAACGACAGGCGTTGTGGCGGGAGGGGACAGATTGGCGCCGGAAAGGGTTACCTAGGGGGTGTCCAGGAACCAACATAAGGGAGTGAGCACTGGGAGGGGAATACACATCCTGAGTACAAAGGGGTAGAGAGTAATTTTTTTATATAAGGGTAGAATGATACGAAATGAGTTAGAGTAATAAGTTGGGGTCGGAGGATGATTAGTAGATGTTTTTGATCAAGAGGTGTCATATTAGATAAAAAGCTGTTAAGTGAGTAGTAGAGTAGAAAAGGGGTTAAGAGTAAATATAAATGCCAAGTTGTAAATTGAAATGTTATGAATAATTGAGTCACCCAAACTAATTGAGAACGAAAATGTTAATGAAAGAGAGTCATAGTAAAAATATAACATGAATTGAAACAAGTGACAGATTTTGATAGAATTTGAGAATAATGTAAAGCTATACAATGTGTAATTTCGGTCAATTTAAATGTCAATTTTATTGTTTATTGTAATAATACCCATGTTAATTTTAAATGTTTTATTTTATTATATTGTATTGTGTTTGAAGATAAAGAATTTTTGAAGATATTTTATGTATTTTATGATGTAACTTTGTGTAACATATGTATGTCAAGATCGTTGACTTGACCCAGAGAGATCAGCTGATGGTTGATGTTACAGACCAAACCAGTTTCTGGCAATTGATTGATGCAATTTGGCCGCTTAATTAAATTAAATGATTTTGATTTTGATAAATTAAAATTTTTTGGGGGGAAAAAAATTGATCTTGATGTCTGCCATATAAGTGAGGTTTGAATTTCGAGTGTATTATTGTTTATGTGTATTACTAGTGTTTTATTGAATTATATTGTTTAGAATATATGGGTAAACAAATGTTAGAGTAAGTGAATTCATGTTTAATAAGGTATTCAATTTGTTTTCTTTAGGATTGTTATTAATATTGAAGAGAATTGATAGATTTGATAGAGTCATGTAAAAGATTTTATTTTTTGATTTTGAAGAGAGAAATGGTAACAGAACAGATTGATTTGGAACTTAGATGAAATTTTAACCAAAGTTAATTATTGGAATTTAATTTGTTTGCTCTATCGTAATTTGAAGAATGATTTTAAAATGTTTAAGGAGTGTTTAGGATGTATTAATAAGTATATATATGCGCCCAGTATTGCTGAAGGCGGCAGCATGCATGACAAGGGGGAACATATCGGTTGAGGATCTGGCATGGTATAAGACCAAGGGTTTGGATCTTGGGGGGTGGCATGTTAGAAGGTTACGTGCGCTGTGGTGCGTGTCTGTTTGATTTTATGGTGTTGGGATCTCGGATAGAGAAGTCCAGTAATATCGCTCAGGTGCAGCCATAGTCTCCGAGCTAGGGGGGTAGTTTACCCATGATGTGTAAGACTTAATGGGGGGTTGTTGGCACCATATCCTCACCGATCCTCTTAGGGGTTTAGCAATGAGATTTCTTCTGTTTCGGCAGAAGATCTCTCATTGGGGGGTATTGTAACGGGGCAAAAAGGGGTATTATATTTTGTTGCAATTTTATTCCATTTTATTCAATTTATACGGGCACAAAACCGCGAGTCACCTACATAAAACGGTTCAGTGCGTTGAAGGTGGCGTGGTCAACAACGGTTTAATTCACAGAATTCCAGTGCGCACATGCCTGGGCTTTCCGTTGGGGAGAAGAGTAAAAAACTTTGTAACTAACAACCAGCTACAATGGAATGCGTATGTTCAACAACGCAATACAATTCTAAGAACTGTAGTACAGTGCGACACGCGCAAACACCAGCAGGCGCGCAACCGACGCCGAGAAGCTAAAACAACATGGCCTGGAGATGATATTTTTCCAACATGTGCTCCTGTGCTGGCGGAAACATAATGAGAAATCCCGCCCATTTGTGTGACGTGCAGCGAGGCAGTGAGATTTCGTCGACGTCCAACCCACAGGAGTTGCACTTGTTGAATGTGCAGTGACCGGGACTTTAGCACCAGAAGGCATTGATGTCCGTCTTGTTCAAAAAAGTTGAGAAGTGGGGTTTTCTGTTAACCCTCGTGGCAGTGCTCAACCAACGCTTCGTCTGGCCAGGCGAACTACCAAACGTGGAGCCTCAATAAAATTTAAAATTTAATTAGAAAAGCTATCCGGAGTAAAATGAAGCAGCAAAATAAATAGTGAGTGTAGTGGTTGACAGAGAAGAAGAAAACATGGAATAATAAACTTTTTGGGACACTGTAAAAGGGACTTGGTGTGAGTCGCGCCACGCTTTCGGGGAGGACGCCACCGAAATACGTAACAGTACAAAATTAAATTATTTTTTATGAGATCTTTAAAGTAAGTAAATGGGGTTGGGATAAATTAACGGAATGAGAGTAGAGTGTGCAGCAATCTGGGTCGTCTATAAGAAAATAAAATAATTAGGTTCATGTATTAAGAAATATCTATTTGTCTGTATAAAAAATGATTCAAGGTCTTGTTTATGTTTTAAATAATAAAAGTTGTTGGTAATGATGTGAAGGCAGAGAAGTTTAAGTCAGCAGGAAATTTGAGTAAGATTTTAAAAGTAAAAAAATAAAATGTTGAAAGTTTAAAGAATAAAATAAAATTTTAATTGTTTCTCTTCATAAATGCGAGTTGAATCTGTTACTAATATAACCTTGTAATCATCCTTGCATTTCGAAGTTCATGTGACGTAACCCTGGGCAAAACAAGGTAAGTGGAAGACAAATAATTTTATGATTTAAATATATTAAATGTATGAATAATTAATTAACGTCACAGCCATTTTGTTGTGGACTTGGAGGGGGGAGATTGGTGGCAGTCTGGCAGCCATTTAGTTGTGGAATAGGGCTGTCTGTGAGTGGTTGAGTGAGATAAGCTAACCCCTTCTTTGTGTTATTTGAAGTGTTAGATTGAATAATTGCAAAATGGTTAAAAAAAAAGGACCTGTTTTCAATTTGAAAGGGAAAGGAGTATCTTGTAAATATTGTTTTAAGGAGTACAAACAGTCACATTCCAACAAAATGGAAAATCATATAAAAAAGTGTTTCAAGTGCCCTCAGGATTTAAAAAAAGTGCTTAAGTACAATGATTGAAAAACCTATTAAAAAGAAAAGCCCTTATAAACCCTTAATAGTTGAAGTGGAGGATTTCAACAAACCAGGACCAAGCTCAGGATCATTTAAATCAAGTTCTTCCAGTGAGTTTCTTCCCCAACCTGTTTCGTCCTCAACTCCAAAAGGAATCCCTTCATTTGTTGACCACATGGATATTCAAACCAATGTAAGTAAACATTTAAAAAATACACAAACATTATTAGACCTACTTCAAATGTTGGCTATAGGCTTTAGAGAAAACTAGGCCTAAGGCCTAGTATATTATCCATCCAAAAGGTTTTACTTAAGTTTGTAAATGAACAAACATGAGGTTTACGATGTGCAAAATATATATTATAACAGTATTAAACATGTTGTTGTGTGGTGTAAGTGTGTGAGCACCTACCTGCTGTCCGATCTTGCGGTTTTCTTCCGACTAGGGCGTGTGGATTTTGGATTTGATTTCGCAAGTATGTAAACTCAAGTGTATAACAACAGCACACTAAATTTGTTATTTTAAAAGTGAAGAGTTTTGTGAGGTTGGTAGGCTCCGTAGTACAGCAATAAAAAATACAATGTGGGGTAATAAAAACAGGGTTTATTACTCCAATCACACACAAGAATGAAATGCTTATAAATTCAAATCTTCTTACAAACTAAACAGTAAATAAATCTTGTATAATGTTTTCTAAATGATTAATAATTTTCAGAAGTTGAGCTCATTATTTTCAAAGAAGTTATTTTAACTAAGAATTTAATTAATCAATTTAATTTAATTCAATTTAATTTCAATGATTTTAAAAAATGATTCTAATGCAATAAAAACTCTAATGTTACTTGGAAATATTCAAAAAATAAACTGGCCGTGACAATCTAGTTCACGCCCCTTTATTTACTAGTGATCTGACTCACGTATACTGCAGTATGAGCAAATTATTTAATTCTTTGTTAAGATTTGTATAGCGCTTTTCTCTTTATCTACTACTAATTCTTAACTAAAGCTTATTAATTACTTATACTGGCTATACAGATTATCACACGTGAATAATTCTTATTTAATTAGAGTCTTTGATTTATGGCATCTGAATGATTTATATTACATTGATTTTAATTAAAAAGAAAGAAAAATTGAACTGTTGAAAAATAAATAACGTGATTTTGACTTTCCTGGTTCTGAAGAGGATTGTAGAGATGCTCCTGGAAGTCCCTCGCTGTCCTTGTCCAATCGGGTAGAGATAGTGATCTACTGAGCGTCCTGGGTTTTGGCGGTGAGCTCGGAAATCAGCAACACTCTGCTCTCCTGTTATTGATGAAGTTTTTACGTCTGTAGTTTTCTGCGAGAACTGCTTCAGGTCCCTCGTCGATTCACGTTCCACGTCAGCGTGTTTCGTTACGAGTTGTCGCTCTGCTCGTCAGCTAATTCACAAGTGGTTTAGACGGCCTCTCTGTCGTATTCTTGAAGTAATGTCTTGTAGATCTCTTGCGTGCGTACGCCCACAGTTAATGTAGTGCACGATACGCTTGTTTGTTGATGTGGAAGAGTATCTTGACTGGACGCTGTAATTACGAGTCATTACAGTTGATCTGTTTTATGATGATCGTAATTAGGCGTGTTGACCACGTAGAGTCTTCAAATGAGTCTTCAAAAAACTATGGTTTTGAGACGGTTGAAGCTGTACGTCTGTTCTTCTTGAATACTGGCAGTCGAGTGTTTGATCAGCCCCAAAACTCCGCGTTAATTCCAATTTCTTCGAATGATTTGATTGGCTGACACACTCTCCCTACTACCCAAAATTTGAATCACCTCACCCCGTGAGAACGAAACTACTTTCCCACAGACTGAGAATTTATATTATTATTAATATTCTTAACACAATGGAACTGAATTGTCGTTCCGGATTTCCGGTGGCACTTTATATTGCAATTATCTTGGCTGCAAGCCAAGTTGTGCTAATTCTAAAATATACGTTTGGTAGATAATTCTTATAGCTATAACATATTAAAAGCTCTTTTATGTAGCTCAATTATTACGGAATTTATTAACATAAAATTAATTAACTCTGTTATTATTTAATTATATTGCATAAAATTCGCACACCCTATTATTAATATTTCGGCAAACGTTTTGGCTATAATGGATTTCACCTGAATTTACCGGTTTCCGAAATATTAATAATTGAAAGTTTGGGCGTGGTCCTATTCGTTACACAGTGAGATGATTATGTAACGGTCGCGGGCATAGGCGTGTTCGCCTTAATACTACGTTAACATGATCGTTACAACATATGAGTGGAGTTTCCACTATTAAAATTTATTTAAACATCAATATAGTATACCCTTAACATATAACTCCAAATTTATGATATTTGGTCCTGTTATAATATATATTATTATAACAAATTTCTCACTTCTAGATCTAGGCTACCTGGCTACCTCATCTTCTACATATCCTAACCTCATCAACAAATGTTAAAACAAACTAGACCAAATGTAATTTTAAGCTTTAAGGATGTTTGATGTTTAAGTTAAATAGGCAAGTAGGACTGTAAAGGAATATTTTTGCTGCAAATTGTTAATGCATGTGTTTATTCGGTACTTGTGTATCATATAGTAGACTACCTTTAGCCTACCTTGCACCGCGGCGGTTAGATTAGGTTAGGATGCTATTTTGTTTAACTAATCTTTGTTGACCTTATAATTTGTTAAGAAGCTATGTTATTTAATGATTGAACTAAGTTAACTAATTTACAACATTAAGACAAGCCTACTTTTTGAGTCTAATGGTATGTTGTATTTTTTCAGGAGATGCTGAACCAAAGCCTCGCCAAGGCCATATTCGTCAGTGGATCTCCCTTGTCCATGGTAGAACATCCACTTTGGATTGATTTTTTCAAAAGAATCAGGCCTTCCTTCCAGTTGCCTTCAAGATATCAGCTATCCTCTACTTACTTAGATGCTCAGTACACAGAAACGCAAGGTAACATAAATAAGCAACTAGAGGAGGCAAAAAATCTCCATCTGCAGTGTGATGGCTGGAGTAACCTCAAAAATGAATCGATTATTAACTTCATAATTTCAAAGCCTGAACCAATGTTTGTTGAGTTTGTAATGACTAACAGCAACAGTCACAATGCCGAGTACCTTGCTCAGCTTATTACAAATTTAATGGAGAAGTATGGACCAGAAAAGTTTCTGGTGGCGATTGGTAATAATGCTGCAAACATGATTGAATCTGGTAAAGGTTAAGTTTCCTCATATTGTTCCTCTCGGGTGTCTAGCTCACCTATTAAACTTATTGTGCTCAGATATTTTAGGCTGTCAAACAATCAAAATTTTCATGGCAAACGCAGTTTAGGTTGTCAAAACAGTAAAACACAGCCACATATTACAAGCATTGTTTGATGAAATATCAGCTGAAAAAAATTCAAAGATAGGATTTCACTGAAGTTCCCAGGAAAGACTAGGTGGGGGAACCATCTTTTCTGTCTTGAGAGTTTGCAGTCAAACAAAGTTGTCCTACAAACCTTAGTTGTCAACGAAAAGGTGCAATCATACCTGAAGCCTGAAATACAGAAGAGAGTTCATGATGATGATGTTTTCTGGGTGAGAGTTGACAAAATGATAGAGCTGATGAACCCAATCGTTCATTTGATTACGGCTTTTGAATCCAATAAGCCTCAAGTTCATAAAATAGCCAAAATGTTCAATGAGTTGGAGGCAATTCTCATCGAGAAGCTACCGTCCTCTCCACTGCAATCTGCAAAAGAAAAGGCAATCTTGGCTAAATTCCAAGCTAGGAAGGAATTTGGTGTATCGTCTATTCACCTTGCAGCTAATGTTCTTGATCCAGCAGCACAAGGTAGTAATCTGAAGCCTATCAAGATGCTTGATGCAATAAGCTTTGTTTGTGACACAGCAAAGAACACAGGATTAGATGTTGTTCAGGTTAGAGAGAACTTAGCTGATTACAGGGACAAACAAGGAATTTGGTCCAGACAATTTGTGTGGGAAGTAGTGGGTCTTGATGAAGAGAATCGTGTAAATCCTTTACTGTGGTGGCAAGGTTTGAGAGGAACTTGTGAACTGGTGGAAGTTGCTATAAAAATTCTTGGGGCACCCGTTACGTCTGCTGCCACAGAGCGAACTTTCAGCACTTTTGGCTGGATACATAGTAAGAAAAGAAACAGACTTACATCTGAGAGGGCAGCAAAGTTAACATATCTCGCATACAATTGGAAATTGATGCATGGAACACCTAAGCTCCAGAAAAAAACCGAACAGAGTAGTCCAGAGTCTTTTTTCTGGACTCCAGACAAAGACAAAGGGGGAAAAACCCCAGTATCCAATGAAGAACAAATTATAGGCCTAGAGTTTGAGGAATCAGAAGAATCTGAGCCAGAACTTCATGACACTTCATCAGAAAAAAGTGATGAAGATCAGGAAACTGAAGAAAGTGATTAAAAAGCGGTAATGGACAATTTCATTAATTTTTTTTGCAGTAGATAATCTACCTATCTACGCTACCTAATATAAGACAATTATACTTCATTTCAAATTAATTTATCAACCTAATTTGTTTTCTTTTTTCAATAGTTACTATAGCCTATTATGTATTATTCATAAGCCAATTAAAGTATTGAACCCATTAAAGAAGTAAAAAAGTTACGTTTAGTCCAACATTTTTTTCCCAATAACAAAACTAACACTCAAGCAACACTTTCAATATGTCTACCAAACCACTAAAGAAGCAACATTGCAAAACAACTTTTCCAATACAATATATCAGCTTAAAAAAATTATTTATAACCGTTGCCTTATCAATATATCTTTAAAATGAATAAATGCCCGGGAATTTATGGATTTTGGGCATTTAACCTGGGCATTTGCCCCAACTTACAAATGCCCGGGCATTTTACATCATAATCTCAGGTCGAAGTTCTTGTGACTACAGAAAATATTGATAAATGGACTAATAAAAGTACAAAATTTTACAAATACAATATAAATATTATAGAACAGGTGATATAAAGTACTTATAATTACAGTGGTAAACTATAGCTATGGGAATTAGCGGTTGGAGGTTATTTACATTTAGTAACTTTTATGTTTTAAAACATATTCCTTAAAAAATCAATGTTGGATTGAGATAGTTATTCAATTTGAGGTGTTTGTTAAATAAAATCAAGTTCAAGTGTTTATTAAAAGTGATAAATGATGTGGAAAGTGTAGTTCACTTATGGTTGATTTTCTTGTGTTTTTACTGTGAAGTCGTATTTAAAATATACTTAACAATCCTTCGTCTCTCCTATCCAGGGTAATAATTCTTACGAATACTGCTGCTTGTCCTTTCTTGGGTGGTTCAGTTAATTCTGGGTTTCAATTTTCGTAGTTCTCTGGTTAAGATGTTTATTTTCCATCAGTCATCCTGGTTATGCCAGGTTCCATTGTTCATTTATGTGTTTCATATATTTTCTTCCTTCAGTTGGTTTGTATTCCAATCTTGGGATTCTTCAGCAATCCTCCTGGTTAATTTTAATTTCTTCTGGTAAATTTATTAATTCGTGAGTATTAGTGTTACTTCTGGGTTTTAATTTATTAGTTTGAACATTACTTTTGATAAATTTTGTTGAATTAATTATTTTTTATTCTTTGTGGTTTTAATACATCTGCCCTCATCAAGCTCTAATAATGGAATGATACAATTTATTAACGGTTTTTTTCTAACAAGGTTTCATTGTTATGGCAACTCTCCTTCTAAACACTAGTTCCCATTGGTTGATAATTTATAACATTGTTATATAAACTAACGTTTTTCTATACAAAATTATTAAAAATCTTTAACTTATTATAACTCCCTTTAACTACCTGTAATCTCAAATACAATAATACCATTAGTTTGCTTTTTGTTTACAAATTATTTTGATACCTCACAAGTTTACTTTTTGTCAACTTATAACAGATTACTATTTTTTTCATTTGGTTTTTCTTTTGTTAATTACATTTAAACTAATTATTATCTATCCAGTTTTGTATCCTACACTATTATTATGAAACCTAAACAGATTATACACTTTATTTTATCAATAGCTATTGCTTTATCTTAAATTTCACAAATTTCTGGTTATCAGTTCTAGGCCTAAATGCCTACAGTTCATAATTCACCTACCCTATACTCAATACAATTGCTTATAGTCATTTTTGTTAATTTTATATGTTACTAAACATAATTACTGTAACAAACTAACTTAAATCATAACATCTGATTAATTTTAATCATCATATAATACAATATAACTACTTAATAACGGGTCATTCCATATCAAATCATCCAGAAATGTTAGGAAATGACACCCACCCTCACAGAAAACCTTGAAATCTTGTGTAATTGAAGTTTACCTAGATATATGAACATTTCCAAAATTTAAATGTTGCAGGTTAAGTACTTTTTCAGTTATGATCTAAAGAAGTTATATGGATTCAGGAACTCAGGTTTTCCATAGAGGAGCTCCTTTATAATTTAAAAATGCAATAGTTCCAACAGTTTTTGCAGTAGAACCTTGAATTTTTTTTAATTAAAGAGGAAGGTTTATTATATTTTTATGTTCATGCTCTTTATATTGAATATTCATAATCTATGTCTTAGAAAAAAAATGTAAATAATTTCTTTTAAACAAACTCGATACATGGGCATTATAATTTTTTTAAGGTATTGCCCCCTCATAGATTCCTTTGAAAGTTTTACAATATTATTATAAATCTTTCTTTATGTCACACAAAAAGAATCAGTTTGTAGAAATGTAGAAATACGTAACTTTTGGGTAAAGAAGGTAATTGTAAGAATTTTTATTTAAGGCGGGATTTTCATATAAGGCGGGAATTTTGAAAAACACAAAGTTCGATTTTATTGTTTTGTTTTGGACTTGTACAATAATAATTTTGATAAAAATAAAGTTAAGACGTTTGATTGGGAAAAACAATGCTTTATTCAAATGTCTTAAGTTTATTTTTATCAAAATTATTAGTTTACTTAGGATTCTGTCAATCATTTTTTCAATTTATTAGAACTATTTTACTACTAATTATTTACTCTAGGAGCTAATAAGTTCCTGTACTACATTTCACAAGTAAATATAACAAAATATGTCTCAAAACAATAAAATCGAACTTTATGTTTTTCAAAATTCCCACCTTATATAAAAATCCCTCCTTCTGAGCTCTTGTACTGAGTTGCATCACATAGTTCTTTGTTAGTCATAAATTTAGTTGTTGCAGTTTTCAACTATTCACTTCCAAAACAAAAGTAAGTATTATGTATTGAAAATAGTAACAATAATATTAAAATAATAATTTGAAATACTTTTGTAATGAAACAATGGAATAGCATGATTTTGTCATTATTTAATCTCTTTTTAGGTTAGGCCTACATCTCTTGGATTATTTATGATAAATGGTGCTTTTATGCCTCAAGCAATATGGAAAGTACAAGTAGGCAGTGTTTTCTTGGACAGTACCTTCAAGATTCATGTGATAGTGCCCTGACAAGTGTGAATGAACTGACTGATGAAGAACAAGAACTTATATTATGGCGAAGCAATAGTCATTCATACTATTTATCTGATTCATATGTGTGTGTTAAACACAAAGACAGGTACCTGCACAGATTCTCTCTACATAAGAAAATTTGCTGTGATCCCTTTAAGCGCCATAAATGATCTGTTTTATCTGGATTGCGTGAAGTTAGTTTAGAAAAGGCAAAGGACTTCAAAATTAGAGGACTTAGCATTGTTCCTGGGGAAAAAATGTGCCCAACCTGTACCAAACCTATTAGTGAAAAACAAGCAAGTGACGACTCATCATCAGATGATATAAATGTCAGTAATGTGAAGGTGCAGACTCCTGAAAAAGCTGTGCTCAATACTAGCTTAACTAGCCTAGGAATATCTCCTGAAAGCTGCATTCGGTTGTTCGGCATAGTCGGTCTGCAGCAGCCAAACGTAAATTGGAATCAGCAACTGGGGCATTAAAAACTAAAATTTCACATGTATATCAAGTTGAGCTGGTTACTGAAGCTAGTAATAGCCCTGACAGTGTTTTAACAATACTTGAAGAAAAGGCAAAACATCACGATGAACTCATGGATAAAATAAAGCAGAAAATTAAACATGCAAATAATCATGAAAAAATTCAATTACTCACTCTTGTGCCACAAACCTGGTCTAGACAAAAAGTCAGTTCCACATTTCAAGTTTCTGAATATTTGGTGCGACAAGCAAGAGCTCTTGTAATTGAGAAGGGTATTTTATCGATGCCTGAGCAAAAAAGAGGAAAGACATTACCACATGAAACAGTGCAAAAAGAAAAGAGTTTTTATTTAGATGATGAAAACTCGAGAATAATGCCTGGGAAAAAAGACAAAGTGAGCACCAGCAAAAATACATATGAACAGAAGCGTCTTGTTTTAAGTAATTTAGCCGAAATCTATTCTCTCTATAAAAAGAAGTATCCTGAAGACAAAGTAGGATTTTCAAAATTTGCTTCTCTTCGACCGAAACAGTGTATACTCGCAGGATCATCAGGAACACATACCGTATGTGTCTGCACTTGCTATGTTGCATGTGCATATGACTCTTCTTGGTATTTGGGGATTGTTGAGAAAGTGAATGGTGAAGAAAGAGATGTTACAGTAAGGTTCATGCATCCTCATGGACCATCCCCGTCCTTCTATTGGCCTGATAATGATGTTTGTGACGTCCCATTCTCTCATATTCTATGTGAAGTTGATATCACCACAGCAACAGGTCGTACTTATTCTCTAAGCAAAGAGTCTTCAAGACTGGTGGAAGAAAAGTGATCCTCGTACAAAAAAATATTAAATGTGACCATTAAAGTGTCTGTCACATGTGTAGTTCCAAATGAACTTGAATGCAGATTGCAGCATCAGCATTTTGTGTAGTGTTGACATAGTACTGATTTTTGAGAAAGTGTTCAAATACTATAAACAAAACTCTAGGTATCATTGCATTGAGTTAATTCAGTTATGACACAGAAGTTACCATTGTAACAAAGTTAGTGTTCATATCTTATGTAATGTATGAGTACATTTTATAGTTTGTAGTTTTGTTTTATATTGAAATTTTTGTTGCATTTGTATATTTTTATGCTCACTTATATTGTTAATGTTTCTTAGGTAGTTAACAGTATTTCTATTAAGGATATTGTGGGAATGTTAATGGCTGAATGGAAATGTTCTCAAAATTCACGACGAGTGTTTTGTGTGAGTACCATTCATTTCTCAAAACTGATTTTTTTGCGATGAAACTTTACTATTTGTAGATCACTTTCCAATTTTTTCAATGATTTTCAGAGGGGGGCAAGTGTCCAATTTTTTTTTTAATTTAACCAAAAAATAAATAAAATTAATCTACAAAATTTTATATGGCCAATTCTTTCATGTTTTCGTAAACCACATGTCACATATCAAATATTGAACACAGATTGTTACAATTGTTACCAGTAGTAAGAGGAAATCCCAATGCTACTTTGAGAACAGATTATGACCATAAAAACAGTCATGTTATATACAAACAATTAAAAACCAAATGACTATTATGAAGAAAACCAAATGTAAACAAACAATGACAAGCAAGTTATTTATGAAAAATATAACATATAAACTTGTGTAAAAATAAATGAAAACATTATCAAAAGTTAGAATAATATCTAATGCTACTTTGGAAATCCAAACCAAGTAGAACAATAACAATTTAGTTATTGTATTAACAAAAAATAAATGACTACTATGATATGACACAACATAAACAGAGCCATTACTGAAAAATTGAAGGGTTCTGAACTAATTAAAAGATAACCATTGTATATAATAAATTAGGTACTATGTGTGTACACTAATTACAATCATTACATGATATGATTTATATAGAGAAAACCAAAAATAAGGTGAAAAAATAGTATAAGAGAGATAGAAGAGGACTGAAACTATGTAAATATTAAATTAACCACAGTCATATATAAATATTATAGTGTAAAATTGTGTAAATAAACTTTACTAGTATTATTAGATTGTAATATTACTGTTTTAATTAAGGAAAATTAGTTTTAAGCACATTTATGGAAAATCAAACATGGACGCTTAATGACGCCATAACGAGATTTGTGTAGGGAACAATTATTCCCAAATTGTAAATCAAACCAATTGAGATATAGACTCAAAGTGTTTATTTAAGAAGTGTTTTATTATAATTAAGTAAAATCTGGTGTAACAGACTTATAAAAATAAGATACACCAGAAATAATAAATAAAATCGTTATTGTGATAGAAGTGATGAACGGAAAATATTCATTCTTAGACTTAAATTGACAAGCAGAATGTCCGCAATTCACTGACATCAACCATTTAACGATAGGACGTAAATTAAGAAAGTTATAGTAATTTTAAACTTTTCAGTTAAATTTTTGTACCAGTGCTGACGTCAAAAAGCCTCAACACCAAACTCGATTTTGTCAAAAAATTAAATATTTTAATAAAACAAAGGCTTTTGGGTCAGAGAGTATAGCGCTTCCAACCAATAGAATGAATGACTTTCGACAGACTCACAGGAGACGCTTAGGGAAAACATTACAGTACACGTCTAGCTTTTCAACCGATAGGTCACGCAACTCGACAGACATGAAGAAGTTTATATTTCGAATTTTGTGCACGACATATGTATTACGTGACCAGCATACATAACCTTTAACACTACACCAATATATACGAGTGAAAAGTGCGGAGTTATTTAATTAAACAAGTACGGTCAGTGTATAATGTCGACCATACTTGCGAGTGATGTGATAAATAAGAAACAGGGAGTACAATTTTATTTAAATCATACTGAACAAAAATAATAATTTCGTAAATAACTAACTTTTGATACTACGCAAGTCAAATAAGGCGGAGTATTGAAAACAATGATTAAATTATCAGAGTTAAAGAAAAATTTAATTCACAATTATTAAAATATTATAAAAAATATTTTAATTATTTATAATAATTTAAAGTATCATGTTTAAAATAATTATTACTGAATACAAGAATATTTAGTCACTCATTTGACTAAACTTATTTTTCTTGAATTTTTTCGATGTTTTGAAATATACTTTATTAACTTTCATACCATATAAATAAATGTAATTCTGATAATAGTATATCAAAGTATTACGAATGATATGTTTATATGTATAGATTAAGAAATAATAACTGTTAAGAAATACTTATCCATTGTAACAACACCGGTTATAACTAACCTCTGAATCGTCACGGTAACTTGACAATTTCAATATTACCGATCTGTTCTCAAGTAACATCCAAATCAGATAGAACTACTAACAAGAGTTTTTTTTTATAAATTTTTCTTTTGTGAATCGATAATTTTTAAAACGAATTATTAAAAGAAAGTAATACATTTTTAACTACTGTACAAGTCATACAGCTTGATAATTGTAAACTAGTATTATAAGATGCGTGCGCATTCCCGCGTACGATAGTACCATAAATATCAGACATATGGTATCAATTTTTGATTTTTATATTTCTTCGCTTATTATTAATTATTGTTAATTTTATATCGTTAATTATATTACATCTTGTGCCTGGTATCATGTTACCTAAAAGAACCTTACGAAATATGGTAATTCACTGAAACAAAATAACATAACCTATTGAAGTTAAACTATTGTACCAATAACAGGTCTACCAGCCTTGAGAATTGGACAGAGTCTTATTTGAATTTTTAATTGTAATCAGTAATTGAAAGGTTGTTAGTTTTGATTATTAATTGTCAAAGAGTTTATGATTTATTAAATTGTTAATAAACCTCCACTTTTGTTACCAGTGAAAGGAGTATCATTTCTATTAAAAATAAGTTCATTTATTTTTTAGCCAGTTCTACCACAGGTGGCGGAAGAGTTTAAAAAGATCTAACAATAATTCAGAATAATAATTAGATATTACTTCATTTATTTTGTGTGTGATACTAGATTAAATATTCGATCTGAATATTTACTTGTATATAAAGTGCATGTATTTCAGAAGAAACGTCACAGAACAGGACTGAAGTATTCACGTGTGGTAAGTGAGGGAGGTGTACAACAGAGTGCGCAAACCATTTTAAAAATAAAAGAAGTGGACTATTATTACGCACCCATTAAAAACAATACAATAACTCTAATAACCTTAATAATTACAATTACATCTTTTAATAAACAACATTATTTTAGATACCGGTGCGTGTCTACACTCACACGAACACACCAAAATATATCGAACACACCAATATAACTTGTTCTTTAACAAGTTGGCTAGCCCAACAGTGTGGCAGAAGTGAGTGAGGATACACTACATCAAAATATAAACATATATCCACCCATCATAATCTACACTTGTATCTGAATCTATAATTTTATATTATAATATGCTAAAAAAATTAAAACTACCGAAATATGCAATTATATGCACAATAAAACACTATCAGTCTTCATCAAAATACTTGGAATCAAGTTTAAATCAAGCTGAAACCTGAAATAATGTCAAGGAAAAAAATATGACATATCATAGAAATCCGCCCCCTACTTATAACTGTCCCTTATAATTTACACTGTTTAGTTATTATATTTGGGTTAATAGATTACTTATAATCTATTATTACAAGTTTATTTCTTTATTTCTGACTACACTGCACTTTCTTAACTAGTGTGTTTATGTAGTTCATTTATTAACACTGGGTCCTATAATGGTTCATTATTGATTTATGATAATCTTTCTTATTCATTTATCACTTTTTCATGTACCGGTATTTATTATCACTGGGTCCTATCAAAGTTTATTCCTTATCACCGCTTTCCTAATGAATTATTGTTACTCAAGTTCATATTATATTAGTGTCTTTTGATAGTTTACTTCAAAAGTAATTTGTTCAGTGTATTTGTTTTTACATTTCATTTTCTTTTTATCTTTCCTATAGGTTACATATTATTTATTTTCCTATCTAATTTTGTACTTTTATTTATATATTATTCTTTTTAACACTTGGGTGCTTATAACTGTTGTTATATTGTGGCTTGAATTATTTTCTCTGCCTCACCTTATCCAATCTATTGGGTCTAGTCATCGTCATTGTCTAAGTCAAAATCAGTTAGTAGTGTTGTTCTATCATTTCTCTTTTAATAATTTTTTATTTTCCTTTAGTATACAGCTTTTCCTCCATTAATTATACTTGTAAAATTGGTGCTATCGTAGGTCACGTTACAACCTACAGTGCTTACTATACTGATGATTCCTGGAAAATGTTTTCCCCATAAAGGTACACTTTTCTTTGAAGCCATACAAACATGTGTCCATAATTTTTTTATCAGTTCGTCATACCATGTTACTTATTTTGACACAGACTTTGTTTTTAAATTCCTATTTACCAGAAATTATAAGACTTTTGACATAATTTTAGAATTATTTTGAGAAGGAAACAACAATTGCTTATCAATTGAATGCTAAAATTTTATGAAACCTCAGAGTCAAAATGTTTGCAGAAGTTATACAGTATACTCTGTTTCACATAAACTTCCAAATTGACAGCTGTAGGAATACACTGCAATACTACTAGCAAACTGTTGTTTACAATGGAAGTTTGAAGCGTTTGACAGATTTAAAGAGTTGTTAAAATATTTGTCCTGCTTTATCTAGTCTGAAGATGCGTTTCATCTTATTTATAGGTTTCAGGGTGCAGTAAATTTAATATGGTCTTACACAGAAAATCTTTGACAAATAATATTAGAAATCGTGTAGAAATTATAATTTTTAATAACTTGAAATACCATAATGGACAATGGAACAATATTTCATAGTTTGTAAACTGTATATAAAAAGGAGAACTGGGACTGATTGAATTCATGATCCGCTGAGACCACTTTGAAGAGTTTTCCAGTAACATGAAGTTATATTAATGATATTCATGTCACTGATATAATTTCTGACAGCCTAATAACCAGTGGCGGCTGGTAATGTTTTTGACGGGGGAGGGGGGGAATTTGTTTGGACCCATATATAACAAAAGTCACCAGTAGAAACTAAATTATTGCTATTATCATGAAATAATTGTAAAATTGAACCTTTTGCTTTACTACTAAAAGTATTGTTAATATCAAAAACCTACCTTGCAAACTACCAATATTTAAACAGTGTTTGAAACTGAAATTATTTATAACCCTAAGCGGTTCACGTTCCTAAACTTAAATACTTAATAAATTATGTTATTAAATGCATGCATTGCTAAATAAAATATATTTGTTCCCTACCCTATTTGTTTCTAACAAATACGCACAGAACACACAGGCTCAGGCCTACACAGAATAAGTTACACGTTTATGTACACAAGGTTCGACAAAAACACTATCTTACACAGAATACACTGCCTAATAAAGAATAAATTATTAGAACATTACGTTTACACAAAAAATACAACAAGAACACAATCAAAACTATATAAAACACAAGAGAAAATATATGACCTTAAACAGCAACAGAGAAATTTTGAACAACGCTCTGGTTCTCTACAGAGATGGGCGATCCGCTCGTGAACTGATTCAAAGAACTGGTTTGCTTTACTGAGCGAAAAGAACTTCTCTATGAAAAGAGCCGCTAAATTAGACAGCGGGCAGAGCCCCTCCTATAATGGCTGCTGCTGATTTAAAACATAGACATGTGTACACGTCCTCTTGCTCCGCTCCCTGCAATACCCACCTAAGCAGGGAGGGCGACAGCGAAAGCGTCCAGCTGCGGGACCATGCCGAAAACATCGGGTGATCGCTATTAGTCACCCCAAAAATATCTTTCACATAAGGATACTACACATTATAGTTATATTATTATGCCGGCAAGGTGAGGTTATGTTTGCGCAGGTGTGGGTTTTGCAAGCTATAATAATATTAAATTTAGTCTTGAACTTGTCCTGTAGGTTGTATAACAATATTTGACTATCCCATTACTTTCAGTACATTTATAACGCACTCTTATACTGGTTAAATCCACATACATTAAATTAGTGGTACCTTTAGAGCTACCAACCTCCAACCTTAGTCTAGTATTGAGGTTGGCTGATATACCTGTAACAGGTATTTTGGAACGATATTTTTGTGGAACGGATGTAACAGTGACTGAAAAGTTGAATTACCTGTTATTCGCGGTGACGCTGTTCCGAGTCGAGGCACGCCCCCTACACTCCTATACAGACACACACACACACACAAAGTATGCAAGTAACAAAACGAATACGCCAAGGCCAAATACTAGGCGTACAAAAATATCGCTGGTACGCAAGGAACAACCAGTATTTCAAATACTAGGTATTTTAAATACTAGGGGTATCACCGATACACAAGGAACAACACGTATTACAAATACTAAGCGTATCAGAGGAACAGTAGTATTTTAGGAACACCTAGTGTTTTAGGAACAAGTAGTATTTTTATATGAAGCGTATTTAGAGTAGAAAGTAGTACGAAGCCACTTTTTCGTCCTGAATACTTCATTCTGCGCAAAGAGACGAAGCTGTTTTTAATAGAGGAAATAATTCATCCTGCTGTTACATTTATTCTCGTGTGATATGCAGATATATAATACAGATTATATGCTAATAAATTATATATTATACTAGTCACCAACTTGTAACTAAAATCGGTTGGTAAAACTTTGTTTTTACTCAAAAAAACTTTTTGTTCCGAGTCGTTAGTGAAATAGTTGTATTTAATTATATTGAGTTATAACCTATCGAGTGGCTGATGTTGATAAGCTATATTATACTTTATTAATGTGATTTTAACTTCACTACACATCTCACGTAAATGATGAGATTGTTGTAATGGACATTTATGCACTTTATCTAGTCCTGTTCCTTATATATCTGCAATGCATTTAATTTACTTTTGTTGTTGCTTATTATTTATAAGTTTTTATTTATGTATTTATATTTATTTTATTACAATGTTTTTTTATTTTTATTTGTAAAATTTGTTTATTCTCATTCACTCTTGTGGCTTACTGTTATGTTTTTATTATACATTTCTGATGTTTTTTCACATTATTTTTTTATGGTATTACGTGTAGGCCTAGCCTACTCTAAATTATTTAATTGCCCCGAGTTTCGCAACTGATTTGTCTAACCAATGTTAGTTTGTTTACTACTAGTGAAAACTTAAATTGGTATTCCCAAAGGGAGATAGGCCTATAAATTCTCTTGTTTCTTATTTTCATTTAAACAGTAATAGTTTAATAAAGTCACAGTGTAAAGTAACACTGTTAATACTTTTAGTTTCAATTTATTTCTTATAACAAATTATATAGTATAGGTTATATAATATCTTCAAATAAATACACAGCACGTAGGTTTATTAATATATTAATAGGTTTATCTAGATGAAAATAAACCTACTTGCAGTGTATTTATTTGAAGATATTACATAAGAGACCTGCAGGAAACTCAAAACGAGTTACTTACAAAGGATAATATAGGTTATGTATATATAGTATATAATAACAGGTATTTGTACCTGTTATTTTTTGGAACGGTATTTTCATACCTAGGATTTTAAAATAACAGTTTAGCCCACCTCTACTAGACATTGTGTTGTGTTTACAGCATATGCAGGCCTGAAAAAGTCTTACATTTATATATGCTAATGTGAAAGTTGGAATTACTGTAACGGAAGATGGTAATTGTGCACGATCTAATCTAAGCTCAAATTGCGGTGAAATATTTCTTTTCCTATTCTTCTATACTATATAAACACGAGAAAAATAATTTTAAACGGCGGTCGAACCTATTTACGGAGAAAAAAATTAAATAATTACTCACATAAGAACGCATGCAACAGCGGGTGAACGCCATATTCAGTCTGTGTACACCGGTACAGGACGGCACGTGACGTCACCGCTTGTACATCAGCTGTCGCTCCAAATTGGACTTTGAGATGTATATAATTCTTGGAAAAATTAAGGCGAACTATTTTTCAAACAAGCGAGTTGGATGAAAAGCGAGTTGAGCCGATACTAAGGATCTATAAATGAGAGTATTCGCACCCCTATCTTTGTTCCGAGACTGACATAATATTATGGTGACGCTTGTGTATACATGGGACGCAGTATAAGTTTGTTTTCGATATTACATAAACTATTATAGTTTTTTGTGCCAAAAATATAATTTCAAAGTGTGAAATTATCAGTGAAGCATATTAATTTTAATTATATATGCACAAAAAGATATAGACGCTGGTGGCTGCACTTTACAAGTTAGTGCGCGAGGTTATCTCTGCGATTGTATACATACGGTAATTGTTTTATTAATTTCTGACGAAAAATGAATAATTCGTGTAAAATGCAGGTTATAATATTACGAACATTATTCTTTACAGTATATTGTGAAAGCAACAATGTCTGGAGAATTCAAAAATAATTCATTGAGTGGAGGAAAAAAAGAGGTTAGTATTCTTGTAATCAAATCAATTTTCAAATCAATAATCAAATCAAATGGCACGATATTTTCAAATTTTTCAGTTTCATCCCTGACGTTGCTGATTATTTGGAGAAAAACAATATTGACTGAGAATTCCAGAATTATAAATGGTCTGAATGACAGTTTTTACATCACATTTTAAATAATATTAAGTGCAACAATTTGCAAAAATGCATATTTATTTATTAAAATATACATGTAATTAATTTATAAATCATGTGCTACAATGCTAAACATTTTACTTTTTTAATAAATTCTGTCTTGGGCAAATTATCATTGGAAAGAAACTCTAAGCATTCAGAACAAGCATACTTTTTTACGACTCGAGTGGTACTTCCCGCAATATAAAATGTCGCGTTAGCATTGTACACATTTGCATGTTCGAATATACCACACAAATTATCAAATGATAACGTTTGTATACTGAATTCAGGTTGGGACAAAACAGTTGCATCTGACGAAACTGACATATTACTCTCAACGCGAGAGACTGATTGTAACCTTGTTTTCACTGACAAGATGAGATGATTATTATACATATTGTAGCGTGACAGAAAATCCACTACATATTAAGTCATATAAAATCATAAAGTTTAATTACAGCAAATATGTTAAAATAATATTGAATGAGATTAAAGGAAATCAAATGAATGAACCACGATAAAATAAAAAATCCTCATTACATTATATATAAAAACCACTGTTTAAATATCAAAGAAAGTATCGAAAGCAACTCAATTTATAATATCAGTAATTTACCCAGGAAGCTAGGAGCAGTAAACAAATAATAACACCATATCAAGAAGAAAGAGACTCAGTTTAAGAGTGGTGAATACCAAAATACCCCAAAAACAAGAAGAGGGAAGAATAAAGTTTGTGATCAGGAAGAAAACAATACCCTGAAACCTTTAGAGAAGAACAAGGTCCGTATCAGTGAATAAATTAAATGCTCCAAACTAAACCTCAGTCGAGATAACACTAAGTACCTTGGTTTACCCAAGAGTGAAGAAGGAAGACAAGAAGACCAGAAGAATGAAGACTAGAAGAAGGACAAGAATGAAGACTAGAAGAAGGACAAGAAAGAAGATACGAAGAAGGACAAGAAAGAAGACAAGAAAGAAGATAAGAAGAAGGACAAGAAAGAAGACAGGAGGAGAGGAAGAAATAGTATGAAGGAAACACCGTTGTAAAACCTATTATTATAATTAAATACCATCAACCCCAAACCCACAAAAACGATACAAAAGAAAGTATAACATACCCAAAATCCTATAAAATGTAATTATTTAGAAAACTAAAGTGCTGTATAGTATTATAAGAAGTGAACCGACTAAAGCTATTGTGTGATAAGGAAATAAACAAGTCTTAACAGTCCATGATCTGAGATAATAAGACTCAAAATATCAGAACCAACAGTGAAAGTGAATTTGTGTAAGTGTTTTTTAGGAATGCAATAAACTTAAAGTTGGTGAAACTATAACTTATCAGTATGCTATATAATAACTTTCATTTCCAATAATAAACAGCATAATAAAATAATAAAATGGAAGGTTTCCAGTATTTTATTATTTTAATGTAACTCTTTATTTACAAGACATTTGTAAAAAAATGATAATAAATAAAGTATGGGAGTTCATGTTTACTGATGTAGGGGATCATAAATAATAATGGTTTAGACCAGTAAGGAGTGGCATTAATTTAGTATTCGTAAGTGTAAAATGTTTAAATAGACTGTTTATTCACAGCCATAAAATCAATGTGTTAGTAAAATATATTTGTAAGAGTTATTAGAAAATAAGATTTATATTATGTGTTTTAAAATGAATTATGTTTGCTAAATAATAGCCTACATACCATTAATAATATTTCAATAGGTATTCTATGTTAACTCAAAAATAGTTAAAAGTTTATGTTCAAACCATATCAGCAATATGTTCAATTGTGCAGATTGCTAAATAATGTTCATAATTATTTATTTTAATAACAGTAGTGTTAATTAAATACTACACCTCACAATAAGTTATAAACCATTTTATTTTCATTGTAATAGTAACTATGTAAAGTCAGAGGAGGAAGTAAGATTAAAATTATCTGAGAAAGACAGAAATATAAAATTCTAAAATCTAGGCCATTTGGTGAATTCACAGAACCAATATAAACTAGTATAATTCACTTATAAATCCTGTAAACTAGCCAGATTTAGATAAAGTAAATCAGTTAACCACTACTGGGAATGATCCTATGAGTTAAAATGATAATAAGGAAATATACCTTAAAATATTGTAAATTTTCAAAATATATAAATTAATTAATTTTAAAGAGCAATGTCAAATTTGCAGAATAACACAAAAAACCAGTTTAAAGGTTTAATTTATATGTATTTAAGGAAAGGAAGAGGAATATGATTAATTAAAATTTATTATAATAGTATTAATGATATTTAAAATGGAGGAAATCTGTATAAAGACGGAAATCCAATTTTGAGCCTATATTTCCAAAAAGTAAAGAAATTTGTTAATTTCCACAAAATGTCTACAGATATGGACTATAATACATCAATTTAAAGGGAATGAGATGATTAAACCAATGATAAGGTTCATAATTCATAAAAGTGATAAATAAAATAAATAAATTCCATATATAATGTAATATTTTATCATGTGTATGGCTAATCGAAATATGTTAACAATACTTTTTCAAGGATTAACTGGGCCAAATTTTGACCAAGTTAGTTAGTCTTTTGTTGAATATCAAGCTGAATAGTTGTGTGAAGAACGTTCCTTTAAAACAATCGAAAATGGTACTAGCAGTTAGCCATTAAAATCAGTGAAACGAGAGTTAGACGAATTAGACACTTTTTAAAACTAAAGCTATCAAAACGTTCACGACAATAGTGAAAACAAACACCTAACGTCATAGTACAAGTGAAATAAAACAGTAAAACAATATATTTAAACTAATTCACTCTACAAATCCTAACCATATCTTGAAAACTTTAACCCACAGAAGTGAACACATACAAAATAAACTAACCAACACAAGTTTACACAGAACACTTCGTCAGAATACACCAAATAACTTAACAGACATATTACACCAGTGCGGGAAGATTTCAGACATTCACGAAGGTAATTTTGTCGTGATTTTCGGACATGTCGATTTTGCAATAACTACGCCAGGACTAGTAGCGGACATCTTTTAATTCTGCAGAGCCAGCCTTCACGATCCCGCAGTGACGTCATCGTCTGCGTATGGTTTGACAGCATTCATACACATTACATATTGGAATTATTTAAATTCTATTGAATAATAATTATTATATTTGTGTTAATTGTTAATGTTATACTTTCTCGTCACCCTTCTCTGACTATTAATTTTAATCGCTCAAAGAACCTGTCTTTTAATATAATAAATATCATAAATTTTGTTCTGTATGCACAATCGATAATTCCCGAGACAGAGTCGATAATTGCTCTCCATCGATAAAAAATCGATTACTTATCAAATTGTTCAATAAATCTTTATATTTCCATTATTTCTTATTTGTTATTTATTTCACAGGTTAATTTAAGAGTATTTATTAAGGTTGAGTGACTTAAAGAAGAGGAAAATATTTTATTTGAGACAGATATTGGACCAGCAAGAAAAATCACCAATCGATTGCTAACTGGAGTTAATCTATTTAACTCCAGACTTGGTTCAAATCTTCAAGAAGTGCTCGACGGTCAATAAATACCTGCCTGTTATCAAAATTTTTACAAGAACCTTTTAAAACAGATTTATTTCTTATTTACACACCTTAATAAACATAAACAAGATTTCTTACTATTTGAAAATTTTATTTTTATAAAAAATTTCATCAACATTTTATTCTTTTGTAACGACCGGCATACAGCGGTCTGGTTACAAAGTGGCGTCCAACTTAGAGGGCTTGATAAGATAAGCCTGGCAGCGATTAATAAATAGAGACAGAGAAAAATGCAAAGATGAGCTACTTCGAAAAAGAGGGCGGCAGAGGCCGAAAAGAAGTTGACATGGGGGATAAGGAGGCAACACCCGTTGAGGATCCGGAAGTGTTACTAACCCAGGTGGAATCGAAACAACCTGCACCACCAGAGGAACAACCCGAAGTAACAACGCAAACAGGGGAAGTCAATGGCTGGAAGGAACAATTGGAAAAGCCGACACGAACGGAGGATGGGAGTATACAAGAAATGATGAAAATGATGAGGGAAATGAATAAGAACCTAGAATCCAGAATGGAAGGAATGGACAAGAATATGGAAGAAAATAGTAAGAAATTGAGAGAAGACATGAATAAGAAAATGGATTCCACAAAGGAAGATTTGAAGGAAGACAACCGATCCACTAAGGAAGAATTGGGTAGTAAGATTGAAGAAACCAGTAAGAATTTGGAGGAGAAGATGGAGAAAAACAACCAATCCTTGAATAAGAAGATGGAAGACCTGAAAAAGGGCAACCAATCCTTGAATAAGAAGATGGAAAAGAGAATGGAAGAAAATAATAAGAATTTGGAAGAGAAGATGGAAGAAACCAGTAGGAAAATAGAAAATGACAACCAACAATTAAGGGAAGAATTGAGAGAGGACAATCAACTGCTGAGAGAAGAATTAAGGGAAGTTAACCAAGAGAACATGAATAAGTTAGACGAGAGGATTGAGTTAGCTAAAGAGGAGTTGAATAAAAAGATAACAGAGACAAAGAAATCCATCGTAAAGAAGTTAGAACAGGAAGTCGTGGTTGTTAACCAGCAGATCAGAGAAGTAGACGAAAGATGTCGTCAAACAGAAAACGAAGTGCTGGAAGTCCGGGAAGTGATAACTAAGGAGATTACTCAGGTCCAAGAACTACAGAAAACAAAAATGGAGGAGACCAAGAAATTTGCTTTGGAAGAAGTGAATAAAGTGCGGACACAGGTAACAGAAAGATGCGACGGCGTGGAAGCCGTCAAACATAACCGGACAGGTGCGTCAGAGCCAGGAGGAGATAGAGTTGATACGGAACAGACCATCTGGATATCATAGTTTCCCCATGTCAGAGAACAGAGAATGGCTCAATTTCCGACAATATAAACGGAAGCCTATGGAGTTCTTGGCACGTATAGAGGAATACTTAGAGAAACACCGAGGGAACCGATGGGTCCAGAACAGAGAAATCCTTGACGAGTCGTTTCGGGAGGTGAATGACCATTGGTGGATGGCCAACCGGAGCGACATCGACAATTATGAACAATTCAAGAGCCTGTTCAAGGCCAAGTACTGGTCAGAGACCACGCAAAATCTAATAAGAGATAATATATGCCACGGCCGCTACAAACCACAAGTCGGTAGTTCAATGACAGCTTATTTCCTCGGCAAGGTGTGTATGGCCAAGCACTTAGAACCAGCCATACCGGAGGAATGCCTAATAAATAAGTTGTCCTATCATTACGATGAAGAGGTAATTCGTGCAAGGAGGGGCAGCCAGATAAAAACCATCCAGGCAATGACAGAACTCCTAGAAAATTATGAAAATGAAGACTACTACCGACAGAGTCATAGAAGAAGTGATGGGCCCAAACCAAGGACGTATCAGAACAATAACCAGGGTACGAACCACATAAATACTGGGTACCAAGGAGGCCGGGCATACCCGCGAAATAACGGTTCTAATAATAGTAATAATGTGAACAATCCTAGTTACAATGATAATAATAATACGGGTCCAAACCATCAAAACCCGAATCGGCCCTCTAATGGTTATCAGGGTAACCGCAATCCCTACCCTAATAACTCAAATAGTCAGAGAAGCCCTAATTACGGTAATAGTCATTACCCTAATAATACCAATCGTACGGGTCCCAATAATGGTAATTTTAATAATAATAGGTTTCCTCGCCCTAGAGTGAACTTCATACGAGCCACAGATGGACGACAGCGGAGATTCGATCACAATCGACGAAATAGCTACCGCGGATATGAAGAAAGGCGGAGGAGCCTAGAACGGGACCAACCAAGGTACTATCCGGCGCGTAGGAGCAATAGTTTAGACAACACTGAACAGAGGTCGAACCACGAACGACCGGAAGACCATAGGACAGATCGACAGGTAACCACTCTGAGCATCCCAAATGAGGCATCAACTAGTATGGCTCAAAGCAACAATGATGCCGAGCCTTTAAACGGGAACAGGCAGTAATAAATCGCCAGAACCCGTTACTGCTCCTAAATACTGGGTATAAAAATAATAATGAGTGCAATCATGAGAATAATCACAATCGTATCACCATCATAGGGTGCAACTACCTAAAGGACATCAGACCAGAGTTATTGGAAGAGGATAACAGGAATCCCACCAATAACTTCAATAATGAAATAATACATGTCGACGCCAAGGTAAAGCATCCCAGCCAAATTAATGATCGATACTGGTTCGAACGTGTCAATAATAAGTACGACGGAACTGGAGAGGATACAGCAAGAGTGCGGGAGAACTTTACCAACGTTGCCGTTGAATAATATTGTTTTGTTGGGTGCAACCGGCCGACAAAACAAAACAATACGTAGACAAGTCTCCGCCAGTGTGATGAGCTGTGGTATAGCGATTGACATGGAATTCTTGGTGGCGAGCGGTCTGCCATTTAATATACTGGTCGGGTGTGATGTGCTTAGGAGGAATTCCGCCATCATTGATCTGAGAACTGAAACATTATCGCTGTTTTCTAACGGACATACTTGGACGGCGAACTTGGTGGGTAGTGACCAAGTCGATCCAGATAGTATCCACCAGCAAATCCGAAAAATTAATTACATCCATCCAACATCTATAATTGAACAAAGGATAGACGACACCTCCAATGAAGATTTATGGTCACAAAAAATCCAGGAGATCAGGGATTTCCGGAGCGGTATAACTGGCGAAGGTTTAACAACAAACCAAGCGAACAAATTAATAAATATATACAACAAGTATAAATCCGTCTTTTCTGATGAGCCCGGTAAAGTGAAGAACTTCCAGTGTACTCTACAGTTCCGAGACACAGTGGACTTTAACCGGAAGTCTTACCCCATTGTGCAATCACGAAAGCAAGCAGTAAGAGCTGAAATAGAGCAAATGATTAACCATGACATTATAGAGAGTAGCCATTCCCCATATACAAGTCCTATCGTGGCTATTCCTAAGAAAAACGGACAAGTCCGTTTGTGTTTAGATGCGCGCGAAATAAATAAGATGATCATTAATGATAGGACTTCGCCCGGTGAGATTGAGGAGATCTTAAAACGGTTCCACGGTACCAAATACTTCACTACCTGGGATACGGTGTGCGGGTACTGGCAGGTGGAATTACATCCACAGAGTCGCCAGTATCTGGCCTTTATATTCGAAGGGCGGAACTACCAGTTTAAGAGGTTGCCCTTCGGACTGGTAAACTCAGTCGCAGTCTTTGTGCACTGCATGGACCAGATACTTGGCCAAGAAGCACTACAATTCACCACCGTATACGTCGATGACTTGCTAGTGTCCTCAGAAACTTGGGAGGAACACTGCTACCGTGTGGAACACGTCTTACAGAAGCTAGCAGCAAACAATATTACGCTGAAATTAGCAAAATCTCATTTTATTGCTAAAGAAATACAATTCTTAGGCTTCATATTAAATGATAAGGGAATCTCACCGTCGGCTGAAAAGGTCGAAGCGATTCAGAACTTTCCTACACCTAAGAATCGAAGGCAGTTACAGTCGTTCCTGGGACTCTGTAATTATTACCACAAGTTCCAGGAAAAGTACTCCGAACTGACTGCCAGATTTCAGCCGCAACTGTCATCTAAAAATAAATGGATCTGGGGTAATGAACAACAAAACATATTAACTCTTATAAAACAAAAATTCCTTGAACCAATTATACTCCGCCATCCAGATTTTAACAAGCCTTTCTTTCTTAATTGTGATGCCAGTGACATCAGCCTCGGCACTACCGTATATCAAGAGGATGAGGAGGGCAAACATCTTGTAATCTGCTTTGCCAGCAGAGCATTAAACCCGTGTGAGAAAAACTATCACGTTACAGAAAAGGAATTATTGAGTGTCGTGTTCGCGTGCGGAAAGTTCCGCACTTATAGTCTTGGTTATTCCGTTACCGTCCGGACAGACCATAAATCTATCTCGTTCCTTAAGAGATGTAAGTTGAGCCATGGAAGGCTAACGCGGTGGATACTATGGCTGCAAGAATACGACCTTAAGTGGGAGTATATCCCCGGAAGGAAGAATGTCGTCGCGGATGTATTGTCTAGAGTAGACATTGACAAACAGACGTTCGAGGGGGAGAAGGAGAGTATTCTGAAAGTATACCATATTCTCAGCAGCAGCGCCGGTCTACAATCAATTTTGGAACACCTAAGACACACCAACAAGCTGACCCGAAGTTAATCACTATTATCTCAAGATTGGAAGCAGGGGATGAGACAATCTCCCAATATTATACCATACATAATGGAATCCTGTTTTCCAAACCATCATTATATAAGGAGGAATGGAAAGTAATAATTCCGACCCATATCGAGAAGGAGATAGTGTTCGATTATCATGTTCGATATGGGCATATGGGCGCTTTAAAGGTGGTAAAGGCCCTGGAAGAGAGCTGCCATATCAAAGACATCAATCGGAAGGTACGGAGATACATTAGAAACTGTCGCATTTGCCAACTCGTAAAAACTAACAACGAGAAAAGAGAGGGGCAGATGATTCCAATAACCTCGCAGTCGAAACTTGAGAAGGTATTCCTGGATATCTGTGGGCCATTTCCCCGCAGTGGAGGCCGCCACCGATACAAATATCTCATCATCATTATGGACCATTATACCAAGTTCGTGAAGCTATACCCAGCGAATCGGGCGACTACGAATAAAGTTCTTGATATCCTGATCAACCAGTACTTCCCAACCGTCGGAAAACCGGTATCGATCATAACCGACCACGGAACACAATTCAAGGGGAGGAAATGGCGGGATACACTGCTGTCAATGGGGGTTCATACATACAAGACATCCGTATACCACCTGAGCAGTAACCCGGCCGAAAGAGTCTTGCGAGAGGTGGGGCGCCTATTAAGAACGTATTGCCACGATCAGCAGAGAAGGTGGCAAGAATACTTGGAGGCCACTGAAGAATTCCTCAACCTGGCATACCATCCAGCCATAGGAATAACCCCATACTCCGCAATGTACGAGAGACAACCCCCTAGAGAGATCGAAGATATCTTGGAGTTCCCCAGAGAGCATAAATATATATTTGATAAAATTCAATTTCACAATAAGGTGGCCGAAGATCAGGAGAAACGGCGGAATAAATACAATAAAAGTATGGGTAAGGTTATTCATTATACCATTGGAGAGAAGGTGTTGTTGAAGAATAGGGAATTACCCAGTTCCTTAGAGGGGATAACAAAAAAATTATTGCTTCTGTACACTGGTCCCTATATTGTCTCAAAGGACAATAACAACAACACATACGAAATCAAGGAGATGGATTCAAATAAAGTCAAGGGTGTCTTTAACCAGGCATCCATGAAGAAATTTTATGAATAAAATCCCCAAAATTCTAAAATACATGTAAGCCAACCTTACATAAAGATTATTTAAAGGAAAACCATTTAGAAGATATGTAGAAAGTTAGAATAAAATTAACAAAATTCCAAACAAGGGTAAGATCACCTTACTAACAAAAAATTTGAAAAACTTTACGGCAAGAATATAAAAAGGAATTAGAATTTAAATCCATCAAAATTCCAAACAAAGGTAAGATCACCTTACATAACTAAAAATTTGAAAAACTTTACGACAATAATATAAGAAGAAATTAGAATTTAAAATAAAACTATCAAAATTCCAAACAATTGTAAGATCACCTTACTAACAAAAAATTTGAAAAACTTTACGACAGTAATATAAGAAGAAATTAGAATAAAATCATCAAAATTCCAAAGACAAAGTAAGTACATCTTACTACACCATTATTAATGAAACCATTTAGAAGATATGTACAAGAAGAAGTTAGAATAAAACCATCTAAAGGTTAAAACAATGTAAGACCATCTTACTAAACCGGAATTTGAAGGAAACATTTTGAAGAGAAGAATATAAAACAGAATTTAGATTGAAATAATATAGATTCTAAAAAGAAATGTAAGCACATATTACATACAATTATTAGAAAACTTTATGGCTATAATATAAGAAGAGTGAATTTTGAATTGTGTATAAATCAAGTTTCCAAACTAAGAATAAGTACCACTTACCAACCAATTATTAATAAAACACTTTGTTGAGATAAACAGAAGAGATTTAATACCATATTGATGGTAAGCATAAAATAGAATTACCATGTTAATAAAGGATCATAATAGGATGAATAAAGGAACCAGACTTTAGAATTAAAACAAATAATTCTGGACAGTATGATCATGTCTAATTTCAATATGAAGAGTAAAAACCTTTCCATAAAATGATGCCAAAGGAAATTAAAAGAAAAATGAGATACGATTTGAGTTGATACGATTTGAGTGATTGAATATAATAAAGTACAAAAACTTATTTGGAGTAATGAGATAATGAAACTTTGAAGTGGTATGATGAGAAATAATGACCTCATTATGAAATTAATAAAAAACCATCATTCGAAAGTATAATAACAATGACAGGAATAATGTGAAAATAATATCAAAGATTTATGTAATTAAACGAATTAATATAAAATGATTTATGAATTAAATGTCAATTATGATAATGACAATTATAGAAGGTTCTAGAAAATAGAACAAGTGGAAATTTAAGAACAAAGAAACAGTCTAAAAATTTCATAAAGATATGCTACTATAAACAATGCAGATTATAATAAAAAAACCAGAAGGTAATAAAGAATCTATAACCAAAAGATTTATTAGATAAGAAAAGTTGAAAAATGTAATAATAGAAGAGCTTCCTACCATAATATCAAATGAAAGAAACATCGTTAACGAGTCAGAAGAACAACTGAGATAGGAATATTAAAATCTCTGAGAAATATAATAAGTAATAAGTGAAGTATCCCAAAGATATTTTTTAAATAGTAACAAATGTGTACTATTCTGAATAATTTTTTTCATCTGTCTGTAGATAATTCCAGCAGTATTAATATGTTTTTTGAGCAGAGATGATTTGCCTCTGTACTCAAATATGTGTGAAGTATTGGACAGCAGAGGAAAGTAGCGTACAGTGCCTCTCTGAACTGAACCAGCTCACAAAGTAGGGAACGATAGGGAGGAAATATCCCAAGGAGAAAATACTAAGAAGAAAGATGAAAATGAAATAATAAATATGAAACTCAGATGACTATTACTATCAAGGAAGATCAAGTGAGAATGAAATAAACTTAAATATAAATAAGAAAATTTTTAAAATGGAAGGAAGTCCAGAATAATAACAAACCTAGAATAATTATCATAAGCAATTGTTTCAGACAAAGCAAGTATAGTCTGAAAAAATTACTTCTGGAGAAGGGCATTCTGTAGCGTGACAGAAAATCCACTACATATTAAGTCATATAAAATCATAAAGTTTAATTACAGCAAATATGTTAAAATAATATTGAATGAGATTAAAGGAAATCAAATGAATGAACCACGATAAAATAAAAAATCCTCATTACATTATATATAAAAACCACTGTTTAAATATCAAAGAAAGTATCGAAAGCAACTCAATTTATAATATCAGTAATTTACCCAGGAAGCTAGGAGCAGTAAACAAATAATAACACCATATCAAGAAGAAAGAGACTCAGTTTAAGAGTGGTGAATACCAAAATACCCCAAAAACAAGAAGAGGGAAGAATAAAGTTTGTGATCAGGAAGAAAACAATACCCTGAAACCTTTAGAGAAGAACAAGGTCCGTATCAGTGAATAAATTAAATGCTCCAAACTAAACCTCAGTCGAGATAACATTAAGTACCTTGGTTTACCCAAGAGTGAAGAAGGAAGACAAGAAGACCAGAAGAATGAAGACTAGAAGAAGGACAAGAATGAAGACTAGAAGAAGGACAAGAAAGAAGATACGAAGAAGGACAAGAAAGAAGACAAGAAAGAAGATAAGAAGAAGGACAAGAAAGAAGACAGGAGGAGAGGAAGAAATAGTATGAAGGAAGCACAGTTGTAAAACCTATTATTATAATTAAATACCATCAACCCCAAACCCACAAAAACGATACAAAAGAAAGTATAACATACCCAAAATCCTATAAAATGTAATTATTTAGAAAACTAAAGTGCTGTATAGTATTATAAGAAGTGAACCGACTAAAGCTATTGTGTGATAAGAAAATAAACAAGTCTTAACAGTCCATGATTACTAAAGGTCTGGTCTGAGATAATAAGACTCAAAATATCAGAACCAACAGTGAAAGTGAATTTGTGTAAGTGTTTTTTAGGAATGCAATAAACTTAAAGTTGGTGAAACTATAACTTATCAGTATGCTATATGATAACTTTCATTTCCAATAATAAACAGCATAATAAAATAATAAAATGGAAGGTTTCCAGTATTTTATTATTTTAATGTAACTCTTTATTTACAAGACATTTGTAAAAAAATGATAATAAATAAAGTATGGGAGTTCATGTTTACTGATGTAGGGGATCATAAATAATAATGGTTTAGACCAGAAAGGACTGGCATTAATTTAGTATTCGTAAGTGTAAAATGTTTAAATAGACTGTTTATTCACAGCCATAAAATCAATGTGTTAGTAAAATATATTTGTAAGAGTTATTAGAAAATAAGATTTATATTATGTGTTTTAAAATGAATTATGTTTGCTAAATAATAGCCTACATACCATTAATAATATTTCAATAGGTATTCTATGTTAACTCAAAAATAGTTAAAAGTTTATGTTCAAACCATATCAGCAATATGTTCAATTGTGCAGATTGCTAAATAATGTTCATAATTATTTATTTTAATAACAGTAGTGTTAATTAAATACTACACGTCACAATAAGTTATAAACCATTTTATTTTCATTGTAATAGTAACTATGTAAAGTCAGAGGAGGAAGTAAGATTAAAATTATCTGAGAAAGACAGAAATATAAAATTCTAAAATCTAGGCCATTTGGTGAATTCACAGAACCAATATAAACTAGTATAATTCACTTACAAATCCTGTAAACTAGCCAGATTTAGATAAAGTAAATCAGTTAACCACTACTGGGAATGATCCTATGAGTTAAAATGATAATAAGGAAATATACCTTAAAATATTGTAAATTTTCAAAATATATAAATTAATTAATTTTAAAGAGCAATGTCAAATTTGCAGAATAACACAAAAAACCAGTTTAAAGGTTTAATTTATATGTATTTAAGGAAAGGAAGAGGAATATGATTAATTAAAATTTATTATAATAGTATTAATGATATTTAAAATGGAGGAAATCTGTATAAAGACGGAAATCCAATTTTGAGCCTATATTTCCAAAAAGTAAAGAAATTTGTTAATTTCCACAAAATGTCTACAGATATGGACTATAATACATCAATTTAAAGGGAATGAGATGATTAAACCAATGATAAGGTTCATAATTCATAAAAGTGATAAATAAAATAAATAAATTCCATATATAATGTAATATTTTATCATGTGTATGGCTAATCGAAATATGTTAAAAATACTTTTTCAAGGATTAACTGGGCCAAATTTTGACCAAGTTAGTTAGTCTTTTGTTGAATATCAAGCTGAATAGTTGTGTGAAGAACGTTCCTTTAAAACAATCGAAAATGGTACTAGCAGTTAGCCATTAAAATCAGTGAAACGAGAGTTAGACGAATTAGACACTTTTTAAAACTAAAGCTATCAAAACGTTCATGACAATAGTGAAAACAAACACCTAACGCCATAGTACAAGTGAAATAAAACAGTAAAACAATATATTTAAACTAATTCACTCTACAAATCCTAACCATATCTTGAAAACTTTAACCCACAGAAGTGAACACATACAAAATAAACTAACCAACACAAGTTTACACAGAACACTTCATCAGAATACACCAAATAACTTAACAGACATATTACACCAGTGCGGGAAGATTTCAGACATTCACGAAGGTAATTTTGTCGTGATTTTCGGACATGTCGATTTTGCAATAACTACGCCAGGACTAGTAGCGGCCATCTTTTAATTCTGCAGAGCCAGCCTTCACGATCCCGCAGTGACGTCATCGTCTGCATAAGGTTTGACAGCATTCATACACATTACATATTGGAATTATTTAAATTCTATTGAATAATAATTATTATATTTGTGTTAATTGTTAATGTTATACTTTCTCGTCACCCTTCTCTGACTATTAATTTTAATCGCTCAAAGAACCTGTCTTTTAATATAATAAATATCATAAATTTTGTTCTGTATGCACAATCGATAATTCCCGAGACAGAGTCGATAATTGCTCTCCATCGATAAAAAATCGATTACTTATCAAATTGTTCAATAAATCTTTATATTTCCATTATTTCTTATTTGTTATTTATTTCACAGGTTAATTTAAGAGTATTTATTAAGGTTGAGTGACTTAAAGAAGAGGAAAATATTTTATTTGAGACAGATATTGGACCAGCAAGAAAAATCACCAATCGATTGCTAACTGGAGTTAATCTATTTAACTCCAGACTTGGTTCAAATCTTCAAGAAGTGCTCGACGGTCAATAAATACCTGCCTGTTATCAAAATTTTTACAAGAACCTTTTAAAACAGATTTATTTCTTATTTACACACCTTAATAAACATAAACAAGATTTCTTACTATTTGAAAATTTTATTTTTATAAAAAATTTCATCAACATTTTATTCTTTTGTAACGACCGGCATACAGCGGTCTGGTTACAATATTCATGTGTAATACATAAATCAAATTAGTACACTAAGGTTATAACCCTGATATGTAAAAATATTAATATTTACATACATAATTTACATTAAATAATGCAACGCACAGCGTGCTTACATTGCTGCCACCATATTACATTTAAAAGTCTCGGAGCAAAGATGGCGGGTGCGAATACCTATTCCTATAGAGCTCTACCGATACCTGCCGGCCCGAAGGGCCGCGGATATAGTTCATTGTTTCATATAATTCTTGTAAAAATTAAGGCGAACCATTTTTCAAACATTTACAAGCGAGTTGAGCCGATACCTGCCGGTTAGGTTCGAAGGGGTGGCCCCCGGGCCGCGGTTATAGTCCATTGTTTCATATAATTCTTGCAAAAATTAAGGCGAACCATTTTTCAAACATTTACAAGCGAGTTGGATGCAAAGCGAGTTGAGCCGATACCTGCCGGTTAGGCTCGGAGGGGCGGCCCGAAGGGCCGCGGATATAGTTCATTGTTCCATATAATTCTTGCAAAAATTGGACTGTATGAAAAGCGAGTTGAGTCGATTGCTGAAATCCGGACAAATTTTGCCAAACGCCAAAAATTACCAAACGCCGACGTAATGCTGACTTTTGATTGGTAGTTAGAAAACAATCAATGGTTGAGTTCAAAATTTTGTAATCTCTGATTTGTAATTGGTTAAGACAAAAAGAGCGGTTTGACCGTTGAGAGAAAACACGCGAATTTCACCATAAGTCGCATAGTGTACTGTTGCCGCGTTAGGTAGTGAAGTGTGCGAATGTATTTTGTGATTTTCAGTGCTTTAGTTTGTGTTTGTGTGGTGTTATTAATTCGTTGGATACCTGGCGGAATTCATGTTCAAGCGCCGGTACCCGCTATATGACGGCCATCGCGTCCACGCCTTTTTCAGAGCCGCAGCCGAGTTGTATCAGCACCAAACTATACAACAGGCCCAGTAACTACGTCATCAGCTCATCCTCGACGTAGCACATCTAGACCGCCATTTATGCCTACTGCTGATTTGTGTAGCGTGTAATTGGTAGCGTACTTTTGTGTGTTTTAAAAGTTTTCTAATGTAATAATTATATTTAATTATAATTTAAAAGATGGGATTTAGATGTTGTGTTCCTAATTGTCGTGGAAACTATGATTACGGTCCACGTGTATCTGTTTTTTCATTTCCAAAAGATGAAGACACGACGAAAATGGACGAGAGCCATTCACAGAAAAAACGTCCATCCATCTCAGTCTTCCAAGGTAAGCATTGTACAAAGTAATATTTTAATACTGATGTTATAATGTGAAGACTATTTAACAATGTATTCTGCCTTTGATGAAAAACTAAATTTTCAGTGAATTATAGGTTAGGCCTAACAATGTAAAGAAAGGCTAAAATGTTTTAACCTTTTTATGACAAACGATGTGCAGTTAGTGTTTTAATATATATAATATATTTTATAACAATAACAAAAAACACTGTTGGTTTGTGTGGATAACATTACCATACAATTTATAAAAGAATGCAGATAACATTCCACACATTATAAAAATTAAAAATTCTCCCTTAGTTTATTGTGGCGTACTATATTACATTTTGTCACATGAAGTAGACACTTCAGTCTTTTTTTATTGAATCTGTACATTGGTTTCATTTCTGAGATTATTAATGAAATTAACATGGCTCACTAAAATTTGTTTTTGCATCTGAAGGAGACAGAATTACCTAAAAACGTTGTTTAGACATTTGTGCGGTTAGGTTAGGTGCAGACGTTACAAAGATACCAACATTTTCTGTAATTCAACATAAACTGAAGCTTTATATTTTTTATATTATTGTGTCTTCTTTAAAACTGCTTTGCCAGTAATAAAACTAGGTATCTTTTAAAACAGTATTATTCAAAGATGTGAAAAACAAGTGGTGCATAATAACTGAATTTGGTTTCTGCAAGGAGGTAACTACTGGTTTCTGATCAGTCTACTAATTGTAATATACAGCACCATACACATGTACTATACATGTGTTTTGTGAATACTGTGGACACAATGAATTAAATGAATGAAGTGTTTTGTGATATAATGAACACTTAAAATATAACTGCTATTAAAATAGACACAAACAAATATTAAACAGAAGTACAGAATACTTCAGAAAGTAGTCTCTGAGAAGTAAAAATAATACAATTTATAACATGATCTTTAAAATTCTAATATAACAGCCAATAAAATTAACCAGTTGTAAAATGTACGGTAGCCTAATATGTGTTATTTTAACAATAAAAATGTTTTCAAGGCTTGCTGAAGTTGCATATACTTCACTTACTATAATGGTAAAATAATTTTGATATTATTATATACACATACCACCAAAGTCAGTAAACTTACTTACTTTGGTTACTGACTTTGGTGGTATGTGTATATAATAATATTATAACAAGTCAGTGGCATAATGTTTGGCAAAATAATTTTGATATTGATAAAGTGGTAAGCCTAATAAAATAACAGTAATGTAACAGTTATTATAAATACTCTGAAAGCATAAAATATTATAACACACAATGTTATATATAAACTGCATCTACTTTTACAGGTATGTGAAGTTCATTTTCAGCCACAGGATATTCAAAGGTTTATAGAGGGCTACAATGAAGAAGGCAAGAAACTCGAGGCACCTTTGAAAAGAATCGAGCTGAAGGAGGGAGCTATTCCAGTAATATTTCCTAACTGCCCTGATTATTTATCAGCACCATCAACATCCAGGGAGAGTGCAGAAGAAAGAAGGATTCGGAATTGACAACGAAAATTTATAAACTGCGATACAGGAAAGTCTCACAACAAAAGACGAATATGAAAAAAAACTTTTGTTTTAACAGTTTGGCTGAGTTTTTAGTGTGTGTGAAAAATGTGACCTTCCCTAGTGAATGGAGTGTAATCACAAAGGAAGATAGTGTAACATTTGTTTTACTTGAACAGTCTACAGTGCCCAGTATATTGCTTTCTGCCAAGTTAGTGAACAGTTTGCAGTTAAGTGTTTATACCAAAAAAGTTGAAATACATCGAGTAGGTAAGGAAAAATTTCCTTTACAAATAAACAATATAAATAAACTTGTTGACATATTAAATACATTTCAACGCCAGTATTTACCTACAATTGATGATAAATTAATGCCAGTTGAGGAAATAATTTTTGTTATTAGTGATCTATTTAATAAATTTCTGCAGTATTTTGTATACCATTTCCCCACATGCTTACAAATTTTTGAGAAGTGCTGGCTACATTACTGTTCCACACCCACAATATATACATAAAATATGTGTAAGTTATAATACAAATCCACTTGTGGAACAGAATGACACAAATTTTTTGACTCATATGAAACAAAAATTTAATTTATTGAAAAAAGGTGATCATATTGTTTCATTAATGACCGATGAAATACATGTAAAACCATATTTAGATTACACAGGGGGTACTATTATAGGGAGTGCTTCCAACAGTGATCATGTTGCAACTTCTGCTCATGTATTTATGGTACAGAGTTTGCATTCATCTTTTAAAGAAGTTGTACACATTCTCCCAGTTAGAACAATCAATGCAGAAAGTTTATTTTCTTATGTTAAGAAAATAATTATTGGATTGCATCAAATAGGCTTCACTGTTGTGTGTGTGGTATGTGATAACAATGCAATTAATCGAAAGGCAATGTCATACTTTAGTTCACCACCAAAGGTCAGTATTGTCTACCAACACCCATGTAATAGCTCCTCTCCATTGTTTTTTGTTCTAGATTCTGTTCATATTATTAAGTGTATACGAAATAACTGGATTAATCAGAAAGATCAAAATCAGTCATTAAAGTACCCACCATTTAATACAAATTGTGATCAACCCATCCATCTATCAACAGCTTCATTTTATAGTTTACAAAAAATGTATCAAATAGAAAATAAACCAAACAACTTAGTAAAATATTCATACAGATTAAATCTTAAAAGTCTAGCACCAAGTAATTTTGAACGGCAGAATTTAAGTATGTGTTAAATGTTTTTAATGATCATGTAATTCAAGGCTTATTATCTGTAGGTAACCAACATGCCATAGACTATTTCCAGAGTACGGCAGAATTTATCAAAATAATTTTAAATTGGTGGTATATTGTTAATGTTAAAACTACACTGAAGGATGAGCGTTTCAGAAATCGTTTACAAAAAACACTTGTTTTGGGACAAGAAAATTTTGCTTATTTAGAAAAAATTTTGACTTGGTTAGACTTGTGGAATGAAATTGATTTAGATTCACATAAATTGACAAAAGAAACTCATCTTGCTCTTTCACACACAACATATGCTTTGATAGAACTTACAAAATATTGTATTTCAGAATTAAATATTAGTTATATTTTACCAGGTAAAATTCAGACTGATTCATTAGAAGCCCGTTTTGGTAAATACAGGACAATGGCAGGATCACAGTACTTGGTATCAATAAGACAGATTTTTGAAGTAGAATCTAAACTAAGAATTCAAAATCTCTTACCTTTAACTTTAAATTCTGATACATTTGGTAAACTACAAGTACCGCTTTCAAATGATACGCTCTCTAAAACTATAGACAATATTGAATTTGAAAACACACGTAGTAACACTAGGGTATTAACAAACTTGGACCTTGTATATACTGAAGAAGAGTTTGCAGATATCAGTAACTATTTACCAGTTTTCACTTACTTGGGTGGATACTGTGCTAGAGCAGTTATAAAAAGAAATAAGTGTGAAGCTTGCCAAAAGCATTTAGTATTAGATAAATTTTTTGATACAGAATTAAACACAAATTCTCATTACAGTTTAATAAAGAATATAGACAGAGGTGGATTACTGTATCCCCATCCTGATGTTGTACATGTAGTTCTTTTAAATTATATCACTGTCCAAAAGTTAATTTGTAGTGAGTATGAAAAAGAATTTTTACAGTGTACAGGGCAAAGAGAATTAGTAATTGAACTGACAAAAAGGCTGTGAAACAACACAATTTTTTCTTAACAGACTTTAGCTGTAATAATCATAGTAAAAAGTCAATCCTGTACAACACTGCTAAAGTGTCAACAAACATAATTTTAAATAATTATGTTAAAATTAAAAATGATAACTTCATAAAGTATGGAAACAAGAAAAGAAAACTGTCTACTATGAAGCATTAACAGCTGAATTGTTTTAATAAAAATTATGTTTACTTAAATTTAGTGTTAAATCGATAACTGAGATCTTCTGAGATGCATGTCCATTCCTAAAAAGTTTCATAATCACTTTTATTATTTTGGGTTTTTGTAACATGAAATAACTACTTCACATTATGTGGAGTTGGATACACTAGATCAACTCTATGAAACTGAAATCTCTATTTCTGAAATATAAGCTTTTAATCCGATAGCATAACATAATATACATACAAACATAGACACAGTTTCTTGCAGGAAAAACATAAATTTATTGTACTCCCAGCAGTGTGTCATGCATATTCTACAAGTCATAGAGGCATAGTGTGGTATAAATTTAACTAGCAAAAGATTGTTTTACATATTGAATGAATTCAGAGGAACATTTGAATCTGTTACATCTACCCCATCAGAAAATAAACCAACTAATCATTATAAATAAAGGAGGTTGTATGTAATAAACTGGTTGTTCTGTAGATCGGTAAATTCAGTTCATGATCATTCACATTATTCTTGTTATTAATTCAAAATAAGTAATGTTTTTATAAACAAGGACATATTTTAACATACTTTTTAGTCTTTACACGGTGTTTTGTTAGTGTTGTAACTATCATAAGCAGAAACATTACATAAATAAATAAATATAAATTTGAAATGAATTGTTATAAACAGCTGTTTTTTAAATATATCTAAATTATGTTTATATATATTTAAATTGTATATATAAATGGGTACTATAATAGATGTATATATTATTTGATTAAGTTAAGAAGTTTAAAAATATTATCATTTTAGTACGTATTTGTATTTGTCCATCTCTTAATTTATTACTCGTTTTGTTTTTATAAATTTCCAAATTTTCCCAGGGTTCGTTTTAGGGATATATCTAAATATATTTAATAGTTATATTATTTATAATAGTTATATCTAAAAAAAATAATTTATTATTTGTTTCATGTTTATATTACTGTGGAGATTATTAATTCAACTAAAAATTTGATTATTGTTATGACCATTATTTTGAGATATCAAGAGCATGTCATCTACATGTGTATAGTAATTACCTAGAGAATCTAAGTTTTTAATAATATTTTGATTTTATTATCTAACTTTTGTAAATAGTACTGTATTTCTGATAAGATGGGAGAAGTAGGAGCTCCCATTGCCAGTCTGTCCTTTTGTTGATAAATATTATTAAACAAAAAAAATTATTTTGTTTTAGAATAGTATTTAAAATGTGGGTTATTTGTTTAATATATTCTTTATTGAAATTATTGTTTTTTAGTTTATTATTAATAATTTCAATTGTTTCTTTAATTGGGATATTTGTATACATGTTTGATATATCAAAAGAAATTAATTTTGTATTTTTATTAATTTCAATTTTGTCAAGAATTTGGGTAAGATGGTAACTCTAAATGTATAAACGAATTGTGTATCTATATATAGATTTACTTACTGTATCCAGTAACATAATTACAATTTTTGAAAAAAATTATATTTGCTGCTATGTAAATGAGAATAAAGCTTACTTTATATATTGTAATTGTGGTTTTTTACATTCCTGTGAATACAATTTAATTTTATTATGTGTACCTTCATTTGGTTAAATTTAGTATAGCATACAGGATAAATAAGCCTTATGTAATAATACTTTATTGTAATGCATTTTACAAATTAAACAGAAAAATAAAATGTATACACTTTTTGTATAGTGCTGACTTATTTAAAATCATATAAAGAGGCTCCTGAAAGTTAATACATTTAAAAAATGTATTTGAACGTCATGTAACAAAAAGACAAGTTTTGAGACATTTACTCCTAGTAAAATGTTAATGAAAAAGTGGTTCAAACAAAAGCTAATTTAATAAAATATTTGGGGCTTTTAATGCAGTAGGTATTTCAGAAAAACAAATTATGGTAAGCCTTTTTAAAATAGATTGTAACAGGTTAGATTTGATATGTATTGGGATCATTTTTCATTTCGGTAGTTAAACGAAATCGCATATGTGAATTTTGTATTTTCTCTACAGTGTCTAAACGTTCGGTGGAGAGTCAAGTTAAATGTAGGTAGGTTTTTAGAAAAATATTCAAGTGCACGATTCAAGAACGCACAAAGTTTATAACTCGCAGCATAATCAGTACTCTAAAAATATAAATAAAATGTTGAAAATTGTGTCAAAATAGAAATGTAAATTTCACGTCAGAATATGAATAAGGTTTTTTTTTATTTTGGCCATCTTTTAGATAGTAACGTATGCTGTTTATTTATTTATGTGCTGCTTAGACGACAATAACTACATAAATTTTAATGTTCATAAGAAATTTGTGTTAACCGATATATCGACAGTAGCAAGGCGCTTGTATGTAACTGCGATATAATATTGAATGATTCACTCTACAAAATAGTTTTACAGAAAATGAATTAGTGTTACCTTAAAAAGTTTTAGGACCCCATAAACGATCATGCGTACCGTAATTATATCCATGTGTTAGCGGCAATTAATAATTCGTAATATAAAAAAAGTTACAACTACAATTAGCTATTAAATTATTATTTAAAAAAGAATTTAATAGTGTACTTAGTTAATATAATTAAAAGTATAAAGAAGTTAGTATAATTAAACACAAGAAAAGTAAGCGACAACAGTTACAGGAACCCTAGTAGTCCGCACGGTAAGGCAGCACGGGTCTAGATACGTGACGTCACTCCTCAGTTGTTGGGCCTGTTATATAGTTTGGTGCTAGTTGTATCCCCCAGCACATTAAGGTAAGATTTTCATATTTTCATAATTATATGCATGGATTCCATGTCACCGTGTGTGTGTGTGTGTGTTGTAAAAAATCTAAATGCTGTGGTTACAAATTCTTAAATCCGTTCGGTTCTTCCTTCCTTTTTAATTTGAGCCCCACTGTTTGGGCTAGCCAATTTGTAACGAAACGTGTTTATGGTGTTTAAGTATTTGTGTAGTGTTACAAAAATATAAATAAGTGTTCGTGTAATAAAAATAAAAATTGTTTGTTTAAAAATTTTTTCTAATTAAAAATTTTTTTTTATTGATTAATTAATTAGAAACAATTAATTAATTGAGGTTCGTGAAATTCCGAAATTAGGTTCGAATTCTACAATTTCCTTCAAATTATAAATCTTATTTTTGCGCTGGCATGTTTAATTATTCGAGGTTGGCTATTCTGTCCAGCCGTATATCGAGACTCTCGTTGATGGTTGTTGACAATTTTGTTTATTTATAATCTCAGGTCGAAGTTCTTGTGACTACAGAAAATGTTGATAAATGGACTAATAAAAGTACAAAATTTTACAAATACAATATAAATATTATAGAACAGGTGATATATAGTACTTATAATTACAGTGGTAAACTATAGCTACGGGAATTAGCGGTTGGAGGTTATTTACGTTTAGTAACTTTTATGTTTTAAAACATATTCCTTAAAAAATCAATGTTGAACTGAGACAGTTATTCAATTTGAGGTGTTTGTTAAATAAAATCAAGTTCAAGTGTTTATTAAAAGTGATAAATGATGTGGAAAGTGTAGTTCACTTATGGTTGATTTTCTTGTGTTTTTACTGTGAAGTCGTATTTAAAATATACTTAACAATCCTTCGTCTCTGCTATCCAGGGTAATAATTCTTACGAATACTGCTGCTTGTCCTTTCTTGGGTGGTTCAGTTAATTCTGGGTTTCAATTTTCGTAGTTCTCTGGTTAAGATGTTTATTTTCCATCAGTCATCCTGGTTATGCCAGGTTCCATTGTTCATTTATGTGTTTCATATATTTTCTTCCTTCAGTTGGTTTGTATTCCAATCTTGGGATTCTTCAGCAATCCTCCTGGTTAATTTTAATTTCTTCTGGTAAATTTATTAATTCGTGAATTTCATTGTTATGGCAACTCGCCTTCTAAACACTAGTTCCCATTGGTTGATAATTTATAACATTGTTATATAAACTAACGTTTTTCTGTACAAAATTATTAAAAATCTTTAACTTATTATAACTCCCTTATACTACCTGTAATCTCAAATACAATAATACCATTAGTTTGCTTTTTGTTAACAAATTATTTCGATACCTCACAAGTTTACTTTTTGTCAACTTATAACAGATTACTATTTTTTTCATTTGGTTTTTCTTTTGTTAAATACATTTAAACTAATTATTATCTATCCAGTTTTGTATCCTACACTATTATTATGAAACCTACACAGATCATACACTTTATTTTATCAATAGCTATTGCTTTATCTTAAATTTCACAAATTTCTGGTTATCAGTTCTAGGCCTAAATGCCTAGAGTTCATAATTCACCTACCCTATACTCAATACAATTGTTTATAGTCACTTTTGTTAATTTTATATGTTACTAAACATAGTTACTGTAACAAAGTAACTTAAATCATAACACTAGATTAATTTTAATCATCATATAATATAATATAACTACTTAATAACTCTTTTTAGGACCATGCCTGTATATAAAGTTTACATGTGTTTAAACGGTTTTGTTTAACATAATTTGCAACATAATAATATTTTGGTGAATTACAATCAAAGAAACCTATAACAAAATTGAACATTAAATATGCACTAATATTTCCTTATAAACTCACTTTAGAGAATATAATGTCTAACTCCCCTTACTGTATTCAACCTAACATATTAGTCTTTTATACTTATTTTCAATGTGGTTAATATAACTTTGTTAGTTTTATTCATTAACAATAAACAATATATCTCTTATCATCCTTATACTATTACTAACAAACTTCTTTAACATAATGTAATACAATTTCCAGTGGTTTGTTTCCCACAAATATTCTTATATTTTAATACAATCTTTCCTTTTTCATTACACTAGGCATGATTACTTATAACTGTCCCTTATAATTTACACTATTTAGTTATTATATTTGGGTTAATAATTACTTATAATCTATTATTACAAGTTTATTTCTTTATTTCTGACTACACTGCACTTTCTTAACTAGTGTGTTTATGTAGTTCATTTATTAACACTGGGTCCTATAATGGTTCATTATTATGATAATCTTTCTTATTCATTTATCACTTTTTCATGTATTTATTATCACCGGGTCCTATCAATGTTTATTACTTATCACCGCTTTCCTAATGAACTATTGTTACTCAAGTTCATATTATATTAGTGTCTTTTGATAGTTTACTTCAAAAGTAATTTGTTCAGTATATTTGTTTTTACATTTCATTTTCTTTTTATCTTTCCTATAGGTTACATATTATTTATTTTCCTATCTAATTTTGTACTTTTATTTATATATTATTGTTTTTAACACTTGGGTGCTTATAACTGTTGTTATATTGTGGCTTGAATTATTTTCTCTGCCTCACCTTATCCAATCTATTGGGCCTAGTCATCGTCATTGTCTAAGTCAAAATCAGTTAGTAGTGTTGTTCTATCATTTCTCTTTTAATAAATTTTTATTTTCCTTTAGTATACAGCTTTTCTTCCATTAATTATACTTGTAAACTTGGTGCTATCGTAGGTCACTTTACAACCTACATGCTTACTATACTGATGATTCCTGGAAAATGTTTTCCCCATAAAGGTACACTTTTCTTTGAAGCCATACAAACATGTGTCCATAATTTTTTTATCAGTTCGTCATACCATGTTACTTATTTTGACACAGACTTTGTTTTTAAATTCCTATTTACCAGAAATTATAAGACTTTTGACATAATTTTAGAATTATTTTGAGAAGGAAACAACAATTGCTTATCAATTGAATGCTAAAATTTTATGAAAACTCAGAGTCAAAATGTTTGCAGAAGTTATACAGTATACTCTGTTTCACATAACTTCCAAATTGACAGCTGTAGGAATACACTGCAATACTACTAGCAAACTGTTGTTTACAATGGAAGTTTGAAGCGTTTGACAGATTTAAAGAGTTGTTAAAATATTTGTCCTGCTTTATCTAGTCTGAAGATGCGTTTCATCTTATTTATAGGTTTCAGGGTGCAGTAAATTTAATATGGTCTTACACAGAAAATCTTTGACAAATAATATTAGAAATCGTGTAGAAATTATAATTTTTAATGACTTGAAATACCATAATGGACAATGGAACAATATTTCATAGTTTGTAAACTGTATATAAAAAGGAGAACTGGGACTGATTGAATTCATGATCCGCTGAGACCACTTTGAAGAGTTTTCCAGTAACATGAAGTTATATTAATGATATTCATGTCACTGATATAATTTCTGACAGCCTAATAACCAGTGGCGGCTGGTAATGTTTTTGACGGGGGAGGGGGGGAATTTGTTTGGACCCATATATAACAAAAGTCACCAGTAGAAACTAAATTATTGCTATTATCATGAAATAATTGTAAAATTGAACCTTTTGCTTTACTACTAAAAGTATTGTTAATATCAAAAACCTACCTTGCAAACTACCAATATTTAAACAGTGTTTGAAACTGAAATTATTTATAACCCTAAGCGGTTCACGTTCCTAAACTTAAATACTTAATAAATTATGTTATTAAATGCATGCATTGCTAAATAAAATATATTTGTTCCCTACCCTATTTGTTTCTAACAAATACGCACAGAACACACAGGCTCAGGCCTACACAGAATAAGTTACACGTTTATGTACACAAGGTTCGACAAAAACACTATCTTACACAGAATACACTGCCTAATAAAGAATAAATTATTAGAACATTACGTTTACACAAAAAATACAACAAGAACACAATCAAAACTATATAAAACAAGAGAAAATATATGCCCTTAAACAGCAACAGAGAAATTTTGAACAACGCTCCGGTTCTCTACAGAGATGGGCGATCCGCTCGTGAACTGATTCAAAGAACTGGTTTGCTTTACTGAGCGAAAAGAACTTCTCTATGAAAAGAACCGCTAAATTAGACAGCGGGCAGAGCCCCTCCTATAATGGCTGCTGCTGATTTAAAACATAGACATGTGTACACGTCCTCTTGCTCCGCTCCCCGCAATACCCACCTAAGCAGGGAGGGCGATAGCGAAAGCGTCCGGCTGCGGGACCATGCCGAAAACATCGGGTGATCGCTATTAGTCACCCCAAAAATATCTTTCACATAAGGATACTACACATTATAGTTATATTATTATGCCGGCAAGGTGAGGTTATGTTTGCCCAGGTGTGGGTTATGCAAGCTATAATAATATTACATTTAGTCTTGAACTTGTCCTGTACGTTGTATAACAATATTTGACTATGCCATTACTTTCAGTACATTTATAACGCACTCTTATACTGGTTAAATCCACATATAAAACAGGTTAATTACCTTCCGTCACGATTCTTGAAATCCGAATACAGGACTACTCGAGTTTTGACACATTAAGTGTGATCATCAGATCCTCAATGAATATGGGTAAAACTACATTTGTTGATGTATGCACATCTCGTCAAACGATAAAAACAACACATACATAGTAACAAAAATATTTAAATAATTTGACACACATTAAAAACAAGACAAAACAGAACGAAACACAATACATGCGGACCTGCGCAGGAACACGGTAACTGCCTGATGTTTGGGCAGACGGGAACATGGGATACCGTGTTCCTGTGCAGGTCCGCGGCGGCCGCGTGTATTGTGTTTCGTTCTGTTTTGTCTTGTTTTTAATGTGTGTCAAATTATTTAAATATTTTTGTTACTATGTATGTGTTGTTTTTATCGTTTGACGAGATGTGCATACATCAACAAATGTAGTTTTACCCATATTCATTGAGGATCTGATGATGACACTTAATGTGTCGAAACTCGAGTAGTCCTGTATTCGGATTTCAAGAAGCGTGACGGAAGGTAATTAACCTGTTTTATAGTCTTAAAACGCTTTTGGAGGCAAATAAAATGTTTAAATTCACATACATTAAATTAGTGGTACCTTTAGAGCTACCAACCTCCAAGCTTAGTCTAGACATTAGAGGTGGGCCGATATACCTATAACAGGTATTTTGGAACGATATTTTTGTGGAACCGATGTAACAGTGACTGAAAAGTTGAAATACCTGTTATTCGCGGCGACGCTGTTCTGAGTCGAGGCACGCCCCCTACACTCCTATGCAGACACACACAAAGTACGCAAGTAACAAGTAAACGAATACGCCAAGGCCAAATACTAGGCGTACAAAAATATCGCTGGTACGCAAGGAACAACCAGTATTTCAAATACTAGGTATTTTAAATACTAGGGGTATCACCGATACACAAGGAACAACGCGTATTACAAATACTAAGCGTATCAGAGGAACAGTAGTATTTCAGGAACACCTAGTATTTTAGGAACAAGTAGTATTTTTATATCAAGCGTATTTAGAGTAGAAAGTAGTACGAAGACACTTTTTCGTCCTGAATACTTCATTCTGCGCAAAGAGACGAAGCTGTTTTTAATAAAGGAAATAATTCATCCTGCTGTTACATTTATTCTCGTGTGATATGCAGATATATAATACAGATTATATGCTAATAAATTATATATTATACTAGTCACCAACTTGTAACTAAAATCGGTTGGTAAAACTTTGTTTTTACTCAAAAAAACTTTGTGTTCCGAGTCGTTAGTGAAATAGTTGTATTTAATTATATTGAGTTATAACCTATAGAGTGGCTGATGTTGATAAGCTATATTATACTTTATTAATGTGATTTTAACTTCACTACACATCTCACGTAAATGATGAGATTGTTGTAATGGACATTTATGCACTTTATCTAGTCCTGTTCCTTAAATATCTGTAATGCATTTAATTTACTTTTGTTGTTGCTTATTATTTATAAGTTTTTATTTATGTATTTATATTTATTTTATTACAATTTGTTTTTTTATTTTTATTTGTAAAATTTTGTTTATTCTCATTCACTCTTGTGGCTTACTCTTATGTTTTTATTATACGTTTCTGATGTTTTTTCACATTATTTTTTGTGGTATTACGTGTAGGCCTAACCTACTCTAAATTATTTAATTGCCCCGAGTTTCGCAACTGATTTGTCTAACCAATGTTAGTTTGTTTACTACTAGTGAAAACTTAAATTGGTATTCCCAAAGGGAGATAGGCCTATAAATTCTCTTGTTTCTTATTTTCATTTAAACAGTAATAGTTTAATAAAGTCACAGTGTAAAGTAACACTGTTAATACTTTTAGTTTCAATTTATTTCTTATAACAAATTATATAGTATAGGTTATATAATATCTTCAAATAAATACACAGCAAGTAGGTTTATTAATATATTAATAGGTTTATCTAGGTGAAAATAAACCTACTTGCAGTATATTTATTTGAAGATATTACATAGGAGACCTGCAGGAAACTCAAAACGAGTTACTTACAAAAAATAATATAGGTTATGTATATATAGTATATAACAGGTATTTGTACCTGTTATTTTTTTGGAACGGTATATTCATACCTAGTATTTTAAAATAACAGTTTAGCCCACCTCTACTAGATATTGTTGTGTTTACAGCATATGAAGGACTGAAAAAGTCTTACATTTATATATGCTGATGTGAAAGTTGGAATTACTGTAACGGAAGATATTTTAACGTACAATCGAGTAATTCTTCTAGCTTGTGGATAATGTCATCAACACACAACTAAGAACCACATCCAAATTGAAATTAATTTTGGTGATAATGAGTCTGCATTGTATTACAGATGAAATTATCCGTAATTATACTTCACACCCATCAATATCGTTACTTCCACCATAGCGAATAGAAGAGATTCTTCTATGTCTCTTCTACTCCCTATGTTTCCACCTTAACCTAACTTCCAGTTGTCTTTAAATAAATTACCTTAGACCTTTGTAAGTATACTACGGCTGCTATAATTTAGTTTCAATAACATAAACTATTTAATGCAGGTAATAAACTTTTCGAAAGCACGGTAACACCGGGTAACACTAATTAATTGATGACTATGTAAATGCAACTACAGTATTCACCATATTTAACACATTATTCAAATTCAGTGCCATACAAATCACATAATACGAAAGTAACATACAAACAACATATCTTCCAACATAGAACCTAAAAGCCTTTCAGCATAATCTGACAGACGTAAGTATATAAATAAATAACCGAACAATGTCTACAGTCAGATCTAGCTAAACTGTCGTCTAATTGCTTCTGCGTTACAGTATAAAATTATTACATCTCACTGCATATAACAAGATATACACAAACAGAAGGTATAGGCCCATTTCTCCCAGACGCAAAATGTTTAGCAAACGCATGAAATCAAAAGTCGAGCGAAATGGCTTATATTGCAAATAAGATTTATTTAGTCACAGAATATAACCAAATATGTAATTAAATAAGTTTAGTTATAATCGAGTTTCCATAGTTTTTTGGCGGATTTTGAAAATCATAGATTTAATATTGGTTATTAAACATTCACTTGTTTAAGGCCTAAAACATAACATACATTACAAACATAACAACCAAACACTAACAAAGCTCATAATTGACACAGAAACAAATATACAAAACACAGCACCAGAACATCAAGACACATTAAGACATAATATAAACAACACAATAGGAGTACATAAGACACCAGACAACAACAACCACAACTCAGAAATACACACAGCCATCAAACTGAGGGAAAAGGCACACAAACACAACATCATATTTGTAAAAGCTGACAAAGGCAACACGACTGTAATTATCCCCACAGACAACCTACACAAAAAAGTACAAGACTTCATAGAACAGAACAACATCACAGAACTAAAACACGACCCCACTGACAGATACCAAAACTCAGTAAAACAAATAGTCAACAAAGCCAAACACATTATGACACATAAACAAAAGCCCTACATGAAACAAATCCGACCATCAGCACCTACACTCCAAGCGCTTCCCAAAATCCATAAAGAAGACATTCCGATCCGCCCTATTATCAACTACCGTAATGCCCCTGCACACAAACTGGCAAAATATCTAGACAAAATTATTAGACAATACACACAAATAGACAACAACATTGCAGTAAAAAACAACACTGACCTAGTAACAAAAATAAAAGACATACATATCCCCCATAACACCACATTAGCCTCCTTTGACATTAAAAACCTGTACACAAACATCCCCATCTCTGAAACAATCACCATCCTACAAACAAACTCAAACAGAACAACACACCAAACGAACTTATCAATGAAATAACAGAAACTCTGAACATTATCACAAAACAAAACTACTTTACTTATAACAATAAATACTACACACAGAATGATGGCCTACCCATGGGCTCCCCCATATCCAGCATTCTAGCAGAAGTCTTCCTCCAACACTTAGAAAAAACAAAAATACTCACAAACAATGACAGACACTCACATAAAATACTATATTGGCACAGATACGTTGATGACATTCTAATACTATACAGGGGAAACAAAAGACAATGTGAACAGTTACTAACGCACATAAACAAAATACATAAAAACATAACCTTCACTGCCGAATATGAACACAACAATACCATAAACTTCTTAGACCTCTCCATCACAAAACTAGAACACAGGCACAAATTCAGTATATACAGAAAACCAACTACAACTGACACACTAATACACAACACCTCCAATCACCCAATACAACACAAACTAGCTGCTTTTAGAACCATGATACATAGACTTAACAACATCCCCTTAGATGAAATAGACTACAAAGACGAACTAAACACGATAAAATATCTAGCAGAATCTAACGGTTATGACAGAACAATAGTCAGTAAACTCCTACACAAAACACAAAACAAACAACAGACAAAGACAGAAAACAACAAATTCATAACACTAACATACATCAACAAACAAACAGAAAAAATTGCCCACAAATTCAAAAAAGCAGGATACAGAATCGCTTACAAAACTACTAACAAAACAGAACACACACTATCAAAACGCATGCCCAAAGCACAAAACAAATTCGATCTACCCGGTGTATATAAACTAAATTGTTCAAATTGCAATAAATTCTACATAGGCCAGACAGGACGTAGCTTCAAACAGAGATACATTGAACACACAAAAGCACTCCACACCACTACAGAATCTACCTTCGCAAACCACCTCATTGAAGCAAACCACACATATAAAAACATCGACAATAACATGAACATACTACACGTACACACAAAAGGCCGAAAACTAGACACTCTAGAACAATTAGAAATATACAAACACACAAAAACAAATAAAAACGACATCCTAAACGAACAGACACAATTCAAACCGCACGCATTATTCGAACACATCTCACCACACACACACAGCTTCGATCTTTCGAAACACTATCTCGTCGCCAACAACAAGACGAACAGCGCTACTAACGACAGCCTCTGATGAAGCCTTCTATAGGTGAAAGCCGGTTTAGGCTGTAAGGTAAAACTTTACGTTTTTACTTATAAAAAACTTAGTGTTCCGAGTCCTTTATTGTATTTTTTGTACCGTATGTAAGTCACTACATTCAAGTTCAGAACTAATTTTAAGAAACAGTCAAGCTTTCACCTAGTCTACTATCACCTGTAGTTTCTCAGAGTCCCACATGTTTCAGTACAGAAAAGACTGAGTTGTAGCTAGAAGGCAGAAAATGAAATTAGTCTTTTTTTTTAAGTTCCGTATATGGTACACATCCTATGCCTAATATTCTCTTGCCAAACTTCTTTTGAACTCTTTTGTGAACATTAATTTTTGTTTTTGTTCCCCTCTAAAATTTGCATTTGCAGTTGTCCAAACAGTAACAAACTAATTTATGTTCTAAACCATAGTTCTTCAACATTTTAACTTATAATCTGACAACATTTTTGCAGTTTCTGTTCTGACATTGTCAACCTCTAAACTCATGACCTTAATACCTTGTCATATTGAAAATTCTACACATAACTGGCACCAACTTGGCCTACTTACTGTTAACCAAATCTATCGTAAAGTTTCAAAAATGGCTTTGTCGAGTTCAGATCTGACATCATCAAACAATTAGAAGCAAGGACATTAACTGCTCTGGCCTCAAAGATAGTCCTAGGACTGCTTTACTTTGGTCATACAACTTGTTGATAAGGTTATACTGACAGTCAGTAGATCTGAAATTCTGTTCAAGTCTTGCATTGTGCTATGAAAGTGTGGTTTATTTTTCTGCAATAACAAGGACATCAGTATTTGCCACTTTATTTTTAAAAGAGTCTACAGTTCAACTTGTATTTGCACTCTGTATGGTTGTCAAAAGTTTTTGAGTGACCAAATCTTCCATATATTCAGAGGCGTAGCTAGAAACAGCAGGGCGGAAGTTGCCTAGAGCATTTGGCCGGGTAGGCTGTGTCAGTTTTTGCTCTGCAAATTGCAAATTTACAGCGGAAATACTGTATTGTTCCGAATACAAGCCGCACCCGAATATAAGCCGCACCCCAAAAATTACCGTAGGTTAACGGTTAAAAATTTGCAAAAAAAGTGTAAAGTCACCGTTTGAATAAAAATTACTAAATTTTATTAAGATGAAGAAAGAAATAGTACACTATTGTTACATAATTATTGTTATTTACTAACCGTTTATAAAAATTATACTTTTTTGTTAAGTTATTTTATAATAGTGTACAGTAATTTATATTTTGTGCACTTTAAAATATTCTCATAATTAATCACTGTCACTGTCACTTGTCCCTGAGACGGTCGCTTCGTCCTCTTCATAAATGATATCGTCTTCTATTCCATCCATGCAGTTCGATATGCAGCACTTTTTTAAACCACGAATTATAAATTCTGGTGGGATGCTTTCCCACGCACTCTTGATCCAGTTGTCAAGTTCTGTTACGAATGGTTTTTTATTTTTCCTGTAGGAGTCAAAGGATGATTTCTTGCCACCAACCAATTATTATATAAACGCCTCAGGTTATTTTTAAAAGGTTTATTTACTACAACATCCATCATCTGCAACTGACTTGTCATTCCTCCAGGAATAACGGAGATATCAGTGTTCATTTCTTCGTAAAGAAGCTTTTTTTATTTCATCCGTTGTGTGACCAGTGGTGTACGCAGAAATCAATCTTGAGGGGGGCTGAACCTTAGCTTATTTGTGATTGGGGGACTTATCCAAAATTTAAAAAAAATCCAAAAATTTCTGATAAATGTAAAGTGTTTTTAAAGTAATTTTTTTCATTATTGCAACAGCATTATTCAAGATAATGGTTATAAAGGATTAGATAAGAAGTTAAATAATGAGAGAATTATTACAAATTATAAAGACTTACCTTGTGCAGTAGTAAACGATGATTATATTGATGTTGATGATGATAAACACTTACCTTGGAGTAGAATTAGTGTACTTGTAGTAGGAGATAATTGTGATGATGTAACTTACCTGGATTTAACAATAAATACTGACGGAGATAGGATTAAAATTATCTATGTAGACAGGTTTTATGAGACGATGTGCTGATAAATTAATTTTGTGGTATAACGAATAAAACAAGGTTAAAGGGTTATTCTAATAATAATAACAAAATAAATGTACTTAAAAATGAGTCGTGCATGTTCAACATAAGATTAATTTTCAATGATGGTGGTTAGACATTTTATTGCTAATGAACATTTAATTATTCGAGTTAATGGTGTAATTACTTGGCTGACTTATGTAATGAGGTGTAGTAAACAATAACATGATATGGCAATAATTATAATTGTAGATAAATGTGTATTGGTATTAAATGTATTTTTGTGATAGGTTATGTTATACACAATATTTTATGTAACAAATGTTGGCAGTAGGGATTGATTTTATAATAATAATAATATTTCATTTGACTAAACAATTAACAGGATGCAATTGTGGATTTTATAAGGAAATTAGATGAATTGAAATTGTTTTGAATAATGTAATTAAAGTAATTTACAATGTTTTGAAAATGAGGAAATTTAATTAAATTGGAGTTGGAATTAAATTGATTTAAAATGTGAATTTTGGTAATGAACTTAAATTTATTTTGATTTGAATTGCGTAATAGATGATAAATAATTGAAGTTTGTTGATCAAAATGTTTAATAGAAAATCAATGAAGAAGTGATAATGAAAGATAAACAATTAAAATGCTTATTTAATTGACAATTGAGATAAACAATGTAATGTTTGTAAATTTTATTAAAATTCAACGGTGAAATGTTTGTCTTCATATTAGTAATGCTTATTTTGAGTTAAGGTATTTGCGAAAAAAGGCGTGTATTTAAATTATGATTTAACAGGTAAAGATGAAAAACCTATGTTGTATGTTTAACTGGAGATTCCCCATTTAAATGCGGTCACGACCTCACCGAACCGTGACCGTGGCTGTAATTAATCTGTAGCACGCCATGAACAGAATTATTGTAACTGGACCATGGTTTGTCTTTTGCCAACCCAGTGAATTGTGAAACTTAATTAGGGGGTAATTTAGGGGAATCTACTAAAATTTTGGAGCAAAGGCTATGCACGGAAAGAGGTGACAGACTGCTTAAGGGCTTATGAATAATTAATGCAGTAGGATTACTGGTATCAGGTATACCAATCATACCGAATTTTATTGTAACACTAAAGCAAGGACGGGGTGAAATAAAAGAACAAATGTTCACCCCTTCCGCCTCAGTCCTTGTGGAGGCAACTGGGCGCTACAGTCCAGCGGAGGGCAATAGAGTGTGTGGAAGGGTGCTGGCCACGTTACAAGCCAGGGCATTAATGTAGCATTTTTGTAAATGTGTAAATACCAGATATCGGCTTGTCCGTGAGCCCATTTATACCAATTGTAACGCGGGGTATCAGGGGTTAAGGTAAAAAGGGGGGATGGGGGAATATATATAAAAAAAATAATTGTATTTTAATCGTATAATATAAGATTGAGTTGTGATTATTGTCACTATGTTATTATAATCTGGTAATAATGTATTCTTGTGTATTAGATTAAGGTGGTTAGATTTATTGTTAATGAACATTCAATTATGAGAGTTAATAGTTTAACACTGGTCTGAATAATGTGATGATTTGGGACAAACACGAACATTTAATGATGAACATGGTATATAAAGTTGTGTTGGTGTCATATGTAATATGTATTCTATAGTAAGGTCATGTTGTTATTATTTACTTTGTATTGTATGTAATCAATTTGTGATTTTAGTGGGGTAATAGTGTTTTGTTAGGTGAGATAATTAACAGCATATAATTAAAGTTTATGATGGGAATTAAATGAAGGTAAATTGTTTTGAATAAAGTAATTGAAGTAATTTAAATTTTTGCAAATAATGCAATTAAATTAATTTGAGGTAATTAATTAACTACTTGAAAAGATGGAATTAAACCAATTTGTGATGGTTTAATCAATTTGTAATGTTGCAAAAGTTGAATTTTGGACACTGAATTTAAACTTTTTGCTGAGATTTGAATTGAATAATCAATGGTAGATGATTAAAAATGTTGAATGGAAATGCAGAGATGACATGATGATATGTTTTGGAAGATTTAAATTGAAAATTGAAATTAAAGTTGTAATGTTGGTAAATTTTATTCAAATTCAGAGATGACATGTTTTATGCGAACCTGAGGTTAGTAATGTCTTCTGAGTCTTAAGCTTTTGTGAAATATAAAAGTTTATTTTTGCTTAGGATGTAACTATGTATAGTTGTGTAACATGTAAAGTGTATTAAGATAGAACCAGTACTTTGTTTATCAAACCAGTACAACTAAGAGGAAACAAGTCAGTTAAGGATATGGTATAGTGAAACACCATTTATTAATGGTTTGGTTGAATTGTGACAGAATCCAGTGATACTGTGGGGGCATACCTGTGCTGGCCAGTGTGTCAGGGCAGGGGCGTCGCGTGCCTGTGTGGTGTTATGGTGTTGGGATCCTGAGCAAGGAAGTCCAATAAGATCATGCAGGTGCGACCACAGTCACCAGACTAGGGGGGTAAGTTACCCATGATGTCAGTAAGAACTTAAGGGGGGTCGTGGTGCCATATCCTAGCTGGTCCTCTTAGGTTTTAGGCAATGAGAGTTTTTATGCTTTGGCATAAAACCTCTCATTGGGGGGGGGGGTATTGTAATGGGACAGATCAGGAGAATAAAAACTTCTTAACAATTGAAAGAAGTGTTAACTCACCCAGTGTTCCACCTTTGGGGAACCTCTTTTTAACAAAAGCGCATGCAATTTTATTGTGAAACACCCGTCTGTGTTTATGTCTGGCGCCGTCACAGCGAGATGTATTGAGAAACCACACTAACCCAGGATATCTGTGAATCACGGAAAACGCCGATTTCATCAGGCGGTAAAAATTACAAGAATTCCCGGGCCAAGCGTCTGGAACATTCCAACCAATCAGAGCCCGAATTTGTGGTTACATGACTGGCCATACGCCAGGTATTGCGTACCCATGCCTGGTTTGGGCCTCAGTGGATTTTCTACTCCAGAACCGCGCGGTTCAGAAAACAAGTGTTTGCGTGGTACCATAAATCAGCGCTCGCGAGCAAAAAGTCAGTTCGGCCGATAAAAATGTGAAGTCAACAGTGCAGTATAATCAAATATAATGAAATGCCAACACTAATTGTGGAAAATTAACAGTTTAACTGTGAAATTTCGGAGTGTGAATAACACGTGGTGGTGCAACTCAACGAGGAGCGGATGAAATGGCTAACCAATCCAACCAATGGACCTAATCTAACCAATTGACTAAACTTTTAAAACTTAGCTACAAATTTAAAAATCATAAAACCAATAATCAGAGAGCTCTATAAATGGGGGTTATGTATGAACATGTAAAAGAATGAGAGAGAGAGAGTGTGAGATAAAAAAGAAAAGAACTGGGTCGTTAATTATACTAAGTATTCTTTTGTAGTTTTATAAGAATTGTAATTTTGTAAGAATTAATAAATTGTTCATTTATAATTGTATACAAACAACTTTGGGTCTGATACCGATGTAGTAACTTATAACAAGAAATGAGTAGAATTTGAGGAGTTCTGGGAGAGAGTGAGAAAGTAATTTTATTTAATAAAAGGCAAATGATTTGTTAACAGAAATTTGTGGTAGCGTAATTATTTTGCCACTCAAACCTACATAATCAACTCTGCAACAGTTTCGTCTATAGAACCCTGGGGAGAATCGTAGGTAAGTTTAGCGAACGAGAATTTGGAAGTTGTTTTTTTATTATTAAAATACAGTGAAAAGTTACAAATGGCGTCCGAATAGGGACAAATCTATTTGCACATAAAATTGGAAAGTTACAGAGTGATTCTGTTTACATACAGATAAGTCAAGGAAATTTATACTTTCATTATTTTCCATTTCCATTCTAAATTTAATTTTACTGTTTATGCTATTCATGTATTTAAGTAGCCTGTTAATTTGCCTATAAGTGCCATCAAAAACCACAAAGGTATCATCTACATAGCGTGTGTACGAAATAATGGCTTTGTGGAATGTATTGCAATTAGACAACAGGTATTTATTTTCATAGACGTTTAAGTAAATTTCAGCTAACAATCCACTTAAGTGGGAACCTGTAGCTAACCCGCCTTTTCTTGTATAAACAATCTCTTATCGTAAGTAAATATAAGTTCATCAATCTGTTGTTGATTTAATATGGCCGTCTTAGTTAGGTTGTTTTTAAGAATTTCGATTGTTTCTAATACAGTTATATTAGTATATAAATTAACTATATCAAACAACACTAATTTATAGCTAGGTAAAACGTCGATATTTTTAATTCTTACTATGAATTCCAAATTGTTTTTAACACTACGATTATTTTGTAATTTAATACTATTTTTTGTCATAAGTTGAAGTTTCTTAGCTACTTTGTACCTTGAGGCAGAGGTGTAATTAATTAAAGGACATATGGGTATACTCTCTTTATGCATCTTCGGTAAACATGCGAATTTGGGTATTTTGCATTAATCTATTTAATGTGATGTCTAGTGTATTTGTCAAATAACATGCCACATTTGTTTACAGCCGAATTTAATATTCTTCTGTAACTACCTGTGGGGTCATTGACTAGAACTTTAATATTGTTATTGTTGATAAAATCATATCCTTTCTTTACATAATCTGTTTGATTCAAGAGGACTACAGTGTTGCCTTTATCAGCCTTAGTTATTATAACCTTATGCCTATCAACATTTTGTTTTATACTTTCTGCAATGTTGAATTCTTTCTTGTACCTCACATTATATTTATTTTTAAAGTCTGTTTTTATTAATCGATTTAATTTGTTGTTAATAATGGAGCGTGTTTCACACTACGGTTTCTAATACATTTTATAACCGCTTCTGCGTTAGTGACCTCCCACAATAAAATTTGTATTCTTAAAGTTGGGTAAATTATATTTTAAACCTTTGGACAATAAATCTTCTTCATCCTCAGACAATCGAATGTCGGTATAAATAGCTATGCGTTTGTAGAATCTGTGTTTACAATCAATGTTATCTTGTTTATGTTGTTTGCTGAACAAGAGATCGAACTTCTTAGTGTGCGTGGCTACAATAACTTTTACTGCATTTCTTATGTGTGTCCCTATCAATTCCATGGCATAGTAGATAATAGCTGGATGCAACTTGTTTAACATTTCTAAATGTGCTTTGTACAGTAATTGGTTTAATCTATTTTTCTTTATAGGGGGCGTACATAACTGTTTAATTTCTTCTTTGAGCTAAATCTTTTGTGCAATTGATTTAGTCTTAATAGCTGCTAATGACTTGTTTCTAATATTTATGTTGGCAAACTTCAGTGTTATGTCATTATGTAAACTTTTTTATTAAATTTAATATTAAGGATGGTTTTTAATAAAGGTGGAATATTAAACTACAAGATCATTGATGGATCAGGTAAGGTATATTTTAAATTAATTGAATCTTGTAAGCGATCTGGGGACCATTTATATGATGAATCTTGAAGCTAGTCAAGCACAATTGGTCTATAAATACAAGAACATTAAGATGAAAATATAAAAACACAACCAGGGCCGGCCTAAGAGCAAAATGCTGTGTGTGCAAGAATGAGTTTTGGCGCCCCTTACAATGAAAATGGGTATAGAAAACCCTCCAAAAAATGGTATGGGAATGGTATAACTGAAATTTGTCGGAACTTAATAACTGAAGTTGGCATTTTAAAGGGATTAAAAACCAAAAACTAACACTAATAAATAGTAAATATTAAAGTAAAGTATTTAGTACCTTTTCATTATTTTTATTTTTTTAAATGACTTCTTCTAGTACTAATTCTTTTAACTGACTTTTTCAAACTTCATTAGGCGTGCTGTACTGTACTTGTGTAAAGAGCAAACTCCTAACAAATTCTTTTACTCAGTTTATTGTTTTGTCAGGTAGAAAATAACAGACACATTTTTTTACTACAGCAAAAGTTTTATTTGATTTAATATTCATGAAAAATACATTTCAGTTTGAATATATTAATATTAAAAAAAGTTATGTCAGTACATTAGAAAAAGTTCAGAAATATAAACTTTGGTATTCACTTTTCTCGAAAAGGTACATCAATATAACTATAAATTGATAGTAGTAGTGTAAAAGATCAAGAAAATTGATTAAAATAATCTGTATTATACACTTAGCATTGGACCTTCCTAGCTTTAGCAGCCGAAAATATTTTTATTGGTGCATCATAATCTAATGACGATGAAATATCATTTTCAGTGGACAAAATTGCAAGGTTGTTGAGTCTTTCTTGCGAAAGAGTAGACCTTAGGTAGGTTTTTATTAATTTTAATTTTGAAAAACTTCGCTCCGCCGACGCTACCAACATTGGTATTGTCAGAAGTATTCGCAAAGCAACCCACACATTTACATAAGCGTCTGCAGATCCAGTTTCCAACAGAAAGTTCGGCACGTTCAGAGGCGTTTTCCCACCTAAAATCAAACAAAAAGGAATTAAGACTGCTTTTTAATTTTGGAAATTAAAAAACTTTGAGTGTATTCCTTTCATATTTGCCCCATTATCATATCCCTGGCCTCTGCAATTAGAAATGTCCAAGTCATACTCTTGCAGTTTTTTTAAGACTATTTCTGACATTCCCTTCCCTGAAGTGTCTGTTATTTCAAAGAAATCTAGGAAACTTTCACAAATTTCAACTTTTTTCTCTTTTGTTTCATAAACATACCTCAAAACAACAGAGAACTGTTCTTTCCTACTTAAATCAGGTGTGCAGTCGAGAATCAATGCATAGTATTTGGCTCCTTTAATTCTGCTTAGTATTTCTTCTCTTACTTTGTCTCCCATCAGAGTCAATAATTCGTTTTGTATGTTTTTCCCCAAGTATGACAGACACCTTTGTTTTTCATTTGCCAATACTCTACATATATGTTCTTTCATTACAGGATCAAATTGGGCAATTAGTTCAACAAGCCCTAAATAATTTCCATTGTCCTTTTTGTACAGGGTTTCATTTCTTCCTCGGAAAGCCATTTGGTGCTGGGCAAGAAATTGTGTTATGTCAAGAAGTCGTTTAAGAACATTCTGCCATCGTTCTTTTTCTTGGGCAATTATTTTCTGGTTTTCATCATCAATTGTTTTACCTGTGCTCAGTCTCCTTTCCGCCTCCACCCACCTTTCATAACACTTTAGGTGATTAGGGGAAGTTTCATGATGTGTCAGTATAGTTCCAATGTGCCTCCAGTCACAGTTTCCGCTTTGATCTGATAAAGTTTTATTGGAACGTGCAGTACTAAATATCTTACAACAAAAACAGTAAACACTATTGTTTTGTTGAGAATACAATAGCCAACGTCTCTTAACTTTTTCACCATTTGGAGCCAGCCGATAGTAAAATACATTAGAAAATGACCTCTTTGTTCCATCTTTGGGATATCTCTCTAAATATGGAGAGAACGGCCCTTCAGCTATAATGCAATCACGATCATTTGGATTAAAATGTGTAGGCCATGTAGCAGGATCTTTTAATGGAAATGAAACTGTAACATCAACATCCGCCGAGCTGGGGCCACCATTTTCTTGCTCTTCCAATGAATGAGTTACAGTTACAGGTTCTTGACCTTGACAAGTTTCATCAGCTATATTTGTTGCGATTTCATGAATACCAGTTTCAGTTTGTAAACTATCTCTACACTCTGGTAGTTGTAGTTCTTGTCCCTTAGAGTGCTCGTCTTTTTCACTGACCTTAGGTTCATCAGTTAGGGCTACGTCATTCGTAGCTACATTTTCTGTACTAGAGACAGGGTTTTGTGGTTTTGATAAATACTTGCATAGTAATTTAGCACTGGCTTCCGCTTCTTTTAAGGATTTAGCTTTCCGCTTTCTATTTTGACATCCAGAAGGTTTGGAAAACATTTTTAGTTTATTAACATCACAAATAGAGTTATCACAATTCACAAAACTAATATTTATCACAAAACACAAAACTAATTACTAATTATATGCAGACGTCAACTGGATACACTTGTCACGACTCACGTCAGATAACGACTGCCACCTGTCGCAGCACAGATACAGCACCAGACGTCGACGCGACAGATAGACTAAACATGTGATAGTGATTGTGACTCACTATCTACAACTGTTCAGTTCTGTCAAAACAACGAAGCGGAGCGTTTGGAGCCAGTAGCCAGTCTCTTTACTGTATTTTCAAGCAACATTTGTTGAACAAAAGTTATTAACATATTCAAATGGCTAATTTGCATTCAAAATTACATAAAAATTTAAATTTTTACCATATTATTTTTTTATATTTTTTCTCATTTTGGTGCCACTCCCAAAATCGCCGCCTTAGGCCGGCCCTGAACACAACTACACTGGGTTTGCGGAGAATATGGTAGCCATGCATGTCACTAACAAAGGTCGTTTGATGGATGCGTTGGAAGAATTCGAAATTTATAAAGCATCCAAAATACATAAAGAAAGTTTGCTCAACGACCAGCTTTCATTTAGATCAAACACGTTGTATGATACCGTATTAAAGATAAATGGTGAACTTTGCAATCAGCCCAGATGATATGTGACTATCAGGCAGTGCGCACTGTCTTCATTAGCTTTGTGTGTACGGTGTTTTAATTATGTCATTTTTAACAGTTGTGGTTGTTTTATTCGTCCGTGTGTGTATGTGTTTTTAATAATTTCACCGATGACTGCTACTTATTAGGAAGACGTTTTACCTGATGATTGGAATTTAATTCCCGAAACATGTAGTGGAATATTAAACTACAAGATCGCTGACGGATCAGATAAAGTATATTTTAAATTAATTGAATATTATAAGTGATATGGAGACCATTTATATGATGAATCTTGAAGCTAGTCAAGCACAATTGGTGTATAAATACAAGAACATTAAGATGAAAATATTAAAAATCAACCTTAATATTAAATTTAATAAAAATGTTTAACTTATATGATGACATAACACCGAAGTTTGCCAACATAAATATTAGAAACAAGTCATTAGCAGCTATTAAGACTAAGTCAATTGCACAAAAGATTTAGCTCAAAGAAGAAATTAAACAGTTATATACGTCCCCTATAAAGAAAAATAGATTAAACCAATTACTGTACAAAGCACATTTAGAAATGTTAAACAAGTTGCATCCAGCTATTATCTACTTTACTAAAAATGAACTTTATCTTGTGAAAAACTTACTTTTTTCGTCGGACGCGTTTCGGCTTAAGTATCCGCCTTCTTCAGCTTTTAGTCAGACTGCCATCATTTCGTAACGGTTTTTGTGTGGAAGGTGTAGTGGGGGTGGTGTGTGGAGGAAGGGGATTGGTGCAGGGATTCAACTTGATGTTTGTTTTTTGTAAAATTGTGTCAAAAAGTGTGCCACACTTTTATATAGATAAAATATTATCTACTATGCCATGGAATTGATAGGGACACAGATAAGAAATGCAGTAAGTTATTGTAGCCACGCACACTAAGAAGTTCGATCTCTTGTTCAGCAAACAACATAAACAAGATAACATTGATTGTAAACACAGATTCTACAAACGCATAGCTAATTATACCGACATTCGATTGTCTGAGGATGAAGAAGATTTATTGTCCAAAGGTTTAAAATATAATTTACCCAACTTTAATAATAAAAATTTTATTGTGGGAGGTCACTAATGCAGAAGCGGTTATAAAATGTATTAGAAACCGTAGTGTGAAACACGCTCCATTATTAACAACAAATTAAATCGATTAATAAAAACAGACTTTAAAAATAAATATAATGTGAGGTACAAGAAAGAATTCAACATTGCAGAAAGTATAAAACAAAATGTTGATAGGCATAAGGTTATAATAACTAAGGCTGATAAAGGCAACACTGTAGTCCTGTTGAATCAAACAGATAATGTAAAGAAAGGATATGATTTTATCAACAATAACAATACTAAAGTTCTAGTCAATGACCCCACAGGTAGTTACAGAAGAATATTAAATTCGGCTGTAAACAAATGTGGCACGTTATTTGACAAATACACTAGACATCACATTAAACAGATTAATGCAAAAGCACCCAAATTCGCAGGTTTACCGAAGATGCATAAAGAGAGTATACCCATATGTCCTTTAATTAATTACACCTCTGCCTCAAGGTACAAAGTAGCTAAGAAACTTCAACTTATGACAAAAAATAGTATTAAATTACAAAATAATCGTAGTGTTAAAAACAATTTGGAATTCATAGAAATAATTAAAAATATCGACGTTTTACGTAGCTATAAATTAGTGTCGTTTGATATAGTTAATTTATATACTAATATACCTGTATTAGAAACAATCGAAATTCTTAAAAACAACCTAATTAAGATGGCCATATTAAATCGACAACAGATTGATGAACTTATATCATTGTTACAAATCGTATTAAAACAGAACTATTTTACTTAAGATAAGAGACTTTTTATACAAGAAGACTGGGTTAGCTATGGGTTCCCACTTAAGTGGATTGTTGGCTGAAATTTACTTAAACTTCTATGAAAATAAATACCTGTTGTCTAATTGCAGTACATTCCACAAAGCCATTTCGTATACACGCTATGTACAGGAGATGATACCTTCGTGGTTTTTGATGGCACTTATAGGCAAATTAACAGGCTACTTAAATACATGAATAGCGTAAACCGTAAAATTAAATTTACAATGGAAATGGAAAATAATGAAAGTATAAATTTCCTTGACTTCTGTACGTAAACAGAATCGCTCATTTACATTTAACATATACAGGAAGCCAACTACCACAGACTTAACTATACATGCTAATTCGTTTCATCCTCACACACAAAAAATAGCGCCGTTTAATGCATTAGTGCACAGACTAATGACTGTACCTTTAAGCCGTGAAGACCATCGGAATGAGGTTAAAATTATCAAATACATAGCCATAAAAAATGGGTTACAAAAGTGATATGGTAGATTATTTGATTCGTAAACACAAGTATAAGCAGAATAAGATAAATAATGACAGAGGTAAAGTGCAATTTGTATCAGCCGAAATTACTAATGTGCTCCCTAATGTAATAAAAAATGAGTTCAAGAAATTAAATATCAATGTTTCATTCAGAACTGTCAATAATTTAAAAAATATATTCAGGTTAAGTTCTCCTAAAGTAATACAAAATTGCTCAGCTATATATAAATTGCAATGAGATGATTGTGACAAGTTTTACATCGGCCAAATGGGGAGGAGATTAATTGACAGATATAAAGAACATTTACCAAGAAAGGACATCACATCAGCCAAGTATAAATTTTCATTACATTTAATTAATGAAAATCACAACTACACTGGGTTTGCGGAGAATATGGTACCCATGCATGTCACTGACAAAGGTCGTTTGATAGATATGTTGGAAAAATTCGAAATTTATAAAGCATCCAAAATACATAAAGAAAGTTTGGTCAATGACAGCTTTCATTTAGATCGAACACGTTGTATGATACCGTATTAAAGATAAACGGTGAACTTTGCAATCAGCCCAGATGATATGTGACTGTCAGGCAGTGCGCACTGTCTTCGTTAGCTGTGTGTGTATGGTGTTTTAATTATGTCATTTTTAACAGTTGTGTTTGTTTTATTCGTTCGCGTGTGTATGTGTTTTTAATAATTTCACAACGACTCCTATATATTAGGAAGAAGTTTTACCTGATGATTGGAATTTAATTCCCGAAACATGTAGTGAAATATTAAACTACAAGATCGCTGACAGATCAGATAAGGTATATTTTAAATTAATTGAGTATTTAACAGTTTAATTCACAAAAATGATTTAGTCACCTATTTTTAGTTCATATACATAGAGTTGTTTTACCAGCATTGAATTATGTATATTAAAATCGAAAACAGGATTTATTCTGTTTGCTTAGAACGTTTTTTGTATGCAATAGGCCAGACAGAACCCAACTTGTTCCTGATTTTGATTTTGTTAATATTAATGGGAGTCAAATCCTTACAACACACCCACTACTATGAGGTAGAGTAAATATATATGCCACAAAATTATTTAAATTTGGAAAAGCTTCAATATCATTCACATTTTTTGTACTTTTAACTTCTCTCCAGAAGCTTAATAAACTTTCATCTGTGCCGGTGTTAATATTTGTGTTCATAAGAACTCCCCATTCCCTATCTAGATCTACTATATTTATTTTAATACTTTTTTCAAATGCTGAATCTAATGATTGAATGTCTTTAATTTTTTTCCTGTCTAGAAATTCTAGATGTTTTAAGCTTTGCACACAGTTACTGTTAAAAGGAAACCGGCTATAAATTTGGTGGGTACATTCAACATAAAAGTTTAAGCAGTTTACTCTGAAATTTGTTATTTCTTCCGGTGACAGATTTGAATCTTTGCTTTCCAACATCACAGTGCACTTAGCACCTACATAAATGTTTTCTAGTTTTGTAAAATTTGAAGGATTTCTGTACTGCAATTTGGTTACATCCATTTTACTTAAATAATTTGGATCTATGTAAAAATCCAAGATTGTCCTATTCACTGTTTCAAATCTGTTATATAGATATTGAATCTTAGGTTTGTCTGACTGAAATTCTAGGTTCATATCTGTTAAAATTGGGAGAACATGGTCCAAGAAAAGAAGATATAATTTATTTATAGGTTTTAATTTTTTATAAATGGATTTTGCATTGTCATCAATAAAAAATTCCCCTTGAAAATATAGCAGCAATGCTGGATATTGTTCAACAATTCTTTCGACACATGCTAGTAAAGATAACCATCTGGTTTGGCAGGGCCTTAACAACTTATGTATTTTAACTTCTGCAAATTTTTGGAATGCTTGAAATTCGTGTTGTCTTTTTGGACTATATTGAAAATAGGTATATATAATCTTAACTAAATCCTCAAGAGATTCTGGTAGTTTCTCACAAGCATACGAAGCACACAAAGCCAGAGAGTGACAAACACACTTCATAATAAAAATATTGGGTACATCTGCTTTTAACATAGTTTGCAGTGAATGTTTAGGACCCATCATGATATTTGTTCCATCAGTTGCAAATCCTATCAGATTGGACTTCTAAGGAATTGCATGTTTATTAAAAAAATCTGTTAACAATTTGTAAAGGCCCTTGGCAGTTCCACCTACAACAGGAAAAATACATAAAAAATCATCCCTCACATCATGATTATTCAAACACGTCCTTGCAACTACTGCTAAGTGTTTATTAGATGACCTATCAGTTGACTCATCTACCAAAATGCTAAAGTTACTGTCCTCATAACATCAAGTAATTCCTCGGACTCTGTTTTGGCTATCACATTTTTTATTATTGCAGTCCATTTAGTACGGTTACACGATAGTTTTTTACTTATTTTGGAATCTGGACAAACTGCTTTAATAAGTACAACTAAATGATCACTTGACTCAATGACTATATTATGTTCTGATATAAAGGAGGCTATTCTTATCTCCCCCTCCTTAAATATAGGCATATATGGGATTTGGAAAAACTTTGAATTAGGGACATTGAAGATTTTACAAATTTGGAATTTTAAATGTGTTTATCAGAAGAGTTGTTTTTTTTATAGATAGCAGATATACCTGCTTTCCTATCCTCCCCACAAATTTTGCAATGGAAATTTGTTTCCCCCTTACTGCTGGGTTTTAACCAGGATTTGAATTCTGGATTTTATTCCCACTCCTTCCTATATTTATGAATAAATGTACACTTCATTTTAGGAGCGATATCAGTTTTGGTTTTGTGGCCTTAATAGTTTTTGGAAGAGTTTTCTTACCTAAAATTCGTTCATTTTCAGTAGCGTATCCATCACTATCACTGTCACTTTCAATAATTTTAGACATAGAAGGGTTGCTCATCATGATAAAACTATATGAAAAAATATAATCAGTTTTCAAAACACAAAAGTATTAAATTTCGAATAACGTGAACTGAATTCATGTTACCATAAATTTTGTCAAATTTATGTTATCCACCTGTTTACACACTAAGATACGCACATATATGTAGTAATGTATTTCACTTATCATTCAGTCCAAACAAAGTAACGTAACAATTTCAACTAAAGCAGCTAACAAAGATCTATTTCTTTTATAAATTTGCTAACTGCTATAATTTTTATTGTTCGACTAAGCTTTTCGTCATCACTGACATCTTCAGGTCTTAAACAACCTGAAGGTCTTGGTTGTTTAAGACCTGAAGATGTCAGTGATGACGAAAAGCTTAGTCGAACAATAAAAATTATAGCAGTTAGCAAATTCATAAAAGAAATAGTAAGGATGGCTGCTAATTTAAACAATATGAAGAATAACAAAGATCTGTAGCAATTACGAATAAATTCTAACTTTCGCAAGCGCTATAGTAAATAACTGTGTAATGCTGTGAAACCCAGTATGTTGGTTGTGCAACTAGCTTGCTAAGGTATTTCCAGGAATCACCATCGCTAAGGCATTCACAGAGAGTAGGAAACCGGTGGATCCCGGCTGGTGGTTCCCTAAACTAGGGAGGGGTTCAGTCATTCAGTATTCATGGTAAGGAGGCCAGTGGACCCCTAAGCTAAGGAGGGGTTCAGTATTCATGGTAATCAGGCTTGAAAAATGTTGAAAAAAGAAAACATTTTTTACTGAATGGTTATTAAAATGCGCATAAAATATAATTTGACATTTAATAATTTTGTAAATATTCGCCACCATTTCCCCACTTACGATTTTCAGGCTTCAAATTTCGCCACTGTGGGGAAAAATCCCCACACCTGGCAACCCTGCTACTGGCGAATAGTACTGCCTTCTATCAGATTTGTTTATCGATCTTCTGGTTTTAATCTCATAGGATGTGACTCTACACTAAACTCTCTGGAAGGGGAAAAGTGTGTAAGGCCACCATTTAGAATTAACATCACTTTATCTAACCTTGGGAATCTGTGAGGAACAACAATGTCTAGTCAACCCAAAACAAAGGTACCGTCTCTTCAAGTTCCCTTGACAGTATAGTAGTGGGCACTCTTTAGTTGTACTATAAGGTGTTTTCAAGTGTAAAAAAAAACTGACCCATTAAATAAAACAATGCTTCTGTGACATCTATTAAAATATGCTCATTCCCTCACAACTAGAATGTTAAATAGTGTTTGACATGTTCTGGGTTTTACATACATCATTTTGAAGTCTCTTCTGAACCTAGATGAAGTGCGTTGTCAGCCAATAGGTACAGCAACAAAATCATTTTATAAATGTTGTAAGTTACCACTAATGTTGCAAGTAGTAATGTAAATGTGTAAATGATCCTACAGCAATGCATGTGTTTGACGACAGCAACTGTGACTACTTTTGTCAGTCAAACATAATTACAAAATGAAGCCATTTAACACAATTCTTTCATGGTAATACTCACAAACTGTCAAGTGATTAAATGAAAATATTCAGACACATATCAACAGAATCAAATCCGATTCTCAGAAATGAAATAATTATTACCCTATGAAGTGAGAGGGGGGGTATTTTTTTTTCGTAACAACAAAATAAAATGAAGCACTAATTTGGTACTAAGACAATTTTGCTGTTGATTCATAATGAAACTAAATAATAAAAGGAAGACAATAGATTTAATAAAATACGAAACATATACAAAGATACATACAAATTTATTTTACACAATTTTTTAATTTGTCTAAAAAACATTTTTATTGTAAAAAGCATGCAAGAATATGTACTTTTAACCATAACAATAAATAGAATTATCACTGTTGCACACCACTATAGAAAAATTATTCCTTTTAGCGCTTTCACGCTTCACAGCTCACCGTCAGATCGGAAATAACAATGATCCACTGTTGAAAGTGCTAATCGGAATAATTTTTCTATAGTGGTGTGGAACAGTGATAATTCTGTTTGTGATTATAGCCACTAACACAACTTTCTTAATTACATAACAATAAGTCTTTATCCTCTGTTCCCTATGTGGAGATCCTTGGCCACTGATCTTTTGTGTTACCATTTATCCAGCTTTTGTATTTATGCATGACTTTGCAAGTGGAGGTACACCAGGTACAAATACAATTTTGTTAACAGATAGTCAGAAGAACAGCATAGAATTTTGATGTTAAAGGTGGTATTCCTCAAGGGTTACGTATAGGTTCTTTAGACCAATTACATTTCTCTTTTATGTTAATGACTTACCTGATTTTATGAATGCTTTTCATATAACATGATTCTTCTTCTCACTGACACACGTGTAGAAGGATTAATGGAGGAATCATCAATTGTGACTTCCAAATTATAAGCAGTTGTTCTCCACTGGTAATAAATAATTGCAGAATGAAGTAATACAAACTAGTTTAACTTTATGTAATAGCATTATGTTTCTAGATGTTAGTGCTGAGAGACTACTGAACTAGAAAGAAAACTTGGAATATCTTCTTTTGAAATAAAACTGTAAAAATTAAGAGAACTTATTTATTTTATTTTGTACTGCTATTAATTTTATTGTAATATAGAAACTATGTGTAAAACATACGGGTTACATTAACAGATATCTAAAATTTAACAAAGTGATAAAATAATATAACGGTATTATATTCTTGGATTTCGTTGTCCATGACATGTCCGTTACTTAATTAAATATAATTAATTCACTACCGACTCGGAACACAAAGTTTCTTACGGGTAAAAACATAAAAGTTTTATCTTATAGCCTGAACCAGTTTTCGCTTTTAAAACGCTTCTTCAGAGACTGCTGTTGGGACCACTGTCCGCCTTATCTAAAAATGAACTTTTTCTTGTGAAAACTTACTTTTTTCGTCGGACGCGTTTCGGCTTACGTATCCGCCTTCTTCAGATAAGTGTTAGTGCTGTGAAAGAAGAGATGAACAATCAAGAAGTTTTCACAAGAAAAAGTTCATTTTTAGATAAGTGTTAGTGCTGTGAAAGAAGAGATGAACAATCAAGACAACTGTCCGCCTTGTTCTTGGTGACGGTATCGACTTTTGAAAGATCGATGTTGTGTGTGTGTGTGGGGTGTGATATGTTCGAATAATGCGTGTGGTTTGAATTGTGTCTGTTCATTTAGGATGTCGTTCTTATGTGTTTGTATATTTCCAATTGTTCTAGAGTGTAGTTTTTGGCATTTTGTGTGTATGTGTAGAATGTCCATGTTATTGTCGATGTTTTTGTATGTGCGGTTTGTTGAATGAGGTGTCTTGCAAAGGTGGATTCTGTAATGGAGTGTAGTACCTTTGTGTGTTTAATATATCTTTGTTTGAAGCTACGTCCTGTCTGGCCTATGTAGAATTTGTTGCAATCTGAGCAATTTAGTTTGTAAACACCAGGTAGATCGAATTTGTTTTGTGTGTTCTGTTTTGTTAGTAGTTTTGTATGCGATTCTTTATCCTGCTTTTTTGAATTTGTGGGCTATTTTTTCAGTTTGGTTGTTGAAGAAGCTTTCAGCCTTCTGAAGTGTTTGTTTCAGCCTCTGAAGAAGGTTTTTAAAAACCAGTTCAGGCTATAAGGTAAAACTTTTACATTTTTACCTGTAAAAACTTTGTGTTCCGAGTCGGTAGTGAATTAATTATATTTAACGGTGTTATGTTATAATATAAATAAAATAAACGATACCAGGAAACTGACTCGAATTTTGTTTCCATCTTCTGCAGACACTAATGATGTTAAAATATTTTGTATACATTTTTTTTAAAGTTCACATTAGTGAGTATATGTCTAAATGAATTAAACTGGTCGACTCATTTTGCCGCAGAAATAAATAAAAGATTTTCATCAAGTGGCCTTTACACGCTCTTCAAAAACAAACATCATTTGCAATCTTCGAGTCACAAAATTACTCTTGAATTCGAAGATTATGTCATGAAGATTATGTCTCTAGAGACGATATAGAGCTAAGTACCAGATTTGATCGAAAAGAAAAGTTAGTGGAATGCCAGAAAGTCCCGCTCTAGATATGTCCCATTAAAAAACTTTTTTTGTAATATTGGCATCCCTGTGTGTAAGAATTATTTAAATTTATATAGCCAATGTAAAACACTAGATTGTGTGCAAATGTTTAAGCTTGAGAACCAAGCTTGTGGACTAACATCTTTGTCACCAATCATGTAGTGTTAAAAAAATAAAACTTTATAGTAACACCTTTTGTGGTTGGCTTGTCATACAGAGGTGCATGGACACGTGGTTGGCCAGACATTTTGTTAAAGTTGGCACACAAACCAGTTCACTAGTAGAGAAAATTGAGTTCTTGTAAACAGTATTCCCAAAGGCATGTTCAGCTTCGTTTTACATACGTCCAAAAGAAAACTTTTACTGGCTTTCAGGCCAGTGTCAACATTATTTAAATGAGCATACGTCTCATGGTGTTAGAACCAGACATTAGAAACGTCTTAGAGAAGAAAGGCAGTTGGACAATACGCGATAGCAATGAACTACAGGCTCTCATACATGGAAAAGACAGTGAAATTCATCAAATCAGAGAGGTTGTGTTGGCTGGAACACGTGGAAAGAATGTCTGAGGAAAGAATGGTGAAAGGAAGATTATATACTACTAGACGTAGAGGCATACCAAGGATGAGATGGTTGGATGGTATAATAGAAGATCTTGGTAGCTTGGGAATCAGAGGGCAGAGAACAGGGAAGCATGGAGGAGTATTGTTGAGAAGGGTAAAGTCCACCAAAGGCTGTAACACCAGATAAGAAGAAGAATGTTTAAATTTATATTCTTTATATATGAAAATGAATCACTATATATAATTTAACACATCTGTAGATAATAACTGCACCAAATGAAGGGTAAACTAACTGTACAAACTCTACAGAAATTATTTAATTACAAAATATATATTTTTTACATTTAAATAACATTAATACAGTGTCTTTACGAATATACATTTACATAAATATTTATAAATATATTACTATAAAAACATGTAAATCTTACAAAAAAAGTTTATATTTAATCCTTATTATCATTATTATAATGATTGGTTTTTATATTATTTTATATTGTAATATGAGTGAAACATAAATGCTTAATGTAATCTCTTCTTAATTAAGGAACTATCATGCTAATGTTTATAATTTTATTTCTCACACAATAAAAACCTGTATATACTGGGCTAAAACAGCTGGACATTATGTAACTGTTTAATCAATATAATATTGTGTGCGTGTAAATGAAATGAAGTAAGATGTTAAAACAATGAAAGTACACACTACTTTACTAAAAAATTACATTTATGTAAATAAATAAAATAAGAAGAACAAAAATGACTATAAAACACTGTAAATATTATACTTTCTATTATGTGACTTTACTTTTGGTTTCTACCTCATACGTTTTGGAACACACATTCTGTCTCAATGTCACTTGATAGACATTATTAAAACATGAAACAACTTACAAAAACTTCACAACAACAATTAGTGAACGTAAACCCAGATAACAACATACAACATGTGTACATACAGTGTGCACTACATATACGTTCCAGTCTACGAGATGTTTACAAAAACAGACCAAACTTTTGAACAGCTTGCCAATCAGCGGATAGAGATCTATCATTAGAAATCTTTTCTAATTGATACATTTCTATAAAAGGTAAACAGCAAAATGGCAATTTGTTATAAAAAAACATGTTGCTAGGCACGACCAACAGGCACTGCATCCGGGTGTGCTATAAAAAATATCGTTTTATGAACACAATTTTTACACCATGGAGGAAACAAAAATGATGTTGCAGTTCTAAAATATGAGAAATACAATATGTTTTCCACAACACTGTTAAGATTATGTAGGTAAGTGACTAAAGTTACAATCTGTATTTAGAAAGTAAGAGCTAACTGGAAATAATCTTGTTGCAATTAGTATTACACTGGTTTTCCCTTATATATTAAAACAAGACAAGAAACAATATAAAACAGTAGATTATGTGCAAATTTTTAAGCTTGAGAACCAAGATTGTGGACTAACATCTTTGTCACTAACCATGTAGAGCAGGGGTCTCCAAGCTTTTTCACTTGAGGGCCGGATTGAAAAATCTTATAAGTCAGGTGGACACACACACACACACACACACACACACACACACACACACACACACACACACACACACACACACACACACACACACACACACACACACACACACACACACACACACACACACACACACACACACACACACACACACACACACACACACACACACACACAAAATATATATTATAAACTTTTTTTTTTAAGTTTACGAAATAATCAAGTCAATAAAATAGGTATGTAAATAAAAATTAAGCAGACTTATCGAAAGAAAACAAATTCATTTATTCAAAATAATGTAAATAATAGTAAGGAAAAAATTAAATTAAAAGATATTTCTTATGTATTTATGTATGTATGGAATGTGTGGAGTTGCTTCTGACATATAATGTCTGTCCATTTTGGGTCAAATTTTGATGCTCCTATCATTGAAATGGATTTCAAGTGTTCGTCTGACAAGTTAGCCCTGGACTTTGATTTTACACAGTTCATTTTTGAAAATGTTTGTTCGCAGATATAGGTCGATCCAAACACTACATGGGGGAGGGGGTAGTTAGAGCCGAGCGGACGGGAAGAATAGGAATCCTTGCTTTAGGTTGATGCGAGTGAAAAGTGTGATTCTTTCACGGCAGCCAGACGAACAAGCACATTAACCACGTAATTGTTTTAAACTTGTACAAAATATTATAACATTATACTGAACTTATTTCTTGTTTAGTTATTTAGTAAACTGTTATAATATTTGAAGTATTTTGACGATCTATTTAAAAACTGCACGCAGCATGGGCCGGGTTGTCGCGGGCCGTAGTTTGGAGACCCCTGATGTAGAGTGTTACAAAAATAAAACTTTAGAGTAACATCTTCTGTGGCCTTGGCTTATCATACAGCATTTTATGTTACAGAGAGTGGGAGAGGGAAGCTCAGTCCTTAATCCCCAGCCTTCAACATCTGTGGCCTTCTCCGCCAGGAGGCACCGAATATTGTAGCTACTCATTTAGTCTTACAGTGCTGGAACACTACAAACCTTCTGCAGTACTGTAAACAATAGTAATTTTAAAGGATACAATTATTATACTCGAATTTAAAAAATAAACATTTGGTATTTTTACAGATACTTTTTATTTTCCTGACAATTGTTTCACTAGTTACGGCAGCTTCAGACGTTAGATTTGAACTCTCTTACATTTATTAAATTCAAATACTAATAACATGTTCTACCAAGTGCCGAACGATCATTCAATAAATGTAATTTATAATTTTTATATTCTAAACTGAATTTAGGATGTCCACAAGTTTTATCCAGAAATATGCTGCTTTAATTTTCAAAAATGTAAACCTTTTCTAAAATGAACAAAACCTGAATAAGTAAATTAGTGTTCTCAACTAGTTATATTAGCAGGCATAGATTTTTCAAATTATTATTTTTTTTAATTTTTCTATAAAAACTTGTTTATAATTTAAAGGCTTTGTAAAATACTATTCTAAATGTGATTTTTGAAAAAATTACATATTTATTAATTTTATTTGAACTAGTGAAATTATTTTCACACAAATTTAAGAAAGAATATCATTTGTAGAAAATAAATATAACCAAATGAGATTTAAAACTTACTTTATTACTGACCAGGCAGTTGATAAAGTATGAGACTTTTACATAAGCTTATTTCAAGACTATTCCAATTTTATATTTGAAGACTACACCAGTTCTTTGAATAACTAATTACTGTAAACATTACGGTGTAAGGATGTGAAAATATTATCTCCTCTGACTTATCTAGGATGAGAAGAACTGACAAGACAACTGGCCTCACCTTATTAACTTTATAATGTGAGTCAGTAACAATTGTAGGGGATTCACTAGTTGTAACCTACAGCGCGTTTGTTAAATCATAGCCGCTAGCGAGCCAACATTTTCTGCCTGCAGATTTTTTCTATTTTTTACCTATGATACCTTACTGGTGACCTACCCAACAGAGGGGTTGTAACAACCACAAGCAAATTTATACGAGAGAGAAATGTAGAAAAGACCTGGAGATAAAAGCTGTAAATTAATAGAAGGAAGACATTTGAGTTGGTAGGGGTATCAAAAGCAATGATGCAAACAATACTAGTGACATAAATTTGGGTAGCACACACTGATACAAACAAAATGCACACTTGGGAAGTCGGAAACAAGAGGGATAACACACGGTGATGCAAAGATGCTGGTACAGAACAAGAAAAAGTAGAAAAATATCTTGAAAAATTAAAAATTATCAGTGAAAATATACCATTCACCTTTGTTATAGGGTTACACACACACACACACACACACACACACACACACACACACACACACACACACACACACACACACACACACACACACACACACACACACACACACACACACACACACACACACACACACACACACACACACACACACACACACACACACACACACACACACACACACACACAGTCAGGTGAAATATACTATAACATCGATAGTTTTATTACAGCTGCAAAAATGTTTTTTAATAAATTCTGACACTGATAATTTTAAATATATTTACAAAATGCTAACACCTTTACATACAAAACAATAGAGACCACGTCTCAACACAATGTTAGGTGTAACTAGCTCTTCAATATATTTTTATACTATAATTGTAAACTGATAGTCCTGTTTGTATGCAAGATTTAAAAGAAACACAAAGTAAGAATAAAAACGAAGTAATCATTGGTACATTTAATGATTCTCAATGATTCAATCTGAAATGCTAAAATAATCTTACATGTAATTTTTGAGATCAGGAATTTTATTATTAGCATTTAAAATCTGCTTTGAAACTGAATCTCCAATACAATTTCCAACAGGTTAGAAATTATTGGAAGATGACATCAAATAGCAAAGTATTTGTATTTTTAAACATAAAAAAAACGTAATATTGTTTTACATGTTAGCATGAAACAAAATGGCAAATCTATACTGAAATATGTGACTATAAGAATATCATTATGAATTAAGCAATAATAATACATTATATTTCTGTAACAGAAATACAGTTTCTCCACTATACGACCCTATAAAGATACTATGCTTTACATTTAAAGTTTTCATTTCCTCTAATGTATAAAATATCTGTTTTACAGAATTTAAAATATGCTTTTGGAGCATTTCTAATGCCAATAATAATACAAATATCACAATGTCTGTGCTTAACACTAGTTAACAAAAATTACTGATATAAAGTTCCTAAGTAAAGCAACAACACAGGCCATTGGATGCTAACAATAAATTAAGATAAAGACTATTTATTACTAAATATTCAGTAGGACATTGATTATGCAAATATCTGAACCAGATGACCAGTTATCTCTGGTTGGCCAAACTTTTTGATTCACTGTCCTTTTTTCAGACATTTTTTTTATCTTTTATAATTTATAAGTTTCTCCATGTCTCTTGAGATTTTGTGATTATGACGCCATGTATCTTTAAAAACAGTATATACTAGTTTGGTAGACAGAAAGTAAACTAACAAAATAACTATCATATGAAATAAATCAAAGAAACAATGCAAAAATATGTTAAGAACATCGCCAGAATCCAAATAAATCAATGAGAAGAGAAGGTCATGATATGTATAAAAACAGAATAATTAATCCCAAGAGTGTTTTATTATATTTATATTATATGAGTCGAAAATAGATGACTATTATTATTATTATTAGTATTATTAAATGAAGATTTTATGTTGAGATACGTCCAACAATCATTTGATTTTATTGAGCAGATAGGCATGACCTCTGAACTCAAAATGTGTATAAATGGATAGCAGAGTAATAGAGCCACACGTGCCCTCTGGCTAGTACCAATTTATATGAATGGAAGAGCAGAAAATTTTAGGGAGATAAAACATACAAGGGATAACACTCATAATAAAAGAGTAAAGGAGAAGTATAATATCATTTCCAGTATCATGAACCATGAATTAATAAAGATAAACTAAAGAAGAAGATAACGATGGATGAATTCCATAATAATAACATCTTGATTTAATAAACTATGTTGATTATTTCAAAAAAACAATCTTTATTTATGAAATAATCAATTTTGGCAGCGATGCATTATGTAACTTGACATAAGATAGCGCAAATACCACTAATGATTAATAAAAGAAAAATCATATTATATACAATATTTAAAAGAAAAGCTGAAGGTAGGAAGAAATGTTAAAAAACTTATAATTTGAAGATTAATGACCCAACTACGAAATAACAATTGACAGGAACTGACTATGACTTGACCCAATAGATTGGAGAAAACAAGAAGATTGAGGAAAACAAGAAAACAGAGACAAGAAGGAAGGAACGAGAAACAAGAAGTAACCCAAAGTATGACCACGATCATTGTAACCCCAAGATGTAACTGACAAATAATATGTAAAGTAAATGCACTAAAACAGATAGGACATAAATAAGATGTCAAATATATAGACTATAAAAATAAACTAGATATATTATGTATGTTAAATGAAAAGCAAAGAAACATAAATTTATAAATGTAAGATAGGAAGTTAAAAATAAATAATACCCTATTAAATAATAAACTAGTCAAAAACAAGTAAGTCATAATTGAGCTGAATAAAGACAATCAGTCAAAACCAAAAGTGACCAATGTGAAATGAAAATAAAGCAAATATTAATTACCAATAACCACACGATGATACAAAACTAAGTAAACAAACAATGTGTGAAATATCAAGTGAAAGTGATGATAAAGAAAGAAACTTAATATGTAACGAAAAGTGCAGTGTAGGTGCATGTAGTGTACAATATAATAAGAAGCAGACTATAGTAATATAGCGAAACAATCTTTAATAGAATATTGTATAAAAAGTATGAACTAATTGTACAATTATTGATTTTAGTGATAGTAAGTAAGAATTACAATTATAAGGTAAAAGTTAAAATTATTAGAGTGGAAGATACGAGAAGCAGACACTATATTTTAGCGAAGGAATTTGTAAGTGAGTGATATTGTGAAAAGTACTGTTAAAAATTATTATTATAAGAGTTTCATTATTGTAAAAAACCATAGAATTAGTTAACTTAGAAGATAGGGGAGATAGTAGTAAGAAACCAAAATTAGATAGAAGTTTAATTTCAGGTTTGAACCTGGCAAGAAATATTTTAATGATAAAAGGTGTGTTGTTGAAAGCACCAATGTTTTTTTGTTTATCAGTTTCTATAAAAAAGATGTTCAATGAACCAATAAATAAAGTTTATGAATTATAAGGAATGTGGAATGGGAGTATTGTGAAACCTATGTTTTAGGCCTAGCCTGAAGGAGAGAATATTATAAGTTTAAAAAGAAAGCAATAACGAAGGGTCAATTAGAGTATATAAAATGTTTAATTAAGTAAGTAAGTGTATCAGATATAAAAATGTATAAATATTATTCAATTTAAAAATAATTACAAAAGAAATATCAATAAGAAAATAATAAAAATGTTATTAACTAATCAAAAGTAACCAAGAGGGGTATCAAAATAATCTTTAGTAAAAAAGCAGAACAATGGTGTTAGCATAATTAATAGTAATACTAGCATAAGGAAGTAATCATAATTTAAAGGATTTTTACATATTTGAACATAAATAAAACGTTAGATTATAACAATGTTATAAGATTAACATTGAGAACTAATATAATTTGAAGGGTTACCATAGCAACTTATGGTTGTTACATAGAGTGACCATTGAATTTTAATGACTTCATTATTGACCAGCATAGAGGGTGGATGTATGAAGCCCTCGGACCCAAATTAACTATAAAAGCTTTAAATTTTTCAAAATTTTATTCAAGAAGTGTAAGAAGACTATTGTAAACAACCACTGATGAGATGACCAGTTATTAAAACAATTATTTTAAAAATATTCTGGCCAAAACTTGGAAGGAAGTAAAATAAACTCATAAATGACCAATTCTGGAGGAAGATCAAAAATTACCTGACTCGACCTGAAGAATAAGACCATCTACAAGGACTGAGGAAAGCTGAATATTGGATTTCAACCATTTGAACAGGAATCTCAGTTAATCCAAAGAAGACAGGACCTTAGACGTGTTCCAGAAGAAGAAGAGGATCCCAAGAGAAGCTACGACTAGGAATCGATGAGTATGAGTTAAATACTTCAAACCAAAATAAATTTTCAATTACCCATAGTAAACGAACTAACTTATTTTCACTTCACAGATCACAAAATTAACTCTTGAACTGAACTTGATTATAAAATCACTTTCGATAAAATATATCAATCACTGAATTTGATTTTATACTAAAACTATTTTAAAAACATAACTTGCTAACAAAAAGTTAACCAAGCGTACACTATTTCTCATTGCCAATGACTTACTTTTCCTGTTTTAAAATATCACCTATTGTGTAATTAGATATAAGGAATATTATAATTTTGTGCATTTATTAGTCTGTAATCCAACTTCTGTAGTCCAAAGGACTTATTCACAGAGATAAAATTATTATTTTATAAAACAGTAACCTGTACGCCATAATGGCTTTTTGTGTATGAATACTGAACGAAACAGACGCTGCCAACTGAGCAAGTGTGAATGCCGGAGCGATATTAAATATACGTTTCATTTTTATTGTAATTGACCCGATAATATATGAAAAGTGTTGAATAAATCTTCATACCGACCAATCGTTGTATGTTTGATTATTTTATTAAAGGTAACATAAGAATTTGGCAAAATAACAAATAAAAATACTGTAGTGAACGAAGTCGACTCGGCCAAACAGCGAGAACCAATCAGGTGGCGAGGCGGAAAAATTTGAATTGAGAGACGAGAGATACGGTCGACTAGTAAGTATTGAAACAAGGTATAAAACGGCTAGCTACTCACTATTAAATAATTTAACATTCAATAATAATTAAATATACCGGTAAACCTCTACATTACAATATATATATATATATATATATATATATATATATAAACTTTTCTAATAGATATAAAACTTGAGTTATGATAAGTTACTGTACTGAAAAAAAAGAAAACGTCAGCAAATCAATTACTTGGACAAAATGAGTAACTGGATATTAGTATCCTCAAATAATTGAGATAATCAACATCTTACTATGTCTATTCAATCATCATAATGAGTCAACAAACAAAGCACATAGTATCTTGGAAGAGCTCAGGAAGCCTAGTTCATAAAATATAAACAACTTCTGGCTTTACATATCGAGGGGTTGGTGGTAAAACTACCCAAGTCAAAGTTTTAATGATGTTTCAAAAACAACATTTTTTATGCATTTCTCTTTTCCTTTTAATTTTTTATCAGCTATGTAACCAATAAAAACTTTTTTAATAATAAAAATTAACCTTGAAAATCTGTTTTATGGTTTATCATTGCACTTCTTCTTCTTGTTAGCGAGTTTCCAGCCCCGAAGTGCCGATCTCTCAATATCTGTTGTAAACTCTATGCGCCAGATCCCAGAGAAGTGGATTGGTGGTTATTTTTGCCAGTGATAACTCCTCTTTTCCATGTTCCTTTACCAATTCTTTAAGTCGGTATCTCTCTTCACACTGTCCAGTACAATTTAATAGGGTATGCTCAATGATGTCCTCCTCTTCATTACACACCTTACACATTGGTGAATCGCTAAGGTGAAATCTATTTAGGTAGCTTTCTGTCACCAAATGCCCAGTTCTTAATCTCGCTCCAAATGTCTGACTTGCTCTACTAATATTTCTGTATATACTAAGGTCGTAGTTGGCAGCCAGTAGTTTCCTGATTCCAGTTCCTTGTCCATTGGCTTTTAAAAGTTTTATTGCTTTTTGCGACATAACTTTGAAGTGACCGTACTGCTGGAGGTTTCGGTCCAAGTGTAGATGCCATTTTAGCTATTTCATCAGCCGTCTAATTTCCAAAAATGTCACAATGACCAGGGATCCATTGAAAGGTGATACTTTTATTTTTCAGTAGTTGAAGTAGATGGACAATTTCTTTAGCTCTAAAATAATAATCTGTAGGGTTATACTGTATAATTGTTTGTAGTGCTGTTTTGAGTCTGTAAGAATACAGATCTTCATATATTCCAAGGATAGACAATGCTGTAGAGCAGCTGATATTGCCAGCAATTCAGTGTCCAAAGAGGATCCGGAGGATGAGGTGATGTAATATTTTTCTCCGGTCTTAGGAACACAGTAGCCAGCACCTGACAGGCCCTCACTCAAGCACAGTGAACCATCTTAGATTCATAGATTCTTTTCTTCAGGACAGAACAATAAAAACAAAGATAAATAATACAACATCTGAGGAGATCAAAATCAATAATGGAGTTCCACAGGGTTGAGTCCTGAGCCCTACACTTTTTAACATAATGATGCACGATATAGGAAACTTATTGCCAGTTGAAGTGAAATATAGCATGTACGCTGATGATCTGACTGTCTGGACAGTTGAAGCGGATCCAAAATTGGCTACTCAATTAATACAAAAAGCAATCACATCAATATCAATCTGGGCTCAAAAATGGAGTATGAAGGTCTCTTCTGAAAAAACCGAATGTACCTTATTCACTACAAAGTACTCTCTTAAAGAATACAAACCTGAAATTCTCTTGTTTGGTAAAAATATTAAGTACAACCCACATCCGAAAATTTTGGGAGTGACTCTGGATGAGAAACTTATTTGGAAAAAACACATTGAAACTGTGACAGATAAAAGCCTGATGGGAATTAACTTATTGAAAGCAGTGGCAGGTAGATGTTGGGGAGGAGATACAGTCACGTTGAGACAACTATATATATCTTACATACTGCCAAAAGTTACTTATGCTTGCGAGGTCTGGGGAGGCACAGCACCATCGCACAAGAAAAAGCTGGATGTGATTCAGAACTCTGCCTTGCGTCTCTGTCTCGGATGTCCCCTTACTACTCCACAAAATGCTCTAGAAATAGAACTGAATGTGGAACCACTCAATACTAAAATTGATAAAAGAATATGGATCAAATTTTTAAAGAACCAAACTTTTCCAAACAGCCATCCCCCCACCTCTCACCATATTGTCTCTACTGGAAACAAACATAAGCAATCCTTTAGCCAAACAGTACATAGAATGTGCCAAGGACAGGATCAGTTATCATTGCACTTGAAATCCTTTAATTTCAGTTTTCCATAAATTCACATGATGGATTTACCACTAACCCCACGATATACTACTGTAGTGAAAATGTGCAAGATTTTTTTTTAATAATTGTGAACGAATCCAGACAAGATTAATTAATTGTCAATCACATGGCTGATATCACTGACTCGTTATTCTGAACGAACTACAGAGACAATTTAGTATACCACAGACTTCATAATTACATTTTAATATTGTACAAACGATATATTTATCACTAATTCGCTTACTTACTTAATTCTTACACCTTACAGACCACACACATTATATAGGCACCACTCAAACTTATGATTTGTGTTAAATCTGTAACATGCTTTAGACAATGTGAATCTTGTTATATACTTGCTAAGTGACAAGGGTGACACAATGTCCTAGTGGCGGCTGGAAAAGACTGGCTGATTTTATTGTTTATTCTTGACACTGCCTGATTAATTTGGAACATCCAGAATTTTCTCATCAACATCACAAAACAAATGACCCTGCCTGGTTATATAAAATGAACATCAGGTTGATGGAGGATTCGGTTCTCTGAATTGGTTATCTATACTGATAAGACTGAATCAATGGAGAGGGTATTAAGAAAGTATATTTAACCATTTACTTGTGTTGGGTTTAACCACTTAACTAGTGGTTCCCCCAAAATACCGACTTCCTACATACTACATTATCACTTCCAAAATTAGAGTGGCAACCATACAATGCAAATGACACTATAAAGCATTATATACTTAAAATTTTGTAACACCTTCAGACCTATGCTCATAAATCGTATGGCAGCACGTGAATTCCATTCTGTCTGATGCCCATACGTCATATGGGTGTCAAGTTTACGTAGGTTTAATGTGATTTTCAAGCTTTCCGGGTGACAGTAGGAGAGCATAACTGAAATATAGTTAATTTGTTACCTAACAGATGGCACTGAATTCTTGTATATCAGTACACAGCAAGAATTATGAGTTTTGTTTACATGCTTTGCATAAAGTGTGTGGAGACTATTGTTGGTTAGGTTTTTTTTAATATAAGTTTCTTTATTTTTCATATTTAATACAATGTGTAGTGTAGACTAGTGCCAAATGATTATATATAAATGTGTGTTTGAAAGTGAGATACAAAAGTAAATTGTGACTTCAAAAATTGTTTAAAAATTTTTGTAGTGTATTGTAACTTGATTTTTTGTTTTAATAGTGAAAGAAATATACAGTGTTATACATCAGACTAAAGAAGAAGAAAGGAACTTAAAGACAGTATAAGGTTAAGCTGACACAACAAACACTAAAAAAACAAATAAAAACGAATGTTGGCGAATAAAATACACTAAAAACCCCCAGGACACAATGGTTAACACACCATATGGGTCCAGGTCTGAAAGTGTTAAAAAAATCAACATATTCTGAAATAATTACATTTAACATTAAACAAAATTATTTAGTTACATTCTATTTGGTCTACATCTGCATTTCATGCAAAATATCTATTATAATGTAGAGAAGTATTTATAAAAATTATTCAGCTATTTATAATTATTCATAATAATCAGTTCAATACATTGAAAAATACATTACGAAATGAATGTCACTCAACATAAAAACAGCTAAAATGTTTCTTCATGTTCATACAACATTAACAGCTCAGCACTTATTGTCTATGTCTTGTGATACACAGTTTCTTGACAGTGAAGTTTCCACTACGCGGTATACGATTATTTCATATAAATATATTAAAATGTATGTATGTATGTATGTATATATTTATGTTAACATTAAAATTTTTATTAAAAATAATGTATTTAAATAACTCTGGCTGCCAATTTACTTGCTGCGATTTATAAATATTGATATTTGTTTTAATTGTAGATAAAAGTTTCTAATCTGAAACAACAAATATCCCAACTCAAAAAAAAAAAAAAAAAAATTGCACCCACATAATTTGGTTAATAAAATATGCTATCACACAAACGACTTTTAAAAATTCTTTACGGAGCAAATTTTAATAAATAACTTACAACTAATTGAAATAATTTTTGTTGACTTCTTTTTTTTAGTTTAATGAATATCTGACAAACTTTTAACAAACACAATCATCCGACAGTAATATTATATTGCTACAGTGGATGCGTATAATACTGATTCACTATGTCCACAATGAAGTTGGCATCATTCCTGTCACAGAACTTGCGTTTGGTGTCAGGCTTTCATTGCACAGGAAGTTAAGTGGCAACATAACTAGATGACCCTGCAAGTAATAATCAGTGTTATGTTAAATTTGGTTATCACAAAGAAAGATTTTATGCAGTGATTTCTCTTTTAAGCAAGAGAATAGAAACAAGTTGTGATCAAACAAATGAAAAGTAGGTGAACTGAAGGGTCGCTCAGCTATGAACATTAAGAACAAAGAGAGAGCTCGTTTGGAATCTAGCAAGCTTATACAAAAATTACATAGGAGCTAAAAAACATATATATATATATATATATATATATTACAACGCTCCCTTTCGTCTAACACAATTATCTAATATTTGTGATGTTAGATAAAAAGTTACTTACCCGTGATATTACTTTACCTGGGCGCCAGAATAAATCCCAGATACAAATGACACGGTTTCAGCTTAGCTCAGCGCATGGACACACTCTTTCTCAGGATTCGTTCAGTGATTGTGGTTTTCAAGGGGAATCGTTACAAATAACACTTTAAGATTTGCTTGATTATTATATTTAATGTTTAATCAATGATTTTTAAACTTTAAATTTGTTAATGGTAGGACTTAATTATACCCTAACCTTATAATTATTGAGTGAGTGTGGAAAGTAATGATTAAGACGCTCAAATGACCTATAGCTCTTATCTGGTTTGATTAAGAGATTTCTATCTCCCAAACCAGTGCTAAAGAACAGGTCTGCATTAATTTGCACGTCCAATACTAAACACCACTTTCCATTCAACACTCTTATACTATCTTAGAGCTAATCTTATAGTTACAATACAAAGTGTGCTTTTCTTAGTGTCTTTTTAAAATTGTTTATTGTTTTATTATTTGTTTAGCGCTTATACCATTGATCAATGAATCTATTTCTTACTGTTTGATGCATTGACCGAAGATAGGAATCTGTAGAGGTCCTCCTTTCGATGGTGTTGCACAGAAGAATGGATTGATCAATGCGGTTGAAGATGCCCTGGCAATTACAGATGCTGTAGCCTTCTGTAGCACAGGTCCTTCACGGCTGATTGATTAATTAATTAACGGTTGTTTTACGCAGCTAGTGTTATTGAATGTTGTTAATTCATCTACACTGCGGACTACTTCTCGATTTAGAACTTAAATTTTCACTGTTGTGTAATTTAAAAATTTCTGTATGTGAATTATACACGTCTAGTGTGTTTAAGTACCGAACGAAGAGTGATGTTACCCCTCGCTTTTAGCTGGCGTCTGTTTTAAATACGGGCTGCTGATTGGTTGTACAAATAAATCATGCGTTTTTCCAGTTTCGACAATCTCGAACAGGTCGACAAAACACGCGGTGACAGGTTCCAAACGGCATAGAAATTCTTGTCAAAATCGTACTTCCTGTATTTGCAAATCGATTGATTACAGGTATTTGCAAATGTTTTTCCGAAGATCTGACCACAGAATGTTGTTGCTTAGGTCTTTATCTGTGTGTGTGTGAAAACACCTTATTCCTACGTAGCATAATTCTCTCGTTATTCCTGTTGGCGTGCGTCATCCGTATAACTTCTTTATTTGTTAATTATATTAACTGAGCTTCCGGCTACTTATAAAGCTTTTCTTGCTGAATACAATGCTGTTTTCAGAACTGCCATATATTTACAACTTTTGAAGTTATTGCAGGTTGAACTGATAATTCCCTTTGAGTAAAATTACATGTTTGAACTGGATTCTAATGTAGCGGTGATGTGGTTAGTGAGATGGCTGCGATTATACGCTCTCTCTCTTTCTTACGGCGTTACACTTGTACTGTCTATAGCTTTCATATAACGCTCTGATAGGACGCTATTATGAATCGTTATATATACCCCCACTCGGTATAAAAAAAAATTGATTATTTAAATCATTAATTTTTTTCTAATGTACAGGTTTACACTGATTAAAATTTTGCACATTTACTTTAGCACTTTTTCCCGCACAAAACTTGCACTACTACAATGTTGCTTACATCTATCTTATAACTAAAGATTACAATGTTGCTTAACCTAACATGGTATATTGAAATTTATATGATCATTTTTTATCATCATTTTGGATTAATTACTGTCAATAATTTACATAACAATATTAACCTTTATTTATATAAAATTTATTATTATTATGATTGACCTTGATTCAAAACAATTATAACTTTATTTTATTTGACCAGGTTTGTCTTATATACCTTATTGCTCAAATTATTATTTCTTCATGGGTCATTATTTTGTTTATTCTTCCTCCTATGGGAACATAGCTTATATAGCTTACCTCCATATATAGAAACTCCTGGTTTGAAGTTGGTAACTGCACTCCTCCAAGCTACACTAATCCTAGGGTCTTGTTGTTGATGAGTCCCTATTTCCTTAAGTTGTCTAACTACTTAAGGTTTTGTTATATGTTTTACCGCGTAAATACCAATATCATTGCTACTACATTTAATATTACCTGTTTCCATGTTGTTTTCTGATGGTGGATTTCTACTGAGTACATCTGCTACTAAGTTGTCTTTCGCTTTGCAATACTGTATATCAAATTGAGACTCTTGTATAGCCAAGATCCAACGAGTCAGATGAGCACCTAGCAATTTACACTTTAATAAAAACACTAACGCCTTATTGTTGGTGATTATAGTAAGTTTAGCACCCAGAATATAACTTCTAAACTTTGACAGGCTATGCACTATCGCTAATAGCTCTTTTTCTGTCATAAAATAGGTTAATTCTGCCCCTTTAAGTGTGCGACTTACGAATCCTAATACCGCTTTTTGGCCCTTCTCATCAATCTGATACAAGTGTGCTCCAATAGCAATATTGCTGGCGTCTGTTTGCAAGTAAAATCTTTCTCCTATTCTTGGATGATTTAGTACAACAGTATTTATAAAAAGACTTTTCACTTGTTGCAGTGCTTCATCATGGTCCTTTGTCCACTTCCATTTAATCCCTTTATTTAACAACTTTAACAATGGAACAGTACTTTCCGCGTATTTACTTGTAAACTTCTGATAGTAGTTAGCTAAACCTTGAAATGACTTTAGCTGCTTGCAGTTCTTTACTACACTTACCGACTTCCAATGCTTAAACTCTTTAATACCTACATTTATTTTATTAGCATTTATTTATTAAAATTTATTTTTGCTTTCCATTCAAGCAACGTATCTTCCCCAATAATACAACCATGAATGAGTTTCGGGACTATTAGAGCTACAATTTGGGTTTGGTTACCATTTATACTGACAGGTAAATATATTTGTTCAGTTATCTTTTGCATTTTGGCTCCAGTGGCTCCCTGTACATTACAATGTTTTATGGGTAGTCTGGGACAATTTTGCAACTGATAATTATCTACAAATTTTAGGCTAACACAGGTAACTTCACTGCCAGTGTCAATAAGCGCTCGTACCAGTAGATTACTGATCTTACAAATTATTTCCGGACATTCAGGATAATGGTTTCTACCCACTTCTTGCTCCTCTTTTAAAAAGAACTCCCTATCGCTCACTTGTTTTATATTATTAGCTACGTTCTTCTTACCTGTTTTCTTTTGTGATTTCACTGCAGGTAATGGTAGGTTTAGTTTTGTTTCTTTTCTACCTGCAGTGGTTTCCCGTTTCCCGTATTCATTTTACTAGTCGACGGTTGCTGCTCGGTAGAGGTATAGTTGTTTTACACACTTTATACCCTTTATTAGATTTATTTTCTACACTTCTACTTCTACCTTTCTCCTCCACTTCCTGTCGATTTTGTGGTTTATTACCCGGATATGGGGTAAACCTTTTTTCTTTCATACGTTCATTATCTCTCCTCTTATTTGAGTAGAACGTTGGTTCTTGCTGATCGCCTCTAGAGTAGTTACTCAGCTGATTACTTACCCGCTGTAGGTCCCTCCCTAAATCTAGACACTCATCTACGACCATAATGAACTTTTCTAAAGTATCCACTCCTCTAGTTGTGGTTGCTACTCTAGTGCGTTCTGAGAAATGACGCGCTAGCTTATATACTAGGTCTCTCTCTTCTATTGGTGGTGTTAGATGTTTAACTTGCACCATTACATTTAGCACATAATTGGTAGTTGTCATATTCATTGACGGGTGATACTTACCAAATTCTAAATGATCACGTACCCTTCTTTGTATTTGAACATTCCAGTACTGAGCTAGAAATTTTCTCTGAAGTCTGAGTAGGTTTGGACTCTGTCTGAGATGACTTTCCACCACGTACCTGCCCAATTCTTGAGAAATCGGCCTAACATGTCCTTCTTATCCTCGTCGTCCATCAGTGGATTTACACGAGTTACATACGCTTCAAACAGCTTTAGGAATTCCACAGGATTCTCATGTGGGTTTTCTGAAAATGCAAGGTTTTCCGGTTCTTCCTTATAGCCGCCACACCTCACTACTTTGGTTATCTGTGACTTCATTGCCTTAGTCAGATCATCCCGCATTACCTTCAACTGTTGTTCCACCTTTTTATGTACTTCGTCACTGTTAGCCTTACTCTCTACCTGTTTCTTAACTTCACTAATATTTACACCCAGTTGGGTACACTCTTCCCTAGTAGTCTGGATTTCTTCTTTATTTAGAAGTGTTTGTGTTTTTAGTTCAGCTGTTACTTCACTGAATTGTTGATTAATGAGGGTTACTTTCTGTTCTAACCTTTCATGTAATTCATTTCTAAATTTATTTAGCTTTTCGTCTTGACGGCGAAAATTAGTGTTTACTTGTTTTCTAAATTCTTCTAAGGTAGTTTTAACCTCTTCGGTATGCTTATCAAATCTATTATTACTCTCATCTATTTTACCAGCTAAGTTAATAGCTAAATTTGCTATTTCCTCATCTATTTTAAATGTAGCCTCTTAACTACTTTGTTCTATTTGGCTAGACAAATTTTCATTTATTTGTTTCATTTCACTGGACAAATATTTATTAGTTTGTTCAATTTTATTATTAACATCTGTTATTAATTTTTGATTACTTTCCTCTAAACTTTTATTATTTTCTTCAATTTTACTTTCAATTTTTTCAATTTTATTTTCAAGTTTATTACTTGTATCTTTTATTTCAGTTTTAGTTTCTTCCATTTTAGTGGTCAACTGCTTAAACATTTGCTCAATTGCTGCCATATCTACTGCTGATGATTTTGCCATTTTTAAAATTTATTATTAACAAATAAATTTAACAATTACTTAATAGTTATTTGTAACCTTGAATTCCACTTTCTTTTTAATCAATTAACACTACAATTTAATTATCACTTGGGTAAAAGCAATGCCAAATTATATAACTTTATTTATATAATTCTGTGTTTAATCGTGGTTAATCGAGCTTAATCGAGCCCCCTAGTTGGCCGCGCCAAATCTATACAACCAATCTCTTTCGTCTAACACAATTATCTAATATTTGTGATGTTAGATAAAAAGTTACTTACCCGTGATATTACTTTACCTGGGCGCCAGAATAAATCCCAGATACAAATGACACGGTTTCAACTTAGCTCAGCGCATGGAGACACTCTTTCTCAGGATTCGTTCAGTGATTGTGGTTTTCAAGGGGAATCGTTACAAATAACACTTTAAGATTTGCTTGATTATTATATTTAATGTTTAATCAATGATTTTTAAACTTTAAATTTGTTAATGGTAGGACTTAATTATACCCTAACCTTATAATTATTGAGTGGGTGTGGAAAGTAATGATTAAGACGCTCAAACGACCTATAGCTCTTATCTGGTTTGATTAAGAGATTTCTATCTCCCAAACTAGTGCTAAAGAACAGGTCTGCAATAATTTGCACGTCCAATACTACACACCACTTTCCATTCAACACTCTTATACTATCTTAGAGCTAATCTTATAGTTACAATACAAAGTGTGCTTTTCTTAGTGTCTTTTTAAAATTGTTTATTGTTTTATTATTTGTTTAGCGCTTATATCATTGATCAATGAATCTATTTCTTACTGTTTGATGCGTTGACCGAAGATAGGAATCTGTAGAGGTCCTCCTTTCGATGGTGTTGCACAGAAGAATGGATTGATCAATGCGGTTGAAGATGCCCTGGCAATTACAGATGCTGTAGCCTTCTGTAGCACAGGTCCTTCACGGCTGATTGATTAATTAATAACTAATTAATTAATTAACGGTTGTTTTACGCAGCTAGTGTTATTGAATGTTGTTAATTCATCTACACTGCGGACTACTTCTCGATTTAGAACTTAAATTTTCACTGTTGTGTAATTTAAAAATTTCTGTATGTGAATTATACACGTCTAGTGTGTTTAAGTACCGAACGAAGAGTGATGTTACCCCTCGCTTTTAGCTGGCGTCTGTTTTAAATACGGGCTGCTGATTGGTTGTACAAATAAATCATGCGTTTTTCCAGTTTCGACAATCTCGAACAGGTCGACAAAACACGCGGTGACAGGTTCCAAACGGCATAGAAATTCTTGTCAAAATCGTACTTCCTGTATTTGCAAATCGATTGATTACAGGTATTTGCAAATGTTTTTCCGAAGATCTGACCACAGAATGTTGTTGCTTAGGTCTTTATCTGTGTGTGTGTGAAAACACCTTATTCCTACGTAGCATAATTCTCTCGTTATTCCTGTTGGCGTGCGTCATCCGTATAACTTCTTTATTTGTTAATTATATTAACTGAGCTTCCGGCTACTTATAAAGCTTTTCTTGCTGAATACAATGCTGTTTTCAGAACTGCCATATATTTACAACTTTTGAAGTTATTGCAGGTTGAACTGATAATTCCCTTTGAGTAAAATTACATGTTTGAACTGGATTCTAATGTAGCGGTGATGTGGTTAGTGAGATGGCTGCGATTATACGCTCTCTCTCTTTCTTACGGCGTTACACTTGTACTGTCTATAGCTTTCATATAACGCTCTGATAGGACGCTATTATGAATCGTTATAATACATATATTGTAACGTAACGAAATTATGGTCCCTACGTTACATAAATCAATTTATGAGTTTTAAAGTAAAATAAAAATAATCATTATCCATAATCGTAAAAGGTCAGAAACCCAACCCATAATTGAATAAATGAATTAACCCCAATAAGAATACAAGGTAGAAAGAAAAAAATTAATAATGTTAATAAATACAAACCTCAAAGTTCAGTGAAAGGTGTAAACAATAGACATTAACAAATGATATAAAAAACTAATTTAGACTGTTTCATAATAATTGATGTGTTAAATGAGAGGAGAATGAGTAGTTCTTACATGACTTATTTCATACAAATGTACCTGTTATTAATTGTATCATGTTGTATTATTATCATGATAGTTATGTTATTTTTTGTGTGTAACAAGCGGAGTTATTCTTTTAAAAGAATACCAATTAACTAATTAGTATGTATTATCAATATATCATTAGAGAGCTTTTGTTAAACTCATTAATTAATTACCAATTAATTTCATTTTGTGTGTTATCCGTATGTCATTATAAAGCTTTTGTTAGACTTTATATAGTTAAATGTTTGTATACATGTACTTAGATAGTAGGCAGATTATAACTGTAAACTTGGCCAGAAAGGCTATAATTGTTAACGAGATACAAAAGGGTTTAGTGTAATCATATCATCAACCAATGAAGGATTCTATAATAGTGCAGGTAGTAACTAATTAAAATCAGAAGTAGATAAAGGTATAATGATAGGCCTAACAACCAGTAACATTATATAGTAAGTCAGATCAGAAAGGTTAGGTAAAGAAATTTGTAACAAATACTAAATAAAATCTAATGAGTTAGGAGAAGTTAATAATAATTGCTAATAACAAATAAATAAATTCAATTTAAATAAATTATCATAGTGCAATGATACCAATAGATAATGTTTTGTAACAGAAAAATAATACTTGTTAAAGTAAGTAGATTAAGAGGAAACGACAGCAAAATATATAAAATTTAGTAACAAACAATAGGTAAAATTATAATAGGATATAATGGAAATTTAGTAAAGGATTATTTTGATGAGTGGAAGAACATCGTATGATAATGGTTATAGTATAATATAATATCCAATAAGAGTAGAAAAAATGGTTGTCAGGGACGACGAGAGAGGTAGAATTTGTTGATTCGATTATTGAATTTTTTCCATGAACAAAGACGGTTTAGTTTATATGCACTCAGAAAAAGAATTGATTAAATTGCATTAAAATAACACAATTGGGAACAAATTAAGTAATAAATCACCATAGTATGGTCCACTGACAGTCAACCGTCTTATATAACTGAACAATCATAAACCTGTACATGAAAATTAACGAAAAATATAAAGGAAGAACTCTAATAGTAAAACTTAATGTAATGAACAAATATTAACTTAATCAACCAAAACAGAGAAATAACTACCTGAATAAAGTGATATAATCCCATAACATAAAACAATCGAAAATAAAACACAAAATTATATTTGAACTTCAGTTTCCACAATTCAATAGAAAAAACTTAGTTGGACACGAAATTCGTTGAAGCACGTAACCACAAAACTCGGACATTGGTGAACAAAAGGAGCGGTATTTCTACATCATCCCAGGACCAAGAATTCAACTTTTATTTCAAACTTGGAGAGAAGACTGACGAGGATAAATTCATCTGCATTCGCTATTGACCAAACACGACGAAGAGGTTAGATGTACACTGCCTTATCGAGTCACAATGCCCAGCGGACGGTAAAATACAACTATTTTAAATAATATTTAATAAGAACTTAATTCTATATTGTAATACCTTGTAATCCTATTTATGCATTTTCTGACCTTACTAACAGTTGAAAGAACCTTCACGCCCTGTATTTAAAGAAATATAAAATCACGACTAAAATAATATAAAACCCTGAATCCGATCGATAATCGATTACTTCTAACATATAGACTTTTGTATCTCCGTAAAGAAATAACTTTGTTGGCAAGAAATATTAAAATAGTAATAAAGAATCCTTTCAGAATTTAACTATATCTTCTCATTTATATAATATTTAGTGTAGTATGAACAAGATATAATATAAGTAGAGAGTGTAACTGAGAATTATTGTACGCGGTGGACTAACCTACACTGCTATTCGCTATTCGCTGACTGCTTTGGTATTAAAGAGAATGAGAAACTAATAAAAATTCCTTCTCTTCTCTTCAACGCGGGATAGGCTTGAACGAAAAATTAGAATTACACACTCTATACATAAATTTAACCACAACAACACAAATATATTAAATAGGGAGAAACTGGGGTATAATTAAACATTATTGTACCTTCCCATAATGAGATAAGATACATATAAATAGGCGAACCCAACAGTGGGCTAGAGAAGACACTAAATAAGAGACAAATTCAGTATATTATAAATTAGCACTCACAACAGTGGGGTCTAGAAAAGATTGATACGGGTAAGACGTTATATTATAAATTGGCGTTTCCAACGTGGAACATATTTAGAAATAATTATACCGAACGCAGAAGTTATATTATAATATATGTATATATATATATATATATATATATATATATATATATTTCAATTACTTTCTGCTACAGTCCGTTTCTTGATGTATATAATACTATAATACTTATAACTATTTTACCTCAAGATATATTTTTTCCTTTAGGAACATGTTTCGGGAGATCCTGTTCTCCCATCTTCAGCCTTCGCCATCTTGCTTCTGGTGCAGTATTTGTGTGTTCATCCAGAAGCCAACACACAAATACTGCACCAGAAGCAAGATGGCGAAGGCTGAAGATGGGAGAACAGGATCTCCCGAAACATGTTCCTAAAGGAAAAAATATATCTTGAGGTAAAATAGTTATAAGTATTATAATATATATATATATATATATATATAAACATATATATAGAATTAAAATACAAAAAATAAAATTACATAATTGAGTTGAATGAATTATAAAAATGAGGAAAAATACTATACACTTTTGGTGCTCTTATTAACAGAGAAAAAATAAAAAAAGACTTCTTAACTTGGATAAGTTACATTACAGTTTTAACCATAACACTAATTTCTGTTTTGTCTAACTGAAGCTACACTCCTTCACACCCATATATTAAATTCTACTTACCGCCTTCATTTGCTTTCTATAGGATTATGATAATGTGGATTGTTAATAGGTTACCTGTTTTGGTAACTATACAAGCTTAGATGGTTATCTGTATAAATATTAGAATGGATGAACATGCATGGAATTGTATTAAAAAATCTAAAACATTGATAAGTTCTTGCCATAGAAAACTCATTGCAAAAAAAAAAAAATTAAGACTAAAAAGAATGCTTCAATTCTTGTTAACATTATGTGTGAAGTTTACCTTAATTCCCTGCAGAAGTTTAGCTGCTGAAATTGGTTCTGCACAACAAAGAGGTATCTCATCTTGGTATCTCTTTAGAGTCTGGAAGTTTGTTGCACGATCACTCGGTATACAGTTGAATACCTGCAAACTTTTTAATGTTGAATCTCCAAGTTGGAAAATAAAATATATATGCTTTCTTTAACACAACACTTCTGTGTTAAGAAACAAAACATTTTAATTGACAAGTTTATTTAAGAACAATAATTTGTACAATAAATAAAGAATAATTGTGTTAAAAGGTCTGTGTGAATAGTTATATTATTTTTATTAAATCATTATTAAGTTATTTTGAAAATGTCTTAGAACACCAGAATTATTTACAATGACAGAAAAATTCAAAACTCAAAAGTCTATTAACAATATAATAAAAAAAAAATCATACATGTACAGGAACAATTCTCCTGTATTAATACAGACATCCTCTAAGCAATTTATGCAACGAAAAATAACTAATTTAATGAATTCACTAGTTTATAATCACAAAAATAAACACGACATACACTAACTACTACAAAGCTGCACTAAGTGACAATTCTTATCTTGTGCTTGCCTTTTAAAATCTCTATCAAAACAGTGTTGTAAAAATCGAGATGGTGACATAACTGTCATTTGAATTTTCCACCATCTTGGAATAAAATCTGCAGGGTCTGTTTTTATATTAAAGGCCACACTTTTTCTAATGCTTTGTTGGGTATTCATCTAAAATACTGACAGATCAATGGTAAAAATATAATGTATTAGCACTAAATACATAATTTTTAGGAAGATATTTTGTTTTACAATTTTGTTTTTATCAAAAAAGTTAATATGGGAATAAAATGTACTGTGCAGATCATACGGATGCTTCCACATTTACTCTAATTATTTAGTTTGCAATGATCATAATTTACACCAGTAGTTGGCAACCCTACACCTGCGAGTGCAAGTGCGGCCGTCGATAAGTTTTGACGCGCCCGCGAACCAATTTGTAATTATATTTTCTTTTGAACAACGGAACGCGCCCGCATGTACCTTATTTGAAGTATTGCATTATAAAACAGTACCAGCTATTTACCGAACCGCGGTATATCTTCCCCCAATACGATTATCGAGCTTCTCCCCCACAGCCTGTAAACACCTTTCTCCCCAAAGGAGAAACTTGGTTTTTTGAAGTTTCACATTTCTGTGCACTTTATGAAAACAAATAGTGTTATTGTGTAGGTTCTTCAATTTATTTTTATTAATATTGTAAAGGGACAGATCAGGGGAATAAATAATTCTTAACAATTGAAAGAAGTGTTAACTCACCCCGTGTTCCACCTTTGGGGAACCTCTTTTTAACAAAAGAGCATTCAATTTTATTGTGAAACACACGTCTGTGTTTATGTCTGGCGCCGCCATGGCGAGACGTATTGAGAAACCACACTAACCCAGGATATCTGTGAATCACGGAAAACGCCGAATTCATCAGGCGGTAAAAATTACAAGTATTCACGGGCCAAGCGTCTGGAACATTCCAACCAATCAGAGCTCGAATTTGTGGTCACGTGACCAGCCATACGCCAGGTATTGCGTACCCCATGCCTAGTTTGGGCCAGTAGATTTTCTACTCCAGAACCGCACGGTTCAGAAAACAAGTGTTCGCGCGGTTCCGTAAATCAGCACTCACGAGCAAAAAGTCAGTTCGGCCGATAAAAAATGTGGATGCAACAGTGCAGTATAATCAGATATAATGAACTACCAACACTAATGGTGGAAAGTTAACAGTTTAACCATGAAATTTCGGAGTGTGAATAACACGTGGTGGTGCAACTCAACGAGGAGCGGATGAAATGGCTGAGTACCTAATCTAACCAATTGACTAAACTTTTAAAACTTAGCTACAAATTTCAAAATCATAAAACCAATAATCAGAGAGCTCTATAAATGGAGGTTATGTATGAACATGTAAAAGAATGAGAGAGAGCGTGTGAGACAAAAAAGAAAAGTATTGGGTCGTTAATCATTGTAATTACTCAACTTTATTACACTTTAAAATGTATTTGAATGTTTCTTTCTTTCATCCATTGTCTGGACGCCATCTTTATTGATACCAACAATGAAACCTAAAATTTTCTTACCTTCGGGCCAGTTTCGTTTAGACGAATGGGAAACAGCAGAACAAGGTCATTTTTCAGTAAATTACTCTTAATTTTGTTGTTTACCAATGACATTCCCTTTTTATTGTAATTATAACACTTGTACATTGAATCCTACTTCGAAAAATCAAGAAACATCTATTCGGCTGTAACGGGGCTAAAAGGGAGAGGGTTTTATTTTATTTGATTAAAAATCATAAAGTTGTTTTCCATCTGTGTGGTCAGTCACATGTTGAATAAAAGTTTCATCGAAGAAAGGAACAGTGAGGTGTAGTTGCGGCGTTGGAATGCAAGGTGTGACCGGAGAACGCAATACAATTCTAAGAACTTCGGTGCTGTGTGGCTCACACAAATGCATGAACATCAGCGGGGCACACAAACGACACTAAGACGCTAGAAACAACATGGCTAAATTGTAAAGTTTAATTGCCATGCTGTCGGGTGCGGACGGAAGCATGACACAAGAATACGCCTATTTAGTGACGTAACCAGTGGACTCAAAATTTCGTCAACATCCAACACACGTAAATAACACATGTTAAATGAACAGTGACGAACGATTCAACATCTAAGGCATTGCAATTTCTGTTATGCCTAACTGCTGGTGGGAGAAATTTTGGTATCGTTCTGGGCAGTCGAGTACAACTCTCATCCCGGCCGGGATCTAAGAAAAAATGTGCGCACACTCAATTTTAAATTTATAATGTAAAAGTATTAACCGACGTAAAAGTGAACCGGTGTCAAAGAATGAAGTAAGTGTAGTGCAGCAGTGAAAATTTAAAAAGGTGTCAAACGAAAACTTTCGGACATGCATTCAGCGTCACACACATGATGAGAAACAAAGTCGGTTAAGTAACCAGCAAAATTCCAATATCTTAATAAGTTAAATAATCGATCATCAAAGAGTACTCTAAACTAAATTATAGGGGATTAAAAAATGGTATGAATGTTGTGTGCGAGCAGGCTGGGCTGTTTTCTGTAATATAAGATGTATATTTAACTCTGTTAATATAAGATGTTTCACTAATATTTAAAGAATATTTAGTTTGTCTTGATTCTTTGGAAAGAATCTGTCATGATTAGAGAGTAATACAAAAAATGAAATAATTATACAATAAAATTTTTTGAATTCCATCACATCAAATTACGTAGCGTACATTTTTCAAATAACCTTGGAACCTCATTTGCATTTCAACGTTCGTGTGACGTAACCCTGGGCAGAAGAAAGGTAAGTGGGAGAAATATATTATTATTATAAAAATGTATGAAAATCGTATAATCACAGATAGCGCCACCAACTGGAACGAATTTTATTTAATAAAATTTATATATGAAATTCCGCACCTACGGCGAAATGTAAGTGTGGTTGAAGGGTTGAGTATATAATTACGTAAAAATCACGTAGCGTACATAAAATGGTACATCAATGTTTACGGATTAAGAGTTAAGTGGTAGATGTTTTTTAGGTAAGATAATTTAAATCAGTAAACTTATAAATATGGCAGGAAATGAAAGTATTGTAAGTGAAATAATTAATTTTGATGAATCAGCTGTTATAAACAGCCCCGAAATACATTCAACACCCAATGTAGGTAAAGACGATAAAAATATAAATATGTTACAAGTGAAACAAATATTATAGATGAGTCGGGGATTCAAATAACCCCAAAATTGAGTAGGGAAAGTAAAACTAATGATAATGAAGTCAGCTTCACTGACAATAAAAAAAAGTCAGTCGATACCGGTCCAAAGTAAAAGGTCGGACAATAGTAATGAAATGTTAAAAATGATACAAATAATGTTAGAAAAGCATACTATAAACATAAATAATCGTTTTGATAATAATGATATAAAATTGGATATACAGAATAGTAAATTTGATGTTATAAATAGTCGTTTTGACGAAATAAATACACAAAATGCTAAGTTTGAGGTTAATATGAATAAACGTCTAAATGAGATGGATGAATGCTTTAACACAATTAGAGAACAAGTGATAGGATCAGTAAACGAACAATTAAATAATCATATTATTAATGTAAACAAACAAGTGTCAGAGACAGTCAAAATACAAGTTCATGAGCAAATTCAAGAAATAAAAGACAATTTTGAAAGTAAAATAAATAAGTGTAACGTTGATAGTGAGTATAAATTTAATTATGCAGTAGAGAAAATAGAAGTTAGAGATAACATTAAGACATATGAAACTAATACTAATTTCAAAATAAATGAAATAGAAAGTAATTGCAAATCAGAGATACAAGATATGCAAGATACAGTAAATACTATAGATAAAAGTAATAAGCAATTGGAATATTTAAATAAGGATAAATTTGTGTTGATTGAGCAGAGCATAGTTAATGTTAAAGATGAATTGAATGTAGCCATAAATAAAAAACTTAACAGTGTTACTGAACAAGTAGTGATTACTAAAGATATGAATAGCGATATTGATTTGGAATGGTTTAATTGTGAAAATAGGGGGGTACACCCCATGCAGTTTTTAAATAGAGTGAAAGAATTCAATCAGTTTTGTCGAAGTAGTTGGGAAGTACAGTTGTTAAAGATAATGAAGTGTTTTAGAGGGAATTCCGCGGTATGGGCGGAGGTACATAAAATAGACTGGGTAAATTATCAGAGTTTTGAGATGGCATTTAGAGATAAATATTGGTCAGAAGAAGAACATGAAATATTACGGAGTAAAATTATGGGACCAGGTAATTTTGGGACCCAAGGGGGTAACATGACTATGTACGTAATGCGACTATACAATGAGGCAAAATATTTAGAGCCACCGTTACCGTTCCAGTCATTCGTCCGCCACATAAGTAAGCATTTGCCGAGAGAAATATAAATTACACTAATGACATGAGAAATTATAGAAATTACTGAATTAGAAATCATATTAGATATATTTCAGAACATAACAGAACGGGACATGAGTAGGCGTATAAACACACCAGCGTCACATATAAATGGGAATTATAAATCAACCCAGGGGAATACCCAACTTTCACCGAGGGGCACGTGGGGGAAATAGTGATAACAGAGGTGAGGGTTGGCGATGTGCAGATTGTAATGTTGAAAACTATGCTATAAGAACAACATGTTTTAGATGCCACAAGCCGAGAGAATGTCAACGCAGCGAGAGAACGTACCATCAACAGAATTAGCCACAGAGAGGAGCAGAAACCATCAGAGGAGCACCGAGGGGAAATGGAAGCAGCAACAGAGGAAGAGGAGGATATAACCAAGCCGTGGGAGGTCCATCCACGGGAAACTAGAAGAGACAATGGGGAACTGGGCCCAGCCATTGTCGGAGGAGAACCTGGGGGTTCAAGAGGAGTGTAACTACCAAAGCAATATAATTATCAAGGACATGGCGGAGGAGTTACTGGAGGAGGACAATGCAGAAATGACAGAAACCAAAACCGGATTGATGGAGGTATTTGTAACCATAGAAGGTAAGAATTATAAAACATTAATTGACACAGGGAGTGAGATATCAGTAGTTTCAGAGAATGTAATGGGTGAATTACAAAGAGTAAATAAAAATATTCCATCATTACCAGTTGCGGGCGTAACAGTAGTAGGGGTAACTGGAGTATGAAGTAAAAGAGTTACTAAACAAGTACAGTTAAATATATTCCTTAATGGAACTGAATTTGAGAATACCTTTCTAGTGGTTAAGGGTTTGAATTTAGATATAATTCTGGGAAACGATTTTTTGGAGAGAAACAAAGCAGTAATTGATTTTAATAAGAGAATAGTAGAATTTAATAAGGGGAGTGAACCACTCAGGGTAAATTTTAAGAGGGTGTTAGATGAAGTTAGAGTTACAGGGGTAAAGATGATACAAAACCGAGTAGGCGAGGGAATTATAGAAACAAGAGGGATTGTATGTCAAGAGAGTGAGAGAGTGGAGGAGGATGAGAGAGTATGGAAAACAAGGGCAGATAAATTTTTTAATGAGGGTGGAGTTGTAGGGAGTCCCCAACGACAGGAGTTGTGGGCAGTTATTGAGCGTTTTAGAGATGTGTTTGCTGAGTTGCCTGAAAAAGCCAGGGACTACGTATGCGAGTTGAAGGTTCGAGAACACTCACCCTACATGCAGAGGAGTTATCCAGTGCCGTTTTCAAAGAGGAGAGCAGTGAAAGATGAGTTGGACCGGATGATGGAAGGAGACATCATTGAAAGATCTATATCGCCATACTCAAATCCATTAGTGGTAGTCATCAAGAAGGATGGAAAGGTAAGATTGTGCTTAGACGCTAGAAAAGTTAATCAAATTATCATACCTGACCAGGAGTCACCAGAAGCCATGAATGAAATTTTTCAGAAGTTTAGCGGAGTCAAAGGATACTGGCAAGTTCCACTAGCACCAGAGAGCCGGAAATATACTGCATTTCTCTTCAATGGTAAGAACTATCAATTTAAGCGTCTGCCATTCGGACTAAACACTAGCGTAGCCAGTTTTATAAAATGTTTAGATATGATTTTACAACCCAAGGATTTAGATTTTTTAACTGTATACATTGACGACATACTAATAGCATCAAGAACATTCTCGGAACATTTAGAACACATAGAATATGTACTAAATAAATTGCAAAATGGGGGATTAACTGTTAATTGGGAGAAGTCAAAATTCCTACAAACTGAGATACATTTTTTAGGTTTTATTATTACTCCCGAGGGTATTTTAGCAAACCCAGACAAAGTAGAAGCTATCATACGTTTTCCAGAACCAAAAAATATCAGACAGTTACAAAGCTTTTTAGGATTATGCAACTTTTATCGAAAATTTCAGAGAAAGTATGCGCTGATTACCTCTAAACTAAGCGCGGTTTTACAAAAGAACAAACAATGGAAATGGGGCGAGGAGGAAAGAATTGTTTTCAATAAAATTAAAGAGAAATTTATAGATATGATAATGATGAATCACCCCGATTTTCAGAAAAAGTTTTATTTACAGACAGATGCCAGCAACATAGCCCTCGGCGCAGAACTCTACCAGGAGGGTGAGGATCAGGAGCACCGGACCATCGCTTTTGCCAGCAGGACTTTATTGGCAGCAGAAAGGAACTACATGACAACAGAGAAAGAGTTACTGAGCAACGTCTTCGCAGTAAAGAAATTTCGCACTTACCTGCTAGGAAACCAAACAGTCATCAGGACCGATCATAAGGCCTTATCGTTTTTGAACACATGTAAGCTGACGCATAGCAGATTAACCAGGTGGGTGCTAGCATTACAAGAATATCATTTTTCATGGGAATACATTAAGGGAACAGATAACAAAGTACCAGACACTCTGTCCAGGGTAGATACGATAGATAATAAGACAGGGAGAGATCTGAAAGAAATAGAAATTTTTCGATTAACAAGGGAAGATAGAATTTTTGGGGAGGAATTAAGGGAAATCAAAAACATACAAAGATCAGAAAGTAAATTGGGTAAGATAATAGCTAGTTTAGAGGCAGATATAAATGGGTCAGAGTACAACACACATTTCCAAATATATAAGGGAATTCTGTTTAAGAAAGTAGAAGGGGGTGAACGGGATTGGAGGTTAATGGTACCGGAAGAGTTAGTAGATAGAATTATTTGGGATTGTCACGTAAGATATGGGCATTTTGGTGCGAAAAAATGTACAAATGTATTAAAAGAATCATGTGTATTCAAAAATATGGAGAGGAGAGTTAGAAGAGTTTTAAGAGTTTGCGATTTGTGTCAAAAATCAAAAGTAGTAAATTATAGAGTAGAAGGGGAAATGAATTATATTAAAGTTGAAAGACCTTTCGATTTAGTGGCTGTAGATTTGTATGGGGCATTGCCTAAAGGTAGAGGTGGAGTGGTATACATTTTTGTTGTGTTAGACACTTTTACTAAGTTTGTTAGGTTGTACAACGTAAAGAGAGCTACTAGCAAGGTGCTCAGCGAAAAGATCACCAAGGACTACATGGTTAACATACGTAAGCCGAAAGTAATTTTATCCGATCATGGACCGCAGTTCATCAGCGGGAAGTGGAGGCAGACTCTTGGCTGGGAAGGAATCATACCCAAGCATACGGCAGTTTACCATCCACAGTCGAACCAGGCAGAGCGGGTGACGCGAGAAATCGGCAGGATATTCAGGGCGTATTGTCACTCCAAACACTCAGAATGGCCTTTATACATAAAGAAGGTAGAAGACTGGTTAAACAGCACTACCCATGATTCTACAGGCTTTACACCATATGAACTAATCAAGGGAAACAGTCCACCCAGAATATTAGAACAACTTTTTGAATATCCACCGGAAGAAAGAACGATCGACAGGAATGTAAAAATACAACTCGCAAACGAGAGTCTACTCACCAAGGGAGAGAGAAGAAAACGGAAGCATGATGAAAAAGGTAAGTGGGTCAAATACGAGGTAGGACAATTAAGTGTTGATAAGGAGACATGATTTGTCTAGCGCACAAGATAAAGAAATAAAGAAGTTTTTCCTATTATATGAAGGACCTTATGAGATTGTAGAAATAAAGATGAATAATGCATATGTACTACGCAACCAAGTAACACAGGAGATAGTGGGCACGCAAAATGCTAAAAATGCTACGAATCTGAAATTATATTGGTCAAGGTAAAATTTTCTTTTGAATGGTAACATGTTAGTTTATGTTTTCAGAAGGGACTCTCCCCCATTTTCGGGCGGTCACGACCTTACCAGTCCTGGCCGTGGTTTTTGGAAATTGGAGGCGGACCATGGTTGGCAGAACTTCCTTCGGTTGGGGAAACAATGATGGTCCGGCTCCACCAAAATTGGTAAAGATTAGAAATTTCACCACATTTTGAACGGGGAGGGGGACCCATAAAGGTACGTGATACGAATTACTTTTTTAACACTCAAGGTGCAGCGGCTAGGTGTACCATATCACGTACCAGCACTGCTTCGAGTGATTGTAAATAGTTTAAGGGAGGCTATATTTAACAAGGCAGTTCATTCACATAAATTTTCTAGTGTCATTGGTAAAAATAAAAATAACCAATGGCTGTAGTTACAGTGTAGTTTTGTGGCCAGGGGGATGGGGGTTAGGTATTCGGCGGGTTAGAATAAATGGGAAAATAAAATAAATAAATATGATGTTAAAGGTAGTAATAAGGGAACGTGAATTCACGTAGTATGTCTACCTAGTGCCGATCCTCTTTGCTGCAAAACCCTGTCTTTTCAGGCGATTACGAACTTACCACTCTGGATTAAGGATGAGAATTAGCCTCCAATGTAAATACTTATCAATCTACATAATTGGGATTGTTTATAATTTTAAATTTTATTCTAGTAAATAAGTGACCAAATATAATTGTAAAGTTTGTAGTACAAGTGAAAAGTAGGACTTGCAGAAGTGTCTGAGTGAAAAAAAAACTTGTTATCATGCAAGATGTGTGGGTAATTTTGGGGAGTTGTGTGGTGTTAATCGAAGTGAATAATTATGGAAAGTAGAGACTTCATCAGTAGAAGGATTTAAGTTTAGCTATTAGTATGCTATTGCAGTGGAGGCATGTGCCACTGCAGATAGCGATGAGTGTTGGTAGTGGCATCAAAGTATGTTACCATCATCGGAGGCCAAACTGGCGTAATATACACTGCACAACTTTTATGTAATTTTATATTATATGTTGATTTGTTGCCGTGCAGTGTATTATAAAATGAAGTTAAGCATGCCTGAGATGAAAGATGATTTCCCCGCCTTTTCCGGCGATTACTGCCATACCAGCACTAATCGTGGTTTTGGACGACAGCCAGCTGTGGGCAGCAATTGTGAACCTGACCATAGTTGGCTTGAAATTGGTATAGATTTGAAATTAAAGGGGGGTGACTTTAGGGGAAATCCCCGGAACTATGGAACAGCGGCTATCACTCTGTTCGCGTGGGAACAGTAAACCATGTGATAATATGTAATGCATTAAGGGCGTACAATATGTAATTTATAGATATTATGATATCTAACATTTGAAAATGTAACGCAGAAGCAAGGACAAGGAGATGACAAAATTCCTCCAAAACTTCAGTCCTTGTGGACGCAACTGGACGCCACAGTCCAGGGGGGTCATAGTGTGTGTGGTAAAGGAGGTTACTCAGGGGAGTAACGAATTAAAATTTTGTAACTTAATGATAGTGACTCGCTACTGAGCTGAATAAATAATTGTGTTTTGATTAGAGAAAGGGGTGCTGTAGATGTTTATCATGTTGTGTTTAATATGTTATTGTGTTATTATTATATCATGTTAGAGAGTAAGGATTGTAAGTATAAGTTGTGTCTTTTATACAGTAGAATTGCTTGAAAGAGATTCAGAGAAAGGTCATTCACCGATTGCTGGAGTTATAAATGTAATATGTCACTTACGAATAATTTGCAAACTTTTCAATGTAATTATGAAAATCGAATATAATTAATGTTTGAATAATAGATTTTCAATGTGGTTTAATAGATTGGGAATCAAATGGTAAAATGAATGGAGCTAGTTTTGAATTTTCAAGAGTTAAAATGTAAAATGTGGTAAAAGGTAGAATTTGGGTGATTATTATTTTGTTAGGATACTTAGATCAGTCCAAGTTAAGTTTAGAAGGGGAGTTGAATAAAGTAGATTGTTGTGAATAAATGTAATGTAGAATTTGAGATGTAATAGTGACACAGTAGCTATGGGGAAAATATGTAGAGTAATAATTGAAATATTGAGGTAATAAATATGTGGAGATATTTGGTAGATGAAAGCGATGTATTGGGAGAGTAATTAGTTGATGGGTAATTTTGTAAGGGGGGTGGTGCGATGAGTAGTCCTCAACGAAAAGCATTGTGGCGGGAGGGGAACTGATTAGCGCCGGAAAGGGTTACCTAGGGGGAGTCCAGGAACCAACATAAGGGAATGAGCAGTGGGAAGGGAACACACATCCTGAGTACAAAGGGGTAGAGAGTATTTTTTGTTATAAGAGTAGAATGATGCAAATTGAGTGAGAGTAGTAAGTTAGAGGTAGAGAATGGTTGGTAGATGTTTTGATAGAGGGGTATCATACTAGTTAAAGCTGCTGAGTGAGTGTTAGAGTCAAAAGGGGGGTAAGACTATATATAGATGCCAAGTTAGTAAGTTAAATTATTATGAATAATTAAGTCACCCAAACCAATTGAGAATGAAAATGTTAAAGAAAGAAAGTCATAGTCAAAATATAAAATTAATTGAAACAAGTGACAGATTTTAATAGAATTTGAGAATAATGTAAAGCTATAAAATGTGTAATTTTTGTCAATTTAAATGTAAATTTTATTGTTTATGGTAAGATAATAATAACCATGGTAATTTTAAATGTTTTATTTTATTATGTTGTACTATGTTTGAAGGTAAAGAATTTTAAAGATGTTTTATGTACTTTATGATGTAGCTCTGTGTAACATATGTATGTCAAGGTCGTTGACTTGACCCAGAAAGATCAGCTGATGGTTGATGTTATAAACAAGACCAGTTTCTAGCAATTGATTGATGCAATTTGGTCGTTTAATTGAATTAAAGGATTTTAAATGTTTCTGAATGTTGAGAAAAGTATATTTTGATAAATTTAAATTTTTTTGAAAAAAAAATTAATTTTATGCCTGCCATATAGGTGATGTTTGAATTTCAAGTATATTATTGTTTATGTGTATTACTAGTGTTTTATTGAATTACATTGTTTAGTATATCTGTATAAACAAATGTTAGAGTAAGTGAATTCATGTTTTAATAAGGTGTTCAATTTGTTTTTTCTTTAGGATTGTTAGTAGTATTGAAGAGAATTAATAGAGTTGATGGATTCATGCAAAAGATTTTTTTATTTTTGATTTTTTGAGGAAGTAATGGAGGTATAACAATTTGATTTTAAACTTAAATGAATTTTGAATGTAAAAATAAATATTTTATGAATTTTCAATAAGGAATTTGTTAGGATGTATTAATGAATATGTGTACGCGCCCAGTACTTGCTAAAGGCAGCCCAGTGTGCATGATAAGGGGGAACATATCGGTTGAGGATCTGGCGTGGTATAAGACCAGGGTTGTGATTTTTGGGGTAGAATGAGAGAAGGTTAGGTGTGCTGTGGTGCGTGTCTGTTCGATTTTATGGTGTTGGGATCTCGGATAGAGAAGTCCAGTAATCTCGTTCAGGTGCAGCCATAGTCGCCGAGCTAGGGGGTAGTTTACCCATGATGCGTTAAGAATTAATGGGGGGTGGTTGGCACCATATCCTCACCGATCCTCTTAGGGGTTTAGCAATGAGAGTTCTTCTGTCTCGACAAAAGATCTCTCATTGGGGGGGGGTATTGTAACGGGGCTAAAAGGGAGAGGGTTTTATTTTATTTTATTAAAAGTCATAAAGTTGTTTTCCATCTGTGTGGTCAGTCACATGTTGAATAAAAGTTTCACCGAAGAAAGGAAAAGAACTTCGGTGCTGTGTGGCTCACACAAACGCACGAACATCAGCGGGGTGCACAAACGACGTTAAGACGCTAAAAACAACATGGCTAAATTGTAAAGTTTAATTGCCATGCTGTCGGGTGCGGACGGAAGCATGACACAAGAATACGCCTATTTAGTGACGTAACCAGTGGACTCAAAATTTCGTCGATGTCCAACACACGTAAATAACACATGTTAAATGAACAGTGACGAACGATTCAACATCTAAGGCATTGCAATTTCCATTATGCCTAACTGCTGGTGGGAGAAATTTTGGTAGCGTTCTGGGCAGTCGAGTACAACTCTCATCCCGGCCGGGATCTAAGAAAAAATGTGCGCACACTAAATTTTAAATTTATAATGTAAAAGTATTAACCGACGTAAAAGTGAACCAGTGTCAAAGAATGAAGTACTGTAAGTGTAGTGCAGCAGTGAAAATTTAAAAAGGTGTCAAACGAAAACTTTCGGACATGCATTCAGCGTCACACACATGATGAGAAACAAAGTCAGTTAAGTAACCAGCAAAATTCCAATATCTTAATAAGTTAAATAATCGATCATCAAAGAGTACTCTTAAACTAAATTATGGGGGTTAAAAAAATGGTATGAATGTTGTGTGCGAGCAGGCTGGGCTGTTTTCTTTAATATAAGATGTATATTTAACTCTGTTAATATAAGATGTTTCACTAATATTTAAAGAATTTGAAACACTATTAATTAGTGCAGATATGTTAAACTCTTACCTTTGGTTGCATTTTCCAGGGTCTTACAAACGAAAATCCACTGCAGACAAGGTTATCTGGGTTTGAGTTCGAAATGATTACGCTAACGCATTTTATACTGTCTAAAATCACATGCTTATTTTTTATTAAAAAAATAAACTCCCATCCTTCTTTTACATTCTACGAAAGGTTGTACAACTGTTTTATATCAATATAAAATCATGAATTTAATTCTTATCCCTACAAGTTTTTTAACTACAATTATAAATGATTTTACGGTATACCGATTTTACTGGCTGGATATGAATACATTAAAGGCTGAATACATTTTTCAAATAACCTTGGAACCTCATTTGCATTTCAACGTTCGTGTGACGTAACCCTGGACAGAAGAAAGGCAAGTGGGAGAAATATATTATTATTATAAAAATGTATGAAAATCGTACAATCACACGGCCATGAGGCGCAATTTATAAGATCAAGTTAGAAGTAATTATTCCCATTAACATTTTACATTCCCACCAAAATAAAGCACAATTAATCATTAATTGAAACTATATATATATATATATATATAATCACACAACCCAGCACTTCTTAAATAGATTTTCCATTCACGCAATCACGCACTTATTCATGCTGTACACATATTATATTCCCCAAATTGAGCTCATTTTTAATAAACATTTCTTTAATAGAATTTTAAATGGTTTGAATTTATCTGATTGAATAATTGAAGGAATTATCTGATGTTTCGTTGTGGTACTTATCTGGTTACAGGTGAGTCTATCTTATTGTGCACATTCCTGCTATTTTGTGGTCGCACGCACTTTTCTGAAATAATATATTTACATGGTAACTGTTAATTCACAATTTTGTTCCGAGTTCGTGTAATATTTCACATTTTGTTTGGGTGCACCCAAGATTTAGTTTCATAACTTTTATAGTGTCCGGCCGGCACAAGAGGTATTACGTGACTGAGAACGAATGCGCTGCGTTACTTTCTGAGGTGGTAGGGGGTGTCACGTAACCAATCTCATTGTCTTCAGACTATGACGACTCAAATTTTTAAGGCGAGGCGAATTGCGCATTGCATTCCTACTGACGTATTTGCAGGCTTGGCTTGATGACTTAATAGGTCAGAGTTCATCTGGCGAAATAGAGTTGTTGTTTTCGCGTATACAATGTTGACCTTGATACAATTTCCACTCGCTTGATATTACGTCGTTATAAAACTTTACAAAACTTTACTACCATTTTTAATTATGCTTTTGGAATTAAAATTAAAATTTATATTTGTTTTCCCCCAAAACAACTATATGGACAGAAATGTACCGTTACATCATACTAATTATTCTTTTGTAGTTTTATAAGAATTGTAGTTTTGTGAGAATTAATAAATTGTTCCTTTATAATTGTATACAAACAACTTTGGGTCTGATACTGATGTAGTAGCTTATAACAAGAAATGAGTAGAATTTGAGGAGTTGTAGGAGAGGGTGAGAAAGTAAGAAAGTAATTTTATTTAATAAAAGACAAATAATTTGTTAACAACACAAATTTTGTGGTAGAGTAATTATTTCGCCATTCAAACCTAAATAATCAACTCTGCAACAGTTTCATCTATAGAAACCTGGGGAGAATCGTAGGTAAGTTTAGAGAACGAGAATTTGGAAGTTGTTTTTTTTTATTATTAAAATAAAGTGAATAGTTACAATATGTTTTCCTGTTCAACCATTTTTTTCGTTTAAAGTTTTGTTAGTTTTAACGTGCGTGTGCATGACGACAAATTGTTGATGACCTACTCCTAATGAGAAAAATTTCACAAATTTATATGAAAAATACTGCACAGCTCTTTTTGATTCAGTGTTCCACATCGCTAAATATAAGTGCATGGGTATTATAAAGCGACAGTTAATGTTTGTAACGTCCGGCTACTGAACTCTGCACCTTTCTATTTTAAACGCTTTTATTTAACTTGGTTTTCCTGACGGTCTAAAATGGATTTTTCAAATCAATTTTTCGCATACTTCCTGATGTGATAGCGACTTGAAATTTTGCATACACACTTGAATCACGTGACAATACAATATTGTGAAAAAAAAATACATACATACTTTTACCAATGCACAGATTATAAGTTAAATGTAGTCGCATTCGTAAGCGAAGTTTTATATGTGTACTACGTTATTGACAACAAAGAAGTAGTATCTATGGAAACTCACCAGTTCCCATTTTCGATCACGCGCAAATGTGTGACATATCCTTATAACCATTTTCAATGTTAAAACTGTCTACGTGATTACAAATAATGGTAAGTAATTTTATTTTGTACAAAACGTTTCACTTTGAATTTTTCTCTTTTAAAATTAAAATAAATAATTCTTAATATGAATTACCCTGGCTTGGTATATGGCACTATTGAAAGTTTTCAATCTCAGATATGGTTTTTCAATCTTTATGGTCAGATATGGACTACACTTCTCAAAATTAAACACACAAAAATAATGATTAACAACTGTAATGTTAATTCTTTTTATTATTTTATTAATTGAGTTACATACTGTTTACCTTCTGTATTAACTATTTCATTCGGGCGCCATCTTGTTGCCAACACAAGAAATTCAAATGTACTTACCTTTTTGGGCCGAGTTCGTTTAAGCGAACCGGAAGTAGCGGATCTTGTTACTTGAAATAACTTACTCTTAGTTGTAAGATTTACCAATGACATTACCCTTTATTATCAAGCCACACATAGTTACATGAGATTCTACTTCGGAAACAAACCACATTGCTATTCGCCATGAGGCGTAGTTATTGAATCAAGTTAAAATTTCTTTCCCATTTATAATTTTATTAAATAAACATAATCCCACCAAAATTAACATAATCAATCATGTCTTAAATTATAGAATTATAATATTTCACAACCCAGCACTGCTTAAATTTATATTCTTTATATTCACGCAATCACACACTCATTCATGCGGTACAATTTCATGGACTTCCCTAACTGAGCTCATTTTATTGAATCTAAACAAAGTACTGAAAATTTGGTTTTATCTCTTATTTGTTACTTAGCTGCAAATCTGTCCAGAAGACGTCGCATCGTTACACGCGCACTACGGATGTTGGTTTTCTAATGTTCACTGACTTTATGTATTTTAAACTGCTAATGCATTCTGATAAAGTTATAAGTTGGTTATTTTATATTTTATACTTGCTGTGTTCACATTTTTACAGCGGGTGTAACGGTATGCAGCCGATGATAAGCGGAAATGCTCACATCCGCACTGTTTGATATTAACTGTTTTCTCGAATTCACTTTGGTATACATTTTAATACAATTTTGGCTTGTGAGCCTATGTATTCACCCGGGCGGGGGAGTGGTTTTAAGTCGACTGCTTTGTTCAGGGCGCGCACAGTGCTGAGGTATGTAGTCAAACGTGACCGAACGCCTGAGAACCTTGGCCGAGGAAGTGCGCGCTTGGTGCATGTACGCCCCCTCGTCAATAACTGCACATTCCTTTGTCAATTCACATCAACCTTGATGCTATACTTGGGCGAAATAAAAGTGTGAATATTCCAATCCCAAATACCCGTAGGTTTGTACCATTACACAACTAACAAAAAAAATTACAACAGTGTTATTGAAAAAATAGTTCGCTAGTATATATAGTGTCACAGGTTAGTTTATAACTGTTAAAAATTTTTTAAATTTGATTAATATCACAATACTTTCCTTTTTAAATTCACACTTTTATTTTCCTTTTTGGTTGTTTCCACTATATAATTCATTTATTATTATTTTAACAATCCACTATATAGTTTTATCACTCGATTATAATTTAACTCCAGTTCACTGAACACCTAACCCGTCTGATGTTCGATTCCGAGTCCTTAATTGTAAACAATGCGTATAACTAAAGACTTTAACCTCCAGTATCAACAGTTGGAAATATGTATGTGAAATGAAAAATGAATAATGGCAGTTGGTTTTTGACTTGCTGTATCTACGTTAATACAAACTTACTGTGTCATCTGCACCAGCGGCAGGCAAACATTTTCGTAAGGGGGGCAGGATACTTTTAGGCTTAGTGGAGCAATCAAAATTAAAATCAGTTTGGTGAAACTGTCTACGTGATTACACATAACGGTAAGTAATTTTACTTTGTACAAAACGTTTCACTTTGAAATTTTCCAATGAAAGAGAAGTTATGTCGTTTTGCCTATTGTAAGAAATATTTAAATAATAAATTTACAATATGTATCACTCTCTTTTCATCATGTAATTTATCTATAAAATTTGACTAAAAAGTGTAAAATAAAAAAAAGTAAAAAAAATTAAAAAAAAATGCTTTTATTTGAAATTACCAAAATGATCAATGTACTAAAAAGGATAAAATAATTTATCTTATACCAAATACATTAACAAATGAAAATAACGTTTATTAATAGAAAATTTTTGTAACATTAAGTATCACTGATAATAAAAGCGTGGGCACCTAAGGAATGATATTATACCATGTTTAAATCACTCTTCAATAAAAAAGATCTATAACTGATACTATTTGTTCTACATTTACTATCACTGATAATACAAGCATGGGTGCCTTCATTTAGACAATGTGATCTTAAACATGAATTCGATGTGGTGGGGAGAGGTGTGCCCATCGAACTGGTCTTCAGTTATATATGCGCCCCCATAACTTTAAAGGTTGCCTATGACTGGTTCACACTGTTGCTGCTTATCTAAAAAGTAAACTATTTATAGTTCAACAGTTCAAAATTTTTTTCTGAATTATATTTCACTACATATTCGTTTATCATGTCTCAAAACCCATTACACAAGCTTGACCTATTACCCAAACATTATACAGTACATTCGAAAAGTCACTGTGCAGTAGACTTTATAAGCTGGGAGCACTGTTTGGGTTGGTAACACTGTCTGTACAGTTAGGTGCACGTGCAACAACAGCAACTCTACAAGAATTATCTCTTGAGATCTACCTGAAACACACAGTGCTGCCAACCCAACAGTGACTTTCCGAACACACTGTATAAGTTTTCACTTATGTTCGCCCTCATCCCTTTCTTCAGGCCCCATAGCTCATGACTGAAGCTTTTGTTTAATTTCCATCGAACGAAGCTCATACCTGTACATGAGTAAAAATAGAATGATTACTCTCCAGAGGTTTTATGGCGTGAACTGTACCGTAGCCAGAGGACACAACAGTCTATGGGTCTAATGCTTCAGAGAAGATGATGTTTATTACTTAATAATTTGCAATCCGACTGTTGAGACAACCGACAAATACACACATAATTCAGAAAACGTTAACGTTCCAGTTTACAAAATTGAAGATTTAAGAAAAGGCTTTACACTTTTTTCCTAAACAATCACCAGTATTATTGTTATTGTTTGATTATTGTTACCATTTCCGATCTTATTCAAATGTAATCTCAGAAAATGTTTGCATTGTACTCATTTATACAGTATTTTATTGCTTTTAAAACGAAACATAAAAAATACATAATGTACAAAACAGAATGCATTTAATTCACCTTTTCATAAATTTCTGTGTTGTTTTGAGCTGTTTTTCTCCACACATCATGATAGAATGTATCTGAAGTTGGATCGCTGAGATTTATGAATGGCGTTTTATCATCTGTAGGAGTCAACAAGCCCAAGTGTTCTCTGAACAATCGTGTGCGCAAAGTACCACAAAAGCGCCCAGTTATTGTTCTTGTACCATTCTTAACATTCTTGTGTTCCTGGAATTCCTGATCCTGTTAACATATCAGGATGAAAAGCATGAAATTTATGATATTAATGTTACACTAAAAGCCTTCCTGTAGAAACAGTAACTGTTTATCTGTTTAATTAAATGGTTTAGTTTGCATCTGATCATGATTTTGACATATGTTAGTTTTGTCTTGTTATATTCTCATAATCGGCACTATTTTTTCATTATGTTATATATTACAGAACGACCTCAAGGTACATGAGTCTGTAATAATAGGAGTTCTTTAAATTTTGTGTTATAGACACAAATGTTAAGAAGAAATTCTATTTACCACATGCATAGAATCATTTTGAATTATTTTTTGAAACCGACAACACTGAAAAATTTGAATGAATGCAACTGGTAGAATGGATAGGCTAAGTAAGTTTTCATTTTGTTACATAAAGAGGTTAACATTTTACTTTGTCAATGTGTGTCTCTGAGACTTCAAATGTTTAGTACATAATTCCTATCAAATTTAAGTCTTTAGTTTATTAATATATTGTACACAAGGTTTTTTTTTCAAGTACACAGTGAACACTTTTTTATCATTATGAAGACTGCAGTACAAATTCTGTACATTCAATATACCTGCACCACTTAAAAAACGCATGTTTTCATTTTTTTACTATTCTTTATTGATCGTTTACAGGTGGTACTATTCTGTAATTTTTGTTTATACACCCTGAATATTTCGGTATCTGACTAAAAAGATCACTAAACAAACACAACCATACTTTAATAAAGTCTGAAGGCAACTGTCACCTGGTTGACAATGACCAGAAACTGTGCTCTAGTGTACTCTTGAACAATTCTGCAAACTCTGTTCCTACAATTTTGACTCTATACAAGTGATGAGATTTATTAAAGTTCTGTATGCATTTTAAAATCAATTTGTCCACACACATATATGGATATTGTTGTTACAAACTATTTACCTGAATAACAACAGCAATCTCTGAATCTCGTTTGCCAAGAAGACTTCTGTCGTTAATGTTTGCAGATCCACAGATGACGAGTCTGTCATCTACAATGAGTAGTTTTGAATGCACATAGATAAGTTCTGTAACCTAAAAAAAAAAATTAATAAATTTCAGGTTATACAACCACAGTGCTGGTATGAATAACTGCTGTTACAGTCACATAGAAAATTAAACAAATTAACAAATATAAATTTAAGAAATACATAATTTTATAAATTATACTTTAGATGCGACAGTAAATTAAAAAATTCTCGAAACACTGTAATCAAAAAAATAATAAAATATATTTTGTTTTAAAATATAAAGTATTATTATTATAAATTTTAAGAGCCACTACAGTCTACGCAAGCTTTTCAAAAAAGCTTGTGGACTACAGTGTTGACAAACTTAATGCCAATATTGCATTGTGATCGAGTTCTGCATGCACCTCACAGACCTTTCTCTCTCTCTCTCTCTCTCTCTCTCTCTCTCTCTCACACACACACACATTATATGCACATGGCACTGTTCGAACACATTCACATGTGAATAGTTATCAGTAAGTTAAATGCGCACGCATGTATGTGTGTGTGTGTATGTGTGTGTGTGTGTGTGTGTGTGTGTGATCATTTAACAATGAAACAGACATTTGTTTATTTTTAAGGGGACCAGGTCATGAAAAAGTTAAAAAAAATCGATTTTTAGTTTTTAGCATTAACAAATTCTTCTTTTCTTCCTGTTTAAAATGATAAATATACTAATATTATTATACTTTAATATTTATAACTAAATTTACCTCAAGATATACTTTTTTCCCTATTAGGAACATGTTTCGAGAGTTCCTGTTCTCTCATCTTCAGCATTCGCCATCTTGTTTCTGGTGAAGTATTTGTGTGTTGGCTTATTAATGTTATTAATAACATCCAGAAGCCAACTCACAAATACTTCACCAGAAACAAGATGGCGAAGGCTGAAGATGAGAGAACAGGAACTCTCGAAACATGTTCCTAATAGGGAAAAAAGTATATCTTGAGGTAAATTTAGTTATAAATATTAAAGTATTATATATATCAAGAAACGGACTGTAGCAGAAAGTGATTGAAATAATATTAGTAAAAGTGAACAAAGAGGATGAATCAACAAGATATTGATAAATATACTGTAATACCAAACATTTATTTCATATCATCTTATATGTTTATTTCATGTGAAGTCACCCAGTGTGATGTCATTGACCTCCTTCAATCAAACATTTCAATATTTTATAATAATATTATTAGCTATAAAATGAGGATTCTGGAAGCAAAAAAGAGTGTTCTGGAAAGAAGTAAGGAGAACAGAGTGAAGAAAAGGCAGCTAAAAAGGAAAAGAGGTGAAAGTAATGAAGAAGAAGTGTATAGTGCAGGTGCATTTGAATAAAACATCACAAAAGTTTAAATGATTTCCCGTAACTCCATATTTTTCATGTTTAGATGCACATATAACTTTGTACTGGAACGTGCTAAAGACTTGAATGTTTTTTAATTGTGTTTTCTTCATAACACTTATTATTACAGACCAACAATTTTGTATGATACCTTATGTAAATATTTAGTATGTTTTCAAAAAGAAGTAAACATTTTGTTTTTTAAAGCACTATATTTTAAAAAATCACCCTAAGTATTATTTTATCAGTACATATATTTAATTAGGTCTACGGTACGTTCTATGTAGTTATCTTTTAACAGAAAAGAGTTTCATAAAAATATCTTGAATAGTTTTTCAAATATGTGTACCTAATTGATAAGCGACACTTCCATTTAATTAACATGAGACAGGCCTCCACGACCTGGTCCCCTTAAATAACTGAAACAGTTAACGTCAGCTATGAAAACAATCTTATCAACATTAGTGACTCTTTTATTATTGTGTCACTTAAACAAAGGCTTACACTCACAGCAAAATGTCGACAGCACAACACTGAGCGGTTTCACTGAAAATGACAAGCTGGAGTTACTGAATAATACACTATTATTCTACCGTACCCACAAGGCCATGTGTTATGTTGAAGTGATATTATTATTCATTAGTCACAACTAACGAGTGCAGAGAGCCAACATGTTGTGTGCAGGTGTAAAGTAATACTTAGGCTTTTATAAGAAATATCAATGCCATTGACATAATGCTTTTTTCTAAGGTCTGAACTTGGTGTAACTATGTTAATATGATGTTAACAATGTATTTAAACATGATAATGTACTATTAATATTATGAATAATGACACACAAACACTACAATATCGAATACTGTGGAATAAATGAGTATACAAGGTGTGTTAAAAAAAGACCAAACTTTTTGAATAGCACATCAGCTCGCACAAACAACGCTCTGCGACTTTGAGCACACCTAGTGATAGTTTTTGACAACAAACTGCCATTTATTCTATTCCGCTATAAGCATCAGTCTTTGAGCTATATCAGATTGAGTGGGGACATGCACATGCTGGCTGCCGGATTAGTGACAAAGTGATTAAGAAAGACCTTGAAGAACGTGTGTATATGAAACTATGTGGCAAAACTAGATGCAAACTTTACAGAGACATTCTGGTTGTTCAATTTTGTTCAATAACACGGAGGCCTGCATGAGCTGAACAATTATTTTAAGCATTCTTTAAGAGGGCAAAAACAATGGTCGGTGCGAATCAAAGTGATGTTGAAGATCATGGCAATAGAGCTCGTGATGTGATAACTGTAAATCATTGTTTAATTGCTGAGAATTTCTACGAGAATGTACATCTATAAAAGATAATAAAATTAAATTTTGATAGAAAAGCTGAAGCATATCATATCAATGAAAATTCTTGCTGCGTTTGTTGACTGACGTTTAGAAAGAGACCTGTTTTGAAATCAGTCAAAATGCAACTACGTACCAATGCATGCTCTGTAAAGCTTTTACGAAGTTAGCAGCAAAATTTTATACACACGCATTATATTAAGATCTTCATTCTCAATTTGTTATAAATTCGACAGACAATGTGTGCTCGTGCCCACTACAGCATGTGTAGCTTGAAGACTAATCATCATGACGAGACACAGATAAGAGCATTCCCATGTCAAAACCTGTAGTAGCAGCACTTAATTGTGCAGCTCGCTCTATGCGCTGGTTGACGTGCTACATAAATAGTTCAATCTTTTTTTTTAAACACACCTCATATTATGTCATCCTGACATCATTTTGTGTACTACTGTTGATTTGTTAAGCATTCAATGGATTTTTAATAGAGTATAACACTACTCTCTATATATTCATAATGACGTTTTTATCAGAGGCATTTAATAAATCAAATATGTTTGAAAGTAAATAGATGATCTTTACTCTCACAGGAAAAAGTACTGACACACTGTAAACTTACCCACTTTTTACAAACCATATACCCACCTTACTTACACTTCACCAGCATATTACAGGGTCGCCAATATATTTTGAAGCGGAAATATGTAAACTGTGACTCTCTTCCCCTTAAAAACACTTGAATAATTTAGATACTTTAGTTGTCTTGACCCAGAAGATCTTACAGGCTCATCTAGGCGAGATTTTGACGCAGAAATAGGTTAGGTTTCGGCACAATAATTATACTGAACATGTGGTCATGGTGACATTGAAATTTGCATTTATTTTCAGTTAGAAATTCAAAGATTGCTAACCCTATTCGTCCTGTGATTAACAAATCACTCAACAGTGAACACACATAATTATTATTTGAACAAAACTAAACCTGGTTAATTCTATTACGCCGAACCAGTACTTCGCATTCACTCTCTCCCTCTCACTCTTTTAAACCCCCTTAAATTTGAGATCTCATTATTTTCTGAATGGAGTATTTTAATAATAGCCAAATGGTTATTAAAATTTGTTTAGTCGACCTGGTTTTGATAGTACTTAGCTGTGAATGCTATTCCAATGTTGCGTCATTACTCGTTCAGTTCACTTTTGCTCCAACACTCGCACAAACTGTTCCACACTGTTAATTAATTTTGCCAATTGCATTTACACTTGAAGAGATTTATTTACCACTGTTTTATATTCGTTTTCACACTTTTTTGTAGGCCTACACTGAATTTTGTCTGCGGACTTGGTTCAACACCACCAAGTGGTTCAACACCACCATTTCGGCTTTGAATTGGTCGTTGACTGGGGCGAATGGCGACGTATAATCGTATACTATCCGGGCCGGTCATGTGGTTCCCCTCGTACCCCGCTTCCCTTCTCATCTGGACCCATCGAAGAATCTAGAAGTTTGTAAAAGCCAAAACTGTGATTCGTTATTGGAAAACACATGTTCCTTTTGTGATATTATCGTGACGTCAGACTGACCACAAAATTTCCTTACCTTATAAGGTTCGGTTTAGTTAGTTGAGACGGCAATGCCTACGTCATACTTGCTTAGTCACCATTCAGATGTCTAAATTCGTATTTTACCAAGGGTTACATTGATCATGAATTATTGCACAATATTAAAATGATTCTACCCATTTTGTCCCGTTACAACATTGTTATAACTTTATCAGTGTTCACTATAATTCAGCATAAAAGTTTTACATTTATTATATTTAAACTACTATTAATGTTATGACAAACTGTTACTCCTGTTTATTAAAAATAACACAGTAAAACTTACAAGGTCTCCATTAAGCAGAGAATGAGTACGAAGACCATTAAACGTAATGTAGTCTGATGGACTGGCAATTCCAGCATCTTTCAAACGAACTATAAGTGATTCTTTCCCACTAAAGAAACAATACAATACAATTATGTTCAGTTAGAATAAATTGTCACAAGAAAAAATGTGTAAGCAATCTTACAAACAATTCCAATTAAAAAAATGTACTTCTACTTTTATTCATATTTTGAAATCATAAGAGTGTATGGAATGATAGGAGTTATTACTTAAAAACTAACTGTTATAGGGAAAACCTCACAACATCTTCTAAATTCACTATTTTCTAAAATAAATAAAAAATTGAGGACTACTAAATTGGTTTTAAATATTTTACTGTAACAATTTCATATGTCATGAAGAAATAGACACAACATGTACAAAAGAAACAACACAGTGATACAAAATCAAACCACCCAGGGTCACGATTTTATTTTGCACAATTATTCTGTTCACATCACTGCTGGCTATGGAGGGGTGTGTGAAGAACGCAGTGACAGGAGACTTGTAAGGAATAATTTTAGTAGAACAGAGTATCGGCAAAAGAATCTTATCGCATGTTAATGTTGGTGGATACCTGTATTTTGATTTGCACTAATGGGACAATTCTCAACCTATCTAGCCTTATAGAATTTATCAGTTCATAATAAAATCTGATTCCTGATAATATTTCAAGAATGTGTAGACCTACTTATATATAAAATTACCTACTTATATACAAAATCTGTCTGACAGAGGTTACATCGTTGTGGCATGTTGCAAATCTTGTACGTTTCACATCACAGTAAACAAATTTGTGGGAGAAAAAGGCTACTCCCAACAAAGATGATAATAAGTGCAAGACGTTATTCACAATTTTACATGTGTAGTACAATCATGGTAAATCCTTAGTGTTTTACACATACGCCGCTAAATCAATTTTATTTTTTTTAGACAAGCCTTTAAAAAACATCCCAAAATATTCATACTATTACAGTATTGTCAGAGACTTTTTTTACCGTGATACAGTGTAACGGGACGGGTAAGCCCACCCAGGGGTAATTTGGGGAAAATAGAAACAGAAATAATAATTGTAAATTTTATTTGGAAATCATGACATATGCAATGTGAACGAGTTAATGTCAAGGTCGTCAACAGAACGCAAGAGAAGCAGTTATTTTTAGCCGTATGACATTTGAACTTTGTAAACAGAAGTCACGCCCGATGACGTCAGGGCCAAACCCAGCCATACGTCACTTGGAATGTCGATCTAAATTAACAACACTGTCAAATCTGGCTTCAAAACACAAGTAGAACACAATAGAATGAAATCATGTGACTCCCCCGCTACCCCAAAAATTGAGGCAGTAAATTTCGCTCCAGTCTGCAATAAACTCTTGTGCGGTACAGCCGTTAAAAGGTTCCGGAATGAATTGCGGGCGCGCCCAACACCAAAAGGTGTTAAAAATATGATCATTTGTGAATTAATCATAAAATGAATTAACAGTCGGTTTTAATAAAAATTTAGTGAAGGAAGAAAGATGTGAAGTGACCGAAAATCCGTGAGGAGACTGGACTGTGGATTAAAATAACAGCTAAGTTACCAACTGGAAGATTAAACCAAGTTTTTCTTTTATTTTTCAAGAAAATTTAAATTATTAAATGATGAGCTCAGGGGGGGTAGTAAAATATGTAAAGTATGAAAGAGAGTACATGTGGGAATGAAGCACTGGTTTGTGTAAGCTAGTTTTGTAAGTATTTTCGGATAATATAGTTGTCATTTTATGCACATAAATAATCAGTGTTTTTATATTTTATATATCTATCTAAAAAGATATCAATTTTATTAAATACTGTTTCTAAAATTATATTCATCAAAGTATGTAATCATTTAGTCGATAATCACTGTATATTTTGTCGGTGATAGAGTATTAAATTTAAGAAAAGGAGGGGAATATTTAGTTCACAGCAAGATTGAAACGATGTTAAATGGGTTTTTTCTTTTGTTGTATTAAAAATATGAATTTAAATAAAAGTATAACACTAGTATGAAGGTAACCCATTTGTGCTTTCTTGAATAACCAGTTCTGTTCTCCTGTTCACTTATACGAACCCTGGTGAGTAACATTTTGTATTTATGGTTGGCAGTAATATAAGATGGCGTCCGGCCGGAGGATACTCTAACAAGTGTTTATGTCAAAGTAAATAAATTAATTAATGTAAAAAAGGTAGATTACAATTGGCGCTTCCGAACTCAGGGACATTTATATAAATAAGTTTTATATAAATATAGGCCTACTTGGGAGAGCAGGATGGTTATTTAAGCTAACTAAAAAGATACATGTAAATGTAAGTATTAAGGTTATGATATAATCTGTTTATATGTACTATAAGAGTTAAATCATCAAAATGAGTATGAGTGAAGATAATAATGAGGAAGTCAGCTTCACTGACAGCAATAAAGAAAGTCAAGTAAATAGTGAAGTAAGCGAAACAGAATCGAAAATAATGGAAGGCGTAGCGAATCAATCGACGCCTATCCCAGTTAAGACAGACGATAGTAATGATATAATGAGTATTTTACGAGCAATGTCAAGGGATATTAATGAAGCAAAAAGTAATTTCACTAATCGTTTTGATGTAAACGATAGCAAGTTTGATGAAGAAAATAGTAAGTTCGATGCAAAGTCTGATAAAATAAAAATAGTCGTTTTGATAAAGTAAACACAAAAATGAATGATCAAATGAATGAGATTAGAGACGAAATAAAACCACAAAATGTCAATATTAATAAAAGTTAGAAGAAGTTGATGAACATTTTAGTGCCATTGTAAAACAATTACAAGACGAAGTAAACGAAAGTAGAAAGAGAAAGAAGGGGGTAGAAAATGATACATATAATAAGGTAAGAGGTTGTAATGGTGTTGATTATAATTATGAAAGTATAGTGGGGGTAGAAAGTGGTGAAGAGACCGATCAATTAAACGAGAATAAAGACGATCAGGTAACATATAATAAGGTAAGTGGGGTGGAGAATAATGGTGATATAATTAAAAATGTGGTGTTAGAGTAAGGTTGTGAATAATGATAGTGGTGATGAAGTTTTAGTGGAAGTAGAAATTAATGGCGAGAAAGTGAGTGTTGATGAGTTAGAGAAAGAGTGGAAAGAGAGTTTACAGGTAGAGGGGTTGCAGAGGGTAATTTTCCCCGGGTTTATTGTGAACCAAAGTGTTTACAAGTGTTTTTGAAGGGCGAGAGTCCCTTAGTGGAAAACGCTGTGTTTTCAAATTGTTCCCTGAGTTTTTGTGGTGTTCCTGGAAAAGCCAGGAGGTGTTTTTATGTACTAGTACCCTCTGATGGAATGATAGAGAAAAAGTGAAATGGTATTATGATGAGAGGTATTGTGAGAGAGTGAGAGATATAGAGTTGTTCAAGTGGAGAGAGAGAGAGAGAGAGAGAGAGAGAGAGAGAGAGAGAGAGAGAGAGAGAGAGAGAGAGGTGGTGTTGTGTGATGTTAGTAGAAGTTATGAAGAATTATTAGAAAGAATAAGGGTTGAGAGAGTGAATAAAATAAAAAAAACTTACGTTGTTGTGAGAATGATGCAGCAATAGATGATGATAATGTGGATAATTATATTGAATACTTACCTGTACATATACGTGGGATATTAATAGTAGATGACTCTGAAAATAAGGAGAGGATAAAATGCTTAAGAATGACAGATAATAATACTGACTGCGACAAGACCAGAATTACTGATGTAGACAGGTTATATGATTTGATAATAATGTTGGGTAATCCTGTAAAACATCGTTACGAGGTAATGAAACCATTAGAAAAAACAAATAGTTATTATAATAATAATAACAACAAAATGCACTAATTATAAATGAATTGTGTAGACGTAAGACAAGATTATTATTCGATGATGGTGGTTAAACATTTATTGTTCATGAACATTTAATTATGGGAGTAGTGGTTTTGAAATGGACTGTATTATGAAATGATTTGTGATAAACTATAACAGATTGCAACAGGACAAAATGGGGAGGTTTATTTTATTAATTTCTGCATTAAAATTAACATTGCGAATTCCCATGACAGTTTGAACAAAGAACCACAGCAGAGCTTTTTAAACGTACGTTAGTCTGGAACGGTGTGCGCGGTACAAAATTCGAGAATTGTCATGTACAGAATGTGAGTCTACACGCACGGGCGCCGAAAAAGTAGAAAGGACGCTCAGACGTTGTAAAAAAAAATGGCATGAGACGACAAATTTGCACCGCGGGTCTTTGAAGACGAAGGAAATGGTGAACCACGGCCTGTGGTATCACCACCGAATAGCGTCGATGATCGAAAAGAACCAATGAGCCGTCGAAACGTCACAGTAAGGAGTTTAGACGCCCTTGTATTTCCGCCAACATCTAGTGAGCAAGACAAAAGAAAAAATCCTCGCCAGCCATTGTAGCGAGGTGTTGCTTTACACCCGGTGTCAGAACTGACTGGTCATGTGTGGAAGTCATCTGAGTAATTCGAATCGAATTATAAATAAAATGTGTTGAAACTAAACTAAATGTGATCAAGAAACCAATCGTAATGAGTAGCGGACGGCTAAATTTATAAAATGAACAAACTATAGTGAAAACAGTGCGTGACACGTGGTCGCATAACAACGTAGAACCTACGAAAGGATGAGTACACAGCATTACTTTATAAAGACCTAAATATAATTATCTCTAAAGAGAGTAACCAATTTCAAAATTCAATTCATTTTGACCAAAATCTAGAAATGGGATAATTGGAATGTGAGTGTGTGTGTGTGTGTAATTACAAATAATTGGTTCGTTTTATGGATGTTAAAAATATGTCTATATTTTAGTAATTAAGTAATTGTTTTAGTAATAAAACGTAATTGTTTGCATCAGTGGGAGTTGGGAGACGCAAAAGTTATGTAGATATAACGCAAAGAGTATAACAATAAATTCAGGAAAAAGAGAGAATGTTATGTTAAAGAAAATAAAGTGATATTTTATTTTAACTTGCTACATATGTGTTAGCATAATCATTTCAACAACCTAACTTCATTTTCTGTGCTGGTAAATTCGCTATACGAAAAAGGGTTTCAACCACTAGATGATCTGGCCAAATAAAAAATTCAAGGTAAGTGGGAGTTTGTTGTTGGTTAATAATTTTAAAGAAATTAAGATATTACAAGATAATAGTGTGGATTGTATATACTTTTGTGTTGATGTCAAACGTATTTGTGTATTAGATTACAGTGTACTCTGTATTTTATGTAAACAAGGTATGTATGTACTATGAATTGATTTAATAATAATAATAACATTTTACCAGACTAAATAAATAATGAGAGTAATTGTGAATTTTATAATGTAATTAAAGTAACTTAGTGTTTTAAAAACTGATTGAAGATTATTGGAGATTAATTAATTAATTTAAAATGTTGTACAGAGGAATTTCAGTGATGAATTTAAATGATTTTTCTGAGATTTAGATTTTATAATAAATAGTAAATGATTAAACATACAATGTGTTTGGATATTGAGTTATATTGTTATTATAAGGTGTTAGGAATTTTCTAAGGTAATTTTCAATGATTAACTTAATGTAAAATGTTGTAGAAGATGGAGTTTGGGTGATGATTATTTCAATAAGGCATTAAGACAGTTAGAGTTAATTTTAAATGGGTATTAGACAAAACAAGAATTTCTGGAATAAAAGAAATACAGAAACGGGTCAGTAGTAGGGACACAGTAGCGAGAGTGAATGTGTGTAGAGATAAAGGGAGTGATGAAAATGGAGAGTAAATAGGTGAGAGCAGGGTACATAAATTTTGTAGTGAGGGTGGAGGTATAAGGAGTCCTCAACGCAAGACGTTGTGGCGGGAGGTGAAAAGTTTTAAAAAGTGTTGCGGAGTTACCTGGAAGGGCCAGGAACTGATAAGGGAATGAGCTGGTGGTGCAGGAACACACATCCTATGTACAAAGAGGGTATCAGGTGCTTTATTATAAGAGGAGAAGGATTTAAGTAGAGTTAGATAAATGGTTGGAGATAAATATTATTGAGAGATCGGTGTCACCCTGTGCAAATCCGTTAGTGGGTGTTAGAAGGAAGAAGGTGAGTAAGGTTATATCTAAATGCCCGTTCAATAAATCAAATCGTTATGAATGACTGGGAATCACCCATACCAATTAATGATGAAAATACTTTAATTTGAAATGTTTGTCTTGATGTAATAACAGCAATGTTCATTATGAGTGTTTATTACGTTTAACATGTTGTATTATGTAAGTGATTTAAAAAGTATCATGCTAGGTTAAGTATGTATTCATCAATGTATGATAGAAGTTAAAAAAAGAACAGTGCTTCTTAACACAAACCAGCACAGCTAAAGGGGACCAGATCAGTTGGGGAAATGATATTATACAAGGCCACTATTTAATGTTTTTGATTTAATGTTTCAGTGTCTGGTGATGCGGTGGCGGCGATCCTGTGTGCTGGCCTGCGCGTCAGAACAGGGGCGTCAAGTGCCTGTCAGGCCTTGCGGTGTTGGGATCTCGAAAGGGAAGTCCAGTAAGCGCATTCAGGTGCGACCACAGTCACTGGACCAGGGGGTAAGTTAACCATAATTTTTAATAAAACATAAAGGGGGTTGTGGCGATCTATCCAGGCTGATCCCTTTAGGAAGTATGTGAGTGTAAATGAGAGTTTTTATGCTTTGGCATAAAACCTCTCATTGAGGGGGTATTGTAACGGGACTGGTAAGCCCACCCAGAAGTAATTTGGGGAAAATAGAAACAAATAATAATTGTAAATTTTATTTGGAATACATAACGACATATGCAATGTGAACGAGTTAATGTCAAGGTCATCAACAGAACGCAAGAGAAGCAGTTATTTTTAGCTGTATGACATTTGAACTTTGTAAACAGAAGTCACGCCCAATGACGTCAGGGCCAAACCCAGCCATACGTCACTTGGAATGTCGATCTAAATTAACAACACTGTCAAATCTGGCTTCAAAACACAAGTAGAACAATAGAATGAAATCACGTGACTCCCCCGCTACCTCAGAAACTGAGGCAGTAAATTTCGCCCCAGTCTGCAATAAACTCTCATGCGGTACAGCCATTAAAAACTTCTGGAACGAATTGCGGGTGCGCCCAACACCAAAAGATGTTAAAAATGTGATCATTTGTGAATTAATCATAAAATGAAGTAACAGTCGTTGTTTTAATAAAAATTTGGTGAAGGAAGAAAGATGTGAAGTGACCGAAAATCCGTGAGGAGACTGGACTGTGGATTAAAATAACAGCTAAGTTACCAACTGGAAGATTAAACCAAGAGTTTCTTTTATTTTTCAAGAAAATTTAAATTATTAAATGATGAGCTCAGCGGTGGGTAGTAAAATATGTAAAGTATGAAAGAGAGTACGTGTGGGAATGAAGCGCTGGTTTGTGTAAGCTAGTTTCATAAGTATTTTTAGATAATATAGTTGTCATTTTATGCACATAAATAAAAAATTAGTGTTTTTATATTTTATATATCTTGGATTTCTTTGTCCATGACGTGTCCGTTACTTAACTAAATATCACTATAGTATTGACGACTCGGAACACTAAGTTTTTTATAAGTAAAAACGTAAAGTTTTACCTTACAGCCTAAACCGGCTTTCACCTTTAGAATGCTTCATCAGAGACGGACAACGCTACCTATGGCAGCCTCTGATGAAGCCTTCTAAAGGTGAAAGCCAGTTTAGGCTGTAAGGTAAAACTTTACGTTTTTACTTATAAAAAACTTAGTGTTCCGAGTCGTCAATACTATAGTGATATTTATTTATATATCTATCTAAAAAGATATCAATTTTATTAAATACTGTTTCTAAAATTATATTCATCAAAGTATGTAATCATTTAGTCGATAATCACTGTATATTTTGTCGGTGAAAGAGTATTAAATTTAAGAAAAGGAGGGGAATATTTTGTTCATGGCAAGATTGAAACGATGTTAAATGGGTTTTTTCTTTTGTTGTATTAAAAATATGAATTTAAATAAAAGTATAACACTAGTATGAAGGTAATCCATTTGTGCTTTCTTGAATAACCAGTTCTGTTCTCCTGTTCGCTTATACGAACCCTGGTAACATTTTTTATTTACGGTTGGCAGTAATATAAGATGGCGTCTGCCCGGAGGATACTCTAACAAGTGTTTATGTCAAAGTAAATAAATTAATTAATGTAAAAAAGGTAGATTATAACAGTATTATTTTTATGAAATAAAAATGAGTCATATATACCTTAGAAACTGTGTGTGTGTGTACACGTGTATTGCTATTGTATTTCTAAATGACACATGGAATTAGGTTTCAGTTTATTGTTTCACTATGGCAAATATACCATTACCTTAACTGAAAACACTGAATGCTTTATGATACCAATATTATATATGATCTGACTGCACACATTATCTTCTAGTTAACAGCCACAGGAATAATAAAGTTTAAATAGATCAACTGATTTTGGCAATTGAGGCTGTAGCTGCAATAAGGGCCCATACGCCAAAACAGTGTTTTGAGATAATGAGGTGAGAAGTTTTCACACCATCACACCAACAAGTGCTTATAATTTACAGGTTAAATTTTACCACAGCCAATATCCTTACAATTTGCTGTTACTATTGGTATTAATTTTTTAAATATTTTTAAAAGTGTGCTTTTTAAAATACTAAGTAAACAAGAGAATGTCATGAGCCCTTTATCAATAGAACACTTTTTGCAGTTAAAACACTCTTCTATTGAAGAAGGGCCTGCGGTATAAATACAGAGAGATAGAAGGTGATAAGAAGTTAAAAGAAAAATAAAATAATATTTTAAAACACTTATTAATATTTCAAAATGTACAAAAAAGAAAACTTACTAATTTTACTTAGGCCTACGCTACAACTTTGTAATATTAAAAAAAAAAATATTTTTTAGGATCTTCAGTACTAGTTCATAATAAAAATTACATTATCTTCTTCTCTTCTTCTTCTAGCTCCATGTCAGTTTCTTCCTCTTTATTTTCCACAACTGTTTCGCTAACATCATTCCTCTTAAATAGTGCTTCATAAAATGATTTACCTTCATCACTTAAATATGGGAATAAGTCTCTAATATCTTTCACTTTAGCGTCTTTTAAAGGTACACAAGGAACTTGTTCGAGACTAATCTCCGTAGGATGGGTTTTAATATATTTGAAGGGCTGAAATATTTCAGTGTAACTTTTTGAACACAACAAAGGTCCACAAGGTTTGTATTTCAGTATGGAATACTGTTGTACTTTAAAAACATTATCTCTTGAAACAGGAGTCTTCAAGAAATATTGCAAAATTGCTTTATCCCAATCGTAAATAAGGGATGGGTCATTCACAGATTTAAATGGAGAAGGATTCTGACAACATTCCACTATGCTTTCAAGGTACAGTTCTGGAGTTTCAATCTGGGGCTTGTTTTTTAGTTTGGATTTTATTAGCCCGAAATTTCTATCACATTGTCCAAAACTGTGACCTCTTACAGGAAACATATGTGCAACTTCCACTCTAAAAGTAATAGTGTGATGGGGCAAAAAGGGGGTCTTTATTTTTTTTTACATACATAAATGTATTTGCTATCAGCGCAGCAAGTCCCACGTAAAAAAGGTTCTATTCAGACAATGAACAGTGACATAGCTTTTTGAGCGGGGTGTTGTAATAGAACACAATACTGTTTTAGTAAATCAAGTGTTTTGTCACATACTAGTACGCGCAACACCAGCATGTGCGCAGATGCGACGCGTACCCAGTTTAAACGCCACAAAAAATGGCCAGTACGTTTGTCAGACAATGTGCTTTCAAGATGGCGGAAACCAGTAAAGGCTCCTCCCATCAAAGCGTCCTATATCGTCTCCGTTTGACAACTCTAGAACACGTGGCCTATAGACAAATCCATACACTGTGAAAGACGACGAAAAATTTGTCGCATGAAGGCTGTGTGCTTCCTATTCAGCAACCAGAAGTAGTGGGGAATCTTTATTCTCAGCAGCAGGGAGTCGACGATTAACAACTACACACAACGGACGCGAATAGTGGTGTGCGTCGCCGGCCGGGCTAAACTTTATAAAAATGTGAAAATAATAAACAGCAGTCGTTCAGCAATTTTATACCCGGCCGGGTGGACCGTGGACCACAAGACTCGTGGGCCAAAGTAATTTTTTTAACTTTAATAGAAGGTGACAAACTGACAATAAGTGAAACGACATCTCAAGAGTGAAGGAAGAAGAAATTTAAAATGTGGAGAACGGACAAAACATTCGGAAATACTCAGTGCGGCCCGTGGCGATGTGGAAAGCCGAAAGTTAAGTAAACGACTACCAATTTCCCGATGTAATTAGTTCAAATAAGAGCACTCTAAATAAAGTAAATGGGGTTTATAAAGGTATGAGTGTGAGAATGTAGCAAGCTGGGTTGCCTTCATATAATTTAATAAATTTTACGTTAAGGTATGAACTAGTTATTAGGATGTTTATCATGTTAAAATAATGTTTTGTATTTTCAAAGAAAGAGTAATCATATCAACAGGAATAAGTTTTAGACAAAAATGAACACTAAGTAAAGGTAGAAGAAAAGTAATCCAAATGTTGAAATTGAATAATAAACGGAACTAAGTAATATAGTCAAAGAGTGTGTTTATTGCGTAACGAACCCATTAACCTCTCTTAAAGACTGCGAGTTCGTGTAAAAGACTCCTGGACCCAGAAAAGGTAAGAGTTACGATAAAAATACATTTCTATGTCTTTTATTAGTTGTGATAAAGAATGAAAAAGTTCAATAGACAGCCACAAACAAAATCTCAACATCACAGAATTTTTATTTTGCCCACCTGCTGCATCAGAAAGTAGGACAATAGATTTCAGATTTGGATATTCATTTACCTTCTTTGAAACACAGTGAAATAAAAAGGATGCAACGCTGTGTGGCCCCTTTTTTGATTGTGATTCAAGGAAACTGTAAAAAATTGACGAGTCATCATTATGGCAATGCACATTAAACACGAGCATCCAGCAAAGTCTTTTATAAAATTGTCTGGAAATATTAAGTTTTGGCAGAGGAAGATTTTGACTGTGATCAAATTCAAGTACCAGTACATCATTGGAAGTTTTAGTTTTTGTTATGTAGCCACTTTTAACTGAATAATATTCTTCTGCCCTTTTCTTATGAATCTAATAAACATTCATCATTCGGGGTTTTTAAAAGTTTCTTCTCGCACTCTGTACAAAAGTCACCAACATCTGATTTTGGTAGCCTGAATGTAAAATTTGTTTCACGGAAAATCTTGAAGTAAGTTTTGTAAGCCATTTTCAACTTTTTCCCAGTTTGTTCTTCAAAATATTCTTTGAAGGCCTCAAAAATAATCTTAATATTCAAATCTGGATTGTCAAAGTAAAGTCTGTTACTTTTACACTGACTGTAGTGGCTAGGGCGATGTGGAATACATTTTAAATGTTCTATTACTAAATTCAACACAATAGGCTCCAGCTTGTTAGGCCGACTTGAGTGGGTACCTCGTTTTTCTTCAAATGTTTCCCCAAGCACAATTTTTTCTTGAATAATTCTTATTCTTTTAACAGACAATTTAAGCAGGGTAATAAGGAAAGAGCGGCAAACCAACACATTCTCACCATCTTTTTTTAAAGTATATTGCCAGTGGTGTTCTCTTTTTACCTTACGATCACTAGTTTTGCGTTTTCTAACAGATTCTGTTTGTAAAGACAAAGAACCTGCTACAAATATGTCTTGTGAATTTTTTGTTTGGCCGCACCAAAATAAATCAAAAATTACTCTCTGTTGACTTAAAGAAAAAGATTTGCAGCAGTTTTTCTTACAACACTTAGTAATTAATGTAAATATTTTACTTGGAACATTATTACCACACTTTGAAACATAACCTTCACCACACTGTCTTTTTGTTTTGTTCATGGACCTCCTCAAGTTTGAACTATTCACTGATTTTCGTTTAGCACCTTTACTAACAGAAGCTTCTAATACTAAATTTCTACGCTTAAAATATTTCTACTCATTTTTAGAAGAAAAATCACAATAAACCAGAACTAGGTTTGGAAAAACGTTGCACCCACCATATACATTGAACAATAAGAAACCGTTCTATACAAAAAGGGCCCATGACATCAGCTGACTAAACAGTTTATACCAACCGGACAAATCAAAATTATGGGATGAAATTTGGTACACATACAGATTACAGAATGGAGAATTGATTAAAGCATTCTCCAAAAAAAGGGCCTATGGGCCTATAGGCCCTTATTGCAGCTACAGCCTCAATTGAAGACGAAGTGGAAGGAATTAAAATCTGACTGACAAAGAAATTATTTCTTGGTACTATACGAAAACAAGAGTGACGATAAAAATGATGCAAATGGTGAATAAAACAATGTAATCTTATTGTTCCAAAAATACTTAACAAGTGTTTATTGTGGGCTGCTCAAAACGATCTACATTCAGTTACCCACCACAGATATACTTCTACTATGCCACTTGTGCAATAAGCCATTTTCATAAAAATGAAAAAAGTATGTATAAAACATAATTGACTTTTATGGTAAAGTATCCTAAATAAAATCTGTATGTTGTGATTGTATATATAGTGAAAAACAAAAAATGTATGATGGTATATGATTTAGTAAACAAAAAATTCCCCACTGGTATATGATTTAGTACAAACACCTAGATCGATTACAGGAACCCAACTGAACACAAAACGGTGTTAGGTGACATTAAAAATAAGCTAACTTATTGATACTACACATTTTATAAAGGACACGTGAATCCATAACACAGGCATGAAAGTACCACAGAAAGCTCCCAAAAATAATAAATCACTAGCTACACTTGTACAGACAGGGTATAGGGCATCCATATCACATTCTCCACTGGTATATGACTTAGTACAAACATTCAGATCGATTATGGGAACCCAACTAAACACAAAATGAATTATGGCATTAGGTGACATTAAAATAAACTAACTTATTGATACTATACTTTTTATAAAGGACCCGTGAATCCATAACATATACATAAATACATGTATAAGTAAAATTGTATAATAAGTGTCAAGTCCGTAATACAGGTAGGCAATTGAGTTTTTATTTAGAATAGTATGTTTTTTGTAATTGATACATTAGATAAGTGAATGGGTTGACAATCTGAATAAATCAATAAGCCAAATGTATCAGATGTTTTACACATTCTTATTATCACAAGTTTACTGTACTTTCACAGTTTTTTGGTTTCAAGGTGTTAGTCCATGGTCCACTGCGTTTTCTCCCACTACATATTTTGGTTATATTTCCAGTAGGCTGTCTTGACCTTGTCAGTGACAATATCTCACCATTAGTGATCTCAGTCACCGAATGACAGTAGCAGTGATGCTACTGCTGATGCAGCGGAAACGTTTCACTGGAGGTAAAACAATGGACCTAGGCCTAACACGTGGAATCTGAAATGAAGTGAAGATTTACATATACTGTATTGTAAAAAGACAACAATTACCGAGATATTGATGCATAATTCCAGTGTGTAATGGCATGAAGAGCAGTTCCAGTAGGAGTGCCGACTTCACCTTCAAATCCAGGCAGCAGAGGCAAAACCACAAACACTTTAAACTTTGTTCCTTCTCTAAAAATAACACACTAATTTACAGCACCTAAATTACACAGTTGCGACAGTAAATTTTATATAGACACCAGAGACTGTAAACTACTAAGTGTATTTGTTCAGAATACGTTCAACTCAAATGTACTGAAAATTAATTGGTATTTACAGTGTACAATCAACAAGTTGCACACCTATGGAATAAATGTGCATGTGTCTGTAAGAAGTACAATTAAACATATACAGTAGAACCTCCATTAACTGAAACGACCGACCAAACAAACAAACAAAAAATTATATATTTCCGATTTTTGCAATGAAAATTTGTTTTCTGGATAAATGTAATAAACATGTAATAAATTGTGCATCATGTTAACAAAGTGGAAACGGGTCGTGATAATGATTTAAGAAAAATTTGAGCCAATTAAAAACGACTAGATTTTACGAACTGTGGTACCCGATTTTGGTGTTGATGTTACTACTGTTTCTGATATGGTCAAGATGAAAAATAAGTTTGAAGAGCATGTTTCGAAGGTGCCAAACAAGAAAACAATGAAGACGAAGACGATGACAACGAAGAGAGCAGCAGCCATGATACTGCTGACAAGATCTTTAATGCCTTAGGGGTAAGAGTTTTTATTTTGGCTGAGGGCATTAAATAAGGCTATATGAAATACGTGTTTTCCTCATGGAGTTTTATTCATATTTTCAGATAGTGTTATGATTCATCGAACAATCTGAAGAATCAAAGCCCTGACGTTCTGCTAACGAAGTGATGGCAAAATATTGCTACAAGAAAGCAATGTGAAAAGAAAAAGCTAAGGAAAAAAAATATTTTTTTTTTCTAAAAAAATCATCAAACTAGTGTTAAAAAATAACTTTATGCAAATAGTTTGATTTTTATTCAAATCTTTTGATAATATTGTATATTGCCTTCAGATATTGTACCTCAAACTTTAAAAAATTACATCTTTATTTGAAATTCTGGATACCCGAAACCGCCTCCCCCCTTGTTTTGGTTAACAAAGGTTCTACAGTACATACTTATGCACAGTGAATATATTTCACAGTAACATGTTTATACAAGGTAATATAGTTTTCAGTAGTCTTCTTGCAATTTTTGAATGGGGCGTTTTGTTCCTTCTTTAAACTAAAATGTCACTAAGAGTTTTTCGAAAAAAAAAAAAAAAACTTTGGATACACAGTAAAAACATAAATATTGCAAATGAAACACACTATTTTATGTATGCTATGCACTATGAAGATACAGCTGATAATTAAAATAAATCTTCACCATCGTACTAGTGATAATCCTCTTGTTTTGAGTATCAAATCATCATCATCTAGGACCCCCCTAAACACACATACACACGATTCACCATGGTAACACAATGTGGAAAGAAGGTGAAAAATGGACAATTATTTTTTTTATAAACAAAGACAATAAATAAATTGAATCATGGTACAAATAAATGAAAAATAAATATACCATTGTACATAGTGTAAATACAAAAATTTAAATAATTAGTATAATTAAATTATATAACTTTAATATTTGTTTTCTAATAACTTTTCTATTTAAGTAAAATGTGTGGACAATAGCTAGTATTTATTGAATTAAAGTAAATACTTTATTTTTGATTAAAATACTACAAGTAAATTTTCATTTTTATGTAATAAATACTTAAGTGGTATTTGTATATATGACTTGCAATATTTTAGTTACTTTATTTGAATTCAACATTTTCTATGTCAGACACCCACGTAACTTAGACATTTTCTTATATATTTATTTTGATACATGTGTGTTAAGTTTCTTGTTTTTGTATTATTTATTTGTGATTTATAATATATGTGTAATATGTTTTATGCATTTGTAAACGGCTTCTTAAAGAAGGGAATATTTTAAATTTATATTTCTTTTCAATATTTAAAAAAAAAAAATTTTCCTTTTAAATATCTAAATAGTTATTTACTGCCAATAATATCTTTCTCCTCTCAACTAACTATAAGATTTATTATGCAACAGTAATACTGAACATAATGCACACAAAAATACTACAACCTACCTGGTAATTAATACACTACAGCTGTGTTTAGTTTTACCACTGAAACGTTTCTGAATAATTGTAATATTGCAATTATATATCCATATATCTTCTATAAATTTTTAAGTGATCATCATAATTAAAGAAGTTGAAAACATTTTTGAACTAGCATGTCTTTCTCTACAAATGTCCCTCGCATTATGAAGAAAATTTTTATTTGTTGAAGTTATTTTTCCTTTAAACAACTTACCTTAAAGATTAATAAAGAAAATACCCATTTATTACATACCCACCAGTAAAGGTCAAGATATTTAACACATTGCTAATTAAAATAAACTGTATGACCCAACTTATAAGTTTGCATCAAATTCAAATGAAGAAACAAAAGCAATTTAAATACTGAATAATACCTGTGGGCTCGAAGTATCCTTTTAAATATGGCATCACAGACCTGATTCTTCACTTGCATCGACGCCAAAGATATGAGGAACTGATTTTCAATGTAAATGAAACGTTGAGACTTGGCTATTGCATCGACGTATGCTTCATGTATACTGGCCTCCCACGTGTCAACATCCATGAAACCAGCTGACCAATGGCTCACACTTCTAACAATCTGCAGAAGTGTTTATTGAATAAACAATACGTCCTATTTACTGACTAAATTAATCAAAAACTAACTGTATTAGGCAACTTGTTGTCTTCCTACTATCAGGCAACTTACTCTGACATTCTTTTGTTGGGTTGCTCAATAAATCTCTGACTGACCATTATAAAACCATTCTGTCAAACAGTATATATTATTATTATAGTGTCAAACACTATAATATATGTATTATTGGGCGGAGCCTGATGAGCGTAGCGAAAGCCCTCTATCCATGACTCGGTGCACACCTTAGACCGCGAACTCCTCCGAGACTACTCAACCAAATGTTATGAAATTTTGCATACATATCCGGACTGTATTGTAGAGTGCACACATGTAATTTTTATTTCCCTAAATTATTTGGTTCAAAAGATATTACGATTTTTTAAAAATCGTAGCTTATACATGTGAGGAAGAGAGACAGAGATATCGTGGCCAAGGTACGGCGCTCTGTCTCACTCGCACTTACGGGGTGCTAGGTGATTCACCAGTCACTGGCCAATTTCGGCGCTCGCGTGCCGGTGCGTGTGCGTGTGCGGCTTCTGCCGCCCGCACTGGGTGTCGCCCGATAAGATAAGATTTTGCTGTATCAAAAATGCCGGTGCGTGTGCGTGTGTGGCTCCCACCGCCCGCGCAGGCTGTCGCTCGCAAACAATTTCCGTTAATGTTAGCATATGCTGTTAGTATACATAGATCGCAAGGGATAACATTAGATAAGGCAATTGTTAATTTAGGAGACAATGAATTTCATGTTGGATTAACGTATGTTGCTCTTTCAAGAGTGAAAAAATTATTATTAATAATAAAAGGATTATACATTAAAAGGATTATTATTAAAAACTGCTAAAAATTGATAGCAAGTCCATCAATTAATTAGATGAGTAGCAAAGGTTGCAAATGATTGTAGAGATGAGTTGCAAAGTTTGTGGAATATGTCTAATGACAATTAATGTATATTGTACTATAATGTGGTGTATTCAATAAAAAGCGAGTATCGTAAAAGTGTATATATTTTGTTGATTGTAAGAATATTGATAAATAAATTATTATGAATCTATTTATCTAACGGATAAAAGACGGTTGATTGTAAAAATAATGATAAATAAATTATTACGAATATCGAATGCTCAGCCCATTTGTGTCAGTGACACTCCTAGTTATATCAAGTTCTGTGTATATTTCTTAATAAACAATAGTGCAGTAATAAAATTTGTTGTAAAAGTCAGTCTGCCACCACCAGAAATTCTTTCCAAGATGGTAAAAGTTTAGGTCTCTGCTTCTTTATTTTCAACAGTAAAAAAAGCCCCAAATGGATTTTATCAGCATAAAGAGATCCACAAATATACGTGGACACACCCCACGAGGCAATTAAAATCTATAATAGATTATATAATAACACCACAAAAGACAGAGATCAAAATAAATGACGTCCGAGTTTATAGAGGGGTGGATTGTGGATCTGACCACCACCTAGTTGGAGCCAAGTTACAGTTTCCATATGTCAGAACATTAAAAGAAAAGGAGGACAACTGGAACAAAATAGAAATGGAGCAAATAGACGAAATAAGGTATAACCTAGAAAGTTTTACTGATGAAAGTACAAAAAACCTATATAACAATGTTTGGACCAAAAACTGGAGGAAGGAAAATACAATGATATTGAAGAACTATATGAACACATAAAAGCAGTGGTACATGAGTCAGCCAAAGAAGCCCTACGTACAGTCGACGAAAGGTGAAAAGTAGAAAATGGTGGTGGAATGATGTAATAGTTGAAGAATTTAATAAGAAAAAGGAAGCATATCTGAAGTGGCTTAACACCAAGACTGAGGAAGACAGGGAAATATACAGAGAAGCACGAACAAGAGTCAAGAAAGTAGTAACCGAGAAGAAGAGAAAAACTGGGATCGAAAATGCAGGGAAGCAGAATCTTACATCGGAGGAAGACGCTGTATGAAGGCATGGAAATTTTTGAAAATATTAGATCAGATGGAAATCAAACAAAACTTCAGATAATACCAGTCGAATGCTGGGAAGAGCACTATAAAGAATTATTAACAGAAGATCAAGAAAAATTCTTGGGCGATGGCACAGTAGTAAAAGTGGAAGGGGAAAGTATAAAGGTGGATATCGATATAGTCGCCGAGGCTATAAACAAATTGAAAACCCGTAAAGCACCTGGTCCTGGAGGGATATATGTGGAAATGATAAAGAATGATAAAGAACCTAACCTAACCTAACACTTTACTAAGAATGATGACAGGAATGATTAACAAGTGTATTGAAAGGAAACAGGTACCAGCGGAATGGAAAATAGGATGCATGTCCTCATTGTTCAAGAAAGGAGACAGACAGCAATGCAATAATTATAGAGGCATAACTGTCACACCAACCCTTAGCCGTCTTTATGCCAGAGTCCTTAGAGATCTAATTGAGGAGGAGTACGCAGAAAATGAAACAGAAGAACAGAGCGGGTTTCGTGCTGGGAGATCTTGTATGGATATCTTCTGTCTTAAACAACTAATAGAAAAAAGACTATCTGTAAATCAAGAGGTTCACCTTCTCTTCATAGACCTGTCTAAGGCTTACGATAATGTTCCCGTCTCTAAATTGTGGGAGGTTCTACAGAACACTGAGACAACTGAATTTATTTCAATTAATAAAATATATTAAAGTTATGCAAACTTCGTTTTCATCTTACCTTCAGGCTCTCTTCCAGGGTCCTACAGATGAAACCCGCTGCAGAAAGGATTATCTGGGTTTGAGTTACGAAAGAATTACGCTAACACAAATTTTTCGTATTCTAACAAACTAGCTTTCTTTTATTAGACTGAATTATTTACTTTCACTTTACCTTCACACTACAATTTCCATGAAAAACAAGAATACATGGATATTTAATCACTCAATATAAATTACTATGAAAATGACTTAACACTAGCATTATTTTGTTAACCAGCACTTTGCGTCACTCTCTCTCTCTCTCTCTCTCTATCTCATACTCTTTTAATTCCCTTACTGAGATCTCATTAATAAAATATTTTAACTTGGAACTATTAAATTGTATTTAAACTTTGATTAAAATTTTCTATTTTTTATCAATAAATTGTGTTCAGTACAGTTACCCATCCGCTGCGTGTTCATGTGGTTTGTCGTACAACCTCGTGTTCGCCGCTTTCTTCGTTCTAATGCACTCCCGCAACTGATTATATTGAGTTTATTACGTCTTTGATTAACTTTCACTCATTACTTTGATTGAAAATCTATGCACATCGTAACATATATCTATAGATTTATATAGTCAGCCGACTTTAGTTTGCTCGAGCACTTAGGTGTTGACCACTACATTGTTCACACTTTACAAGTTGTTTTACTGGATAGGCCGATTATAATATTTTCGGCCTATCTTGCACCCGAGGCCACCGTTTTTCATTAACTTGTAGCCGACTGTACTCTGCTACTGTCTGATGCAAACTGGGGTGACAAAGTGTTCTTACTGTGATTTACACAAAGACTGAGCTGGCAAGCTGTTGCATAATACGTCTGGCTGGGCTGTCTAGACATCAACAGTCTGCAATAACATTGTATGTTTTGCTGGTTACTAGGGGGTATCCCTTAGGTGAATACAGACTACTTCAAAATTAACTGATTTAAATTGAAACCCTTGTAGCACACAATTCTGTACCGTTACAACACTAATATAAACCACACTCTCATTCAGGCAATATAAGAAATTTATGATACACCAAAATAAAGATCAAAATAGGGAAAAAAGTGTCAGCAGGGTTTACAGTATCGAAAAGTCTAAGGCAAGGGTGTTGCATCTCCCCGACATTGTTCAAAATATATATAGACACCGTATTGCGACAGTGGAAAAGAAAGTGAGAAGGTATGGGAATTCCAATAGATGGAACCCATATTTTCACATTGCAATACCAGGTCTTAGTAACACAAGACAAAGAGGACTTGGAGTATATGACTCGGAAGATCAAAGACGAATACGAGAGCTGGGGACTGTCAATAAATCTAGAAAAGACCAAGTATTTATACATGGGAGGTACTGACACCAACTTGCAATTGGAAAATAATGAAGAAATTGAAAATTGCCAGGCATATAAGTATTTAGGAGTACAGATAAAGCAGGATGGCAGAAACACAGATAAAATAAAGGAGAGAGTAGGCATGGGATGGAGGGCTATGAAGAGGCTAAATATTATATGGTGGCATGACGAGATAACTAGAGGAAGGAAACTACAGATATACAATACTATCGTAAAGAGTATTCTGTTGTATGGTGCTGAGAGTTGGAGAATGACAGAAGCGGACAAAAGGAAAATACTAGCTGTAGAGATGGGTGGACTAAGGAGATCATGCAGAGTATCCAGGCAAAATAGAAAGAAGAGAGTTAATTTGGTTTGGACATGTTAAACGGATGGAAGGTGAAAGGTTGCCAAAAAGGATAATGGAATGGTTACCCCCTGAGAAGAGAAAGAGGGGAAGACCCAGACGATCATGGGGAGAGAGTATCCAGAAAGCTCTAAGTGCAAGGAATCAAGACAGAAGAACAGGACAAAACATATTGGAGAGAAAGTCTGGAAATCGGACATCGACGACAGACGCTGTAAACCGATGTTATATATATATATATATATATATATATATATATATATTATATTTAATATTTATAAATAAATTTACTTCAAGATATACCTTTTTTTTCCTTATTAGGAACATGTTTCGGGTACTATCTTGTACCCATCCTCAGCCTTCCGGTTTTTTTGTCTGGTGAAGTACATATGTGTTGTTGGTTGACTATTATTATTGTGGCTTCCTGTTGGCTTCTGGTATTTCAAATTGGTTTTATTGTGTGTGATTGTGGTGTATGTGTTAGTTTTTTGTGTATTTTCAATGTTGAGTGCTTTGAATATTGTGTCATGTTTTGTATTGATTTGTATTTGTCCAGGTATTAGTTTGTTTTCTGTTTTATGTTTGTATATTTGCAAGACCTGAACAAATACAAATCAATACAAAACATGACACAATATTCAAAGCAATACACAATATATATATATTGCAATGAAACATAGCATCCTAATAGCCAGTGCAGACTTGTGTAATACACAGACGATAAACATTCATGTTTAAATTGGTAGTTTGTTAGATTTGGTTTCTTGTGGTATAAGTTTTGTATTTTAGAAAGGATAAGGAATTAGGCTTAGTCAAACTGTGTATTATTTTGTGTGTTATTTATTCATGTACTATGTCTGTGGAAATGTGCATGCGTGCGCGAGTGGTAAACATTTCCCCGGCTGTGCGTGATATAATTATCGTATCGTGGTGACACTTGAACTGAACATAAACTACTGTATTAGCTACAGTTCCTGTATATTTAGTATATGTTAAATGACGCTAAAATATGATTTCATTGAAATATAAAGTTGTTGTAAAACGCATTTCTGCGTGAGATAATGGTATTCAGAGATTACCATCTATCTATACATGCTCTTGCAAAGTTGATGCACTTTACGGCATGAAAAATTGGCGAGTCATGTTCAAAGTAACCATGTGACTTCCTTCCACCAATAAAAAGCTGGAGGGCAGTTGGAATTTTCTTAAGCCTGTTGCTACACAGGCAGTTCTTCTCATCTAGCTATCACGATCAGAACATGCAATTCTTGTGCAAGATTTTCCACTTGCAAGAATTTGTTAAGTTTTTTCGGTGGTAATAATGAGTGCGAAGGCTCAGAACTGTTTGTGTAATACATCGCTACACACAGTATTGTTATTAGAACATAACGTGTGTAAATAAGTGAACTTGGACTGTGACTGTGTGAGGTATTCTGCAGTACCAGTAGTATTCCATAATTACTTAGTAATAAATTTGTCATCATTAGTTTCCACGTGAGTGGAAGATTTCCGCATAGGGAGGTCTGCTGATTGCGGTAGACCCAGTGGTACGCGTGAACACTTGAAGAGTCCGGATTGGTATACGCCTAATATACCATCTCTAAGTAAAACTCACTGTGACCTGAGATAATTATAAATTATAAATTCTGTATAACATTTTAGAAGTAGTATCCATAGAACCGATGTGGGTGTGCGAAGCGTCAGTGTCAACGTTGGAACTCCAGGACACCAGCCCAGCTGGAAGCGTCACCAGGGTGAGCCATCTGTCATCTTATGCCATGCCTGACGACTCAACGACACAGCAAAGCCCCCCCTTTCCATCAACATCGCCGTAGGAGTCATCATCATCACATATGTAATGTACCACATCACGTATATGAACAATAAGTAACACTTTAAAAGACTATATCTGAAACACTCATTATTATGCTTGTCAAATATATCATATAAACAATTACTTATGTCTTGTGTGCAATAAATAATCATAAACCCTCCAATATAGACTTTTGCATTAAGATACACATACTACCATATCCTATGTGCCAATAGTTAAGTTATTTGTGTTGTCGCATAGTGATATTTGGCGCTTAGCAACGTAGGGCACGAAAAATAGCGGCAAATTTGTGCTATTCTTTATATGTCAAAGAGTATAAAATTTGTTGGTAAAATCCGACGTACAATTATAATTAATGTAATATTTGTGTGTATGGTTCATATGAAAATCTGAGGATATAATTTATCAATTGTGCATATTCTCTTGTGTGTCATATATGAACAAGTTTATCAGTATATTGGAGGTAGATTATTAGTTGTTTTGTGTATTAGATAAGGTTTGTTTACATTTTGATATATTGAACTGCTTACTGTGTGCGTATAAACTGGTTTACACTATGATAATAATCTTGTAATAATAATAAGTTTCATAGCGTTAAGTCAGGGAATTTAAATTTTATTAAAATTTTAAATTAAATTTGATCACTATGGCGGAGTAAGCAGAAATAAAGAATGCTTTAGCTGACTTATTAGCTAGTATGAAAACCATGTCTGAGGAAAATAAAGCCTGGCATGCGAGTATGCAGAAAATTTCAGAGGAAAGTAAAGCCTGGGATGAGAAGATGAAAGCCGATGAAGAAGAGATGATAGCCATTAGGCAGAAATTTTGTGAAGAAACGGACGCCGATAGAAAGGATAGGATGGTGAAACTACACGAAATGTCAGCTGATACTGAAGTAGGCTTAACTGTTGAGAGTATTGTACATTGTGATAAGTCTGAAGTACCAAATGTTCTTGTGGAACATACTCTCAAAGAAAGTAATATGAAAGTTAACCAAGATGTTACAACTGAAGGAGTAACGGAGAACAGTAGCATAGTAGGTGAAATTGAAAATGAAATTAGAAGTAACAACACTATTAGTCCAGAACATACTTCAGGTAATTGCTGTGGTGAGGTGCCAATATTGGTAGTTTATAATGTAACAGATATAGCATGTGAGAACCGTGAACGAATAGTAGAAGCTGAAGCTATTATTGATTCGGACAGTTTATGCATAACACATAAAAATCCCGAACCAGTAGTAGAGCCTGGAACTGATATTGGTACAAACTGTGCAGGTATTTATAACACAGTTCATACTGGTGAGGTTCGAGATGAATCTATATCAGATACTAAGGTGTGTATGGAGGACGGAGAGGTGAATGATACTGATGACAATAGGATGGAAACAATTATAGTAAATAGTAACGAACCACCGCGTAATCAGTTTCAAGTTCAACCACCACAAAATCAGCCACAATCACAACAACATAAAAATACAACTCAGAAATTTAATACCAACTTAGTAGCAACAGTTACTGAAAGTGAGTCAGTTAAAAAGCAGTTCAATCAATCGAATGTGAATAATGTTAGTTGTAAGAATAAATTTGTTGTGCCTGGCCTATATCCTGCAGAAATTAGGGATAGTTTGATTTGTAATAATGATAACAAGGAATGGAATGAAAATATTGGTGTTAAAAGGAACACTAGCCGTATCATCGATTCAAAAATCAGCGCTTGTATTGATAAGGTATTGTTTGACAGCGGCGCAGAAATATCGCTGATGGACGAGCGGTTACTAAAGAGGCATAAAAACCACTTTATAAAAATTCCGATTCTGCCAGTAAGTCACAAAATCATAAAATCAACGACGGGTGAGTCGCAGATAGTTGACAAACAGGCACTAATAACAAGGTACGTATAGGGAACGGAAATAGAGATCACTGTACTTGTAGTTAGAAAACTCGGACATGATATTATTTTGGAAGTCGACAAGTTGAATACACTGCACGCTACAATTGAATTTCGGAACGAAACATTGCAAGGTAAAGTTGATAGTGGACAGCACATTATCAGACTGGGACTCTCGAAAGATAAGATAACGCATAATTCACTGACCCACAGTAGTCAGATAACGGGCAGCGAGCAAAATAAAATACAGCGTATATTAGATATATATTCAAATCTGTGTTTCCAAGTAAACGTGTGCGTCTCAAAACTGAGAAAATATTATTAAAAAAATCCATAAATAAACATAAATAAATGTCAGGATATAGGATGTAAGAATGTGTAGCTTTATTTAAAATACAGTATGTCAGTTCAGGTATAAATGTTATATGTAGGGTAATTTTGTGAATGAACGATAATCTAGTAGAGATAAGGAATGCAGTCTGCTGTAGCTTATGACCTTGCTTAATTGATACCGCCTTGTCAAGAACATGTGTATTTGTTATGGTTTAAAGGTTGCCACGTGTCTTTGGTTTATTGGTTCTGTCAAGTTGACAGTTATAAAATGTTAGTATTGCAAAAAAGGTGTTTATTTGATTTTATGTTTGGGAGTATTAGTGTTGTATTATTCATGGGTTAGGAAATTGTTTTGGATTTATCAAAGAAAACAAATTTTTTTATTTTGTTAGTCAACTAAAAAGAAAAAAATTTTTTTTTTGCGGGAAGGGGTTAATCCTGCAATGAAACATAGAATCCTGATAAGCAGTGCAGGCTTGTGTAATACACAGACGATAAACATTCATGTTTAAATTGGTAGTTTGTTAGATTTGGTTTTTTGTGGTATAAGTTTTGTATTTTAGAAAGGATAAGAAATTAGGCTTAGTCAAACTGTGTATTATTTTATGTGTTATTTATTCACGTACTATGTCTGTGGAAATGTGCGCAAGTGCGCGAGTGGTAAACATTTCCCCGTCTGTGCGTGATATAATTATTGTATCGTGGTGACACTTGAACTGAACATAAACTACTGTATTAGCTACAGTTCCTGTATATTTACTATATGTTAAATGACACTAAAATATGATTTCATTAAAATATAAAGTTGTTGTAAAACGCATTTCTGCATGAGATAATGGTATTCAGAAATTACCATCTATGCATGCTCTTGCAAAGTCGATGCACTTTACGGCATGAAAAATTGGTGAGTCATGTTCAAAGTAACCATGTGACTTCCTTCCACCAATAAAAAGCTGGAGGGCAGTCAGAATTTTCTTAAGCCTGTTGCTACACAGGCAGTTCTTCTCATCTAGCTATCACGATCGGAACGTGCAATTCTTGTGCAAGATTTTCCGCTTGCAAGAATTTGTTAAGTTTTTTCGGTGGTAATAACGAGTGCAAAAGCTCAGAACTGTTTGTGTAATACATCGCTACACACAGTATTGTTATTAGAACATAACGTGTGTAAATAAGTGAACTTGGACTGTGACTGTGTGAGGTATTCTGCAGTACCAGTAGTATTCCATAATTACTTAGTAATAAATTTGTCATCATTAGTTTCCACGTGAGTGGAAGATTTCTGCATAGGGAGGTCTGCTGATTGCGGTAGACCCAGTGGTACGCGTGAACACTTGAATAGTCCGGATTGGCATAAGCCTAATATACCGTCTCTAAGTAAAACTCACTGTGACCTGAGATAATTATAAATTATAAATTCTGTATAACATTTTAGAAGTAGTGTCCATAGAACCGTTGTGGGTGTGCATTAAGATACACATACTACCATATCCTATGCGCCAATAGTTAAGTTATTTGTGTTGTCGCAATATATATATATATATATATATATATATATATATATATATATATATATATATATATATATTGTAACAAGGCATATAATCCCAACATTTTAAGTAACAAAATATTAACACATGTCATAATAATTGAGATAACAAGACACATCAAGTATGCCAAGAATGAAACTACATGAACAACCAATAAAGAAGAATAAACTCGCAGGAGTTAATAAAATGTAATGGTAATAAATAATAATGATAATTTATAAGAAGAAAGAAGATACAATAAACAGTGACTGTACAACAGGAACCAATAACCCAATAGATTCGGTCAGTAAGGAGCAAATAAAAACAAGGAAGAAACATACTACGAGAAAGACACATAACAACCATGGCATAAAATAAATTCCAAGAGCCAGTCAACTATAGATTAACATCTTACCCGTATAAATACTAACTGAGAGACTTACAGATTGAAAATAAAACAATAACTGACTAACTTAGATGACCCATATATGACCAATAATATTGTAAATGAGTAGGGCATCCCATATTAGACAAAAGAGTGGAAGTAACAATAATGTTAACACAAAAAGGAGCTGTAAATAACAGCATAATGACATATTATGCACAGCATTAATGTGATATAAAAGATAATTAAAATTGTCTCATAACTGTAATTATTGTTAGTTAAGTAATAGAAAAATCATGTAATATAGGAAAAAAGAACTAATTAATGAATTACCAGTAACCATTAAGAACATAGTACTTGAAAAAACAAGGTTAACCCGTAAATGGTAATATCCGTCTGTAGGACGGGTTAGCTTAACAGTTTTTACGCTAGACAGCATAATTGTCAGTTTGAAACCTCCATCTTCCAGCTATGCTTCAGTTGATCCATTACCTTGGTTGTGTTTGTTTACCTTTGACGATAGTTTCCTGTTTTACTATAAATTTACCATTTGAAAATAAGTCACCTCGCTTTAGAGACGGATATTACTCTAAAGGTACGTAGTTACTCCGTCTGTTAGACTAATATTACTGTAAATGTCTATAATTATATCCGCCCGTTAGACGGATATTACTTTGAATGTTTGTATTTTTATCCGCCTGTCAGCCGGACATTACTATAAACGTTTGTATTTATGTTCGCATATCAGATCGAATAATACTCTAGCAGTATAATTTTTTGTACGCAACTAGATTATTTCTTCCCTGTCGTGATTATCTGTTTTACAATTCCGTTTTTCTTTACAGATAAAAATGTCAGGAAAACGTCAAAATATACCTTCAAATGTGTCTGAAAGGACAAAACGAATTATGCAGCTGGTTTGCATGGAGGATGTAGCAGAAAGTGACGCTGAAGTTGCTTCTGATGATTCATACTTAGGCAGTGGCCACTGTTTTTCTTCAGATCATGACAGCGATCCTGAAATTGATATTGAGGACCTCACCAGCAGTAGTAGCAGTGATGATGAAACGCCACAACTACCTGCAGCTGTTAATCAACCATCACTTTACTACGGTAAAAAAAATTGCTTTTCTTGGAATTCGGAAGCTCCCTGTAAGAGTTCAAAAACTCCAGAAAGGAATGTTATAAAAATAAAATTGGCTGCTCTTAAAGGCCCTGCTTTAAAATTGAATAATCCGACCGCTGAAGATGTATGGCGATTATTTTTCACAAGCGACATTTTACAAGAAATCGTGGTCAACACCAATAAAAAATTAGAAGACGTAAGACAAAATTTGAAAACACCAGATTCTTCTTCTTATAGAAATACGAACAAGGAAGAAATTGAAGCTTTGATAGGACTTTTGATTTTATGTTCCATCTTCAAATCTGGTCGTGAAAGGCTGTCATCACTTTTTTCAACAGATAGTACAGGTCGTCCTATATTTCATGGAATCATGTCCCTGAAACGATGCGAAACATTATTATTAGCTCTGCGGTTTGATGACTCATCAACTAGGAGTGAAAGGAAAGAAAAAGACCCTGCAGCAGCCATTTCAAATATATTTATTTCGAACTGCCAGGCGGTCTATTCCATAGGAGCACATGCATGTGTTGATGAAACCCTGATACCATTTCGGGGTAGATGCCCATTCCGTATGTATATGCCGAACAAACCTGCAAGATATGGTATCAAATTGATATGTTTGACGGATGCCCACAACTCATACCTATTAAATGCCTATATTTATGTAGGTAAAGACAGTGATGGGAAATGCCTCACAAAAGAGGAACAAAAGCTCTTGAAACCGACTCAGGCTGTGATTCATGTTGCTCAGCCAATCATTAACACGAACAGGAACGTAACAGCTGATAATTGGTTTTCATCAATCGAACTTGTTCAGGAGTTACATAAGAGAAAACTCACATACGTCGGCACGCTCAAAAAGAATAAGAAGGAAATACCCCCTGAGTTTTTTCCAAACAGAAAAAAAGAGGCTGGATCCTGTACGTATGGGTATACAAAGAATATGACTCTCCTTTCATTTATCCCTAAAAAGTATAAAGCAGTGATACTAATCTCTTCCATGCATGACTCAGAGTTTAGAGAATAAAGGAAACGACAAACCTGAAATTGTGTCCTTTTACAATGCCACCAAATCCGGTGTTGACACGCTAGATTACAAATGCAGTATTTACTTGACAAACCAGCGTACCAGAAGGTGGCCACTAGCAATTTTCTATCACCTCATTTCTTTGAGCTGTTCCAACAGCCATGTTGTATTTTCGAATATACAACCAGCAAAAATGGAAAGATTTAATTTCATGAAAGAACTTGGATTTAGTCTCATAAAAAAACACATGGAGACTCGATTAAAGATACCCAATTTGCCTGAGGAATAAAAAAAAAATAATAAAGAAAACTATTCATCCAGAAGGTGATAAGGAACCATGTCAAAGCAAGAAATTGGATAAAAGTGACAGGTTGGAAAAAAGAAAAAACTGTCGTTATTGTCCTTATACGAAAAATAGAATGACTAATTACAAATGTGTTAAGTGCGATACACCTAATTGCTTGGAGTGTTCCAAGAAAATCTGTAATGTGTGTGTACAAAATTTGTAACTTTGTTTGATCTTTTAATTGATTTTGAATCATGTATATATCACTAAATCTTTAAATTTTATTTTAATCCATTTTAAATGTTAAAACATTTTAACTATTATTTTTATTTGTGTTATTAATATTGTCATCCTTTACTAAATAAAATTTTAGAAAAATAAAATTTAAACATTTTATACTGATCAATAATACCCTAAATACAGAAAAAAAAACTTAGTCTCATAGACGGATGTTACTGGTTACTGGGAGTGTGAGTTGGAGAGATGTTACCACATACAGGTTAAAAAAATGTAAATTTGTATCAACCCAATTCACCCATTGTTGCTACAAGAAAGGGAAACACATAACCTAGATACAGGTACTTTCCACCTAGTTTATTATTTAATAATGAATAAAACATGTCTAAATTGAAATATTTTGTACACTAAATCAAGTAGAGGTAATAAGGTTTCTACCAATACCAAAATCAGATACCAAGAGTAGTCTTTATATAAGCATTAATGTAAACGAAGTGAACAAAAACAGTGAAAATGAGATTCACCATGTGAAACATAGATAAAACCATGTTGTAAAGTTAGATAGGAATAAAAAGAGGATACCTATATAATAAATAAAATATAATATCACTATTATAATAGTGTAAGAGAATTATAAACAATAACATAAAGTGTAATAAGAATAAATAAACACATCTGTCATGTGACACAAGATGTAACTACTATTATCCAAAAGTAAATTTTAGAATAATGTTTTTAACAGTATGTTTTCATTGAGTATTAAAGTATAATAAAATAGTATTTTATTTTAACTTGCTATATGTGTGTTAGCGTAATCATTTCAACAACCTAACTTCATTTTCTGTGCTGGTAAATTCGCTATAACATAAGTTCGTATTCAGTACCTAACGCGCGCGATACGTTTTATGTTTATGAATACGAACTTATGTTTATTAATACGAATTTATGTTTTGTGTTTTATGTGTTTATGATATCTCTTAATGTTTCGACGACCTCTCAAGAGTAATTACACCTGATGATGAAACATACTTCCGAAACGCATAGTGTTGTTTTAAAAAAGGAAGTCACAAGACGGATAATAAGGTAAAATATTAAAATATTCATTTATATTCAAAGTGTGACTTGGATACGAATAGCATGGATTTTAAATTGGTAGCCAGTCAGGCATCTATAGTATTTAAACTTCAAAACATTAAGATTAAGTTATTGAAAACCAACCTACACATAAATTTTAAAACATTAAGATTAAGTTATTGAAAACCAACCTACACATAAAATTCAACAAAAAATGCATTAAGAACAACGTAATACCAAAGTATGCTATCATCAAAATTAAGAACACATCCAGAACTGCAATAAAAATAAAAGAACGCGCTGAAATAATGTGGATAAAAGAAAGAGTTAAGCCATTTACATGCAAAGGTGGATCTAAACATAAAGTTATACAAAGCACAACTGGAAATGCTTAATAACATTCACCCAGCCATCATAAACAATGTAATGCAAACCATTGATAAATATACCAGACACACTCTATAACATATATTTCAAACAGAATAGAAAGTTTATCTATCTCCAAAATAAACAATACCCCGACGATAGTATCAAATGTCAACATGAATTTTATGAGTGAGTTTCAAATTTAATGTCAATAGATTTAAATAACGAAGAAATAAATATTCTAAACAAAGAGTTAAAGTACAACATCCCATATAACAATAGAAACAATATACTTCAAGAAATAGTTAATGCCGAGGCCGCTATAAAAATGGTGCCGGACCATAGATTGCAGAATGAAACACGCATAATAGTAAACAGTAAACTGAACAAGAGATTAAAAACCCTGAATAATATCAGTAATATTGGTCGTAAACACATTACAGATTTTAAACTTTTAAAACAGATACAAAATAAACTGACAGATAATAATGCTCTCATTACTAGAGCTGATAAGGGAAACACCATAGTTATAATGTACATGAACCAATATATATCAAAGGTTAATGAATTTATAAAAAATAACAATATCCAAACGATGTCAGCTGATCCAACCAACGGTTTTGTTAAGAACTTGAATAACATGATTAACAGATGCACGAGTCTATTTGACGAGATCACACGATGCTTATTAAAGCCTATAAACGCCCGGGCACCTCAATTCACAGGTTTACCCAAGATTCATAAAATTGATGTACCAATTAGACCACTTATAAATTTTACAACAGCCCCAGGGTATAAAATCGCTAAAAAAATAGCAAAAATTATAAAAGACAACATAAGATTAGAAAATAATCATAGTATCAAAAATAATATTGATTTTGTTAACAAATTAAAAGACATTAAATTGCAGCCTAACTACAAAATTGCGTCATTTGATATCGTTAACCTATACACAAACACACCTATTCAGGAAACAATAGCCATTTTAAGGGAACACCTCAACGAAGCAAAATTACTAAGTTCCCGAAAAATAAACGAATTAATTGATTTATTAGAAGTTATATTAAAGCAGAACTATTTCACGTTCAATAATAGTTATTTTATTCAAGAGGAGGGCCTCGCCATGGGCACACCACTTTCTGGCTTATTATCAGATATCTACCAGAATCATTATGAAAATACACATTTACTGTCCAATAAAAATAAACTTCACAGCAAAATAGTCTTTTACACGCGACATGTCGATGATACTTTTATAGTTTTTGACGGTTCACTACGACAGATAGATACCTTGAGACATTATATGAATAGCATACATAAACGCATATAATTCACCCTCGAAACTGAAACCGACAATAAGCTGAATTTTCTTGACTTAACAGTCATAAAAACAAAAAGTAGATTCCAATACCAAATCTATAGAAAACCAACCACAACAGATATCACTATACACGCAGACTCCCACCACCCTACATCTCAAAAAATGGCTGCATACAACAGTTTTATCCATAGGCTAATTACAATACCACTTGAGACAATTGATTTCAAAAAGAGTTAAATACAATAAAATACATAGCCAGAGCTAACGGATATCGGAGTTCAATGATAGATAGACTACTCAATAAACAACAAAACAGACAAATGAGGCCCCCGAAGAACAAGGCAGGAGCAACACACATATCAACTGAGTATGGTAATGTCCTTCCAAAAATTCTAACAAATATCTTTAAGAAAATGAATATAGCGACGGCCTTTCAAACAAGCAATAACATATATAAAATACTTGGTCCAAAAACGGCCAGACCTTTAGAAGAAAAAACAGGTGTCTACAAGATAATATGTGATGACTGTAACTGTTTTTATATAGGCCAGACAGGGAGACCTTTCATAAAGAGATTCAAAGAACATCTCCCCAAAAAAAGACTTTGAAAAAACTAAATCCAATTTTGGACATTTGATTGACAATAATCATAATTATACAGATTTTAGTACAAACTTTAAACTGATACACATATGCAATAAAGGTAGGAATATGAATGCTAATGAAGAATTTGAAATATATAAGGCCTTTAAAACCAGTCCAGATTATTTATTAAATGACCAGTTAAATTTTCACTCTAACTCTTTGTATGACACTGCGATTCAAATCTCAGAACAACTAAGGTCCACGTCACACATCACGCGCGAGCAGCGATAGCGGTGAATTGATAGTGTCAGTTCAGTGTCGTCAAGGTGCGCACCGAAAACTTATCGCGCGTGTTAGGTACTGAATACGAACTTATGTTTTGTGTTTTATGTGTTTATGATATCTCTTAATGTTTCGACGACCTCGCAAGAGTAATTACACCTGCTGATGGAACATAGCGTAGTGTTGTTTTAAAAAAGGAAGTCACAAGACGGATAATAAGGTAAAATATTAAAATATTCATTTATTCAAAGTGTGACTTGGATACGAATATCATGGATTTTAAATTATCAATATTATAAATACCTTCATTAACCAACATCAAGAGCAATTCACCAAATTTATTTATATTGGATTCAATTAAACAATTGATTATTGATTGATTATTTAATCTAATTATAATTATAATCAAATTATAAACTAAACTAAATTAAACTTCGAATCGAAAATTTATTAAACCCTAAACTCTAACTTTAAAACCAACTCAATAAACGATTAACCCCGTACACGGTTTAACTACAAAGTGGCGCACAACATAAGAGGCTTAAATTAGGTCACAACTAATCATAAATAAATCTACAAAAACCCAGTTTTACCTAATTTCTAGCAAGCAGCTGCAGTACCAGAAGACTAGAACATGCATAAGAGAGCGACGTCCAAGAAACGCGCAGCGGAGGCGGAACCAGAAATAAACATGGACGAAAAGGAGGCGACGCCGGTGGAAGACGTTGAAGCGAGACTACCTCCCATGGAACCGAACGAACCCACACAAAAAGAAGACATGAGCATATAGGAGATGATGAGAATTCTAATGGAAGGGAATGAATCATTAAACAAAAACATGGAAGCGTTGAATAAGAAAATAGATGACACCAATAAAAACTTGAAGGAGGAATTAAGCGGAAAAATGGATGACACCAACAAGAAAGTAGACGACTTAAAACAAGATAGCCAAAGGAACATGGAAGCACTGAACGAGAAAATCGAGAAGGAGATGACAGAAGTCAAAAAAGAAATATCTGAAATAAATGAGAAATGGAAGCAGACCAGCAGTGAACTGCAACAAACCAAAGAGAATATTAATACTTGGATGAATAACATAGAGGAAGCCAATCAAGTCCAGATCGCGGCGATGCGACAGAAAACGGAAGACGAAGTGAATCAGCTGAAGACGAACAATGAAGAGCGGTGCATGGGTATTGAGACGACCGTGAACAGAATACAGACACGAGTCAATGATAATTATGAACGAATCGAGGACATGCAACGCCGAGAAATTCCAAGAATGTGAGAAGAAATCGAGACAATCGGAAACCGACCAGCAGTAGTATCATAATTCCAACACGCTGACAATCGGGAAGCGATGAACTTCAGGGCATATAAGCGGAACCCCATCAAATTTCTTGCCCGAGTAGACGAGATTTTGAGCAGGAACCGAGAGACCAGATGGCCGATTATACGAGGACAGATTGACGAGTACTTCAAGGAAGTGAACGACAATTGGTGGACGGCAACGCGGAATGATATCCAAATTTACGCCAAATTCAAGGAGTTGTTTAAGTCCAAATATTGGTCCGAAAGTACCCAGAACATCGTAAGGGACAACATATGTTACGGGAGGTATGAAGCGAGTAGAGGATCGACCCTGACAGCCTACTTCCTCGGGAAGGTTTGTCTCGCAAGAAACTTAGAACCACGAATCCCAGAAGAAAGCCTCGTGACCAAATTAGTGTTCCACTACGAAGGAGATATCGCGAGAGCAAGACTTAGCGGACAAGTAAAAACTATACAAGCAATGGCAGCGTTACTTGAGGGATATGAACACGAAGGCTACTACCGTAGAAGTCGTCAAGGGAACGACCGGTATAATGACCAAGTAAACCAGGCTAATAATAATAATCGTGGGAATTACTGGCCTAATTTTAACAACCGGAACAACAACGACACAAGAGAACCGTTTTTTCGGCCGAACACAAATGGTAACAACAACGGCAATTTGAACCATAATAATAATCGACCAAGTGGCCCCAATAATCATGGTAACTGGGGAAATGGCCCAAACAATCCGCCGAGCAGGGTGAATAACCAAGGTTATAATAATAATAATCAGAACCTTAACACTAATTACAATCAACAAAATCGGCCATACCGCCGGGCTAATTACGTGCATGCTGGAAACAACGGGGGGGGAAGACGTCAATACACGAGACGTTCAAATGTCTACAGTAGCCCACACAGAAGTCATAGCTACGATGACAGGCGTAACCCCAGAAACGACACCAGGAGGAGTTGCAGTCAAGAGGACTATCGACGGCCCAATTATGAAGAGGACCGCCCTCAACCCGGGAATAGACCTCAAGAAAACGAACAAAGGAATTCGCAAGACCGACGGCAGGAAGAGGCCGAACCATCTTTAAATGAACAGCGGGAGTGAGAACGCGGAATTGACCATCACTGAAATGATCTATTGGGTACGATCAATTGGTAATGACAACATAACAACAAAAACCATTACTATTATTAAAACAAATTTCTTGAAGAACCTATGAGAAGAATTATTAGAAGAGGATAGCCATAAAACGGAACACAACAACACGGAAATTGCATATTTAATCGCCGAGATAAACGGAGTATATGTCAAGGTGATGATATACACCGGTGCGAATGTATCGTTAATCGACAATATTGAGCTGAGTAAAATACAGGAAAAGAGTAACAAGATAATACCTACACTACCTGTAAATAATATTGTGTTGATCGGAGCAACAGGGCGTCAAAACAAGACCGTCCACAGACAAGTCATGTTGGAATTAACCAGTAACGACAAGACCATCACTATGGAATTTTTGGTAGCACATGGACTAACCTTCACAATGTTAATCGGCTGTGAAATCCTAAGAAAATATTCAGCAATAATAGATATGAGCAGAGCCAAGGTAACTCTGGACTCGAATTGTGTAAACTGGACGGCGAAGCTAATTGGAAGCGAGAGTGCCCCTTCAGACCGAGCCATTTACAATATCAGAGAAGTAAGAAACCATAGACAGTGTATGCCGAATGATGGTATATTTTACGAAAACGACGACGGCCTCTTGTGGAGAGAAAAACTCGAAGAAATACGTACTTTTAAAAAAGAAAAGACGAATCCCCAACTCACCAACACACAAGCAGAGAAATTGATGGGCATCTACAATGACTATCGACATGTATTCTCTGACTCGCCTGGCAAGGTAAAAAATTACCAATGCGAAATAAGATTCAAGGAACCGGCGAACTTCAACCGAAAATCTTATCCCATCGCCTATTCGCTGAAAGGAGCAGTGCGAGATGAAATAAACAGTTTGTTGAGAGAAGACATAATTGAACCCAGCTGTCTCCATATACCAGCCCAATTCTAGCAGTTCCAAAGAAGAACGGGAAAGTGTGAATTTGTTTGGACGCACGAGAGATAAATAAGACCATAATTAACGACCGTACATACCCGGGATAGAAGAAATTCTTAAAAAATTTCATGGTACCCGATTTATAAGTACTTGGGATACAGTCTGCGGGTATTGGCAGGTGGAATTACACCCAAACAGCCGCCAATACATGGCTTTCATATTCGAGGGTCGCAACTACCACTTCAAAAGACTACCTTTTGGACTGGTCAACTCCATCGCAGTGTTCGTGACGTGCATGGACCAAGTGTTAGGACAAGAAGCACTCCAATTCACAACAATTTACGTGGACGACTTACTCATAACCTCAACTAACTGGGAGGAACATTGCCAGAGAGTAGAACATGTGTTGAAGAAACTGTCTGAGAACAATATCATGCTGAAGCTGGAGAAATCAAAATTCATTGCGGATGAAGTGCAGTTCCTGGGTTTCAACTTAACCGAACATGGGATCACACCAGCTAAGGACAAAATCGAAGCGATTCAGAAGTTACCAACACCGAAGAATAAGAAGCAGTTGCAATCATTCTTAGGAATTTGCAATTATTACCACAACTTTAAAGAGAATTATTCCGAATTGACATCACGATTTGCACACCATGTAACAATAAAAAGGGGCCGAAAATATATTAATACATAATACAATCCACTACCAGGACTTACCTGTACGTAACCCATTACTTACCATATCCAAATTTTAGCAGAAGACCAAGGTCGCCACGATTATTTTTTATATAGGATAAAATATCGAAAACCTCTACACTCCATCTTAAATAAAAAAGGACAATTTAGCAATCTGACCCCACACAATGACTCAGAAAGATTCCGGTCCGTTAGACAAAATTCGCAGCACAGAAATGAGAAAGTGGTAATGACGAAATAACTTAGTCTAACACATTTTAGTGATTAAATGAATACTTTTAATGTTCAAATAAAATTATGATCAGTTGTAAACATAGTGATTGCATTATGGTGTTATATTGGTATCTGTATTAATTACGTTGATTGTTCTTAGTGTAGACATGGTAATAGAATTATTATATAACAATTACATATACTTATAAGTACAGTCCAGCCTGCTCATTCTCTCTTACTATTTACAATACCTTATGTTCTGAAAATCCCATTTGTTCTTTGAATACGCACAATTATATATATCGAGGCCTCGCCCGAACACGCGTTCACGTTTCGTTAGTCCCGGCACCTTATATCTCTCACTCGCTGACCACGGCACTGTTTTCGTTATATGTTCGTTGCTTCCTCGGGTCCCGGTCGGTATGAAGACGTTATTTCATTTAGTCACTCATACTTAAACAGTACAAACCGACCGGGCCGCGTGTAACAACTACGGCTGGATGTGAACCCTGTTGCTAGACAACGTGCACCGCTTAGCGTCTCTGACTAATGTAGACTGGGAACGATAACGTAACAGGTACAGCTGAGATGATCTCATGCTTTCTACGGAAAGCACTGCCTTGATCTTCGTCGTCGAAGCTTCGTTCCATGCCATGCATGTAGTTTTGGAGTGAATATAGTCTACGATCTCAGCTAGGCATTGGCTGACGTCATAAAAGGGGCCGGACTTAAGACATTATTTCCTGCCGTCCATGACCATGTGCTCGTATAGTTTCTTGCTTTTAGCCATTTTGAGTTTTTTACGGCGTCACTCCAGCGCTCCGCCCGGCTGTGTTACGTACGAGCGTGATCACACATATACAAAGTTCTTAGAATTTCGAAGGGGGCGCGAATTCCTTTGCCGCCTTACTCAACTGCAAACTACGTTTCGCTTTGTTACACCACTGTTTCTCAATACGTGTTCTGTTATAAATGAAATGAATCTTTGTCGTAATATGAAATTTCACAATGTTTAAATAAAGCTCCCGCACAAAACGAAATAAATAAAAATACCAATGCCCCATACCGTAAAAAAATAAAAGGACCCAAAATTGACCCGCTACAATACCCCCTCGATGAGAATGCTGCTGTTCACAACAGAAGAAATCTCATCGATAAACCCCGAAGAGGACCGGTGAGGAACTGGTGCCAACAACCCCCTTGTTTTTAATCTACATGGGTACACGACCCCCCTGGCTCAGCGACCATGGACTCATCTGAACGAGATCACTGGACTTCTCTGTAAGAGATCCCAACACCGAAAAATCGAGCAGACTCGTACCACGGCACACCTCACCTTCTAACATGCTACCCCCAAAAAATCCTCAATCCCTGGCTCAGATTATGCCAGATCCTCAACCGATATGTTTCCCCTTGTATGCAAGCTGGGCTGCCTTTAGCAGATACTGGGCTCACGCACACTCACATTACCTGTTGACATAATACATTGTAAAATTGAAAAATCTTTTAAAAATTATGAAAAATTCAAAAAAATTCAAAATTCAAAATAATATACTCAAAAAAAATTCTCTTCCTGTTTTTCTGTTTTCTACTTAAAATGAATTAATTTAAACCTTTCTCCAAATCTAAACACATCCTTAATCTAACATGTAATCACTTATAGTCTAACAGTACAATGCAATACAATCAAACAATAAAAATAAACATGTTAAGTACACACATAATAAAATAATCATTATCTAAAATATTCATTCGCTGGCAGGCGAAAAATCCAGATTTTTTTTTTCTTTTTCAAAAAATTAAAATTTCCAAAAATTATAAAATTCAAAAAAAAATTTAAATTTATTTAAATGTTTCCTTCATATTTGGACATTATTTGAAAATTGGTTTAAATTGATTAAACAAACAAATAAAATTGACTTCCTACTATACAAGCTTAGTGGGTGCATGACCTCATCAGCTGATCGAAACTAGGTCAAGTCCAAAACACTTGACCTACATATGTTATGCATACTTTCTGCACCTACATTAAACATCTGTAACAACCTAATTTGAAACGCAAAACAATACAATAAAACATTTAAAATATTTAAAACAAACAACATATTAATATGAATAATAAGCCAATTGACCTTTAAATTATGTAAAATAAACAATTCTTAGCTTTACATTATTTTCAATTCTATCAAAATTCTGTCACTGGTTTAAAAAATAAAAATTTTATATTCTATTATAAATCTCTTTCTTTGTTTAACAATCTGATTCTACATTACTGTGGGTGATGTAAATTATTTATTCTCATTGACTGTACTAGATCTGTATACATATGTAATCTTTCTCCCCCTGACTCTAACAACTAACCACCGTAACTCACATGACACCCATCTCTACCAAAATCTCTACTAATCAAGACACTCTCTAACCCCAACTTATCATTAGACTCAAATCGCCACCTTCTCTACATATAAAAAAAATACTCTCTAACCCTTTGTACATAGGATACGTGTTTCCCCGCCCCCAAAAAACTCAATTCCCGTTATTTGGCCCCTGGATTCTACCTAAGGCGGCCCCTCCTCACTAAAATCGATACCAATTCCCGTCCCAACATATCATTAAGTTGCGGACTCCCCCAATACACTACCCCCTAATACAAAATTGCCATCCCCAAAAATCTCAATCTCATTACCTTACTACAAATATAACAAAATAACATCATTAACTATAAACAACAATATATCACTCAAAATTCTACAATTATTCTCCATTACTCCTGTGTCAACATCAATATTTCACAAAATTCTATAACATTACATTACTCCAAAACAACATCACATTATCTTCAAAACAATATTTCGATCTTTACTACTTCAACTCTAACTTCAACTTGGACAGATCTATGTGTCCCATAAAATATTTATCACCCAAAAACTATTCTTGTTAACTTGCATAAATTGTTACTTTATTTCTCATTTTAGCACATTATTTTTCCCATTATTTTAAAACATCTATAATACATTAAAACATTACCTTGAACCTCAATTACTTATAACATTTACAAACCAATATACCAGTGACCTGTTATTGCTGATCAGCTGATCCTACTAACACAATGAAAATACATCTCAAAATTGAACAAATTACATGAAATATTTATATATGCATTTATCAATACTCACTTCTATTATGTTAATTGCCTGCCAGGCATTTAATTATTGGCTTACTTTAACATATACACATATCATGAAAACACCTATTTTATCAACACCTATATCTAACGTACAACAATAAAATATGTAACGGGCCTATTTTGGGGTAATAAGGAAATTTGTATATTTTTTTTATATAAACAAATAACATTTTTTCATGATAGGGACAAAATTTATAACCGGAAGGTAAATTCCGTGGTTACGATGAAAACAACAGTGGCAGCACTGACTGTGAAGGTTCGTCAATAATATTTTATATGAACAGATTCAACAAACGACAAACTGTGCCAAGGTCAATAAATGACACAACAAAATTGTCAACAAATTATGCAACGAGACGATCAGACCATGTTACGTCAGCAACTTACATAACGCTGCTATGCAGGGTGTGTCAGCGCCAGCAACATTGTGACACACACAGAACGAAAATAGTCTACTGGCGCAATGATACAAACTGTAAAACAAAGGAAATTGGTCATCCAACTGCAGCCGCTTGTGACAGTACAAAAAAGCCTGATATAAAAATATGGTATGCGAGGTAACAAACTATTGTATTCCGATGTTTTAAAGTCATTTCTATGGGTTACATAATTTCCCTTTGTTTTGCCGGCAACGACGTAGTTCCGAGACGACAAAATAATCTCAAGGACAGCAGTGGACGTGCAGCTAAAAAGACTTATAATGGTTACCGCCACTAAGAAAGGCGGTTCATATTCATGTTTCATTGGCCAACAGCTCGAAACGTCATTAAAACCACTATGACGTTATGAAAATACGTAACAAACAAAGCTATTATATAACCAGAGACAAAAGAACGATGACGTGTGCTCATTCACACATACGTAGAATTTGCATAATTCTCGCCCCAGTCGACACACAACAGCAGCAGCAGTAACAACTTGTTACAGGCCGCCGGCAATTTATACCGGCAAAGTGTTTTAAAACAGTACAAAATGTAGTCAAAATATCATTATGTGATAATTAGAAGTGAGCCAAACAGTGAGCAGTAATTGTTGTCAAAATTATGCAGTAGAGTCAGTGATAATGTCAAAACACGTAACCAAACAAACTTAAGGCCTCAACATGTGAAACTTCTTCTAGAACTTCTAGTCTACAGATACAGGGAAGTGCAAAACAAAATTTTATTAAAGAGCTCGTTAACCCTATAATTAGATATGTGTACACAAAAGTAATTTGATTTTATAAGAATGAATGAGGGAGAGAAAGCGGGCGTGTTTTTCTAATGTCGACATCCGAACGGGGTGTTGGTTTGCGTTTGCGTTCAGCCAAGATAATCAAAACCAGTTAATAGCAAAGCAGCTGCTAAATTAAAATATGATATTTGTTAGATTAATGATTAACAAGATATAAAGAAGTTCATGATGAAGACGAGCCAACTTTAATGGCCGCCATGTTGATTTTGTCCGGTGTACACGCTTATAGCATTTATGGAATAAAACAATATTCATGATTAATGTTTATACTGAACGTATTCTCATTTCAATGCCTGTCTCTGCCGGCATTCACGCTGAGCAGAATCCTGGATCCCTTAGGTAATAAAAATTCATGTAACGAGATTGAAATAAGCAGATGCTATAATTATGGTGGATACCATAATTATGATACCATAATTGTGGTAGACGCGACACACGTGCTTTATTCGATTAAGGTAAACAAACCCAAATACAAGTTGTTAGATAGTTCATATGACAAATACATTTATATTTATTTAAATAAAAGTGAGTAATTACAAATGGGCCCGAACTGGTGGCTATATAAAATACATTAATAGATTTTATATAATAAGCCTGAATTGCGGCAGAGTGGACATAGAAAGTGAGAATACGCTTGTAAAGTAGACGATAACGATAAGATAAAGCGACAAACCATTAACAAATTTCATAATGGCAGAGAGTAAAGAAAATAATTCTTTATTGAACACAATTGATAGTATAAATAATAGTCAAATAAGCATGACGGAATCAGTAGTTATGAGTGAAGAAATAGTGCACTCAACGCCAATCCCAAATAACAAGGCTGAGAATAACGAAATTATGAAAATGATGCAAATGCTTTTCAATATACAGAACAATAATTTTAATATAAAATGTGAAGAATTAAAAAACGAAATCGAAAAACAAAATTTTAATTTTGATAAACGAGTTGATGAAATGCACGCACGTTTCGATAAAACGGAAGAGAAAATAGTTGCATTAGTTAATGAGAAGTTGGATAGACAAAAGAATAAAGTAGATGAAAATTACGAGAGTAAAATGGGGGTAGAGAATAGTAGAGAATCAGATAAATTGAATGAAAATAAAGACAAGGTAAGTGGGGTAGAAAATTACGATAAAATAAATAAAGATATAGTAATAGGTGATAATAGTGTGGAGGTTGGTAGTATAAATGAAATTTTATGGGGAATTGAATATAATGATAATGGAATGATAGTGTGTGTTGAAGGGTTAAAGAGAGAGAGATGGTATGATAAAGAGAAATATATTGAGAGAGAGAAATGTTGTTGGGAGAGTTATTATGAGAGATGTTTTAAGAGAGAGAGATGGTATGATAGTGAGAGATATTGTGAGAGAAAGAGGGAGGTAGAAATTTTTAAGATAACCAGAGATTATGAAGAGTTTATGGGAAGGTTAGGAGTAGAGATGATATATAATAAAAATAATAAGTACTTACCTTGTAATGAAGCGGATATAGCAGTCGTAGGAGATGATAATGAAAATAATGACTTTATAACATACCTAGTGGTGACGAATTATACTGGAGGTGACAGGACAATGACCAATCATGACAGATTAAATGAGTTTGTGGAAAATAATGAAAATTTGAATGGTAGATGCATTTATGATGTTAATATAAGAGATTCAATAATAAGCAATGTATATAGATATAAGATAAGATTATTATTTGATGATATGGGGTAGTTGTGTATTGTTTATTGTGTTATGAACATTTAATTGTGTGGACAGTGTTTTTAAAAATGGACTGATCAGGACTGATTATGGTAAATGATTTAATGATTATGTGAATTGTATATTTTGTGTATTGATGTCTATGTATTTGTGTAATTTTGCTATTGTGTATTCTATGTATTTTTTGTGTGTAAACTATTGTAGAATTTTAAATAAGTAAAAGAAGTTTAATAATGATTTTGAAAGGATATTATGGAATTTAGATTCTAAAGGGTTAGTAAATGATTAAGCATGTTATAGGTTTGGTTATTGAGAGGTATTGTTGTTAGTAGATAAGTGATGAATTTCTAATGGTATATTAATGTGAAATGTTGTAAAGAGTTTGGGAATAAGGATAAATCAGGGCATTGGAGTTAGTTGAATAAAGTTATTGGGAGTTAGGAAAAATAAAGTGCTGAGATGCTGATAATATATAAAGAGGTGTTAGATATTTTAGGGACACAGTAGGTAGTAATTATATGTAGAGTTGAGTAAGGTGAATGGTAATTTTATAGTTGTTGATGGTGATATTTTGTAATAAGGGTATTGGTGTAGGAGTCCAACGAGAGATGTTGAGACAGGAAGGGACCGTTTAGCGCCGGAAAGGGTTATCTGAAAGGGTCAGAAACCGATAAGGGAATGAGTTGGTTAGAGGGAATACACACATACTAGTACAAAAATGAGCGGTGCCAGAGGTTTTAATGGGATTTGTGAAGGGGGTTGTTATTGAGATATTGGTGTCATATTATATGTAAATGGTTAGAAGCGGTTGTTAGTGGAAAAAAGAGGTGAGTAAGGTTAGGTTGACAAATACCAAAATAAGATAGAGAAAAAATGAATAATAGAGAGTCACCCAAACTAGTTAAGGATAAAAAGGTTAGAAAAGAAAATTCATAGTAGAAAGGTGATGTAACTGAAAGGTAAGGTAAATGGAAAGGTAAATGATAAATGTGAAATTTTGTATAGAATCTAAATGAATGTTAAATATTAAAAGTTGAATAGAGAGTCGATAGTAATAATGTTATAAAGTTCTGCTACAAGTTATGTAAATATGAATTAAGTAATGTGAATTGTTCAATGTTAGTGTTGAATGCTTATGATGTACAATGTTATTGTGTTTTATTATGTTAACAATAGTGTGTGTGGATCGGAGGTTATTACCAAGATAGTAACGATTATAAGATTAAAATTTTGTAAAGTTTGTCCATTCTCTAGAAATGATTCTGTTATAAAGAAGGTTAAATGTAAGAAAAAGTAATAAAGGAATTATAAAACTTTTAAGTTGTCTGCCATGATATAGATATTGTAAGATTATAAGAAGTAAATTATTAGGGTTAATGGTTGTTGCTAAAGCAGTTAAATGAATTGTTTCTCTAGTTTAAGAGCAATTGTTTCATGTGATTAAGAGTGTGAAGATAGTTGATAGAAGTCAGAAGGGTGTACCAGATACCGGAGTGTTAAAAGGAGAAGTAATTTACTATCTTAATTCTTGATATACATTGTTTGAAGTTTGTAGAATTAGGCAAACCAATGCCCCAAAACGCAAACCAACGTACTAAGAGGAAACATATCAGTTGTGGATATGGATATAGAGAAGGCCACTATTTTGAAATTTTGTATTGAATGTTTCAGAGTTTTGTGGTGTGGTGACCGCGGTCCTGAGCTGGCCGGTGTGTCAGAACAGGAGCGTAAAGTGCCTCATGGCCTTATGGTGTAGGGATCTCTCTGGAGAAGTCCAGTAAGGTCAGAAGGTGCGAACCTCATCATGGGACCAAGGGTAAGTGGTTGAATTTATATTTTTTTGTAACACTACAGGGGGTTGTGGCTCCATATCTGAGCTGATCCTTTTAGAGAAGTGTGAATGAGTCAATGAAAGTTTTTGTGTCTCGACACAAAACCTTTCATTGAGGGGGTTTTGTGACAGTACAAAAAAGCCTGATATAAAAATATGGTATGCGAGGTAACAAACTATTGTATTCCGATGTTTTAAAGTCATTTCTATGGGTTACATAATTTCCCTTTGTTTTGCCGGCAACGACGTAGTTCCGAGACGACAAAATAATCTCAAGGACAGCAGTGGACGTGCAGCTAAAAAGACTTATAATGGTTACCGCCACTAAGAAAGGCGGTTCATATTCATGTTTCATTGGCCAACAGCTCGAAACGTCATTAAAACCACTATGACGTTATGAAAATACGTAACAAACAAAGCTATTATATAACCAGAGACAAAAGAACGATGACGTGTGCTCATTCACACATACGTAGAATTTGCATAATTCTCGCCCCAGTCGACACACAACAGCAGCAGCAGTAACAACTTGTTACAGGCCGCCGGCAATTTATACCGGCAAAGTGTTTTAAAACAGTACAAAATGTAGTCAAAATATCATTATGTGATAATTAGAAGTGAGCCAAACAGTGAGCAGTAATTGTTGTCAAAATTATGCAGTAGAGTCAGTGATAATGTCAAAACACGTAACCAAACAAACTTAAGGCCTCAACATGTGAAACTTCTTCTAGAACTTCTAGTCTACAGATACAGGGAAGTGCAAAACAAAATTTTATTAAAGAGCTCGTTAACCCTATAATTAGATATGTGTACACAAAAGTAATTTGATTTTATAAGAATGAATGAGGGAGAGAAAGCGGGCGTGTTTTTCTAATGTCGACATCCGAACGGGGTGTTGGTTTGCGTTTGCGTTCAGCCAAGATAATCAAAACCAGTTAATAGCAAAGCAGCTGCTAAATTAAAATATGATATTTGTTAGATTAATGATTAACAAGATATAAAGAAGTTCATGATGAAGACGAGCCAACTTTAATGGCCGCCATGTTGATTTTGTCCGGTGTACACGCTTATAGCATTTATGGAATAAAACAATATTCATGATTAATGTTTATACTGAACGTATTCTCATTTCAATGCCTGTCTCTGCCGGCATTCACGCTGAGCAGAATCCTGGATCCCTTAGGTAATAAAAATTCATGTAACGAGATTGAAATAAGCAGATGCTATAATTATGGTGGATACCATAATTATGATACCATAATTGTGGTAGACGCGACACACGTGCTTTATTCGATTAAGGTAAACAAACCCAAATACAAGCTGTTAGATAGTTCATATGACAAATACATTTATATTTATTTAAAATAAATAAAAGTGAGTAATTACACGCTTCACAAATTAGCGCCTGTAGCTCTCCCCCAGTCTAACTTCATCACTCGCGCGAGTGGGACATAAACGTTTCGAAACGTAATTTTGCGGGCCCGCAACATATAAAAAATGTGAAGTAAAATTTAAAACAATGTAAAAATAACAATTTTAAATTTTCTCAGAGTGAATTAACAATCTAAAACATGTAAATTCAGTACCGACCACGGAATAATCTACGTTGTGCGCGTAAAAGTGTGACGCCGACAATTCAACTACACAGCTAAGTAGTAATGTATTCATTTTAAAATTTTAACAAAAGTGTCTTTTTTCAACACAAAATATAAAAATTAAGTACATAATGGGGAAATAAATTTTAATAAAATGTAAAACGAGAGCTCTTAGGTTAAAAATATACTGTGTGTGTGAGTATGTGAGAATATATATATTTAAACAAAGAAGGCTGGTTTGTGAGTATAAAATATTTCCTATTTTAATATCTTGATTCTTTTTTGGTAATAAAGTAATAGTAAGTGTATACTATGTTTCAATTTTATTTGTGTGAGTTTTTTAATGATGAGAATTGAATAATAGATGAGGGAGGTAAAGACGTAGTGAGTTAATGATCTTTTAAAAGTTAAATGATGTGAATATCCAATTGTTAATAAAAACGTAATTATGGGAAACAAGTAAAGTTTTCTTTATTTTTTGAACAACCAATTCTGATCTCCTGTTCGCCTAAAAAGAACCCCAAAATCTGGTAAGGACATATATTTTTTCTATATGCGTAGTTGGCAGTACAAGATGGCGATCAACAAAAATAATAATAATTGAATCAAATTTAATATCAATTATATTTTATTAATATCAAGAATTTGAATAGTATCAATGGCGCCCGAACAGGGACAATTTATATAAATAAATTTATATAAATATAGGCCACGTGGAGAGCGGAATGGTTGTTTAAGATAACGGAAAAAATGTGTTAACATACGTAGTAAGGTTATGTCATGATTATATGTAATACGAGTAAGTAGAATATTTTTTTTTAGTATGTGTTACATGTAAAAATATTTTGCAAAGAGATATATCTAAAAGATTTATCAAAAATGGCAGATAATAATGACGTCAGCTTATCTGACAATCAGATAGAGAATCAGATGAGTAGTGACTCTGGAATTCAAACCACTGACAGTAGTCTTGAGGAGTCAAAAATAATACAAACAGTTGAGATTCATTCAACACCTATTTTAGGAAATCAAAATAAGAAATCTGATAATGATACTATGTTAGCAAGATTGTATGATATGATGTACAATAGTTTAGAAAAACAAGACAGCATGTATAACGCTTTAGAAAAACAAGATAGTAATTTTAGAGAATTAAAAAACCAAATTAACGAAATAAAGAGTGATTCTGACGTTAAATTTAATATCCAGAATGACAAATTTGATAGACAAAGTAGGGATATTAATGAGTTGAAATATGAGATTCAAGAAATTAATAGACATTGTGAAAGTACTAAAGTAGAGTTTACTGATAAAATCAACCAAGTAGAGACTAAGTTAGATGATTCAATACAAAAGATAGATGTTAAATTTAATGAAATAGATAGCCAGATAGATAGAGTTGAGAAGCAAATCAATGAAAATAATGAAATATTAATAAATTCAATGAATGAGTATAACAATAGAATTTTGACATAGAATCTAAAATTATTAAATGTAATATTGAAACTGAATGTAAGTTGAGTAGCGTAGTAATGACAGTTGAAAAAATTAGTCAAAATATTGATGAACACCAAAATAGGATAGACTCTAAAATAAATGAAATTGAAAGTAATTATAAGACAAAAATACAAGCAGTAAATGAATCTATTGAAGTAATATCAAAAAATAATGTACAGTCTGAATATAGTAATGACAAAAAATTATATTCACTTGAACAAAACATTAGTAGTATGAAAGACGAATTAAGTTTAGTAAAAAGTCAAAATGTAAACAATGTTACTGAACGCATATTTTTGACACAAGATACAAATAATGAAATAGAATTAGAAACTTTTAATTGTGACAATCGTAGAGTACACCCAATGCAATTTTTAAATAGGGTTAGGGAGTTTAATCGGTTTAACAGTAGTAGTTGGGAGGTTAAATTGCTGAAGATTATCAAATGTTTTAAAGGTAGTGCCGAGATATGGTCGGAAGTACACCATACCGAATGGGATAGTTACGAAGATTTTGAGGTAGCTTTTCGAAACAAATATTGGTCAGAAGAAGACCAAGAAATCTTAAGAAGTAAAATAATGGGTACTGGGAATTTTGGTAGGATTAATAACCACCTAACCATATATGTGATGATGATATATAACGAAGCTAAGTATCTAGAACCACCGTTACCATTCCGGTCATTTGTAAGACATATTAGCAAACACCTGCCCAGAGAGGTGCAAATCACGTTAATGACTAGAGAGATTACAAATATTAATGAGTTAGAGAGCATGCTAGACGTGCTACAGAATATAGGGGAACGCGACATAGGGCGACGTCCAAACACACCAGTAGTACCACACCATAATAATAATAATAATCACCATCAGAACAGGGGTACACAGAGTTTTCATAGAGGAGCGCGGGGAGGAAGTTTGGATAATAGGGACGAGAGTTGGAGGTGTAGAGCCTGTGAAACCGACAATTATGCTAATAGAACAAATTGTTTCAGATGTCATCGAAACAGGGAGTGCGCCAGGAACGAGAGAGTGAACCCACCACCCAATCAACAGTCGAGAGGAGGAGAATTTCATAGAGGAGCGTCGAGAGGAGGAGGACATTATAATAGAGGGAGAGGGGGAAACCCTCCAGCTGTGGCAGGTCCATCCACGGAAAACTAGGGAGGACAATGGAGAAGCGGGCCCAACCATTGTCTACGGAAAACAGGAGGGTCCAAATAATCAACGAATACCATAACAACGTTATCAAGATGGACATGGCGAAGGAACTGTTAGAAGAAGAGGAGAACAAGGTGATGGAACGCAGAGCAGGATTAACTGAGGTGACGATTAACATTGAAGGTAAGAATTATAAAACCTTAATTGATACCGGTAGCGAGATCTCAGTAATTTCTGAAAATGTCATGGGTGAATTAAAAGAGTTAAACATGAAAATACCGTCATTACCAGTTGCCAGGGTTACTGTAGTGGGGGTAACTGGGGTGAGAAGTAAGAGAATAACCAGACAAGTACAATTAAATATTTTAATAAATGAAGTTGAATTTGAAAACACTTTCCTAGTAGTTAAAGGATTGAGTCTAGATGTAATATTGGGAAATGATTTTTTGGAAAGAAACGGAGCAGTAATAGATTTCAATAAACAAATAATAAAATTTGAGAAGGGGAATAAACCAGTCAGAATAGAGTTTAAGAAAGTAGTAAATGAAGTTAAAGTCACTGGAATAAAAATGTTACATAAGCAGATAAGCGATAGAGAGATAGAGACTAAAATAAATATATGTCTAGAGAGTGATAGCCTAGAAAATGAGGAGAGAGAGATGCATGAGCGTAATGAGTGTGTATGGGTAGATAGAGCCAACAAATTTTTCAATGAAAATACAGTTGTAGGAAATACTCAGCGAGAGGAGCTGTGGGCAGTTGTGGAGCGGTACAGAGAGGTGTTTGATGAATCACCAGGGGAAGCGGAGAATTACATCTGCGAGCTGAAAGTTCGGGACCACGCACCATACATGCAGAGGAGCTACCCGGTGCCGTTTTCGAAGCGAAGGGCTGTACAGGAGGAACTAGACCGGATGATGCAGGGAGGCATAATTGAACGCTCAGTATCACCTTATTCAAATCCTTTGGTGGTAGTGATAAAGAAGGATGGCAAGGTAAGGTTATGTTTAGATGCTCGGAAAATTAATCAAATTATTATTATACCTGACAGGGAATCTCCGGAACCCATAAATGAGATTTTACAGAAGTTTAGCGGAGTCAAATACATGACGTCCTTAGACCTGACCGCTGGATACTGGCAGGTACCATTAGCAACAGAGAGCAGGAAATACACAGCTTTTCTTTTTAACGGTACGAATTACCAGTTTAAACGCTTACCTTTTGGATTAAACACCAGTGTTGCCAGTTTTATCAAATGTTTAGATAATATTTTACAACCTAAGGATTTAGACTTTTTAACTGTATATGTCGATGATATTTTGATAGCCTCTAGAACATTCACTGAACATTTAGAACACCTAGAATATGTATTAGATAAGCTACAAAGAGGGGGTTTAACAGTGAATTGGGACAAGTCTAAGTTTCTGCAGACAGAAATACACTTTTTAGGATTTATTATTACACAGGAGGGGATATTAGCCAATCCTGACAAAGTAGAAGCTATAATGCGATTCCCTGAACCTAAAAACGTTAAGCAATTACAAAGTTTTTTAGGCCTATGCAATTTTTAAAGGAAATTTCAGGAGAACTACGCACACACAACATCCAAACTGAGTGCTGTACTGCAGAAGAATAAACAGTGGAAATGGGGCGATACGGAACGAACTGCGTTTAATGAAATTAAGAGAAAGTTTAGTCACATGATCATGATGAATCATCCCGATTTTAATAAGACTTTTTATTTGCAGACCGACACCAGCAATGTAGCGCTAGGGGCGGAGTTATACCAGGAGAGCTGCGACAAGGAACACCTAACGATCGCCTTTGCCAGTAGATCGCTGTTGTCGGCGGAAAAGAATTATACTACCACTGAAAAAGAACTTCTCAGTATTGTGTTCGCCGTGGGTAAATTCCGGACCTACATCCTAGGGAATACCACGATAATCCGGACGGACCACAAGGCATTGTCTTTTCTTAATTCATGTAAGCTAACACATAGCAGATTAACCAGGTGGGTATTAGCCTTACAAGAATATAACTTTTCATGGGAGTACATAAAGGGGTCAGATAATAAGGTACCAGATACACTTTCTAGAATAGATGTTATAGACAATAAAACTGGTAGGGACCTTAAAGAAATAGAAATATTTAGACTAACTAGAGAAGATAGAATTTTTGGTGAGGAATTAAGTGATATTAAAAACATGCAAAGATCTGATAGTAAATTGGGTAGAATAATTGTTAGTTTAGAGACAGATGTAGAGGGATCTGAATATAATGAGCCGTTTCAAGTATATCAAGGTATTTTGTTTAAAAAAATAGATGGTGGGGAGCGTGATTGGAGGTTAGTTATACCCGAGGGATTAATAGATAAAATTGTTTGGGATTGTCATATAAGGTATGGTCATTTTGGTGCGAGAAAGTGTACTAATGTTTTGAAAGAGTCATGTATATTTAAGAATATGGAGAGGAGAGTGAGAAAAGTGTTGAGAGTGTGTGATTTATGTCAAAAATCGAAAGTAGTGAATTATAAAGTGGAAGGAGAGATGAATTACATAAAAGTAGATAAACCTTTTGATCTAGTTGCGGTTGATTTATATGGACCATTACCCAGAGGTAGAGGGGGTGTGTTATATGTATTTGTAGTTCTAGACACTTTTTCAAAATTTGTAAGGTTATATAGCATTAAGAGAGCAACTAGTAAAGTACTTAGTGAGAGAATAGTAAAAGCCTACATGCTTAATGTTGGAAAACCGAAAGTTATATTATCTGACCATGGTCCACAATTTATCAGCGGCAAGTGGCGGCAGACGCTTGGATGGGAAGGCATCATACCCAAGCATATGGCAGTGTACCATCCTCAGTCGAATCAAGCAGAACGGGTGATGAGAGAGATTGGCAGGATATTTCGGGCGTACTGTCACGCCAAACACACAGAATGGCCATCCTACGTGAAAAAAGTAGAGGAGTGGCTGAATTGTACCACCCATGAGTCCACGGGATTTACGCCACATGAGTTGATCAGGGGAACAAGGCCGCCCAGAATATTGGAACAACTTTTCGAATACCCACCTGAAGGTCAGGTTTTGGACAGGAACATGAAAATTAGATTGGCGAACGAGAATTTACTTACGAGAGGAGAGCGACGAAAACAGAATCATGATGCCAAGGGTAAATGGACCAAGTATGAGGTAGGTCAGTTAGTGTTAGTAAAAAGACATGATTTGTCCAGTGCCCAAGATAGGGAAATAAAGAAGTTTTTCTTGTTATATGAAGGACCTTATGAAATTGTTGAAATAAAAATGCAGAATGCGTATGTGCTGAGGAACCCAGCGACACGGGAAATAGTAGGTACTCAAAATGCGACGAATTTAAAATTATATCGGTCACTTTAATTATGTTATGTTTATAAATAAGATTTCAAATATTGTTGTATGTTTAGAGAAGGGATCCTCCCCCATTTTTGGGCGGTCACGATCTTACCAGTCCTGGCCGTGGAATTCGGAACTCGGAGGCGGGCCATGGTTGGCAGATCTTCCTTCGGGCGGTGAAACAACGATGGTCCGGCTCCACCAAAATTGGTATAAAGTAGAAAACTTAGCTACATATTTGAACGGGGAGGGGGACCCCAACAGGTACGTGACATAAATTTTTTTTATACACTCCAGGCGCAGCGGATTCGGTGTACCTGTCACGTACCTGCACTGCCTTAGAGTGTTGTATATAATGGAGGCTGCATTTAAGAAAAAGGCAGTGCATACAAATTTAAATATTTTAGTGTCAAGGGCAAAATTAAAGTGGAGCCCTTGACAATATTTTCTGTTTAGCCCGAAACGACGAGTTTTGGGGCAAGACGGTTTGGCGCAAGGTAGAAAGCGGGGTAGAAAAAAATGGTAGGATAGGGGGAGTAGTGTGTTTCAGAGGGGGGACGTGAATTCACGAGGTGGATCTACCGGGTGCCAATCCGTTTTGCGGCAAGGCCTGGCATTTCAGGCGACTGCGACCTTCCTAGACGTGGTGAATGTCACGATAGAGTCAGCCTTCAATGTAAATAGAAAAAAAAAACCAAAATAACTTTGGATGTGTATAATTTGAAATTTAAATAAATTTTTAGAATTAAGTGACCAAATAAAATTGTCAAATTTTAGTATCAGTGAGTATAGGAATGTTTTGAAAAGATGTGTAATAAAATAAGAACTTGTTATCAATACAAGATGTGGGGATAATTTTGGGGGGTAGTTTGGTGCTCAAAGAAGTGATAGAACAGTGGAGTGTGGAACTGCAACGGTAGAAAGTTTAGTTTTCAATTTTAATTAATTAGTTAGTAAGTTGCTATTGCTGGGGTGGCATGTGCCCCAGTAGATAGCGAAAAGTGTTGGGGGTAACAGTGAGTGTTACCTCCATCGGAGGCCAACATGGCGAAAATGCACGGCACACCCTTTTGTATAATTTTATATTGTACCTTGATAAATTGCCGTGCCGTGCATATTAATGATGATGTGTACATGCCTGAAGGAAGAGATGATTTCCCCGACTTTTCGGGCAATTACTGCCTTACCAGCACTAATCGTGGTTTTGGCGAGCGGTTGGCTATGGTCATATCAAGTCCCTTGACCATAGCTGGCTTGAAATTGGTCTATATTAGAAATTAATGGGGGGCGAACTAGGGGAAATCCCGGGAACTATGGAACAGCGGCTGCCACTCTGCCCGCTTGGGGGTAGCAAGACAGGTGGTAGACCCGCATTAAGGGCGCATAACTATAGACAGAGATATATATGATATCTGTAATCTTTAAAATGTAACGCAGAAGCAAGGACACGGAGGTGTCACATTCCTCCAAAACCTCAGTCCTTGTGGACGCAACTGGATGCCACAGTCCAGGGGGGGTGATAGTGTGTGTGGCAGGGAGGTTGTCCAAGGAGATAACATATTAGAAATTTGTTGTATTTTAATAATGATGATTTGCTACTCAATAATTTTGTTTTGATTTGAAAAATAGATGCAGTAAATACTTCCTATAATGTGTTTATTAAGGCTTATTGTGTTAATTGCATTTAGTATGTTAGGAATAAGGATTATAAAAATATAATAATATGTTTTCAACGTGTTTTTAGATTTTAAAATAAAATGAAATAAAGTTGTGATAGTTAAAATTTTCAATGGGTTGCAAAAGATAGAAGTGGGTGATAGTAATTATTTGAGTAAAATGTTTGAGTCAGTCCAAGTTGAATATTTGTGGGACATATAGATCTGTCCAAATTGAAGCCAAAGTTAAAGAAATAGAGATGAAAATAATGCAATGTTGTTTTGAGTTAATGTATGTTATAGAATTTTGAGAAGTATAAGTGGAGACACAGTAGAATTGGAGAATTTATGTAGAGTTTTGAGTGATATATTGTTGTTTATTTTGATGTTGTTATTTTGTTGAAGTTGTAGTAAGGTAATGAGGTTGAGATTTTTGGGGATGGCAATTTTGTAGTAGGGGGTAGTGTAATGTGGAAGTCCGCAACATGATGATGAGTTGGGACGGGATTTGGTATCGATTTTAGTGGAGACGGGGTTGCCTTAGGTAGAATCCAGGAACCAGAGAACGGGAATTGAGATTTTTTGGGGGGGGAAACACATATCCTATGTACAAAGGGTTAGAGAGTATTTTTTTTTATATAAGAGTAGAAGGTGGCGAATGGAGTTAAAGTAGTAAGTAGTTAGAGGTAGAGAAGGGTTAGTAGAATTTCTGATAGAGGGGTGTCATACTAGTTAAAGATTTTGTAAGGGAGCGTTTGAGTAATAAAAGGGGTAAGATTATGAGTAAGTGCCAAGTTGATAATGTGAATTATAATGAGTAACGTAGAATCACCCACAATTAATGAAAGGGAATAATGAACGAAATGATGTGTAAAACGAAGATTGAAAAAAAAAAATTTTGTTGAAACGAATTAATAAAAGTTAAATTGAGATTAAAAGGTAATTTTCTGATTTTATATGCAAATTTAATGATGTAAAGTGTGTACATTTTTAAATATAAATTGTTTATTTTAAGATGATAATAACAATGTGAATTATTAATGTACCATGTTTTCTTATGTTGTATTGTGTTTGTTAGTGTAAGAGAATTTTGTGAATTTACATATTTTAAATGCATTTTTAAATTGGGGATGAGAGAAATGTAATATGGTAATGGGAAATGTTTATGAGTCGGTCGTCTGTTTATTAAAATTCTGATGGGAATCAGGGCAATGATTTTAAATTTTGGGATAAAGTTAACAAGAGAAAGTAGATAGAATGAGATTGTGGAATTTTATAATGGGTATTATGTTGTTATAAGATATTTTGATATATATATTAGAAATAGGTAAAAACAAAACCAGTGCTTCTTAGCGCAAACCAGCACCGGTAGGGGGAAACAGATTAGTTGGGGATATGGTGTTGTATAAGGCCACTAGTTGATATTTTGATTTGTTGTTTCAGTGTTTGGTGAAGCTGTGGCGGCGGTCCTGAGCTGGCCTGCGCGTCAGAGCAGGGGCATTGAGTATCTGTCTGACTCTACGGTTGGGATCTCGAGAGAGAAGTCCAGTATTGTCATGCAGATGCGGTCACAGTCACCGGACCAAGGGTGAGTTGATTATATTTTTTTTTGTGTAAACCGTAAACGGGGTTGTGGCGACATATCCTGGCTGATCCCTTTAGCAAGTATGAATGTGTCAATGAGATTTTTTATGCTTCGGCATAAAATATCTCATAGAGGGGGTATTGTAACGGGCCTATTTTGGGGTAATAAGGAAATTTGTATATTTTTTTTATATAAACAAATAACATTTTTTCATGATAGGGACAAAATTTATAACTGGAAGGTTACATTTCCATCGTAAATTCCGTGGTTACGATGAAAACAACAGTGGCAGCACTGACTGTGAAGGTTCGTCAATAATATTTTATATGAACAGATTCAACAAACGACAAACTGTGCCAAGGTCAATAAATGACACAACAAAATTGCCAACAAATTATGCAACGAGACGATCAGACCATGTTACGTCAGCAACTTACATAACGCTGCTATGCAGGGTGTGTCAGCGCCAGCAACATTGTGACACACACAGAACGAAAATAGTCTACTGGCACAATGATACAAACTGTAAAACAAAGGAAATTGGTCATCCACAACTGCAGCCGCTTCACAAATTAGCGCCTGTAGCTCTCCCCCAGTCTAACTTCATCACTCGCGCGAGTGGGACATAAACGTTTCAAAACGTAATTTTGCGGGCCCGCAACATATAAAAAATGTGAAGTAAAATTTAAAACAATGTAAAAATAACAATTTTAAATTTTCTCAGAGTGAATTAACAATCTAAAACATGTAAATTCAGTACCGACCACGGAATAATCTACGTTGTGCGCGTAAAAGTGTGACGCCGACAATTCAACTACACAGCTAAGTAGTAATGTATTCATTTTAAAATTTTAACAAAAGTGTCTTTTTTCAACACAAAATATAAAAATTAAGTACATAATGGGGAAATAAATTTTAATAAAATGTAAAACGAGAGCTCTTAGGTTAAAAATATACTGTGTGTGTGAGTATGTGAGAATATATATATTTAAACAAAGAAGGCTGGTTTGTGAGTATAAAATATTTCCTATTTTAATATCTTGATTCTTTTTTGGTAATAAAGTAATAGTAAGTGTATACTATGTTTCAATTTTATTTGTGTGAGTTTTTTAATGATGAGAATTGAATAATAGATGAGGGAGGTAAAGACGTAGTGAGTTAATGATCTTTTAAAAGTTAAATGATGTGAATATCCAATTGTTAATAAAAACGTAATTATAGGAAACAAGTAAAAGTTTTCTTTATTTTTTGAACAACCAATTCTGATCTCCTGTTCGCCTAAAAAGAACCCCAAAATCTGGTAAGGACATATATTTTTTCTATATGCGTAGTTGGCAGTACAAGATGGCGATCAACAAAAATAATAATAATTGAATCAAATTTAATATCAATTATATTTTATTAATATCAAGAATTTGAATAGTATCAAATAATACATTTAAAATTATAGTATGAACACCTCATATTAAATATCTGAGCAGCTAGTTAATTGAACAGAGCACAAGCATTTTTATTTGATCAAACTTTGCATAAAAAATTTTTATGTTATAAAATTTACATTCGTGGCTCATCTGAGCCACCTCCCGGCCACACACACTATTTCAAATTATGGAGGACTGTCTCGCCCTTTTCGCTTCGACAAAGACTGTATATTTTGGAGTAGTTTTACCTCTCCGTGTCTTTGCTTCCGCTATTACATTTGAACATTATCGAATATCAACATATTCTTGTTACATAATGACATACCCTTAATGCAGGTCTACCACCTGTCTTTGCTACCCCCAGGCGGGCAGAGTGGCAGCCGCTGTTTCATAGTTCCGGGAGATTTCCCCTAATGTATCCCCCCATTGAATTTCTAATATATACCAATTTCAAGCCAGCTATGGTCAAGGGACTTGATATGACCATAGCTAACCGCTCGCCAAATCCACGATTAGTGCTGGTAAGGCAGTAATCGCCCGAAAAGTCGGGGAAATCTAAACTTGCATTTCACTGCCTGTTATATTCATTACTACTATGTGCGACACGGTCGTTTAGCAGTGTGTAAATTTTAACTTACACGAAAAAAATTTGTGCCGCACATTTTCGCCATTTTGGCCTCCGATGGAGGTAACACACTCTGTTACCCCCAACCCATTCCGCTATTTACGAGGGCACAGGCCACCCCCGCAATAGCAACTTAATAGCTAATTAATTAAAAAATTGTATATACATTATATAAATATAATCATTTCATCGATAATCATTTGACTCATTCATACCTTTATACCATTGAACTTTCTTAAAATTTTCAAAATTTATTATTAATAATTATCATATATCTTTCAGTTATTATTAAAATTTTTTAATTATCATTTTTTATTGAACACAATTCTTTCAAATACTCTCCCCATTGAATTAACATCTCAATCACACCTGTACACATTTTATTACACATGATTGTAAAATTTTTCTACTCACAATCCATTTAACATGATATACACCCAAAACATAATCACCATCTCACAATACTTTTCACCTCACCTCTGAAACATTTCACAAAAATATTAGTTTACATCAAATAATTTATCATTCATTACCAAATTTCCAAATCTCGTAAAATAAATTAAATTCATAAAAAATTTAATTAATTAATATTTAAATAATCAATCAAAATATTTAACATGTATCAAATTGTTTTAATTACATTAATTACCAAGAATATAAATTATATAGTTATCGAAACAATTACCATTAATCAATTACTGTTTTCACAATTCATTCTATTTATTTATTTAAATTGCAAAATATTGATATTATTATTATCACAACAATCATCTTACGTACACACATTATTTACTTAACATTCCACAATGCACACAAATAAATTCACTATATTTTGTTTACAGACTCTTGTTATTAACTATTCAGTTTTTTCGCACTTCATTGTCCCAATCTGCCATGTCAAAAACTATTAAACACAATGTTTATACTGTCTTTTATTGTTTTAATAGTTTACCCTCCATCGTCCCAAATCAACCTTGGTTCTACATAACATTGTTCAATTTTATCACCACACAAATGACTGTTTTGTGTGTTGTAACAATACAAACTAAACTCCTTTAACTTATTCAAATACTCATTAAACCAGTCTACTTTAGGTAATTTTGTTAAGTCTCCATTAGTAAATTCGCTCATTATCGGGTTAAATACTTTTGTCAACTCCTTATGATCATTGTTACTCAAATATACTTTTAAACTTTCCTTCCATTCATCATACTTTCTATTCGAAAAATACAATTCGGTTACTTTCTCCCCATACAATTCTCTGTTTAATTCTCTCTCTTCATAACACCACACCACACTCTCACAATTATTCCGGACAGAGGGTACACAATTACTCAACAAAGATAAACACCTCAATTCATCTATTACTACGGGACCCTTGTCCGTCAACAACAACACTTGTGAACACAATAAATCATCATCATAAACATCATAAATAATAAAGGGAAAATTTGCCCTCTGTCCCCACTCTACCACAACATTATTTTTCCTCTCTCTCTCTAACTCACTAACACACCTTAACATCTCATAATCACATTCCACAGACTCCTCAGTACTCTCTGATATAACATTTTCAATTATATTATTATTCTCATTGTTTTTAACAACATCATTATTATCTATTAATTCTCTATTTTCACACTTGTCATTACAATTTTCATTTATTTTATTTTTCTCTGGATTCATCACAACTACTTCCATTCTCTCCACACTCTGTTCTAATTTATTTAAACTGGTTCTTATCAATTCATCAGTACTTTCTACACATTTCTTCATTTCTTGTACTTCATATTTAAACTCATTAATATCCCTACTTTGTCTGTCTAATTTTATGTCATTACTGTCAAAACGACTATCAAATTTATTACTCATTTTTTCAAATAATTCTTTATTCACTTTTTCTAATTGATTAAGTATACTACTCAACATATCATTATCCTGTATTAGAGGCATGTTTACCGTTTCTTTCTACAACACTTTATATATATACTCACAACACAAACCTAACCTACGTAAATATGGGCGATACAATTTTTTATACTTTCGTCATTACCACATCCTATTTTCTGTGCATTGAAATAGGTCTATCTCGTATAAAATTACAATTAAACGAAAATCCTGGCAGCGAGAGCCATTTGTAACAATAAAAAGGGGCCGAAAATATATTAATACATAATACAATCCACTACCAGGACTTACCTGTACGTAATCCATTACTTACCATATCCAAATTTTAGCAGAAGACCAAGGTCGCCACGATTATTTTTTATATAGGATAAAATATCGAAAACCTCTACACTCCACCTTAAATAAAAAAGGACAATTTAGCAATCTGACCCCACCCAATTAATCACTCAGAAAGATTCCGGTCTGTTAGACGAAATTCGCAGCACAGAAATGAGAAAGTGGTAATGACGAAATAACTTAGTCTAACACATTTTAGTGATTAAATGAATACTTTTAATGTTCAAATAAAATTATGATCAGTTGTAAACATAGTGATTGCATTATGGTGTTATATTGGTATCTGTATTAATTACGTTGATTGTTCTTAGTGTAGACATGGTAATAGAATTATTATATAACAATTACATATACTTATAAGTACAGCCCAGCCTGCTCATTCTCTCTTACTATTTACAATACCTTATGTTCTGAAAATCCCATTTGTTCTTTGAATACGCACAATTATATATTTCGAGGCCTCGCACGAACACGCGTTCACGTTTCGTTAGTCCCGGCACCTTATATCTCTCACTCGCTGACCACGGCACTGTTTTCGTTATATGTTCGTTGCTTCCTCGGGTCCCGGTCGGTATGAAGACGTTATTTCATTTAGTCACTCATACTTAAACAGTACAAACCGTGTGATGGTACAATCATGGTACATTTTGTGATTACTTAAAATATGGTAAATAGAACATAACTATTGTATTTTTCTATTTTGGTCATACTCAACCCAACCTTAAACACCCGATACGAATATACAGTGAGTGGAGTGTATAGTAATATTTGTCAGGATTTGAACCAATTCATAGCAAAAACTGTGAAACATCACAAAAAACAGTGTGCAGTTGTTGCGATAAGAGAGGCCCCGAACCTTAATTACGTCAGAGGCTGAGAATGTGTTTACATCAACAACGATGCTGTCAACAGTTGTAACAAAGGAAATGTGACGTAGGTTCGCCCCACCTCAGCAAAATCTAACAAAGACTCTTGGTCATTTCATCTGCAGCAGTGATCAACGCCGGCCGGCAACCCGTTCACTCACTAGTGAATTGTAACTTTTTAGACCACTGTAAGTGGTTAATAAACAGTATAAATATCGTCAAAATGTGCTAAGGAACGTTACACAGTTCGGCTTTGTGTAGGCGTCATCGGCCGATGAATCGTCCCGGAAGATCGGCGTATAGAATCGGTCCCACGACGGTGGGTTACGTAGGTCGACACGACGGTGCACCATCAAACGCCGTAAAATTGTACCGATTGTGCTGATAGGGATGATGCTAGAAGTGCGAGGAGGCCGACACGAAATGGGTGAGAACGTTCCTTTTGTACCTTAAATCCTTATTGTATTTCCAAGTATAAATTTTTATTTTAGAAATCATATATTTAAAATTTCAATTACCTAAAAGGAGCTCCAACATTAATAAAAAATTTATACCATGAGAGTGAAAGAGAGAGAGATTGCGAGTGTGTTGTAGAATTTCTAAGTGTTGGGTTGTGCAAAACTATAGTTAAAGATGTATATCTATATTTATCATATATCTATTATAATTAGCTAATACAACACATTTTTTAGTATATGTAAGGATTTTGGAGGGTAATTTGATTTTTGAAACGCCTCTGGCGCAATATGTGGATTTTATATATTTCACTATGTAGTAACTACCAGTTTCAATATTAATAAAGTACTTTATATATGTTATTTGGTGTATGTTTTTATTTCAGGTAATTTGTTTCACAAGACTGGTTCGTGTTACACGAATTCTGGCCCGAAAAGTAAATTTAGATCATGTTACCTTGTACAAACTTGGCACCCAAGACTATTTACTAGTACATACAAAAATACATTTTTTACGAAAAATAATTAAACGATAAATTGTAATAGATTACAAATGGCGCGTGCCGAACATGGACTCGACATAAAATAAAATTTTATGTAGAGTACACCTACTGGTATGTGAAACAGTTACTTGAAGTAATAGCGTAATAGTTCGCAAAGCGTGCGCAAGGTAAGGTTAAAATTTTAGGTTATAAATAAATATGTTTTAGTCACCTAAAATAATACAATATGAGTACTAATGACAATATTACATTAGAAATCGGTACAACTAATGTAAATTTGACTGGCGAGATGGATGTACAAACACCTCAAACTAGTCAGATTGACGAGGCAAATACGCCTGTATCTGTAGGGATAACGAAAGTCAATACATCCATTTCAACTATATCAGATAGTAATAAGGATGAAACTAATGCAATGATGCAATTACTATTAAAATTAGACAAAAAACTAGATGAACAGAAAATCGATTCTGATATTAAATTCAATGAATTAAAGAATGAAATAAAATTAGGTCACGACAAACTTATTAAAAAATGTGACCAGCTCATCACAAAACTAGATGTAAATTTAAGTCAATTAGAAAGTCAGAAAGTACTAAATCGTAGTACCCAGCAAAATGCTGTATTGGATAACAACATATTTAAAAATAATAATTCAAATAATGAATGTACCGATAACTCAAATATTACAAGTAGTAAGATTGTGGTGTTAGAAAAGGATAAAAATGATAATGAAAGTATTATGAGTGAAAATGAAATGTTTGAATTTATTAAGTCAGAAAGAAAGTTTGGAGAAAGTATTTTAGTACAAGGAGTGCAGGGGGTAGAATTTTCTTTTGATGTTGTGTTAGGGGGTGAAGACAAGTCTTCATGTAATTTTTATAAGGATAAGAGTTCCTTTAATTTATATTTGGTAGACGAAAGGTCTAAAAATAAAGTTTCTTTATGTTTTTGTGTACCTAATAAGTGGTGCACTTATGTTAGGGATAATTTTATAATAGGGACCCCTGCATATTTGGAGAGAGAAAGTGTATTTTGGTGTTATGGAGAGAAATGTATTAAGAGAGAAAGTATAGAGAGATATTGTGAGAGTAAGAGAATAATAGAAATATTTAAAGTAAACAGAAATTATAGACAATTGTTAGAAAGGTTAGGGTTAGATGTGGTATATGAAAATGATGAATACTTACCTGATAATAACAATAAATTGGAAATAACAAGAAATGAGAATAAAGGTATTAAGTATTTACCTGTGGTGAAATATTATGAAGATAATAACCAATTAATGACATATGATACTGAGATAAACGGAACCCTACTTGATCGTGACTGGAAATATTTGGTTAATAACAATTTCATAAAGGAATATGAATATAATGTTGCAGATAATAAAATATATTTATTAAGTAATAAGTTAAGTAGACCTAAAATTCGTTTGTTGTTCAATGATTGTGGATAGACTGTTGTATTGTGAAATGAACATTGAATATATATGTGAACAGTGATATTGAATTGGACTGCTATGAACTGAGTTTGGTATATAACAAGATAATGAGTTGGAGTGTATATTTTTCATTGTTTTATATGTATTTATCTATCCATGTATTTTTGATATGTATTATGTATTACAGGTACACCAGTATGTATTATTATATATATTTAATAACATGTTTAATAATAATATTTAAAAAAAAAAAACAATTGAATTCTTTAAGTAATTAGTCTTTATTAAATTGTAGTACAAAAGAAAATTGTACTAACTTAGTAACTTTATAAATTATGAATTATCATAGAAAGTTTTTATGAAATTAAATTATTAATTAATTGGTAATGAGAGTAATTACTAATGAATAATAATAAATGATTAATTAAGTAAGAATATATATATTTGGAAAGTGAGAAGTACTGTTATGAGTAGGTGAGAGATGAATTTTATAAGAATTGTCAATGATTACAGTAAGTGTTTAAACAGGAATAGAACCTGGGTATAGATAAATGCAGGTGAGTTATTCAATTAATGTAAATGGAGTTAGAAAGATAAGAATTTTTAAGAAAATACAAAGAGAATTATTAGATATTTAGGGACACAGTAGTTAGTGATTATTTGTAGAGAAGGTGTTTAAGTAAAGGTATAAACATATATTTGTTATTGATGAATTCTGTAGTGGGGGTGAGGTGATAAGGAGTGGCCAACGTATAGCGTTATGGCAGGTAACAGCATAAATTTAAGGGAGTGTTTGCCGAATTATTTGGAAGGGCAAAATAATATGAATGTATATAGCCAGTTAGGGAACACCCAACTCATTGCAAAGACGAGCGGTGCCATAGGATTTAAATGAAATTAGTAATGAAGTTTATGATTGAGATATTGGTGTCATTGATAGGTAAATTTGGCGGTCAGTTAGAAGAAGGTGAGTAAGATTATAATAAGGAGTATAGTGAATATAGGAGTCACCCAGACTAAACAATGATAGAAGGTGAAAGGTTAGGTCATTAGGTAGGTAGGAAAGTTCAGAATAGAAAGGCATAATAATATTATATGAATGTAATAATAAATTTAAAATGAATTTTATAATTATAATAAGTAATAATTAATGACTTAACTGCAATTGTAAAATTTTAACTTAAAATGCAACTTAGAATATGCAAAACAAGATTAAAATGAATCAGGATTACGTAAGGTATTAATGTATCAATGTAAGGTATTAATGTATCAATGTATTATGTATAAATATATTCTGTATTTGTTATAAAAAATTTTTTTAATATGATGTTATAACATGGAAATAATGTGTAGAAAAAAAAAAAAAATTTAACTGGCGCTGTTAATAATAACAATAATCCAGATTATTACCTGTTAATAATAATAATAATTTTTGTTGTTTTATCATTCAATAAGAGTTATAAATAAATGAATATACCGATGTATCGAGTCTTTTATAATTTGTTTTTCTCCAGGTTTGGGAGATATATAATGTGTAATTTTCCTATTTTCAATTGGATTTTAAATTTTATTATATCAATGTTTATGTTACAATTACAGTAATTGTAACAGAAAGAAGATAAATATTATCGATAGTAATCGAAACCATGCATTAATGCAGGGTTTGTAATATGAAGAAGGGAAATTCTTTATAATTCTTGAGAAATATATATTTCTAATTCTTTTATAACTATATTAAGCCAACCCAGTGCTTATTGGCACAAACCAGCACTTAGCTAAGGGGAACCAGATCAGTTGAGGATGGAGTGATTTACTAAGCCACTATTTTAATATTTTTCATTTATTGTTTCAGTGTTTGGTGATATGACAGCGGTCCTGAGCTGGCCAACGCGTCAGAGCAGGGGCGTTAAGAGCCTAAGTGGCCTTATGGTGTTGGGATCTCGCAGGAGAAGTCCAGTAAGGTCATGTAGGTACGGTCATCATCACCAGACCAAGGGTGAGTTGTAATTTTCTTTTATATAAAATTGTAAGGGGGTTGTGGCGACTTATCCTGGCTGATCCCTTTAGGAAGTATGAAAGGGTCAATGAAAGTTTTTGTGCTTCGACACACAATCTTTCATTGAGGGGGTTTTGTGATGGTACAATCATGGTACATTTTGTGATTACTTAAAATATGGTAAATAGAACATAACTACTGTATTTTTCTATTTTGGTCATACTCAACCCAACCTTAAACACCCGATACGAATATACAGTGAGTGGAGTGTATAGTAATATTTGTCAGGATTTGAACCAATTCATAGCAAAAACTGTGAAACATCACAAAAAACAGTGTGCAGTTGTTGCGATAAGAGAGCCGAACCTTAATTACGTCAGAGGCTGAGAATGTGTTTACATCAACAACGATGCTGTCAACAGTTGTAACAAAGGAAATGTGATGTAGGTTCGCCCCACCTCAGCAAAATCTAACAAAGACTCTTGGTCATTTCATCTGCAGCAGTGATCAACGCCGGCCGGCAACCCGTTCACTCACTAGTGAATTGTAACTTTTTAGACCACTGTAAGTGGTTAATAAACAGTATAAATATCGTCAAAATGTGCTAAGGAACGTTAAACAGTTCGGCTTTGTGTAGGCGTCATCGGCCGATGAATCGTCCCGGAAGATCGGCGTATAGAATCGGTCCCACGACGGTGGGTTACGTAGGTCGACACGACGGTGCACCATCAAACGCCGTAAAATTGTACCGATTGTGCTGATAGGGATGATGCTAGAAGTGCGAGGAGGCCGACACGAAATGGGTGAGAACGTTCCTTTTGTACCTTAAATCCTTATTGTATTTCCAAGTATAAATTTTTATTTTAGAAATCATATATTTAAAATTTCAATTACCTAAAAGGAGCTCCAACATTAATAAAAAATTTATACCATGAGAGTGAAAGAGAGAGAGATTGCGAGTGTGTTGTAGAATTTCTAAGTGTTGGGTTGTGCAAAACTATAGTTAAAGATGTATATCTATATTTATCATATATCTATTATAATTAGCTAATACAACACATTTTTTAGTATATGTAAGGATTTTGGAGGGTAATTTGATTTTTGAAACGCCTCTGGCGCAATATGTGGATTTTATATATTTCACTATGTAGTAACTACCAGTTTCAATATTAATAAAGTACTTTATATATGTTATTTGGTGTATGTTTTTATTTCAGGTAATTTGTTTCACAAGACTGGTTCGTGTTACACGAATTCTGGCCCGAAAAGTAAATTTAGATCATGTTACCTTGTACAAACTTGGCACCCAAGACTATTTACTAGTACATACAAAAATACATTTTTTACGAAAAATAATTAAACGATAAATTGTAATAGATTACAAATGGCGCGTGCCGAACATGGACTCGACATAAAATAAAATTTTATGTAGAGTACACCTACTGGTATGTGAAACAGTTACTTGAAGTAATAGCGTAATAGTTCGCAAAGTGTGCGCAAGGTAAGGTTAAAATTTTAGGTTATAAATAAATATGTTTTAGTCACCTAAAATAATACAATATGAGTACTAATGACAATATTACATTAGAAATCGGTACAACTAATGTAAATTTGACTGGCGAGATGGATGTACAAACACCTCAAACTAGTCAGATTGACGAGGCAAATACGCCTGTATCTGTAGGGATAACGAAAGTCAATACATCCATTTCAACTATATCAGATAGTAATAAGGATGAAACTAATGCAATGATGCAATTACTATTAAAATTAGACAAAAAACTAGATGAACAGAAAATCGATTCTGATATTAAATTCAATGAATTAAAGAATGAAATAAAATTAGGTCACGACAAACTTATTAAAAAATGTGACCAGCTCATCACAAAACTAGATGTAAATTTAAGTCAATTAGAAAGTCAGAAAGTACTAAATCGTAGTACCCAGCAAAATGCTGTATTGGATAACAACATATTTAAAAATAATAATTCAAATAATGAATGTACCGATAACTCAAATATTACAAGTAGTAAGATTGTGGTGTTAGAAAAGGATAAAAATGATAATGAAAGTATTATGAGTGAAAATGAAATGTTTGAATTTATTAAGTCAGAAAGAAAGTTTGGAGAAAGTATTTTAGTACAAGGAGTGCAGGGGGTAGAATTTTCTTTTGATGTTGTGTTAGGGGGTGAAGACAAGTCTTCATGTAATTTTTATAAGGATAAGAGTTCCTTTAATTTATATTTGGTAGACGAAAGGTCTAAAAATAAAGTTTCTTTATGTTTTTGTGTACCTAATAAGTGGTGCACTTATGTTAGGGATAATTTTATAATAGGGACCCCTGCATATTTGGAGAGAGAAAGTGTATTTTGGTGTTATGGAGAGAAATGTATTAAGAGAGAAAGTATAGAGAGATATTGTGAGAGTAAGAGAATAATAGAAATATTTAAAGTAAACAGAAATTATAGACAATTGTTAGAAAGGTTAGGGTTAGATGTGGTATATGAAAATGATGAATACTTACCTGATAATAACAATAAATTGGAAATAACAAGAAATGAGAATAAAGGTATTAAGTATTTACCTGTGGTGAAATATTATGAAGATAATAACCAATTAATGACATATGATACTGAGATAAACGGAACCCTACTTGATCGTGACTGGAAATATTTGGTTAATAACAATTTCATAAAGGAATATGAATATAATGTTGCAGATAATAAAATATATTTATTAAGTAATAAGTTAAGTAGACCTAAAATTCGTTTGTTGTTCAATGATGGTGGATAGACTGTTGTATTGTGAAATGAACATTGAATATATATGTGAACAGTGATATTGAATTGGACTGCTATGAACTGAGTTTGGTATATAACAAGATAATGAGTTGGAGTGTATATTTTTCATTGTTTTATATGTATTTATCTATCCATGTATTTTTGATATGTATTATGTATTACAGGTACACCAGTATGTATTATTATATATATTTAATAACATGTTTAATAATAATATTTAAAAAAAAAAAACAATTGAATTCTTTAAGTAATTAGTCTTTATTAAATTGTAGTACAAAAGAAAATTGTACTAACTTAGTAACTTTATAAATTATGAATTATCATAGAAAGTTTTTATGAAATTAAATTATTAATTAATTGGTAATGAGAGTAATTACTAATGAATAATAATAAATGATTAATTAAGTAAGAATATATATATTTGGAAAGTGAGAAGTACTGTTATGAGTAGGTGAGAGATGAATTTTATAAGAATTGTCAATGATTACAGTAAGTGTTTAAACAGGAATAGAACCTGGGTATAGATAAATGCAGGTGAGTTATTCAATTAATGTAAATGGAGTTAGAAAGATAAGAATTTTTAAGAAAATACAAAGAGAATTATTAGATATTTAGGGACACAGTAGTTAGTGATTATTTGTAGAGAAGGTGTTTAAGTAAAGGTATAAACATATATTTGTTATTGATGAATTCTGTAGTGGGGGTGAGGTGATAAGGAGTGGCCAACGTATAGCGTTATGGCAGGTAACAGCATAAATTTAAGGGAGTGTTTGCCGAATTATTTGGAAGGGCAAAATAATATGAATGTATATAGCCAGTTAGGGAACACCCAACTCATTGCAAAGACGAGCGGTGCCATAGGATTTAAATGAAATTAGTAATGAAGTTTATGATTGAGATATTGGTGTCATTGATAGGTAAATTTGGTGGTCAGTTAGAAGAAGGTGAGTAAGATTATAATAAGGAGTATAGTGAATATAGGAGTCACCCAGACTAAACAATGATAGAAGGTGAAAGGTTAGGTCATTAGGTAGGTAGGAAAGTTCAGAATAGAAAGGCATAATAATATTATATGAATGTAATAATAAATTTAAAATGAATTTTATAATTATAATAAGTAATAATTAATGACTTAACTGCAATTGTAAAATTTTAACTTAAAATGCAACTTAGAATATGCAAAACAAGATTAAAATGAATCAGGATTACGTAAGGTATTAATGTATCAATGTAAGGTATTAATGTATCAATGTATTATGTATAAATATATTCTGTATTTGTTATAAAAAATTTTTTTAATATGATGTTATAACATGGAAATAATGTGTAGAAAAAAAAAAAAATTTAACTGGCGCTGTTAATAATAACAATAATCCAGATTATTACCTGTTAATAATAATAATAATTTTTTTTTTTTTATCATTCAATAAGAGTTATAAATAAATGAATATACCGATGTATCGAGTCTTTTATAATTTGTTTTTCTCCAGGTTTGGGAGATATATAATGTGTAATTTTCCTATTTTCAATTGGATTTTAAATTTTATTATATCAATGTTTATGTTACAATTACAGTAATTGTAACAGAAAGAAGATAAATATTATCGATAGTAATCGAAACCATGCATTAATGCAGGGTTTGTAATATGAAGAAGGGAAATTCTTTATAATTCTTGAGAAATATATATTTCTAATTCTTTTATAACTATATTAAGCCAACCCAGTGCTTATTGGCACAAACCAGCACTTAGCTAAGGGGAACCAGATCAGTTGAGGATGGAGTGATTTACTAAGCCACTATTTTAATATTTTTCATTTATTGTTTCAGTGTTTGGTGATATGACAGCGGTCCTGAGCTGGCCAACGCGTCAGAGCAGGGGCGTTAAGAGCCTAAGTGGCCTTATGGTGTTGGGATCTCGCAGGAGAAGTCCAGTAAGGTCATGTAGGTACGGTCATCATCACCAGACCAAGGGTGAGTTGTAATTTTCTTTTATATAAAATTGTAAGGGGGTTGTGGCGACTTATCCTGGCTGATCCCTTTAGGAAGTATGAAAGGGTCAATGAAAGTTTTTGTGCTTCGACACACAATCTTTCATTGAGGGGGTTTTGTGATGGTACAATCATGGTACATTTTGTGATTACTTAAAATATGGTAAATAGAACATAACTACTGTATTTTTCTATTTTGGTCATACTCAACCCAACCTTAAACACCCGATACGAATATACAGTGAGTGGAGTGTATAGTAATATTTGTCAGGATTTGAACCAATTCATAGCAAAAACTGTGAAACATCACAAAAAACAGTGTGCAGTTGTTGCGATAAGAGAGCCGAACCTTAATTACGTCAGAGGCTGAGAATGTGTTTACATCAACAACGATGCTGTCAACAGTTGTAACAAAGGAAATGTGATGTAGGTTCGCCCCACCTCAGCAAAATCTAACAAAGACTCTTGGTCATTTCATCTGCAGCAGTGATCAACGCCGGCCGGCAACCCGTTCACTCACTAGTGAATTGTAACTTTTTAGACCACTGTAAGTGGTTAATAAACAGTATAAATATCGTCAAAATGTGCTAAGGAACGTTAAACAGTTCGGCTTTGTGTAGGCGTCATCGGCCGATGAATCGTCCCGGAAGATCGGCGTATAGAATCGGTCCCACGACGGTGGGTTACGTAGGTCGACACGACGGTGCACCATCAAACGCCGTAAAATTGTACCGATTGTGCTGATAGGGATGATGCTAGAAGTGCGAGGAGGCCGACACGAAATGGGTGAGAACGTTCCTTTTGTACCTTAAATCCTTATTGTATTTCCAAGTATAAATTTTTATTTTAGAAATCATATATTTAAAATTTCAATTACCTAAAAGGAGCTCCAACATTAATAAAAAATTTATACCATGAGAGTGAAAGAGAGAGAGATTGCGAGTGTGTTGTAGAATTTCTAAGTGTTGGGTTGTGCAAAACTATAGTTAAAGATGTATATCTATATTTATCATATATCTATTATAATTAGCTAATACAACACATTTTTTAGTATATGTAAGGATTTTGGAGGGTAATTTGATTTTTGAAACGCCTCTGGCGCAATATGTGGATTTTATATATTTCACTATGTAGTAACTACCAGTTTCAATATTAATAAAGTACTTTATATATGTTATTTGGTGTATGTTTTTATTTCAGGTAATTTGTTTCACAAGACTGGTTCGTGTTACACGAATTCTGGCCCGAAAAGTAAATTTAGATCATGTTACCTTGTACAAACTTGGCACCCAAGACTATTTACTAGTACATACAAAAATACATTTTTTACGAAAAATAATTAAACGATAAAAAGAAATAGATTACAACCGACCGGGCCGCGTGTAACAACTACGGCTGGATGTGAACCCTGTTGCTAGACAACGTGCACCGCTTAGCGTCTCTGACTAATGTAGACTGGGAATGATAACGTAACAGGTACAGCTGAGATGATCTCATGCTTTCTACGGAAAGCACTGCCTTGATCTGCGTTGTCGAAGCTTCGTTCCATGCCATGCATGTAGTTTTGGAGTGAATATAGTCTACGATCTCAGCTAGGCATTGGCTGACGTCATAAAAGGGGCCGGACTTAAGACATTATTTCCTGCCGTCCATGACCATGTGCTCGTATAGTTTCTTGCTTTTAGCCATTTTGAGTTTTTTACGGCGTCACTCCAGCGCTCCGCCCGGCTGTGTTACGTACGAGCGTGATCACACATATACAAAGTTCTTAGAATTTCGAAGGGGGCGCGAATTCCTTTGCCGCCTTACTCAACTGCAAACTACGTTTCGCTTTGTTACACCACTGTTTCTCAATACGTGTTCTGTTATAAATGAAATGAATCTTTGTCGTAATATGAAATTTCACAATGTTTAAATAAAGCTCCCGCACAAAACGAAATAAATAAAAATACCAATGCCCCATACCGTAAAAAAATAAAAGGACCCAAAATTGACCCGCTACAACCAGTTATCGTCAAAGAACAAATGGACATGGGGGACAGACCAAGACAAAACACTACAATTGATAAAAACTAAATTTATTGAAACCATCATGTTGCATCATCCTGATTTCACAAAACCTTTTTACATGAATTGGGACGCTAGCGACATCAGCCTCGGATCCGTATTATATCAGGAGGACGACGAGGAGACCATCTAGTGATCAGCTTCGCTTGCAGAGTGCTTAATAGTTGCGAGTGCAATTACAACGTAACAGAAAAAGAGTTACTGAGCGTCGTATTTGCATGTAATAAATACCGAACATACATTTTAGGATACCCCATCACGGTCGAACGGATGTAAACTGAATCACAGCAGACTAACGAGATGGAGTCTAGTACTGCAAGAATATAACATAAGTTGGGAATACATCCCAGGTAAAAAGAATATGGTAGCAGACACACTGTCCAGAATTAACGTAGAGGATCAGACGTTCGAAGGAGAGAAGGAAACAGTGATCAAGTTATATAATATCATTAAAAGCAGGTCCAACATAGATAACATAGTACAGAAGATTGGCCAACACCAAAAACAAGACAGTTAATTGATTAGAATCCTACAAAGACTAACAGAACAAGACGAACACATTACATCCTTCTATTGCATACACCAAAACATACTCTTCATAAAAACTAAATTTGGTTACAACACCTGGAAAATAGTGATACCTCGATCCATAGAAAAAGAATTGATTCTCGACTATCACATCTGATATGGACACATGGGAGCAGTGAAAGTTGTCAAGGCGCTTGAAGAACATACATACATCAAAGATATGAACAGACGAGTGCGAAACAGTATAAAAAATTGTCACATTGTAGCGGGTCGATTTTTGGGTGTTTTTGTTTTAACCGTTTGGGGTATATATATATTTTTTGTCATTTCGGTTTCGGGCGGGTTTGTATAAAATAATGTAAAAATGTATTATTGTGCAACGTATTTGTTCGTATAACAGACCAGTGTTGAGAAACAGTTGGAAACAAAGCGAAACGCAATCAGTGGTGTAACACGGCTGAAGAATTTACCTCCACAAAATTCTGAGAACTTTGTACCTGTATGTGGCAGCGCACATACGCAACTGCTCAATCACGCTCAAAGGACGCTCTAACAAAAAACCAAGATGGCTAGAGAAAATAATATTTGTCGTCTTCTTCAAGATCCCCCGGAAACACTGTTTTAAGTCCGGCCCACTTAAATGACATCAACAGAGCAGAAGCCAATGTTGACCTCTGGTCACACACATATACCAGCTCTATGCCACGCATAAAGTGGTTACTTCCCAACAAAGCATGAGCGACGACGAAAACATTGTGGCGGTAGAGAACCAGTTTCCATCCAGGAACAGGTACATGTACCTGTTACGTTCTAGGTGACAGTGAACATTAGTCAGAGACGCCATATAGTCAACGAGATACAGAGTTCCGTTACAGACGCTTATATTTTGTTTTCGGGCCCGGTTGGTCAAGTTTTCGGAAAATGTAAGTAATTCAGGAAGACCGACCGGGACCGAGGAAGTGAACGATATTACAAACAGTGCAGTACAGTACAGTGATGATTCAAGTGCGGCTACTAACATAAAATGTGACCGAAACGAAAGCACGTGCTCGGCGGACCTCGCGCATATCAAACTAATTTTTCTGTTAGCTTTTTAGAACATTTCAAAAAGGGTTTGTATGGGGTGTGGTAGAGAGAATGAGCAAAGCTGGGCTATCTTCTTAGACGTAAGTAATATTATGTAAGGCTATTAAATAAGATGTATAAACAAGAGTGACCCAACCTGTAAAAACATGTAAGACAATTTATTTGGAAAACAAAGTTATAAAATCGCACTATTTGATTATTAAACAAAAATAATTTCTCTTCCAAAAATTTGAGAGTTAGTTTCTTTCAAAACCTTAGTTCGTTTTATGTACTGTCATAGTTCGTCAAACGAAATGGGTGTACCGCCACTACTCGATCCGGCCAGATCCAAGTTGAAAGGTAAGTGGGAGTTGTAATCTGAATAAAATAGAATAATAACAAAAATAATAAAGTTACAATTGGTGCCGTGACTGCAGGATGTAATACAACAAAAAAGTTGTATTACACCGGCCTACATTTTGACAGTGCATTGAATGAAGTACGGTTGTGAAAGCGAAATTTTAGTTACGTGAAATGTACGTAATTATGGTAAGATTTATTTTATATATGCTGTAGTATAACGTTTTGGAAGGGAAGAGTAACCAATTGTAGTTAACACTTAAGTAAAACTAAGCTATAAACTAGAAAAAATGTCTGAGAATACTAAACAAAGCAATATAACTAACGTAGAAATGAGTGAAAGTGGCCTTGAGTCGCAATCACTGGATGAAAGTGGCATGTTGAGGGGGGAGACGGGTACTGTTACAGAAACAGCTGCCGGCAGTAATGTAATAGCTCATTCCACGCCGATTGCGTCTCAACCACGAGTAAATGAAACAGATGTTGACTCGGGAATCCAGTTGACACCCGTTTCAACTAATAAAAGTAAACAATCAGAGGAAACAAATATGATGAGTGTTATGCTCAGTCAATTCGAGAGAATGAATAGTCATTTTAATGATAATGATATAATTTTGAACAATATGAATAGTAATTTTGAGACTAAATTCAATATAATGAATAGTCGTTTTGACATGAATGAGAAGGAATTAAATAAACGTTTTGATGATAATGATAAAATTTTAAATATAATGAAAAGTGATTTCAACAATAAATTAGATGAACAGAGAAGAAAATGTGAACAACAGAATATTCAGTTTCAGCAAAATATAAATATAAAATTTGACGAGTTGATAAATAACATACAAGACAAGAATGTATGTCTTGAAAATACCAATGAAATGACAAGAAATAGTTCGAATAAAGTAGAACAGAGTAAGAATAATACAAACGAAAGTTGTAATGACAGTGTTGTGTTAGGCAATGAATTAATAAATAATAATGATGATAATAATAACGAGAATAATAATGTGTTTGAGAAATTGGTATCAGAAAGTGATACGGTAAAAATAAAGAATGAAAGTATAGAAGGCAGTGATTATGAGATGTTAATGTGTGTCAGTGAGTTAGAGAGAGAGAGAAAAAATAATGTTGTAGTAGAGGGGGGACAGAGGGCAAATTTTCCCTTTATTATTTATGATGTTTATGATGATTTATTGAGTCCACAAGTGTTGTGGTTGAAGGGCAAGAGTCCCGTATTGGTAGATGAATTGAGGTGTTTATTTTTGTGGAGTAATTGTGTACCCTCTGTCCGGAATAATTGTGAGAGTGTGATGTGGTGTTATGAAGAGAGAGAAGTAAATAGAGAATGGTATGTAACAGAAGTGTATAATTTGAATAGAAAGTATGATGAATGGAAAGAAGGCTTAGAAATATATTTGAATAATAATGATTACAATGATTTGAAAAAAATAATTAGACCGATAGTGAATGAATGTAATGACGGAGACTTAACAAAAATACCTAACGTAGACTGGTTTAATGAGTATTCTGGTAAAATGAGTGAATTTGGTTGTTCTGGTTATGACACACAAAGTAACCATTTGTTTGTAAATAAAAAGCAACAGTGTTATATAAAACCAAGGTTGATTTGGAACGATGGAGGTTAAACTATTAAAACAATAAAAGACAGTATAAATATTTTGTTTTATGGTTGTTTGACATGGCAGATTTGGACAGAAGTGTGGAAAAAACGGAATAATAATTAACAAGAGTTGTAAATAAAATCTAGTGAATTTATATGTGTGTATGTAAGATGATTGTTGTGATAATAATGTGGAAATATTTGCAATTTAAATAAACAAATAGAATTAATTTGGAAAACAAGTAATCAGAGAATTGTAATTGTTTGGATGGTAATGAATTCTATATTGTTAATAATTAATTTAATTCAACAAATTAATACATGTTAAATATTTTGTTTGATTATTTCAATATTGTATAATTAACTTTTTAAGGAATTTAAATCATTTTGATAATAGATGGCTGAATTATTTGAGGTGAACTAATATGTTGTGAAATGTTTCAGTGGTGAGGTGAGAGTAGTGTGGTAGGTGGTATATGTTTTGAGAAATGGGCTGTAAGTATTGAAATTTTACAATATGAATAATGTATAACAAAAAGGTTGACAGGAGTGATTGATATGTTAATTCAGTAATGAAATATTTTGAAATAATTGCGCTAAATAAAAATGATGGTTAAGAATATGTATTAATAATAAATTTAGAATTTTTGAAAATCTGATTACAAAACAGGATAAATTCATCATGATGATAAATAAAAAGAGTTAATGAAAAATTTTAAATAATAATGTTTATAAATTTTTATATAAATTATTTAAAAGAGAATTGTTTGTTTGATGTATGCTAATAATCCAGGTTTACTGCTATTTGTGTATTGTGTTATGTGATGTATTATAACAGTGTAGTGTGGAACTGCTATGGGGGAAGGTTGTAAAATTTGTATTTAATATTTTATGTTAATAATGGTTAAGCTTCCATATAAAGTGGGTTAAAACCCCATCTAAATTAATATTGTCATTTAAATATAAATTCGTAAATTTAGTATTACGAAAGATATTTTACTTGTGATTCCCCAAATTTTCGGGCGGTCACGGCCTCACCGAACCCTGACCGTGGAATTGGTTTAGCTTTAACAGCTATGGTTGGGGCACATTACGATTACGCGCTGACCATAACTGGCCATAGCTGTTATCGTTGTAAAGGTGTATTTTGAAATTGATGGGGGGTAATAAAAAGGGGAATCACCAAACTATGGAACAGCGGCTGCCACTCTGTTCGAGAAGGAGCGGAAGCAGAGACACGGAGAGGTAAAACCCTGCTCCAAAATATACAGTCTCTGTGGAAGCGAAAGGGCGAAACAGTCCTCCATAATCGGAAATAGAGTGTGTGGCTGGGAGGTGACGCAAAGGAGTCACGAATTTTAAAATTTTATGACGTAAAAGTTTTGCTTATTCAAAGTTTAATCCAATCAAAAATGCTTGTGCTCTGTCCACATAATTATATGCTCAGACTCGTAAAATAAGGTTCATACTATAATTTTAAAGGTATCATTTTATTGTTGTGTGTTAGATATAGTTGTTGATAAAATGTATTTTCATTATGTGCGTAATTTTTTTTCTAAGCCAATCATTAGACGCCTGGCAGGCAATCAACATAATAGAAGTAAGTGTTGAGAATGTATTACATGTAATTGTTCAATTTTGAAAGGTATTCATGGTGTTTTAATTATGTTAGGATATCAGCTGATCAGCAATAATGTCACTGGTGTATTGGTTTGTAAATGTTACAAGTAATTAATGTTTAGTGTACTACAGGTATTCTAAAGTAAAGATAAAAAGAATATGCAGATTAATAAAAGATAATTCATGGGTGATAAATGTTTTATGGGACATGTAGACCTGTCCGAGTTGAATTAAAAGTTGAATTTGCAAGAGTAGAGATGAATATAATGTAATGTTGTTTTTGAGTTGATGTGATATAACAGGATTTTGTGAAAAATAGATGTTGACACAGTGGTAATGGAGACTTTATGTAGATTTTGAGTGACATATTGTTGTTTTTATAGTTAATGAGGTTATTTTGTGTATTTGTAGTGAGGTACTGAGATTGAGATTTTTGGGGATGGCAATTTTGTATTAGGGGGTAGTGTATTTGGGGAGTCCGCAACAAGGGTTGGGACGGGATTAGAATAGATTTTAGTGGGGCTGGGGTCGCCTTAGGTAAAATCCGGGGGCCAAATAAGGGAAATGAGTTTTGGGAAGGAAACACGTATCCTATGTACAAAGGGTTGGAGAGTATTTTTTTATATATATGTAGAGAAGGTGGCGTTTTGTGTTAAATGGTAAGTTGGGGTTTAGAATGTCCTGATTAGTAGATATTTTTGATAGAGTTGGGTGTCATGGGAGTTGTAGTTGATGAATATTAGAGTCAGAGGGAGAAAGTTTATGTGTATAGAAATATATAGAAATCTCATACAGAAAAACGAGAATAAATAATTTACATCACCCACAGTATATTAAAGTAAGATTGTTGAAAAGAAAGAGGAATTTATAATAAAGAATATATAATTGTTTATTTTTTTTCCACCAGTGACAAAATTTTGATAAAATTTGAAAATAATGTAAAGTCAAGAAGTGTTTAATTTAAATGATTTAAATGTCAATCTGATTATTATTTATATTAATATTTTGTTTATTATAAATATTCTACGTTACTATGTTTTGTATTTCAAGGTAGGATATTACAGATATTTAAAGTGTTTTCAGAAATCATACATAACATATGTAGGTCAAGGGTTTTGGACTTGACCTAGTTATGATCAGCTGATGAGTTCATACACCTACTAAGCTTGTAGAGTAGGACTTCAATTTTAATTTGTTTGTTTGATTAATTCAAACTAATCTTTGAATAATTTTAATAAATGTTATTTAATAAATAAATTTAATAAATATTTAATGAATAATTTTTTTGAATTTTAAAATTTTGAAAATTTTAAATTTTTTTTTGAAGAAAAAAAAAAAAACTTGATTTGTCGCCTGCCAGCGAGTGAATATGTTAGATAATTATTATTTTGTTGTGTATGTATTAATGATGTTTCTTTTATTGTATTGCTTTATATTGGTAGGCTATAAATTGTTCTCATGCTAGAGTAAGGATGTACTTGTATTAATAGGAATGTTTAGGTTAAGTCATTGAAACAAAAATTAGAAAAAAGAGGAAGAGAATTTTTTGATAAACGATTTTTTTTTTGAATATTGAATTTCTTGAATTTATAATAAATTTTAAAAGGAAGTTTTTATTTTAATGTGTTATGATAATATGTAATGTTAATGTGTGTGAGCCCAGTATCTGCTAAAGGCAGCCCAGCTTGCAAAAAGGGGAAACATATCGGCGGAGGAGCTGGAGTAATTTTAGCCAGGGGTTGAGGATTTTTGGGGGTAGCATGTTAGAAGGCGAAGTGCCGTGGTGCGAGTCTGATCGATTTCTCGGTGTTGGGATCTCTAACGGAGAAGTCCAGTGATCTCGTTCAGATGAGTCCATGGTCGCTGAGCCAGGGGGGTCGTGTACCCATGAGATTAAGAACAAGGGGGTTGTGGCACCAGTTCCTTACCGATCCTCTTCGGGGTTATCGATGAGATTTCTTCTGTCGTGAACAGCAGAATTCTCATCGAGGGGGTATTGTAGCGGGTCGATTTTTGGGTGTTTTTGTTTTAACCGTTTGGGGTATATATATATATTTTTTGTCATTTCGGTTTCGGGCGGGTTTGTATAAAATAATGTAAAAATGTATTATTGTGCAACGTATTTGTTCGTATAACAGACCAGTGTTGAGAAACAGTTGGAAACAAAGCGAAACGCAATCAGTGGTGTAACACGGCTGAAGAATTTACCTCCACAAAATTCTGAGAACTTTGTACCTGTGTGTGGCAGCGCACATACGCAACTGCTCAATCACGCTCAAAGGACGCTCTAACAAAAAACCAAGATGGCTAGAGAAAATAATATTTGTCGTCTTCTTCAAGATCCCCCGGAAACACTGTTTTAAGTCCGGCCCACTTAAATGACATCAACAGAGCAGAAGCCAATGTTGACCTCTGGTCACACACATATACCAGCTCTATGCCACGCATAAAGTGGTTACTTCCCAACAAAGCATGAGCGACGACGAAAACATTGTGGCGGTAGAGAACCAGTTTCCATCCAGGAACAGGTACATGTACCTGTTACGTTCTAGGTGACAGTGAACATTAGTCAGAGACGCCATATAGTCAACGAGATACAGAGTTCCGTTACAGACGCTTATATTTTGTTTTCGGGCCCGGTTGGTCAAGTTTTCGGAAAATGTAAGTAATTCAGGAAGACCGACCGGGACCGAGGAAGTGAACGATATTACAAACAGTGCAGTACAGTACAGTGATGATTCAAGTGCGGCTACTAACATAAAATGTGACCGAAACGAAAGCACGTGCTCGGCGGACCTCGCGCATATCAAACTAATTTTTCTGTTAGCTTTTTAGAACATTTCAAAAAGGGTTTGTATGGGGTGTGGTAGAGAGAATGAGCAAAGCTGGGCTATCTTCTTAGACGTAAGTAATATTATGTAAGGCTATTAAATAAGATGTATAAACAAGAGTGACCCAACCTGTAAAAACATGTAAGACAATTTATTTGGAAAACAAAGTTATAAAATCGCACTATTTGATTATTAAACAAAAATAATTTCTCTTCCAAAAATTTGAGAGTTAGTTTCTTTCAAAACCTTAGTTCGTTTTATGTACTGTCATAGTTCGTCAAACGAAATGGGTGTACCGCCACTACTCGATCCGGCCAGATCCAAGTTGAAAGGTAAGTGGGAGTTGTAATCTGAATAAAATAGAATAATAACAAAAATAATAAAGTTACAACATTTGCCAGCTTGTTAAACATAACAATGACCAAAAGGAGGGGATGATGATACCCATCACATCATTATCCAGACTAGAAAAGGTTTTCATAGATATATGTGGTCCATTTCCACGCAGCGGATGTAGGCACCAATATAAGTTTCTAATCATCATGTCTGACCACTACACCAAGTTTACCAAGTTATTTGCAATAAACCGTGCAACAACACAAAAAATATTAGGAATAATCATCCAGGACTATCTACCCAAAATAGGAAAACCAAAGTCAATAATCAGCGACCACGGAACACAGTTTAGAGGAAAACGATGGAAGGAAACAGTGATGAACAATGGCATAAGAACATATAAAACTTCCGTGTATCACCCAAGCAGCAACCCAGCTGAGAGTGTTAAGGGAAGTAGGAAGAATGCTCCGAACCTACTGTCACAACCAACAGCGGAGATGGTCAGAATATTTGTCAAATGCAGAAGAATTTATCAATCTATCACACCACCAAGCTATTGATACCCCTCCATACACAGCAATGTTCGAGAAACCTCCACCAAGGAAGATAGCAGAATTAATTAATTTTCCTCAGAGTGAAGAATATAAGTTCGATAACGTGAAGTTTTACAATAAAATACTAGAACGCACAGAGAAGAGGAGAAAGAAGTATCAGGAACATCAACCCAAACCCATAAGTACAATGTAGGAGACCAAGTATTATTAAAAAATAGAGAACTGCCAAGTACAATAGAGGGAATAACAAAGAAATTGTTGCTGCTATACACTGGACCCTATACTATTACAAAGAAGAATGGGAATAATACCTATGAACTTATGGAAACCCAAACCCAGAGAAAGAAAGGGACATATAACCAGTCATCGATGAAGAGCCAGCACCAATTTTGTGAGGGAAATATTACAATAAAGAAGAATAAGTAGTTAAAAAACTTGAAGGCATAATCAATAAGACCAGACATGAAATATAAAATCAACTAGTATTATTACAACTGATACAGTTACTAATCGTAAGGTAGTAAAAGAAGATCAATAAAAGAGAAAATAGATACAAATAAAATCTATCTACAATATTGTTTCAAATAGAGCTATAGAGAATAAAGTAAAGTCAAAAAGAAAGAAGATATTATCAAATCTGAGCAACTGCGTAATTAACCCTGAATATTTTTTATTAGTCACACATCGACTACATTAAAGTTTTTATGATTGTTTGTAGAGATAAGCTCCAACAACCATTTACCTGAGCAGACGGTACGTCCCTCTGGACTCAGAAGATGTAGGATGGACAGCAGAGTATGGAAGCCAAGAGTGCCCCTCTGGCCTGTACCAACTACCACGTTAGGGTGTAACGGGACATTTCAGCCCACATAGGGTTTTGGGAGAAAACAAATATAAATTTTATTGTAATTCCAAAAGTATAAATAATAATGGTAGAATTTTATAACGATGGAGGCAAGTGCAGGAAATTGTATCTGGGCCAACCTTGTAGAAGCAAAAACAACAGATATATTTAGCCAAACGAACTTTGACCGATGAAATCACCATTTACATAACAAGCCAAGCCTGTAAAGACGTCACTTGGAATGCAGTGCGTAATTTGCCTCGCCTTGAAAACTGGTTCGTCATAGTCTGAAGACAATAAGATTTGGTGACGTGACACCCTCTCCACCTCAGAAAATAACGCAGTACATTTGTTCTCAGTTACAAATTACTCCTAGTGCCGGCCAGTCACAGACCAAAGTTCCGAAACGAAATCTCGGGTGCACCCAAACAAAAATGTGAATATTAACAAAAATCGGAACGAAATTGTAAATTTAATTAACAGTTACTATGTAAAAATATATTATCTCAGAAAAGTGCGTGCGACCACGAAATAAGAGGAATGATCGAAAGTGCGCAATAAGGTGGACTCACATGTAACCAGATAAGTACTAGAACGAAACATCAGATAACTTCTTCAATCAGGAATAAAATAAATTCAAACCATTCAAAATTCTATTAAAAGAAATGTTTAGTTAAAATGAGCTCAATAAGGGGAATATAAAATATGTCCAGTATGAAAGAGTGCGTGGTTGGGTGAATGAAAAAATCTATATTTAAGAAGTGCTGGGTTGTGTTCTATTATACATATAATTTAAATTGATGATTTATTATACTTTATTTTGGTGGGAAAGTAAAATGTTAATGGGAATAATTACGTCTAACTTGATTTTATGAATTGCGCCACATGGCCGAATTATAAGGGTTCATTTTTTCAAAGTAGGATTCAATGTACAAGAGTTATGAGTAAAATAAAAGGGGAATGTCATTGGTAAACAACAAATATAAGAGTAATTTACTGAAAATAACCTGTTCTGCTATTTTCCGTTCGCCTAACCGAAACTGGCCTGAAGGTAAGTAAATTTTAGATCTCATTGTTGATACTATTAAAGATGGCGTCCGAACTATGGGCGAATAAAGTAAATAATATTAAAATAAGTTAAAGCAATAAAAGTCGAGTACATTACAGTGGCTTCCGGAACAGGGACTTCGACATAAAATCTTTAATTTTATGAAGAAATAGGCCTACGGGAAAGAGCAGAATGGTTATTTGAAATAACAAAAATTTTTGAGGTACGTGAATATAGACGTACAAAGATAAGGTTATGTTGTGATTATGTGTAGGATGAGTAAATAGATATCTTGTTAGATAAGAAGTTTGTGTTATATTATAATATAGTATTTTGAAAAAAAAAAGATATATAAATTTTTGAGACGGCAGATAATGATGAGAATGTCAGTTTAACTGACATTGAAACAGAAGATCAAGTAAATACTGAATTAAGAGTGAGACTGAATCAAGAATAATGGAAGGCGTAACGAGTCAATCGACGCCGACCCCAGTCAAAAAAGACGATAGTAATGACATAATAAATATGATGAAATTCCTTATGGAGAAGCAAAACATAATGATAAGTAACAAATTTGATGAATTTATTAGTAAATTTGACAAAATTAACGATAAAGTCAGAAAACTTGATGGAAAATTTGAAACAATGACTGATAAAATAGTAGAATCAATAGATCAGAAGTTCGATGAACAAAACGCTAGCATAGATGACATGATTAATAACTTTACAATGAATAAAGTAGATGAAGTATTTCAAAGTGATATAAGGAAAATTAAGAGTGTTGATGATAATTATGAGATTACAGTAGGGGTAGAAAGTGGTGAAAAGTCCGATAATATAAACGAAAATAAAGACGATCAGTTAACACATAATACGGTAAGTAGGGGTGAGAAAAATGATAATATAATTAAAAATATGGTGTTAGAGAGTAAGGTGGTGAATATTGAGAGTGCTGATGAGTTATAGAGAAAGTGTAGAGAGAATTTATAGGTAGAGGGGTTGCAGAGGGTAAAATTTTCCCGTGGTGTTGTGGTTGTGGGTGAAGAAAATGCTTCACGAGTGTACTTGGAAGACGTATGGTCTACAAATGGTTGTCCCTTGATTTTTTGTGCATCTGGTAGATGGTGCAGTAATAAAGTTGTAGTACCTTCTGCATGGGTTAGTAGAGAAAATGTGAAATGGCATTTTGGTGGGAGATATTTTGAGAGAGAGTTGTTTGTTGATGGGGAGATAGAATTATTTAAGGTGGGTAGAAATTATAAAGAATTAGTAGAAAGGTTAGGTATAAAGAGAGTGGATAATGATATTGAAATCTTACCTTGTGTTGAAGCTGATATAGCAGCAATAGATGATGATGTTGTTAATGATGAATTATAACTTACCTAGTTGTGACAGATTATACTAAAGGCGACATGACTATACTAGATGGTGACATGTTATATGATATAATATGGAATAATCCTATTAATTATGATGATATTGTGGAAAAATATGAAAAATTAAATAACCATTATGTTGATAGTAATAATATAATGTATTTAATAAAAAATGATTTGTGTAGTTGTAAGACCAGATTGTTATTCTTCGATGATGGTTGTTAAACAGATTTCACGAACATTTAATTATGTGAATAGTGTGGTTTCGAAATGGGTTGTATTATGAAATGATTTGTGGTAAATGATAACAGATAATGATTTGGATTGTATATTCTTTTATGTGTTGATGGCAAATGTATTTGTGTATTCCATTATGGTGTACCCTGTATTTTGTGTAAACAGTGTATGTATGTAAAAGGAATTGATTTAATAATAACTATAACATTTTTTCAGACTAAATAAATGATGAGAGTAATTGTGAAATTTTAAAATGTAATTAAAAAACTTAGTGTTTAAAAAAAAAACTGACTGAATTAAATAATTGGAGAGTAATTAATTAATTAATGCTGTACAGAAGAGCTTTGATAATAAATTTAAATGATTTTCTGAGATCTAGATTCTATAATGAATAGTAAGTGATTAAACATACAATATGTTTAGGTGTTGAGTTATATTATTATTATGAGGTAGTTATGAATTTTCTAATGTAAATTTCAATGATCATATTAATGTAAAATGTTGTAAAAGATGGAGTTTGGGTGATGATTATTTCAATAAGGCATTGAGTCAATCAAAGTTAATTTTAATGGGTGTTAGACAAAATAAGAATTTTGGAATAAAAGTAATACAGAAATGGGTTAGTAGTAGGGACACAGTAGCGGGAGTGCATGTATATAGAGAAAACGAGAGTGATGTAAATGGAGAGCAAATAGGTGATGGTGAAATTTTGTAGTGAGGGTGGAGGTGTAAGGAGTCCTCAACACAAGACATTGTGGCGGGGAGGGGACGTTTTATAGAGGGTTGCCGGTTACCTGGAAGAGGCCAGGAATGGATAAAGGAATGAGTACAAGGGAAGGGAACACACATCCTAGGTACAAAGAGGGTATCAGGTACTTTATTCTAAGAGGAGAATGAAATAAGTAGAGTAGATAAAGTGTTGAAGGGGGTTATTATTGAGAGATTGGTGTCACCCTGTGCAAATCTGTTAGTGGTTGTTAGGAGGAAGAAGGTGAGTAAGATTATATATAAATGCCCATTCAATAAATCAAATCATTGTGAATGATGGAGAATCACCCAAACTAATTGATGATGAAAATGGGAAATAAGAAATTCATAGTGGAAAGGTAATAATAAATGAAACAAGTGAAAGAGTTAATAGAATTTAAAGCTAAAGTAAAGCTGTAAGGTGTGTACATTTTGATAACCTTATCGGAACTTTAAATGTAATGTTGAAGCTAGGACAGGAGATGACAAAATTCCTCCTTAACTTCAGTTCTTGTGGAAGCAACTGGGCGCCACAGTCAAGGGGAGGGCATAGTGTGTGTGGAAGGATGTTACTAAATTATTAGTAATGAATTAATGAATGTTAAATATATTGTGTTGATCTGAGGAGATAACTAAATGATTTGTATTGAATTAAGGAATATTATGACAATGGAAGATGATTGACATTTTCAAGTAGATAATTTGTTCTGATGTAGTTGATTTAAATGTGTTTTGTTCTATATAAGAATTTTATAAATGAAATTAATTGTTTTGAAATATTAATTCTATGAGCGAAGGTATTTGTAATGTTAATGGGAAATGTTTATTTAAATTCTGATAGAATCAGAGAAATATTTTGAATTTTGGGAATAAGATGTAACAAGAGAAGGGTATGAAGAATGTAGATATTGAGGCTGGATGTTTTATATTTTGTTATAATAAATATTGTATTCATATATATGTTAGGAGTTAAGGAAAAAACCAGTGCTTCTTAACGCAAACCAGCACATAGCTAAGGGGAAACAGATCAGTTAGGGATATGGTATTACACAAGGCCACTATTTGATTTTTAATTTAATGTTTCAGTGTCTGGTGATGCTGTGGTGGCAGTCCTGAGCTGGCCAGAGCATCAGAGCAGGAGCGTCAAGTGCCTGACTGGCCTTGCGGTGTTGGGATCTCGAGAGAGAAGTCCAGTAAGGTCATTCAGGTGCAGTCACAGTCACTGGACCAAGGGGTAAGTTAAATATTTTTTTTTTATAAACCGTAAAGGGGGTTGTGGCGACATATCCTGGCGGATACCTTTAGGAAGTATGAGTGTGTCAATGAGTTTTTATGCTTCGGCATAAAACCTCTCATTGAGGGGGTATTGTAACGGGACATTTCAGCCCACATAGGGTTTTGGGAGAAAACAAATATAAATTTTATTGTAATCCACAATTTTGTAACGACGGAGGCAAGTGCAGGAAACTGTATCAAGGCCAACCTTGTAGAAGCAAAAACAACAGATATATTTAGCCAAACGAACTTTGACCGATGAAATCACCATTTACATAACAAGCCAAGCCTGTAAAGACGTCACTTGGAATGCAGTGCGTAATTTGCCTCGCCTTGAAAACTGGTTCGTCATAGTCTGAAGACAATAAGATTTGGTGACGTGACACCCTCTCCACCTCAGAAAATAATGCAGTACATTTGTTCTCAGTTACAAATTAGTCCTAGTGCCGGCCGGTCACAGACCAAAGTTCCGAAACGAAATGTCGGGTGCAGCCAAACAAAAATGTGAATATTAACAAAAATCGGAACGAAATTGTAAATTTAATTAACAGTTACTATGTAAAAATATATTATCTCAGAAAAGTGCGTGCGACCACGAAATAAGAGGAATGATCGAAAGTGCGCAATAAGGTGGACTCACATGTAGCCAGATAAGTACTAGAACGAAACATCAGATAACTTCTTCAATCAGGAATAAAATAAATTCAAACCATTCAAAATTCTATTAAAAGAAATGTTTAGTTAAAATGAGCTCAATAAGGGGAATATAAAATATGTCCAGCATGAAAGAATGCGTGGTTGGGTGAATGAAAAAATCTATATTTAAGAAGTGCTGGGTTGTGTGCTATTATATATATAATTTAAATTGATGATTTATTATACTTCATTTTGGTGTGAAAGTAAAAGTTAATGGGAATAATTGCGTCTAACTTGATCTTATAAATTGCGCCACATGACCGAATAGAAGTGTTCATTTTTTCAAAGTAGGATTCAATGTACAAGAGTTATGAGTAAAATAAAAGGGGAATGTCATTGGTAAACAACAAATATAAGAGTAATTTACTGAAAATAACCTGTTCTGCTATTTTCCGTTCGCCTAACCGAAACTGGCCCGAAGGTAAGTAAATTTTAGATCTCATTGTTGGTACTATTAAAGATGGCGTCCGAACTATGGGCGAATAAAGTAAATAATATTAAAATAAGTTAAAGTAATAAAAGTCGAGTATATTATAAGGGAAATGATAGGGAAATTGAATACTACAGGGATATAAACCACCAAGCAAGAAGATAGTAGATCAGATCAAAGATAACAAAGTATAAAAATATGAAATAGAAGAAATAAGAATTAGAAGACGGAAGCTCAAGTAAATAAGGAACAATGTAACAGATGATTTCTCAAATCCCATAAGGGAATTATTCAAAATGATCTATTTTCGAGGGGGGACAATATGTAACCAGACATATGATCCCAACATTTTAAGTAACAAAATATTAACACGTCATAATAATTGAGATAACAAGACACATCAAGTATTTACTCTGGAAATGCCAAGAATGAAACTACATGAACAACCAATAAAGAAGAATAAACTCACAAGAATAAACTCGCAGGAGTTAATAAAATGTAATGGTAATAAATAATAATGATAATTTATAAGAAGAAAGAAGATACATTAAACAGTGATTGTACAACAGGAACCAATAACCCAATAGATTCGGTCAGTAAGGAGCAAATAAAAACAAGGAAGAAACATACTACGAGAAAGACACATAACCATGGCATAAAATAAATTCCAAGAGCCAGTCAACTATAGATTAACATCTTACCCGTATAAATACTAACTGAGAGACTTACATATTGAAAATAAAACAATAACTGACTAACTTAGATGACCCATATATGACCAATAATATTGTAAATGAGTAGGGCATCCCATATTAGACAAAAGAGTGGAAGTAACAATAATGTTAACACAAAAAGGAGCTGTAAATAACAGCATAATGACATATTATGCACAGCATTAATGTGATATTTCTTTTATGAATTTGCTAACTGCTATAATTTTTTATTGTTCGACTAAGCTTTTCGTCATTACTGACATCTTCAGGTCTTAAACAACCAATGGTTAAACAATGGTTGGTTGTTTAAGACCTGAAGATGTCAGTAATGACGAAAAGCTTAGTCGAACAATAAAAAATTATAGCAGTTAGCAAATTCATAAAAGAAATAGTAAGGATGGCTGCTAATTTAAACAATACGAAGAAATTAATGTGATATAAAAGAGAATTAAAATTGTCTCATAACTGTAATTATTGTTAGTTAAGTAATAGAAAATCATGTAAGATAGGAAAAAAGAACTAATTAATGAATTACCAGTAACCATTAAGAACATAGTACTTGAAAAAACAAGGTTAAAAAATGTAAATTTGTATCAACCCAATTCACCCATTGTTGCTACAAGAAAGGGAAACACATAACCTAGATACAGGTACTTTCCACCTAGTTTATTATTTAATAATGAATAAAACATGTCTAAATTGAAATATTTTGTACACTAAATCAAGTAGAGGTAATAAGGTTCCTACCAATACCAAAATCAGATACCAAGAGTAGTCTTTATATAAGCATTAATGTAAACGAAGTGAACAAAAACAGTGAAAATGAGATTCACCATGTGAAACATAGATAAAACCATATTGTAAAGTTAGATAGGAATAAAAAGAGGATACCTATATAATAAATAAAATATAATATCACTATTATAATAGTGTAAGAGAATTATAAACAATAACATAAAGTGTAATAAGAATAAATAAGCACATCTGTCATGTGACACAAGATGTAACTACTATTATCCAATTCTCTATACAAAAGAACAGACAAGTGTATAAAAAACACAAGATTGATAACCAATATACTAACTATAATGAACTGTTCTAAACTAGATAGTGGACTGAAAGGACACTACATTCTTAAACAAGAATTAAAATAAAGGTACACTTTGTAACGGGACAAACGATTGGGATTTATTTTATTCTTTAATAATTGTAAAAAGTAGTAGCAACTCAAGCTGAACAACGTTTGATCACAAACGCTTGACATTTCTGAACACCTTGCAGTCCCCCTCATACCAAACCGTATGAGGCACACAAGCAATTAAAGAGTCTGGGAATGTTAAGTGTCAGAAAGGGTGCGTATTCACCCGTATGCGCGCAGGTGTCGGCCATCGTTCCCACGAAAATGTCACGCCTCAAAAATTCCTTCTCTCCCAGTGTGCAGAGAATAAAGCCAGTCGACTATCATCCGTAACACTGTACAGCCGAACCATCGTCCGGAACAAAAAGCACGGGCTCCCGCACCTCATAAAATGTGAATTATACATACATATAAAAAACTGTGTTTTATCAACAAGCTAAAGGCAGTGACAAATTTAAACGAAATAACCGTTTCGGCTAGAGACAAAAAAGTGGAAACAGGGAATCAGCTATGTAGTGTGCGTGAACGAGGGGACATCTTATGAACGTTTTCAACCAAGGACTACATAAGGGAAGTAATCAAAATTATGCAAAATTAAAAAATAAAAATAAAATGAGCTCTAAGGGGAATTTAAATCATGTAGGGGTGAGCGTGTGTGAGTATATGAGCGAGTGGAAATTACGTAATTAATGGCACTGGTTAGCGTTAAGTAAATTTTAGAATAATGTTTTTAACAGTATGTTTTCATTGAGTATAATGTAGTGTCAGTTTTGTTAACTTCATAAAGAAGGGAAATTTTTAAATAAAAAAACGAAATAAATTAATGTTCACAGAGTAGATGTGTAGAAGAGGGTGAAGGATATTTTATGTAAAAGGGAATATAACAATGAATGTCATATTAAAGTATAATAAAATAGTATTTTATTTTAACTTGCTATATGTGTGTTAGCGTAATCATTTCAACAACCTAACTTCATTTTCTGTGCTGGTAAATTCGCTATACGAAAAAGGGTTTCCACCACTAGATGATCTGGCCAAGCAAGTAAATAAGTTCAAGGTAAGTGGGAGTTTGTTGTTATTTAAGATATAGATACAATTATAAAAGTTACAACTTCATAGTGTCATACAGAGGTCACATTAAAGACTAAAATAACAAGGAATGAACCATGCAGTGATAAGCTTAGATTTAAAATCTATGCAGTAATAAGAAAGTTATATCAATTATAAAGTATCTGTGTCAATTTGGAAAAATGTTTAGCATCAGTGTATACTCTCAAACCCAGCTACCCCACGCTTAAAACAACAATTAAAATATTTCGTGAAGGGGGTATGTGTGCTAGATTAAAGATCGTCAGCCAATCAAATCAGAGAAATTGATGAATTTTACAATGATCGCTCGGAAGAATGGCAGCATCATGCGTCGGCTCAACGCACTTTTTAATCAACCTTTTATGTGTGCAGACGGCAGCTCGACACCGGAAGAAAACAGCTGTTAACCTAGTTTGTGCACATCATCAATGTCAACAAAGCAACATAACCTAAATCTGTGCAACCATAATTACACTACTTTTGAAGATATTTGAAGAATAAACAGTGCGTTGATAAGGATTGCTAAGTGTATAATCCCTAGCAATTCCGGGATTTAAAAGGGAGTACAGTGATTTTCTAAAATTAGTTAAGAATTGAAAAAATGACGATATAATTGAACAACATTATTGTAATGTGTGTAAAATAAAGTATGTAAGTCATTGCACCTAATTAATATCACTCAGTCAACAGTTATAATGATAATTCTCAATTTAATTTAAATAATTCAGAAATAAGAATTTTGAAAACAGTAATTGTTTATTATGTATGAACACTGAGTGTGGTATAACCACACACCTGATTGAAATTATTGTACAGTAAACCTAGATTAAACTAACAAGCGTTAATAAGAGATTGAGGATTATCAACTGACTGAATGAATTAACGAAAGTTAACAAAAAATACAAATATTATTTATGTTTCTTAATTAGAAGAGTCTACTACTATTTTGAATATTTCTTTCTATTATGAATAAAAGCTAGTGGTATTAAGCTATATAAATACTGGCAACTAAACGATTACCTTTTATGGAATCAAGTATGACGATTCAGATGTTTCTTTAAACAACACTGTTTCGAGTTATTATTTTATTATGTTCACATTTTAGAAATTATCAAAAGTTCTTTTAACGTTAGTAAACGTTCATTAAATTATTTAATATTTATTGTCAAATGACTATTAAACCAGTTAACCTAAAATGCCAAAGCAGGCATGGTTATAATTTCATATGTTATGTATTAAGAGATGATTAAATTGTAATCAACCTCCGACTACTTAATAATGGTAAAGATTTCTAGTAAATTATTTGGTATTCTGCAGGCTAAAAGAACCTACACTTGAATTGAATTATTTAACCAAAAAGTATGTTAACAACGGTCTGATGTTGTAGGTCAGTACTACCACCCTGAGATAATTTTTTATAAAAAAACAAATTACCAATGTTAAGTGAATTTGAACCAAAAATGGTTATGAGATTTTAAATCATTAAACAAGTGTTAACAAGGAATAAATTCTAATTTTTATATGACAAATCAGAGTCTGTTAGTTTATTTCAATAGACTAGAGCTTTATAGGATAGGTGAACGTCTCTCATTGGACGGCACGACAGACAGCGGCAATTTGAATTACGGTAAGTCAATCTAAAAAATTAGATTGCCACGTCGACCCTGCGAAGTCAGCCAGACTCACTCCAAGTAAGTGATCATTTCTTACATAAATATATGTACTTTCAGTGAGGAATCCACATCACTGATTCGCCTAGTTGACAGAAGAAAATACATTGAACTAAATTATCAATATTATAAATACCTTCGTTAACCAACATCAAGAGCAATTCACCGAATTTATTTATATTGGATTCAATTAAACAATTGAATTTGGTTAAATAAATTATAAACTAAACTAAATTAAACTTCGAATCGAAAAGTTATTAAACCCTAAACTCTAACTTTAAAACCAACTCAATAAACGATTAACCCCATACACGGTTTAACTACAATATGTGTGTGTGTGTATATATATATATATATATATATATATATATATATATTACATTTAATATTTATACATAAATTTACCTCAAAATGTTATTTTTCTATTTGGAACATGTTTCGGGTACTATCTTGTACCCATCCTCAGCCTTCCGGTTTTTTTGTCTGGTGAAGTACATATGTGTTGTTGGTTGACTATTATTATTGTGGATTCCTGTTGGCTTCTGGTATTTCAAGTTGGTTTTATTGTGTGTGATTGTGGTGTATGTGTTAGTTTTTTGTGTATTTTCAATGTTGAGTGCTTTGAATATTGTGTCATGTTTTGTATTGATTTGTATTTGTTCAGGTATTAGTTTGTTTTCTGTTTGTATATATGTAAATTTTCCCATATGTTCATTATGGTGCCTTTGTGTGGTATATGTTTTATTAGTGTTACATTGGTTATGTCTGGGAATTCATGTCCTGTGTTTATTGCATGTGTGGCTAAATTGGATTTATATATTTCTGGTTTTTTGTATGCATTTAGGTGTTCAAAATAACGTTTTTTCAGCTAACATTCTGACCACCTACCACAACATAAAATGGCAGCATTTTATTCATTATTTAACAGAATGTACAAAATACCCCTAAACAAACAACAAAACTGACAAAGAAAGAAATATAATATACAAATTGGTTATGAAAATGGATACAATAAAAATACTATGATCAAAATAGAAAATAAAATCAAATACAAAATAAAAACTGAACAATTAAGAATTAATCAAACTGAACAACACATAAATAATAACAACAACAAAAATGGGCCACATTCACATATATAAATAATAAAATGACAAACTAACAAAACTATTTAAAAACACAGATATAAAAATAGCATACAAAACTAATAAAAATAAATTACAAAATCTAAATAGCTCACACAACAAAGATAATACAACAACTAATGGCATATACAAAATTGAATGCCAAGATTGCAATAAATGTTACATAGGACAAACAAAAAACAGCTGAAAAAACGTTATTTTGAACACCTAAATGCATACAAAAAACCAGAAATATATAAATCCAATTTAGCCACACATGCAATAAACACAGGACATGAATTCCCAGACATAACCAATGTAACACTAATAAAACATATACCACACAAAGGCACCATAATGAACATATGGGAAAATTTACAAATATACAAACAGAAAACAAACTAATACCTGAACAAATACAAATCAATACAAAACATGACACAATATTCAAAGCACTCAACATTGAAAATACACAAAAAACTAACACATACACCACAATCACACACAATAAAAGCAACTTGAAATACCAGAAGCCAACAGGAAGCCACAATAATAATAGTCAACCAACAACACATATGTACTTCACCAGACAAAAAAACCGGAAGGCTGAGGATGGGTACAAGATAGTACCCGAAACATGTTCCAAATAGAAAAATAACATCTTGAGGTAAATTTATGTATAAATATTAAATGTATTATATACATCAAGAAACGGACTGTAGCAGAAAGTGATTGAAATATATATATATATATATATATATATATATATATATATATTGTAGCGTGACAGATATAAGCATAATATTGAATGGCAATTGATCATTAGAATAATGAAGTTATAATATTTAAATTTGGAAGAAAGCATTAAGTTTAATATAAATAGATTAATTCATAGCAACTGTGGAAAGAAATCATTATTATAAAGAAAATACAAGTTAAAATAAAAAGAGTTACTAGTGATGAGTCATCCAAAACCAGTCTCATAACCAAAGGTTTTCAAGGTATAACCCAGGAAGGTAAAATAGTAAATAACAAAGCAGTACACAATATGACCAAACCCACAACGAGGGAGAATAAATAAAAGAGAAACCCTAAAATAAGCCAAGATCAACCAATACAGGTTGTGTATTTCTGAATTAAAGAAGAAGATGGAGAAGATCCCAAGAAACCTGATGGCATCAAGAACAGATGGAGAAGATACCAGTCCCAGAAGGCAGGAGAAAAGAAGACTGAAGAAAGAAGAAGAGGGCAGCATCCTGAAGAAGACGTCATGCTCTTATAAAAGACACCCAAATCCCTATATCCCCAAAATAAATATCTAAAAATAAAAGTATAACGAAATAAAAACCACATGTATACAAATTTAAGAGAGAGGAGTGTATAAAGTAAAAGTTTCCTGTGAACTAAGATGAAACAATAATATAGTACCCATGGAACAAATCTCCATTGAAAAAACGCTAACCAATTTATTATGTTAATAAGACTATACGACCATTTAGCATTAACATAATATATAAGTGAAAGTGAACCAGTGATAGTTTTGGGTATTATAAAAAATGAACCTTGTGTTTCATTCTTGGCAATCACAAACATTGGATGCAATGAAATATGCATTTTTCAATGACTTAAAATATGTATTGTGACAATATGTTGTTCATAAGACATGAATCTGTTTAAAATAACATTTTGTTTTACATGAAAAAAGAAAAACAGAGTTCATAATACCTTTTGAACAATTAATACTATTTATTTGTTAATGACAGGGTACAATTCCCCAAAGACAATGTAAAAGACGGTATAAAAACTGTAGAATCCTACTTATAATAATAGTTAGAAATAAGAATATAAATATAAGGTGTTTTTATGTATATAGTACAAGAATGTTTAAAAATGTATTAGATATAAGGCCATTTGTTTGGGTCTGAAACAACTAACATCAGAACTATAAAAATAGTTACCACTTGTAAATAGTAGAGAGTAATTAAGATGTTAGTTAGTACAAAACCTTTGTTGTAAACCATATTTCCATGTTGGAAATGGGAATTTTGTTGCAAAATGTCTGATTTGAAGACAACCATTTATTTAAAAAAAAAAATATTCTTTATTCTGTTTGACTATTGTTTGTATTGTGGCCAATACTAGTTGTTTTTGTGTAATTTGAAAGCATGTTTAATTTATAATACTATTTGTAAAAGTCAGAGAGGGTATCACACATCATATATTGTTTGTAAATTATTTTGTAAGAAAAATTGTTAAAAAATCATAGGCCAAAAGAATGGAAACCAAACTTCATCAAAACAGAGAAATTGCTCATTTAAATGCAAATAAACAAAAGGGGTTTAGACAAAATAAACTTGAGATAATGCCATATAATTGCACATACCATTTAGAGAGATTTTAATAAATTATATTCAGAATTATAAATAAAAATGAGAATGACTAGACTCAGAAATTTAGACATGGGAGTCATATATTTCAGAATAATGTTTCAGAATACAACTAATTCAATTAATTACCAGAAAATAAGGGAATAGGAACCTTTTAATACAATATAGAATTATTAATATTAAATATAACTGATAAAATGGCTGAATTTATATAATGACAGGAAGTAAATTTTAATGTTTTGACTTCCAAACAGAGTATACCAAACTGAAAGTGAAATTACTATTTTTTGGACAGAAAACACTATAAAATGGCATTATTTAATCTGAAAATAACCAGAATGAACTGAAAGATTAATTTAAATCAAATCTAGTGAATAAAATTGACAAATAACCAAAGTATAGGCATTCATATAGTGAAAATGTAAAAGTGCATACAGGATGTGAAAAATATTTGAACAATGTTAAGGATAATATTATATGGGCTAAGAGTTTAATTGAAACTGGAGGAAACAGTTAGTTAATTGTTGGTAGTTGAACGGTTAACATGACATACCTTTGAAAACGTGAATAACCTAACCTATAATCGTCATACAAAGCGAGTGTATAGTGAGTTATTGTGAAATCACGAGTGACTTGTAAAATACTTCTGAAACTATCATATTATAACAGAAACGATCAAGTAACACTCCATAACACAGAACAATATAAATCTACTCCGAAAAACACCATAAAACACTAGAAAACTGTATAATACATTAAACCAAATTAGTGACGGAATCGGAGAAAGTGTTTGAACTAATAATTATACAGATACACTAAATACAACCCAGAATCACTACACCAGTCACTACACAACATATAACAAGAGATTTGCGGACACGAGAACAGAAATATTGCGTCAAAATACATTATTTGGAATGCAGCAGCAACGAGCAACATTTTCATCGACTTGACGGCAGCCATCTTTCTTTGACAATTCCAGTGCCTCCTCTTAGTTCAACAGCTGTTGGGTGAAAACAATTATTATATTTACAAATTATTATTCAATGTCTGTGTTTATTAATAACTATTAATTTGATTGTAACGTTATACTTTTTAAATATTAGCCCGATTTCTCTGACTTTGGTAATAACTGGCTGTTTAAAGAACCCTATATAATTTTTATAACATATACTTGTAACTTTTTTCGATATCCTGAGAATCGATACTAATCGATAAGAGTCAATATTGCTGTTACTTAATAAAACATTAATACTTTTCAATACTTAATAGTTCTTTATTTCTTCAATAATACTAATTACCAATAATATAATTCTAATTGATAATCTACAAGGACTTTACCACCCGTAAGTGAAGATAACCTAAAAAATAGAAAGGTAAACAAATATCGATTGGTTTACAGACAGTCTTATGAGTGGTGATAGATTATTTAAATTATACTAAAACTTTAATAAAAATTTTCAGAAGAGCATTACACTGTTTAAAACTTCACAGCCCTATATTAATTAATTGATCCTAATTAATTAATTAATAAAATTAAAATTTTTTTTTATTATTATTTTTTTTTATAAACATAATTTTTTTTTAATTTTCTTCAAAACAATAATTTTTGTTTTGAAACTTTCGGTGAAGCTGAGCATATATATTTCTTCATCAACTTTACGCTACTCGACCGGTCTTGCTACCATTGGGCCTCGACCAGCTGGGAAACTTAAGGAAGTGTTTCAGGCCAGTAAGACGTCGAGAGCCACACCAATTAAACACCTTACAACTTACAGATTCACACATCAATCTTATTTATTTTATTACAAATTGAATAGTCCAAACAGAGGGGCTTGATTACATCGGAGTCGAACTTCACAATCACAATCTCTTATATCATCAACACACTTACACTAATATTTATTTTATTACAAATTGGCGCACAACTTTAGGGGCTTTAATTAGCGATTGGAAGGCCAATACATTCTGCCCAATCACTAGTTGGAGCTAGGCAACAGCTACAAAGCCAGAGAATTTCAAGGGAAAATGCAACGACGTGCAACATCTAAGAAACGGGCGGCGGAGGCCGAGAAAGAAATAGAAGTTGACATGGACAACAAGGAAGCAACACCAATAGACGCGGAAAGTTCGTTGCCACCAGTGTTGTCCAAACAACATGAACAACCAGGGGAACAACCTGAGATGCCTACACAGACAGAGGAAGTAAATGTCCAGGAAAGACATGTAGAAAAATCCAAAGTAACGGAAGAGGATAAAATGGACAGATTCATGGAAAGACTTCTACAAAAGATGGAAGATTTGAAGGGAGATAACCAGTCCTTGAAAGAAGATTTAGGAAATAAGATCGAAACAACAAATAAGAAGCTGGAAGAGAGGATGGGAGAAAAGTTAGAAGAATTAAAGAAGGATAACCAATCCACAAAAGAAGAGTTGACTGGGATGAACAAGAACATGGAAGAATTGAAGGAAGACAACAAGAAGATGGAAGAGAAGATGGAAGAAAATAGCAAGAAGATGGAAGAAAACAGCAAGAAGATGGAAGAAGAGATGGGGAAGAAGTTAGAAGAATTGAAGGAAGACAACCAATCGTTCAAGGAAGAATTCAAATCGACTAAAGAAGAATTGATTAATAAAATTGAAAACACCAATCAGAAAATAGATGAAACCAGGAAGAAGATAGAGAAGAACAACCGACAATTGAAGGAAGAGTTGAAAGAAGATAACAAGAAGTTGGAGGAGAAGATGGGGGAGAAATTGGAAGAATTAAGAGAGGACAATCAAATTTTAAGAGAAGAATTAAGGGAGGTCAATCAGGAGAATTTGGACAAACTGGACGAAAGAATGGAATTGTTACGAGAAGAAATGAATAAGGAAATCAAGGTTAACAAAAAAGCGATGGATAAGAAGATGGAAGAAGAAAATATAATGGTCAATCGACAGATTCGAGAGATTGATGGAAAGTGCAACCAGACCGAAAAGGAGGTGAATGAGTTCAAAGAAGTGGTGAACATCAAGTTCACAAATATCGAAGAACATAGTCGTAGGAAGGTAGAAGAACAGAGGAAGGAGAATCAAGAAGAATTCGGAAAAGTACGCAACCAGGTCACAGAACGATGTAATGATATACAAGAGACCATGGCCAATATTACCGGTCAGGTGCGACAAAGCCGAGAGGAGATGGAAGCGATTAGAAACAGACCGACTCATTTCACCGGATTGCCTGTCAACGAAAGCCGAGAGTGGCTCAACTTCCGGCAGTACAAACGCAAGCCGATGGAGTTCCTGGCAAGGGTAGAAGAATATTTGACCAAGCATAAAATTACCCAATGGAGCCATAGCAGGGAGATATTCGACGAGTCTTTCCGAGACATAACAGATAATTGGTGGATGGCCAACCGGAGTGAAATTTCCGACTACCAACAGTTCCGGAAAATGTTTAAAACAAAATACTGGTCTGAGACTACCCAGAACTTGATACGTGACAATATTTGTAACGGAAGATACAGGTCACAATTAGGTAGCAGTATGACGGCATATTTCTTGGGGAAGGTGTGTATGGCAAAGCACCTTGAGCCAGCAATCCCAGAAGAATGTTTAGTGAATAAGATATCTTATCACTATGATGAGGACATTATCAGGGCCCGGAGAGGTAGTCAGATCAAGACGATCCAGGGAATGACTGAGTTATTGGAGGGATACGAGAATGAAGAGTATTATCGGCAGAGCAGGAAGAGAAATGAGAGACCAGAAGCAAGGCCGACTACTTACCCCAATAACGGCAATAACCATACAAATAACCGGAACCAGCCCAGTAATTACGACGGCCCTAACAACCAGCCGCGTAATAACCAGTTTAACGGAAATTTTAACGGCGTGAGAAATAACAACCCCTACCCAAATAATCGAAACCACTTTTATCAACAAAATAATAATGTTCCATACAGTCAGAGAAATCCATATCCCAACAATAATGGTAACAGGCCTTACCCACCTAACCGAAATTACTATAATGATAATATTAATAATAATAATAATAATAGCAATAGTAATAACCGAGTGTCGCGCCCTAGGGTAAATTTTATAAGAGCAGAAGATCACGGACCCAGGAGATATTATCAACCGAGGAGGAGCAGCTTCCACGGCGCTGACCGAAGATGGCGGAGTGCGGAACGAGACGGCCCAAGATACGAACAGGAAAGACGAAGTACCAGCCTGGAAGATCTTGGCAGACAACCGAACAGGGCGTTAAACATCAACCAGGGTACAGAACGTCAGGAAACAAACCAGAGTTTCCCGAACGATGCCTCGGTCAACAATAACTTAAACAATGACCAAAATGCTTTAAACGAGAGGAGGCAGTAATCAACAACGATGACCCGTTACTGCTTATACTTCCTGGGTTAGAAAAGGATGATTTGCAACAAGCAAACAATGATAAAAACATCACTATTATCTGTAACCATTATTTGAAAGACATACGAACTGAACTTTTGGAAGAGAACGAGAAGAGTCTCAGCAACAGTAATAATGAGATAATTTATATAACAGCGGAGGTGGAAGGAGTTCCCGCTAGAATAATGATAGACACAGGAGCTAATATTTCAATAATAAACTCCAATGAGTTGGAGAGAATACAGAGTACATGTGGTAAAACTTTGCCAATGTTACCAGTCAACAACATTGTATTGGTAGGTGCAACTGGTCGCCAAAATAAAACCATCAGGAAGCAAGTTTCCTTAAGTGTCGTTAGCCGTGATATAGCTTTAGACATGGAATTTTTAATCGCCACCGGACTACCATTTGACATCTTAGTCGGTTGCGATATTCTTCGTAGATATTCGGCAGTAATCGATCTTAATTTAAATAAAGTATCACTTTTCCCAGACGGAGTAACATGGATCGCAGATCTGGTAGGAAGCACAACTATACTTCCCAGCCCAATACATCAACAACTTCGAAAAATTAATATTATAAGAAACAGCCCTCTTTCTAAACCCATAATATACAATAATGGAGGAGAGGATTTATGGTCAGTTAAGATCCAAGAAATACGTAATTTCCAGTGCGGAAGCGATAACAAGAAAATACCAACGCACATGGCTGATCGTCTAATTGCAATATATGAGAAATACAAGGCGGTGTTTTCTGATGAACCAGGGAAGGTAAAAAACTACCAGTGCCAACTTCGTTTTAAAGAAAACGTAGAGTTTAACCGGAGGTCATATCCAATAGCGCAATCGCTCAAAGAAGCCGTGAGAACAGAGATAAACAAGATGTTAGATAATGACATAATTGAGATTAGTCAATCACCTTACACTAGTCCAATTATTGCTGTTCCGAAGAAAGACGGACAAGTCCGGCTCTGTTTAGATGCGCGTGAGTTGAACAAGACAATTGTGAATGACAGAACCTCTCCCGGTGAAATAGAAGAGATTTTGAAACGTTTTCATGGTACTAACTTTATTAGCACCTGGGATACGGTCTGTGGTTATTGGCAGGTAGAGCTGCATCCACAAAGCCGCCAGTATGTAGCGTTCATTTTCGAAGGGCGCAATTACCAGTTCAAGAGACTGCCCTTCGGACTTGTCAATTCTGTCGCCATATTTGTGGCATGCATGGACCAGATTTTGGGACCAGAAGCGCTCCAATTTACCACCGTCTATGTTGACGATTTACTAATCACATCCGGAACCTGGGAGGAGCACTGTTACAGAGTAGAATTTGTACTAAACAAACTAGCGCAGAATAACATAACACTGAAGTTGGAGAAATCCAAGTTCATAGCGCGCGAGGTACAATTCTTAGGTTTCAACCTAGACGACAGAGGTATTACCCCATCAGCAGAGAAAGTGGAGGCAATTCAGAGGTTCCCGCAACCGAGAAACAGGAAACAATTACAATCTTTCCTCGGACTCTGTAACTATTACAGGAAGTTTCAGAGCCGATATTCCGAGTTGACCGCCAAGTTTCAACCACAGTTATCTGCCAAAAACAAATGGACTTGGGGTGAAGATCAAGATATTACGTTCCGCTTGATAAAAGAGAAGTTTCTGGAGAGTGTGATACTTCGTCACCCAGATTTTAATAAACCGTTCTTTCTAAACTGTGACGCTAGCGATCTAAGCTTAGGAACGACCTTATACCAGGAAGATGAGGAGGGACAACATCTGGTAATAAGCTTCGCTAGTCGCACACTGAACCAGTGCGAAAAGAACTACAGTGTGACAGAAAAGGAATTGTTGAGCGTGGTGTTCGCATGCAGCAAGTTCCGGACGTACATTCTCGGATATCAAGTCACGGTACGAACTGATCATAAATCCATCTCGTTCCTTCGTAGGTGCAAATTGAGTCACGGCCGATTGGCTAGATGGGTACTCGCCCTACAAGAATATGACCTGAAATGGGAATACATTCCAGGGAAGAAGAACGTGGTAGCGGATGTGTTGTCACGTATAAATCTGGAAGATCAGACTTTCGAGGGAGAGAAGGAGAGCTTAGTAAAAATTTATAACATATTCACGACCAGAGCCGATTTACAAGCTTTGTTAATAAATATCCGAATCCATCAGCAGTCTGATCCTAAGCTGAAAAACATTGTGAGTCGTTTAGAAGCCAATGATGAAACCATTTCTAAATATTACCACCTTAACAAGGGAATTCTATTCATAAAAACCGCCTTAGACGATGAGACATGGAAGGTGATAATCCCACACCAAATCGAAAAGGAGGTCATCATCGATTACCATGTAAGGTATGGTCACATGGGAGCGTTAAAAGTGATACAAGCTCTAGAGGAAAATTGTAAGATCAAGAATATCAACCGCAAGGTGAGAACATACATCAAGTCCTGTAAGGTCTGCCAATGTGCAAAAGTAAACAATGAAAAGACAGAGGGTATCATGATACCGATAACTTCCAACGCAAAACTGGAAAAAGTGTTTTTGGATATATGCGGGCCATTTCCCCGTAGCGGTGGTCGGCACAGATATAAATACTTGGTAATCATAATGGATCACTACACCAAGTATATAAAGCTATATCCGGTTAATCGGGCAACGACAGCAAAGGTTTTGGCGGTGATTATTGATTTGTATATCCCAGAGATCGGTAGACCATTTTCTATTATTACCGACCATGGTACACAGTTTAAGGGGAGGAGATGGCGAGACACTTTATTAGCACTTGGGGTCAAAACATATAAGACATCAGTCTACCACCCAAGTAGCAATCCGGCTGAGAGAGTGCTAAGAGAAGTGGGTAGGATATTGCGCACGTACTGTCATAACCAACAGAAAAAGTGGCAAGAGTACCTAGCAGCGACAGAAACATTCCTAAATTACGCCCACCATCCAGCTATAGGAATTCCACCGTACTCAGCCATGTATGAGAAGCCGACTCCCCGAAACATTGAACAAATCATTGAATTTCCAACGAACAACAATAGGAAATTCAACCAGTTGAAGTTTTACAATAAGGTAGCAGAAGATCAGGAACAACGGCAAGCCAAATACCAGAAGGCAATAGGGCGAATTGTAACATATAAAGAGGGTGAAAAAGTCCTCCTTAAAAATCGAGAGCTGCCTAGCACCTTAGAAGGCATAACCAAAAAATTATTATTACTTTACACCGGACCATATGTTGTGGTAAATGATAAGCATAACAATACATATGAGTTGAAGGAAATCGTTTCAGGAAAGATCAAAGGAGTGTACAATCAAGCTTCTATGAAGAAATATTATGAAGAATGAGTTGTGAGTTATAGAATTTTGAATTTTTAAAAATCCTAAAATAATGTAAGTACATCTTACAACCTAATATTTTGAAAAGAACATTCTGGAGAATTAAAAGAAAAAGAATTTTTAATAATTTTAAAAAAATTTTAAAATAATGTAAGTACATCTTACAACCTAATATTTTGAGAAGAACATTCTGGAGAATTATAAGAAGAAGAATTTTTTTAATTTAATTTGAAAAAATTCTAAAATATGTAAGTACATCTTACTACAACCTGATAATTTAGAACAAAACTTTATGGAAGAAAGAGAAAGAGAGAGAATTTTGAACTTAAATATACAAAAAATTTAAAAATAAAGTAAGACCAACTTACTATAACTAAGTTTATGAGAAAACTTTATGGTAAATAATTAAGAAGAATTTGAATTTGGAGAAATACCAAAACATTCAGAAATAATAGTAAAATCACAATACTATAAACAATTCTGAATGAAACAATTCTGGGAATAAATGAATTAAACAGAATTTGAATGTTGATAGAACGTCAGTACTTTGAAACAAGATAAGATCAACATATTACAAGGATTTATGAGAAATATTTTTCAATTAAATAAAAAGAATAGTTTGAATTTTACATTAAAACTAACCAAGTTCCAAAAAATAATTATGTGTCAATTATGATTGAATTGAGAAGAAAATAAAGTGATTAATTCAGAAAAGAGAATTAATGTTAATCCAGAATAAATGCTAGACATTCACAATAGCATTTGAAGGAGTAGAGAAGACTAACAAAAAAGAGTGTAATATGCCAGAGAAGGAAAAAATTTGGAAGCAAAGAGACTAATTACCTATGAAACGAAAATGAAAACAGTTAATTAAGAGCGAAGTAGAACAACTCATACCAAACATATGGAGAAGATGATTTTGGACTAATAATAATAATAAAACCTATATGAAATGCAAAGAGAAGAAATACCACATGAAATATGATATAAATGAATTAATGTTAATGAATGCGAAGGCAGATTAATAACTTTCTAAGAGAAAGGAAAGAACCAAAATGTTTAAATAAAATGATCAATATAACAACCTGTATATCTAATGTAAAGATACAATGTTAAAAAATTAAATATAATATATTAAGACCATTCAAATAATGAATACGAAAGACTATTTATAAAGACCATGCTAATACTATGAGTAACCAGAAGAAAGTATAAAGAGAATTCAGATGAAGAAGAAAGAGAGTTACACTGTAAACAGTAACCAGAATTATTAAAAGAAAGGTTTTCAACCATAATTAAATTAAATATATCAGACAAGTTAAGAGTTTTGAGAAAATATATATGTAATGAGTATAATAATGATTATGAAGATTTATTAAGATAGAAAATGTGAGATAATCTGAGAGACTACGAAGTGGAGAATCCAAAGATATTTTTATTAGTCGAAAATGAGACTACTTTTTATTTATTTATTCGATGACTGACTGAAGATAATTCCAGCAGCATTATGTTTTTTGAGCAGGGATGGATATGCCCCTGTACTCAATTTATAGAAGTGGTGTATGGCCAGCAGAGAAGTAGCGTACAGTGCCCCTCTGATCTGCCCCAGCCCACGTGATAGGGAATGTTAGGGAATTAATATCCCAAGGATGCAACACGAAGTTGATATAGAAAGAAAATGTATTACAATTATAATATATCTCAGAAGACACTAACTATCCGAAAAGGATCAGTAGTAAAACAAATAATTATATATATAAAATTAATAAAACTCTAATATAAAAAAGTCGATATAAAAATGGAGAAGAAAATGAATTATAAGAAATGATGAAATTATCATAAGAAATTATTTCATCCATAAACATGTCTGAAATAATTACTTCTGGAGGAGAGCAATCTGTAGCGTGACAGATATAAGCATAATATTGAATGGCAATTGATCATTAGAATAATGAAGTTATAATATTTAAATTTGGAAGAAAGCATTAAGTTTAATATAAATAGATTAATTCATAGCAACTGTGGAAAGAAATCATTATTATAAAGAAAATACAAGTTAAAATAAAAAGAGTTACTAGTGATGAGTCATCCAAAACCAGTCTCATAACCAAAGGTTTTCAAGGTATAACCCAGGAAGGTAAAATAGTAAATAACAAAGCAGTACACAATATGACCAAACCCACAACGAGGGAGAATAAATAAAAGAGAAACCCTAAAATAAGCCAAGATCAACCAATACAGGTTGTGTATTTCTGAATTAAAGAAGAAGATGGAGAAGATCCCAAGAAACCTGATGGCATCAAGAACAGATGGAGAAGATACCAGTCCCAGAAGGCAGGAGAAAAGAAGACTGAAGAAAGAAGAAGAGGGCAGCATCCTGAAGAAGACGTCATGCTCTTATAAAAGACACCCAAATCCCTATATCCCCAAAATAAATATCTAAAAATAAAAGTATAACGAAATAAAAACCACATGTATACAAATTTAAGAGAGAGGAGTGTATAAAGTAAAAGTTTCCTGTGAACTAAGATGAAACAATAATATAGTACCCATGGAACAAATCTCCATTGAAAAAACGCTAACCAATTTATTATGTTAATAAGACTATACGACCATTTAGCATTAACATAATATATAAGTGAAAGTGAACCAGTGATAGTTTTGGGTATTATAAAAAATGAACCTTGTGTTTCATTCTTGGCAATCACAAACATTGGATGCAATGAAATATGCATTTTTCAATGACTTAAAATATGTATTGTGACAATATGTTGTTCATAAGACATGAATCTGTTTAAAATAACATTTTGTTTTACATGAAAAAAGAAAAACAGAGTTCATAATACCTTTTGAACAATTAATACTATTTATTTGTTAATGACAGGGTACAATTCCCCAAAGACAATGTAAAAGACGGTATAAAAACTGTAGAATCCTACTTATAATAATAGTTAGAAATAAGAATATAAATATAAGGTGTTTTTATGTATATAGTACAAGAATGTTTAAAAATGTATTAGATATAAGGCCATTTGTTTGGGTCTGAAACAACTAACATCAGAACTATAAAAATAGTTACCACTTGTAAATAGTAGAGAGTAATTAAGATGTTAGTTAGTACAAAACCTTTGTTGTAAACCATATTTCCATGTTGGAAATGGGAATTTTGTTGCAAAATGTCTGATTTGAAGACAACCATTTATTTAAAAAAAAAAAATATTCTTTATTCTGTTTGACTATTGTTTGTATTGTGGCCAATACTAGTTGTTTTTGTGTAATTTGAAAGCATGTTTAATTTATAATACTATTTGTAAAAGTCAGAGAGGGTATCACACATCATATATTGTTTGTAAATTATTTTGTAAGAAAAATTGTTAAAAAATCATAGGCCAAAAGAATGGAAACCAAACTTCATCAAAACAGAGAAATTGCTCATTTAAATGCAAATAAACAAAAGGGGTTTAGACAAAATAAACTTGAGATCATGCCATATAATTGCACATACCATTTAGAGAGATTTTAATAAATTATATTCAGAATTATAAATAAAAATGAGAATGACTAGACTCAGAAATTTAGACATGGGAGTCATATATTTCAGAATAATGTTTCAGAATACAACTAATTCAATTAATTACCAGAAAATAAGGGAATAGGAACCTTTTAATACAATATAGAATTATTAATATTAAATATAACTGATAAAATGGCTGAATTTATATAATGACAGGAAGTAAATTTTAATGTTTTGACTTCCAAACAGAGTATACCAAACTGAAAGTGAAATTACTATTTTTTGGACAGAAAACACTATAAAATGGCATTATTTAATCTGAAAATAACCAGAATGAACTGAAAGATTAATTTAAATCAAATCTAGTGAATAAAATTGACAAATAACCAAAGTATAGGCATTCATATAGTGAAAATGTAAAAGTGCATACAGGATGTGAAAAATATTTGAACAATGTTAAGGATAATATTATATGGGCTAAGAGTTTAATTGAAACTGGAGGAAACAGTTAGTTAATTGTTGGTAGTTGAACGGTTAACATGACATACCTTTGAAAACGTGAATAACCTAACCTATAATCGTCATACAAAGCGAGTGTATAGTGAGTTATTGTGAAATCGCGAGTGACTTGTAAAATACTTCTGAAACTATCATATTATAACAGAAACGATCAAGTAACACTCCATAACACAGAACAATATAAATCTACTCCGAAAAACACCATAAAACACTAGAAAACTGTATAATACATTAAACCAAATTAGTGACGGAATCGGAGAAAGTGTTTGAACTAATAATTATACAGATACACTAAATACAACCCAGAATCACTACACCAGTCACTACACAACATATAACAAGAGATTTGCGGACACGAGAACAGAAATATTGCGTCAAAATACATTATTTGGAATGCAGCAGCAACGAGCAACATTTTCATCGACTTGACGGCAGCCATCTTTCTTTGACAATTCCAGTGCCTCCTCTTAGTTCAACAGCTGTTGGGTGAAAACAATTATTATATTTACAAATTATTATTCAATGTCTGTGTTTATTAATAACTATTAATTTGATTGTAACGTTATACTTTTTAAATATTAGCCCGATTTCTCTGACTTTGGTAATAACTGGCTGTTTAAAGAACCCTATATAATTTTTATAACATATACTTGTAACTTTTTTCGATATCCTGAGAATCGATACTAATCGATAAGAGTCAATATTGCTGTTACTTAATAAAACATTAATACTTTTCAATACTTAATAGTTCTTTATTTCTTCAATAATACTAATTACCAATAATATAATTCTAATTGATAATCTACAAGGACTTTACCACCCGTAAGTGAAGATAACCTAAAAAATAGAAAGGTAAACAAATATCGATTGGTTTACAGACAGTCTTATGAGTGGTGATAGATTATTTAAATTATACTAAAACTTTAATAAAAATTTTCAGAAGAGCATTACACTGTTTAAAACTTCACAGCCCTATATTAATTAATTGATCCTAATTAATTAATTAATAAAATTAAAATTTTTTTTTATTATTATTTTTTTTATAAACAATTTTTTTTTAATTTTCTTCAAAACAATAATTTTTGTTTTGAAACTTTCGGTGAAGCTGAGCATATATATTTCTTCATCAACTTTACGCTACTCGACCGGTCTTGCTACCATTGGGCCTCGACCAGCTGGGAAACTTAAGGAAGTGTTTCAGGCCAGTAAGACGTCGAGAGCCACACCAATTAAACACCTTACAACTTACAGATTCACACATCAATCTTATTTATTTTATTACAAATTGAATAGTCCAAACAGAGGGGCTTGATTACATCGGAGTCGAACTTCACAATCACAATCTCTTATATCATCAACACACTTACACTAATATTTATTTTATTACAATATATATATATTGCTACGACAGCACAGAACAATCTACGCGTTTATCGAATGCGCCAGAAAGATCTCGACGTAAGCGTGTGGTGTACGTGCTACTAAACGCATGTTGCGAGAATTTTCTCGACTTTGCCAGCCTTCGCTCGGGCGCTCGGACTGTGTCAAGGCCGCAGCAATTACGTAGTTCGTGAGATAAGACGCAGTTTGGAAGCTTCTGGTGTGTCTGCGTAACTATAAATACATCGCGTCGCGGCTTTAGTTTTCAGTTCAATGCGAGATTTTTGACTGTGCGGTTCGAGAGTATTAGTGCGATATATTTACAGAGCGGTTCGAGTTATTACGGTGTACGTTCAAGTAGTTATTAGTGAAGTGTTGCGTTTTATATTCGGACGGTATAATTGTAATACAGTTGAGTTTTAATATTAGTGGACACTTTATTGCGTATGAACAATTTCATTTGATTTGTTGTAGACACTGTGTTGTTAATTACGAACTGTTTTACTATAACAATTAAAGGTGTGATTAGTGACTTAATTGGTGTCTTGTACTTATTTTGTTTCCACTGTACCTACGACGATGGAGTAGACCGTCGTAACAGTGGTGTCAGAACTGGATAGAACGGTCAACAGTGGAAACAGTGGATACTTTGTACAAGACGAGCGTAATTCGTAATTAATCAAAAAACAATGGATGCCAGTCAGATGATGGAAAATTTCCAGGCGCTGTTGTTGCAGACAGAAGAAAGACGACAGGAGGCGGAAGAAGCAGAAAGACGACAAAAACAAGAACGAAGACAAGAAAGAGAAGAAGCTGAGGAACGTCAGAAAGCACTAATGCTAGAAACAGAAGAAAGACAGGATGAAAAACGTAAGCAAGAAGCAGATAAAACGGAAGCTCTCTTTGAAGTTATGCAGAAACAGTTGCAAGAACACACTACCGCAGAATTGGGTCTCCTACGTGGTGACGTAGGTGAATTACGAGGTGAGCTCAACAATCAGATTACCAGAATATCTGACGTAGAAGAATCCATGTCAAATAAAATAGCTAAAGTAGAAAAATCTGTCTTGACTGTTGAAGAATCGATGTCTACAAAAATATCTGTTATAGAAGAATCTGTTTCAAATAAAATATCTGCAGTAGAAAACTCAATGGCAAACATAAGAGAACAAATTAAAATTGAAGTTGAACAGTGCATGAAGATTCAACCAAAACAAATTTCTGAACAGACTGTACCAGTGATCAAGACAGAAAAATACACAGAAAATAAGTTAACAGAGAAAGTCACTTTGCCTGCAGTAGGGACAGTTCATGTCAAAGCTCCAACCTTTGACGGAAGCACTCACTGGGCAACGTACCTCCGCCAATTTGAAGCTGCTGCATGTACAAATAATTGGACAGAAAAAGACAAGGCTGTTTCACTTGTTCTTGAATTAAAAGGACCCGCGGCAGAACTACTACAGAAAGTGCCACCTGACAGCCAGAACACCTATGCCGAATTGATAAAAGCTCTGGAATTACGGTATGGTGATAAACATTTGCGAGATGTGTACTGCACCCAGTTGAGAGCAAGGCGACAGCATTCCGGGGAAAGTCTTCAAGAGTTTGAAGCAAGTATCGACAGACTAATTAGACTGGCCTATCCTGAAGCGCCAGAAGATTTTCGAACGCGTTTTGCGATGCAGACATTTACTGCCGGTGTCCGAGATAACGAACTACAGCAAGTGTTACGAATGGCAAGACACCAGAACCGTACGGACGCCCTGGTACATGCTTTGCAATTTGAGGCCGCCAAATCAGCGTCTGGTTGGACAAGTCATAAAGTGCGCGAGCTAAAAGATCGCGACGGCACAGACGATGAGGAAGAAGAACAAGGAACAGAGACTCGACGGTCGATGCCACAGAATAAAATAAGAAAGGATGGAAGACCGAAGTGTTATCGATGTGGGAAACCTGGACATCTACAACGAGATTGTCGGGTTAGAATTCAGCAGCAGGGAAACGAGCAATAGTCGGTGCAACGGGGCGTGTGCTGACTAACTGGAGGAATGAAGCCCCTAGAGAATACGCAATTTCTACGCTTCAGAAAAACACCGGGAGCTTGGTAGTTACTGGATTTGTTCAAGAAAGGCCAACCTCGATTACAGTTGACACAGGTGCAACAGTTTCTATTGTGCGCCCCGACGTGGTGAAAGATCTCAAGCCAATCTGGTGCTCTTGCAGCTTGCGAACAGCTACTGGACGGCCTGTAAAAGTATATGGAAAAGTGGAGATACACCTACGCCTCGGTAGACTTGAGTTTAATCATCAAGTACTTGTTGCAGACATTGTGGATGAAGCAATTCTTGGTGTGGACGTTATGAACGCATACGGATTTATAGTCGACTTCAAAAACAATGTCTTGAGAATCGGAGGCGAAGAGGTAATGCTATCAACAATGACGACAGCAGAAAAATCGATGGACGTCATAAACCAAGTGGCCGTAACTGTTCCGCCAAACTCCGAAAAGATCATCATGGTTAGAACTGCGGTAGATACTAGGGGCAATCAGTGCTCTATATTCGAACCTCAGGTAGTCAGCACACTGGGCATACTAATTGCCAGAAGTTTAGTAAAACCTGACGAAACTGGAAATGTACCTATTAGAGTGGCGAATATTTTGGATCAAGCTATCACTTAACAAAGCAATACACTCCTAGGCAAATTGACTCCTGCGGCCTGGGTAGCCGGAATAACGCAACGAAGACCCAGTTCTTCGGATACTTCTAAATTACCAGAGGAACTGCAAGAATTATTGAACAGATCTTCTAACGACCTCTCAAGTGGTGAGGTAAAAGAACTCGGACAGTTTTTACAGGAATTGAAAGATTGTTTTGCAGTTCGGGGACAGTCACTGGGAAGAACCTCTCTTGTGCAACACCGCATCAATACCGGGGACACAACACCGATACGCCAACCTCCTCGAAGGCCTCCATTATCTAAACAAGAGGAGATGTCTCGGTTAGTACAGGACATGTTGACAGAGGGAGTAACTGAACCTTCGTCAAGTGCTTGGTCTTCCCCTGTAGTGCTGGTAGCGAAGAAGGATGGTGGATTGCGTTTCTGCGTAGACTACCAGAGGTTAAATGACGTTACAAAGAAAGACTGCTATCCATTACCTCGCGTTGACGATACACTCGACACGTTGTCCGGAGCACAGTGGTTTTCCACATTGGACCTGAAGAGTGGATATTGGCAAGTGGGTCTTCATCAAGAAGACAAGGAAAAGACCGCTTTCTCGACCCCAAGTGGCTTATTCCAATTTAACGTCATGCCATTTGGACTCTGTAATGCACCGGCAACATTTGAGAGATTGATGGACCTGATACTCCGAGGCCTGACGTGGAAAACTTGCCTTGTTTACTTAGACGATGTCATGGTGATCGGGAAGACTTTCGAAGATCATTTGGAAAACCTTAAGGAAGTTCTAACTAGAATTCACGGTGCACAACTGAAGCTGAGCCCGAAGAAGTGTTCTCTATTCCAGAAGGAAGTACAGTATTTGGGCCATCTGGTTTCGGCAGCGGGCGTTAGCATGGATCATAATAAAGTAGACACCGTAAGAGACTGGCCAGTTCCGAAGAATAAACACGAAGTTCGGAGTTTCCTGGGGTTATGCTCATATTACCGACGTTTTGTGAAAGGCTTCGCTACTATTGCTAAACCACTACATGAGTTAACGGAAAATAAACGAAACTTCCAATGGTCGAGAGAGTGTGAACAAGCATTTAGAACGTTGAAGATTGCATTATGTTCGCAGCCAATTCTCGCTTTTCCAGCTTCCGAAGGGAAGTACATCGTAGACACAGACGCAAGCAATACTGGTCTAGGAGCAGTTTTGTCTCAAGTGCAGAACGGTGAAGAACGAGTAATAGCGTATTACAGCAAGACGCTTTCTAAACCAGAGAGAAATTATTGTGTTACAAGAAGAGAGTTGTTGGCAATTTTCAGAGCTTTGGAGCACTTCCATAAATACCTCTATGGGAGAGAGTTTTCACTATGTACCGACCATGCTGCACTTGCATGGCTCTTGAGATTTAAAAATCCGGAAGGACAGTTGGCAAGGTGGCTCGAACGTCTGCAAGAGTACAACTTCAAGGTACAACATCGGCGGGGGCGGCTGCACGGTAATGCAGATGGCTTATCACGAAGACCATGCCCGGAAGATTGCCGACATTGCCACAGAAAGGAAGGACAAAACCCAAGCGAACATGTTCAAGCCATCACTGTAGATTTCCTGGCTGATGGCTGGACAACACAAGACTGTCGACAAGAACATATGACTGATGAAGACATTGGACCGATCTTGACAGCAAAAGAGGAAGGTCGCCGCCCGGATTGGCAAGATATCTGCCATCGTTCCGAAGTGCTGAAGGGCTACTGGGCACAATGGGAATCTCTCACCTTAGAAAACGGATTGCTGAAAAGGGCTTGGGAAAGTGCTGATGGACGAGACGTGGTCATGCAGTTGATAGTTCCCCGAAGTAAAGTGCAGTCTGTTTTGAAGGAGATGCATGATGGAACATCTGGAGGCCATCTTGGCGTTAACAAAACCCTTGACAAAATACGGAAGCGATTCTATTGGCTTCATCTTCGCCACGATGTAGAGGAATGGGTTCGGACGTGTGAAATATGTGCTGCAAGCAAGGGCCCACAAACCAGAAGCAGGGGAAAAATGAGACAGTATAACGTTGGACAACCTTTCGAGAGAATTGCCATAGACATTGCTGGACCATTCCCAGTTACTGACGATGGAAACCGGTACATCATGGTTGTAGGTGACTACTTTACTAAGTGGGTGGAAGCATACGCAATTCCAAATCAGGAGGTTACCACTGTGGCAAAGCAGTTAGTTCACAACTTCTGTTGCCGTTATGGAGCCCCTATGGAAATCCATATGGATCAAGGGAGAAATTTCGAATCAGGAGTGTTTAAAGAATTATGCCGTCTACTGGGAATTCGACAGACCAGGACAACGCCTCTGCATGCTCAGTCGGACGGGATGGTTGAGAGATTCAACAGGACACTTGAGCAGCATCTTTCGAAAGTTGTTGACGAGAACCAAACAGACTGGGACCAACGTATACCACTATTCCCTATGGTGTATAGGTCATCAGTACATGACACAACCGGCATGACTCCAGCAAAATTGGTGTTTGGGCGGGAGATTCGTCTTCCTGGGGACTTGATGTTTGGATCACCTGAGACTCAGTCCCAAGAGCCAAAGAACTATTCCTCGCAATTAGAAAACCAACTGCGAGAAATGAATCGCTTGGTAAGAGGACGGCTCAAGATTGCCAGTGATAAAATGAAAACTCAGTATGACATTCGCAGCAATAGTGTGGGTTTCCAAGAAGGAGATCAGGTCTGGTTGTTCAATCCAAAGCGCCGTCGTGGTCGCTCACCTAAGCTTCAGTCTAACTGGGAAGGACCCTACACTGTAAAAAAAAGGATTAACGATGTTGTTTATCGGATTCAACAGGAAGGACAGCGAAAGTTCAAGGTCGTCCACCTAGATCGCCTGGCTAAATACAAATTTAGAGACGCTTTGCCAGTTCGGGACAAACAGGCTTAAGGAGGGGGCAGTGCTACGACAGCACAGAACAATCTATGCGTTTATCGAATGCGCCAGAAAGATCTCGACGTAAGCGTGTGGTGTACGTGCTACTAAACGCATGTTGCGAGAATTTTCTCGACTTTGCCAGCCTTCGCTCGGGCGCTCGGACTGTGTCAAGGCCGCAGCAATTACATAGTTCGCGAGAGATAAGACGCAGTTTGGAAGCTTCTGGTGTGTCTGCGTAACTATAAATACATCGCGTCACGGCTTTAGTTTTCAGTTCAATGCGAGATTTTTGACTGTGCGGTTCGAGAGTATTAGTGCGATATATTTACAGAGCGGTTCGAGTTATTATGGTGTACGTTCAAGTAGTTATTAGTGAAGTGTTGCGTTTTATATTCGGACGGTATAATTGTAATACAGTTGAGTTTTAATATTAGTGGACACTTTATTGCGTATGAACAATTTCATTTGATTTGTTGTAGACACTGTGTTGTTAATTACGAACTGTTTTACTATAACAATTAAAGGTGTGATTAGTGACTTAATTGGTGTCTTGTACTTATCTTGTTTCCACTGTACCTACGACGATCGAGTAGACCGTCGTAACAATATATATATATATATATAACATTTAATATTTATAACTAAATTTACCCCAAGATGTTATTTTTCCTTATTTGGAACATGTTTCGAGAGCTCCTGTTCTCTCATCTTCAGCCTTTGCCATCTTGTTTCTGGTGAAGTATTTGTGTGTTGGCTGTTGGATGTTATTAAGGTTGTTTGTTGGTCTTTGGTCTTTTAAAGTTGTATTATTGTGTGCGGTTGTGGTATATGTTTTTGTATTTTGTGTATTTTCGATGTTGAGTGCTTTGAATATTGTGTCATGTTTTGTATTTGTTCTGGTATTAGTTTGTTTTGTGTTTTGTGTTTTATGTTTGTATATTTGTAAATTTTCCCAAATGTTCATTATGGTGCCTTTGTGTGGTATACAAATGTAAATTTACAAATATACAAACATAAAACACAAAACAAACTAATACCAGAACAAATACAAATCAATACAAAACATGACACAATATTCAAAGCACTCAACATCGAAAATACACAAAATACAAAAACATATACCACAACCACACACAATAATACAACTTTAAAAGACCAAAGACCAACAAACAACCTTAATAACATCCAACAGCCAACACACAAATACTTCACCAGAAACAAGATGGCAAAGGCTGAAGATGAGAGAACAGGAACTCTCGAAACATGTTCCAAATAGAAAAAACATCTTAAGGTAAATTTAGTATAAATATTAAAGTATTATATACATCAAGAAACGGACTGTAGCAGAAAGTGATTGAAATATATATATATTATAACTTAACCCTTTCGTCTCTTTTTAATTCGCCTCAACATGGAAGCGTCAAATTATAATTAACGTGTATCAACGTTAAGTCCCACTGTTGTGAGTGCCAATTTATAACTTAATCCTTACGTCTTCTCTTTATTTAGGATATATAATGTGTGTTTTGTTGTGATTTATGTATTAAGTGTGTAATTATAATTTTCTCGTTCAAGCCTAGCCCGCGTTTGAAGAGAAGAGAGGGAATTCTTATCGGTTTCTCATTCTCTTTAATACAACAGCAGTCCACGAGTAGCGCTGTGGTTCACAGACAGCTGAAAATTGTAGGTTAGTTACCCGTGTACAATAATTCCTACATTACACTCTCTACTTATATTACAACTTGTTCACACTACACTAAATATTATATAAATGAGAAGATATCATTAAATTCTGAAAGGATTCTTTATTATGATTTTTATATTTCTTGACAACAACGTTCTTCCTTTACGGAGAGACAAAAGTCGATAGTATTAGAAGTAATCGATTATCGATCAGATTCAGGGTTATATATTATTTTAATTATGATTTTAGATTTCTTTAAACACAGGGAGTGAAGGTTCTTTCAACTATTGGTAAGGTCAGAAAATGCATAAATAGGGTTACAAGGTATTACAATATAGTATTAAGTTCTTATTAAATATTATTTAAAATAAGTGTATTTTTACCGTCCGCTGGAATTGTTACTTGGTAAGGCAGTGTACAGCTAACCTCGTCGTAGTGTTTAGTCAATAACAGAATGCAGATGAATTAATCCTCACCAGTCTCACTCCAAGTTCGAAATAAAAGTTGAATTCTTGGTCCTGGGATGATGCAGAAATGCCGCTCCTTTTGTTCACCAATGTCAGAGTTTTGTGGTTACGTGTTTCAACGTATATCGTGTCCAACTACGCTTTTTCTATTGAATTGTGGAAAATGACGTTCAAGTATAATTTTGTGTTTTGTTTTCATTGTAGCGTGTCAATTTTTGGGTACTTTTATTTTTACTGTATGGGATAGGTACATTCTTATTTATTTCGTTTTTGTGCGGGTTTTTCTAAAAAATTATTGTGCAACGTTATGTCCATTAATACAGAACTCATGGCCAGTAGAACAGTTTGAAACAAAGCAGTAAGACGCAGTTGTTATTGTGTAACGCGGCGAGCGAAGAATTTACCCCCTTCAGAATTCTCAGAAATCCGTACTTGTGTAGCAGCACACAGACGCAACGGTACAATCATAAGCTCGAGTGACGCATCCAGCCACAAAACCGGATGTCTTGGAGCGAGTAAAATTCAGCAACGTGCTTTTGAGCGGCAGGAAGTAATGTTTAAGTGCGGCCTCTCCCATGACGTCAGCCTGTGCCTAATTGAAATCGTTGACCATGTTAACCCAAAAAACTACAGGGACTAAGCTACAGTGACGGAAGATACGATCATGAGGCAGTGAAGTTTCCGCTCTGCCTGAGTGTTTTGGAGGGAGGCATGTTGGTAACGCTCTCCCCAGTCGACTAACAACCTACGCCGCGCGTGGCTGCTATCAGTTTTGTGCCCGGGCAAAATTTCATATTTTTTCATAAGTCGGCCGACAAAATAATTATGTGAGTCTCCAAAACATAGATTACAGTGCCTCTAGTGACGATGAATAACTATTGAACTTGATTAAAGGCTACCAGCTTATAAAAATCCGGAGTATGAACGACTGTGGAAAACGCAACACGTGGTCGGGTAATACGACGCCACACACGTAATGTTACATATTAAAGACTTGTCATTGATTTTACATAAAAATGAGGGGTTTTGGTATTAATACGGGGTGTTAAGAATGTGAGTATTGAGTGAGCAGGCTGGGCTATTTTAAAGTACGTAAGTAGTAGAAGTTAAGCATAGTACGTAAGCTGTAGGAGTTACACAATTTCTAAAACATGTAAACCTATAAATATGAAATTGGAAATTTTATAAATGGAAAACTTATGAAGTCAATATTTCTGATTAATAAACAAAAATAATTTCTCTTCCAAAAAATTGAGGGTTTCTTTCAAAACCTTAGTTCGTTTTATGTGCTGTCAGAGTTCGTCGAACGAAATGGGTTTACCTCCACTACACGATCCGGCCAGATCATAGACAAAAGGTAAGTGGGAGATTGAATTTGAATAAAATATAAATATTAAATGAAGAGTAAGAGTTACATCATTCTTTATAATATTGGATTATATAACTCTATTCAGGTAGTTATTTCTCTGCTGTGGTTGATTAATTAAGTTAATAATTACTCATTATATTGAGTTTTATTATTAGAGTTCGTCCTTTAGATTTTTCGACAATTTTCATGTACAGGTTTATGATTATTCGGTTATATAAGATGGTCGAATGTCAGTGAGCCATACTATGGTGATTTATTACTAACTTAATTTGTTTCCCAATTGTATTGTTTTAATTTAATTTGATCAATTCTTTTCTGAGTGGATCCAAACTAATCCGTCTTCGTTCATGGATAATTATTCAATAATCGAATCAACAAATTTTATATCTCTCGTCGTCCTTGACAACCATCCTGTCTCCTCTTATTGGATATTATATATTATACTATAACCATTATCATACAATGTTCTTACACTCATCAAAATAATCCTTTACTAAATTTACATTATACGGTATCCTATTATAATTTTACATATTGTTTGTTACCAAATTTTATACATTTTGCTGTCGTTTCCTCTTAATCTACTTACTCTAACAAGTATTACTTTCTTGTTACTAAACATTGCCTTTTGGTATCATTGCACTATTGCATTTTGAGATTTTATTTAAATTGAATTTATTTATCTGTTATCAGCAATTATTATTAACTTCTCCTAACTCATTATATTCTATTTAGTATTTTTTTTACAAATTTCTTTACCTAACCTTTCTGACCTGACTTACTATACAATGTTACTGGTTTTAGGCCCATCATTCCATTTTTATCTGCTTCTGATTTTAATTCGTTACTACTTGCATTATTATAGAATCCTTCATTTGTTTATGATATGATTACACTAAACCCTTTTGTATCTCATTAACAATTATAGCCTTTCTGGCCAAGTTTACCATTATAATCAGCCTACTAACTAAGTACATGCATACAAACATTTAACTATATAAAGTTTAACAACAGCTCTATAATGATATATTGATAACACATAAAATGAAATTAATATTAGTTAATTGGTATTCTATTAAAAGAATTGCTCCACTTGCTACACACAAAAAATAACATAACTATCATGATAATACAGTAGAAGCCCGATATAGCACGGTTGTCGGGTGACACGCTTTCCCCCGCGTTATAGGCATAACCGCGGTATATCGGAAGGTGACCTGTACAGTGAAAAATGATGGGGAGGGAGGACCGGGAAAAAGGCTACAGCATAATGCACTACTATATACTGTACGTAAATTACGTCACCAAATGTAGAAATAAAAAATAAGAAAACTGTATTTTAATCCAATACGTATTTTAATCTATTTTAATCCAATGGAATATAAAATACACTATTTATACATTGCTCACTCGACCTACTGTAGGCCTAATTGTTGGTCTTAAAAAAGTCTGTAATTGTTGTTTGACGGGATAATGCACAGCGTTTCTTTTCCGCGTATTGTTTTATAAACGCAAGGTGCAGCAGATGAACATTATTAGATTCACTTTGCCTCTTCATCCACGAAATTACTTTGTTTATGTGTATTATCACTTCACTAACATTTGGAATAACTTCTTTCACTTCCACCCCATTTTCATTTCCATCATCATCATCGTCTTTTTTTTCTTCGCAATTTGTATTTCGGACTGCATCGATGATATCTTTATCTCCTATACATTGTGTAACAGGCTCACCGTTGTCAACTTCTGCCCAGTCATTCAAGTCATCTAGAGTGAAGTTGCAATGCAGAGCACTACTCGCAGACTGTACATCACTATTAGTGAATCCGGCAACAGAGCAATTTCCATCGGCGATGTTTTATTCAAAGGAACATTTCTTCCAGCAATTCTGAATCGTAGCCTTACTAATACTTTCCCATCCAAGACCTACTGAATACGCAACTGTTTTCAGGTTTATTGACTTAAGGTAAATTTCCATTTCCTAATCAGAATTCACTATAGCACTCAGAAGTTCACGGCGGTAATGCGCTTTAAATGCTTTTATGATGCCTTGATCTAATGGCTGGATCAGTGCTGTAGTGTTTTTCGGCAAGAACATGACTCCGATTTTCCCATCTCTTGACTGTAGCATATCAGCAGGTGGATGTGCTGGACAGTGGTCAAGGGTCAGTACAGCTTTTTCTTCGAGGTTGAGTGACCGCAGGTGGCTTCTCACAGATGGAACAAATTCTTCATGGAACCATTTACTGAAAATATCACTTGTCATCCAAGCATTTTTTGTATTACGATATGTGATGGGTAATGACACCATGTTAACATGTTGAAAGCATCTAGGATTTCGGCTTTTCCCTATACAGAGAGGTTTAACTTTGTGGCTGCCTGATTTATTTGTGGCAAACAGGAGGGTAACTCTATCCTTACTTATTTTTAATCCAGATTTATTTATTGAATTATTCGCATCCAGAGTTCTGGTAGGAAGCATTCGAAAATACAGAGCAGTTTCATCACAGTTATACAATTGATGGTCATTTAAATCGTTATCGATCATTACTTTGTTTAATGCCTGAGGAAAAAGTGCTGCAGCTTCACTGTCACATGATCGTGCTTCCCCTTCAATGCTTATCTGGCTTATACCATGACGAGATTTCCATCGCGAAAACCACCCATCAGATGCATTAAAGTCACTGTTGCCATGTAAATCACTATGGAATTTCACAGCGTGAGCTCTGATAACTGGTCCTGACAGTGGCACACCTTCACTTCGTTTTATTAAAAACCACCTGTACAGACACTCATCTAGTTCACTATCCTTACCTACTTTGGTCTTTTTTCTTTGCAACCCCATTTCACTTTCAACTGTGTTCACAAAACTTTTAAGTTTATCTTCTTCCTTCATCCACCCTCTAATTGTTCCTTCTGGGATGCCACACTCACGTGATAAACTTGCCTTTGACTCTCCGTTCTTCACACGATCAATTATTTTGAGTTTATCACTCACAGAATATGCTTTTATTTTCTGCGACATCACAAAACTCTACACTATGCGAATTTATGACAAAGACTATACACTTTGATAAGATAATATCAGAGTACGATCTTATACTGTACTGTAATATGAGGGAGAGAAGGGATTTAGTTGGCTGCTTGCCTTGGCATGAATTCTTAGAAACGTAGAGACTGTAAATAGCTCGGGCAATTGTTTATGTCTACAGGTACACTTGAACTGGCAATTCTGGCTGTTGTTTACAACGCCGTTTCCAACAACAAGCCTTTGTTTACAATAAACGCAACGCATTCCAATGTTGTGGCTATGGAAGTCACGATAAACAATTCATAATTTACTCACTCTCTACAAGTAAGAATTTTCGCTAATAACGGGCGACATACTCTTCACCGCGTTATATCCGAATCCGCGGTATATCGGACCGCGCTATATCGGGCTTCTACTGTAATACAACATGATCCAACGTAATAACAGGTACATTTTTATGAAATAAATCATGTAATAATTAATCATTCTCCTCTCATTTAAATCATCAATTATTATAAAACTGTCTAAGTTAGTTTTTACATTATTTGTCAATGTCTATCGTTTACACCTTTCACTGAACATTGAAGTTTGTATTTATTAACATTATTAATTTTTTTTCTTTCTACCTTGTATTCTTATTGAGGGATTATTCATTTATTCAATAATGGGTTGTGTTTATGACCTTTTACTAATATGGATAATTATTATTTTTATTTTAAACCTTATAAACTTATTTATGTAACGTAGGGGACCATATTTTCGTTATGTTACAATATATATATATATTTCGACAACACATTGAAGTAATTTTTGCACATAGGATTAATAAGTGTGTGTTTTATAAATCAATGAGTCTATTATTGGAGGTATTAATTATCATTTATTGCACACCAAATTAATACTGGTTCATATGATATATTTTAGACATACACAAATTAAATGAATTCTGACTACTGTTTGAAAAATCACAATCAGAATGATCACTGTTGCACACCACTATATAAAAATTATTCCGATTAGCGCTTTCAAGCTTCACAGCCCATCGTCAGATCGAAATAGACAGGAAATATGTAAAAACAAACACTTCACCCCTCTCCCCCACCCTGCTCACACACAACAAGCTATAAATTAATGACCCTTCCTCACCCCCTAAACCCTGTCCCACCATCTGTACAGTTACATATTTTTCTAGCAAATTCCTTGTGTTTCAGTGTTTTGTGTGTGTGTGTGTGTGTGTGTGTGTGTGTGTGTGCATCCTTTTAAACTACCCTCTTCCTCTCCACACACATGGGTCAGTCACACACCCTTATTTTAAAATAACCAATTAGTACTATGCAATATAATTCTTAATCTTATCTATCTGTCCTCTCTCATTTACTTCTTAATCATGTTATAAAATATTTCTTCATTATCAAATTTAATTTTAATATTAATTAAACTGTCTAACCCTTTTTCTCTTTCTTTCAATATTTCTAACTCCTCTCTAAGCTTCCTTTCAACTGTGTTATTTACTACTTTTACAATTTCGTATTCTTCCAAAGGATTAACAAACTTATGGTTGTCTTCTATGAAATGTCTTGCATATAACGAATTGGTTGTTCTATTACCTTCTCCACGTCTGTGGTCAGACGACCTGCATTCGAATTTCCGTCCTGTCTCACCTAGGTACACTTTGTTGCAGTCTTTACATTTTAATTTATAAATTCCGCTTTTCTGTAATACTGGAATTTTTTCTATATTCTTATTCCTTATCTTATCAAATACCGTTTCACATTTTTTAATAGCTATATCTACTCCATATTTATTAAAACATTTTATAATTTTTCTAGTATGTGAACCTATGTATGTCAATGACCCTGCATAATTCTTTAGTTCTGGTTCTATTTTAGCTTTTTGTATGTTAACCCTTTTCATAACTTTATCCACTATGTTGGTGTTATAATTATTATTCCTTACAATTCCCTTTATCGTTTTTAACTCCCTATCTTTTGATTCGGTCTCTTTTAAACACTTCTGAGCTCTGTAACAAAATGAATTGATTGCCGCCATTTTATATCTATATGGGTGGTAAGACTCTCTTGGTATAATTATATCAGAATACGACTCTTTCCTAAATATCCCAAACTGTAGTTTCTCATTATCTTTAATTTCTATGTTGAAATCTAAGTAATTTATTTTCTTACCTCCTATCTCTTCTTTAAATTGTAATTTTTTATCCTTATTATTTACCTCATTTATAAACTCATGCACTTCTTCTATGCTTCCTTCTCAAATTACTAATACATCATCAACGTATCTAGACCATAATTTTATATTGTCTTTATACTTAGTGGAAGTTATTAATTGCTTTTCAAAATCATTCATGTATATTTCAGCAAGAATAGGGGATAATGAAGACCCCATAGGTAAACCTTTTTTCTGTATATAAAACTTGTTATTAAACCTAAAATAGTTCTGATTTACACATTCTTTAATTACTTTCATCAACTACTTTTTATACCTGTATTCTCCCATATTATTATCGTTTATTAACTTAATAACTTTATTTACTGTGATATTGGTAAACATGTCCTTAACATCCAGTGATATCAATTTTGTATTTACATTAATCCTAATATTTTCTAATTTTTCTATCAATTTTACATTATTCTCTATGTTGTATTTTGTCCCAAATTCATATTTCTCTTTCAGTACTCTGCTAACTTCCTTTGATAATTTATAAATAGGTGCATTAATAAAAGAAACAATCGGTCTAATTGGTTTTCCTTCTTTATGTATCTTAACCTGACTTTTAAAAGTTGGTGCTGTTGGATTACTTTCCAATAAATACTTTTTCTTATTTTCTTCTATAAATGTTATCTGTTTCATCATTTGTTTTATCCTTGACTGGTACGTACTTGTATAATCATACTTTATTTCCTCGCATGGTCCTTCCCTTATAAATTCTTCCGTTTTCTTTATGTATTCGTTCTTTCTCAGTAGTACCATTGTATTTCCTTTGTCCGCCTTCGTAAAATAAAGTTATTAAGTTAATAAACGATAATAATATGGGAGCATACAGGTATAAAAGCAGTTGATGAAAGTAATTAAAGAATGTGTAAATCAGAACTATTTTAGGTTTAATAACAAGTTTTATATACAGAAAAAAGGTTTACCTATGGGGTCTTCATTATCCCCTATTACTGCTGAAATATACATGAATGATTTTGAAAAGCAATTAATAACTTCCACTAAGTATAAAGACAATATAAAATTATGGTCTAGATACGTTGATTGTAGCGGGTCAAATTTTGGGTGTTTTTATTTTAACCGTTTGGGGCATTTATATATTTTTATTCATTTCGTTTTCGGTTGGGAGCCTTATAAAATATTGCGAAATAACTGTATTATTGTGCAACGTATTTGTCAGTATAACAGAACAGTGAAACAAAGCAGTAAGGCGCAGTTGTTGTCGAGGAATGCGGCAGAGAATTCGCGCCACCCTAAAAATTCGCAGAAATCTGTACTGGTGTGGCAGTGCACACACGTCACTACTCGCGCATGAGCGCCTACCCAAGCGATGGTAAAAAACCAAGATGGCTAGAGAGGATAATATTCATCGCCTTCTCCAAAACTTTGCGGAAGTGCTGTTTTAAGTCCCACCCACTTTTATGACATTAGCCAGTGCCTAGTTGAAATCGTCTGCTATCGTCATTCCAACAACTACATGACTAGCATGAGTCGAAACTGTGACGACTACATACAAGGCATTGATGTCCGTCGTCTTGACTAAAATGCTCCTGGAGTGGGGAACTGAGAGACGCAGTCAGTCTTTGGTCGACTCTCGCCTGTGCAGGCCGCCCGTCAACCGGGCTCAGAAACAAATTTTTTTTTTAAACTGATATAACAGTGAAATAGCCGAAAAAGTTTATGTGACCGCGGTCGGGAAAAATGTAAAACAACATTAAACACCTTTTGGGACATTTCACACGAAATTAGCAAAGAAATGGATGTGCGCGAAGACCACGTGGCCGGGGGTTATTTCGTCTACTGAAAGTGTAAGGGTTGGGGTTTTATCAAGGTATGGGGTATCAAATAAATTAAAATTAATTTAAGTGAAAATGGCAGGCTGGGCTCTCTTGTTTAATGTATGTAAGTAGTAGAAAATAAGAATAGTACATAAGACGTAATGATTACACAACCTGTAAAATCATAATATTTTAAAGTATGTAAAATCTATATTTGGAGGAAAAGTAAAAAATTCAAATCTGTCAAATGATTTTAAAATAAAAGGAAAAGTTAAATTCTCTTCATTCAAAATGGGTATTCAGAATTATTTCGTAACCTCACACTGTTTCTGATCTCGCTTATAGGAGAACTCTGGGGGGACCCTTAGGAACAAAGGTAAGTAGAAGTGAATTAAATGTATAAATAAGTGGGTTTTTATACAAATGGCGGCCCGAACAATGACATTATATAAAATAATTATATAAATAAGCCAGAAGTCAGAAACAGAGTGGGTATCGAAAGAGTATAAAATACGTAAAATAAGGTTATGTTGTAACTACACGTGGTAGAAAATTTTACAATAATTTTAGATATGATATGAATATATAATATTTATTATACGAAAACATTTTAAAGAAATAGAAATATTTAAACAAAAGTTAAAATGGCAGATAATAACGAAATAATAAAAATGATGCAGATGTTTTTTAACCAACAATTTAGTAAACTAGATGAGAAATTTAGCGAACAGAAAAACGAAATTAGAAATGTCCAAAATAATCTTAACGTGCAATTTGATGAAGTGAAAAAAGAAATTCAGGAACAAAGCTGTATTTATGATAAGAAATTGAGTGATCTAGAGACGCGGTTAGGCGAAATAGAATTAGAAAATGAGAAAGTAATAAACAAATTAAGATCGAACAAAGATGACAGAGTAAGTAGTAGTGGAAATGATAATTTAAATAATGAGTTGACAAGTAGAATTAGAAAATGAGAAAGTAATAAACAAATTAAGATCGAACAAAGATGACAGAGTAAGTAGTAGTGGAAATGATAATTTAAATAATGAGTTGACAAGTAATAACAATGATAATACAAATAAAAATGTGGTGTTAGAAAATGATGGTGTAGATGTTGAGAGTGATAACGCAATTGTAGAAAGAGTAGAAGTTGATAATGAAATGTTAATGTATGTTTATGAGTTAGAGAGAGAGAGAAGAAATAATGTTGTAGTAGAGTGGGAACAGAGGGCAAATTTTCCCTTTATTATTTATAATGATTTAATGTGGCCACAAGTGGTAGTGAAGGGCAAGGGTCCCGTATTAGTAGAAGATTGGAGTTGTTTATTTTATTTGTATGATATTATACCCTCTGTGTGGAATGATTTTATAAGTATGAGATGGTGTTATGATGAGAGAGATTTAAATAGAGAATTGTGTGTTGAGAGAGAGATATAATTATATGAATTAAAGAGAGATTATGATGAGTTGAAAGAAATATTAGAAGTGTATTTAAACAAGAATGATTTAATTGATAATACAAAAGTAACTAACCCGATATTGGAAATATTTACTGACGGAGATTTAACAGAAATACTTAACGTAGACTTGGTGAATGATTATTATGGTATAACGGATAAATTGAAATTGTTTGGTTATGACACACAAGACAACAATATGTATGTCAATATAATTGAACAGTGCTATACAAAACCACGATTAATCTTTGACGATGGAGGCTAAACTATAAACAATCAATGGACAATTTTATATATATTGTTTTATGGTTTTGTGACCTCGCAACCTTTGAACATTGAAGTGTGATATGACTAAATAAATAAGGATGCAGATTTGTAAATAAATGTTTAATAAGTTTATTTGTGTGTATTGTAGAATGTTAAGTAAACAATATGTGTGTAGATGATTGTTGTAATACTAATATTAATATTTGCAATTTAAACAAATAACCGAATTAATTTTGAAAACTAATTGGCTAATTGTAAATGTTTAATTAATTTAATTAAAATAATTTGAAATGTTTTAAATATTTTGATTAATTCAAAGATTATATAATTGAATTTTCTGATGAATTTAAATGGTTTAACGAGAAGTGAAGTTGGTAATTAAATGATGAATTGTTGTTTTGAAATAACTTTTTGTTAAATGTTTCAGAGGTTACTTGGAGTAGTGGTGTATGGTGTATATAGTTATGTATGTCAGTATATGAATTATGGACTGTAAGTATGAAATTTTTATGATACAAGTCAAATATAATAAAATGTACACAGATGTTTAACTTAATGGAACGAATTTTAACTTCAACAATGAAAATAACTTGAGATAATGATTTAAAGGGTAATAATAACTGAGAGATGATGGAAAACAAATATTAATAATGAATTTGAAAATTTTAAGTAATCTAATTGTAGAAAGTAATGAAGGATGATTAATGATTGATGATTGATGAAAATTTCACATTAAAATGTTGTAAAAAAAAAAAAAAAAAAAAAAAAAAAAAATTCTATTAGTTATTAAGTGGCTATTAAGGGGGTGGCCTGTGCTCTCTTAGATAGCGAAATGGATTGGGGGTAACAGTGAGTGTTACCTCCATCGGAGGCCAAACTGGCGATAAATGTGCGGCACACCTTATCCGTGTAAATAAAAAATTTTACACACAATACTAAATAACGTGTCGCACATAATAATGAGATTGATGTGAAACAGGCAGTGAAATGAAAGTTTGGATTTCCTCGACTTTTCGGGCGGTTACTGCCTTACCAGCACTAACCGTGGTTTTGGCTAGCGGCCAGCTATGGTCATATCAAGTCCCTTGACCATAGCTGACTTGAAATTGGTACAGATTTGAAATTCACTGGGGGGTGATATTAGAGGAAATCTCTCCGGAATTATGGAACAGCGGCTGCCACTCTGCCCGCTTGGGGGTAGCAAGACCGGTGGCAGAACCGTTTTAAGGGTGTATGATTATAGAACAAGAACATGATGATGTTCACTGCTTTAAAACTTAATAGTGGAAGCAGAGACACGGAGAGGTAAACCCTGCTCCAAAATATACAGTCTCTGTGGAAGCGAATGGGCGCCACAGTCCACCATAATCTGAAATAGTGTGTGTGGCTGGGAGGTGACGCAAAGGAGTCACGAATGTAAAGTTTAATAACATAACATTTTTTTTTATTCAAGGTTGGATTCAATAAAACTGCTTATGCTCTGTTCAATTAACTAGCTGGTCAGATATGTAATGTAAGGTGTTCATTACATGCTATGATTTTAAATGTATTATTTTATTGTTGTGTGTTAGATATAGGCGTTGATAAGAATATGTATTTTCATTATGTGTGTGTATTTTTTTTCTAAGCCAATAATTAAATCGTCTGGCAGGTCAACATAAATAACCAGAATCAGAGAAAGGGGAAACAAGAAGGTGAGGAGTATTGATAAATATATATTTCATATAATTTATTCACTTGTGAGATGTATTTTCATTGTGTTAGTAGGATCAGCTGATCAGCAATAACGTCACTGGTATATTAGTTATAAATGTTTTAAATAATTGATGCTCAATGTAATGTTTGATGTATTACAGACGTTTTAATGTAATGATAAAAAATAATTTGATAATGAGAAATGAAGTAACTAGTTGTGAAAGCAAATAAAAGAGAGTTTTTGGGTGATAAATATTTTAGGTGACATATAGATCTGTCAAAGTTAAAGTTGAATTAGTAGAGATGATATAAGGTAATGTTGTTTGGTTTATATATGTTATAGTATTTTGAGAAGTATTGATGTTGACACAGTAGTAGTGAGTATATGTAGAGATGAGTAATGTGAATGAGATATAAACATATTTGTTGATGATATTTTGTAGTAAGGGTGAGGTGGTAAGGTGTGAGCAACGTATGGCGTTGTGGCGAGAATAGAGTAGTTCGCGTGAGTGTTTGCCGATATTTTGGAGGGGCATTGGCTCGTATGGTTATAGCCCGGTAGGGAACACACATCCTAGTACAAAGATGAGCGGTGCCAGAGGTAAATTGAATTTAGAGTGTTTTGATAGATATTTTTGTAGAGATGGGTGTCATGTAGTAAAAGTTAATAGTAGAGTCAGGGGAATAAAGATTATGTATACAGATCTAGTAGTACCGTCAATGAGAATAAATAGTTCAAATCACCCACAGTAGAATAAAGTAAGATTGTTAAATAAAGAGAGGGATTTATGATAAAGATATAAAATTTTCATTTTTTTTGCCAGTGACAAAATTTGGATAGAATTGAAAATAATGTAAAGTTAAGAATTGTTTATTTTATTATTATGTAAAAGTCAATTTGATTATTATATTAATATTTTGTTCATTTTAAATGTTTTATTTTATTATGTTTTGTATTTCAAGATGGGATATTACAGATGTCAAATGTGTTTTAGATAGAAATTGTGCATAACATATGTAGGTCAAGGGTTCTGGAACTTGACCTAGTTTCGATCAGCTGATGAGGTCATACACCTACTAAGCTTGTATAGTAGGAAGCCAATTTTAATTTGTTTGTTTAATTAAGTCAAACCAATATTTGAATAATTTTAATAAATATGTTATTTAATAAATAAATTTAAATTTTTTTTGAATTTTAAAATTTTTGAAAATTTTAATTTTTTATGAAAAAAAAAAAAAAAGATTTTTCGCCTGCCAGCGAATGAATATTTTAGATAATGCTTATTTTATTATGTGTGCATTAACCATGTTTATTTTATTGTATTGCATTGTATTGGTAGACTATAAGTGGTTCTCATGTTAGAGTAAGGACGTGTTTAGATTAGTAGAAATGTCTAGGTTGTCATGAAATAAGTGGGTTTTTATACATGATGATGTATTAGTAATTTGGGAAGGAAGCATAGAAGAAGTGCATGAGTTTATAAATGAGGTAAATAATAAGGATAAAAACTTACAATTTAAAGAAGAGATAGGAGGTAAGAAAATAAATTACTTAGATTTAAACATAGAAATTAAAGATAATGAGAAACTACAGTTTGGGATATTTAGGAAAGAGTCGTATTCTGATATAATTATACCAAGAGAGTATTACCACCCATATAGATATAAAATTGCGGCAATCAATTCATTTTGTTACAGAGCTCAGAAGTGTTTAAAAGAGACCGAATCAAAAGATAGGGAGATAAAAACGATAAAGGGAATTGTAAGGAATAATAGTTATAACACCAACATAGTGGATAAAGTTATGAAAATGGTTAACATACAAAAAGCTAAAATAGAACCAGAACAAAAGAATTATGCAGGGTCATTGACATACATAGGTTCACATACTAGAAAAATTATAAAATGTTTTAATAAATATGGAGTAGATATAGCTATTAAAAAATGTGAAATGGTATTTGATAAGATAAGGAATAAGAATATAGAAAAAATTCCAGTATTACAGAAAAGTGGAATTTATAAATTAAAATGTAAAGACTGCAACAAAGTGTACCTAGGTGAGACAGGACGGAAATTCGTATGCAGGTTGTCTGACCACAAACGTGGAGAAGGTAATAGAACAACCAATTCGTTATATGCAAGACATTTCATAGAAGACAACCATAAGTTTGTTAATCCTTTGGAAGAATATGAAATTGTAAAAGTAGTAAATAACACAGTTGAAAGGAAGCTTAGAGAGGAGTTAGAAATATTGAAAGTAAGAGAAAAAGGGTTAGACAATTTAATTAATATTAAAATTAAATTTTATAATGAAGAAATATTTTATAACATGATTAAGAAGTAAATGAGAGAGGACAGATAGATAAGATTAAGAATTATATTGCATAGTACTAATTGGTTGTTTTAAAATACGGGTGTGTGACTGAGCCACGTGTGTGGAGAGGAAGAGGGTAGTTTAAAAGGATGCACACACACACACACATACACACACACACACACACACACACACACACACACACACACACACACACACACACACACCACTGAAACACAAGGAATTTGCTAGAAAAATATGTAACTGTACAGATGGTGGGACAGGGTTTAGGGGGTGAGGAAAGGTCATTAATTTATAGCTTGTTGTGTGTGAGCAGGTTGGGGGAGAGGGGTGAAGGGTTTGTTTTTACATATTTCCTGTCTATTTCGATCTGACGATGGGCTGTGAAGCTTGAAAGCGCTAATCGGAATAATTTTTATATAGTGGTGTGCAACAGTGATCATTCTGATTGTGATTTCAACCACTAACACAAATTTCTTCATTAAATGTTTGAAAAATGTTTATAGAAAGTTCAGATCTGTAATTTTTACTTGAATGATGATGATCCAATACGATGCGGTGAGATGGCTGGAGGTGATGCGTAGATCCCGCGAGTCCTTCCCTCGTGGACTCTGCTGGGCTGGTGTCCTGATGAAACACGCTGAACCTGCTCATCGAACTGCAACACTGCCTCGCTGCGACAACACTGAATATTGATTGTTAAAAGTTTAAAGAATGTTTTATATTGTTTTAAACAGTTTACGACTCTCAAGGTGTAATGTGGGTGTTAATTAAAAGCGGTGTATAAGCTCACACCTTCTGGCTTGTCTTCAAGTGTCCTCGCGTCAACCAGTTCTATCACGGTCTATAGAACTCCCTATGAGGAAATCATGAACTATCATGGATACAACAAAAAAAAAAATTCAAAATTATATTATGAGAACTGAATTACTTGGATCAGTAGACAAACTCACACAGAGTTCCAAGTTTCCATACACTTTTCGCACAGTTTACAGGTTCACGCAAGAGAAACTTCTTGAACGCGAACCGCACGTTTTCTAAACGAAGGCTCAAGATGAACTAACTTGATCTGCACATGGCAACAGACAATTTTCAATGAATTTACTGCATTCTAATAGGCCAATTACCAGTCACATGATACTATGCACACGGCTCGAATATTTGTTCATGCAACATTTTGCATGTAATAGGCATAAGCCTGCATAGATACTTATCAGGGATTTTATTACTTCACGCTTGAGTGAGTTTCATATAAAGTTTTCATATAACAAAATTCATATTTCACAGTTATTTGAAGATCATAGAAAATGGGGAAATTGTAGCTAATATTTAACTTTACGTCATGTTCAAGTCTCATGTCAAACGGACAATTATAATGGACACTATAGGAAAACGTTAATAACTCGCGCACCCGCGCACACTTTCACAAACACACTACATAGAAAAATAACAAATAAAATCCTTCAGAGTTTGACCTATTCTAATTTCTTATCGGTAATACAATACAAAAACTATAACTAAAAAACCAATTTGAACAAAAGACAAATTTAAACAGGAGAATGTCCGTCATCCATGCATAATACATAGTTCATTGCTTATCATGATCCTGTGTTCTATCGTAGGATTAACCCCCACCACATGAAAAAAATTTTTTAACTTGTTTAACAATATTTTTTTGTTTTATATAATAATACACTGTCCAAGTACTAATAATAAAATAATAAAACATTAACCTAATAATTCAAACCCAAAATAAATAAACAACTTCTAATAATCGCATTCCATAATTGTCATCTTGACACATAAACATATACACGTGGTTAACTTTGACAGGTAAACATAAACACATGCACGTGGGTGGCGTTTTCAATCCAAACACAGATAAGCATACACTTCTGACGTCATTCACTATCGGTATTGTATACAACCGTTCATTCACAGACTTATCCAACATGAGCATGTATTCTTACAGAGACATTTTATATTGATGTTATACATTCATTCACCCTATATCCTGGTGTAATCCCATAATCATTTTAAAAATAATATTCTTTAGTGATGAAGCGTGAAATTTGCCAATTATTTAAAACTTCGGCTAACTGCCTTTGTTTATTTTGTGTTATCTGACCATTGCGGATCAGTTTGTTGTCCGCTATCTTATCAACGTAATTAAAGTGTGGCTCGTGTATCCGACCCGAGCTTTGACATCGCTCGATATTGTCGTACATGCACCTGAGTTTAATTGTGTCTAACTTGTCTTGGATGGTACCTTTCAGCGCTCTATTAGCAAAATTAATATTTTCCACCCACTTATACCTACAGTTACTATAAACTAAATCATCTCTAATTTCAGCGGGATATAGGCCTGACACAACGTATACATCCTTAAACTTAGATTTATTGACATTAGATCCATTGAACTGCTTTTTGTTATTGTTTTCTTTATTGGTAATTTTATTTGTGTTTTTTATTTTGTTGCACGGACTCACACCATGTAACCTTACTCGTTTCTTTTGTGGCTCTTCATTTGTATTTATCTCAGTAATATCTGATACTTTATGTATATTAAAATTCTGAAAAGCTGTTTTATTTTTACTTTGTTGTTGTTGCTGTTTTGTTTGTTGTGATTGAGGTTGGACTTGTTTACGCGGCGGTTCACTATTATTTACCCCAATTGTTTCCACCCTATTGTCATCCGTATCATTCACTTCCCTGTCCTTCATAAATACCTTAGTATCTGATTTAGATTCATTTAGTACCTCACCAGTACGAAATGTGTCATAACTACCTGCACAGTTCGTATCAATACCAGTTCCAGGCTCTACTATTGGTTCGGGATTTTTATGTGTTACGCCTATACTGTCTGAATCAATAATAGGTTCAAATTCTACTATTCGTTCACGGTTCACGCACGTTATATCTGTTACAGTATAAACTATCACCTCATCACAGCAATTACCTGAAGTATGTTCTGGACTGGTCGTGTTGTTACTTCCAATTCCACATTTGTTATCTTCACTAGCATTTGATGCAGAATTTAGACACTTGACTTTACAGAGAGATGAGTTACTAGGCACTAATTGTGTTGCTTCTGTATAACCACTTTCAATTTCATCTACTATGCTACTGTTCTCCGTTAATCCTTCAGTTGTAATATCTTGGTTACCTTTCATATTACTTTCTTTGAGAGTATTCCACAAGAACATTTGGTACTTCAAAATTATCACAAGGTACAATATTCTCAACAATTAAGTCTAATTCAGCAGCAGCTGAAATTTCATTTACATTTCCTCGTGAAGTGCTTTGCACAATTTCCTCACGTCCTCTATCATCGCTTGCATATTAGCCTCATTTTCCTCGCACATCGTTTGCAACCTACCTTTACTTTCCTCACGAATTGCTCTACATTCCTTGCAATACGCTTCCATACTAGCCAACACCGCGGCCAATGCGGTTTGTATATCCATTGCTGGAGTTTTAGATTCAGCCATTTTGACAAAATATTATAAATCTTACAAATATTAAAATTTTCTTATTTATCGTAACGTCGCCTATTATTATCACCGTTTTATTATCGTGAAGAATGTTCAGATTATACAGTTTAAGTAAGCAGTCCAATATCACCAAATGTAAACAAACTTATTCTAACATAAACAAATAATTCAACCTCCAATACACCACTGATAAACTGTTCATATAACCTATACACGAGAATACGCAAACATTCGATATATATTCTCAGATACAGCAATGAACAACACACACAAATAAAAGTTAACAGAATTAGTCTATACAAAATTTAGAAATATTACTTCAAACACTACATTACTTATACTCCTAGTTGGCTAGTGCAATTTAATACTATGTAACATGTTATATTTAATTTATTTCAATCAAATATATTGGAACTTACCGTCTGCGGCTTTTAGAAACAGCGTCTTTACAAAATTGACATGTTTCGGGACACTTGTCCCATCATCAGAATTTAAAACAATCTCGTATCATTTAAAGTTGATACACTTGTCAATCACTTAAAACATTAAAATCCAATATAAAATAAATAACTTAAAATAATATGATACTAAAATATTTACAGCGAGTGCGAAGGTTTACCGATGTACATCGTATGGAGACCGACCGCGCAGTCGGTCTCCATACGATGTACATCGGTAAACCTTCGCACTCGCTGTAAATATTTTAGTATCATATTATTTTAAGTTATTTATTTTATATTGGATTTTAATGTTTTAAGTGATTGACAAGTGTATCAACTTTAAATGATACGAGATTGTTTTAAATTCTGATGATGGGACAAGTGTCCCGAAACATGTCAATTTTGTAAAGACGCTGTTTCTAAAAGCCGCAGACGGTAAGTTCCAATATATCTGATTGAACAACACGTGGCTTGGTACTAAACATTTGGAATTTATTCCTTTTAAACATTAATTTATTTCTTGCACTATTACTGCCCCATCATTGCGAGCGCCATTTAATACTATGCGACAACACAATTGAATTAGTTTTTGCACATAGGATTAATATGTGTGTGTTTTATAAATCAATGAGTCTATATTGTGTAACGTGTCAAAAATATGGGTATTTTTATTTGATTTCATTTCGGGGATTTATAAAAAATATTGTGTAAGTTTTATTCCATTGTGACAGACCACGTGTATGGAACAGTTTGTAACGAGGCAGCAACGCAATATTACGTTGTGAAATCAGTCAAGGAATGCGCACCACCCTAGATTTCCGAGAACTTTGTTTGAGTGGGACCATGCGCCTGTACGAGCGACACAGGTATACGCTCGGGGTGACGCTACTTCAAAAACCAACATGGTCAGGAAGCCAATTCTATTCACCTTCATCGAGTGAAACGGCGGATATGAAAACTTAAGATCCGCCCATCTCGTGACGTTAGCCTGTGCCTCACTGATATCGTATACGGTCGTCACCCCAACAACTACATGGATTGCATGGGACGAAACCCAAGGCATTGGTTTCCACCAACAGTATGAGATCACGTTAGCGTCACTTGCTACATTCGTTCGGGCAGTTCGTTAACTGATTGTTCCGGCGCCGGACCGAGCTAAGTAGGCTCTTTACAAAACTTCATATGGTACCAGAAAAAAGTGAAATAAGAGTAAAAATCATGTGACCGCGGTTGATTAAAAAGTGGAGAACATATTTATATAACTTTCGGACACCAAAAAATAAATCTAAAAAAGTAATAACGAGTGCGCGCGGAAACCACGTTGCCGGCGGTGAAGGTTACGACAAATGTTTAAAAGTTATGGGGTATTAAAAATGATTTGGGGTTTTTAAAAATAAATTTCATGTATGTGTGAGTGTGAAAAATTGCAGGCTGGGCTCTGTCTGTGTTTATAATGAAGTGTGATCAGTAAGGTAAGATTTTGGCATAAGTTAACCTGTAACAGATGACCGAGTGAGGAAATTGAAAAAAAATGTAAATTAATCTGCATAAACATGCATAACTGTTTTGGATGAAATTGTCAATGATTTTAACAAATTAAAATATCATTTCTCTTCATAAAAAATGTATCGTGTAAATCATTCACACTTACTTACTTCTTACTTCTTCCTGCAGGCGTCCAGCTTCAACTGTAGCCGATAGCCCGATGTCCATGGTAGATCATAGAAGCGATAGCCCAGTACTTCTTATTGTTCATGATTTCTTGCCATCCCGACACTTGCATCCTTAAGATATCCCTTGCGGCAATCGGGTAATGACATTTTATAAGTATATGTTCAAGGTTCTCCTCTCCGTCTTCACACAATAAGCATTGTGGCATATCCGTGAGATTGAACCTAAAGAGATATTCTTGGGTAACGATATGGCCGGTACGTGCCCTCGCAGCAAAAGCAGCTATCGGACGCGCTACTCCCTTGTAGATGTCTTCCTTGGCCGGCACAGGTTGTATTTGGTATAAGCTGCTACCTGTGGTTGCTGATTTCCAACTGTCCTCCCAAGAGCTCCTGAAGTGTCGGTCACCTGAGCTTCTGCACTGCAGCAGGGAGAACTTCTTTAGGTTAGTTGGATATATTGTGCACGCTTCCCTTGCGATCCCATCTGCTATTTCATTTCCGGGGACTCCACAGTGGGATGGAACCCATTGAAGGGTGATCATTTTTCCTTCGTTGTGTAGCTGGAGGAATAGTTTCCTTATTTCATTAATACGAAAGAAGTACGCACTCGTGCCAGATTTTGATAGCGCTTCTAATGATGATTTGGAGTCAGTCAAGATACAGATGAGCTTTTGCTCAATGGAAAGACAGCAGGTTAATGCCGCGTTTATAGCCAATAATTCGGCGTCCATACTGGACTGTGCGTTAGCTGGAATATAGTACCGTTCGCCATTACTCTGGTTAAAATACCCTGCACCTGACTTCCCACTTTCGATGTCCACCGATCCATCTGTGAAGATCTTCGTATGATTTTTATACTGCTTGTCAATCATCTCTAGTGTTTCTGCTCTAAGTATATCTGGATGACTCATTTTGCCGAATTTGTGTGGAAGATCCACGATCGTTCGTCCAAATCATTCACACAACCTTAAAAATTACGCTTGTATCCTAACGTTCGTATGACGCAACCCTGGACCCGAGAACACCGATTGACGGTAAGTGGAAGTTTAATCAATTTTGTTTTGTATTTTATTATGTGGTTAATAAGTAATATCTCAATGGCGCCCGAACAGGGACGAATTTAATAAATTAATGAAATTCCATACCTACAAATAAGATACAAGCGTAATTTAGAGGTTAAGTGAAAATACGTAATGTAAAATATAGTCAAAGAGTTAAGACATGAGATTTGGTTCAGATAATAAATAAGTATATAACAACCAATAATAAAGTTATAAAAAAAAAGAGATAAAGTAAAATTACAAAAATGGAAAATACAGAGAATGAAGTCGTTTTGTCCGACTTAACTGTTATGAGCGAAATAGCTGAATTTGATGAATCAGCTGTTATGAATAGCCTTGACGTACATTCAACGCCGAATGTAGGTCAAGAAGACAAAACTCTGGATACAAGTAGTATGAATGAAGTAGGTAGTACAGATGATTCGGGGATTCAAACAACCCCAATATCGACTAACAAAAATAATCAATCTGATAATAGTGATGTAATGAGATATTTGTGTGGCATGAATGCAATGTTGTGTGTTAAATTCGATGAACAGAATGTTAAATTCCATGAGTTGAAAAGCGAAATACATGAACAGAAAATACAGTGCGAAAGCAATTTCAGTGAGTTAAAAAACCATATTAGTGAGATCAATAAGCGTTTTGAAAACAATAATGAAGAATTTGCCAGTAAACTCAATGAGTTGAAAACTAAAGTAGATAGTTCAATAACAAACTTAGACATTAAAATTAATGAGATAGATAGGCAGATATCAGAAAGAGTTGATAAACAAATAAATGAGAAGAATGAGACGTTAATAAATTCAATGAATGAATATAATAATGAAATAGAATTTAAAATAAATAAATGTAATACCGAAACTGAATGTAAGCTTAATAGTGTAGTAACGACAATTGAGAAAATGAGTCAGAATATTGATGAACACAAAAATAATGTAGACTTTAAATTCGAAAATACCTGTAAGACAGAAATACAAGCATTAAATGAATCAATTAATGTAATATCAAAAAATAGCATACAGTCTGAGTGTAATAACGACAAACAATTATGTTCACTTGAAAAGAACATTAATAGTGTGAGAGACGAATTAAGTTTAGTAAGAAACCAGAATTTAAACAATGTTACTGAACGTATATTGATTACACGAGACGCTAATAATGAAGTTGAACTCGAAACCTTTTGTAGTGAGAATCGTAGAGTGCATCCAATGCAATTTTTGAATCGAGTACGGGAATTTGACAGATTTAATGGTAGTAGTTGGGAAGTTAAGCTTATAAAAATTTTGAAATGTTTTAAGGGTAATTCGGAGATATGGGCGGAGACACATCGAAACGAATGGGAGAGGTATGAAAATTTTGAAAAAGCCTTTCGGAATAAATACTGGTCGGAGGAGGAGCAGGAGCAGGAGATATTATGAAGTCAAATAATGGGAACCGGGAGCTTTGGGAGAAACAACCGTAATATTACCGTCTATACAATGAAGCTAAGTATATTAAGGACCAGGAAGACAGCAGACGCATACAACAACCTAATATGCACAATGGAGGGAACTATACACCCAGAGGAGGACCAAATGGGGGAACCACACACAATGGTCGAGAACGGGACAGACGATATCCGATGTGGAAATGTGACGGGTGTCTGGTGGAAAATTATGCTGACCGTAATTTTTGTTATAGATGTAGAAGGGCGAGGCCCGGACAGCAGCCGAGGACACAACAGAGATTCAACAACCCACAGCAGAGGAACGGGGACAGACAAGCAGAGAATACGAGAAACGAAGGAGGAAATCAGCATACGGGCAGAGTGTATACGCCCCGAAATACAGACGAGAGGACGGGAAACTAAGGAGGACAATGGATGAGGAGGCCCGGCCATTGTCGAGGAATAACCGCGGGGTCCATGAAAGTAAATATAGGAATAACACTATTCACACAGACTTGGCTATGGAATTGATGGAGGAAGAGGAGGCGGAGACGAGGAGACCAGAAGCGTGGTTGACTGAGGTAAAACTGGAAATAGAAGGTAAGTCAGTCTTGACACTTATAGACACAGGTAGTGAAATATCCGTAATAGCGGAACATGTACTAAATAAATTAAAAGAGACTAACAAAAATATTCCGTCTTTGCCAGTGGCGGGAGTAACAACTGTAGGCATTACGGGTGTTAGAAGTAAACGGGTTACCACACAAGTCCAGTTGAATATGTTAATAAATGGGGAAAGTTATGAGAATACATTTTTAGTTGTGAGAGGTTTAAATTTAGAAGTAATTTTGGGTAATGATTTTCTAATCATGAATAATGCGGTCATCAATTTTAGAACAAGAATTTTAGTATTGAACAATGAGAATAAACGAATAACGGTTAATTTTGAACGGGTTTTAGACACAGTAAAGATTTCGGGTATAAGGGTTATACCAGATAAGACCATAAATCGGGATATGGAATTTAGTATGAATATGTGTAGAGAGAGAGTGAGTGAAGAGAGTGAGGAGAGAATATGGGCGGATAGAGCGGTTAAATTTTGTGGGGAGGGTGGCGTAATAGGGAGTTCTCTGCATAAAGCGCTGTGGCGGGTAGTCGAGGAGTATAGGGGAGTGTTTGCCGGGGAACCAGGAAGGGCAAAAGGTTATGAATGTGAACTAAAGGTAAGGGAGCATGCGCCATATGTCCAACGTAGTTATCCAGTACCATATTCTAAAAGGGGGGCGGCCGTACAGTTAGAATTGGATAGGATGTTAGCGGGGGGTATTATAGAGAGGTCGGTATCAACTTATTCCAACCCTTTAGTAGTAGTGATTAAAAAAGATGGGAGAGTTAGGTTATGTTTAGATGCCCACAAAATCAATCAAATAATTATTCCAGACCGGGAGTCACCCGAAGCTATCGAAGAGATTTTTCAGAAATTCAGCGGTGTGAAATATATGACCTCTTTAGACCTAACCGCCGGGTATTGGCAAGTTCCTTTGGCAGTAAATAGTAGGAAATATACCGCGTTCTTGTTCAACGGAAAAAATTATCAATTCAAACGATTACCGTTTGGATTGAACACCAGTGTAGCCAGCTTTATCAAGTGTCTTGATGAGATTTTGCAACCTCATAACTTAGATTTTTTAACCATATATGTGGATGACATTCTGAGAGCTTCTAGAACATTTGAGGAGCATGTCGAACATTTAGAGTATGTATTGGAGAAGTTATACCAGGGAGGTTTGACGGTGAATTGGGACAAATCAAAATTTTTACAGACCGAGATACATTTTTTAGGTTTCATCATAACACCTACAGGAATACGGGCTAATCCGGACAAAGTAGAATCCATACTGACGTTCCCGGAACCTAAGAATATAAAACAGTTACAAAGTTTTCTTGGTCTCTGTAATTTTTACAGGAAGTTCCAGCGAAACTACGCCCAGACGACGGCCCGACTCAGCGCAGTGCTGCAAAAGAACAAACAATGGAGGTGGGGAGATAACGAAAGAGCAGCGTTTAATGAAATCAAGAATAAGTTCGCTGGTATGATTTTAATGAACCATCCAATTTTTAATGATAACTTCTACTTACAGACAGACGCCAGCAATATAGCACTTGGGGCGGAACTGTACCAAGAGGACGAGGCGAAAGAACACAAAACCATTGCCTTCGCCAGCCGGACGTTGCTAGCCGCAGAGCGTAACTATACTACCACCGAGAAGGAGCTCCTTAGTATAGTTTTTGCTGTGAAAAAGTTCCGTACGTATCTGCTGGGTAATAAAACGATTATCAGGACGGACCATAAGGCGCTGTCGTTCCTGAATACTTGTAAACTCACACACAGCCAGATAACCAGGTGGGTGTTAGCTCTTCAAGAGTATAATTTTTCTTGGGAATACATTAAGGGTGTAGAGAACAGGGTGCCAGACACACTATCACGAGTAGACACAGATAGAAATAGAACGGGTAGAGATATTAAAGAAATAGAGATTTATAGACTATCCCGGGAAGATAAACTTTTTGGGGAAGAATTGAAGAATATAAATGTAATGCAAAGAGCCGATGGTAAATTAAATAAAATAATTACTAGTGTAGAATCAGATGTAGATGAATTTGGGTGTAAACAATATTTTCAAGTATTTCAGGGGAGTTTATTTAAAAAAGTAGAGGGGAGAGAAAGGGATTGGAGGTTAGTTATACCTGAAGGGCTAGTAGAGAAAATAGTGTGGGACTGTCACCTTAGATACGGGCATTTTGGGGCACGGAAGTGTGTGAATGTATTAAGGGAATCTTGTCTATTTAAAAATATGGAAAAACGCGTCCGAAAAATACTTAGAGTTTGCGAACTATGTCAGAAATCTAAAGTTGTGAATTATAGGTTAGATGGAGAACTAAATTACATTAAAGTAGAAAAACCATTTGATTTAGTAGCTGTAGATTTGTACGGCCCATTGCCAAAGGGTAGGGGTGGAGTGATGCATATTTTTGTTGTACTTGACACATTTTCCAAATATGTAAGGTTATATAGCGTGAAGCGAGCAACAAGTAAGGTGCTGAGTGAAAAGATCACACACGACTACATGATCAACGTGAGAAAGCCGAAGGTGATATTATCCGACCATGGACGGCAGTTCATCAGTGGAAGATGGCGCCAGACTCTCGGATGGGAAGGTATCATCCCAAAGCACACAGCAGTGTACCATCCGCAGTCCAATCAGGCGGAGCGAGTCATGAGGGAGTTGGGAAGAATTTTCCGAACATACTGCCACGCCAAACACAGCGAGTGGCCACTATATGTTCAGAAGATTGAAAATTGGCTTAACTGCACCACCCACGAGTCGACGGGGTTCACACCTTATGAGCTAATAAGAGGAGAGCGTCCGCAGAGAATTTTGGAGCAATTAATTGAGTATCCACCAGAAACCAACACTATTGGTCGCGAGGTAAAACTTAGGCTAGCGAATGAAAGTCTATTGACGAAGGGGGAGAAGAGAAAACAGAGACATGATATGAAAGGTAAGTGGACGCAGTACGAGGTTGGACAGCTGGTATTGGTGCGATGCCACGATTTGTCGAGTGCTCAAGATAAGGAGTTTAAGAAATTTTTCTTACTCTATGAGTGGCCGTACGAGGTAATAGAAGTTAAAATGAAGAATTCCTATGTATTACAGAATATAGAAACTAGGGAGATAGTAGGAACGCACAACGCTACAAATTTGAAATTATTTTGGTCAGCATAAGGATTTTATCAATGATTAATTGTATGAATGAAATTTAATTGTTTTTTATATATGTTTTCAGAAGGGATCCTCCCCCATTTTCGGGCGGTCACGATCTTACCAGTCCTGGCCGTGGTATTCGGAACTTGGGGGCGGGCCATGGTTGGCGGATCTTCCTTTGGGTGGTGAAAACAACGATGGTCCGGCTCCACCAAAATTGGTTAAAATTAGAAAACTAACTTCATATTTGAACGGGGAGGGGGACCCCAAAAGGTACGTGACACGCATTATTATTTTTAATACACTCAAGGTGCTGCGGTCTCGGTGTACCTGTCACGTGCCTGCACTGCCTTAGAGTGTTTGTACATAATGGAGGCTGCACCTAAATAAAAGGCAGTGCGTGCAAATTTAAGAATTTTCAGTGTCAATGGCAAAATTAAAGTTGAGTCATTGACAATAGTTTTGTTTAAGCCGAAATGAAGAGTTTTGCTGAGAGGCAGATTTGGCGATAGGTTAGACGGCGGGTCTGAAGAAATGAGAGCGGTAAGGGAGTAGAGTTGAGTATAAGGGGAAGTAACTTCACAAAGTAGATCTAACTTGTCCCCGAACTTGCCTCATAGCAAGAACACCCCCGTTTCAGGTGGGGATACTGACCACTATAATATTCATGGTTTTGGAAGGTTAGGCAGCCTCCAATGTAAATATGAAAAAAATTTTTGAAAAAAAAAATCCCAAAAAATACTTTGGATGTTTATAATTTTAAATTTAAATAAATTTTAGAATTAAGTGACCAAAAATAATTGTCAAGTTTTAGTATCAGTGAGCATGGGAATGTTTTGCAAAGTGTGAAATAAAAAATAAAAAACTTGTTGTCAATACAAGATGTGGGAATAACTTTGGGGGGTAGATTGGTGCTCAAAGAAGTGATAGAACAGTGGAGTGTGGAACTGCAATTGTCGAAAGTTTTAGTTCATTACTTTTAATTATTTAGTTAGTAAGTTGCTATTGCTGGGGTGGCCTGTGCCCGAGTAGATAGTGTAATGGGTTTGGGGGTAACAGAGAGTGTTACCTCCATCGGAGGCCAACATGGCGAAAATGTGCGACACACCTTTTGTACAATTGTACCTTGATAGACGCTCGTGTCGCACATCACAAAGATAATGTAGAACAGGCGTTGAAATGAAATTAGATTTCCCCGACTTTTCGGGCGATTACTGCCTTACCAGCACTAATCGTGGCTTTGGCTAGCGGCCAGCTATGATCATACCAAGTCCCTTGACCATAGCTGACTTGAAATTGGTTTATAATAGAAATTAAATGGGGGGTGAGATAAGGGGAAATCCAGGAACTATGGAACAGCGGCTGCCACTCTGTCCGCGTGGGGACAGCATAGCCAGGTGGTAGACCCGTTTTAAGGGCGTTTCAATAAATACCAGGGATATGTTGATATCCAAAACGTTGAAATGTAACTGCCGAAACAAAGACACGGAGATGTCAAATTCCTCCAAATATGCAGTCTTTGTGGAAGCGAAAAGGCGCTACAGCCTTACATAAATTGCAATAGCGTGTGTGGATGGGAGGTGGCTCAGATGAGCCACGAATTTAAATTTATAAATTAAAAATGCTAACTCTAATTTTGCTCTAACAAACATGTTTTATTCCGCTTAAATAGATAGGTGCTCAGACATTCAGTATAATGTGTTCATTCTATATTTTAAATGTAGTATTTTTTATGGTAGTAGGGTAGATATAAGAATTGATAAAAGGTATATGTTTTATATAATTTGTGTATTTTTGAAACTGAGTAGATAACTAAACCGACTAGTAGGCGGTTCACATAAATTACCAGAATCAGAGAAAGGGGAAACAATGATGGTAGATGTAAGTATTGATAAGCATATGTATTTAATGTAATCTGCGCAATTTTTGAAAGGTGTCTTCGCTTTATTAAGGATATCAGCTGATCAGTAATAAAATGTCACTGTTAAATTGTTTATAGATGTGCAAGGTAATTAATGTCATATATAATGTTTTAATGTGTCAATGGTGTTATTTTAAATAATGAGAAAAGTAATTTATGTTAAATGAATTGTTAGAAATAATAAAAGATGATGGGTGATAAATATTTTGTGGGACCTGTAGATCAGTCCAAGTTAAAGTCAAAGTTAAAGGGGTAGTAGAGAGAAAAATATTGTTTGAATCAATGTAATGTTGTTGTGAATTAATGTAATAGATATTGAGAAGTATTGATGTTGACACAGTAGCTGTGGGGAATATATGTAGAGTATTGAGGGATATATTGATGTTCATAATTGATGATGTTATTTTGTTGTAGTTGAAGTGAGGTAATAAGAATGAGATTATTGGGGATGGTAATTTTGTAATAAGGGGTAGTGTAATGTGGGAGTCCGCAACATAAAGGTTGGGATGGGATGGGACAGATTTGGGGGGAAGGGGTCGCCTTAGGTAGAATCCATGGACCAGATTAAGGAAATGAGCTTTTTGGGAGGGAAACACACGTATCCTAGGTACAAAGGGTTAGAGAGCATTTTTTTTATATATTGAGAGAAGCTGGCGATTTGAGTTTAATGATAAGTTGGGTTTAGAGATTGTTGGATAGATGTTTTGATAGAGATGGGTGTCATGTTAGTTAAAGTTGATGAGTATTAGAGTCAAAGGGGTAGAGATTATAAATCTAGGCCTACCACGTGGTAAATTAAATTGTTATAAGTATTTAAATCACCCAAAGTAATGTAGAATGATATTGTTAAATGAAGAAAGTTATAGTTGAATATATAAAACTTTTAATTGAAACCAGTGACCAATTTTTGATAGAATTTGGAAATGTAAAGTTAGAAAGTGTTTATTTTGAATAATTTAAATGTCAATTTGATTATTATGTATAATAATATTTTCTTATTTTAAAGGTTTTATTTTATTATATTTTGTGTGTCAAGACAGAATTTTACCGATGTTTAATGTGTTCACAGATGTAATTTGTACATAACGTATGTAGGTCAAGGTTTTGACTTGACCTAGTTTTGATCAGCTGATAGTGAGGTCATATACTAGGCATGTTTAGTATGGAAGTTAATCCAACTTTTGTTTTTAACTGATTTTAAATAATTTCAATATGAAAAGAAAAATATTTTAAGAAAGTTAAATTTTTTGGAATTTAAGATTTTTTTTTGGAAATTTTGAATTTAAAATTTTCTTTGAAAAAAAAAAAAAATTTTCTTGATTTTGCGCCTGCCAAATAATGGATGATTTTAAACTTTGATTATTTTATGGTTGGTGTTCTAACCGTGTTTATTATTATTGATTTATTTTATTGAGTTGTATTGTTACACTCTAGGTGTAATCACATGTTAGGTTAAGGATGTTCTTAATTATAAGAAATGTTTAAATTGATTTATTTTAAATAACAGAAAAAACCAATGAAGAGAATTCAAAATAAATACAAAATTTGTGATTTGATTTTAAATGAAAACGACCAATGAGTTGTAATTTAAATAAATTTTCAAAGAATTTCAATTTTCAGTATGTAATGTGAGTGTGTGTGAGCCCAGTATCTGCTAAAGGCAGCCCAGCTTGCATATGAGGGGAAACATATCGGCTGAGGATCTGACATAATCTAAGCCAGGGATTGAGGATTTTTGGGGTAGCATGATAGAAGGTGAGGTGCGCTGTGGTGCGTATCTGTTCGATTTTTCGGTGTTGGGATCTCGCACAGAGAAGTCCAGTGATCTCGTTCAGATGCGTCCATAGTCGTCGAGCCAGGGGGGGGGTCGTGGACCCATGAAGTGTAAGAACAATAGGGGGTTGTTGGCACCAGTTCCTCACCGGTCCTCTTAGGGGTTTATCAATGAGATTTCTTCTGTTTTGGACAGAAGACTTCTCATTGAGGGGGTATTGTAACATGTCAAAAATATGGGTATTTTTATTTGATTTCATTTCGGGGATTTATAAAAAATATTGTGTAAGTTTTATTCCATTGTGACAGACCACGTGTATGGAACAGTTTGTAACGAGGCAGCAACGCAATATTACGTTGTGAAATCAGTCAAGGAATGCACACCACCATAGATTTCCGAGAACTTTGTTTGAGTGGGACCATGCGCCTGTACGAGCGACACAGGTATACGCTCGGGGTGACGCTACTTCAAAAACCAACATGGTCAGGAAGCCAATTCTATTCACCTTCATCGAGTGAAACGGCGGATATGACAACTTAAGATCCGCCCATCTCGTGACGTTAGCCTGTGCCTCACTGATATTGTATACAGTCGTCACCCCAACAACTACATGGATTGCATGGGACGAAACTACTGCGACGAAACCCAAGGCATTGGTTTCCACCAAAAGTATGAGATCACGTTAGCGTCACTTGCTACATTCGTTCGGGCAGTTCGTTAACTGATTGTTCCGGCGCCGGACCGAGCTAAGTAGGCTCTTTACAAAACTTCATATGGTACCAGAAAAAAGTGAAATAAGAGTAAAAATCATGTGACCGCGGTCGATTAAAAAGTGGAGAACATATTTATATAACTTTTGGACACCAAAAAATAAATCTAAAAAAGTAATAACGAATGCGCGCGGAAACCATGTTGCCGGCGGTGAAGGTTACGACAAATGTTTAAAAGTTATGGGGTATTAAAAATGATTTGGGATTTTTAAAAATAAATTTCATGTATGTGTGAGTGTGAAAAATTGCAGGCTGGGCTCTGCCTGTGTTTATAATGAAGTGTGATCAGTAAGGTAAGATTTTAGCATAAGTTAACCTGTAACAGATGACCGAGTGAGGAAATAGAAAAAAATGTAAATTAATCTGCATAAACATGCATAACTGTTTTGGATGAAATTGTCAATGATTTTAACAAATTAAAATATCATTTCTCTTCATAAAAAATGTATCGTGTAAATCATTCACACAACCTTAAAAATTACGCTTGTATCCTAACATTCGTATGACGCAACCCTGGACCCGAGAACACCGATTGACGGTAAGTGGAAGTTTAATCAATTTTGTTTTGTATTTTATTATGTGGTTAATAAGTAATATCTCAATTGGAGGTATTAATTATAATTTATTGCACACCAAATTAATACTGGTTCATACGATATATTTTAGACATACACAAATTAAATGAATTCTGAATACTGTTTGAAAAATGTTTATATAAAGTTCAGATCTGTAATTTTTACTTGAATGATGATGATCCAATATGATGCGGCGAGATGGCTGGAGGCGATGCGTAGATCCCGCGAGTCCTTCCCTCGTGGACTCTGCTGGGCTGGTGTCCTGATGAAACACGCTGAACCTGCTCGTCGAACTGCGACACTGCCTCGCTGCGACAACACTGAATATTGATTGTTAAAAGTTTAAAGAATGTTTTATATTGTTTTAAACAGTTTACGACTCTCAAGGTGTACTGTGGGTGTTAATTAAAAGCGGTGTATAAGCTCACACCTTCTGGCTTGTCTTCAAGTGTCCTCGTGTCAACCAGTTCTGTCGCAGTCGATAGAACTCCCTATGAAGAAATCTTGAACTAACACGGATACAACAACAAAAATTCACAATTATATTATGACAACTGAATTGCTTGGATCTGTAGACAAACTCACACAGAGTTCCAAGTTTCTGTACACCTTTCGCACAGTTTACAGGTTCACGCAAGAGAAACTTCTTGAACGCGAACTGCACGTTTTCTAAACGAAGGCTCAAGATGAACTAACTTGATCTGCACATGGCAACAGACAATTTTCAATGAATTTACTGCATTCTAATAGGTCAATTACCAGTCACATGATACTATGCACATAGCTCGAATATTTGTTCATGCAACATTTTGCATGTAATAGGCATAAGCCTGCATAGATACTTATCAGGGATTTTATTACTTCACGCTTGAGTGAGTTTCATATAAAGTTTACATATAACAAAATTCATATTTCACAGTTATTTGAAGATCATAGAAAATGGGGAAATTGTAGCTAATATTTAACTTTACGCCATGTTCAAGTCTCATGTCAAACGGACAATTATAACGGACACTATAGGAAAACGTTAATAATTCGCGCACCCGCGCACACTTTCACAAACACATTATATAGAAAAATAACAAATAAAATCCTTCAGAGTTTGACCTATTCTAATTTCTTATCGGTAATACAATACAAAAACTATAACTAAAAAACCAATTTGAACAAAAGACAAATTTAAACAGGAGAATGTCCGTCATCCATGCATAATTATTTATTTATTATCAAAATACCCTTATACCATATTGGTGTCGGGTTACATCAATATATGATAAGTACATCAACTACACTCTATATAGAAATTTTTTTCATCTTACTCTATCCATTGACAATGTCTTCACTTCCCTCCAGCCCACGCGTCTTTCTCTCAAAATGTTTCCCATCATTCCATCCCAAGTCAGTCGCGGTCACATCCATGCATAATACATAGTTCATTGCTTATCATGATCCTGTGTTCTATCACAATATATAAAGCCCCAACTTTGTCACTACTTATTGGCACACTGCTAAATACTTTGATCTTTACCACCATCTTCAGGTCTTAAACGACCACGACCTTGTCGTTTAACGTTAAACAACCATCTTTGTCATTTAAGAACTGAAGATGGTGGCTACACTGAAAGGCCTCGTCAAGAACGAAGTATTTAGCAGTTTGGCAATAAGTAGTGACAAAGTTGGTGTTACGATGGCTGCTAATAAAACTAACAAAACTGGAAAAGTAAAAAAAAAAGCCTTGAAGATGTCAAATGTAATTGTTTAGAATGTTAAAAAATTTCAACCCTGGAAGAAACCATTCACCAAGTCATGTGGATGTTGTGATTTTGGATGACCAACAAGGACTCCTGCACAACACAGGGAATAAGAATCTCAAAAAGGTCAGTACATCACATATTGAATGAAGTTTTAGGTATGCAGAATCTGTATTCAAAGTGTGTGCCGAATTTGTTAACAACTGATCAAAACCAGATTCAAATGAAAAGTTGTCAAAGAAATTTACATTATTTAAAAAAAGACCAATTTTCTGTAACTGTGGATAAACACCACACACACACACACACACACACACACACACACACACACACACACACTCTCTCTATCTCTCAGCGTAATGGTACATTATGTAACATCCTATTTTTAGCTAGTGAGTCACAATTACTCACACGAATGGCATTTGGTTTACAATAACAAAGTGAATCAGTATTGGGGCTAGGCCGACAGTGAGGCGCCTTAGGATCAAGTTGTAAACAAGTGACGTCAGTCCACGGCTGTGACGTGGGGATATAACCGGAGAAAACTGGTTTTGAGTGCGTCGTCAAGCTGGACTGCAATGTAGAAACAAAGAAAACGGGCCTCAGTCTCAATTCAACCAGCAAACAGTACACACGCGTTTACAGTGTGTGTGAGCAACCATGGTAGGCCGAACAGCCAAGATAGGTCTACTTAGTTTTTGTTTAAAAGATTTGTGAAAGAGTAATGTAAACGTATGAATTCAACAAAGAAGAAAATGTGAATATAAATTGGACTTTCGGAACATTCTTTTGGTATTTTTCGTCAGGAAAGCGATTTGCATTGGATGGCATAACCACCATGAGACTCCCCGAAGAAAAAGACAAGTAACCATAAGGGCGTAACAAATTTGGTGAAATTATATAAAATCCCCTTTTTAAAGTAATATCATTAAAAACAAAAGTATGAAATAAAATAGAGATCTCAACTGATAAGAGTGTGTGAGAGTGAGTGTAAGAAAAAAGGGAGGAGGAAATGTTAAAAATAAAGTACTGATTTGCTATTGAAAATTTTCTTTTGTTTTATTTTTATTTATGTTACAAAGAAATGACAATGTTTATTCATTAAAATAAAATTATGAGATTTTTCATTGTAATGGCTTAGTTTAGTTTATTACGCCACCCTACCCATACCTATTCTCTGTGTCTGAAAGTTCGCCTAAACGGCGCTAGAATTTTTTGGGGAGTTTTGTTTATTTGCTAAATTGTTTCTATGGGGAAAGTGATAAGGTTTCCACATTTCCTCCCACCAAAAAATGTGGTGGTGACCCTGGGACTTTGGGAATCTTCTGGCTGATTAAAGGTAAGTAGAAAAGAGTAGTAATCGGGGCTTCATTTCTTCTTTTTAATTGACTGAAAAGTTACAAGCGGCGACCCTGCCAGGATGTTAAATTTATTTAATAAGTTAGGCCTACATAGATGCATAGATAGGTTAGGGTAGATGGCAAAAAGGTTTTGGAATTATTGTATATGTTATAAGGTGTTATTTTGTGGTTATGTTTCATAGTGTAACGCACTTGTGGGACTATTATTTGTTTGTTTGGTATATTGGTAACGATTTTATGTATTAGAGTGATTTTAATTTAATGTATATAATTATTGTTTAATTTGTATTAGAAGGGTTGTATTTTTTTATGTTAAGGGTATTATTAAAAATTTGGTAGACATGGCTGATGTAAAGGAAACCAAAGTAGGTACATCGAATGATGAGGTAATAAATTTGCTGAAACTGATATTAGAACAACAAAATGTATTAGTTAATAAAACGAAAGAACAACAAAATGTATTATTTAATGAAACGAAAGAGTATTTTAATGAGTTAATTGATTCACAAAAACAAATTATCAAACACTGTGATGAGATTATTGAAAAAATGAAAGACCGAAATGAGAAATGGAAACGAGATGCAGATAAATTTAATTAGAACAAAGACGACCAGGTTGTGAACACTAAGGTAGGTGATGTTAGTGTAAGTGATAACTATAATAATGATATGATGAATAATAATGGTGACATAATTAAAAATGTAGTATCAGAGAGCTGTATATCAAATAGTAGTGGTGATGAGATTTTAGTGGGAGTAGAAGTTAGTGGTGAGGTAGTAGTTGATGCGTTCAAGAGAGTGTGAAGTGAGGTTAGGTGAGCATGAGATGCAGAGGGCAAATTTTCCCTGTGGTTTAAGTGGAGTAAGGACTCCACATGTGGTTTTTGAGGACAAAGGTTCCTCCAGAGGTTATGTGAGAGACATAGTGTCTCATAATGGTCTCCTAGTTTTTTGTGGTATACTTGGTAGAGCTAGGAGGTGTTTTAGTGATTTTGTTGTGCCCTTTGCAAGGGGTGAGGTAGTTCACGGGGGTTGCAGTAGTTTCTATGGTGAGTTGCGGTTGAGTGTTGAGGTTAAGTTATTCAGTATAAGTAGAGATTATAAAAATTTAATGAGTGTTTTAGGTGTGGAGCGGGCAGTTCATATTATGACTGTAGGTGACCTGGTCAATGATAAAGCAGTTGATGACGATGAACCAAGTGGTGACAACGATATAATAGGTGATGTGATAGGAAGTAGTGATACCTACCTGATGATGAGTCATTCCGATGATGACAGGACTGTTACCGACTGGTACCAAATACATGGCGCTGACTTCTTTTGGTTTGAGATGAGTAATCAAAACAATAATTATGGTTACTACAATATTGTGGTACAGTATACAAATTTAAGTGGTTATTATATTGAAAGAGGTAATATAATGGATTTAGACAATACTGAAATGTGCATGTACAATATTACGTTGATCTCTGATGATGGGGGTTAGACACAGGTTGATGAGGGACATTTGATTAGTTGATTTAATTGTTTTGGTACTTGGCTTGCTGATGTAATGATTTCGGGCAAAAATGATGGATTTTATGTGAAGTATATTGTATATAATTTTGTATTGGGGTTAAATGTATTATGTATTAGGTTATGTTATTGTTATTGTAGGGTATCTGAGGATACATTTTGTTGTGTGTGTATATTGTATTTTGCGTAGTAATGTTTATAATTTTGATTGAATAATAATTGGCATACTGAGTTCAGTTATATAATTAAATTGATTTGAAATGGTTTAAGATGTGAATTATGTAATAAATTCAAAAAATTTAGATTTGAATTTTATAATAAATTATAAATGATCAAAATTTGATAATTGAAATGTGAAATTCAAATTTGAAATGGTTATTTTAATGTGATGTATTTGTGAGTAGTTATAAAACATGTGTTATATGGTTTGTAATGAGGTAATTGAGATTAAAATGGATTCAGCAGTGCATCGCTTTGCACAACTCAGGTAGCAACTAAATTTTTTTGATTTCAAAAGTACTGTAAGGTAATTTTTAAGGGCAGACAAGTGTTGCTATTTCAAAAATGTTTGCTGTGTTCTTTTTGTAAGAATTTTTTATTAAAAAAAAAACTATATGTGTTATGTACATGTAGATATGCATATTGGCCTGGTGATTTTTAATATATGGATTGTAACAGATAATTTTATTATTCAATGAGATGTGAAGTAATTGTAAATCAACTAAACAATAAATCATTATATTGTACCTGCTATTTTTTATGCCTAGGAAAGACAGAATTATAATAATGTGATGGAAATTGTATGTAATGTATCAGCTGCCACTTTGTGTGTATTTTAGTTATTATATTTATGTAGTTGTTAGATTCATATGTATAAGTATCTTTTTAACACCGAATGGGGTGGTAGACTGTCTAAGGTCGTATAGTTAGTTCACTGTTACTGATGTCTTGTACACCAGTAATACCAGACCTTGTGTAAGGCTGAAGCAAGACGGGCCCCATACCGGTATTAGAAAGTATCAGGATGGGTCCCGCGGAGTATTTAAAATACTCAAATAATGTTCGGTTCTTGTGGAAGCAACTGGGCGAGACAGTCCAGCCATAAAAATGCAATAGTGTAGTGGAGAGGGGGTAGCTACGACACTCTAGCTACGTATAAAATGTTTATCCTTGTAATAACAATATTGTTTGTTATCATTGGATGTGAGTAAAGTTAATTATAACTATTGGTTATATTGTAAAATTGCAACATGGTAATTTTAAAGAACAATGCAGCAAATCTAAACCTTTGAGAGGTTATAAAATATTGTGACAGATTATGTTAATGGAATTTGAACTTGAATGTTAATGAATTGTGGACAATTCATTGCACCAGTTAAGGTGAAAGTAAACGTAAAATGTAATCATTAGAAAGTTGAGACATTGAATTTGAGTAATTTTTTATTTTTTTTTATATACGATTTACATTTGTATTTTGAGGTAGAGTTATCTACTTATGTATGTTGGTAGATGTTACTTGGGTTAAATAATGTGTGTTATTTTAGCATAAGGGTATCTACTTTTGAATTGTAATATGTTATTTGGGGTTAAATATGTATAGAAAAAAAATTTTGTTGTTGTTAAGATACTAAGATACCACAAATGTTTTAATACCACATACTTTGGTCAACGCAAATCAGTACTTCTAGGAGGAATTGAAACCAGTGCAGGGTAAATTAAAAAGAGTAGTAATTGGGGCTTCATTTCTTCTTTTTAATTGATTGAAAAGTTACATCAGTTAACATTATGAATAGAAACTGGTTGTCATATACCAAAAAAACAAAATTTTTACTTCAGCAGGCAAGGTTATGTCATCAGCTTGAGCATATTTGTACCCCTCATATTTTCGTCAGTTCCCAAACCTCAAGAAAAGTCTGAGCAGAAAGCATTTCCCATTATTTGAAGCAGTAATAGTAAAAGCTGGAGAAGGTATTTAGCACCTTTACAGAAAGCCATTAAAAGGGAAGGAGTTTTGCTGTTACATTAATGGCTTTAGAGTTTTGTTGAGTACAAGGTGCTTCAAAAAGCAACCAAAAAGATACCCTCTGCATGGTTTGTCTATGTTAGATACAGTGTACTGGTATTACAGGTCACTGCTCCAGAAGCTATTGGTCTACGCATGGTGTCGAGCTGTGAGCAATTTGTGAACATTATATTGGTATTATGTTGTGATTTCAAAACGGATTTAAAATTCGAACAAAGAGCAAATGTGAAGTTCATGTTAAGTTAGTAAATCTTCCACAGAGGCATATGAAATGTTTTGGCATGTTATCCTAAATGACATCATGAGCAACGACACCCCATCTAAAATGGCTGAATGTCACTAGAGGATGATGACCAGTCTGGATGGCCACAACCACACACCAGTACAACTCCTGACAACGCCAATCAAATTCGACAGCTTGCTTTTGATGATTGTTGAATTACATGACACTGCTCCTGTACACACAGCCTTCTCAACACACGATTTAGACATGAAAAGCATGATAGTCATCTAGCATTCATATCCTTCATATTTAACTCCCTTCTGATTATATGCTGTTCCTGAAAATAGCCTGCAGAGGGCCCTCTAAGAATTGCAGCAGATAATCAGGACATATGGTCTGGAAAATTTCTGTTATCAAGACTAAGTCCATGGCTTTTAAAGGCTGCTTTCCTATAAGCTGTAAACTAATAATGAATGATCAATTAATTGAGCAAGTGCATTCATTCACATTCAGGTACCTTGGATGTTGGTGAGATAGACGTGGAAAAAAAATAGAAGTTTAATCACATGTGTGGGAGATACTCTTTTGAAATTTTATAAAGTGATGGCAGTGCCGTATGGCCTTTATGGCAGTGAGAGTTGGACACTAAACGCAAAGATGCAAAGCCGGATACAGGCTAGTGAAGTGAGATTTTTGTGATCAGTACTAGGAGTATCACGGAGGGACCAGTTAAGAAATGATGACATAAGGAAGATCCTTGGAATATACAGCCTAAATGAAAGGATAAAGCAATAGACACAATTGGACAGACCATGTAGAAAGGATGCATAAAAACAGAATACCAAAACAAATTTTGGTTTACAGTCTGAAAGGATGGCGGAATATTGGAAGACCAAAGAAAAGATGGTCGGACCAAGGAGTGTACATGAGTGATTGCAAGGTCCGCAGCCTGAAGAAGAAGAAGAAGAAGAAGAAGAAGAAGAAGAAGAAGAAAATGAAATTAAATCTTAAAGGGCAGTGTTTAAAAACTGTGTAGATTCACACCAAAGTGAAACAAAACACACTAAGTAGTTTACTTAACACGGGTGGAGAGAAAAGTTTCCACATGGTTGTGGAAGAAACAGTGGGATTGCTTTAGTCAATGAGGGAGGGGACTACATTGAAAATAATGGACATCACGTATAATTGGTTTACCAATAAACATACAAGATTAGTGAGGTTTCTTTTTGATAGCACCTCATATGTTAAATGAGATATATTGTAAAGTAAAACTGATTATAAATTGACACAAAACACATCTTTTCAATAGAAACATACAGAACTAAATACACTTACTCAAGAAGAGTTTATACTATTTACTGTGATGAGCTACTGCCAACATCCTTAGGTTACACATTAACACACTTAACTTCTATCTACTACAAAATATACTACATTATATTCAATATTCGTTAGTTTTTTATTTTTATAATTATTATTCTGTCTGTAAACATAACCTTAACATGTGAATACAATTGGTTTAATAATACTGATCTATGATTTAGGAAGTTTATTTAAATCCTAACCAATTCTGTTACAATTCGATTGTGTTTGTGTTTTAATTTGAGAGTAACATAAAGTAGTCTTCAAAATGTTTCAGCTTTCAAAACTAGAGTCAGTTACATTATTAGTATCTTCTTCTGGACTGATGGGCCATGGTCTTCAGTTGAACTGAAGTCCACTGTCCAGCAGTCTAGAAAAAGATCTTACTGGAACTAAACTAGTGCCTTATGTAATTAAGAACTCTGAATGGTTATATAAGCAAAGTAAATTGTCTAACAACTTGTTCTGATACTGACCTGAGCAGAAACGTTGAACAGTCTGGTGTCTGGGACTTCCCACATCGGAGCAAAATCTTTATACGCTTTTGGCAGTAAATACGGATATGCAGGGTTTAACTTACACTTTTCCAACTGAAAAATATAACGTAATATTGTAATATCACTTTTATAATTCACTGGTCTTCATTATACAGGAGGTCCTCAACTTTCATACATAATATGTTCCTGACTGGAGACTCATTGGGCATGTAACGGGACATTTCAGTCCACAAAGTGGTTTGGGGGGAAAACAAATATAAATTTTATTTGTAATTCAAAAGTATAAATAATAATGGTAGAGTTTTGTAATGACGCAGGCAAGTGCATGAAATCGTATCAAGGTCAACATTGTAGACACAAAAACAACAATTATATTTAGCCAAACGAACTTTGACCGATGAAGTCACCAGTTACATAACAGCCAAGCCTGTAAATACGTCATTTAGAATGCAGTGCGTAATTAGCCTCGCCTTGAAAACTGGTTCGTCATATTCAGAAGACAATAAGAAATGGTCACGTGACCCCCTCTCCATCTCAGAATTTGAAGCAGTTCATCTCGTCCCAGTCACGTATTACTCCTTGTGCCGGCCGGTCACAAATAAAAGTTCCAAAATGAAATCGTGGGTGCACCCAAACAAAAATGTGAAACTATCAACAAAAAGCGGATCGGAACTGAAAAAATCAATTAACTGTTATGATGTAAAAGTACATTATTACAGCAAAGTGCGGGTGACTAATAAATAGAAGGAATGGTAGAAAGTGCGCAGAAAGATGGACTCGCCTGTTGTAACCAGATAAGTAATAGAATGAGGCATCATATAATTTCTTCAGTCAGGCATAAATAAATTCAAAACCATTCTAAATTTTGTAAAAAGAAATGTTTTATTAAAATGAGCTCAAAAGGGGAATATAAAATATGTACTGTACGAAAGTGTGCGTGGTTGTGTGAACGTAAAGAATCTATATATAAGAAGTGCTGGGTTGTGATCTATTATATATATATAATTTAAGTTGATGATTTATTATATTTTATTTTGGTGGGAGAGTAAAATGTTGATGGTAATAATTACTTTTAACTTGAGTTTATAAATTGGGCCTCATGGCCGAATAATGTTTTCATTTTTTTCGAAGCATGATTTAATGTACAAGTGGTATGAGTAAAAATAAAAGGGGAATGTCACTGGTAAACAAAAAATATAAGAGTAATTTACTGAAAATAACCCGTTCTGCTATTTCCGTTCGCCTAACCGAACCTGGCCCAAAGGTAAGTAAATTTGATATCTTATTGTTGGTAACTAGTAAAGATGGCGTCCGGACTATGGATGAATAATCAAAATCAAAATTAAAATAAATTAAATGTACAGAAAAGAAGAGTATATTACAGTGTCGCTTTCCGAACAGGGACTTCAACATAAAATTTTTTAATTTTATGGAGAAGTAGGCCTACTGGGAAGAGCAGAATGGTTATTTGATAAAATTTTTTTTTGTACGTAGAAATACACGTAGATGACGAGAGTGTCAGATAAGGTTATGTTATAATATTATTTACATGCGTGTATTATAAATAAGAAAAATGAATACTAATGACGATAAGAACGTACAAGTCAGCATAACTGACGAAACATTTACGAGTGAGATGGGCGTTCACTCAACCCCAGTTAGCCAGATCGGTGAGCCTAGTGCCACCGAATCAGTCGAATTAAATACAGTCCAATTAACACCCATCTCAACTCGGTATGAAAACAAAACAGATGAGATAACTGCCATGATGCAGTTACTGTTAAATAAATTTGATATGCAAAATAACGAAATAAATAATAATCTAAACGAAAATTTGAAAAATTTCAAAAGGGAAATAAGAAATGAAATAGACACAAAATAAAATAGTTGAATCAATAAATCATAAGTTCGATGAACAAAACGCAAGAATAGATGACATGATTAATAACTTTACAATGAATAAACGAGACGAGAAGCGGGAAGGAAACAGATATCGATTAGAGGAGAATACATGTGAATCAAAACAGGTAAGTGGTGTTGATGATAATTATGAGATTAAAGTGGGGGTAGAAAGTGATAAAGAGACCGATCAATTAAATGAAAATAAAGACGATCAGGTAACACATAATACGGTAAGTAGGGGTGAGAAAAATGATGATATAATTAAAAACGTGGGGTTAGAGAGTAAGGTTGTGAATATTGAGAGTGCTGATGAAGTTTTAGTGGAAGTAGAATTTGATAATGAAGTGATAGAGAGTGTTGATGAGTTACAGAGAAAGTGTAGAGAGGGTTTACAGGGAGAGGGATTGCACAGGGTAAACTATTCCCGTGGTGTTGTGGTTGTGGGTGAAGAAAATGCTTCACGAGTGTATTTGGGAGATGTATGGTCTACAAATAATTGTCCCTTGATTTTTTGTGAATCTGGTGGAGCCAGATGGTGTAGTAACAAAGTTGTATTACCTTCTGTATGGGATGGTAGAGAAAGTGTGAGATGGCGTTATGGTGAGAGATATTTAGAGAGAGAGTGGTGTGTTGATGGGGAGATAGAGTTGTTTAAGGTTGGTAGAAATTATAAAGAATTAGTAGAAAGGTTAGGTATAGAGAGAGTGGATAATGATATTGAAATCTTACCTTGTGTTGAAGCTGATATAACAGCAATAGATGATGATGTTGTTAATGATGAATTTATAACTTACCTAGTTGTGACAGATTATACTAAGGGCGACATGATTATACTCGATGGTGACAAGTTATATGATATAATAATATGGAATAATCATGTTGTTATTGTGGAAAAATATGAGAAGTTAAATAATCATTATATTGGTAGAGATAATATAATGTATTTAATAAAAAATGATTTGTGTAGACCTAAGATCAGATTGTTATTCGATGATGGTGGTTAAACAGTTGTTGTTCATGAACATTTAATTATGTGAATAGTGTGGTTTCGAAATGGATTGTATTATCGAATGATTTGTGGTAAATGATAACAGATAATAATTTGGATTGTATATTTTTTTTTTGTTGACGTCAAATGTATTTGTGTATTGCATTATGGTGTACTCTGTATTTTATGTAAACAATGTATGTATGTAATAGGAATTGATTTAATAATAATTATAACATTTTTTCAGACTAAATAAATAACGAGAATAATTGTGAAGTGTAAGGTAATTAAAATAACTTAGTGTTAAAAAAAAACTGATTGGATTAAATAATTGGAGATTAATTAATTAATTTAAAATGTTGTACAGAGGAATTTTGGTGATGAATTTAAATGATTTTCTGAGATTTAGATTCTATAATGAATAGTAAATGATTAAACATACAATATGTTCAGGTGTTGAGTTATATTGTTGTTATGAGGTAAGTTATGAATTTTCTAATGTAGTTTTCAATGATCATATTAATGTAAAATGTGGAAAAGATAGAGTTTGGGTGATGATTATTTCAATAAGGCATTGAGTCAGTCAAAGTTAATTTTAAATGGGTGTTTGACAAAATAAGAATTCTGGAATAAAAGTAATACAGAAACAGGTCAGTAGCAGGTACACAGTAGCAAGAGTGAATGTGTGTAGAGTGAAAGGGAGTGATGAAAGTGGAGAGTAAAAAGGTGAGAGCAGGGTACATATATTTTATAGTGAGGGTGGTGTGGTAAGGAGTCCTCAACGCAAGGCGTTGTGGCGGGAGGGGACGTTTTATAGAGGGTTGCCGGTTACCTGGAAGGGCCAGGAACGGATACAGGAATGAGTATATGGGAAGGGAACACACATCCTATGTATAAAAAGGGTATCAGGTATTTTATTCTAAGAGGAGAGTCATATAAGTAGAGTAGATAAAGTGTTGAATGGGGTTATTATTGAGAGTTTGTGTCACCCTGTGCAAATCCGTTAGTGGTTGTTAGAAGAAAGAAGGTGGGTAAGGTAATATTTAAATGCCCATTCAATAAATCAGATTATTATGAATAACGGAGAATCACCCAAACCAATTAATGATGAAAGTGTTAAATAGAAAATCATAGTTGAAATGTAATAATAAATGAAACGAGTGAAAGATTTAATAGAATTTGAAACTAAAGTAAAGGTGTAAGGTGTGTAATTTTTGGTCAAACTTAAATGTGAATTGTTTATTTTAATGTAATAATTGCAATGTTAATTATGAGTGTATTATGTTTATTATGTTAGTGTGTAGGAATCTTAAACATGAATTGTTTGTTTTTTAAATAGATTCCCCATTTTCGGGTGGTCGCTGCCTCACCAGCACTGACCGTGGTTTTGGCTGACAACCAGCTGTGGGCAGACATTGTAAAACTGACCACAGTTGGTTGCCTGTGAAAATTAGTATGACCTAGAAATTAATGGGGGGGGGGGTGAATCAGGGGAAATCATACTATGGAACAGCGGCTATCACCCGTTTGCATAGGAACAAATAAAAGGGTGATCGACCGTTTTAAGGTTTTTACTATATAATCAGTAACATTTTGTAAACCCTTACGGGTAACCTTATCTGAACTTTGAATGTAATGCCGAAGCAAGGACAGGAGATGACAAAATTCCTCCTTAACTTCAGTCCTTGTGGAAGCAAATGGGCGCTACAGTCCAGGGGGGGCCATAGTGTCTGTGGAAGAAGGTTTTTAAATTGTTACTAAATAAGCTCTGATTGAATAAAAAGAAGTTAAATTGATAATTATTGTAATAATGGGGTAACCGTGAAGTATTGAAGGAGGTTGTTTTGATTATCCATGTATCTGTGGGATCGAATTACTTTGTATCTTTTATTAATTATGTTCTGTACTAGTATTTTTTATTAATTATGTTCTGTATTAGCTAATGATAGCAGTAGTCATGTTGAAATGAAAAAGTAAGATGACGTAGTTGATTTAAAGATGTTTAAGAGATTTTTGATGATGAATTTGAAAGGTAAATGTTTTATATAATATTATGTTATGTTCACTATGTATACAGATATATGTTAGAGGTTAAGAGGAAAAAACCAGTGCTTCTTAACGCAAACCAGCACACAGCTAAGGGGAACAGATCAGTTAGGGATATGGTATTATACAAGGCCACTATTTGATTTTTAATTTGATGTTTCAGAGTCTGGTGATGCTATGGTGGCGGTCCTGAGCTGGCCTGCGTGTCAGAGCAGAAGCGTCAAGTACCTGTCTGGCCTTGCGGTGTTGGGATCTCGAGAGAGAAGTCCAGTAAGGTCATTCAGGTGCAGTCACAGCCACTGGACCAGGGGGTAAATTAACTATTTTTTTTTTTTTTATAAAACGTAAAGGGGGTTGTGGCGACATATCCTGACTGATCCCTTTAGGAAGTATGAGAGTGTCAATGAGAGTTTTTATGCTTCGGCATAAAACCTCTCATTGAGGGGGTATTGTAACAGGACATTTCAGTCCACGTAGTGGTTTGGGGGGAAAACGAATATAAATTTTATTTGTAATTCAAAAGTGTAAATAATAATGGTAGAGTTTTGTAACGACACAGGCAAGAGCATGAAATCATATCAAGGTCAACATTGTAGACACAAAAACAACAATTATATTTAGCCAAACGAACTTTGACCGATGAAGTCACCAGTTACATAACACCCAAGCCTGTAAATACGTCACTTAGAATGCAATGCGTAATTAGCCTCGCCTTGAAAACTGGTTCGTCATATTCAGAAGACAATAAGAAATGGTCACGTGACCCCCTCTCCATCTCAGAATTTGAAGCAGTTCATCTCGTCCCAGTCACGTATTACTCCTTGTGCCGGCCGGTCACAAATAAAAGTTCCAAAATAAAATCGTGGGTGCACCCAAACAAAAATGTGAAACTATCAACAAAAAGCAGATCGGAACTGAAAAAAATCAATTAACTGTTATGATGTAAAAGTACATTATTACAGCAAAGTGCGGGAGACTAAGAAATAGAAGGAATGGTCGAAAGTGCGCAGTAAGATGGACTCACCTGTTGTAACCGGATAAGTAATAGAACGAGGTATTATATAATTTCTTCAGTCAGGCATAAATAAATTCAAAACCATTCTAAATTTTGTAAAAAGAAATGTTTTACTAAAATGAGCTCAAAAGGGGAATATAAAATATGTACCATATGAAAGTGTGTGTGGTTGTGTGAATGTAAAGAATCTATATATAAGAAGTGCTGGGTTGTGATCTATTATATATATAATTTAAGTTGATGATTTATTATATTTTATTTTGGTGGGAGAGTAAAATGTTGATGGTAATAATATGATGTTACAGCTTATTTAAATTATAAATTTGTCCCTAGTTCGGAAGCCAATTATGATGTTACAACCCCTCTATCACATTTAAATTGTATTAATAAAATAAACTTACCTAGAATTATGCCAGGAGTCTGTCACACGAACTGTGAATTACAAGCGTGACTTAGGGTTACGTCATTAATGTACTCAACTCTCATTTGTATTGCTAATCTAACTCACTTTTATTTAACACTAGCACTACTACCCATCGCGGCTTCGCCCACAAAAAGAGTACAGACTGATTAAATAACAACTTCCTCATCAATGCCATACATTATTTGTAGTTTAATGTAATAAATTTACGTGATTACTTGCTATCTCTCTGACATAGTTTGATCTGGCTGTTATTATTATTTTATACATATAACCCTGGATTCCTTTGAACATAAATAAAAATAACATAGAAATTACAATTATATTGCCTTTGTGGCCTAAACAAAACAAAATTACTACAACTTATCATTAATATTATAGTTTTATATAACACATTGCAAATTGTATTTGTTTCACAAATTTGTGAAATGCAATGTTTTTTAACTCTTTCACATAACATACTATGTTCCACTTTGTACACTGCACTTTTATAATTACACTTAGTATTGCTTTCTATGGTTACAGTGTTTTTAGAGTACAAAGATTCTCATAGTTTGATACATAATCCCAATATAACAATTTTTGATAACATAATTATAAAAAAATCATTCAGTTTTCATGAAAATTATAAACATTAATGTATCTCTTGGTATACTCGTATACTCTCTGTGTATATTAGCTATAGCTGTTGCCCGTGACTTCGTCCGCGTCGAAGAATATTTTTGTCTAAAGTACCTATGTCCTTCCGCGTATTTCAAGAAACTTAAAAAGTAAGTTAGAAGATTTTCAGTTCCTTAATTCTACTGCTATGATTTTCAGTTGCTATCTTTCCAAGACCTCTCTGTAAACAACATTCCTGGTTTTCCTTTCTGGCTGGAGGATGACCAAGCTATCAGATGAACTGACTCTCGAGCACGCCACGTACAACTGGCCATGGGAGAAACAGTCACTCCTGAGATCCACACCAGCCACTTTTAAACTCTGTCCCTGCGCCTTATTAATCGTCATAGCGTAACAAACTTTAACCAGGAATTGCAGACGTTTAAACTCAAAATGGTAATCCGATGGGATCATTGGAATTCGGGGGATGAAGACAGTTTCTCCCTGACTGACGCCTGTGAAAATCTGGGCTTCAATCACGTGCTTGTACAGATTTTTTACCTGAAGCCTAGTGCCGTTACAGAGTTTGAGTGGATTTAGATTGCGCAAAAGCATGATTGGAGCACCAACCTTAAGGTAGAGGACGTGTGGTGGGATTCCTGGTGGATCGAGTGTGTGCAAAAACTCTATAGGATAATGGACCGCATCTTGTACCTCCACTACCGAGTCAATAGATTCATACTTCATGAGTTCATTAGGTAGCTTCTCTAGTAGAAGATTATTGATAGAATTGGCTGAATCGTTGGTTGGAGTAAGAATAGCCGTTTCCTTGAGCCATGATATACAATCTGCACCACTCTGTTGAATATTACTTCCATAGATCTTGTCAGTCAGGCTTGTTAAATCTCTTACAACGGAGCAAAGATTGTTCGGAAAATTTTTTTTTTCCACCCTCCTCTTCTAAAATCCTTCCATCCCCAATATCAAGTAATAATTTAGAAAACTCCTCTGCTCTCAAATCATGTTGAAGGTGGACACGCATGTTAACTCTTAAGGACAGTATTTTGACATTACGCCATAAAGTGGATGACTTTAGACAGGCCTTAAGTTCATCCGCACGTGTCCCTCGTGGAACAACGGGTAATGGTTGTCTGAAGTCACCAGCCAAAAGCACTGTAACTCAACCCATAAGGCTTTTGCGGTCTCTAATATCCTGGAGTGTTCTGTTCAGAGCCTCAACGCCTCTTTTATGAGCCATAGTGCACTCATCCCACACTATTAATTTAGCTTCACGAAGCACCTGTGCCATATCACTCTGCTTAGAAATATTACAAAGTGCAGACTCAAAATGATTCAGGTTAAGGGGTAACTTGAATGCAGAGTGAGAAGTCTTTCCTCCTTCAATCAAGGTAGCTGCAATACCTGATGAAGGAACTGCAACTGCGATATTCCTTTTGCGCCTAACTGTGGCGAGCAACAGATTTATCAAGAACGTTTTCCCAGTGCCGCCAGGAGCGTCCAGAAAGAACAATTTCCCAGAATCACAATTAATACTGTGAACGATTTCGTCATAGGCATCTTTTTGTTCCTGATTTAATATTAGAACATTTACAGCCACTGTTTCAGTCAACCGAACACAATCATAGGACAGTTCGTTCAGGTACTGATGGTTGCTGATAACTTCTTGCTGTCGTGATGGTGTTGGAAGACCGAACTCTTTGAGTGTTTACCAGACATGGATATGACAGTATCCTCAAGAAGCTTAAGGCATTGGTTGTAAACAATGTCCTGGCCTGATTGGATGTCTCCACGCTCTCTTTCTTTCTATTTGCCTTCTAACATCTTCCGAAAGACTGTCTCGGTATGTCTCCCACAATTTTAGGGGGTCTGCCACTTGGCAGAATACTAACATTATGGCAAATAGCTCACGAATTTTATTAGGAGAGTCAGAGATAGAAGCTTCTTCAAGAGTACGGTCCCAATGGGCATCATCCTCCAGCAAGCCAAGTGCTCTACACGCCGCTTGAAATGTTGGCTGAACTACCCCTGCGATAGTTTTTAATGCAGTAAATGATACAGGACCGCGGATCTCATGTAAGAGGAGGCGTAAATAGTAGCACTCAGCATTGCCAGGATGGACAGTGTATACTCTACCCAACACCTGATCTTTTTTTACCCCTGGATAGCCTGTCACAGATTTACCTTGCTTCCTCCTGCAGAATTGATTGCTTTTCCATACGTAGTAGGACGGAACTTCGCAATATTAAAGGGTCCTTGCGAAGGCATCAACTTTACACAGGTCAAAAAATCCCAAAAGTGTCGTTTTTGGAGGATTATTTATCATGTCAATGACATTGTCCTCCGTAAAATAAACTCTTTGACCGTTTTCTAGATGTACGGAAAGGTGCATAACAGGAGGAAACCTTTCACGAATAGGGAAGCAGAGGATGCGCCAGACTGCCTCAGAGCTGCTGATGTATCGTCTTGTTTCGTACCTTGTCACCTCATCCAGACCTTCAACGGTGAACGCTGCTTGATCAGACCCTTTATTCACATACTTGCAGATATATTTGACTGATTTGACAGAGTTGCAATATTCAACATTTATGTGGGCTGACAATGTGCGAGACAGGACGGGGTTGTACGGAACTACCCAGCGATTGTCAAGAATAACCTCATTGATTTTTACTGTAAATCCGCCATCTGCGATACTTAGGATAGCCATCCTCTCCTGTCTGAGTCTCTTTTAAGAATGGCCATGGGTAATTCTTTGTACAGGCGCCATCCACCATGCATGGTGAGTTCCTGTTAAGCGGTCCACATGGTCCGTGAATCATATTTGTCTTGACAATCTCATGGAGGGCTGGATCTAGGTTGGGACCAGGTACTTCAGCTTTGATAATTTATCTATGGACTGTGGCCTTATCTTCTCCTCCAACCACAGAAGGATATGAACGTGAGGGAGCCCACGCTTCTGCCACTCCACGGAGTACATGTGACACCTGGTAGGGCCAAAGATGTAACCTTTAGTGAGGAGTTTCATCATATGCTTCACTTTTATGTTGAAAACCCTCGCTACTATGTCATGTCTATCGTGAGATTTTTGGCCTTGTGTCAATATCTCTGTGATTTCCGGCCATTTTGGATTGCAAGTGAACGTAATAAACAGATCCGGTCGTCCAAAATGGCGCACATACGTCATCGCGTCTTGAGTTCGCTCATGCATGTATCGGGGTCCTCCAGTGAAAGTGGACGGCAGCACAACCATCTTGCCTATTTCTGATAACTGGCCGTCCTTTCTACTCATGGCATCCTTCAGGTGGACATAATTCTCACTTCTCAGCTTTTTCTGGTTGTTACGTATCCAACTGAGTCTCTCAGTTTCAATTTTCGCATACATATCAACCAGAAATTGGTTGAGAAGGTTGCGAAACAGCAGTAGGTTGCATTGTTCACCATCACGCTCCATTATCCTGTAGCTGTAAAAGTCAGTAGCAGACACAGTTTTCTTGAGAGGAGCCTTTTGTCTTTGGGTCGCGCTGTGGTATGTCTATAGAATAGCCGTCTTCTCCACGACAGAACATCAAAGGGTATTGAAGAGCATCATAGGCATGGTGCGTCTCACTGATTCGTATCAATCTATTGTCTCTGCTATGGAGAACGATATCTCTTTTATCAAAATCCTGGCCGACAATGAGAACTGCCACTTCTCTAGTCGTTGGAACATTGAAACGACCATGGTGTTCTCCAGAAGGCTTCATATTTGCTTTAATAACTACCTGAAACTCCTTCTGGTCCTTGGGAACAGAATCAACAGCACCCTTAAAATCCAAAATATACTTGTTGTGCTCATGAAGTAATTTCTGCAGCTGGCTAACCAATCCTGGCTTGACGCCAGGGTATATTCCACAACGGATATCCATCTCTTTGTCATCATCCCCAACAAAGTATATTTGGACAAATGAAGGCTGTTGCTCAGGCTCAGCGATAAGACTCCTTATCCTGTGATAGACCTGGCCCTGTACTTTAAAATTTGGCATAAAGTTTCCTTCTTTTACCTCTTTGGCTCCAAAAGACGTCATTTGGAAGCATCCATTGTACTTCCGGGTAGCAGGAAGAAAGTGCTCAGTCATTGCATGCTGGTGATTGAGGAGACTGTGTAAGGGTTCAGGATAGGGCTAAAGGAGAGGAAGCTGGACCTTACCATTATTGCAACACAAACCAGGAATCTCATCCTTCCACTTCAGTGCACGGCACCAGTTACATGGTGACTGAACTCCAAGCTCAACGAACTTGTCCGTGGAATAATCTATTTCCGGTTCATATTGAAATCCGGACAAAAGTTTATCCCAGGTCAATAATCTATTATGTGCTCTCTTTTCATTATATTTAGCAGAAGCTACTGGATTGATATGGGGGTTATTAGATGCATATTTTTTAACAGCCTCCCTATGAACTGTTGGATGACTTTTATTGTATTTTTTTACGGCCTCTCTATTAACTGTTGGATGACTTTCATTGTATTTTTTTACGGCCTCCCTATGAACTGTTGGATGACTTTCATTGTATTTTTTTACGGCCTCCCTATGAACTGTTGGATGACTTTCATTGTATTTTTTTACAGCCTCCCGGTTAACTGTCGGGTGACTATCAGTATATTTTTTGACTGCCTCCCTATGAACGTTTGGGTTGTTTTTGGCATATTTGGTAGCAGCTTCCCTTACTTGTTTTTTCCTGATTGCATTTGTAAACCTTTTTCTGCGTTTTTTCCTCTTTTCCCTTTGACTGATGCTACAGTCGAAGCAACAGATTCGTCTGAACTTGGACTGGAGAGGTCAACGTAAGGAGAGGATTGGGACTGGGAGACAGTGCAAGACAAATTCAGTCGACATTCCGCTGGGTTATTGGTATTCGGGGATTCGGACAAATTCAGTTGACATTTCGCTGGGTTATTGGTATTCGGGGATTCGGACAAATTCAGTTGACATTCTGCTGGGTTATTGGTATTCGGGGATTCTAAGTTAACTGTATTATGTGTTGATTCGGCCAAGGGAATTAAAACATCAAAATGCCCTTCATTGAAATCTCCAGTGAACCGAATTCTTTTGACTCCCTGTAATGCCGCCCCAAAAATAGCAAGAATAGAGCCACCTTGAAACACCTGAAACCCATAAGGAAATATTTCTCCAGCAGCCTTGAGCTCGCAAGTAGTCCCATATGTGTACGGCCTAGACATTTCGGCGAGGTACAGACGTTTGGTACCATAAGCAGCTCCAGACCGCTGGTGAGTAAAGCATTTGAACCTTTGCCAGTTATTGGACACGTGATTCACTATTTCTGCACGAATTTGAGCGGCCCTTGAAACGTCGCCGTGCACCAGATAGGACAGGGAGGAGAAGAGACACACGCTGTCACCACTTATCTTTACTATTCGGTAAGGAATCTGTAATCCGTTGCTTATTATAAACTCAATTTCCTCGTCCATTTTCTACTTTCAAAATAGAACGTTTATTTAGCTAATAGGTATCAAAATTCGTAGCTGCTTACTTAGGTACTTAACTAAAAAAGCGAGAGTGCACAAACCGGTCAGACCGACTGACTTAGCGTAGTGTAGGTAATTATGTTATTTTATTATATTTAACATAATAATGTTAAATTATTATGTTATTATTATTATTATTATGTTATTATTATTATTATTATTATTGTTATGTTAATGTTATTTTATTATATTTAGCATATTGGTCTGTATCAAACTTTACATAAATTATTTTAAAATTTGTATAATCTGTAATATTCAGTTGATTTTTTGACCGCTAGAGCGCAGACTACGTTTCTTCACTGACAAAAAAAAACACTATTTACTTAGTATGGCTATAATGTTATTAACCATGTATTATTAACCAAAATAATGAATTTACAGAGATGGTGCTGTTTCTAGTGTTTTAGATTTGTAGTTGAGGTGTAATTTAGTTAACTTGTAAACAGAAACGATCTCACCAAAAGGTTTTCAATGATGACGTCTGGATTGAGCTGATATTAGCAGAATTTATTGTTTGTTCATCGATTTTCTGGTGTGGATCAGTTTATTCCAATGGACATCTCGGATGTAGTGTCTAGTGCTGACTTGTTTTCTTAATTAGAAGTGGTTAATTCCGAATATTCTTTGAAATTTATTTAACTTTTATAGGACATTACACTTTTTCATCTCACATTGAATTGCATTTAACAATTAATATTTCTTGTTAGTCAGTTACTCCTAGTAACCAATAAATGTTTATACTTTTTTATTAGGTAACCTAGATACCTTTTTGTAAATAGGCTAATAATTATTGTTATTATTTTGTTTCTTCTTTTAGAAAAATAATTCTTTACAAATTTTGGTTTTAGTTAAATTTCATTTATATACAATTTTTCTTTTTGTCTTTACTTAAACTTGTCTACTGACTTTTTCGAATTTAATTTCTTTTATTTTAGTTTATTTATGATTTAACTTTTAGTGAATGTATCACTACTCTGCCCTACTTTTACTTGCTATCTCTCTAGCAAAATACCCGTGCTTCGCTACGGAGTTTCACGTTGTACGTAATTGTACAATTATTGCTCGCTTAATAGTATAGGATTAGATAGATTGTACAATTCTCAACTCTTAGTTTGTTTATTTACATTCATAGCAACAGCTATTTATTATTTATTTCGAGAAAATCGTTAGAGCCGTTTCCGAGAAAAAAAGGACATACATTTATTAATTAATTGAACTTCGACTTTTCTCGACTATAAGAACCTGCAAACAACGAAGTTTTTTCAATTTAAAACAATGATTAAAAACTCAGGACTAAATGTATTCGGGGTTTCCAGTAAACTGAGATGTCAACCACTTACAGTGGATAAATTTCAGTATTTGGTTTTTTGCTCCTTAGGAGTGAAAGTTTGTAAAACCGTTTCTTAGTGACCACCTAAGACCTATGATGAAGCTATGTTCAAAGTTTCATTGATATCCATTCAGTGGTTTCAGAGATATCGTGAAACCAGAAGGTTTCAGAGGTATCGTTCCGGGGAAGGCCCGTCGGACGATTCCCGCGCTATTTCCTACGCGGGAGACTTCCACCGATGCTATGGTAACCAGAATCTATTCTATTGGGTTGCCATAGTAACCAGATCTAATAGTTTTTTAAAACCCAAAGGACCCCCCAGAGGATCGTATCGAAAAAAAAACACCTGTCCAATGTTGGTTCTCCTGTTGCGTAAAATATTTGTGCCAAGTTTGGTTGAAATCGGTCCAGTGGTTTAGGAGGAGATGTGGAAGACCCCAAAGGACCCCATCGAAGAAAACACCTATCCTATGTTGGTTCTCCCGTTGCGTAAAATATTTGTGCCAAGGTTGGTTGAAATCAGTCCAGTGATTTAGGAGGAGATGTGGAAGACCCCAAAGGACCCCATCGAAGAAAACACCTATTCTATGTTGGTTCTCCCGTTGCATAAAATATTTGTGCCAAGGTTGGTTGAAATCGGTCCAGTGATTTAGGAGGAGATGTGGAAGACCCCAAAGAACCCCCCAAAGGACCCCATCGAAAAAAGCACCTCTCCTATGTTGGTTCTCCCGTGGCGTAAAATATTTGTGCCAAGTTTGGTTGAAATCAGTCCAGTGGTTTAGGAGGAGATGTGGAACATACATACATAGATATATACATACAATGAGGGGGGGTTGCCCCTTAGGAGTGAAAGTTTTTAAAACCATTTCTTAGTGAGCACCTAAGACCTATGATGAAGCTATGTCCAAAGTTTCATTGATATCCATTCAGTAGTTTTTGCTCTACGTTGATTCTATGTCAGTCAGTCAGTCAGGCAAACTTCCCCCCTTTCCCCCCTTTAAAGGTCGAATTTCCAAAAATCCCTTCTTAGCGGATACCTACATTACATAAGGAACCTACATGCCAAATTTCAAGTTTCTAGGTGTTATAGTTTCTGAGATTTCGTGATGACTCAGTGAGTCAGTGGTATTTCTCTTTTATATATATAGATTTCTTTGTATTCTCTTTTTCTTTTATTTCTTACTTTCTATTTTCATTTTTTAGAACAATTACTGATTCTGATGTAACATTGCAAAATTAATATATTTACTACTACATGATATTAAATATATTTACTACTATAATGATATTAAATATTATGAGAAATATTTCTTTTTTATAAGACAAACCCAGCATTTGCTCACACACACATTCTTTCAGGTTAATACCCCAATTTTTTTATTACGAGCTCTTTTAATTAAAATGGTTTATAAGTATTTGGTCGTGTCTACTTAACTCTCGGCGTCCCCACTAGCCACGTGCCGCACTGCGTATATGTCCGAATATCGTTGCACTATTCGAATTTTAAAAGTTTCTCTTGATTAATTAGGTTCACTGCTTCAAAAGTTCCATTCTGCACTGATTTACTGTTTTAATTTCACATTTATACAGTTAAAAGATTTGTTCTTTCGGCTCGCGAGCCTATTGTTCAGCCGGCCAGCTATAGGTTTGGTAGACGACAACTGACGCTAACAAAGGCGTCTCTAAAGGCCACTTCCTCTACAGGTTCAGCAACTTAAGCTGTGATTCGTTAACAAAATCACATGACAGGATAATTAGTTACATTTCAGTTTACTTCCGTTATTAACTTTGGTACATAACTTGCCGTGACCTTGTGTGTCCTCTGAACACAAGTTGCCAACAAGCGGCACACACGTGCGCTCTTACACATTCCTCAACGCTTAATTGTTCTCGTACCTGGCTCTGGCTGACACAGAGTCAAACATAGGGTGTTAAATAAATCAAGTTTTTGTGACAATAAATGGTGCCTGAACAAACTGGCCCCAAATTATTATAAAATTAAAAAATAGACCCTCCTCTTTATTCGCCCCGTTACAATACCCTCCCCCCAATGAGAGGTTTTCTGTCGAGACAGAAAAACTCTCATTGCTAAACCCTAAGATGATCAGTGAGGATATGGCACCAACAACCCCCCTTTAATACTTTACACATCATGGGTAAATTACCCCCCTAGCTCGGCGACTATGGCAGCACCTGCACGACATTACTGGACTTCTCTGTGCGAGATCCCAACACCGTAAAGTCGGACCGGTACTCACCACAGTACCACCTAACCCTGGAACATTCTGAATAAAATTCTAAAACTGGCCTTATACCATACCAGATCCTCAACCGATATATCTCCCCTTACATACATACTGGGTTGCCTTTAGCAAGTATTGGTTGCGTACACATACTCATTATTATATTCCACACTTCCTTCACATATTAATTATTAATGTAAAATTCACAAAAATATTTTATATTTTAAATTCAATTCCTTTTCTCAACTTTTATCGACTTGACGTTACGGTTTCAAATCAAAAATAAATCAAACAAATCAAATTAAATCATTTAAATTTTGTTCACCTAGAGAAATTAATCTAAGTCCATTATAAAAGATTCATATTACCATTAATTTGATCATCTCTTTCCACTGACTCTCAAAATTCCAAAATCCTTCAAATGAATTTACAACTCCTCTTAACTAGCTGCTAACAATCATAATAAACAAAATAAAATGAACAACTTATTTCTATCATAAACTCCCTTACCACTACATTTGTTTACAACACAATATAAATCAGTTAATACATCAGCAATACACATAATCAACAATATATCCTGAACATAAAAAACACCACACAATTGGTACTTCTAACAAAATTAAAATTTTTTTGTTTTTTCATAATTAAATAATAATGTAATAATGTCTTATTAAACATGTATTCCGACAATAGAAGGAAAATTATAAAATAAAATATAACTTAAACTTACATTGACCATTATACAGTTCATACCCGTCATCAGCTGATGTCTTACTAACAGGTGAATGACCTTTCTATAGCCACACTACATACAAATAATACAAATACGAGGGCTATCCAGAAAGTAACAGACGTTTTGAAATAAAAAATTTACAAAATGAAGAAACAAAATTTTATTATATACATTTGAAAGGTACACTCTTAAGCTATTTTTCTACATAATCGCCATTCAAATTAAGGCACTTATCATACCGTGGCACAAGTTTTTCAATACCGTCTCTGTAGAAATCTGCCGCCTGCGATTTCAACCACTGGTTTACACCGGCATGCAGTTCGGCGTCAGTATCAAAGCGTTGTGTAGCGAGCCATGTCTTCATCGCTGGGAAGAGGTGATAGTCGCTCGGCGCCAAATCCGGGCTGTATGGTGGATGATCGAACACCTCCCATCCAAAACCATCGAAGAGCTCTCGGGTACGATTGGCCGTGTGTGGACGTGCGTTGTCGTGAAAAAACAAAACCTTCGCACTAATATTTTACTTTCTGACTTATAATCTTTTAAATTTCGTCATTTTTAGTGTGTTATTCTTATTATTTTAATTTATTTTTGTTTATTGTTTAATATATAATAAAATATTTCTTCATTTGTAAAATCCACTTTTATATTCATTAATTTATTCTTATCTTCTTTTTCAACTTTTAGTATTTCTAGTTCTTCTATTAGTTTCCTTTTTTGCGGATTGTTTTCTATTTTGATTATTTCCATATTTTCATTTGGATTTATAAATTTATGGCCTGATTCATTGAAATGTCTTGCATATAGTGAGTTCGTTGTTCTAACGCCTTCTCCTTTTGCATGTTCATTCATTCGAATTTTAAATTTTCTTCCAGTTTCGCCCAGATATATCTTATTACATTCCCCACATTTTAATTTGTATACGCCGCTTTTTTCTGTTAATGGAATTTCTTCTGTTTTAGCATTTTTTATATATTCAAATACATTTTTCATTTTCTTTATTCCTATCTGTATTTCGTATTTTTCGAAGCATTTTTGTAACATTTCTGTTTGATATCCTATGTATGTTATTGCTCCTTTATATTTCTTTTCTTCATTTGTTTTTTCTTTTTTGTTCTTTTCTATTTCTTTATTTCCCTCTATTTTCTTAACTATTCTAATAATTATTTTAGGGTTGTAATTATTATTTTTTGCTATTCGTTGTATGAAGAGCGGTAGCAGCTAGAACCAATAGGAGGGGCGATGACATAAGGGGAGGGGCCTAAAGTATAAAAGCTTACAACGTACAGTTGACAGACGTTGTTTAAGACCTGAAGATGTCAGTGATGACGAAAAGCTTTGTCTAAATAATAACAATTATAGCAGTTTAGCAATTTTATAAAAGAAAAGTAAGGATGGCTGCTAATTTAAACAATACGAAGAATAATTTGATATAGTTGAGAATTTTAAATGATTTGTAAAAGATAGTAAAAGGTAGATTTTGGGGTGATTAATATTTTGTCGGGACATGTAGATCAGTCCAAGTTGAGTTTAAAGTGGTAATAGAGAGAATAAGATTGTTGTGAGTTAATGTAATAGAATTTGAGAAGTATTGATAGTGACACAGTAGATATGGGGAATATATGTAGAGTACTGCTTGATATATTGATGTAATAAATAAGTGATGATATTTTGTTGTAATTGAAGTGATGTAATGAGAATGGTAATTAGTTGATGGGAATTTTGTAAGAGGGGATGGGGTGGTAGGAGTCCGCAACAAAAGGGTTGGGACGGGAAGGGACCGTTTAGCGCCGGAAAGGGTTACCTTAGGTAGAATCCAGGAACCACCATAAGGGAATGAGCTTTTGGGGGGGGAACACACATCCTGAGTACAAAGGGTTAGAGAGTATTTTTTTATATAAGAGTAGAATGTGGCGAATTGAGTTGAGTAGTAAGTTGGGTTAAGAGAGTATCTGATAGATGTATTTGATAGAGATGGGTGTCATGTTAGTTAGAGCTGTTAATGAGTATTAGAGTCAAAGAGGTAAAGATTATAAGTATACATATATCAAGTTGTAAATCAAGTTAGTATGAATAATTAAATCACCCAAACTAATGGAGATTGAGAATAGTAAAGAAAAGAGAGTCATAGTAAACATATAGAATTTTAATTGAAACAAGTGACAAACTTTAAGAGAATTTGAGAATAAAGTAAAGTTGTAAAATGTGTAATTTTGAGTAATTTAAATGTCAATTTTATTGTTAATTATAACAATACTATTTTAATTTTTAATGTTTTATTTTATTATATTTTATGGTGTTGGAAGATAGAATCTTTAAAAGATGTTTAATACATTTTCTGATGTAGCTTATGTATGACTTGTGTAGGTCAAGGTTTTTGACTTGACCCAGTTTGATCAGCTGATGGGTGATGTTCTATACTAGACCCGTTTTGGCAAGGAAGTAATGCCAATTGTGCTGTTTAAATTGATTTAAACAATTTTAAAATTTTGAATGTTGAGAAAAATATATTTTAATAAATTTAAATTTTTTTTGGAAAAAAAAATTGATTTTGTGCCTGCCATCTAATTGATGTTTTGGTTTTTGATTATATTATTGTTTGTGTGTATTAATAGTGTTATTGATTTATATTGTTTAGGATAGATGTATAAGCAAATGTTAGGATAAGGAAGTTCATATTTTAATTAAATGTTCCATTTATTTGTTTTCTAATTATCAATAATAACGAAGAGAATTAATCAATTCAGATAAAAGATTGTATTTTTGATTTTGAAGAAAATAGCTGTTTGATTTTAACTTAAATAAATTTTTGAAGGTAAGAATGAAATTTTGGCTAGGATGTAGTTATAAGTGTGTGTACGAGCCCAGTAACTGCTAAAGGCAGCCCAGTGTGCATGATAAGGGGGAACATGTCGGTTGAGGATCTGGCATGATATAAGACCAGGGATTTGGATTTTGGGGTTGCATGTTAGAAGGTTAGGTGCGCGTCTGTTCGATTTTATGGTGTTGGGATCTCGTATAGAGAAGTCCAGTGATCTCGTTCAGATGCGGCCATCGTCGCCGAGCCAGGGGGGTTGTTTACCCATGCAGTATAAGAACAAATTGGGGGCTGTTGGCACCATATCCTCACCGGTCCTCTTAGGGGTTTAGCAATGAGATTTCTTCTGTTTCAGCGGAAGATATCTCATTGGGGGGGGTATTGTAACGGGGTGAATAAAGGGGTTTTTATTTTTATTGAAAATGGGGTTTTATTTTGTAAAATTTCACAACTCATTGCCATTTGTATGACCAGTCCTCAGTTGAATCTAAAACGTAGTTCAAACAAAGAAACAGTACGCAATAGCTGTGGTGAAACAATTGGAAAGGAATGTGCGGTGGACACAATTCTAAGAACTTTGCGGCTGTGTGACATCTACGCCCAAACGCACTACACCAGCATGTGTGCATACCCACGCGGACTAAACGACGCTCAAGATGGCTTGGCGATGAATTTTGACTTACATATGGTCCTAGCTGATGGAAATAAAGTTTAAGTACAGCCTACTTTGTGACGTCGGCCAGTGCACACCAAATATCATCCACGACTACAACACGAAAAAACCATGTGTTGAATGTGTCACCGCTATGACTACCAAATAGAAGGCATTGGTTTCCGTCTTCTTCAACAAATCTATCGAGGAGTGGGGAACATATAGACGCTTCCCAGTTCATCACCGACTTCAACCGGGGGAGGTGGCCCGGCAACCCGGGCTCTTAAAAAAGTAACTTTTAAACATCAAATTACAGTGAGTGCTGTTTAGCCAAAATTCAGTAGTGAAATCCGTTTTACGGCAGAATGAATTAATAACTTATTTTTGGACAAAGTAACGGAGTTTGAAAGTGATGCAACGCAAAGGCGGGGAGACGCCAACTTGCCGGCAGGGTAGATAATCACATTTTAATGGGGTTTTGTTAATAACGGGGTAAATTTTAAATTAGTGTGAATGTTGTGAGTGAGCAGACTGGGCTGTCTGTCTTAAAATAAGGTAAGATGTTAGAGTAATATTATAATTGTAATTGTCGTAGTCATGGAGTGAATCTCAGAAAAATATTATGCATCTGTTTCATTTTCTAATTTTGGAGAAATAGTCTGACATGACATTTTAAAAGTTTAAAAAATAAAATTTAATTAATTCCTCTTCACCTAAAAATGAGTTGCGTAAATTATTCACATAACCTGTAAACATGCTTGCATCCTAGTTGTTCGTGTGACGTAACTCTGGGCTGGAAAAAAGGGATTTTAAGGTAAGTGGAATACATAAATAATTTATTGGTATTTGTATGTAATAAATATATTACAATATGATTTACACACCTTTAACACAGCACAATCACCCCCTACGATGATAGCCGCTGTTCCATAGTTTGGTGATTCCCCTGAATTGACCCCCCCCCCCGGTTAATTTATAAATTCACCAATTTTGAAAATAATAACAAGTATGGCCAGGATACAATCTGCCCAATCACACTTGCTACCAATAATCCAAATCCACGGTCAGGGTTCGGTGACGCCGTGACCGTCCGAAAGTTGGGGAATCACAAGTAAAATATATGTGTTTGATATATTCAAATTTTAACATTTACAATTCTCATTACATGAGGTTCCTAGTCTTGGCTGTGCATTCTAACACCATACATTTTCTTTCTTAACTTTCCCTACTTTGACTTTCCTTAACCGAAAATAGTGAGTACAACAAAATATTTACTTATTCACCTAAACTGTGCCGGTGTTTGCATAACCCGGCGATCGAAGATATAAAAATTTTTTTTTTCCAATAATATATTCGATGACTTGTCAATGTCAGCTAGCGTGGCGATATTTGAATGGCACTGTCAGACAGTGCACGCGATCTAGTGGCGAAATTTAGGGTTCGTTACGCTGCTGCTGTACAAATTAGTCGCAGGCAGCCTTTCACCGAACAAACAGCTACTCCTCACCTCGGACAGTTTTCTTCTCATCTCTGATGGCAGGCTAAATTTTTGAGACTTCCCGGTAAGTGACTTATAGAATTGTATACAATGATTTAGTAGTAAAGGAATATTTAAACTCAGATGTATTCAGGCAGATGCGAACGTTAGAATGCTCGTGGTTCGGTCAGACGTGTGTGTGTGTGTGTGTGTGTATAGTAAGAAATTTAATCGATGTTTTAGTATTTAGATACCGCCAGTAATTCTTTTAATCATTGTTCATTCAGCCTAATATAAAGTTGTAACTAAATTAAGTACGTTATAGAGAGATTTGAATCTTGTTGGTTATGCATGAACACGCACTGGTGACCGGAAGTGTGAACTTTTCTTTAATTATATCAGTTAAAAGTAAATTGTAAGACTGCCCTTAGATGAAGTACTGTAATTCCTTTAATTGTATGTAGCTGAGAGGGCCTTTATGTGTTCTTTATTTGCAAAATTGCGATAATTGTATCGCCACGTGGCGAGGTGGCTCAGAACAGGTATGGTTATGTTGCCACGTGTTAAATCCCGTGCGAGTGCCTCATTACTATGCACATTTTATTTTATTATTATGAGTTCATAATTATCCTGAAGCTACAATTACTCCATATGCAAATTTAAAAACTTTTATGCATTATTTTGAGTAAGTGGGAGCTTGTAACAATATTAATTATGACAAATTATAAACTCTCGTGTCCCTAGTTCGGGGCCAATGTAACATTATTAATTAATTGCCAATATATTATAATATCTTACTCTTACCTTTCGGGTTCGGATCCAGGGCTGTTCAGACGAAACCAGCTACAGAAATGATTATTTGGGTTTGAGTGGCGAAATAATTACGCTTAACACATCTGCTCTAGTAATTAATCTTATTTATTTCTATTGGTTTAAATTCACTATTTAAGTTCACTATTGAACATTGATTTACACAAAGAACTCACTTAACACATGATACGGATATTCAAAGTTACCAGAGCTACCTTTAATTCATTAACTTATAACCTCCAAATTATGTAAAGAAAATTACAATTGATTAATTGCTACACTATAATTCCGGAATTTATTTTATCAAAACCAGTACTTTGATCTTGTACATACATATTCTCGCTTACGCTCTCTCTCTCTTTCTCGTTCTTTCTACTTTACATTTTAAAATTTTTTATGAGATCTCATTGTTGGATTTAAACTCCAAACTTTTATTTTAACGGGATGAATCATGAATGGTCAACGATTCTTATTTAAATTTCTGACTGTTGACTGTTACTTATCTGGATCAGATATCCGCTCAATTTCACCACCACATGTTAGTCACTTTTTAAGTCACACTCACAAAACTTCAGTTCTGAATGTTGAAAACTCGTTACTACTGTTGATTGTCCGTCATTATTTACTGCACGTGTGTTTGAAACTCACTCCCGTAACATTTTTAGTCGGTCGACGTATGTAACTCGAACTCTTATGTTTTGAATTATTTGACCATGCTGCCATAAATTGCATGGTAACACTTTTTATGTATTTTGTTAGATAAGCCCTTTTGGCTTTAGGACTATCTTGCACGCCCGAGGCCACTGTTTTCAATTAACGAACTTTTTACTGTCTGATGCTGCTTACTTCTGTTCACTCTCTGCTGGCAAACTGCAGACTGTGATTCACCAAGAGCCTGCTGCTGGGCGGTTACGCAATACGTCTGGCAATTGTTTAGGCTAACTGTATGTGCATTGCTGGTTGGGGCTCCCCACAAGTGAAAGTTAACTACTGAATTAAATACTGATTTATATAAAATAAAGTTCCCATTTCTGTACCGTTACAATACCCCCCCAATAAGAGGTTGAAAGCCGAAGCGTTCAAACTCTTATTGCCTAAAGCCTAAGAGGATCAGTGAGGACATGGCGCCGCAACCCCCCTGAACACTCTACTAAAATCATGGGTTCTTACCCCCCTAGTCTGGCGACTGCGGCAGCACCCATCCGATCTTACGGGACTTCTCTACTCGAGATCCCACCACCATAAGCTCGGACCGATACCCGCCCCAGTATCGCCTGACTCTAGAACATTCAATTAAAATTTAATAAACTGCCTTCCATCACTCCATATCCCACGACTGATTTGTTTCCTCTTAGCCATACCGGCTTGTTCTTTACAAAGTACTGGTTCGTTTGTTTACAAAGTACTGGCTTTAGTTTAAAACAATAATATAAACTTACAGTCTACTAAATATTTTAATCATTATGTTTTTTATTAATTAGTATTTAATTTATAATTCCAGTTTGAATTCGAATGAAAATAAAGTTTAAGTTCATTATTACAAGTTCATTATTAAAATCATCTTTTCAATTAATTTAATTACCAATTTCATTTAATTTAATTCATATTGTTTTAATTAACAATTTCAAAATTAATTAGATTTTTCAAAATGATACGACAAAATATTACCTACATTGTTCAAAAAATTTACATTCCTTAATAATGGTATTTCTTTTTATTTCACAATGGGATTTTCCTACTGGCAATTATTCAGCAGACTACAACAGGTTTGTTATTGTCAACTCAGCATGACTGTAGACTTTAGTCACAACATACAACTACAACACACCTGTTTACATAAACAGTTGTATGCCAGACTGTTTTAATAAACACTCTGTCTCAACATTCATAGTTACATCATACTAACACCTGTACTTCACTTTTCAATTTTTTAAATCTTTTAGATAACATATTTATCAATGTCTATTTCTTACAGTTCAAACCAAATATAATTTTAATTCACCTTTCAATCATTATTACTTTTTAATTACAATTTCTATTTAATACCATTATCTCAATTCATTTTTATTATTGAATTAAACTCTTTTCACACCTGTAAGCATTTTATTCTATCTGACTGGTATAATGAACTTTATACTTACAATACATTATCCACCTATTGTCCTGAACACAAAATACACACCACACACACACACACACCAATATCTCCACGTAACCCCTGAAACATTTGACAACAATGTTATTTCATACAAACAATTTAACATTTATTTATTAATATCCAATCTCATAAAGCAATTTAAACTCGTTAGAAAAATTCAACCATATAACAAAAAATCAAGCAAAATATTTAAACATTTCAAATTATTTTAATTAAATCAATTATTGAATACAACATTTTTAATTACTTTCACTAAGTACAATAATTACAACTCATTCGTTATCTTCTTCCAAATTATTTTTGTTATTTATTTAAGCTGCAAAATATTAATATTATTATTATCATCACAACAATTTCTACTACACACATACATTGTTTCTCTAACATTTTATAATACATACAATTAATTTCACTAAACATGTATTTACAATTCTTCAGCACTAATTATTCAGTTATATCACACTTCATTGTCCAAGGTTGCGAGGTCTGAACCGTAAAACAAAATATTGACAATTGTTCATTTGTGAATTTCAGCCTCCATCGTCAAAAATTAGTCTGGTCTTTATATAACACTTTTCAATATCATTGATACTCCACGTATGGTTATTTTTTGTTTTATAACCACAAGAACTAATTTTTTTCATTGTACCAAAACAATAATCTATAGGGTTACCCCCCAAAATTATCTTAACATAAATCAAGTTGACATCAGTATTATTTGTAAAGTCTCCGTCAGTGTTTTTTGTTATTACCATTACATCATTATTATCATATTCATCAAAATAATTATCAAACTCTTATTTTATAAGGTAAATCAATTTGCTCCTCTCTCTCCATGCATAAATTCTGTACTAATATTTCATAATTTCTATTCAACTTAAATATTTCGGTTTTTCTTTCTTTAATTCTCTCATCACAATATTTCTCCCCATTTCACCTTCTCATTCCATACAGAGGGCAACACAACATTATTACAGCATCTGGCTTTACCAGATACACAAAAATAATTCAAAGACCTTTTGTCTTTTACAAAAACTAAGGAGGAACCTTTGTCCTCCAACAATTCTAGTGAAGCATTTTCTTCACCCACAACCACATCACGGGAAAATTCTACCCTCTGTACACTCTCTTCATTTAAACTGTCTTCACACTCTCTCTCATTCTCATTGGCATTTGCTAACAACAATTCATTACTAAACTCTACTTCAACAAAATCTTTCTCATCACTCTCAACATTAATCTCCTTGTTCTCTACTACCACATCTTTCCACACATCATTATAATTCTCATTTGTTTTGCATTCAAAATTTTCGATTACCTTTTGTATTTGTTTCTCAATTTTTTCTACCACTTGTTCTTTAATAGTGTTAAAGCATTCATCCATTTCATTTAGACATTTATTAATATTATCGGTATTATCTTCTAACTTGGCATTCTGCTTATTTATTTCATCAAACCGACAATCTATAATGTCAAATTTTGTGTTGAAATTGCTACTTAATTCATCAAACTTCACACTCTGTTTTTCTATCATTGCTTGTATTACTTTAAACATTTCATAGCTATCGTCAGATTTTTTACTTTGGATAGGTGTCGATTGATGTTCGACATCTTTCATTATTTTTGATTCTGTTAACTGGCTATTACTGTCAGTGAAGCTGACTTCATCATTATTTTCACTCATTTGAATTCCTGAGTCGCCTTTATTGGCCGGCTCAGTTGACATGTTTTCATTCTCCATTCTGAAATTACTTTATTTACGCCCTCACTTCCAAATAACCTGTTCTGCAGCTTGGTTAGGTCTGGCGAATGTAAGTTGTAACCTACACTCGCGTCACTGTACGGGGGCCAATGTAACAATATTAATTAATGGAAAATTATATAACTCTCGTGTCCCTAGTTCGGGGCCAATGTAACATTATTAATTAATTGCCAATATATTATAATATCTTACTCTTACCTTTCGGGTTCGGATCCAGGGCCGTTCAGACGAAACCAGCTACAGAAATGATTATTTGGGTTCGAGTGGCGAAATAATTACACTTAACACATCTGCTCTAGTAATTAATCTTATTTATTTCTATTGGTTTAAATTCACTATTTAAGTTCACTATTGAACATTGATTTACACAAAGAACTCACTTAACACATGATACGGATATTCAAAGTTACCAGAGCTACCTTTAATTCATTAACTTATAACCTCCAAATTATGCAAAGAAAATTACAATTGATTAATTGCTACACTATAATTCCGGAATTTATTTTATCAAAACCAGTACTTTGATCTTGTACATACATATTCTCGCTTACGCTCTCTCTTTCTCGTTCTTTCTACTTTACATTTTAAAATTTTTTATGAGATCTCATTGTTGGATTTAAACTCCAAACTTTTATTTTAACGGGATGAATCATGAATGGTCAACGATTCTTATTTAAATTTCTGACTGTTGACTGTTACTTATCTGGATCAGATATCCACTCAATTTCACCACCACATGTTAGTCACTTTTTAAGTCACACTCACAAAACTTCAGTTCTGAATGTTGAAAACTCGTTACTACTGTTGATTGTCCGTCATTATTTACTGCACGTGTGTTTGAAACTCACTCCCGTAACATTTTTAGTCGGTCGACGTACGTAACTCGAACTCTTATGTTTTGAATTATTTGACCATGCTGCCATAAATTGCATGGTAACACTTTTTATGTATTTTGTTAGATAAGCCCTTTTGGCTTTAGGACTATCTTGCACACCCGAGGCCACTGTTTTCAATTAACGAACTTTTTACTGTCTGATGCTGCTTACTTCTGTTCACTCTCTGCTGGCAAACTGCAGACTGTGATTCACCAAGAGCCTGCTGCTGGGCGGTTACGCAATACGTCTGGCAATTGTTTAGGCTAACTGTATGTGCATTGCTGGTTGGGGCTCCCCACAGGTGAAAGTTAACTACTGAATTACTGAATTAAATACTGATTTATATAAAATAAAGTTCCCATTTCTGTACCGTTACAAGCTCCAGTTCTGATGTTTAAAATACATGACTAGGGTGCAAGTTTTAGTGGACAGTATTTTTAATCTTTTTGAATCCTTACGGTTCTCGCCCTAGAACGGAGACTTGGCCACAGCTGGTGTACTGCCACCTTCACCAGCCATGAACCACCTGAAACTTGTCTGTACCGAGGAGGGAGCTAGCTAACAGTAACGATGTAATTCAACCACTTCAGTTAAGGTGATATGAACTGTTTTATTATTTTTTTTTCGCTTGGCCCGCAGAACATCAGTGTAACAAATTGTGCTTGAACAATGTGCTTACTCAGCTAGACAGTTAGATCAAGGGTGTGTCACCAAGACATTTACTATGAACATTATCCACACTTATAACGTACTATCACTGTAATTGTGAGCTACACTGTGGGGGTGCGCCAGAGCTTTTTCATAGATTTTGAATGCTAATATTGTAAGGGTAATTTGTTCTGTAAAGCTAAATATAGGTATGAGTTTCTTGATTCTGAACCGGCTGGTTCAGATGTTTTCTGAGGGTTACTGGGGTTTCACATGTAATTATTTTCCTGTATTTAAGGGCTGGGGGTTTGGGTTTTTCATGCCGTTTCAGTGTTAATTCTTAATAGGTTTTCTGGGCACAATTTGGGCACATGTTGGTGCCGTTTCGTGCAGGTCTGATACTGGTCTCACCTGGTCAGGTCAGGTCTATCCTGGCACACTTCCACAGCTGCTAGTATACCACATGGTTTTAATTTTATATATGCACAGATGGCTGATATTAAATTTAATTTTTTTTTGGCATATACGATTTATATTCAGAGATTGTCAGAAATTTAAATGGAATGAAATGTACAGGCGGTACTTGTTATTGTAACTTAGATTCTGGCTTTTACTTGCTAAACTTGTCTAGTTAATTTTGCTTATTATCAAACCGTTATGATTAAAGAAGGAAGTCTTTCTAAACATGTAACCTTTTTAGGACAAATGTCCTGTGCATTATATGAATCTACTAGTTTTACATTTTGCCTGTTATTATAGCAAGTCTAACTTATCCTTGTATGTCATTACAGATCAAATATTATTTATTATTATTTTATTAACCAGATTAAGCATCATCGTTCTATTATCATGACTTATTACAAATGTGGTCTCAAGAAGGGTTAAAAATGTAAAAGGGGTGGCTGTTCTGATTGATTCAAATCTGCTTTAAAATTTTACACTTTTCTAAAATTAAAGATTTTGCTATTTTCTAAAATTCATATCGGCTGTACTGGCACCTTAAGTTATAATTGTAATTTGTGATGATGGCAAGTCCAGATTTTCTTTACCTGCATGTATGCATTAGATATAAGATAAAGCTAGGCTTTATAATTGTAAGTTGTCTGTGATTATGTGATATAGAGGTATATGTGTGTTATATTATAGGTTTAAATTATGTGTTAAAATAATGAACCAGACTGATATATATATATATATATATATATGGGTGAATTATTTGAAGGAATGTTAATTACTGTTATAATTGAAATGGCCTTATTGAAATTGATTTAGTGATATATTGAGATTTATTTATTGATTGAAACTATTGTTATAATTGCAATTACAGATATTAAAATTTTCTGAATCAAGATGTAACATGAATTATGGGAATTAAGGAAGAATAAAAGATTGTTATTACTGTTTACCGACCGAGTTTTATTGCAAGTCCCATCTCACTGGACCCAGCGCATTTTTGCTTCTCTAGGCCTTCCGCCTAGTTTTAATTAACTAGTGGCCCCTCTTCAAAAAAAAAAAAAGAAAGATTTATTTTTTTATAAAGCATAAAAATAGAAAGAGGGGTTACAAAACTAATCTATTCCTAGTTACCTAGGCTATCACCAACTAATGATTGAATCTTTAATTACAATTTAATTGACCATTTAATAAAAAGAATTTACTCTCCTTCACTCCATTAAAATAAACATTTACTTTGCATCTGAATAAAATTACCAACATTTCAAATTTAGGTTTAGTTTCAAATTCTAGTAACTTTTTATTTTGTTACATTTTATTATTACATTTCAATTATGAATTTCTATTAATCATTTTCATTATGAATTGGTTTGGGTGATTCTCAATTATCCACAACGATCTAATTTATTGAATGGGCATAAAAATATAATCTTACCCCCCCTTCTGACTCTAACACTCACTAACAGATTTACATAGGGTGACACCAATCTCTCAATAAAATTTTCCTCCATTAACTTACTACTCTAGCTCACCTTGAATCATTCTACTCTTATAACAAAATACCAGCTACCCTCTTTGTACTTAGGATGTGTGTTCCCTCCCTTATACTCATTCCCTTATTAGTTCCTGGTCTCCCCCAGGTAACTCCGCCAACGCACATACGGTTCACCTCCCGCCACAACGCCTTTCGTTGAGGACTCCTTACCACACCACCCTCTTTACAAAATTTCACCACCATCTACTTATTCCCCACTTACATCACTCTCATTACTCTACATATATGCACTATTGCTACTGTGTCCCTACTATTACCCCTTTTCTGTTCTACTTGTATTCCAAAATGCTTATTTTGTCTAACACCCATTTAAAATTGACTCAGACTGATTCAAAAGCCTTATTAAAACAATTATTATCACCCAAACTCTATCTTTTATAACATTTTACATTAAGTTAACTATGAAAACTACACTAGAAGACTCTAACTAACTCAAAATATTTTCATCATTTAATTTAAACCTTTGAAACTCATTTAAAATTTATTATTCACACATTAAACATTTTACTTTATTTCAATTGCATTATAAAATTCATACTTACATTACATCACTCATATACTCGAATACAACATGATTACTGTCATAGACACAAAAAATATAAACACTTATCACCACCAAATAATGTACACAACTCCATGTATCTTCTGAAACATAACAATCATATGACTCCACAACTAAACACATTTTACATTTATTTACTATTTACTTTCAAGTTCAAATCTCAGAAACATCCTTTAAATTCATTATCAAAATTTATTTCTACCACATTTAAATCAACTAATTCATCTCAAATTCTTTAATTGAAATCAATTATTTAAAACACAACATTACTGTAATTACCTTGTTCCAAAACAATTACAATTCATTTGTTACAAACTCTCATTATTTATTTAGTCTGCTAAAATATTTTAATTTTAAATGGAATAACTCCAGTTGTAGTCCCAAGCCACGTGTTTGTTAATCAAATATACTGTAACTCACCGTCTATGGCTTTTCCGTGATGTTGTTACTTCGTTTACATGTTTCGAGGCACTTGCCTCATCATCAGAACTTTATAAAACTATTGCATGTCATGAATGATGACATGTGTCAAAACATTAAAACACAATTCGGCACTAAACTATATACAAAACTTGTTTTATAAATGATGAATACATCAATGGTAGATGTGCATTGCAAGACATCACGTGCCGTACTCATCTCATCGCTGTACTTACGGCACGTGATGTCTTGCAATGCACATCTACCATTGACGTATTCATCATTTATAAAACAAGTTTTTGTAACGGGACGAAATGAAAAGGGTTTTTATTTTTATTAATTTTGGTTTTCATTTTATAAAATATTTTAAATTCATTTCATATGTGTGGCAAGTCCCCAGTTGAATCTAAAACGTAGTTCAAACAAAGAAACAGTACGCAATAGCTGTGGTGAAACAATTGGAAAGGAATGTCAACTGTAGCACAATTCTAAGAACTTTGCGGCTGTGTGGCATCTACGCCCAAACGCACTACACCCGCAGGTGCGCAGACTCACGCCAAGAAGCACAAAACCAAACATGGCTTGTAGGAGAATTCTGTCATACATGTGCATTTAAGACGGCGGATGTAAGTCTAAGCCCAGCATACTTTGTGACGTCGGCCAGTGCACACCAAATATCATCCACGACTACAACATGAAAAAACCATGTGTTGAATGTGTCACCGCCATGACTACCAAATAGAAGGCATTGCTTTCTGTCTTCTTCAAGAAATATATAGAGGAGAGGGGGATTGATAGATGCTTCCCAGTTCCTCGCCGACTTGCGCCTGCGCAGGCAGCCCGCAAAACAAATAACATTTTTTACCTCAATTAACAGTAAGTGCAGTTAGTAAATAATGAAGAAGTGCGGATAGTTTTGATAGAAGAAGAACCAATTATAAACTATTTTTCGGACACACGACTAAATTCAAAAAATGAGAGGCCACGAGTTCGGAGGGACCCCACGTTGCCGGCATGGGTATTACGTAATGTGTTAAATAATTTTGTTAAATAAATAATAAGGGGAAGGTGTTAAATTAGTGTGAATGTGTGGATGCTAGCAGGCTGGGCTGTCTGTCTTAAAATATGGTAATATGTTAGAGTAATATTATAATTGTAATTGTCGTAATCATGGAGTGAATCACAGAAAAAATATTATGCATTTATTTCATTTCCTAATTTTGGAGAAATAGTCTGACATGAAGTTAAAAAATAAAACTTAATTAATTTCTCTTCACCAAAAAATGAGTTGCGTAAGTTATTCACATAACCTGTAAACATGCTTGCATCCTAGTTGTTCGTGTGACGTAACTCTGGGCCGGAAAAAAGGGATTTTTAAGGTAAGTGGAATACATAAATAATTTATTGGTATTTGTATGTAATAAATATATTACATTTTGTGTATAGTTTAGTGCCGAATTGTGTTTTAATGTTTTGACACATGGCATCATTGATGACATGCAATAGTTTTATACAGTTCTGATGATGAGGCAAGTGCCTCGAAACATGTAAACGAAGTAACAACATCACGGAAAAGCCATAGACGGTGAGTTACAGTATATTTGATTGCTAAAATATTATTATTATTACTAAATCACTTTCTACTACATACACACATTGTTTACATAAAACATTTTACAACACAAACACAATTAATTTCACTATAAATTTATTTACAATTCTTTGTCATTATTTTTCTGTTTACCACAAATCCTTTCATAAGGTAGCAAGGTCATAACCATAAACTAAAATAATAAAATGTTCATTCACTGATTTTTTATTTAACCTCATCATACATAAGTCTTACTTTTACATAACAATTATCATCTTTAATTACCCTCCTTACATCACTGTTATTTATATAACAACCCGTTACTATTTCAAATTGTTCCATAAAATCCACATAATAATCTAATGGATTATCCCACATTATTATTAAATCATATAGCCTGTCTACATCATTAGTTTTGGTCTGGTCACTGTCTGTATTATTATCTATCACCCTTAAGTATTTTAACCTCTCAATTTCAAAATCATTTACTACTAATACTCCACGTCTAAGCCCAGGTAAGCTTCCCATATAATTATCAACCAATGTTTTAGTGGATGGTTAGTGAGGATCGGTCAATAATACAAATTTTAGCTATTTTGCATCAACATTTTGACAATATTTATTGTCATCTTCAGGACCTGTGTATGAAATACAACAGAAATATCAAACATAACGAAACAATGAAATATATGGGTGATCGTGTTGGTGATGTGAGTGTGTGAGTTCGTATGTATGTATCATGTTATATGTAAAGACTTATGATAGTTCGTTTACATCTTCAAATTATCTTTAAGAAAACGAGCAAATTATAGTACGAGAGAACTTAATTTATACAGTATTACAATTTAAATTACTAAATGAAATGTTATTTTAGTTAATTAAACAAACAATAATCAACAATTGGATATTAGATGGGCACATAAATTGTTTATACCTACAACAGTCAACATATAGCAAAGTAATATATTACCTACTAGCGAGTACCCGGCATGCGTTGCAATGCCACTCAAAGAAAGAAAGTGTTTGTATATATATAATATATAAAGACTTCGTTCGCGTGGTCTTCAATTTAATGCGATAATATATTTAGAACAGAATCTATTCCATTGGGTTGCCATAGTAACCAGATCTAATAAGTTAGTTTTTTAAGACTCCAAAGAACCCCCCAGAGGATCGTATCGAAAAAAACACCTGTCCTATGTTGGTTCTCCCGTTGCGTAAAATATTTGTGCCAAGTTTGGTTGAAATCGGTCCAGTGGTTTAGGAGGAGATGTGGAAGACCCCAAAGAACCCCCAAAAGAATCCCATCGAAAAAACACCTATCCTATGTTGGTTCTCCCTTTGCGTAAAATATTTGTGCCAAGTTTGGTTGAAATCGGTCCAGTGGTTTAGGAGGAGATGTGGAAGACCCCAAAGGACCCCCCGAAGTATCATATCGAAAAAACACATATCCTATGTTGGTTCTCCCGTTGCGTAAAATATTTGTGCCAAGTTTGGTTGAAATCGGTCCAGTGGTTTAGGAGAAGATGTGGAAGACCCCAAAGGACCCCCAAAGGACCCCATCGAAAAAACACCTGTCCTATGTTGGTTCTCCCTTTGCGTAAAATATTTGTGCCAAGTTTGGTTGAAATCGGTCCAGTGGTTTAGGAGGAGATGTGGAAGACCCCAAAGAACCCCCAAAAGAACCCCATTGAAAAAACACCTATCCTATGTTGGTTCTCCCTTTGCGTAAAATATTTGTGCCACGTTTGGTTGAAATCGGTCCAGTGGTTTAGGAGGAGATGTGAAAGACCCCAAAGGACCCCCAAAAGGACCCCCCGAAGGATCATATCGAAAAAATACATATCCTATGTTGGTTCTCCCGTTGCGTAAAATATTTGTGCCAAGTTTGGTTTAAATCGGTCCAGTGGTTTAGGAGGAGATGTGGAAGACCCCAAAGGACCCCCCAATGGACCCCGTCGAAAAAAACACCTATCCTATGTTGGTTCTCCCGTTGCGTAAAATATTTGTGCCAAGTTTGGTTGAAATCGGTCCAGTGGTTTAGGAGGAGATGTGGAAGACCCCAAAGGACCCCCCAAAGGACCCCATCGAAAAAACACCTACCCTATGTTGGTTCTCCCGTTGCATAAAATATTTGTGCCAAGTTTGGTTGAAATCGGTCCAGTGGTTTAGGAGGAGATGTGGAAGACCCCAAGAACCCCCCATAGGACCCCATCGAAAAAAATGCATAAACCTTCGCGGGCGTGCGCACAACAACTCACCGAAGTTTCATCGCAATCGGATGAATGGTATAGGAACGCATACGGGACAAAGAAAGAAAGAAAGAAACAAACATTCATTTTTATAGATATAGATAACTAAAACAGATTAGGGGATGTTCACTACGTAATTATTAAAAGTTATTTTTACCATGTTTCACTCTCAACTGGTGTTAACAAACAATCATAATTTAGAAACATACAATTTACACACTACTGTAAAACATTACGACTTAAGACATACGAACTCACACACTCACATCACCAACACAGTCACCCAAATATTTCATTGTTTCGTTATGTTTGATATTTCTATTGTATTTCATACACAGGTCCTGAAGATGACAATAAATATTGTCGAAACATCGACGCAAAATAGCTAAAATTTGTATTATTGACCGATCCTCACTAACCATCCACTAAAACATTGACTGATTGACGGTCACTAAAAATTTAAGGATATAATTATCAACGTTATCATCATTTATTTCTGCACTATCTTCACAACAAGGTAAGTCTTTCATATCATCTATCTTTTCAAATTTTAACTTCTCTTTTAACTCCTTATAGTTTCTACTTAATTTAAATACCTCTGTCAATCTCTCTCTCTCTCTCTCTCTCTCTCTCTCTCTCTCTCTCTCTCTCATCATCATAACACCTGTCACAACCCCACTGACCTATTTCATACCACGCAAAGGGCACCACAAACTTACTATATTTCTTGGAACTTCCAAAAACACTACAAAATATCGGTATGGAGAACCATACATGACTTCCATATTCTAAGATTTATATTTAAAATCATTTTCGAAATGAAATATTACCATAGAAACTACTTCTTTCTACTTACTGCTTCAGCCTTAACCACAGTACTGTGGTCACTAACGTATACCACCTCACGTTATCGCACTCGATTTTCACTGATGATGGAAGTCGATGCCATTGCCGAAACGTCTGGTTTTGTAGAAAACATTGGACTACGGCCAAATATCACGGGAAGGAATTTTAACAAAAACTACTTCTTTGTTGCCGATAACGTTGTACACATATATATAAAAAATATGCATAAAATTAATGGCTTGTATAAGTTAATGATTGATCTCCATTAAGTAGTGCTCAAGTTTCCAAAGTTTTAATATTATGATGTCCGTAATTAAAACATCAGAGCAGGTTTAGTGTGTATGAGGGTACACCATGGACAAAAATTTTCAATATTTCCTACTGAGCGTTGCTTAGAGTAAAGCTGCGAGTCTACAGTGCACGTTTCATAGAACAAACACGCGGAAAAGAAGGAGCGCTCCGAAGTCACTCATGGGCCCTCAGCATCTTGCAGAGGGTTCATTCCCTAAAGATGAAAAGTCTGTCTATGAGTCGTTCCTCTGTAAACACGTGCAATTACACTGCCCAGCGATCCACAGGAAGCAAATCGCTATCCATGCTGGACACTTTTTCGGCTTGCACGCGTTATGTTGTTATGGGTTTCGGCACTTTCCATTTAAAAAGCTTGCAAATGTAAGAAAATAAACAAGAATGAGGCCAGAAATAACGCGAATTTTGTGTGTGTGTGTGTGTGTGTCTTCCCTGCCTTTTTATTGCTGTAGTCATAATAATAAAATGGAAACGTAAACATTACATAACTGAGATATGCTTGCCTGCCATGAACGATATATTTTCTCTCATACATGAATTACATTAAAATGAAAAAATTATAATTTTATTGCCTGGCAACAAAATTATTTTATTTTTAACAATTACCATTGTTTGAAAAAGTTTAAATGAATTTTCAAGTACTTTACTGTTGTTAAAATGTAAAAGGTTGCAGGTAAACTACCCCTTCCCCTTAACCGATCTTCACCAAAATCGAAAGTCCTTCAGATCTATACAATTCAGGGATGTATGCACAAAATTATTTGATTCTGTTTGAATTTGCGGCTGTTATCGTTTGCCATAGAAAATACCCTTGATAAAAAAACGTTGCAGGTAAACTACCTCTTCCCCTTAACCGATCTTCACCAAAAACAATAGATCTTGAGTACTCTACAAATCAGGGCTGTATGCAAACAATTATTTGATTCTGTTTGAATTTGCGGCTGTTATCGTTTGCCATATAAAATACCCTTGTTAAAAAACGTTGCAGGTAAACTACCCCTGTCCCTTAACCGGTCTTCACCAAAAACAACAGGTCTTGAGAACTCTACAATTTAGGGCTGTATGCAAATAATCTTTTGATTCTGTTTGAATTTGCGGCTGTTATCGTTTGCCATAGAAAATACCCTTGTTAAAACATAAAACGTTGCAGGTAAACTACCCCTTTCCCTTAACCGATCTTCACCAAAAACAATAAGTCTTGAGAACTCTACAATTCAGGGCTGTATGCAAAACATTAGTTGATTCTGTTTGAATTTGCGGCTGTTATCGTTTGCCAAAAAAAAAATTTCCCTTGATAAAAAAAAAACGGTTGCAGGTAAACTACCCCTTCCCCTCAACCGATCTTCACCAAAAACAATAGGTCGTGAGTACTCTACAAATCAGTGCTGTATGCAAAAAATTATTTGATTCTGTTTGAATTTGCGACTGTTATCGTTTGCCATAGAAAAAAATCTACAGACACACACAGACAGACAGACACACAGACACTTTTTGGAAAACGACTTTTTCATGTTTTGAGTGTAGTACAATCAGAATCTGCAATAATCTCGAACACGATTTTTTTTGCCATCACCATACTTCCAATTCCTTAAGGAATATGGAAGTAAAAATTACCCTTGTTAAATCATAAAACGTTGCAGGTAAACTACCCCTTTCCCTTAACCGATCTTCACCAAAAACAATAGGTCTTGAGAACTCTACAAATCAGTGCTGTATGCAAAAAATTATTTGATTCTGTTTGAATTTGCGGCTGTTATCGTTTGCCATAGAAAATACCTTTGTTAAAACATAAAACGTTGCAGGTAAACTACCCCTTTCCCTTAACCGATCTTCACCAAAAACAATAGGTCTTGAGAACTCTACAAATCAGTGCTGTATGCAAAAAATTATTTGATTCTGTTTGAATTTGCGGCTGTTATCGTTTGCCATAGAAAATACCTTTGTTAAAACATAAAACGTTGCAGGTAAACTACCCCTTTCCCTTAACCGATCTTCACCAAAAACAACACGTCTTGAGAACTCTACAATTTAGGGCTGTATGCAAATAATCTTTTGATTCTGTTTGAATTTGCGGCTGTTATCGTTTGCCATAGAAAATACCCTTGTTAAAACATAAAACGTTGCAGGTAAACTACCCCTTTCCCTTAACCGATCGTCACCAAAAACAATAGGTCGTGAGTACTCTATAAATCAGGGCTGTATGCAAAAAATTATTTGATTCTGTTTGAATTTGCGGCAGTTATCGTTTGCCATAAAAAAAATCTACAGACAGACACACAGACAGACAGACACACACACACAGACACTTTTCGAAAAACGACTTTTTTCATGTTTTGAGTGTAGTACAATCAGAATCTGCAATAATCTCGAACACGATTTTTTTTGCCATCACCATACTTCCATTTCATTAAGGAATATGGAAGTAAAAATTAAGGGACTATTTGAAGACACCTCGTCTTCCACACAACTAGTGGAGGAAACTCTGTCCTCATAAAACACCTATGAAAACTCTGTTTCACCACATACTTGGGAAAAATCTGCCCTTTGCCCACCTAACCTCTCTTCACACTCTCTCACAACCTCATCAGCACTCGCTAACAACACTTCGTTACTAAATTCTACTTCAACAAAATCTTCCTTATCACTCTCAATATTAACCACCTTACTCTCTAGCACCACATTTTCAATTATATCATTGCTATTCTCATTTTTTACCTCAATATTAAGTTCACTACCGTAATTATCACTTACCTTGTTATTAATTTCTTCACTATTTGTTGTCATATTGCCACTGTCACTTACCTTCTTATTCATTATCTGATTTACTTTACTGTCTAATCTTTTATTCATCTCGTTAATTTTCTCTTTGCAATTGTTGCTTATTGATTCTAAAATCTGGTCTTTAATACCATCACAACGTGTATTAAATTCATTCACTTGTTTACTAAAATTAATATTTTGTTGTTTTATTTCATCTCTGTTCTTGTACAAATAAGTCACTGTTCGGGTCGTCATTTGTTCTTGTACAGATTTATTAGTTATTTTTGTGTATTTATTTGTTATGGTATTCATACGATAATTCTGGTACTTACCATAATTGTCCGTGCACATGTCAGAATAGTTGTGTTTGTTTTCTTGCTGGGTCCAGAGTTCGCATTAAGCGCAAATAGAGACTGAGTTGGGTCTTGAAATGAAAGTACTAACATCAATATGATTTCAAATCAACTTACTTTTTATTATTTGTAATTTGCAAATTTTAGATCGTAATACATGACAATGGCCGCTTTACCGTGACCAAAACAAAATGGCGGTCACCTCCTTACTATTTTGTTAATTAATCATGTTTTAAAATTTTGTTATATTTTTGATCAACTAGATAATTTTATTACTTTGCAGCTATTAACTCACTTAAGTGTTTCCATTTGACTTATACTGTTATAATCTTTGACGCAAACCAACGCCTCAGTTTGGTTGCCGGAATTATTTCACACATGCTTTCTCTCTCACTTGCTCTCTCTCATTACAAAATTATTCGAGATACATTTTTGTTTTAAGTATTGTTAATTTTGAGCTCAATTATTTAAAATGAATTTGATTGCAATTTTGACTTTCCTGCTATTTCGTGCTATCCACGTTGAACATTCCTCCTCGTCAGGCCAGGTGTTCGGCGTATTTTCAGTATCTGCTGGTTGTTTCTTTCACTGACTTTACATTGTTAACTATATGTTAATAGTGAAGCACTAATTCTTGTTAATTACATTTTATCACTGAATTCAACACATTTTACTTAGCTGACCTTTTGCTAGCAACATTGATAGCATCTTCACTCTATGATGGTATTCAGCAGACTGGGACTGGATGCTATGCACATTTTGCGTGTGTGTGCATCGACGTCATTGTCTTTTGTCTCGAAGTAGGAAATGCCCTGGTTATGCGTTATTGTTGTTACGTCATTCATATTTTTAATGACGCCTCGCATTGTTGACCAATGAAAAATATATTAAGAGCTTGTGTCGACTCATGCAACCATCGAATGCGTTTTATTTCGCACGTACGCCCTTGGCCTTGGAATCGCCCCGCACCGATGTAACTGCGTCGTTTTCGTTAAACAAAGGGAAAATTGTCCTACCCATGCACATGTGTGCAAAGTACAATAAAATAATACCTTTTGTACCATAAATATGAAAACAGGCTTTTTTCCTGTTACAAAACCCCCTCAATGAAAGGGTTTATGCTGAAGCATAAAAACTTTCATTGACCCATTCACACTTCCTAAAGGGATCAGCCCAGATATGTTGCCACAACCCCCTGTAGTGTTAATATAAAAAGAAATACAATCACTTACCCTTGGTCCAATGATGATGATCGTACCTGCCTGACCTTACTGGACTTCTCTGACGAGATCCCAACACCATAAAGCCGGTCAGGCACTGAACGCTCCTGTTCTGACGCACCGGCCAGCTCAGGACCGCCGTCACAACACCATCAAACTCTGAAACATTAAGTACACAAATTTAAAATAGTGGCCTTATCTATTCCCATATCCGCAACTGATATGGCTCCCCTTAGATGCATTGGTTTGCGTTTTGAGGCATTGGTTTGCTTAACTTGAAATCCTCTAATAACAAAATAACCAAGATTTAAGACAGAATATCCACTTCTCTTTTTTAACATTCCTGCATTATTAAAACTTTCTGACTCCAGTCAATATTATTTATCTTCTTTACCATAAGAAAACATATTCTTATACTAAGCATAACATATAAAATAATTTTTAATTTTCAAATGCAACAACTACTATTCATCTTTATTATATAAAATAAAAATATAACTATTATGGCAAACACTTCAAATATTTTAAATTTTCTTTACTTCGCTTTCTTTATACTCTTATTTCTTTGCAACAGAATCAAACTATATTTTTATAACCAACACCAATATCAATATTATTTCTTTAATACTTAATATTCGTTATCGTTGCTACCAATAACAATAAAACATAATAAAACACTGAACATTACATATTAACATTGTTACATTTACATTACATAATTCACATTGAAATAACTTGTATAAAATTTGATAAGACATTATTATTATCAACTCTCTATTCAACTTTTAATTAGTTAACATTTATTGTATTATTAGTTGTATAAAAAATTTCAAATTTATTATCAACCTTGCTGTTACATCACCTTTCTACTATGAATTTTCTTTTTCTAACCTTTTCATCCTTATTAGTTTGGGTTATTCTCTATTATTCACTATTATCTATATCTTATTTTGGCATTTATCTATCTAACCTTACTACCCCTTTTTTCTAACAACCACTACTAACAACCAGATTTACATATCATGACACCAATCTCTCTCATTATAAACCCCTTCACTAATTCCACTTACCTCTGGCACCGGTCGTCTTTGTACTAGGATGTGTGTTCCCTACCTGGCCATATACATACCTAACCATTTGCCCTCCAAAATATCGGCAAACACTCCCTTAAACTACTCTGTCCCCTGCCACAACGCCGCATGCTGGTCTCTTGCCACGCCGCACGCTGATCACTCCTTACACCACTACCCTTACTACAAAATATCATCATCAACAAATATATTTACCATTCACTTTACTCACCTCTCTATATATAATTATTAACTACTGTGTCCCTAAAATATCTAATACTCTCTTTGTGTATTATCTGTATCTCAACTTTTTATTCTCTCTAACTCCCATTAACTCTGCTTAACTAACTCAAATGCCTTTCTTTTAATAATTATCACCAGGCTCTATCCTTTTTTAACACTTTACATTACTGTGATCATTAACAATTGCATTAGAAAATTCATCCCTCACCTACTAAATAACAATACATCTCAATATCCAAGTATATTACATGCTTAATCATTTATTATCCATTAGAATCTAAATCTCATAATTATCTCAATTCCTTATCAAACTTTCTTCAATTAATTAAAATTCTACAGTACATGGTTTACATAAAAAATACATAAAATACACAACATCAAGAATACACACCTACATTGACATTAATACACACAAAAATATACAATCCAAATTATCGTTTAACCATTTACCATAAATCAGTTCATAAACAGTCCATTTCAAAAACACTGTGCACATAATTAAATGTTCATTAACACAATAAAATATCTATCCTCCATCGTCAAAAAATAATCTTTACTTGAAAACATTATATTACTATTATTAATATAACACTCATTTAAACTCTTATATTTTACAAAACCGTCATCATTAATAGGGTTATTACCTATCAATTTCTCATACAACTTGTCACGATTGGTTATTGTCCTGTCACTTTCAGTATAATTAGTCACAAATAGGTAAGTTATAAAGTCACTATCTTCATTGTCATCTACCGCTATCTCAGTTTCACTACAAGGTAAGTTTTTGTTTTTATTATACATCATCTCTATTCCTAACTTTTCCATAAGCTCTTCATACTTTCTACTTATCTTAAAAATCTCTATTTCTCTCTTTCTCTCACCATATCTCTCACAATACCTCTCTACACTTTCTTTCCTAATATACCTCTCACTCTCAGAATATGCAGGGTACACTAACTCACCATTACTGCACCACCTGTGAAGTGCACTACAAAACCCAGGGACAACTTTATTTGTAGACCTATCGTCTTCCAAATATACATTGACAGCACTCTCGTCCTTCCTCAACACACGTACTTCACCCCCGACTACACCATTACGGGAAAAATTTACCCCCTGCAATCCCCCTACAATTATATTTTCTCTCCACTTTCTATCTAACTCATCACACACAAGCATCTCATTATTATCATATTCTCTTCCCCATAAAATCTCATTATTACTACCAATGTTCACATAGTCATTTTCTAATATCATATTTTTATTTATTTTATCATAATTCTTACCACTACTTACCTTTCCTTTTTTGTTTAATTTGTCTATTCCCTCTTATTTTCTAACTCTATTTTATCTAAACGTGTCTCTATTTCACTTATTCTTTTATCAATATGACAATTTTGTCTTTGTATTTCATTTTTCATGTCACTGACTTTCTCATCCAATTGATTAAACTTATCATTAAAATTGTCTAATCTTGTATTTTGCTCATCAAACTTAATACTCTGTTCGTTAAAAAGTAATCTCATAATTTTTATCACGTCATTCTCAACTCTTTTTGTTGGGGCTGGTGTCGAGTGAATACTTTCACCCATTATTTCTGATTCTGTTATGCTTATTTCATTATTGTTTGCTATTGTTAAAAAAATGTTAATGAACTGTTGCTTTCCACAAACGTCACAACATAACCTACAATCGTAATACTTCTAACTTCAATACCCACTCTGTCTCTATATTCGGGCTTATAATATAAAAATCACCAGCTCGGGCACCATTTGTTCATATACAAATAAGTCACTGTTCGGGTCGTAATTTGTTCATATACAGATTTATTAGTTAAGAAATACAGAAATGCCCTGGTTATGCGTTATTGTTGTTACGTCATTCATATTTTTAATGACGCCTCGCATTGTTGACCAATGAAAAATATATTAAGAGCTTGTGTCGACTCATGCAACCATCGAATGCGTTTTATTTCGCACGTACGCCCTTGGCCTTGGAATCGCCCCGCACCGATGTAACTGCGTCGTTTTCGTTAAACAAAGGGAAAATTGTCCTACCCATGCACATGTGTGCAAAGTACAATAAAATAATACCTTTTGTACCATAAATATGAAAACAGGCTTTTGTCCTGTTACATCTCTGATCTCATTAAATTTGGCATCGAACTTATTACTCTGTTCGTTAAATTTATCATTAAAATTACTATTTTGAACGTCAAAACGACGATCTATTTTATCGAATTTTTCATCACTACTATTAAAACGACTCTTTATTTCTTTATTGTGTTCTTTCAATTCCTTGAATTGATTTAGTAAAATACTCATCATGTTATTATCAAATTTACTATTACATTTTGTTGAGGTTGGAGTTAACTGAACCCCTGAATCCTCTGTCACATTCGTTTGATCTGTTACATTTAATTCGACTATTTTGTCTTGACCCACATTCAGAGTTGAATGAACAACTCCCAGGTTAGTCATGACAGCTGATTCATTAAAATTAATTATTTCCTCTATCTCATTTTCATTATTTCTTGGCTTTTTTTTGGTGAAAGTATCATCTATTTTATTATATTATATTTTCACAATCCTTATCTTACATTCATTAAGTATTACTTACGTATAACCTACTTATGTATAACCTCGTTTTTCGTAATTTTTTACGCACTCCCAAATCATGCTCACATTCACCTGTAGGTGTGGTTTATATTATTTTATAAACAGTCCAAGTTTGGACACGCCAATTATGATGTTACAGCTTATTTAAATTATAAATTTGTCCCTAGTTCAGAAGCCAATTATGATGTTACAACCCCTCTATCACATTTAAAATTGTATTAATAAAATAAACTTACCTTGAATTATCCCACGAGTCTGTCACACGAACTGTGAATTACAAGCGTGACTTAGGGTTACGTCATTAATGTACTCAACTCTCATTTGTATTGTTAATTTAACTCACTTTTATTTAACATTTCTTTGTATTCTCTTTTTCTTTTATTTCTTACTTTCTATTTTCATTTTTTAGAACAATTACTGATTCTGATGTAATATTGCAAAATTAACATATTTACTACTATAATGATATTAAATATTATGAGAAATATTTCTTTTTTATAAGACAACACAGTATTTGCTCACACACACACGTTCTTTCAGGTTAATACCTCAATTATTTTATTACGAGCTCTTTTAATTAAAATGGTTTATAAGTATTTGGTCGTGTCTACTTAACTCTCGGCGTCCCCACTAGCCACGTGCCGCACTGCGTTTATGTCCGAATATCGTTGCACTGTTCGAATTTTAAAAGTTTCTCTTGATTAATTAGGTTCACTGCTTCAAAAGTTCCATTCTGCACTGATTTACTGTTTTAATTTCACATTTCTACAGTTAAAAGATTTTTTCTTTCGGCTCGCGAGCCTATTGTTCAGCCAGCTGGCTATAGGTTTGGTAGACGACAACTGACGCTAACAAAGGCGTCTCTAAAGGCCACTTCCTCTACAGGTTCAGCAACTTGCGCTGTGATTCATTAACAAAATCACGTGACAGGATAATTAGTTACATTTCAGTTTACTTCCGTTATTAACTTTGGGCTCCAGAGTACATAACTTGCCGTGACCTTGTGTGTCCTCTGAACACAAGTTGCCAACAGGCGGCACACACGCGCGCTCTTACACATTCCTCGACGCTTAATTGTTCTCGTACCTGGCTCTGCCTGACACCGAATCAAACATAGGGTGTTAAATAAATCAAGTTTTCATGACAATAAATGGTGCCCGAACGAATTGGCCCCACATTATTATAAAATTAAAAAATAGACCCTCCTCTTTATTCGCCCCATTACTATAATTACTTTTAACTCGAGTTTATAAATTGCGCCTCATGGCCGAATAGATGTTTTCATTTTTTTCGAAGCATGATTTAATGTACAAGTGGTATGAGTAAAAATAAAAGGGGAATGTCATTGGTAAACAAAAAATATAAGAGTAATTTACTGAAAATAACCCATTCTGCTATTTCCGTTCGCCTAACCGAACCTGGCCCAAAGGTAAGTAAATTTGATATCTCATTGTTGGTAACTAGTAAAGATGGCGTCCGGACTATGGACGAATAATCAAAATCAAAATTAAAATAAATTAAATGTACAGAAAAGAAGAGTATATTACAGGCATTTGGTGAAATATATTACTACAAAGTGTAAACACACACACACACACACACACACACACACACACACACACACACACACACACACACACGCACACACACACACACACACACACACACACTTGGTAGTTTCATAATTTATTCTTAACCCCTGACAATTGTTTCAGCCTATTAGACTATTCTTGGTTGTTCTTAGGAGCTCTCTGAGAATAGCCTAACAGGCTGAAACAACTGTCAGAGGTAAAGAATAAACTGTGAAACTAGCAAGTGTCTGAGTTATTTTTTTTAAAACGTTTGTAAAAGCCAAACTACTATACAGTATATACAATATTTACATTAGTGTAGTGTACCTACTCTAGGAATAAATGTAGGTTAGTACAATCAATTCCATAAACTGTAAAAAAGTTTTTTTACTGAAATTTGATATTATTCTCATTTAAATTTACAACTACATATATGTATAGTTTGTACAATAATAAATAATAGTATGTTCCATAGTAAAGCCTGTAAATAGTGTTTGTGAAACAACCTACTGCACAATATTATTACATACAAAAATAAACACTTATAGACTTATGACACCCATTCTTATGACACTGGAGGTTTAAAGCAGTGTTTCCCAAACTGTGTGCTGCGAAGCCCTGCTGGGTGTGCCAGGAAATTTAGGAAAATAGTAAAAATATAAAATAAAATGTCTAACTCAGAAAAAAATAAATCAAAAAGTTGTTTGCTTACTTAGTTAATAGTCCTGTCTTGAACAGTAAATATAGTCTTGATAAATTTGCATTACAGAAGGAAAAGTCCACTGACATAACTGGGAAACCACAAATAGTATTGAGGTAAGTAACGTTCATTATTATCGTATATTACACTGCAGTGTGATTTTAAAGACATCGCGGAAAGGCACAGATGGTGATGAGGTGGAGGGGTCGGTATGTAGAGACAGATAGTGTGCATTGGCTTCTGACTGTTTATTTGTACTGTGCCGTGGGCAAAAAACGTTTGGGAAACGCTGGTTTAAGGTGTTGTCATGTGGTATAGTACAGCATTTGTCTATGCCAGTGTTCTCTACAGTAACCGGAGTATTTGTAATATCTGTTTATACATTAATTCATTTTCTCACCCATCCACCATGATGGAATGTACAAAAGACCAAAGCTACAGTGTGAAACCTGAATAAAAGGAAATGAAATTGCGAAGTTTGAACAGGCAAAATGTACAAGTGTTAAAAATCTGAAAGTAGAGGACCGCCTGTACTTACAAGCTATTACAAATAACACCAGTAAGCTTAACAAAATTTACTGTTTTTAACAGGAATATACAGTAATAAGAAAACAAAACATGGTTAGAAATATTTCACCGTCACAAACAGCTTTATCAATCATGAATACATTAGACAGCAAATAAAGAAAAACATGTTCTTTTGTTTGGTGTATTTTTCCACAACTGAAGAAACTGTGATAATGAAATAATTCACACTTTGATTATGTTTTCTTATGTCTGTACATATTTTGTAATCAAAGAATTGGTACGTTTGTTGGCTTCTGTATACAATATTTCGAGTTTGATATAGCAATTTAAGTAATTTTTACAAAGTCTTATCATTTATTCACTATTTTCTACTTAACCTTTTAGCAGAAAATATGAGCACTTTTTATTAATTTCAGACTGACATTATTTGAGAAGTTCAGCCGCATCACCCCTGAGATAGGTTTAAACCTACATTTCCAAGCCAACGACAAAATACATATTCAATCAGTTAATTGCAACTTGTACAGAACCAGAGTGTTACATAAAAATAATGATATAATAGTCAATAATAATGAGCAATGGATTGCTCCAATAATAATGGAGCATTATTAAATAGCATCAATTATTCAGTGATTAAATTAATGTTAATTCAACAAAGGTAATTGAATGAAAGTTTAGATTTAAGATTAGTCTAAACTAGAGAAATACACTTAAAAGAAGAAAGTACTGTAGGTACGAGAAAGAATAAAGTTCATTGAAGTACCCACTATCTAAGGATGCATAATGTCCCCTTCCTATCTAAGTGACAGTAAGGAAGAGTCGCTAAAACTGTACTTTAAAATCAAAGTATTTCAATAAAAACTGATAATAACAACACCATTTTGGAGTTTAACAAATGTTTGGAGTTCTAACTAATGCCATCACCCATTTCATGATGAGTCAGTGGCAGAGAGGTATGATAGGGGGAAGAGAAATTTGTAGTTTATGAGGTAGTCCCTGACCACTGCCTTATGGGAAATTAATGAGCAGACATTAATGGAGTGTAACATTCTTCATGTTGATCAACTAGTAAGATTTTACTGTTATGTGAAAGTCATACGATAACAACCAATCATTCTAGATATTGTTAAAAGCCTGATTTATACAAATAAGTATTATTTTTGTATTGACATCAGTTTCCCAAGATAAGTGAAGTAGATTAACATAGCTGTACCTATTTGATAGCTAACACTTGTACCACACTTCTGATATTTAAGTAATATTAAAAACATCAAGTGTACTAGGATTGCCCAATATCAGCTAAAATGGTTGAAACATCTTGACTGAACAGATGACTACTGCATCCACAAACCGGAATGACCCAGAAGTGTAGGACATCTGGAGAAGAACTGGAGTGACCACCTGTACTCTATCTGCTTACGACCAGAACAAAACATTTTGGTTTAATCCTTTTTGAATATGATGACGAGGATGATTAAAAACTTACTGTGAAGTGAAAATGTCACCATTGCCATAGTATAAGGGCAATTTGAAAAGTTCGCGGCCTGCCACAGAAACGAATGTGTGGCGTTTCTGTTTTTTACCGCATCATGGCGCCACGTTCGCTCCACAGACAGCTGTGAAGCGTCAAGTCAATGTTGTGGAGAAACAGCTGTATAAATAAGGTTATCTCACAGCAACGCTGAAAATGGAGAAAACTGAACATCGTGCAGTGATCAAATTTTTTGTTAAGAAAGGTTTAGCGCCAACAGAAATTGTTAATGAGATGAATGTGTTGGGTGATGCTGGACCTTCATTTACTACAGTGAAAAAATGGGCTGCTGAATTAAAACGTGGTCGTGCAAGTTTGGAAGATAACCGTGTACTGGGCGTCCGAAAAGTGCCACTACACCAGAAATCATCAATAAAGTGCATGATATTGTTTTGGAAGATCACTGTTTGAAGGTGTCTGAAATTGTATGCATAATGATTCGCCACCTCCAAAAGAGGTGAAATCAATTTTGTCAGCTGGGAAGTGTATGGCTTCAATTTTCTGGGATGCTAAGGGAACACTATTAATAGATTACCTTGAAAAGGGTAAAACGATAAATGGAGATTATTACGCTAACCTTTTGGACCAATTAAATAAAAAAATTCGAGGAAAAAGACCAGGTTTAGCAAAGAAGATCATTTTCTATCAGGATAATGCACGCCCTCACACATGCGTTGTGTCTATGGCAAAAACCATGGAATTGAGGTACGATCTGTTGCACCATCCGTCTTATTCACCTGATTTAGTGCCATCTGACTTTCATCTATTCCCAAACCTCAAAAAATAAAGCTCAGATGACGAGCTGAAAGTGGCAGTAAGCGGTTATTTTGAGGACCTAGAAGAATCAGACTTCCTCAACAGGGTAAAAGCGCTGGGGCATCGCTGGACTAAGTGTATTGAACTACACGGACACTATGTTGAAAAATAAAAACGATTCCAGAAATAAAAGGTAAGTCTTTTATTAGCAGGCCGCAAACTTTTCAAATTGCCCTCGTAATATTTTTTAAACGAATTTTAATCATTATAATTTTTCATCACACATATCCAATGGATCTGGATAAACTACAGATAATTGGATTTGAAACACCAACAAAAATATTCAAGAAACAAGTTCTGCAATTGTACTAAATTCACCTTTACAGCGTTCCATCGCATTATAAAATGCCGTGCTACGTCTCTGGCTGCAGCGCCTTGAATCACACAGCCAATGTCGTGCCACGGCATACGAGGTGTCCTGCTTCGGTCAACTAAATCTGAAATAATTATAAAGCTGATGTGTAGTATGCACTGAACATACGTAACTAGCAATCTTTACATATAGTCATTTAAACTAATGTAACACCAATTTACCAGATTTTCAAATATCTCAAATTGATTAAATATTATGCTACTAACTATCTGAGGCAATCATTTCAACAAATTAATTATCTGATTTTTCACTTACAAAGCTTAGAGAAATGATGTTTCTAATTTATTAGATTCAAGTTACATTCCGAAAAACTAAACTAAAATTATAATATGAAAGCCTACTGTGGATCTTGGGTCTGTTAAATGAACTTTTTATGGGACAGTGAGGATCCACAAACCACGGTTAGTTCCTAGCCATTAATCAGATCTTAACTGTCCAGAGGAACTTCATATGAACCACTGGGATAGTCTCACAATGCTAAGTGAACACTGTAGACATTCTGTGGACTCAAATAGCAAATCTCTCGCAAATTAAGTGAGAATATTAGGTACTTAAAATATTTGGAGGTCATGTAAGTAAATTGTTAGATTTTATTGGATATAAATAAGAGAAACCTGTGCGATGCTTCTAGAGAAGAGCATATGAAAAAACTTCTTGCCAGACTGTCTGTATCATAGAATTTTTCTTTCTGACTGGATCATAAAAATAAAGGCATTTTTAGTTTCTGAGCATGACTACAAATATCTGGAGTCAAAACATAAAAAAAGAGAAGTTATCACAATAGAGGTAGTCCATAATTAGGATTTTTTCACAAACTTGTAAGGTTTTTAATGCAAGAAAAAGGTTCAGCATGGGTAACCATGTAACAACTTTTTTATTCTGCAAAAACATATATTTATGGTAACAAAGAAATTTACTTATCAGTTTCTGGCACATGTTTTGAGTATAACTATCAGTAAAGTAAATAAGTTATTTATTTACAGTTCTATGTTATACCTGTTATAACATGTCTACTTCTCATTGGTCACATTGAGATGCTAACATAGTTAAGTATGTAACGGGACAAAATGGGTTGAACCATTGTTTTTAATAATTTTCAGTAATTAACCATTCTATATAATACTTTTGTGAAAGTCAGTGTTAGATACGCATGGGAAATTAGAACGAAGTATGTGACTCATATTTTGAGTTGACCAGACATTGCCTTATAAGGTGAGGTATTTCTTTAATTATCATACGTCATGCGTGGATCATGAGAGAGCCACGTGTTTTTCAATATTTCAACGCATTTCTGGCATCCAGAACCTACTGGAAGATTCGATGTGTGATGGCAGGGGACGAAGTGGGCATCCGGTAGAGCCACATGGTCGATGCGCAAAAGGCATGGATAGTATACAACTGCGAGCCCCAGCTCGAGTCAGTGGACAGAAAACTTTGATACCGTACGGTCGTGTTGTAAAGCGCTCGCGGGCAATTAAGTGTAGGGCTACCAATGTTGGTTGTATAAGTATAATACAACAGTTAACAATCTTTAACAATGAGAAAAATGTAATAGTGAACAGTACATAACAGTTTTAAACCATTTTGTGGAGTGTTTAATAAAAAAGTGCGATGCATCTGATGGTGTAACAACTGGGATATCACCAGCAGCTAAGTACTCGCAAAGACTATATCGACTGGCCAAAATTTAATTACAATTTGTCTTCTTACATTCAAAGTCCTAAAAATAATGAGCTCTCTAATTTAGGGGGGTATAAAGAGTGAGAGAGGGAGAGAGAACTTGAGAGAGTGCAAAGTACTGGTTTGCGAAGTTTATAATTAATACTTAATAGTTTTATCTGAGTAGTTTTTATGTGATCTCAATGTTGAGCAATTTGTTAAGAAATGAATTTGATTGGTAATTTTTTAACTACATAAAAATAAAATAAAAAAGATTAACAATAACCATGTGTTAAGAGTAATTATTACACCAAAACCTAACCTATTTTCTGTGTCAAAATCTCGCCTAATCGAACCTGAGTTTTCTGAATTAAGGGAAGTAAAATTAATAAGAGTTTTTAATGGGAAGAGTGTAAAAGGTTTCCACATTTCCTTTTCCAAACGTTGGTGGTGACCTTGAATAATTTGGGATCTTCTGTTTGTGTTTTAAGGTAAGTGCGTAAAAAAGATCGCGGAAGTAAGTAATATTCTTCTTGTAGGTGTTTGTAAAATGCTTACCTTTACAAGTAAGCCACAAACAATAAAAATGATTCTAACGTATTTGATATTATCTAATTACAGTATTCAATACTAAGGCTAAAATATTACAATCAAAACAAACATTTAAATGCAGCCTAAGGTTTTTTGATGATACCTTGATATGGTAGTTCCAAATTATTGAAGTCTTTAACAATGAAATTTGTGTAGTCTTTTCCAAACCAAAACTTAGCACACCCTTCTAAACTATTTGGTATGTTACTGGCAGGAGAATTCACCTCATCTCCTGAATCACCATCGATTATCCTGAAACACAAATAGAAGTTAAACACTGTTAAATATTTATCATGTCATGAAAAATATTGTTCAATGGTCTCACTGATCGTCGTATGGTACAGTGGAAAACAAAATACAAGACACCAACGAAGTCGCTAATAACCAGCTTTAATTATCACAATTAATAATTTGTAATCAACAAGATAGTCTCTTACAACAATTCAAGTAAAATTGTAATGGTACAATAGGTCCGTGTAGGAATTTTGGGTACATAACAAATATAATTTTATTGTAAATCCAATGTTGAAATATGTGACGGTAAAATTTTCCAAATATATGATAAAACGCATTAAGCCCGGACGAGTTGGTGTCAAGGTCGACTGGCGTACGTAACCCAACGGCAGCGAATTTGCTAACAACCACAAGACCACTCCTAAAATACGCCATAAAAGTATGTCAGACGTAGTCACTGCACCGTAAAACAGAGACGTCATCGCCAGAAAACAATAGCATCGATGACGCATTAACCCTTCCACTTGGGGAATATATGCCCTATTGTCTTTCTCAGTTACTTCGTACTCCTTGTGCGAGCTGCACGTGCTACAAATTGCTTGCCAGCAAAAGTATAAAAAGTATTAAAAAATGTAATCAGAGTGTAAAAGTAAAACTATTTGCAACTAACAGTACCAAAAATGTAACGTAAAGTCAGTGAGTGCAACAACAAAAGAACAGTATAATAACTCGGCAGAACACCAAGCGAGAACATGGGAGACGCCTAACTGCATCTTCAACCAGCGAGGCAGGGAAGTATGTAACGGGGCAAAAAGGGGTATTTTATTTTATTCTATTTTATTAAATGTATATGTGACCAACGCAGCAAGTCCCATACATAAAACGGTTTTATTCAAACAAAGAACAGTGGAGTGAGATTTTGAACGGAGGTGTTGTAATGGAATGCGATGTATGTTTTGTAACTCAAGTGGTTCCAAGAATTTGTTACGCACAATGTACGCACACACACCAGAGCGCGCGCAGATGACGCTTACAGCCTCGAGCCACGCCAAGTAAAATGGCCAAAGTGTAAAATTTTTCTCGCCATGTGGTTTTGGGATGGCGGAAGTTACCAACTCGTGGCTCATAAAACCAGCCACGTGACGAAATCGACCAATGTGAGCGCGAGCGCGCGGAAGTAAAATTTACCGACGCTTAGCATGGCGTCAGTCAGTCAGAAAATAACATCTCTAAGTGCCGGACGCGAGCAGTGGTGCGTCCGCCGGCTGGGCACAAATTTTCATCTCACCTGCATAACAAAATGTGAATCAAGCAGTGGTGTTGTTGCGAGGCGGCGGTGGCCGTTTGAACATAACGGGCTGGTGAGACGAAAATTTATTAACAGTGTAAATATATTCAAACATGTACACAGTGCGGCAAGTGGCTGGAGAGACGCCGGGAATTAAGTAATCAGATAATTATTAACCATTTTAATGTACAGAGCTCTAAATATTATATAAAGGGAATAATTTAAATATGAATGAATGAATGTGTGTGTGTGCAAATACTGGGCTGCTTTTAAAAAATATATCTATATAATACAAGTAAACGTTAGGCTAGGGTAAAAGATTATTGACTATATCACTTCACCGAAATAATTGTTTGTATTTTTCTATTTTGTGTATTTCTCGAAGAAAAGTTAGATAACAGTAAACCTATTTGTTTTGTAATATAACAATGTGTTAGTTGTAGTTATTTCGTCATTACCACTTCCTAGTGTTCTGTGCTGAAAAATTCGTCTAACGTTCCTGGGCAACTTCTGAATTGGGGGGGAAGTCAGATTGCAAAATTATCCCGTTTTTTAATTAAGGAAAAGTGTAAAGGTTTCGATGTATAGCCTAAAACATCGTGGTGACCCTGAACTTCTGGTTGGATTTTATAAAAGGTAAGTAAGCGAAAAGATCGCAGGTAAGGTTCTGGCAGAATTATTTAATTTATTTATTTCGATAAAGTTTGTTAATTAACAAGTAAAACCATCACCTATTTTAAATACCGATCTTTGTAAAATATTTTGAGCTCGATTAAACCAAAATGTACCGTTTTCAGTTGTGTGTGTGTGTGTGTGTGTGTGTGTGTGTACCGGTATACAAATAATAAAAATCACGAGGCATTGGTTTATGTTACGTGATTTAGAAAACGTAACTATATGAAAGAGTAAACTGCAGTATGTTCAAAATTCATTTTATAGTATATCAAGGGTAACTTGAAGATGAAATATATATTATGTAATTGAGTCACACGTAAGGCTGATACAGCGAAAGTATTTCGCAGCCATTTTGTTTCTTGTGTTGGTGGAGACTCCATCTTGTTTTGTTTTTGTATGTTCAAATGTTTAAAATTTCTGCAATTAAAACACCAGTTTTCAATAGTGATATCAGAGTGTTATTTCTAAAAACCATTCAGTCTCTGGCTCGCTTAAAGAACCTGGACCCGAACGAAAATGTTATGTTGGTAACAGCGCCACATGGTGAAATCAACATGTAAACAAAGCATAAAGGTTAACAAGACTTTAAAAAAGGTAAGTTAAATAAATATAAAATAAAGTAAAAGATAAAGCAAGAGTGAGTTAACAAATGGCTGCCCGAACAGTGACTTTATATAAATAAAATTTTATATAAATAAGCCTGCTATAGACGGAATGGTTGTTGGAAAAGGGGAATGTACTTAGTAAGTAAGGTTATGTTATGATGGTAATATATGTTAGATATATAGAGTAATAGTTTGAAAAATATATGTAAAAGATCTTTTTTAAAAAATGGCAGACAATAACGAAAATGTCAGCCTAACTGACATGGAAAACGAAAGCCAAAAGAATACTGAATTAAGCGGAACTGAGTCGAAAATTATGGGTGAATTAATCCATTCAACGCCAGTCCCGGTTAAAAAATCCGAGGATAATGAAATGATAAAAATGATGCAATGCTTTTCAATGCACAGAGTGTAAAGTTTGATGAGAAGTTTGACGAAGTAAAAGATGAAATTAAGAAACAAAATTTTAATTTTAACAAACAAATAAATGAAATGAATACACGTTATGAAAATATTCAAGAACAGATCATAGAATCAGTTAGCGAGAAGTTTGATACTAAAATAAACAGTTAGATGACAAAATAAATAAAGTAGATGAAACAATAGTTGAGAAAGTTCAAAATCAATTTGTAATGCATAGTAAAGAAATAGAGAGTAAATGTTTACATGCAGTAGATAAGCAAATAGAAACAAAAACAAAATTTGAAATTAACAAGCAGATAGACAGTAAGACAGATATTTTACAAAATCAATTAGAGAAATGTGAGTGTAATGTAACAAATATAACAAAGAATATCAAAACAATCGATAAAGCCACTTCAGAACACGAAATTAATACTAACCATAAAATAAGTATCATACAAAATAAAATTAGAGAAATAGATGATTTGAATGTTCAAACTAATAATGATATATATGATAAGTGTACTTCAACTGAAGGTAATTTAAGCAGTGTTGTATTATTTTATTTTAATACATTTAATTATTAAACTTTTATTCATTTTAAAACTCACCTCTTACGCCAAGGTCCATTGCACGAAACTGCGAAATACAAATATGACCTTCAGGTTATCTGAATAACATACTCGACTCGCTTTTCATTTGAAACAAATCTAATTTAATTGCATTGGTTATTTTCTTTTAAAACACACACTTACTCCTCCTTCTACCTCAATTCACCTATTACAGCTCCTTTTTCTCCTTTTAAAAGACAGATACTACATACACATTTTACTTAACCATTTTCTTATTCTAATATATTTATAAATCTATTAAAGGCGACCCAGATTGCCCATCCACTCATTCATACGAAACCCCTCTTTATATATATAATTACTTCAAAACCCCCTTTTATACATGATCACAACAATTCTGGGTTAGATACAATTACAGTTACCATGGCGTCTCCTGCAACCTCATGGCGCGTCACACGCACGATTTCTTTCCCGGAAAAAAAAAATGTTATTGTTTCATTGATTGTTGAAAGTTACACTGAATCACTTGTATATCACTTTACTTTTGAGTTATATTTTAGTTATTTATGCATGCTGTTACGGTCGGCCGACTTTTACCATTGTCCGGACAGATAAATTTAGTTTGACCACGCGTGGCCGATATTGTTAGTCGACTGCGCGGCAAACTTTTTCTGACGATGTTACTTGTGGACAGCCATCACTGCCTTGCCTGCTAACGAATTTCATCGCCGTCACAGCCTTCGTGGTCGAATTTTTTTGTCGCTGTACATCTAACACACAGGATTTACGTGTGTTGTGCGACGACGACATTTCACAGCCTTTTCTTGCGCTTATGTAAAGTTATGCGCTCCACAGATGTTGGTGTTTCTGCGTTTGTGAGTGGACGTCACACAGACGCAAAGTTCTTAGAATCGTGACAGTCGACAACATGACATTTCTTTATTAATATTTCATAACAGCTATTGCGTACTGCTCCATTGTTTAGACTGCGAGTTAGATTCAACCTGGTGACTAGCCACATATATGAAATGATTTGAAGTATTTTGAAAGATGAAAACCAAAATTACTAAAAAATAAAAAACCTTCTAATTCGCCCCATTACAATGTGAAAGATGAATTACGGGGGGAGATTGATAAAAAACTGACCGGGGTAACCGAAAGAGTAATAATCACCCGAGATTTACACAATGAGATCGAATTAGAGACATTTAGTTACGAGAACAGGGCGATACACCCGATAAGATTTATTAACCAAACCAGAGAATATCACCTCTTTAGCAATAGTAGTTGGGAAGTACAGTTAATGAAAATAGTTATATGTTTTAAAGGAAGTTCCATTATATGGGCGGAAGCACATCGTTTAGAATGGGGTTGTTACGAGGAATCTGAGAGAGCGTTTAAAGGGATATATTGGGCGGAAGACGACCAAGAGATTTTACGGAGCCGTATAATGGGAAAAGGTAATTTTATAGGACACCAAAACAATAACATCATGATATATGTCACTAAATTATACAATGAGGCCAAATATTTAGAGCCACCAACACCTTTTAAATCTTTTGTAAGACACGTAAGCAAACATCTGCCGCGTGAAGTTCAAATAACTTTAATGACCAAAGAAATAAATGGTATGAGTGAGTTGGAGAGAATTTTAGACATCTTACAAAGCATTCGAGACAGAGAAGTGGGTAGGCGACCCCAACAACAGAATAATAATAATAATAATAATACGTATGAACATAATAACCATAGAATTAATCCCAGCGGATATGGAGGTGCACGGACAAACAATTCTAATAACCCAGAGGATTGGAGATGTTCCAGATGTAAAGGTGAAAATTATGCCATCCAGCAGAAATGTTTCAGATGCAGCCAGGCGAGAGACGATCAAATGAGGAAAGAAGGACCAAAACAGTATGTCCAGCAGCAGAGAGGAATACCATGCACCAGGGGAACAGCCGGTAATAACCATGGACCACCAAGGGGTCACAATGGACCAACCACAAGTAATAGTAGAAACCAGATGGAAAACTAGAGAAGACAGTGGTAGCACGGACCAGACCACTGTCCAGGGAAGCGAATGAGGTCCAACCAAAGGAGGATTTTCAAAGTAATGTCATTAAAATGGACATCGTGACGGATTTATTGGAGGAGGAGAACCTTACAACAATCGAGATGAGAACTGGATTAACCGAAGTACAGGTAACCATAGCAGGTAAGAGTTACAGAACACTCATAGATACAGGTAGTGAGATTTCAGTGATTGCTGAGAACATTTTGGGAGAATTAAGGGAGACAAATAAAAATATTCTGATTTTGCCAGTAGCAGGGGTTACTGTAGTGGGAGTTAGAGGAGTACGTAGTAAGAGAGTAACCAAACAAATACATTTAAGTTTCCTGATAAAGAATGCAGAGTTTGAAAACATATTTTTAGTGGTAAAAGGGCTAAGTCTAGATATAATTTTAGGTAATGATTTTCGACAGAGAAACAAAGCTGTCATAAATTTTAAAGAGAAAGTGGTAGAGTTAGATGGGGGTGATCGGTCTATCAGGGTTAATTTTGAACAGGTATTAGACAAGATTAGAGTAACGGGTGTAAAAATACTACAGAAACAGGTACGCGAGAGTGACACAGAAGCTAAAGTAAATTCATGTAGAGAGGGAGAGTATATTGAGAGTTTTGACAGAGAGTCGGGTGATATTAGTGAAGAAGTGTGGGAGATAAGGGCGGATGAATTTTGTAGTGGAGGTGAGGTGGTAAGGAGTGATCAACGTGCGTCGTTGTGGCAGGTGATTGAGTAGTTTAGAGGAGTGTTTGCCGATATTCCGGGAAGGGCAAAAGGCTATGAATGTGTATTGCAGGTACGGGAACACACACCTTTCATGCAGTGGAGTTATCCAGTGCCTTATTCCAAAAGACGAGCGGTGCAAGAAGAGTTAGACAGAATGATGGAGGGAGGCATTATAGAAAGGTCAGTGTCACATTACTCAAATCCATTAGTAGTTGTCATAAAGAAGGATGGTAGGGTTAGATTATGTTTAGATGCTAGAAGGATTTACCAAATAATAATACCAGACCGTGAATCACCAGAATTTATAAATGAGATCTTTCAGAAGTTTAGTGGGGTGCGATACATGACGTCGCTCGATTTAACAGCAGGGTATTGGCAGGTACCATTGGCAGAAGTAAGTAGAAAATATACAGCGTTCTTGTTTAATGGGAAGAATTACCAGTTTAGACGCTTACCATTTGGGTTGAATACTAGTGTAGCTAGTTTTATCAAATGTTTAGACCAGATTTTAAAACTAAAAGACTTAGACTTTTTAACAGTGTATGTGGACGATATTTTAATCCCTTCTAGAACTTTTCAGGAACACTTGGAGCATTTAGAATATGTTTTAGCTAAGTTAGAAGAAGGAGGACTCACCGTAAATTGGGTGAGGTGTGGGGTGCGATACATGACGTCGCTCAATTTAACAGCAGGGTATTGGCAGGTACCATTGGCAGAAGTAAGTAGAAAATATACAGCATTCTTGTTTAATGGGAAGAATTACCAGTTTAGACGCTTACCATTTGGTTGAATACTAGTGTAGCTAGTTTTATCAAATGTTTAGACCAGATTTTAAAACTAAAAGACTTAGACTTTTTAACAGTGTATGTGGACGATATTTTAATCCCTTCTAGAACTTTTCAGGAACACTTGGAGCATTTGGAATATGTTTTAGCTAAGTTAGAAGAAGGAGGACTCACCGTAAATTGGGTGAGGTGTGGGGTGCGATACATGACGTCGCTCAATTTAACAGCAGGGTATTGGCAGAAGTAAGTAGAAAATATACAGCGTTCTTGTTTAACGGGAAGAATTACCAGTTTAGACGCTTACCATTTGGGTTGAATACTAGTGTAGCTAGTTTTATCAAATGTTTAGACCAGATTTTAAAACCAAAAGACTTAGACTTTTTAACAGCGTATGTGGACGATATTTTAATCGCTTCTAGAACTTTTCACGAACCCTTGGAGCATTTGGAATATGTTTTAGCTAAGTTAGAAGAAGAAGGACTCACCGTAAATTGGGAGAAATCAAAATTTTTACAAACTAAAATCAATTTCTTAGGGTTTATCATTACACAAGAGGGAATCTCCGCAAATCCAGACACGGTGGACTCCATTATGCGCTTCCCTGAGCCGAAGAATATCAAACAACTACAGAGCTTTCTAGGACTTTGTAATTTCTATCGTAAGTCCAGAAGAACTATGCGCACACAACAGCGAAGCTTTTAATGAAATTAAGAGGAAGGTTAGGCACATAATAATGATTAATCACCCTGATTTTAATAAAACATTTTACTTATAGACAGATGCGAGCAAGGCGGCGGAGCTCTACCAGGAAGACTGCGAAAAGGAACATCTGACGATTGCCTTCGCCAGTAGGTCGTTGCTGTCTGCTGAGAAAAATTATACAACCACCGAAAAAGAACTTTTAAGCATTGTGTTCGCCGTGGGGAAGTTCAGGACATACATCCTGGGAAACCAAACGGTAATCAGAACGGACCACAAGGCGTTATCATTCTTGAACACATGTAAGCTTGCTCACAGACGTCTAACCAGGTGGGTACTTGTTTTACAAGAATACAATTTTGCATGGGAGTATATCAAGGGAACAGATAATAAAATGCCTGACACTCTTTCCAAGGTAGACATGTTAAACAATAAGACTGGTAGGGATTTGAAGGAAATTGAGATTTTTCAGATAAGCCGAGAGGATGGAATTTTTGGGGAAGAGCTAAAAGACATTAGAACCATGCAGAGAGCAGATGGTAAGTCCAGTAAAATCATAAGTAGTTTAGAGACTGAATTAGCTGGGTCAGTGTATAATCAACATTTTCAAATTTATAAAGGGTTGCTATTTAAGAAAGTAGAAGGGGGTGAGCGTGATTGGAGATTAGTTGTGCCAGATGGGTTAGCAGATAAGATCATTTGGGATTGTCATTTGAGATATGGTCATTTTGGGGCAAAAAAGTGTGTTAATGTTTTGAAAGAGTCTTGTGTTTTTAAGAATATGGAAAGGCGTGTTAGAAAGTTGTTAAGGGGTTGTGATTTGTGTCAGAAGTGTAAAGTAGTGGGTTCTATAGGGTTGAAGGGGAGATGAATTTTATAAAAGTAGAAAGGCCATTTGATTTAGTTGCGGTAGATTTGTATGGACCATTGCCGAAGGGTAGAGGTGGAGTTATGTATATTTTTGTGATGTTAGACACTTTTTCTAAGTATGTGAAATTATATAGTGTGAAGAGAGCTACCAGTCATGTGCTGAGTGAGAAGGTGACAAAGGACTATATGATCCATGTGGGTAAGCCGAAGGTAATTTTATCTGACCATGGGCCACAGTTCATCAGTGGAAGATGGTGCCAGACCCTTGGATGGGAAGGAATCATCCCGAAGCACACGGCTGTCTACCATCCTCAGTCCAACCAGGCTATCATGAGAGATAGCCAGGATTTTTAGAGCCTATTGTCACGCCAAACACAGCGAGTGGCCGTTATACGTCAAAAGGGTAGAAAATTGGCTGAACAGTACCACCCACGAGTCCACAGTATATACACCTCACGAATTAATTAAGGGAACACACCCCCCGAGGATTTTAGAACAGTTATTTGATTACCCACCTGAGAGCGAGCAAACGGATGTGAGTATCAAGATCAGGTTGGCAAATGAGAATTTATTAAGTAAAGGTGAACGACGAAAATGTAGACACGACGCAAAAGTTAAGTGGATGAAGTATGAAGTAGGAAGTTGGTATTGGTGAGGAGACACGACTTGTCAAGTGCTCAGGACAAGGAGATCAAGAAGTTTTTCTTACTCTACGAAGGTCCTTATGAGGTAATAGAAGTTAAGATGAAGAATTCATATGTGTTACAGAACAGAGAGACCAGGGAGATAGTAGGGACACACAATGCTACAAATTTGAAGTTGTATTGGTCATCGTAAGAGTTTTATGTTTGTTATAAATATTAATGTATGTATGAAATTTAATTTGATGTTTTATGTTTCCAGAAGGGACTCTCCCCCACTTTCGGGCGATCACAGACTCACCACCTCTGATCGTGGATTTTGGCAATCTGGAGGCGGACTATGGTTGGCGGTAGCCTCAGCAACGGGGTGAAAGCAACGATGGTCTTACTCCATAAAAGGTGTCAGTAGAAATTCTTTGTTTACAAGAACGGGGAGGGGGACCCCTAGTTTCGTGGAAAGGTAAAAAAAAGAGATAGAAGAGAAACTTTGATAGTAGTATTAATTTTCCACGAACTACAGTAGTTTTGTTTTAGAAATTGTGAAATAAAACGACCAAAATTTATGTAACTTAAATAATTAACTTTTAAGGAGTTATTCTCCTTCAAAACACAGAAATGTAATTCATTTAAGGTAAACTAGTAAGATGATCTGTTGTTGTACTTATTATCTTGTCATAAAGAATATATTAGTGAGAAGTGAAAGCTGGAACTTGCAAAAAGTGTCTATTTGAAAATTTTATGAAAATAAAAAGAACTTGTTATAATACAAGATTAATGGGTGATTTTGGGGGGTTTGTTTGGTGTCATTGGAAGTGAAAATCAAGTGTGGAATGTAGAGACAGCAAATGTAGAAGGACATAAGTTTAGATATACGTAGGCTATTGCAGTGGTGGCATGTGCCAATGCAGATAGCGGTACGGGTTGATGAGTAACGTCCAGGTACGTTACCATCATCGGAGGCCGATACCGGCGTATATGCACTGCACAACCATTTATATAATTTTATATTATATGCTAATTGATACCGTGCAGTGTTATTGTTGATGAAGCGAAAACATGCGAATGAGAGATGATTTCCCTGCCTTTTCGGGCGATTACTGTCTTACCAGCACTAATCGTGGTTCTGGACGACAACCAGCTGTGGGCAGTAATTGTAAGACTGACCATGGTTGGTTGCCCTTGAAATTGGTGAAAATTGAAATTAACGGGAGGCCACTTAGGACATAGGTCGTCTTAAGGTTATCAATATGTAAAATCAGATATTTTGATATCTGGCCGTTTTAAAAATGTAAAGCCGAAGCAAGGACAGGAGATGCCAAAATTCCTCCATAAATTCAGTCCTTGTGGAAGCAACTGGATGCCACAGTCCAGGGGGGGTCATAGTGTGTGTGGAAGGAGGTTACTAATTGGGTAGTAACATTAAAAGAATATTAAATATTAAGTATATAATGTTGATAATGGTGTTGAGCATAGAAATAATTATGATTTTGTATTACAGGGTTAGGATCATGAAGGATGATCCATGAATTCAAATAGATAGATTATTTTGAAATAATGAGCTTGTGTTTTGTTTCTATATAATGTAACATATCAAAATAATCGTTACATAAATATAATATCAAATGCCCAGAATAAAAATCTACAATGAACATATCTAAGCCGATATATCCAAACACACCAACAAAATGAAAAAACAACACTAAAATGTAGAAGTCAATCGTATATCCATGGATAAATAATGTTGAAGAAAATAAGTACCGTAGAAGGAAGAAATTATAATTGAATAAATCATCAATATTATCACAAGAGGAAGAGTGAACCAAGCAACTACGTTAGCAACCAGGACCCAATAAGTGAGGAAAAATATATATAATAAGAGGAAAAAACCTATATATAAGAAGAGGAAGAATATATAATAAATAATGGAAATATTTAATAATGAACAAGAAAACGACATTACCAGTGTGAAGAAGACACGATAAATAAGGAAAGTATTTAATAAATGAAGAAAATACCCAGAAAATAAGAAGAGTTTACTACCAGTATGAAGAGTAACAAATAAGTGAATAATGATACCCCAACAAGGAAGAACCTGAAGGGAAACAAGTGACCAAGAACAAAGTATTGACCATATAGTAAGCAGCCACAGACAATAATAGTGAGTTGCTTACAGTGAATTGATTAATACCCAGATACCACGATCTCAAGCAAACTAACACAAACAATAAAAGTGTAGTGTTTATAGAAAGTGAAAATAATAAGTAATAACAAAGATATACAACAATCTCAAATAAACAACACAGACAAAAAGTGTATTATTAATGAGACAAAATGTATAATAAAGTAAAACATTATAAGTATCACAAGTAAACTGAAATTCAGTACAAAAAATAATTGCTCAATTATGAAATTAAATGGAACTATTTACCAGTAAATACCATGAATGACATTCAATATAGAATCTTTATAAAATCATACATTTAAATATCAGGAGAGTGAAAAGTAAAGCCAATACAGAATGTAATTCATAGTATATAAGAAATAAGACAGCATGTATTAGATGAAAAAACAAGCAACCCAAACCAAGTGTAAAAACCCAATGTGTATGTCAATAACCAGTTAGAATTAGATAACAATATGTAAACAGATAGTATATAATAGAAGTAAAATAAAGAAAACAATTGTACTAGATAATAGTAATAATCATCATAATAAATATACATGGAAATAAGCAAGAAACTAAACTAATACATATAAGCATTGTTGTCATCCAATTAGTCCAGTCGCCAGAGTAAAAATAACGGTAAAATTTCTTAAAAAATTGAGGCAAAGTGATATTTGGTATAGTTATTGAAAAAGGTCTAAATATCGGTTTAAAATCATCTTTGCATGTTTATAAGGTCAGGCTTTTTAAAAAAAAAAAACCTTATTTAAGGGCAGCACGCGGTAAAATAGATAAAAACGTTTACATTCAGTGAATTTCTTTCCTTACTACTAAATAAACCATTGGATCATGATAAAGTCTTCATTCTTTTTGTTTAAAATAGTTCAAATTTTAATAGTAATAAAATCAAAATAACGATTTTGTTATTATTTCATCGTTAGGAGTATTAAATCGATAGACGGAATGGTCGATTTTAACAAATCTTCCTCTGTTGAATAATATTATTAAATATGTGTATCTTAATATACATAAAAGTCATTGTGTGTATTTATATTCCACACCTCCTACTAAACCACTGGACCGATTTCAACAAAACTTGGCACAAATTTTTTACGCAACGGGAGAACCAACATAAGATAGGTGTTTTGGGCCCGGGGGGGGGGGGTGTCAAAAATGAAAAATATGAAATATTAAAATACTGTGGAGTATCAAATTAAAGGGAATTTCAATGCAAGTAACAATTTTACATGCATATACGTACTATTGAAAATGTTTGGGCCCTGGGGCTCAATAAATGGGTTGTAATGGAGGGGTGTCAAAAATTGAAAATATGAAATACCGTATGTGACATGCATATACGCACTATTAAAAATTTTGGTCTCCGAGGCTCAATAAATTGGTGGAATTGGAGGAGGGGTGATGTCAAAAATGGAAAATATGAAAATACCGCACGTGGGGTATCAAATTAAAGGGAATTTCAATGTAAGTAACAATTTGACGTGCATATTGATTTGGATTATTATAAATATCCCCCCCTGCTTGGTGGATGTGAAAAAAACAGCATAAATGGTATCAAATTAAAGTGAATTTCCTAGCAAGTAAGAATATGACACCACTTTCTCCCAAGCAAACCCGGGCAAATCCTCCAGTAATAAATAAAATATTTCAAAGAAAAGCTCTCTTTTTAATAAAAGGTAAAACGAATACAAACAAAATAACATTATACAAGAATATATATATTTTTTTAAATTTGGAATTTTAAAAATTATTGATGTTGAGAATTTAGTTAGTGATTTCTTCTTCTTCTTCTTCTTCTTCTTCTTCTTCGAGGATTTTTTCCTAACTATCATCAAAGTCATTATCATCAAAATCAATCTCGTCAACAATTGGAAAGTGTTTGCAAGTTTCAGTTGAGCATGTACCACAAACCGATGAACATAAAAGACCAGCGCTTCTGCATGTACACGATTCTTTTTTGCAGCCAGTTTTGCAATTACAAAAGATCATTTTTAATAAAGATTTTGGGGCAGCTGGCTGTGTTTTTTTTATAGGCGTTAAAATTTCTCCAACATTCCAACCCCAGTCTTTTGGTATTAGATCACTGCCGAGCCATTGCTGGACTTGTAAATATACTCTGTAAAAGTGCTGCTTGGCAGCATCAGAAGTAGGTGGCAGACTTTCTAACTTTACAGGTTTTAAGCTTTTTTTCTTTTTTGAAATCGCTTTAGTAAAACTTGTATGTCTGTATTTATCAACACATGTAATTTTTTTTGGTGCATTATACATATACAGGAGAATTAGTAGACCATTTTTATATATAGATGTTTGAGGTTGATTTTCCAGTTTAAATGCTTCGATCGCTTCTTTTAAATCTGAGTTTATTGATTTTTTTCAATCGAATTAAAAACCGATTTGTTACCTTTACCATAAAAGCATGATGTTGTGTCACAGCCGGTTAGAGCATGCAAAAATAGTATATTCTCTTTGCAAAATTTATGCTTTCTAAAGCTGTTATCAGAAGAAAATAGACTAGCACTCATGGTTCCTCTCGTGGGTTTTAAGAGATAAATTTTCTTATTACTAGGTGTAAGCGCAGTAATGAGCACCAAAATATCTACGTCCTCTGCAACAATAACTGGAGGTTTATCATATAATTCTAAGGCTGTTTTCACAATTAATAAGTCTGCATCATCGTCAGCTTGTTTAAAGTTTATGCTTTCTTCTTCCAAATATCTCGTTAGAATTTCAATAAATAGAGTTTTATTATTTTTATTCGAAAGAAATTGCTCTTGGGTCACTGTGACACACATATCTTCATGGAATAAAATATCTGGAGAGGAATTTTGATTGGTACGGCGATAACGCTCCATAGCTTTGATGCTGTTAGAATTGTTTGTATAGCAATAAAAAACTACAGTAACTTTTGATCCAAAATGTCTCTTGACATAATTTACGTATCTTTGAAAAATACATTTGAACTTGTCATTTTTTTACCATACTACTCTATGCAGTAACATACCACCATCAATGACGTCAATGCAATCTTCAAGGTTAATCTCATTGCGGTCTACTTCAAACATATCATATAGTTTAGACTTATCTGTTTTCCGAAATACACCTTCGTAAAACATAGATGTTGGGTACGGTGCAAGTTCATAACGCATGTAATCTTTTAATTCGTCGTCACTTTTTCTTGCTACACAAATGCGTTGAAATATAAACACTTTTTAATGACAGTACTCTATTTTTTCGTTTAAACGAAACTTTATGGAAGTTTGTACCAGCAATTTCTTCTAATCCTGCTTTTCCAACCTCAAAAGCATTATGACAGTTAATATTATTACCGCCAGTAACTCCAGTAGATATAGACATTATTGAATCTTGATAAGGAAATGGCTCGTGACAATCAAACCAGGATTTTATTTTGAGAATATCTTCAGTATCTCGTTTTATTCGAGAATCTCTAGCATCTACATGCTGATCGGAAGTAGAAAATGTTATACCACAAAATTTTTCTACTTCTTCGCAGATATGTGTATATGGCATTTATATGGTATATATATATATATATATATATATATGTATATGGTATATAATGTGTATATGGCATTGCTAAAATCCATTTATTTGCAGTACTGGTAGTTACTCCCCGTCCAATCATACCACCATCAACTTTCATGACTCTCATTAAGTCCTGTTCGATTGTCATATCAGTATGAGTTCCTGACCAGAATTTCTCAGTTCGTCTTACAGTACAAAATCCGTTATTTATAAAATTTTGAAGTTCTTTAATTTTTAAAGCGGTAGTTTCTGGAATTACATCTTGGTTTTGCATTGAGGTGAAAAGTTTTTCAGATTCTTTTATAAATTGATTCATATATTGTACATATAATAAGGCTGATTTCGTATAATTAAAATGTCCAGTTGCATAAAAATATGGCAACATTTGCTGAATAACTTGTAATTGAATTTTTAGTAAACCCATTTTTTCAGAGCGCGCAAATGCTTTTGCAATAGAGATCATTCGTATGTATTGTATCCATAATTTTGCAGTTTTACCGCGTTCCTCAATTTCAATCATTTTTTCTAGAAATTAACCATTTAAGATGTTTAAAAAATTATGATCTTGTACTTCTTTGTAAGTAAGATTGTCATCTAAAAATTCTTGTAGTAAAGATTTCATATTTGAATATTCAACTTCTGAAAGATTCATTTCCTCAATAATCTTTTTACACAAAACTATCCAAATTAATGTGTGGCCTCGTACTGCCTAGCATAAGCATGGCCATCTAACATCTTATCTACAGTTCCTGGCGCATAGCAACAGCTTAATGCTTCTTTTAAACCGCTTCCTGCCATCACATAACCGATTGAACCAAGAAAAGACATAAGCAGATGAAATCCTCAAAGTCGAACAATTACATTATGTATATCATCATCAGGTGAGGATTGGACCATTTCAAACGCTTTATGATACAAAGGTTGATCGAAAGTAACAAAACAATTAAATAGATTTAAGTTTTTCACTAGTTTTACAGCGTATTTTAAAACGGTGTACATTGTATTTTTGTCAGTTGGAGGAGAGTGTACAAAAGGCAAGCAAACAATTCTAGATAATGTATAAGTCATATTTTCCAAAAGCTTGGACATAAAGGCATTCCAGCCAGTAATGCCTGGTTTGGTCACTCCATAAATCCAAAGCAAGTCAGCATTAGAAAAATCTATATTATTAAAACTCGGATTATCTACTTTTTCAAAAACAATGTTTTGGAGTGCATGTGTATTAATATTTTCAAAAATTTGGAACGGTATTTTGTCAATTTTGCTGATTTCTTTTGCAGTAGGCTTAACTGTCAATCGTTTTAAGGGAACTTTCTTATAATAACAATCTCTTGGACTTATAATCATAATACCTCCCATACTATGAAAAGTATTTTTCCCGTCTATAGTATTGATATTAATATCTGAATTGTCAAATGCCAATTGTGCAAAACAACCAGATCTAAATGGAGAACGTGGACTAAGCAATACACTATCCTCATAAAGTGCTGCTTCTTTGTATGATGAACACACTCCCAGATGCGACAATATATCTATAATTCGTTTTGAAGCAAATTTCCTATGCAACATTACAGACAGATCAACTTGCAATGGTGATAGAAAGGTTCTAGGTCTTATGCAACTCATAATTGAATGAGTAATTGCTGTGCATTTTGTTTCATATGAACTAATATTACCTTTTTTATTTTTTAAAATTATTTCTTCTATCAGAAACTGAAGGGATTCTGGGATATTCTCATTAATATTTTGGAATATATTATCACTTGGAGGATAAAATTCTGTATTACTTTTCTTCAGATTAACATAGTTTCGAATAATTGCTGCTGCAGATTTTAAGATTTTTCTTTTTTCTTCATTTTCATCTTTTTTTGAGGCTATCCATGCTTGACGCATGACATTGTATTCACGATCTACAAGACATATGAGGGTTGAGCCACCTTTCCTGGATATAATTCTTATGCAATCGCCATAATTTTCTTTTAATTTAGCAATAATGGTATTTGGATGACAAGCATCATGTCCTGTTTAAGAAAATTAGATATTAAATAAAATAAACATGAAAATTTAATTTAAAAAATAGTATAATTATAATTTATAATTAAGCAATATATTTACCTAATAATACAATTAATTCTGTGAGCGTAAACTGGGTATCATCACTGTCACTTAAATAATCAAAAATCAATTCCATTTGACGTGAGATTTTTACATCCTTGGGTGGACCTTTAGCATCACTTGTGTCACGAGTGTAACTGTTTAAACTTTTTTGTGACAACTGAGGTGATATCTCGCTTGTACAGCTACCAAATCATCACAAGAAATTCGTCGTAGAATTGCTTTTCCTAATTCGTCATTATGTTCTGCAATCATTTCTGATAATTTTTCTTTAAAAGTAGGACTTTGAATTATAGAAATATTTTTGCGTTGATTAATACTTAATCTCGTATTACTTTTATCGGCATCTAATCCACAAATTATACAAAGTTTTTTGAAATCAAACAATTCTTTACTCTTTCTGACTTTACTCTTGACTGGGCTATATTTACTTTTTTTCGACAAAGTGCCTAAATCCTTATAACACAAAACATCATTCCTTTTTAACGTATATTTTTCTCGACATTTCCTGTGTACTAAAATTGAATCAACTTTTTTTGACATTTCATATTTTCCATCGTTTCTCTCAGAGCTAACTCTTATTAAATTCGGTAGTCCTCGAGTCACTTTTTCTGTATCTTCAATACAAAGATCAGCATTACAAATAAAACATATTTCAGTATCACACTGGTCCATATTTAATACCTAAAAATCAAAAAACCTTATGTAGCACTTATGTTCAGTAAAAGTATTCTTTAAAACTTCACCACTAGTGAAGTCAAAATATCTCTTTTGAAAATTTTTTTATTTTCAATTTTAAATCCACCGTTTTTACCAAATTTGTTTTCTTAAATATGTGCCTTTTATAAACTTTTAATGTATGTAAAAAATGATCAGTACAAATAATTTTTTTTTTTTAGAAAAATGCGTTCTTTACGTTTAATTATTTAAATGGTCAAAAAATGGTGTCAGAAAGGCCAACAAATTTTGTTAATTAACCACCCGAAAGTATTTTTAATAAGCTTTAATTTAAGCCGTCGTACACCTTTGTGCCACAATCTTGCCATACTTTATGAGCACTCAAAGTTTTTTTGTGAATTGCGATTTTTTTGAGGTTATATTAAACATTTCAATATGAAATTTGTGGGGTTTATAGTACTCTACAAAGGTTACCTTTCCCTCAAGTTTTATCAACTTTCAATAATTTGTGTTAAAACAACAGCAATTTGTTTATAAACGCCATCGCCACTTTATTTATTGATAGCACATTAACAATAATAATAATATCAACTTCCGTATTAAGGCTAAAAATGTTATTCATTTATTATAGAATACTGAAAAAAATTCACATTAAAATTGGCTTGTTAGGTCCAAAGATATTTATAAAAACGCTATTTTGCAACTTAAATTGTTAATAAAAAAATAAACGGGTTGATTTGACACAAAACTTAACTGTTAGCTCAACTTGATCCCATTAACCAATTTAGCATACAAAAAATGACTCCCATAACAATTCACATTTGATTTTTATTTTGACTCCACTACACGTGTTCACAAATAAATAAATATTAGCATGTATAAAAAGTGTAAATAAAAACTTTAAACTGCAATTTTTTTTACCTGTTTTATATGATAAAAACAAAAATATTTGTAATGTTTTGATTATAACCTTTGAAGAAATATCAACTGCATTACTGCTCCGTTCTTGTATAGCAGATGTTTGTATGCCACACCACAACAATGGGTGTTGCACGCGCAGCTACATATACAGTTGCACACTCGAGGGGAATAGAACGCCGCGCCGTTTAAAAATTGTACCTGTTTTCTAGGGTCTTGTTTTTAGAGTATAGGTATAATCAGGTAAGAGAAATAACATGAATAGATAGATTTAGCATTGTAGCAGCTATAACGTTAATTTCAAGTACTCAAATAAACCCACTTAAAAGATACATGTATGTAACGCAAAGGAGGCACCTTTTTTTAGTATACACAATTTTTATTTATTTTTTTTAATTTTGAAAATGATTTTAATTTTCATGAGTGTAGTTTTGATGCAGAACACTTGCAGCTTTCAAATACAATTTTTTGTATTTCGATATCTCTATTTTTAAGATTAATAAAGGCAGATAAACTCTGAATTTTAGAGTAAATTTAAAATACGTCGAAATACTCACTTTTGAAAAGGTTTTTTTTTAAATAACAACTTCAAAAGTAGTTTTCATTATTATAAAATAAAAAGTTTATCTCTTTTAAAGGTAAATTAGTAAAGAACTACTATTTTTTTTTAATTTGATTGTATAGTACTTGTAATTTTGTGGTTTCACTTCTTTTTGTATCTACAGTAAATATTTATACACTATATTCTTTATGTTCAAATAAAATATTTATGTAAAAATCAACAAATTTTGAAAGCTATACTGTTCCCTTCAAAACTAGCCTTTATTTAACTGGCTACGCTTAGATTAAAGAAAGTTATGATATTTTTGAATAGACGCGCCTGGCTAATTTAGCGAATTACGCAGGATGGGGGGCAAACGCTCTTTTTAAAACGCAGCGCTCATCATTACCAATTTTCAGGAAAACAGTTCCATTAACGTAAAAATATGTAAGGAGACTTTCTGAAGGAAATTGTTTGCTCTTCAATATACACCTTTTTATTTCTTCCAACTGTACATATTTACGGAGTGCTTTAAGAAAATCTGTCTTTACGAATTTTCCAGACCATTTTCAGAAAACCCTAGAAAGGTAAACATGCAAAGATTTTTTTATATTAATTATTAACGTTTATTTAACACGTGCACCAAATATTGCTTTGCCCCAATTTTTTATCAAGTCAAAATCTCTGGCGACTGGACTAAATAGTATACACATAACCTCAACTGAACAGAATCTGCAAAACAGAATCATAAATAACAATTAGAAAAGCACTGACAAAAGTATTTACACGATGCAACAACCAAACTAGAATAAATAATAAAAGAATAAACCCAGTATAAACTAAGGAACACAAATATATACATTATATTGTTTAAACAAATCATAGCCAAATTACCAAACCACAGGGTGACTGACAGAATTACATAAAAAACTCAGTTAAAACTAATCAGGAAGAGGAAAATAGCATAACAGTAGTTACAAGAATACTTAATACCTCTTTAAGAACCATTAACACATTAAATACATGAATTTATGTAATAATAATAATAAACAATAATACATGTCAGATGGAACTAGATGTAAATAACAATCCAACAGAGAATTGTGAATAAGTAGCACAGTAGGGAATATTAAATACCCAAGATAAGCTATAGACAAAATCTAAAGACAAATTAATGGATGAAAATAATGAAAATACATCCCTAATACCAAACTAATAATAAAACAAGAGTGTCAATGTGACAGGACACATAAGATGGTATAATAAAACCACTCTATGTAAATAAGCGAAGCTATATTGATAAATACTAAACTGCACAAAAGGTGTAGTATCGTTTGATGTACAAACCAAGGACAAAAGAATTGTATTAGAATAAAATATATATTAGAACTGATAAGAAGGCCTACTCGCCTGAAAATGCATTATGAAATATTGTAAATATTTAGTATTTAAGGAATAGTTGATAAGATATAATGACTTTTAACTATTTACAGTGAGTGATATAAGTATCAGGTGATACTATAAAGTGGAAAAAACTTATATTTAAATAAAAACCACAAAAAGTGCATCGACGAAAGGGTAAATAAGTTAATCATGGACGGAATTAGTGCTTGAGTGGACTCAAAATAAAGAGCAGAGCTACCGAAATAACGTGATACCCTTAGTTTCCAAATCAGAGATGTATTAACAAAGTTATAAACAATCATAATTTTTCAATCAATTCCAAAAGAACTGATAGCGTCATTTTCATAATCTCAAACCCAAAACCAGATGCTTAGAAATAAAATTTCTTAATTTATTATGATGTTTGGGTACGAGATTAATCGATTTCCAGCTAATAAGAAACGCTGATTTCAGCAAACGCCGATTGAGGCAGCGAAGGAGAGCATCATTAAGAAACTGATCGTCAACGCCGACAGAACATGTCTTCGACGAAAGTATTTTTTCAAAATGTGCGCGTTCCCCCCAGTTAGTAAACAGTGGCATCTAACCTAACTTAGGTGTTAATAACCTTAAACGTGTGGAGTGTAATCAGTGACAGGAAATAGTGAAATATACCATTGCCAGTGTATAATATTGGCAATGATGAGTGAAATAATAAGGGAGTATTTAGAATTAGCGACATTTTACTGAATTTTAAATGATTATCGAATAATAGATTTTTGTGTTGATACCACGTTAGTCAAGTACATTTATACGTGACTAACCTCAATAATGATTATTAATTAACAAATTACTGAACAAAAGTTCTCAGCTTTATTTATTATATAAAATATTATTAATTTTAAAAACGAGGTGCAAATTATATCACTACTTAACCTATACTGATCTAAACAAAAATAGATGCTGATTTGACTATAACTATAATAAAAAATAATTCGATTATCAACAATAATTGAGAACCGTCAATAAGGTTACCATAATGAATAATAAATGTATCATTAACAAATATTATGTGTAATTATAAGATTTTAATGAAGTCAATTTAAATATTTTTTAATAATTAACCTAGAGGAATTGTCACTCTAACCTACCTGCTATTAAAAGGTACACAGATAATGCAGTGCTGTGCTTTCAAATCAAGAAAGCCTATATATTTTTAATTGCACTGAGATGATAAATTAATCATTAATTTTATTTTTATTTTTTTATAACCATTCAAGGAATTTTATTCCGATACACAACAATTTTAATCGTATCGCACATACTATACCATAACCTGCGAAGTTGATAGCAGGCGTGCCTGACACGATAGTTTCCAATATTATAATTAAACTTTTTTCTAATTTTGTAATCACTCTCCATAATACGTTATTGTCATATTTAAGCATTTTTGTAGCAAGTATCTTGTATACTAAGAGAATTCACGAATTTTGGTAATTATAAATAAAAAACTCTAACCAAACCAGGTTAGAATAGTACGATATAAAAAATCAGTGTTACCAGCCCTGAGCTTTAAGAATCTCTGTAACGAGTTAAATTGTTTTTGATGTTTTATGGAATGTTTTAAAGGTTTTAAATGAAATTTAATTATTGTTAATAAACTACCATTTTACTTATAAACGAGTCAGTCCGTCATTTCAATGTAGATTGTAATAATAACAAATAACAGAGCATTTATTTTACAAAGTGGCAGTACGGTGAACAAGCGGCCAAGATTTGAATAATTACAAAACAGAATCAAATGCAAACAACTTTATTTACCTTATATCTACATACACACCAGTGATAAATGTTGTATGAACTGTGTTATGTTATTTTTAGTGTATCACAGGAAGAAGGAATCTACTTCGGAAGGTTGACACAGATAAGTAAGTGGTAAGTGACAGGTAAACTCACCAGTGTTCGAGAAGAAAATTTAAACATTTTTTTAAGCTTTCTAAACCTTTTTGAGCTAAATAATAATAATTAATTACGACATCTGTACACATCATCAACTCATAGTATTACAACGTGACTATTCCAACGTGTGGCAAATTAACAATACTCACCTAAAATAATTCGTTGTATTACAATAAGAAGTATATAGATAAATTGTTTTGTTGATTCTGGTGAATTTGATTAATTGTTTTAAATACTATTGCCTTAGAGTAAAGATTTCAATTTCTTCTTGTGTATTGGAAAGGGTTAAAATATTATCGACTGGAGTCGAAATTTTGATAAATATGTAGGAATGCAAAAGAGAAAGAGACCTCTATAGTAAATCTTGTTACATCTCTGTGCTAGAGAAATTAGGAATTAAGAAAAAACCAATGCCTATTAACGTAAACCAATGCAGCTAAGGGGAAACAGATCAGTTAAGGATATGGTATTATACAAGGCCACTCTTTGATTTTTATTTGAATGTTTCAGAGTTTGGTGATGCTGTGGCGGCGGTCCTGAACTGGCCAGTGCGTCAGAGCAGGAACGTCAAGTGCCTGACTGGCCGCCTTGCAGTGTTGGGATCTCGAAGGAGAAGTCCAGTAAGGTAATGCAGGTACGGTCACGATCGCTGGACCAAGGGGTAAGTTAGTTAGTTATATTCCTTTTATATAGACACTACAGGGGGTTGTGGCGACATATCCAGGCTGATCCCTTTAGGGAGTATGAATGTGTCAATGAGAGTTTTTATGCCTCGTCATAAAACCTCTCATTGAGGGGGTTTTGTAATGGTACAATAGGTCCGTGTAGGAATTTTGGGTACATAACAAATATAATTTTATTGTAAATCCAATGTTGAAATATGTGACGGTAAAATTTTCCAAATACATGATACAATGCATTAAGCCCGGACGAGTTGGCGTCAAGGTCGACTGGCGTACGTGACCCATGGCAGCGAATTTGCTAACAACCACAAGATCACTCCTAAAATACGTCATAAAAGTATGTCAGACGTAGTCGTTGCACTGTAAAACAGACGTCAGAGTTTCGCCAGAAAACAATAGAATCGATGACGCATTAACCCTTCCACTTGGGGAATATACACCATATTGTCTTTCTCAGTTACCTTGTACTCCTTGTGCGAGCTGCACGTGCTACAAATTGCTTGCCCGCAAAAGTATAAAAAGTATTAAAAAATGTAATCAGAGTGTAAAAGTAAAACTATTTGCAACTAACAGTACCAAAAATGTAACGTAAATTCAGTGAGTGCAACAACAAAAGAACAGTATAATAACTCGGCAGAACACCAAGTGAGAACATGGGAGACGCCTAACTGCATCTTCAACCAGCGAGGCAGGGAAGTAAAAGCATCACCTATTTTAAATACCGATCTTTGTAAAATATTTTGAGCTCGATTAAACCAAAATGTACCGTTTTCAGTAGTGTGTGTGTGTGTGTGTGTGTGTGTGTGTGTGTGTGAGAGCATGGGTGTGTGTACCGGTATACAAATAATAAAAATCACGAGGCATTGGTTTATGTTACGTGATTTAGAAAACGTAACTATATGAAAGAGTAAACTGCAGTATGTTCAAAATTCATTTTATAGTATATCAAGGGTAACTTGAAGATGAAATATATATTATGTAATTGAGTCACACGTAAGGCTGATACAGCGAAAGTATTTCGCAGCCATTTTGTTTCTTGTGTTGGTGGAGACTCCATCTTGTTTTGTTTTTGTATGTTCAAATGTTTAAAATTTCTGCAATTAAAACACCAGTTTTCAATAGTGATATCAGAGTATGTTATTTCTAAAAACCATTCAGTCTCTGGCTCGCTTAAAGAACCTGGACCCGAACGAAAATGTTATGTTGGCAACAGCGCCACATGGTGAAATCAACATGTAAACAAAGCATAAAGGTTAACAAGACTTTAAAAAAGGTAAGTCAAATAAAATAAAAAGTAAAAAGTTAGTTAACAAAATTTTTTCACACGCAGTAATAATGTCAACTATAAAGAATGTCATACTAATTATAACACAACAGCACTAATAACCAATTGAACGCACTGTGTAATCGCCCCATGCAAACTGAAAACTAAGTGGAAGGTGTTGGCCATTTATTGTCTGCAGGGTTCCATAATATGTGTCATTAACAAGCACTCAAAAATTCTAAAGAATACTTCAGCGCAGCCTTGGCAGAAACAAGCACCAGCTGGGTTAGTTAAGAAGCTTGTAGAATGAAACTATTGAATGTACAAGAATGTTCCGTATTTTGTAACAATACAATAAGTTACACAAAAGCTTCAGTTATTTTAAAAATTAGTTTTTGTACAGTGCTATGAGGATAGCAATCTTAGTGAATTATTGTACAGTGGATAGTGGTCTTAGTGGTTAGTGGATAACTGGCATATCATTTGAAAAATGGAGAAATATTCTAAGTTACTATGAAATTATTCAACACACTTATTAGTATCACAAAATTATTTAATTCATACATCTCTGACACATATTTCAACCAGTAAGGCTACTTTCAAGAAATATATGCATAACTAAAATCGTTATAAGTTTTTGATGTCGACATATGTTAAGGACAGGTTAAAGCAGTGGATTATACAGTAAGTACACAGAAAGGTCAAGAAACTGGAAAACCTCAGGTGTACCATAAACAGATCACTATATTAAAAAAAGTTACACAACAGCAAGTTTGTTCCTTACAAATAATTTTTATAGCTTTCTTAATTTCTAAAATTTCAGCGAGTCCATCCATTTTCTTCAATTATATTGTGCAATAATTTCACATTTTTTAACCTAAAATTGGATCATATGCTATACAGGATAGACTTATTAGCATCACTGTTTGTAATGGTACAGAAGTTTGGGGTTTATTTTATTATGATGTAAACGGTAATAACAGGGAATCGCCCAGATAGAGTTTCAATTTTAAAACAGAGTATACTTTTGGGAACACCCAGTTATCGATTTGTTCTGTAAGCCCCTCAACATGCGACAAATCCAGGTACATTGGAATGTGTCAGAGCATGCGTATGCCTGTCCACACAGCGTGAACATCACACACAATTTCTCTAGTCGGCGAGCGCGAGTCTACATAAAAAATAACAGATATCACGTGACGCCTGCCCAGCCTATCCCGAAGCAAGTTGACGAGCAGGAAGACGTTTGGCCACTTGAAAACGGCGAAGAAAGAGTCAGTCGGTATATAACTTCAGAACCGCGCAGAGGCGTTAGTGCGCGGTTCGCCTAAAATACATTAAAATGTAAACCGACCGGCAGAAAAAGTGTAAAATAACAACAAATAAACTTCAATCGACTGGAGCCACTTAGCGTCACTCAGCGAAACCGGCCGGTTTACTGTAACAGGCTCTAGAGCCTAAATTTGAACAAAAGTGCTAAAATATGGAGTTCAAGTATAATTAATAATGTGATACAAACAGTGAAATATTAACAAGTCGTACGTGACCAAAATTCAACAAGTGAGAACATCTTTCGGAGTAAAACAGTGAACAAACAAAAACGGACTAATTACAACACGTGTTCTTAATGGCGGCAACAGGGAAGTAACTGCATAATTTAAATAAGAATGCATTTAAATATTCAAATAAAGCGCTAAATCTAAAATAAATGGGGTAAAAAGAGTGAAAGAGTGTGTGAGAAATACTGGGTTGCCTTTATTTAATCTAATTAATTATTTACTTTAATGATAAGAAGAAAATATAATAAATTCTGTTTGGTCTAATTTCTGAAAGGAAGTAAATTAAAAAAAAAAAAGTTAAATAAAGTTGAAGTAGTTAACAGATGAAATGAGAGTATAATTTATTAAAGAACGCAACCCTAAATCACACTTATAGGTCACGAGTTCGCGTGAAGAACCCTGGGACCCGACAAAGGTAAGAAATGTGGAAAATGTTTATTTTTATTAATTATTTTGTTGTCAGATATTTGTAAATCTACAGGTTCAGCCATGATAATGATGATTATGACAATGTTTTCATAGTATTTTTAAATCATTTGCTGCCATACTTAATCCAAAATCAGGTAATCTGACCTGAGAACATAAATCAAATGTGAACGATTTCATTAGATTTTATATGAAAATTTTAACTTGAAAACCATGTGCTCAAAGATGGTACCCCATACCAAGGGTCTTTACTCCTGATTTGTAATACAACACATTACTCTGAACAGAAAGAAGTTCAAGTGTACATTTGTACAGACATCCTCAGAAACAGTGAAAATGATCTTAACTTTACAGAAAATGTAACAAGTCATGATTTTGATCAGCGTAAACCAAAAACTACGCGACAATCTGTAGGAAGGGTCCCAATTCAACAAGACGAAATAAAACATGATGATTGTTTTGTGTTACCTGACCTGAGGAATTATTCATGGTGATTGGGTGTTTGAAAGTTTGAAAGTGAAACTGGTAATCAGACAAGTACTACGAGGAAGATCTTGACCAGTCTTAGTTAATGGACGTGAAGAGAAAGAACTGAATGTGGAAGAACAACTCATCGATTATTCACCAAAATAATGGTCAGCACATACTGCCACCATGTTTTTGGTTTAGCACAGAATCCCTGTGTTGGAACATCCACTGTACTCATCTGATCTAACTCGACAAGGCTTTTTTATACAGATGAAGTCTGCATTAATTGACATGATTTTATGAGAGGTCTGTCAGAACTTTTAAAGCTGAGAATAAGGTGTTCCAATACTTCGCAGTAACAAAAGTTTAAGGTAATGGTGTTCTGCAGTACTTACTTTATTCAAAATTTATAGTAATGTAGCCTTAACCCTTTGATTGGTAATCACGTATATATACTGTGAAGCCTCACTGATCATCATATGGTACAGAAGAAAACAAAATACAAGACACGAATGAAGTCACTAATAACCAGCTTTAATTATCACAATTAATAATTTGTAATCAACCAGATAGACTCTTACAACAACTGAAGTAAAATCTGTCCACACACAATAATAATGTCAACTATAAAGAATTTCACACTAATTATAATACAACACTAATAACCACTTGAACGCACCGTGTGATTGCCCCATGTAAACTGAAAACTAAGTGGCAGATGTTGGCTATTTATAGGTCACGCATGCCTTCTAGAAATTTTCCATCCTCAACTTAATTGCTGACGCTAATGTGTATTTCAAGTGTGCTCTTGAAGAATCTGGAACATAATTAACGCAGCCTTGACTGAGGCAACACCTGCCATACTAGGCGGTGGGACGGATGGAGAATGTTCTATCCTATTCGATAGGGTTCTCATTACAATACTGTTACGACATCACAGAACAATCTACATGTTTATCGAACGTTCCAGAGGGATCCAGAATGTAATGCGTACATGAATGGTGGTGTACGTGACTCTCGACGCATTCGCGAGATTTTTCTGGAAGTCGCCAGCCGCGCGGACTGTGTCAAGGCCGCAATTAATTATGTCGAACACACTGGCGCTAACACGCAATTTGGAATATTCTGGTCTGTGAGCCTTGTATAAATAACGGTACTCTACGACGTTCAGTTTCAGTGATAGTCGCGATAAATTACAGTGCGGTTCGAGAGTTATTATCAGGCAATATTACTGTGTGTTCAAGTGGTTATTAGTGAAGTGTTTAATAATCGGGCGGGGTTAATTGTAATACAATTGTGTTTAATATTAGTGGACATTTTATTGTGTGTGAACAATTTTTATTTGATTTGTTATAAGAGCTGTGTTGTTAATTACGAACTGTTCAACTGTGAAAATTAAAGCTGGTGATTAATGACTTAATTGGTATCTTGTATTTTGTTTCCATTGTACCTACGATGATCAAGTAGACCGTCATAACAATACGCTTTTTCTCAGAGGGCAAAATTCAGTAACCATGTCTATGTATGTTTTCAACTTTTGCTGTCTCAGTATTGCCAATATAAATACTTACTTCTTGAAGCGGACTTCCAGGGTCAAGTGACCCCGATGTCCATGGTATACCACAGCAGCGAGTGCCCAAAAGCGCTTTGTTCCTGAGAATCTGGTCCAGGCCACCATTCTCTCCCATCATGGCCCTCAGGGTCTCCCTGGCTGGATTCTGTACGGAGCATCTGAGCAGAATGTGCTCAAGAGTTTCCTCCTCTGTCTGGCATCTCTCACAGGTTGGGGAATCTCTCAAGCTGAATCGGTGCAGGTAATGTCCGGTGACAATGTGGCCAATTCTGGCCCTTGCTGCAAAAGTAGCCGTGGCTCTTGCCACGTCGCGGTATAAGGAAGGGTCTGCAGGTTCTTTCTGGAGTCGAAATAGTTGTCTCCCTGTCACTCCTGCGCACCAGCGCTTTGTCCACTCCTTTTTTATCCGAGCAGCCGCAGCTTTCTTGCATCTTGCCAGCGAGTATTGGGAGTGTTTGACTGGTCCCATGTTTGCAGCTTCTTTTGCTATCTGGTCCGTTTTTTTGTTTCCATCCACCCCGCAATGGGCCAGTGTCCATTGGATTACAATGTGTTTTCCTTTGATCTTTAGAGACGATAGAAGCGCCCTCAATTCCTTGATGCGGAAGTAATAGTCACTTGGGCCTGTCTGTGTCAGAGCTTCCATGGCTGATTTTGAGTCTGGGAGAATACATTTTCTCTGTCTTCAATCTGTAGACAGCTCACCAAGGCCGCATCCAACGGCAATAGCTCGGCATCCATACTTGATGGTGCATTTGCTGGGACGTAGAAGCATTTGCCGGTCTTTTGGTTATAGTATCCTGCTCCTGATTTACTTTTGCCACTGTCCACGGATCCATCAGTTTATATATTCACAAAGCTGTGATACTGGGTATTGAGCATTTCCGGTGTTTCCCTTCGAAGAGATTCTGGGTGGTCAGCCTTGGTCATTTTAATTGGTAAGTCAAGTTTAACTTCCGCTTCTATCATCCCCCAAGGTGCAGCAATCATCATTGAAGTATGCAGCAATGGGCTCTGGAGTCTCGTTGGGCATGTCTCGTGAGAGAAGATCCACTCTTTTACTGAATGCTTGCATAATGGTCGTGGCTGCCAACGAGTAGATTGGATGGGTTGGTGGAAGGGTTTGGTTTTTGAGATGTTTGTTCCATATTTGCTTTTTAATATACAAGTCTATTGGTTCAATGCAGAGCTCTATTTCCATAGCTGTAATGGGAGTAGACTTGGGGCAGCCAAGGCAAATTCTTAAAGCTGCTGATTGGATGAGCTGTAGCTTGTTAATAAGTGTAGTTGCGGTAGAGCCCCATATCTCACAGCAGTAGGTCATTTTGGATCTGACAAAGGACAAATAAAATGTTCTCAAGGATACAGTGTCCGCCCCCCACTCTCGACTGGCTACAGTTTTTATAGCATTTAGTCGTTTGCTGCATTGTTCCGTGACATGTTCTACGTGATCTTTCCAGCGAAGTTTTTTATCCAAGTGGACTCCAAGTAATTTGGGGCATTCGTTCAGTCGCAGGGCCTTGTTGTCAATTGTAAGGTGCGGGATGAAGCTTCCATGGATGTTGCGTCTTGAGAAAAATGAGCATTCTGTTTTTGTTGATGATATCTTTAAGGACCATTTTGCACACCACTTGGCAACTTGATTTAAAGCTAGTTGCATCTGTTTATTTCCTCTTTCTGGTGGATCTTTGTCTGGATTTTTGTAAAGAGCGTTACATTGTCCGCGAATATTACACAAAGTACTTCAGGTGGTAGCACTTTGTTTATATCATAAAGTGCGATATTGAACAGAGTAGGGCTAATTACAGCACCCTGAACTATGCCGTTTTCGACTTTAGTGCAGCTCGACTCCAGCCCATTCACTGAGGTCTTGATCAACGATTTTTCAAAAAGTTTGCCAAAAACTTCAACATTTTGGCCCTTATTCCCAGCCTCATGCACTGCAGTAGGATGGTGGAATGAGGAGTTTTGTCAAAAGCAGACTCGAAATCTAGTAGGACTGTTATTATTGATTTCTGCCTTTGGAAGCCCTCATAGATTTTGTTTGTCAAGATCAGCAGTGCATCATTTGTGCTCCTTTGCTTTTTGAAACCAAATTGTGTGTTTCCTAGTAGATTATTGGTTTCTAGTCTCCACATCAAATGTGTGTTCACTAGTCGTTCCAGAAGTTTTCCTAGGCACGATGTAAGCGCGACGGGGCAATAGGAGCTTATTTCCGTTTTTGCTTTCCTGCTTTTGGGAGGGGTATGATGAGAGCAGTTTTCCATGCTTGGGGGATATTTCCTGTATGCCAGATAGTATTGAAGAGATGAAGGATTTTGTCGAGCAGTTGCACAGAGCAATACATAAGCATTTCATTGTGAATGCTGTCCGCTCCCGGCGCTGCACTACGGAGTCTGGCTATTTCCACTTTTAGTTCTGTCATCGTAAAGGGTTTATTAGCTGGGTCATCGGACAGCCATAGCAGTTCGAACCTGGCGGTGAGTCGCATTTCTTCAGGGGTGAGTGTTTTTGGCCACGGAGTTTTGCTTCCAGCTTTTTCCTTATAGAACGTGCTGAAAGCCTCTGCCTTGTCCTTATCCTCTTCAAGCCGTTTACCCGATGCTGACTTGATTTACTCAATCTTTTTGCCAGTCTCCCCTTCAATAGCCCGAAATGTCTTCCACACCTCACTACTAGGAGTGTTCATGTTGATTGAACCAACAAATTCTTTCCAGGATTTATGTTTTGCAGCTAGGATTGCTTTTCTTAAGATGGCATTCCATTTGTTGTACGTTTGTCGACATTCTTTGTTACGCTTTTCCTTCCACTTTTTCCTTGCTCCTTGCCGTTTTCTCCTGAGGGCTTTAATCTCATCATTCCACCAACTGTTCATATGTTTAGGACTTTGGTACGGCCTTTTTTTGGGGATTGCTTTTTCGGCAGCATTATGAAGGATTTTTCAATCATCTCTATGCAGCAATCTTCATCCAGTATTTCACTTGCGGTCGTGCATGCTTCCCAGTTGGCCTTCTTCATGTTGTATTTACTATGTACGACAGAAGGATTGTGCACCAGTTTCCTGGTCAATGTGAGCTCGCAGAATACTGGAAACTGGTCACTTCCCAAGTCCTCCCCAATGCACCCCAGGTCCAGGGTGCTTAATGTCCCTGTGGAGGGAGATTGGTAGGTAGCTTTTTTGTTTTGGTTTAGGAGGATGACTGTGTGTTTGGATCCGCCTGAAGAATACTGGACCACTTCTGTTTTCTGGCCCATTGTTCCAGCTGAGGTGTTTGCTGTTGAAGTCGCCCACCAGCATGAAGTTTTGACTATCTGGAACAAGCACATCTAGGTCCTTTTCTTGAATGCCTTGGGAAGGTATATTATAACCGAACTCGTGCGTCGTCTTCGTTCTCGTTCGTATACCTCTGTAAAATATAACAGTGTGTTTGAGTGTCTATTGTGTCTGTGTTTCTTACCACTTCGTCCTCGAACGGTGATGTAACTCACGATGTTTGGGTCCGTAGCGAACGTACTGGTGACCAGGTATCGTGGTTCCCGATCTGAGGTTCACATGTAGTGGATAATCCCCGGGTGGCGCCAAATTGTTTGTATAAAACAATTAAAATTGTCTCCTCATCAATGTTCTATTCAAACGATGCGACGAATTCAATCCGTCCCGCCTTTTCTCAATTTTTGTTAATCGAGTTAGCAGTTACAGTATTCGCTACTTGCGCGCTAGGCGTCGCATCAGAAACATTCGCTATACATGATAATTTAAACATACACTTTTCTAATAAAAATAAAACATAATTTAATACACACAGTATAGATTTATTATTAATTTGAAGTTAATATTTTATAGACACAAGTTGTAATTAATTTTTCATATACAATTCTGCACCGGATAATTCTTTATAAGACTCTACTCAAGGGTTAACCAATCGATTTTGAATACATATAAACAGCATGGCTTTCTCTGATGCCAATCAACAAATATTTCGATCGATGGTTGTGAGATCTTTTGGCCACGTTAAAAGGTTCAGATGCAATTACAATATTAAAAATACACAACCTTACAATGTTTTCTCTTAAGTATGGTAATGTGTAATGGTAATTGTTTTGTTTGAGTGTCGTACAAGTGGTTTAAAAGTCGTACATAAATATGAGGTTAGTTCTATAGTTTAACAAATTTTCAGTGTCTTAATATTACGATTTGGTCTTTGCAAGAGAATAAAAGTGATTCAGTGGTTTTCAGCATATACTGAGAAATATTCAAAGTGCGTTTATTTTTGGAAGTTGAAATAATTTAACTGATACTTAACAGCGTTGTAGTATGGAATTACTCTGTATGTCGGGAAGGAAGGGTTGTGGCATCAATATAATTCATTTGTTCTTTATTCAAGCTTCGGCATCTTTCTCAAAGTTGTTTGGATTTATTTAGATATTTCGTTTTCAATTAAACGTCTTCTCCATCTGGTAAAGGTGTTCGGTATTCATCAGACTTCTTTACGATCAATTTCTATACACTATTTTACTTTTAAGATGTTTTAAATATGAAAATGTGTTGTACAGAATTTTCGCTTCTGGTTTTGGTGAGCGTCACTTTTCAAGTAATTGTATTCAACGGTAATTACCTCGTCAAACGGTCGTTTCCATGGTTACATCATTAATTTCATTGGGCGAGCCCGACATGAATACATTGTTATCAATATTTGAATTCCTTTCAAATCTTCCCATATCTTCTGACTTCCTTCCTTCTCTTATCTTCCTTCCTTCAATCTATTTGCACTATCATTTATATTTTCTCACAAAGATTATTTTGGTACCCCACAATATTGGGTTTTATCAAGTTTTCTAAGTTTACAATTAATTTCCTACTTACTAATTACATTTCTCTGTTTATACAATTCCTTAATTTAATATTTGGTTTTTAATAATAACTACCATTCATCCTTGGTGAATTAGTCACCTTGGATTTGTCCATTACATGGTGATTTTTATACAATCAGTAATTGCTTATGTTTGACTGTTAGGCCTGTTTCACATTTAAGTAGCCATTACTGGAGTTTTATGGCTTCATACACAATATATTTCATTTAGTCCTAAATTGTTATTTTGCATTTATAATTAGGTTTAATGTCTCTGGAGGTGTTTTAATTTAGTCTTTTTGTGATCTTTGTATGTAACAACTGTGTTATTCAATATTACTTACTAATTATTTGCTATTCATTTCCAATATAACATATAACATCTAGGTCTATGGTCTGTATGACTCTTACAGCCATATCCAATTCATAAACAACAGTTTATACAATTCATTATTTCTTATTTGTTGTTCTGGTGCTAAACAATCTCACCTCTATTGAACTTTTTTCATTAAACTCCCCTTATAATATGGGTATTTACTTAATGTTAATACAGACTTATTTTCTAATGCTTTTTGCTCTCCCTTCCATGTTAACACCATCTTATTACTTTTCCTTATGAAACACACCTTTAAACTTTTACAATACATTCTTAAGTTATAACAATACTATTTCCTAGTCATCACAGTGAATATCACTACTTAGTGTTCATTATTTACTGAATCAATGTTCTATTCTAAATATTATTCATTGTAACTTTGTTAAGTGTTATTGTTCACTCTTAAAACTTAAACATAGGTTATTTTACTAAGTCTTTATCTTAGCCTACTCTCCTCTTACTATTTTTATGATAGACAATATTTGTATTTATTTCTCACTTGCACTTTCTTAAATTATTTAGTGTTCATTATAATTTACTTAGTGTTTCTTTTGTATTATATCACTCTAGGATAAATCACTTTCACTAGTTCAACTTCCATTTATTTCTCACCATTTTATTCTCTTTCTCTACACACTATCTATATAAAATTGTTAATATTATGTCTTTCTTTGTTAACAAATTACATATATCCCTAACTCTTTGGTTAGTGTACTTTTATCTATTGTTTCATATTACTGACTATTTATAATTGTCATTCAATCAATACTAACATTCATTAATAGTTTTGGTTCTCAACCGATTTCATTTTCTTTATTATTTTGGATTACATTACTTCTCCCTTCTCTATTTTTTATTCCTTGTTTGGTTTTCTTGACTTGTTTCATTTTGTTTTCTTCCTCGTGGGTTTGTTCTCTCTTGGTTTTCATTCTTCTTCTTCTTCACTCGTCTTGTTTTCTTTATTTAGGTTTCTTAACTGGCCAATCTCTGGGGTTGGGTCAATGTCGTTTGTCTGTCAGTCTATTATTTGAGTTTCTTTATTAATCACTTTTGGTTTATTTCTCCTTCTCCTTCCATGTTAATTACCTTTTATATATATTTTACTCTCCACATTATTTATTTATTCAAATATAGTATTATTTAGCATTTTTTATACATACTTATTGTTATCAAAATTGATCTGAATTTGGCGATGTTATAATGTACACGTTTATTAAAGTAAAAACACAGTCCTTGGTTACTCTTATTTTCATCTTCATATATTCAATGTTGTTGTTTGTCTTCATAGCACAGTCCTCCACATGCAGGGAATCATGGATAAGTGTAACCAGTTTGCCTCCAAATTTATCTTCTCGTGATAAGTTGAACATGCTGAAGTTTTTGAATTTGGGATGAAAGGATGTGTCTTTCGGCAAGGAGGACTCCTGTATACAAATGATCTTTACATTCTTTTCAGTGATTTCCCTCTTGAGTTCTTCTGTTTTTTTCTTTATGATCTGGCATTCCATTCCAATGCATCAGGAGAGCCTTTTCTTCGAAGGTCTTTACTGAACTTGCATTTGGAGGCGAAGTTTGTTTGGCTGGATTTGTACTTCTCTTCTTCTTTCTTTCGTAGTAGGACTGTCCTAGGGAGATGTGCCCTTCTTTCTTGTTTGCTTTCCTTGTTAGTTTTTGGTGAAGATCTCTTGCTGAAGCCCTAGTGAGCATACACCATATTTCTACTCTCTTTAGTACACCAACTCCTCTTTTCCTCATAATGAGGTCTTTGTCAATTTTAAATGTTTCCCGTATAGATTTTATACTTAGTTCTGTAAATAATTTAATTACCTCGTATCCGTCAGTGACTTCGTTTTTGCGTTATTCATATAGACGCGTTTCGTGACATGTGTCACATCATCAGTATCCTTCGTCAAGCGTTAAAATTCACAGAAAAACATTTGCACATATTTACTATATTAAGTCACAATAACAGCACACACATAATATGATATAACTTTGGCTCCGTTGAACCGGTCCGACCGCGCGTGTAGTTGACGAGCCACTCTTTGGCGTTGGACTCTGGCGCCCGAACAGGGACTCGAACCCTGGACCGTTAGGTTAAAAGCCTAATGCTCTACCGACTGAGCTATCCGGGCTCAGTGAAACAATATTAATTAGTGCAAATATATATTATCTTACTCTTACCTTCGGATTAGGGTCCAAAGTCGTTCAGACGAAACCAGCTACAGACAAGGTTACTTGAGTTGACGTTTCAAAATAATTTTTCTAACACCAAATTTTGTATTCTAAACAACTAACTTTCTTTAATTTACTATTTGCTTTCACTCTAATTTTACATTACATTTTTTTTTTAAATAAGGCATGAATACTTGAACAATTGGTTTTAACGCATATGAAAATGACTTAGCAATAGTACAATTTACAAATAACTTGACCAGCACTTTGCAACGCTATCTCATTCATACTTTTTTATTTTATTCTCTTTTAAAACACCGTAATTAAAACTCGGTATTTATATTTAATGTCTGTATTTAGGGAATAGTTCTGATAGTGTTATGTAGAATACTTAACAACCCACGGCGTTAATCAGTTCCATTATCACCTTGTGTTGTTGGCTGTTTCTGGTCACTAAGGTTATTTCCACAGTTCATAATCTTCCGCACTACCGCTACACACTCCGTCTTATTTAATTCACTTTAGTTTGCAATTACGAATTTTACTTTTACCGACTTGTTTGTCGGCCGACTTTTATTGCTCGAGCTCTTATGTTTTTAACTATGTGACCGCGCTGCCTTATAAATTGCAGCAAAATAATATTATGTTTTACTAGATAGGCCCATTTACTCTAGGCCTATCTTGCACTCCCGAGGCCACTATTTTTTAATGCACGAACTTTTCACTGCTCTGACTGACGTTCATTCAGTGGTGACAATCTGCAGACTGTGATTCACCAGGACTGATGCGGAATTAGGTGTTATTTCACAATCTGTCTACGCTGCTTGAGTGTGGAGACAAAACCTAGGCGTTTGGTTTTGTAATAAACACAGCCGATTTGGTTGACTAACTCGGGGTTCTACAAGGGTGAACAATGACTGCATGGAAAATATAATTTTTAAAATGTTATCTTGGCCCTACAATTTCGTACCGTTACAACACATGTCACGAAACGCGTCTATATGAATAACGCAAAAACGAAGTCACTGACGGATACAAGGTAATTAAATTATTTTGAAAATAGTGACTTGGATACTATACAAAGCAAAATAAAACTTTGTTCTCTCTTTGCCCATATGATTATCTTTAGTCTGTCAGGGTGTTCTCGTTTCGAAGTTGAAACTCGTCGTGAGTTATATTGCCAATATAAATTAGTTGCAATATTCATGGTGTACTCTAAAGAATTGTTTTTCAAACATTTCGTATTAATTCTTTCGTAGAGTGATGTAATATAGTTAGCTATGGTGACAAATTTGTGTTCTCTGTTACATGTGTTTTGTTGCGTTGTACTGAAGTGTGTTTGGAGCTTATGTTGTGCTTATGTTTATGAAAAACCTCTAGTTTATGAAAAATGTACAGGTGTGAAAAATGTGTTTTCTTTTTATAAATAACATGTCTTGTTCAGCTTATATAAATTATACAATGCATAAAATTATCTTTAAGTGTTGAGTGTCTAGTGTTTCTGATAAACTACCTTTCCAAAAGTTTAACTATTTGTTATGAACTATGAATCGGGTGACAAAGTATCTATTTCTGACACATCACAGAGTGGAGACGATCTATTTAACATGATTTACATATTTTATATCAGTTTCCCCTATAGTTAAAATTGACAATTTTGCAGTAATTTACAGTTTACAAAGTTTCAAAAAATTCCACTATCAGAGGGCATGGAGTACTGTGAAACTATATTAATTATGTCAACTTAATAAAATACTCGAGTCCCTAGTTTGGGGCCAATGAAACAACATTAGTTATTTTAACTTAATAAACCACTCGAGTCCCTGTTCAGGCGCCACTGAAACAATATTAATTACTTTATATTAATTATTAACTCTTACCTTAGGGTTCTTTTCCAGAGTCGTGCAGACGAAAACTGCTGCAGATAGGATTATTTGGGATGAACGGTACTAACATAAATACACAGTTTGTTTTAAAACAAATCACTTCTAGTTTATTAACCAAATTAATTACTTCGTCAATTAAACACTAGTATATTACTTTATATTAGTAATACATTGAATTCAAACAGATTAATAATGAAATCTTTCTTAACCTATAACAAATTATTTATTTTTTAAATAAACCAGTACGTTTTTACCTCTTTTCCCCTTCCTATTTTCTTTTATAAAAAAAAAACCTTTCCCTTAGAGATCTCTATTTATGTGTTTACGTTTTAAGTTTTCGTTTTATGATGAATAATCATCATTTACTTAACATTGGTTTAAGTATTAATATGCTGTGAGTTTAGTTACCCATCCATTATATGTTCCTATGGTTTGTTACGCCATCTCATGATGACCGCTTTCTTCATTTTTTACGCACTCCGACACTATTGACATTGAGTTTAGTGGTTGTTAAATACTTTAAGCACTGTAATGTTTTATTTTCAACTTTATGCACTGTATGGTATGTATTTATATAGCCGACTATTTAAATTTGCTCGAACACTTAAATAGTTAATTGGCTGCGCTATATTGTTTGTACACTGTTTATAATTATTTGTATTAGATAGTCCATTTTTATTTTACGGCCTATCTTGCACGCCCGAGGCCACTGTTTTTAATTAGCGAACTGTATGCTGCTTCCTGCTAATGTCTGATGTTAATACTGTGATGACAATCTGCATACTGTGATTCACAAGGACTGCTGCTGGCAAGATATTGCGTAACACGTCTGAGCTGGGCTGTCTCCAGACATCAACAATTTATGATAACAGTGTGTGTTGCTGGTTACACTGGGGCACCTCACACGTGAATACTGACAATTAAAAATTAAAACTGGATTGAAATTGAAACTATTGTAGCCCACGATTCTGTACCGTTACAACTGTAAGTGTCAGGTAGGGGAGTGCATTGAAGAGAATAATATTTCCATTACCTAATATTCTTGAATAAACAATTTCAAAACATCCCCCACATCTCACATGAGAATAATTTCATTATTAAAAACAAAAACTTTAGGTGCAAGCCATTTAAAAAAGATCACATGAATGTTAGAAATTTTATATGATTATGCTGAATACACATTTTTGACAGTGTATGACATATTCTTTATCCAAATTTAGTTAGTCATCAGACACTTACATTCTTCTGACTTGCAGATGTTAATACGAGGTGGGAAAGAAAATATCCATGACTAGGATGAGACAAACGTAACTACTTTAGTACGTAGGCTTTCACGGCCGGTGTCATTATGATTAACTAAAACTTCCGGGCTGAAAGGCCGTGGTCGAGTGCTTGATCTACTATAGCTAAACGTTTCGGCCACACCACCGGTGGCCAACTTCAGTAGCAAAAAATGTGTTCGAATAGATGACACGCCGAACACGTCTCCCAATGAACTGGGAACAAGCAACAGTGACTTCAGGCTACGTTGTCTCTATTTATAACTTTTTGGCCGCTTAAGGTGTATCACGCGGACCAATGAGAAGCCAGCTCATCATTCTCGATTCTGATTGGCCGTGGAAAATAAACCATGCCAGACACTATTTAAGCCGATGCTTTCACCTCGGCGGTTCATAGCAACGGACGCATTCTTATGAATCTGGATGGACTCCAGAGGCAGGCGAGTGAAGTAACCCCGGACAGAAGACACAACACGGGCTTCATCAAACATCACCCGGTGATCGTCGTGGGAAAGAGCGTGTTCAGCAACTGCGGACTTTTTCGGCTGGCCCAGGCGGCAGTATCTCCGATGTTCAGAGAGGCGTGTCCGGACACTACGCTTCGTGGTGCCTATGTAGACCTGGCCACACGTACAAGGAATACTGTACACCCCGCACGACGAGAGCGGATCCCTGGCGTCTTTCACCGGTCGCAGGAACTATTGGATCTTTTTGGTTGGCTTGAAGATCGTCCTGACGCCCCGTTTACTCAGCAACTTGCCGATGCGGTCAGTCATGCCACGGATGTAGGGCAAGACAGCAGAGCCAACAACCTCAGGCGAACCGACTCGTCCGGCCTACCAGATCTTCTCGGCCGGGCAGCTCTCCTAACCTCCGCAGCAGAATAGCCGTTAGACTGCAGTGCTTCCTCGAGATGCCGAAACTCATCTTCGAGATACCGGGGCTCACAGATTCTTTTTGCGCGGTCTACCAGAGTCTTCAGCACCGCCCTCTTCTGCCTAGGATGATGATTGGAGGACTTGTGCAGATATCTGTCGGTGTGCGTTAGCTTCCTATAAACTTTATGTCCCAAGCTGCCATCGGTCCTTTTCAGGACCAACACATTCAAAAAAGCCAATTGATCACCACTCTCGCGCTCCATCGTAAACTGTATGCGCGGGTGCACAGCGTTCAGATGTCCAAGGAAGCGTTCCAACTCTTCATCCTCATGGCTCCAGACCACGATAGTGTCGTCCACATACCGCAGCCAACACTTCGGCTTCAGAGGCGCAGATGAAATTGCCAACTCGTTAAATTTCTCCATGTAGAAGTTTGCAACCACAGGGCTGAGAGGACTTCCCATCGCGACGCCATCCAACTGTTCATAGAAGCCGCCATTCCACTGGAAGTAGGTCGTTGTTAGGACCTGCCGGAACAAAGCAGTGATGTCCGCCGAGAACAGGTCACCTATATACCCCAAGACCTCCTGAACAGGGACCATGGTGAAAAGAGAGACCACATCAAAACTCACCATCACGTCGTCAGGCTCCAGCACCAACTCCCGGATCCTCCGGAGGAAATCAGAAGAGTCCTGGACGAAAGAATCCGTCTGCCCGATGTGCGGATTGAGCAATCCAATGAGGTGCTTTGCCAAGTTGTACGTAGGCGAGCCAATAGCACTGACGATGGGCCTCAGCGGAACGTCTTCCTTATGGATCTTCGGTAAACCATAGAGACGAGGGGGAAGGGCCTCCGAACACCGGACGGCCGTCTTCACATCAGACGCCAGAGAAGATTGCTTAACCAAAGAATCCATTTTTCTTAGAATAGTAGCAGTCGGATCTTTGTTCAGCCTCCGATAAGTGGCCGGATCTAATAAACCCTCAATCTTCCGCTGGTAGTCTTCGGTGTTCAAGACCACAGTAGCGCTCCCCTTATCCGCCGGCACAATGACAATGGAGTCATCCCTTCTCAATTCCCTCAAGGCTCGCAACTCCGCCAACAGAAGATTGCATTTTGGCGGAGCGGCCCTTCTAAGGGCCCTAGAAGCTTCCAATCGTATTTCATTGGGATGACTCCATTGTCATTATGCCGGCGGATAAGGGGAGCGCTACTGTGGTCTTGAACACCGAAGACTACCAGCGGAAGATTGAGGGTTTATTAGATCCGGCCACTTATCGGAGGCTGAACAAAGATCCGACTGCTACTGTTTTCTAAGAAAAACGGATTCTTTGGTTAAGCAATCTTCTCTGGCGTCTGATGTGAAGACGGCCGTCCGGTGTTCGGAGGCCCTTCCTCCTCGTCTCTATGGTTTACCGAAGATCCATAAGGAAGACGTTCCGCTGAGGCCCATCGTCAGTGCTATTGGTTCGCCTACGTACAACTTGGCAAAGCACCTCACTGGATTACTCAAGCCGCACATCGGGCAGACGGATTCTTTCGTCCGGGACTCTTCTGATTTCCTCCGGAGGATCTGGGAGTTGGTGCTGGAGCCTGACAACGTGATGGTGAGTTTTGATGTGGTCTCTCTTTTCACCATGGTCCCTGTTCAGGAGATCTTGGGGTATATAGGTGACCTGTTCTCGGCGGACATCACTGCTTCGTTCCGGCAGGTCCTAACAACGACCTACTTCCAGTGGAATGGCGGCTTCTATGAACAGTTGGATGGTGTCGCGATGGGAAGTCCTCTCAGCCCTGTGGTTGCAAACTTCTACATGGAGAAATTTGAAGAGTTGGCAATTTCATCTGCGCCTCTGAAGCCGAAGTGTTGGCTGCGGTATGTGGACGACACTTTCGTGGTCTGGAGCCATGGGGATGAAGAGTTGGAACGCTTCCTTGGACATCTGAACGCTGTGCACCCGCGCATACAGTTTACGATGGAGCGCGAGAGTGATCAATAGGCTTTTTTGGATGTGATGGTCCTGAAAAGGACCGATGGCAGCTTGGGACATAAAGTTTATAGGAAGCCAACGCACACCGACAGATATCTGCACAAGTCCTCCAATCATCATCCTCCTAGGCAGAAGAGGGCGGTGCTGAAGACTCTGGTAGACCGGGCAAAAAGAATCTGTGAGCCCCGGTATCTCGAAGATGAGTTTCGGCATCTCGAGGAAGCACTGCAGTCCAACGGCTATTCTGCTGCGGAGGTTACGAGAGCTGCCCGGCCGAGAAGATCTGGTAGGCCGGACGAGTCTGTGTCGCCTGAGGTTGTTGGCTCTGCTGTCTTGCCCTACATCCGTGGCGTGACTGACCGCATCGGCAAGTTGCTGAGTAAACGGGGCATCAGGACGATCTTCAAGCCAACCAAAAAGATCCAACAGTTCCTGCGACCGGTGAAAGACGCCAGGGATCCGCTCTCATCGTGCGGGGTGTACAGTATTCCTCGTACGTGTGGCCAGGTCTACATAGGCACCACGAAGCGTAGTGACCAGACGCGCCTCTCTGAACATCGGAGATACTGCCGCCTGGGCCAGCCGGAAAAGTCCGCAGTTGCTGAACACGCTCTTTCCCACGACGATCACCGGGTGATGTTTGATGAAGCCCGTGTGTTGTCTTCTGTCCGGGGTTACTTCACTTGCCTGCATCTGGAGTCCATCCATATTCATAAGAATGCGTCCGTCGCTATGAACCGCCGATGTGAAAGCATCGCCTTAAATAGTGTCTGGCATGGTTTATTTTCCATGGCCAATCAGAATCGAGAATGATGAGCTGGCTTCTCATTGGTCCGCGTGATACACCTTAAGCGGCCAAAAAGTTATAAATAGAGACAACGTAGCCTGAACTCACTGTTGCTTGTTCCCAGTTCATTGGGAGACGTGTTCAGCGTGTCATCTATTCGAACACATTTTTTGCTACTGAAGATGGCCACCGGTGGTGTGGCTGAAAGGTTTAGCTACAGTAGATCAAGCACTCGACCACGGCCTTTCAGCCCGGAAGTTTTAGTTAATCATAATGACACCGGCCGTGAAAGCCTATGTACTAATATTAAGAACCTCTATGGGGAGGAGGTTTTCAAAAAAATTAAAAAGCTGGAGACGCTACGTAAGAAGAAAGCCAGTCTGCTGTGTTCCTTGGCCTTTTTACTTCGCTGTAGAGACTCGGGAACCGTTCCTAGGTTCCTACGACAGAGACAGATTTTTAACACGCCACAGGCCAATAGGATATACAGGAGAACGGAAAATGCCATGCTGCGTGAGCGCATACACCACACGAGGAAAGAGTTGGCACTAAATGATCAGAACCTGTTGAAGCTGCACTTACATCTCAGCAGTTCCCTCCAACGACATGATTGGGAGATGTTGGATGGGCTCATGTATAATGCTTTCGAGGCGTGTTATGCCAGTACCAGCCAGAGACAGCGTGAAAAATTCGAGCGTTTTGGTTCCCAGAACATCAGGGGAAGAGTACAAGATCGTGACAGGATGGACAGGATGGTTGTGAATCTATCGAACCGCCAACTAACACCACACGAGACCTCGGTGTTAGTCAAAGGTGAGAAGTTTGCGGTTACCCCGAAGACAGTACCGGTGGAGGAAATAGTTGCGAGCGTGGAGGCAGGTATCTGAGGACTACCCCGAGACCAGGCAGACGAAATACGATTGGAAGCTTCTAGGGCCCTTAGAAGGGCCGCTCCGCCAAAATGCAATCTTCTGTCGGCGGACTTACGAGCCTTGAGGGAATTGAGAAGGGATGACTCCATTGTCATTGTGCCGGCGGATAAGGGGAGCGCTACTGTGGTCTTGAACACCGAAGACTACCAGCGGAAGATTGAGGGTTTATTAGATCCGGCCACTTATCGGAGGCTGAACAAAGATCCGACTGCTACTGTTCTAAGAAAAACGGATTCTTTGGTTAAGCAATCTTCTCTGGCGTCTGATGTGAAGACGGCCGTCCGGTGTTCGGATGCCCTTCCCCCTCGTCTCTATGGTTTACCGAAGATCCATAAGGAAGACGTTCCGCTGAGGCCCATCGTCAGTGCTATTGGCTCGCCTACGTACAACTTGGCAAAGCACCACACTGGATTGCTCAAGCCGCACATCGGGCAGACGGATTCTTTTGTCCGGGACTCTTCTGATTTCCTCCGGAGGATCCGGGAGTTGGTGCTGGAGCCTGACGACGTGATGGTGAGTTTTGATGTGGTCTCTCTTTTCACCATGGTCCCTGTTCAGGAGGTCTTGGGGTATATAGGTGACCTGTTCTCGGCGGACATCACTGCTTTGTTCCGGCAGGTCCTAACAACGACCTACTTCCACTGGAATGGCGGCTTCTATGAACAGTTGGATGGCGTCAGGATGGGAAGTCCTCTCAGCCCTGTGGTTGCAAACTTCTACATGGAGAAATTTGACGAGTTGGCAATTTCATATGCGCCTCTGTAGCCGAAGTGTTGGCTGCGGTATGTGGACGAGACTTTCGTGGTCTGGAGCCATGGGGATGAAGAGTTGGAACGCTTCCTTGGACATCTGAACGCTGTGCACCCGCGCATACAGTTTACGATGGAGCACGAGAGTGGTGATCAATTGGCTTTTTTGGATGTGTTGGTCCTGAAAAAGACCGATGGCAGCTGGGACATAAAGTTTATAGGAAGCCAACGCACACCGACAGATATCTGCACAAGTCCTCCAATCATCATCCTCCTAGGCAGAAGAGGGCGGTGCTGAAGACTCTGGTAGACCGGGCAAAAAGAATCTGTGAGCCCCGGTATCTCGAAGATGAGTTTCGGCATCTCGAGGAAGCACTGCAGTCCAACGGCTATTCTGCTGCGGAGGTTAGGAGAGCTGCCCGGCCGAGAAGATCTGGTAGGCCGGACGAGTCTGTGTTGCCTGAGGTTGTTGGCTCTGCTGTCTTGCCCTACATCCGTGGCGTGACTGACCGCATCGGCAAGTTGCTGAGTAAACGGGGCATCAGGGCGATCTTCAAGCCAACCAAAAAGATCCAATAGTTCCTGCGACCGGTGAAAGATGCCAGGGATCCGCTCTCGTCGTGCGGGGTGTACAGTATTCCTTGTACGTGTGGCCAGGTCTACATAGGCACCACGAAGCGTAGTGTCTGGACGCGCCTCTCTGAACATCGGAGATACTGCCGCCTGGGCCAGCCGGAAAAGTCCGCAGTTGCTGAACACGCTCTTTCCCACGACGATCACCGGGTGATGTTTGATGAAGCCCGTGTGTTGTCTTCTGTCCGGGGTTACTTCACTCGCCTGCATCTGGAGTCCATCCATATTCATAAGAATGCGTCCGTCGCTATGAACCGCCGAGGTGAAAGCATCGCCTTAAATAGTGTCTGGCATGGTTTATTTTCCATGGCCAATCAGAATCGAGAATGATGAGCTGGCTTCTCATTGGTCCGCGTGATACACCTTAAGCGGCCAAAAAGTTATAAATAGATACAACGTAGCCTGAACTCACTGTTGCTTGTTCCCGGTTCATTGGGAGACGTGTTCGGCGTGTCATCTACTTGAACACATTTTTTGCTACTGAAGATGGCCACCGGTGGTGTGGCCGAAACATTTAGCTACAGTAGATCAAGCACTCGACCACGGCCTTTTTAGCCCGTAAGTTTTAGTTAATCGTAACTACTTTATTTTGCTGAACTTTGTTGTCAATATCAACATCAACTTCAAGAATAACAGAATTCAACAAAATATAGATAAATATATACTCGTGTTGAAACAATATTGTAATAAAATAACGTATTTAACTTTAGATGAGTATGTGGTCTGAAGTAGTTTTCTGCTTGTCTTCCAGTCTGCCTGTGTGTGTTTCTAGTAATTCTAATTTCCTGCATTAATTCTCGTAACTGTAACATGCAAAGGATCATTTTCCAATTGTAGTGCAATGCATCTGTCAAGTTTCTGTATCACATTATCGTCATTAGACGGATGCCTTTCATGTATGTGTCTGTAGGGGCATAACTACAGGGTAACTAGCCAGGGAAATGTTCAGGAACTTACAATGTAATGGGGGAGGAGGGCCTTTCTTCCTTTTCATCTTTTATATTGATTTATATTGTGAGACAGCTGTCTTAATAGCACACAGACTAAAAACGTAATATTTGTTTCTGTCTACCTTGCAATCTTCAGCTGAAATAGTGGACTGAAGAAGATATAATTAATCCACTGTTGGGGAAGGCCCACTATACTAGTCATAGCAGATATGGGATGATGAGCATTATGCAGTATACTGCTAATGTGTAAGAAATTTTATAAACATCTACTAAATAATAGCATAATGGCATCTCCAAATTACAAAATAGTTTTTAGGTTTTCACGGTTGGCGCCAATATTGCTTGAACAGTTGTACGCAGGTCTATTCACGATTGGCAAGCTGCATTGACCAATCACAATCAGCTATTCACGGTTGGCAAGCAGCATCGACCAATCACAATCATCTATCACCTGACTGGCTTGGGAGACAGATCCTATTTAATAAGTTGCCAGATTACATGGTGATAGCAACGAGAATTTATACAATCCTCTTCTTACAGCCAAAAACATGGTTTGCTTCAGAACTGGGGTTTTTAGGGGAACATCAGCCATGTCCTTTTTTGCGAATGAAGATGAGGCTGAAACGTTTGGTTTTAACAATGTGAGACCATGGCCTAATAGTCCAGCACACAAACATTCAAGCAATATAGAACAGTTTTCTTATTCAGTTGCAAACCATTTCAAGATGCCTGACTTCAGTGAAACTACAAGGGAAAGTTTTCACTAGCTTGGTGCTTTCTTAGAGTTACTGACCCAGCCTTTAGCTAGGTTCGCAAATTCAGACAAATTCATAATAATACAGAAATTATTTGGATATTATAAAACATTTGAGTATAACACTTTATAGAAACTGAAGAGGGGGCCACCTTGAAATGCCACTGTATTGTTGATGTGCACAAAGATACCTGAATCATTACACAATGATGACAACAACAACATAGTAGATTGTAACGGTACAGAAATGGGAATTTTATTTTATATAAATCAGTATTTAATTCAGTAAGTCAATAGTTAACTGCACCTGTAAGGAGCCTCCAGTACAGCAATGCACATTGTTAGCCAAAACAATTGCCAGACGCATTGCATAACCGCCAGCAGCAGCCTTGTGACACAGTCTCCAGTCAGCAGTGTGTCATTAGAAAATGAACAGACGGCCAGCATTCAGATAGTAAAAGTTGGTTAATTAAAAAATAGTGGCCTCGGGTTTACAGACAGGCCGTTAAGACAAATACGGCCTATCTAAGAGAGTGTGTAGACATTTATAAATATTACAATAACGCGCGCGGCCAGCCTACAACAACATCTAAGAGTAAAAAGTTATATCGGCCGACTTAATCATCTTCCAGAACGTGAGACGTTAATTAGTAAATCAATAAGAACCATGAGACAATAAACCGTAAAATCAGTACCGGTACCAACAGTGGCGTGAGTGCGAGAGAACTCAGAAATCAGTCAGTTAGTGAACTGGTGTCACGGTTATTATACGTGAATAATATGGGTGTGCATTGGAGGCAAGCTATTATCAGGATGGGTACAATCTTTTAAAGTTCAATTATTATATTTCAATATTCGCTTTTATAGACACATTAATAAGAAATACCAATCAGAATGATCAATATTGCACACCACTATATAAAAATTATTCCGATTAGCGCTTTCAAGCTTCACAGCTCATCGTCAGATCAGGAATAGGCAGAAAATATGTAATACCCAACCCTTCACCCCTCTCCCCCACCCTGATCACCCACAACAAACTAAAAATTAATGATCCTTCCCCACCCCCTAAACTCTGTCTCACCATCTGTACAGTTACATATTTTTCTAGTAAATTCCTTGTGTTTCAGTGTGTGTGTGTGTGTGTGTGTGTGTGTGCATCCCTTTAAACTACCCTCTTCCTCTCCACACACAGTGGGTCAGTCACACACCCTTATTTTAAAACAACCAATTAGTACTATGAAATATAATTCTTAATCTTATCTATCTGCCCTCTCTCATTTACTTCTTAATCATGTTATAAAATATTTCTTCATTATCAAATTTAATTTTAATATTAATTAAATTGTCTAACCCTTTTTCTCTTTCGTGGAGAGGAAGAGGGTAGTTTAAAGGGATGCACACACACACACACACACACACACACACACACACACACACACACACACACACACACACACACACACACACACACACACACACACACACACACACACACACACACACTGAAACACAAGGAATTTACTAGAAAAATATGTAACTGTACAGATGGTGAGACAGAGTTTAGGGGGTGGGGAAGGATCATTAATTTTTAGTTTGTTGTGGGTGAGCAGGGTGGGGGAGAGGGGTGAAGGGTTGGGTATTACATATTTTCTGCCTATTCCTGATCTGACGATGAGCTGTGAAGCTTGAAAGAGCTAATCGGAATAATTTTTATATAGTGGTGTGCAATATTTATCATTCTGATTGTGATTTCAACCACTAACACAAATTTCTTCATTAATAAGAAATAGAGATCTTTAAGAGAGGGGAGTTTATTCAAACATTAAAAAGAGAAAGTGTGTGTGTGTGTGTGTGTGTGTGTGTGTGTGGTTATATACTGGTTCATTTTCAATTTTCTTATACGTATTTAGTAATGTTAATTATCATAGTATTTTAAAAACAAAAGATAACAAAGATACTGTCATTTGTAGAAGTAGACAAAGGGGGCGATTTTCGATGAATAAAATAAGTATGCATTTTAGACAGTAGAAAATGTGTTAGCATCATTTTCACACATATCAAATCCAAATAATCCTTTTTGCAGCAGTTTCGTCTGAACGACCTCTGGAATAAAACCCTAAGGTAAGAGTTAATTATAATGTAATTAATTGAGTAGTATCACGATACAAGAAAATGTCCTACATTGTATTACTGTGACAATTATTATGTCCATACTTACGTCTGTTCTGTTGCTAAACTAGATCTTTCCAGCGGCCTTACATCTCCACCATTTATTGTTTCATTTCCCTTAATTTCTTTTCCTTTTTTCTTATCATTATCACTGTCATCATCAGTATCTCCATCATCAGACGTAAGGCTAAGTAATGTCATCCAGTCACGATTACGAAAATTTTCACGCATCTGGAACGTATATAAAAAAAACAATTTATACACCCATACAAAAATATGAAGATTTCAAACTGTAACAGTTCACTAAAGATAGGTAGAAGGTGGGTTTTGGCAGGTTCAAATGCTACTAAAATTTTCCACCCAATTAAAAAAAAAAAATATTGTATTATGTTATTTTATTGTCCTTTAAGGTAGGTCTAAACATTATTTATAAAAAGCAATAATAGTTATCTATAGATATCTTGTTATCAGGTGGGTAACAATAATATTTATCCACTTTATTCTGACCCCCCCCCAAAATGAAATTCCATTTAATCCATATGTAAGGGGTAGGAATACGTCAAGAGGTAGAACTGGTAGAGAATAAAGTGACCCTGAAGCTTTGGCTACACTTCGATTATACTTTTGTTTTAATTTAAACATTTTTTTAATTATGTAGTGGTGCCCAACATGGGGCAGTGATCTCCGCGCCAGCGAGCTACCAGTCGGCACACAAATCAACATGGCGCCCAACAGACACCTCTACAACATCCAGAGAAGAGCAGTAGGCTGGCTACCGGAGAGCATTCAAGACACGGGGGAGTTGTGACGGCAGCGAGGCGAACGTCTGCTCTCCGGTACCAGCAGCACGAACCCCTGGTGGCGTGACACCTTACGAACACACAGTGAGCCAATCAGGGATCAGCAGCCGAGACGTGACACCTAACGAGTACGCAGGGAGCGAATCAGCGATCCCGGTCAGGGCATAAAAAAAGAGCGCCGCCAGAAATTTTTGGGCACTTCATCGCCATGCCATCGGAAGCACTTCACCTCCTCTCCTCTCTTGGACGACATCGATGTGGAGCCAGCAGGAAGGAACAGCCGAAGAGTAGAACAGACATTCTTCGCCCTGTAACGCACCAGCGATTGCCTTTGCTGGGCCGGCAGCGGACTCGACGCAACCAATGCCGAAAGAAGAGGAGGACTGTAGTACGCCACGAACAGCGAGCACAGCCGCCAAACATCTCAGTGCAGCAAGGGCAGAACAACCATCACAGCGTTTTCGCCACACGGCCCTTTTTAGGGTCACAAAAATGACGAAGAGTTGTACGATTGTAGCGGGTCAATTTTTGGGTATTTTTTATTTTAACGGTTTGGGGCATTTATATATTTTTATTCATTTCATTTTTGGTCGGGAGCCTTGTAAAATATGGCGAAATAACTGTATTATTGTGCAACGTATTTGTCCGTATAATAGACCAGAGTTGAGAAACAGTTGGAAACAAAGCGAGACGCAGGTTGTTGTTGTGTAATGCGGCAAAGGAATTTGCACCTCCACAAAATTCGCAGAAATCTGTACTGGTGTGGCAGTGCACACACGTCACTACTCGCGCATGAGCGCATACCCAAGCGATGTTGAAAAACCAAGATGGCTAGAGAGAATAATATTCATCGCCTTCTCCAAAACTTTGCGGAAGCGCTGTTGTAAGTCCCACCCACTTTTATGACATTAGCCAGTGCCTGGTTGAAATCGTCTGCAATCGTCATTCCAACAACTACATGACTAGCATGAGTCGAAACTGTGACGACTACATACAAGGCATTGATATCCGTCGTTTTGACTAAAATGCTCCTGGAGTGGGGAACTGAGAGACGCAGTCAGTCTGGGGTCGACTCTCGCCTGTGCTGGCCGCCCGTCAACCGGGCTCAGAAACAAATTTTTTTTTAAACTAATATAACAGTGAAATAGCCGAAAAAGTTTATGTGACCGCGGTCGGGAAAAATGTAAAACAACCTTAAACACCTTTTGGACATTTCACACGAAATTAGAAAAGAAATGGATGTGCGCGAAGACCACGTGGCCGGGGGTTATTTCGTTTACTGAAAGTGTAAGGGTTGGGGTTTTATAAAGGTATGGGGTATCAAATAAATTAAAATTAATTTAAGTGAAAATGGCAGGCTGGGCTCTCTTGTTTAATGTATGTAAGTAGTAGAAAATAAGAATAGTGCATAAGACGTAATGATTACACAACCTGTAAAATCATAATATTTTTAAAGTATGTAAAATCTATATTTGGAGGAAAAGTAAAAAATTCAAATCTGTCAAATGATTTTAAAATAAAATTAAAAGTTAAATTTTCTTCTAAAATGAGTTGTGTCAGTACTTTGCATAACCCATAGACCATGTTTGTATCTAGGTACATGTGATCGAATCCTGTGACCCTGTAAGAGTTTTCGTAACGGTAAGTAACAATTAATTTGAAATTTAATAATAATAATAATAAATGTGATCGATAAGCACGTCGCAGTTGGCGCCACGAAACAGGCACGAATTGAATTAATTATAATTAATTAATTGGATTCCGCATCGACGGGATACAAACATGTTCTAGGTTAGCTTAGTAACCTAACAGTATATTACAAAATTTAAATAATTACTGTATTTATTTAATTAATTATTCTATTTAAGCAATTTATATAATTTAATTTATATCAATAATACAAAATGTCAGGTAACGAGAATAAAATAAATGAAAATAGCGTCGAAAATTTCGACGACTCAAACATTAGTAACTTTGAAATACATTCGACTCCCAGTGCGAGTCAAGAGAAAGCAGAGATAAATTTGAGTGACCAGAGTAATGTAACTGAAGATTCGGGTGTGCAATTAACCCCGACTTCAACAAAATGTAACGCACAATTTAATAGTGAGGTAATGAGTATGTTACAATTACTTTTAGAACAAAATAAAGAAATGAAGAGTGATTCTGATGCTAAATTCAATATGCAAAATTCAATAATTAATAACAAGTTTGATGAGCTAAAAGACGAAATTCAAGAAATTAATAGACGTTGTGAAAATACCAAAGTAGAATGTACTGATAAAATTAACCAAGTAGATGCCAAGTTAGACGATTCGATACAGCAGATAAATGTTAAATTTAGTGAAATAGAAAACCAGATATCAGAAAGAGTTGATAAACAAATAAATGAGAATAACGAGTATTTAATAAATTCAATGAATGAGCATAACAATGACATAGAATCTAAAATTAATAAATGTAGTATTGAAACTGAATGTAAGTTGAGTAGCGTAGTAACGACAGTTGAAAAAATTAGTCAGAACTTTGATGAACACCAAAATAAGGTAGACTATAAAATAAATGAAATTGAAAATAATTATAAGACAGAAATACAAGCAGTAAATGAATCTATCGATGTGATATCAAAGAATAATGTACAGTCTGAGTATAGTAATGACAAAAAATTATATTCACTCGAACAGAATATTAATAATATGAGAGATGAATTAAGTGTAGTAAAAAATCAAAATGTAAACAATGTTACTGAACGCATATTTATGACACGTGACACAAACAATGAAATAGAATTAGAAACTTTTAGTAGTGAAAATAGGAGAGTGCATCCAATGCAATTTTTAAATCGAGTACGGGAGTTTGACAGATTCAATGGTAGTAGCTGGGAAGTTAAACTTATAAAAATTTTGAAATGTTTTAAAGGTGATTCAGAGATATGGGCGGAGACGCATCGAAACGAATGGGAGAGTTATGGAGATTTTGAAAGAGCATTTCGGAACAAATACTGGTCGGAGGAGGAGCAGGAGATACTGCGAAGCCAAATAATGGGAACTGGGAGTTTTGGAAGAAACGACCGTAGTATTACAGTATATACGATGAAGCTGTACAACGAAGCGAAGTATTTGGAACCACCGTTGCCATTCCAGTCGTTTGTACGCCACGTTAGCAAGCACCAACCGAGGGAAGTGCAGATCACATTGATGACCAGAGAGGTAAGCGACATAAATGAATTAGAAAAAATATTAGACGTTTTTCAGAATATTAAGGACCAGGAAGACAGCAGACGCATACAACAACATAATATACAAAATGGAGGTAATTATGTACCAAGAGGAGGACCAAACTGAGGAACCACACACAATGGTCGAGAACGGGACAGACGATACCCAATGTGGAAATGTGACGGGTGTCTGGTGGAAAATTATGCTGATCGTAATTTTTGTTATAGATGTAGAAGGGCGAGGCCCGGACAGCAGCCGAGAACACCACCGAGGTTCAACAACCCACAGCAGAGGAACGGTGAACGACGAGTAGAGAATCTGAGAAATGAAGGAGGAAATCAGCAGATGGGCAGAGTGTACACGCCCCGTAATCCAGACGAAAGAATGGGAAACTAAGGAGGACAATGGATGAGGAGGCCCGGCCATTGTCGAGGAATAATCACGGGGTCCACGAAAATAAATACAGGAATAACACGATCCACACGGACTTGGCCACAGAATTGTTGGAAGAAGAGGAGACGGAAACGAGGAGACAAGAGGCGTGGTTGACTGAGGTAAAACTGGAGATAGAAGGTAAGTCAATCTTGACACTTATAGATACAGGTAGCGAAATATCTGTAATAGCAGAACATGTACTCAATAAATTGAAAGAAACTAACAAACATATTCCGTCTTTGCCAGTAGCAGGGGTAGCAATTGTAGGCATTACGGGTGTTAGAAGTAAACGGGTTACAACACAAGTCCAGTTGAACATGTTGATAAATGGGGAAAACTATGAGAATACATTTTTAGTTGTAAGGGGTTTAAATTTAGAAGTGATTTTGGGTAATGATTTTTTAATAAGAAATAATGCGGTCATTAATTTTCGAAAAAGAATTTTAGAATTGAGTAATGAAAATAAACAAATAACAGTTAATTTTGAACGGGTTCTAGACACAGTAAAGATTTCGGGTATAAGGGTTATACCAGATAAGACCATGAATAGGGATATGGAAGTTAGTATACATGCGTGTAGAGAGAGTGTGAGTGAAGAGAGTGGAGATAGAATATGGGCCGAAAGAGAGGTTAAATTTTGCGGGGAAGTTGATGAAATGGGGAGTTTTCAGCGTAAAGCGCTGTGGCGGGTAGTTGAGGATTATCGGGGAGTGTTTGCCGGGGAACCAGGAAGGGCAAAACGTTATGAATGCGAATTAAAGGTGAGGGAGCATGCGCCATATGTTCAACGTAGTTATCCGGTACCATATTCGAAAAGGGAGGCCGTACATTCAGAATTCGTACAGTCAGAATTAGATAGGATGTTAGCGGGGGATATTATAGAAAGGTCGGTATCAACTTATTCCAACCCTTTAGTAGTAGTAATCAAAAAAGATGGTAGAGTTAGGTTATGTTTAGATGCCCGCAAAATCAATCAAATAATCATTCCAGACCGGGAGTCACCCGAAGCGATAGAAGAGATTTTTCAGAAATTTAGTGGGGTGAAATACATGACTTCTTTAGACCTGACCGCCGGATATTGGCAAGTCCCGTTGGCAGTAGATAGTAGAAAATATACAGCGTTCTTGTTCAACGGAAAAAACTATCAATTTAAGCGTTTGCCGTTTGGTTTGAACACCAGTGTAGCCAGTTTTATTAAGTGTCTCGACGAAATTTTGCAACCACATAACTTAGATTTTCTAACCATATACGTAGACGACATACTAATAGCTTCTAGAACATTTGAAGAGCATGTAGAGCATTTGGAATATGTATTGGAGAAGTTATATCAGGGGGGTTTGACAGTGAATTGGGACAAATCAAAATTCTTGCAAACCGAAATACATTTTTTAGGGTTCATAATAACACCCACAGGAATACGTGCTAACCCAGATAAAGTAGAATCCATCTTGACATTCCCGGAGCCAAAAAATATAAAGCAGTTGCAAAGTTTTCTTGGTCTTTGTAATTTTTACAGGAAGTTTCAGAGGAACTACGCACAGACGACGGCCCGACTCAGCGCAGTGTTGCAAAAGAACAAGCAATGGAGATGGGGCGACAATGAAAGAGCAGCGTTCAATGACATCAAAATTAAGTTCGCAGACATGATACTAATGAATCATCCCAATTTTAATGACAAATTTTATTTACAGACAGATGCTAGTAACATAGCGTTGGGAGCAGAACTTTACCAAGAGGACGAGGAGAAGGAACATAAAACCATCGCCTTCGCCAGCCGGACGTTGCTAGCCGCCGAGCGCAACTACACTACCACAGAGAAGGAGCTCCTCAGTACAGTGTTCGCCGTGAGGAAGTTCCGAACGTATCTGCTGGGTAACAGAACCATCATCAGGACGGACCATAAAGCGCTATCGTTCCTCAATACTTGTAAACTCACACACAGCCGGATTACCAGGTGGGTGTTAGCTCTTCAAGAGTATAATTTTTCTTGGGAATATATCAAGGGTGTAGAGAACAGGGTGCCAGACACACTATCACGAGTAGACACAGACAGAAATAGAACAGGTAGAGATATTAAAGAGATAGAAATTTATAGATTATCCCGGGAAGATAAACTTTTTGGGGAGGAATTAAAAGATATAAATGTAATGCAAAGAGCTGATAATAAATAAAATAAAATAATTACTAGTATAGAATCAGATATAGATGAATTAGGGTATAAGCAATATTTTCAAGTGTTCAAAGGGAGTTTGTTTAAAAAAGTAGAGGGGAGAGAGAGGGATTGGAGGCTAGTCATACCTGAAGGGTTGATAGAGAAAATAGTATGGGACTGTCACTTTAGATACAGGCATTTTGGGGCACGGAAGTGTGTGAATGTATTAAAGGAATCTTGTTTATTTAAGAACATGGAGAAACGAGTCCAAAGAATACTTAGAGTTTGCGAGTTATGTCAAAAATCCAAAGTTGTAAATTATAGGTTAGAGGGAGAACTGAATTATATTAAAGTAGAAAAACCATTCGATTTAGTAGCTGTAGATTTGTACGGCCCATTGCCGAAAGGTAGGGGTGGAGTGATGCATATTTTTGTTGTACTCGATACTTGTTCCAAATATGTCAGGCTATATAGTGTAAAGCGAGCCACAAGTAAGGTGCTGAGCGAGAAAATCACACGCGACTACATGATCAACGTGGGAAAGCCGAAGGTGATATTATCCGACCATGGGCCGCAGTTCATCAGCGGAAGATGGCGCCAGACTCTTGGATGGGAAGGTATTATCCCAAAGCACACCGCCGTATATCATCCACAGTCAAATCAAGCTGAGAGAGTCATGAGGGAGTTGGGCCGAGTTTTTCGAACATACTGCCATGCCAAACATAGCGAGTGGCCACTCTATGTCCAGAAGATTGAAAATTGGCTAAACTGCACCACCCACGAGTCGATGGGGTTCACGCCTTATGAGCTAATAAGAGGAAAGCGGCCACAGAGGATTCTGGAACAATTAATTGAATATCCACCGGAAAACAACACTATTGGTAATGATGTTAAACTGAGACTAGCCAATGAAAGTTTGTTGACGAAAGGGGAGAGGAGAAAACAGAAACATGACATGAAAGGTAAATGGACGCAGTACGAGATTGGACAGCTGGTATTGGTACGACGACACGATTTATCAAGTGCACAAGATAAGGAGATCAAGAAGTTTTTCTTATTGTACGAGGGGCCGTACGAGGTAGTGGAAATAAAAAATGAAAAATTCATATGTGTTACAGAATAGAGAAACCAGGGAGATAGTGGGTACGCACAACGCTACAAATTTGAAATTATTTTGGTCAGCATAAGTATTTTGTTAATTTGTAAAGATATGAATGTTATTTAATCATTCTTTTATGTTTTTAGAAGGGCTCCTCCCCCATTTTCGGGCGGCCACGATCTTACCAGTCCTGGCCGTGGAATTCGGAAATCGGAGGCGGGCCATGGTTGGCAGACCTTCCTTCGGGCGGTGAAAACAACGATGGTCCGGCTCCACCAAAATTGGTCAAAATTTGAAAACTTCCATCATATTTGAACGGGGAGGGGGACCCCTAAGGTATGTGGAGATAAATTTTATACACTCAAGATGCATAAATAAGCACAACACCACGTACCAACATTGCCTAAGGGAGAGTATGAAGACAAAAATAAAGTGAGGCAATGTTTCAAGTATTATTTCACCACTGTCATTTGCAAAATAAGAATTTAGCAAATGATAGAAGTTCCAGTATATTAAGAAAAATGGATTTTGTGGAGATGGGTTTGGGGCCGGATAGACGGCATGCCTGGATGAATGGGAGGGAGAGTAGATTTGTATAAATTGTAATTAAAGTAGTAAAAAAAAAAAAAAAAAAAAAAAGGTAATGTGATTTAATGGTAGATTAGGGGAGCGTGAATTCACGTATGGTGTCTGTCCGTCCCCTACTCCATCTCGACAAAACCCCATTTTAGGGCGATCACAGATTCACCATATATATATATAAAAAAAAAAAAAAAAAAAAAAAAAAAAAAATGGATATAAATTTTTTTTTGGAAGTGTATAATTTTAAATTTAAATAAATTTTAGAATTAAGTGACCGAATATAAGTGTAGAGTTTTAGTATCAGTGAGTATGGGAACATTGTGAAAAGAATGTGTAACCAAATACAAACTTGTTGTCAATACAAGATGTGGGGATAATTTTGGGGGGTAGTTTGGTACTCGATGAAGTGATAATAACAATGGAGTGTTGGACTACATTTGTAGAAAGTTTAATTTTCAATTTTGAAGTAAGTAGTTAGTTATTAAGTGGCTATTGTGGGGGTGGCCTGTGCTCTCACAAATAGCGAAATGGGTTGGGGGTAACAGTGAGTGTTACCTCCATCGGAGGCCAAACTGGCGATAAATGTGTGGCACACCTTATCCGTGTAAATAAAAATTTTTACACACAATATTAAATAACGTGTCGCACATAAGAATATTGATGTGAAACAGGCAGTGAAATAAAAGTTTAGATTTCCTCGACTTTTCGGGCGGTTACTGCCTTACCAGCACTAACCGTGGTTTTGGCTAGCGGCCAGCTATGGTCATACCAAGTCCCTTGACCATAGCTGACTTGAAATTGGTATATATTTGAAATTCAATGGGGGGACAATTAGAGGAAATCTCCGGTACTATGGAACAGCGGCTGCCACTCTGCCCGCTTGGGGGTGGCATAGACAGGTGGCAGATCCGTTTTAAGGGTGCATGATTATATAACAAGAACATGATGATGTTCACTACTTTAAAACTGAACAGCGGAAGCAGAGACACGGAGAGGTAAAACCCTGCTCCAAAATATACCGTCTCTGTGGAAGCGAAAAGGCGAGACAGTCTTACATAATCTGAAATAGTGTGTGTGGCTGGGAGGTGACGCAAAGGAGTCACGAATTTAAAGTTTATGACATAAAAGTTTTGCTTATTCAAAATTAATTCAATCAAAAATGCTTGTGCTCTGTCCACATAATTATATGCTCAGACTTGTAATATAAGGTTCATACTATAATTTTAAAGGTATCATTTTATTGTTGTATGTTAGATATAGGTATTGTAAAAATAATAGTTAATTTCATGATGTGTGTATGTTTTTTCCTAAGCCAATAATTAAATCGTCTGGCAGGTTAACATAAGCATCAGAATCAGAAAAAAGGGGAAACAATGAGGTGAGAAGTGAGAATAATTAAAAATAAATATGTATATTCCATGTAATTTATTCAATTGTGAGATGTATTTTCATTGTGTTAGGAGGATCAGCTGATCAGCAATAACGTCACTGGTATATTGATTTGTAAATGTTACAAGTAATTAATGTTTAATGTATTACAGATATTTTGAAGTAAGGATAAAAAGAATATGAGAAATAAAATAACAATAATTTATGCAAATTAATAAAAGATAATTCATGGGTGATAAATGTTTTATGGGACACGTAGACCTGTCCAAATTGAATTAAAAGTTAATGTGAAATGATAGAGATGAATATGATGTAATGTTGTTTTTGAGTTGATGTGATGTAACAGAGTTGGTGAAGTATTAATGTTGACACAGTGGTAATGGAGACTTTATGTAGATTTTGAGTGACATATTGTTGTTTTTATAGTTAATGAGGTTATTTTGTTGTATTTGTAGTAATGTAATGAGATTGAGATTTTTGGGGATGGCAATTTTGTATTAGAGGGTAGTGTAATGTAGGAGTCCGCAACAAGGGTTGGGACGGGATAGGGATAGATTTTAGTGGGGAAGGGGCCGCCTTAGGTAGAATCCGGGCCGCCAGATAAGGGAATTAAGTTTTTTGGGTAGGGGAAACACGTATCCTATATACAAAGGGTTAGAGAGTATTTTATAATGGGAGAAGGCGGCGAATTGTGTTAAATGGTAAGTTGTGGCTTAGAGTGTTTTGATTAGTAGAGATATTGGTAGAGATGGGTGTCATGGGAGTTGCAGTTGATGAATATTAGAGTCAGAGGGAGAAAGTTTATATATGTATAGAGATCTAAAACAAATAAATGAGAATAAATAAGTTACAACACCCACAGTAATGTAGAATTAAACTGTTAACTAAAGAGAGGAATTTATAATAAAGAATATACAATTGTTTAATTTTTTCAACCAGTGACAGAATTTTGATAAAATTTGAAAATAATGTAAAGTCAAGAATTGTTTAATTTAAATAATTTAAATGCCAATTTGATTGTTATTTGTAATAATATTTTGTTTGTTTTGAATATTTTGTTTTATTATGTTTTGTATTTCAAGTTAGGATATTACAGATGTTCAATGTGTTTTCAGAACTTATATGTAACATATGTAGGTCAAGGATCTTGGACTTGACCTAGTTACGATCAGCTGATGAGGTCATACACCTACTAAGCTTGTATAGTAGGAATCCAATTTTAATTTGTTTGTTTGATTCAAACCAATATTTGAATAATTTTAATAAATACGTTATTTAATAAATAAATTTTAATTTTTTTTTGAAAAAAAAAAACTTGATTTTTCGCCTCCCAGCGAGTGAATGTTTTTGAGTAATGATTATTTTATTATGTGTGCATTAACCATGTTTATTTTATTGTATTGCATTATATTGGTAGACTATAAGTGATTCTCCTGTTAGAATAAGGATGTGTTTATATTCGTAGAAATGTCTAGGTTAAGTCATGTTAAAGAAAAAAAAAAAAAGAAAAAGAGGAAGAGAATTTTTTGATAAAAGATTATTTTTTTGATTTTTTGAATTTTTTTTAAATTTTTGATAAATTTTAAAAGGAAGTTTTTATTTTTAATGTGTTATGATAACCTGTAACGTGAGTGTGTGTGAGCCCAGTATCTGCTAAAGGCAGCCCAGCTTGCATACAAGAGGGAACACATCGGTAGAGGATCTGGGATAATTTTAGCCAGGGATTGAGGATTTTTGGGGGTAGCATGTTAAAAGGCGAGGCGCGCTGTGGTGCGAATCTGTTCGACTTCTCGGTGTTGGGATCTCTAACGGAGAAGTCCAGTGATCTCGTTCAGATGAGTCCATAGTCGCTGAGCCAGGGGGGTCGTGTACCCATGCAGATTAAGAACCAGGGGGTTGTTGGCACCAGTTTCTCACCGGTCCTCTTCGGGGTTATCGATGAGATTTCTTCTGTCGTGAACAGCAGAATTCTCATCGAGGGGGTATTGTAGCGGGTCAATTTTTGGGTATTTTTTATTTTAACGGTTTGGGGCATTTATATATTTTTATTCATTTCATTTTTGGTCGGGAGCCTTGTAAAATATGGCGAAATAACTGTATTATTGTGCAACGTATTTGTCCGTATAATAGACCAGAGTTGAGAAACAGTTGGAAACAAAGCGAGACGCAGGTTGTTGTTGTGTAATGCGGCAAAGGAATTTGCACCTCCACAAAATTCGCAGAAATCTGTACTGGTGTGGCAGTGCACACACGTCACTACTCGCGCATGAGCGCATACCCAAGCGATGTTGAAAAACCAAGATGGCTAGAGAGAATAATATTCATCGCCTTCTCCAAAACTTTGCGGAAGCGCTGTTGTAAGTCCCACCCACTTTTATGACATTAGCCAGTGCCTGGTTGAAATCGTCTGCAATCGTCATTCCAACAACTACATGACTAGCATGAGTCGAAACTGTGACGACTACATACAAGGCATTGATGTCCGTCGTTTTGACTAAAATGCTCCTGGAGTGGGGAACTGAGAGACGCAGTCAGTCTGGGGTCGACTCTCGCCTGTGCTGGCCGCCCGTCAACCGGGCTCAGAAACAAATTTTTTTTTAAACTAATATAACAGTGAAATAGCCGAAAAAGTTTATGTGACCGCGGTCGGGAAAAATGTAAAACAACCTTAAACACCTTTTGGACATTTCACACGAAATTAGAAAAGAAATGGATGTGCGCGAAGACCACGTGGCCGGGGGTTATTTCGTTTACTGAAAGTGTAAGGGTTGGGGTTTTATAAAGGTATGGGGTATCAAATAAATTAAAATTAATTTAAGTGAAAATGGCAGGCTGGGCTCTCTTGTTTAATGTATGTAAGTAGTAGAAAATAAGAATAGTGCATAAGACGTAATGATTACACAACCTGTAAAATCATAATATTTTTAAAGTATGTAAAATCTATATTTGGAGGAAAAATAAAAAATTCAAATCTGTCAAATGATTTTAAAATAAAATTAAAAGTTAAATTCTCTTCTAAAATGAGTTGTGTCAGTACTTTGCATAACCCATAGACCATGTTTGTATCTAGGTACATGTGATCGAATCCTGTGACCCTGTAAGAGTTTTCGTAACGGTAAGTAACAATTAATTTGAAATTTAATAATAATAATAATAAATGTGATCAATAAGCACATCACACGATTGGCGCCATTTGTCATGCGACAAGCCTTTTGTCTGGTGACAGATAATCGTGATGGCCCAGATAATCGTGCTTATTCATCACGCTTATTTAATTTTTTTTTTTTCGGAGGTCCTGTAAACTCCTATTCTGAACACGTAAGTCAACTTGTATATATATCATACTTTCTTATTGCTGCTATGCACTGCCATAATACACACTTTAGAGATTTATTATGAGTTATTGATGTTGTCAATATCAACATCAACTTCAAGAATAACAGAATTCAACAAAATATAGATAAATATATACTCGTGTTGAAACAATATTGTAATAAAATAATGTATTTAACTTTAGATAAGTATGTGATCCTATGTGGGGAAGTGCGTAGTTTGAGACGCAAAATTCCCCACGTGTTAGTAATGTGAACAACTTTACGACTACCGTATTCTGGAATGTTCGATTCGATCAGCCAATGAGAAGGGAGTATGAAGGAAAGATCCGGTTGGTGACCACGAGGCGAAGTAAGGAAGAGCGTCACCAAATAAATCAAATTTAAAACAAAATACCATGACAAAATGTAACGGGGCTAAAAGGGAGAGGGTTTTATTTTATTAAAATCAATAGAAATTTATTTTCCATCTGCGTGGCCAGTCCCATGTTAATTAAAATTGTCAACGAACAAAGAATCAGTGATGTGAAGTTGTGCAAGTAGTCGAGACATTGGAATGCGATGCATGCTGTCAACGCAATTGAATTCCAAGAACTGTAGGGCTGTGTGACACTCACAAACGCGCAAACACCAGCGGGGCGCACAAACGACGCTGAGACCAAAATGGTTTTTCTGTAAAATTTGTTCGCCATGCGGTCCGATGTTGGCGGAAGCATGACACAAGAACCCGCCCATTGTCGTGACGTAACCAGTGGACACAAAATTTCGTCGACGTCCAACACATGTTAAATGAACAGTGACGAACGATTCAGATCATAAGGCATTGTTTTCTGTCTTGTCCAGAGACTTGGGGAGTGAGGTACTTTGTAGACGCTCCTCGCCGAAGCTAAGCCTGGCCAGGCAGCCCGCCAAACGGGGCTCAACAATAAGATTTTAGTATCAATTAAAAGTGAGTGCAGTATTTAGAAATGCGAAAGTGAGTGCAGTATTCAGAAAAGTGAAATCGTAAATTCTTTCGGACACATAAAAGAAGACTGGGTGAGTGATGCGCCACGAGGTCGGGGAGACGCCACGTTGCCAGCAGGAGCATTGAGTAACCGTATAACACAACATATATGATTATTTTTGAATAAAATGGGGGCTATATAAATACAAGGAGTTTTTTACAATGGTGTGAATGTGAGTATGAGCAGGCTGGGCTGCTTTCCTTAGGATACGCTGTAATTAAATTTTAGGTGTATCAGATTATTTCATAAGTATTCCAAGAATGTTTTATTTGTCTTGAATTTTGACAAGAGAGGTAAAGAAATGAATAAGTAATAATTTGAAATTGGAAAGCTAAAAGAATACAATAAAATTATAATTGTTTTTTCATAAATGAGCATAGCGTACATTTTTCAAGTACCCTTGGGACCTCACTTACATTTCAACGTTCGTGTGACGTAACCCTGGGCAGAAGAAAGGTAAGTGGGAGAAATATATTATTATAATAAAAATATATTAATCAAATAACTTCACAAATGGCGCCACGAACTGGAACGAATTTTATTGAATAAATCTTATATATGAAATTCCGCACCTACGGAGAAATGCATGTGTGGTTGAGGGGTTAAGTAACTATGTAAAAAATTACGTAGCATACATAAAATGGTACATTAATGTTCAAGTGTTAAGAGTTAAGTAGTAGATGTTTTTAGGTAAGAAAATTTAAATCAGTAAACTTATAAATATGGCAGGAAATGATGAAAGTATTGTAAGTGAAATAATTAATTTTGACGAATCAGCTGTTATAAACAGCCCCAAAGTACATTCAACACCCAATGTAGAGAAAGACGATAAAAATAAATATAAGTGTTACAGATGAAACAAATAGTACAGATGATTCGGGGATTCAAATAACCCCAAAATTGAGGAGGGAAAGTACAACTAATGATAATGAAGTCAGCTTCACTGACAATAAAACAGAAAGTCAGTCGATACCGGTCCAAAGTAAAAGGTCAGACGACAGTAATGAAATGTTAAAAATGATACAAATAATGTTAGAAAAGCATACTATAAACATAAATAATCGTTTTGATAATAATGATATAAAGCTAGATGAACAAAAGAATGAAATTAAAAGTGAATTTAACAATAAATTTGATAAATTGAGTAGTGAGGTTAGCAAAGTCAAGAGTAGTTTTGATATACAGAATAGTAAATTTGATGTTATAAATAGTCGTTTTGATGAAATAAATACACAAAATGCTACGTTTGAGGTTAATATGAATAAACGTCTAAATGAGATGGATGAATGCTTTAATACAATTACAGAACAAATATTAGAATCAGTAAGTAGCAGTTGCGAGAAAAAGATTGATGAAATGAATAAAAATTTAGAACGTAAATTCAATCAGATACTGAATAAGAAATTAGATGACAAGGTTATAGTTATGACAAATATTAAGAATGACAAAATAGTGGAAGAGGTAGTGTTAGATAATAAAGTATTGAGTAGTGATGAGAATGATGTTAATTACAATTCTGAGAATATAGTGGAAGTAGTATGTGATAATGAAGTAGTAGAAACAAATGTTTGTCAGTTAGTGAGAGAGTGTGATGAAAGTTTAGAGGGGTTACAAAGGGCAAATTTTTCCTGTAGTATAAGTGGAGTACAGACTTCACATGTGTTTTATGAGGACAAAGGTTCCTCCAATGGTTATGTGGGAGACATGGTGTCTCTAAAGGGTCCCTTAAGTTGTTGTAGTGATGTATTTGTATCTGGTAAAGCCAGAAAGTATTTTAGTGGTTTTATGTTGCCCTTTGCATGGAATGAGATAGTTCAGGGGGGTTATGCGAGGTATTGTGAGAAGAGAAAGAGAGAAATAGAGCTTTTTGAGGTTAATATAGGCTATGAAATGTTAGTGCAGAGTTTAGATATTGAGAGAGAGGAAAAAAGTGACTTGCATTATGAAATAGAGAGAGATGAATATTTTGATAAAACGGTTATAAATGATAAAATAACTTACCTGATGTTAAACAATAATACTGATGGAGACTGGACAAAAATAACTAATATTGACAAGGTTTATGAAATAATAAAAGGGAATAATCCTATAAATTATAATGGTATAATGAATGACATAGAGTTAATGGGTTATAATAATAATAATAATACATTGAGTGTGAGTAAGAATGAGAAGTGTTATAAAAAATAAGACTATTATACAACGATGGCGGTTAGATAAGAAATCAGTGTATGAACATTTAAAAATATTTTAAATTATGGTTCTGACATTGCTGAATTAGGAAATGAAGTGTGGTAAACTGAAAAATAATGACAAAGAATTTGTAAATAAATTTTAGTGAAATTGATTGTGTTTGTATTGTAACAAGTATGTAATGTAAACAATGTGTATGTAGTAGAAATTGATTTTAATAATAATAATCTTTTATCAGACAAAAGAAATAATGAGTTGGTAATTAATGAATTGTAATTGTGGAAGTAAGGTAATTAAAATATGTTGTGTTTTTAATAATTGATTGAAGTAAAGAATTTGAGATGTTTAAATATTTTTGATTGATTTAAAATGTTATATAATTGAATTTTGAGGATGAACTTAAATTATTTTTATGAGATTTAATTTTGATAATAATTAATAAATGAATAAATGTTAAATTGTGTTTAGTTTGGGGAATAACATGATTGTTAAAATGTTTCAGAAGGTACAGGGTCCGTCAGTGAAGCGGGAAATTTTGAAAGTCCAATAGTTCATTTTCTGCTCACGTTAGGGCGTGGAGGTTTTCGATTGTTGTTTTACATTTAATGCCATTTGTTAAACATGGAGCAGTGGTCCGGTGCGCAGCGTGCTTTCTGCGTAAAATCGTTTTATAAGAATGGTGACTGTGTGACTTCTGTACGATTGTTTCGTAATCATTTCAATATTCCAAGACATGGAAGAGTGCCGTCCGTGAAATTATGTCATGGGTGAAAAAGTTTGAAGAAACTGGTTCCACATTAAACTTAAAGCATAGAGGAGCAACGAGGTCTGTAAGAACAGAGGAAAACTTTGAAAGAGTTCGAGTAGCATTGACGCTTATTCCACAACGTTCTGCAATGAAACATGCATCTGCACTAAACATTAGTGACACATCGTTACGACGAATTTTGCATAAAGACTTATCTTTTCATCCTTACAAAATTCAAGTAATCCAGGAGTTGAAAGATGGCGATATGCTGGCTCGCAGGATTTTCAGCGAAGAAATATTGCGACGTGTAAATGACGATGAAAACTTTATTCACCGCATGTTTATGTCAGATGAAGCACATTTTCATTTGAATGGATATGTAAACAAACAAAATAGTCGATACTGGAATGATGAAAACCCAGGTGAGTTGCATGAAAAGCCATTACATAGTCCGAAAGTTACGGTGTGATGTGCAGTTTCATCATCTGGCATTATTGGGCCATATTTTTTCCAAGACGATAGAGGAAACACCACAACTGTCAATGCAGACCGCTACACACACATGGTCAGAACATTTTTGATGCAACAGCTCCCTAGGTTTCCGGAAATTAATTTTTTCCAGCAGGATGGGGCCACAAGTCATACTGCTCTTGTGTCCATGGCTGCTTTAAGAGAACTCTTCCTGGATGGACTCATATCCAGATATGGCGACATCTCGTGGCCTGCAAGATCCCCAGATTTGTCCGCATGCGACTTTTTTCTTTGGGGATTTCTGAAGAGCAGGGTGTACATTGATAGACCGCACACCATACCGGAATTAAAAACGAATATCAGACAAGAAATTGCACGGATTCAAACTGACCTGGTTCGTCGGTGATAGAAAATTTTTAGTCAAGATTAGAAGAATGGTTACACAGAAATGGCTCTCACTTGAGCGGCGTTATTTTTAAAAAGTAAAATAATGGCATACTTTACTCAACTCAAATCTGTAAAAAAAATTCTGATAATAAATGTTTCATGAAAAAATTGGGTACTTTTAATTTTCCCGCTTCACTGGCGGACCCTGTACATGGAGTTATGGGTGTTGGATGTTTATATTTGTTTGTCTATGATAGTGTTGAGTAATGTACTGTAAGTATAAATTTAATAATACAAGTTAAATAGAGTAAAATGTTTACAGGTGATGAAAAGATTTTAAACTCAATGATGAAACTAATTTGAGATAGTTGTACTAAATCAAAACCATAATTAAAGGGTAATAATTATTGAAATACGAGATAAAATAAATGTTAATAATAAATTTGAATTTTGGGAGAATCTAATGGTCCAATAAATGTTAAATAATTTAGAGTATAAATAAAAAGAATTAATAGAAAGTTCAGGTTGTAATGTAGACAATTTTTATAAAAATTATTGAAATGTGAATTGTTTGGTTAAATGTAGCAATGATATTGTTCATGTTTATTATGTTATATTATGCAAGATGTGTGGGTAATTTTGGGGGGTTGTGTGGTGTTAATAGAAGTGAAATAATCATGGAAAGTAGAGACTGCAACTGTAGAAGGACATTAAGTTTAGCTATAGGTAGGCTATTGCAATGGTGGCATGTGCCACTGCAGGTAGCGATGAGTGTTGGTGGTGGCATCAAAGTATGTTACCATCATCGGAGGCCAAACTGGCGTAATATACACTGCACAATTTGTTATATAATTTTATGTTATATGTTGATTTGTTGCCGTGCAGTGTATTATAAAATGAAGTATAACATGCCTGAAATGAAAGATGATTTCCCCGCCTTTTCGGGCGATTACTGCCTTACCAGCACTAATCGTGGTTTTGTACGACAACCAGCTATGGGCACCAATTGTGAACCTGACCATAGTTGGCTTGAAATTGGTATAGATTTGAAATTAAAGGGGGGTGACTTTAGGGGAAATCCCCGGAACTATGGAACAGCAGCTATCACTCTGTTCGCGTGGGAACAGTAAACCAGGTGATAGACCCGCATTAAGGGCGTATAACTATGTAATTTATAGATATTACGATATCTAACTGCTTTTTATAATGTAACGCAGAAGCAAGGACAAGGATATGACAAAATTCCTCCAAAACTTCAGTCCTTGTGGACGCAACTGAACGCCACAGTACGGGGGGGGGGGGGTCATAGTGTGTGTGGTAAAGGAGGTTACTCAGGGGAGTAACGAATTAAAATTTTGTAACTTAATAATAGTGACTCGCTACTAAGCTGAATAAATAATTTTGTTTTGATTAGAGAAAGGGGGCCGTAGATGTTTATCATATTGTGTTTAATATGTTATTGTGTTATTATTTTATCATGTTAGAGAGTAAGGATTGTAAGTATAAGTTATGTCTTTTATACAGTAGAATTGCTTGAAAGAGATTCAGAGAAAGGCCATTCACCTTGCCAAGAAAATCAGATGATTGGTGAAGTTATAAATGTAGTATGTCACTTACAAATAATTTGCAAACTTTTCAAGGTAATTATGAAAATTGAATATAATTAATGTTTGAATATAGTATTTTCAATGTGTTTAATAGATTTTGAATTAAATAGCAAAATGAATTGAGATAATGTTGAATTTTGAAGAGTTAAAATATAGAATGTGGTAAATGTTAGAAGTTGGGTGATTATTATTTCGTTAGGACATTTAAATCAGCCCAAAGTTAAGTTAGAAGGGGAGTTGAACAAAGTAAGATTGTTATGAATAAAAGTAATGTAGAATTTGAGATGTAATAGTGACACAGTGGCTATGGGGAAAATATGTAGAGTAATGATTGAAATATTGAGGTTGTAGCGGGTCAAATTTTGGGTGTTTTTGTTTTAACCGTTTGGGGCATATATTTATATTTTTATTTATTTCATTTTGGGCGGATTGTCATTGTGCAACGTATTTGTCCGTATAACAGACCAGTGTTGAGAAACAGTTGGAAACAAAGCGAAACGCAATCAGTGGTGTAACACGGCTGAAGAATTTACCTCCACCAAAATTCTAAGAACTTTGCAAGTGTGTCGACGCACAGGCGCGAATACCCACGCAAGCGCGCTCAAAAGGACGCTCTAGCAAAAAACCAAGATGGCTAGAGAGACTAATATTTGTCGTCTTCTTCAAGATCCCCCGGAAATGCTGTTTTAAGTCCGGCCCACTTAAATGACGTCAGCCAATGCCTACAGAAGATCATATGCGGCATTGACTCAAAAAAATAACATGCAGAGCATGGGCCGAAGCTTCGGCGACGAAGCCCAAGGCTGTGATTTCCATCAAAAAGTATGAGATCACGTTAGCTACACCTGCGACGTTTTCCTGCCCAGTTAGTCGTTGATCGTGTCGGCCGACACAGCGCCGAGTGCGCCCTGCTAACTCTTACAGTTTTATTTTAAAGCAAAAGTGAAATAACAGTTTAAATCCATGTAACCGCGGTTAATACCGTTCAGTGAAGAATATCTACGTTTAGTTCCGGACAAACCAGTGATTGCCAAACGTTAAATAGTGAGTGCGAATGATGACCACGTTGCCGACTATAGAATTTCACAACATGTTTAAGGGTTCGGGGTAATAAAAATGTTCAGGGGAGGGGGTATAAATTGAGAGAATGAGTGAATGGCAGGCTGGGCTCTGTCTGTATATTTGTTTTGTATAGTGATCACTAAGGTAAGCTCTTAGAATAAGTAGCATGTAGCAGAGGCTAACCGAACAAAGAAAACTGTAACTTAATCTGTAAAACAATGATCAAAAGTTTTTGAACAAAATTTAAATATGATTCTGATTAATTAAAAGATCTAACTTCTCTTCTACAAAATTGCGAGTTAGTTTCTTTCACAACCTTAGTTCGTTTTATGTACTGTCATAGTTCGTCAAACGAAATGGGTGTACCGCCACACTCGATCCGGCCAGATCCAAGTTGAAAGGTAAGTGGGAGTTGTGATCTGAATAAAATAGAATAATAACCAAAAATAATAAAGTTACAATTGGTGCCGTGACTGCAGGATGTAATACAACAAAAAAGTTGTATTACACCGGCCTACATTTTGACAGTGCATTGAATGAAGTACGGTTGTGAAAGCGAAATTTTAGTTACGTGAAATGTACGTAATTATGGTAAGGTTTATTTTATATATGCTGTAGTATAACGTTTTGGAAGGGAAGAGTAACCAATTGTAGTTAACACTTAAGTAAAACTAAGCTATAAACTAGAAAAAATGTCTGAGAATACTAAACAAAGCAATATAACTAACGTAGAAATGAGTGAAAGTGGCCTTGAGTCGCAATCGCTGGATGAAAGTGGTATGTTGAGGGGGGAGACGGGTGCCGTTACAGAAACAGCTGGCGGCAGTAATGTAATAGCTCATTCCACGCCGATTGCGTCTCAACCACAAGTAAATGAAACAGACATTGATTCGGGGATTCAATTGACCCCCGTTTCAATTAATAAAAGTAAACAATCAGAGGAAACAAATATGATGAGTGTTATGCTCAGTCAATTCGAGAGAATGAATAGTAATTTCAATATAATGAATAGTCGTTTTGACATAAATGAGAAGGAATTAAATAAACGTTTTAATGATAATGATATAATTTTGAACAATATGAATAGTAATTTCAATGCAATAAATAAACGTTTTGATGGTAACGAAATAATTTTAAATAAAATGAAAAGTGATTTCAACAATAAATTAGATGAACAGAGAAGAAAATGTGAACAACAGAATATTCAGTTTCAGCAAAATATAAATATAAAATTTGACGAGTTGATAAATAACATACAAGACAAGAGTGTATGTCTTGGAAATGCCAATGAAATGACAAAAATTAGTTCGAATAAAGTAGAACAGAGTAAGAATAATACTAACGAAAGCTGTAATGACAGTGTTGTGTTAGGCAATGAGTTAATAAATAAAAATGATGTTAATAATAACGAGAATAATAATGTGTTTGAGAAATTGGTATCAGAAAGTGATACGGTAAAAATAAAGAATGAGAGTATTGAGGAGTTGGTGGAAGGCAGTGATTATGAGATGTTAATGTGTGTCAGTGAGTTAGAGAGAGAGAGAAAAAATAATGTTGTAGTAGAGTGGGGACAGAGGGCAAATTTTCCCTTTATTATTTATGATGTTTATGATGATTTATTGAGTCCACAAGTGTTGTGGTTGAAGGGCAAGAGTCCCGTATTGGTAGATGAATTGAGGTGTTTATTTTTGTGGAGTAATTGTGTACCCTCTGTCCGGAATAATTGTGAGAGTGTGATGTGGTGTTATGAAGAGAGAGAGGTAAATAGAGAATGGTATGTAACAGAATTGTATGATTTGAATAGAAAGTATGATGAATGGAAAGAAGGCTTAGAAATATATTTGAATAATAATGATTACAATGATTTGATAAAAATAATTAGACCGATAGTGAATGAATGTAATGACGGAGACTTAACAAAAATACCTAACGTAGACTGGTTTAATGAGTATTCTGGTAAAATGAGTGAATTTGGTTGTTCTGGTTATGACACACAAAGTAACCATTTGTTTGTAAATAAAAAGCAACAGTGTTATATAAAACCAAGGTTGATTTGGAACGATGGAGGTTAAACTATTAAAACAATAAAAGACAGTATAAATATTTTGTTTTATGGTTGTTTGACATGGCAGATTTGGACAGAAGTGTGGAAAAAATGGAATAATAATTAACAAGAGTTGTAAATAAAATCTAGTGAATTTATATGTGTGTATGTAAGATGATTGTTGTGATAATAATGTGGAAATATTTGCAATTTAAATAAACAAATAGGATTAATTTGGAAAACAAGTAATCAGAGAATTGTAATTGTTTGGTTGGTAATGAATTCTATATTGTTAATAATTAATTTAATTCAACAAATTAATACATGTTAAATATTTTGTTTGACTATTTCAATATTGTATAATTAACTTTTTAAGGAATTTAAATCATTTTGATAATAGATGGCTGAATTATTTGAGTGAACTAATATGTTGTGAAATGTTTCAGTGGTGAGGTGAGAGTATTGTGGTGTGTGGTATATGTTTTGAGAAATGGGCTGTAAGTATTGAAATTTTACAATATGAATAATGTATAACAAAAAGGTTGACAGGAGTGATTGATATGTTAATTCAGTAATGAAATATTTTGAAATAATTGCGCTAAATAAAAATGATGGTTAAAAATATGTATTAATAATAAATTTAGAATTTTTGAAAATCTAGTTACAACACAGGATAAATTCATCATGATGATAAATAAAAAGAGTTAATGAAAATTTTTAAATAATAATGTTTATAAATTTTTATATAAATTATTTAAAAGAGAATTGTCTGTTTGATGTATGCTAATAATCCAGGTTTATTGCTATTTGTGCAATCATTTTATTGTTGTGTGTTAGATATAGTTGTTGATAAAATGTATTTTCATTATGTGTGTAATTTTTTTTTTAAGCCAATCATTAGACGCCTGGCAGGCAATCAACATAATAGAAGTAAGTGTTGATAATGTATTACATGTAACTGTTCAATTTTGAAAGGTATTCATGGTGTTTTAATTATGTTAGAATATCAGCTGATCAGCAATACCATGTCACTGGTATATTGGTTTATAAATGTTACAAGTAATTAATGTTTAGTGTACTACAGGTATTTTGAAGTAAAGATAAAGAGAATATGCAGAGTAATAAAAGATAATTTATGGGTGATAAATGTTTTATGGGACATGCAGACCTGTCCGAGTTGAATTAAAAGTGGAATGTGAAATAGTGGAGATGAATATAATGTACTGTTGTTTTTGAGTCAATGTATGTTATAGTATTTGGTGAAATATTGATGTTGACACAGTGGTAATGGAGACTTTATGTAGAGTTTTGAATGATCTATATTTATGTTTATAGTTAATGAGGTTATTTTGTGTATTTGTAGTGAGGTAATGAGATTGAGAATTTTGGGGATGGCAATTTTGTATTAGGGGGTAGTGTATTTGGGGAGTCCGCAACAAGGGTTGGGACGGGATTAGAATAGATTTTAGTGAGGAGGGGCCGCCTTAGGTAGAATCCGGGCCGCCAAATAAGGGAAATGAGTTTTGGGAAGGAAACACGTATCCTATGTACAAAGGGTTAGAGAGTATTTTTTCATATATGTAGAGAAGGTGGCGAATTGTGTTAAATGATAAGTTGGGGTTTAGGATGGCTTGATTAGTAGATATTTTTGATAGAGATGGGTGTCATGATAATTGAGTTGATGAATATTAGAGTCAGAGGGAGAAAGTTTATATATGTATAGAAATCTAATACAGAAAAACGAGAATAAATAATTTACATCACCCCCAGTAAGGTAGAATTAACTGTCAACTAAAGAGAGGAATTCATGATAAAGAATATGCAATTGTTTATTTTTTTTTCACCAGTAACAGAATTTTGATAAAATTTGAAAATAATGTAAAGTCAAGAATTGTTTGTTTTAAATAATGTAAATGTCAATCTGTTTATTATTTGTATTAATATTTTGTTTATTATAAATATTTTATGTTACTATGTTTTGTATTTCAAGGTAGGATATTACAGATATTTAAAGTGTTTTCAGAAATCATACATAACATATGTAGGTCAAGGGTTTTGAACTTGACCTAGTTATGATCAGCTGATGAGTTCATACACCTACTAAGCTTGTAGAGTAGGAATTCAATTTTAATTTGTTTGTTTGATTAATTCAAACTAATATTTGAATAATTTTAATAAATGTTATTTAATAAATAAATTTAATAAAATCTTTTACTGAATAAATTTAAATTTTTTTTGAATTTTAAAAATTTGAAAATTTTAAATTTTTTTTGAAAAAAAAAAAAAAAAAATTTTTTTTGATTTTTCGCCTGCCAGCGAGTGAATATTTTGAGTAATGATCATTTTATTGTGTATGTATTAATGATGTTCCTTTTGTTGTATTGCTTTATATTGGTAGGCTATAAATTGTTCTCACGCTAGAGTAAGGATGTATTTGTATTAATAGGAATGTCTAGGTTAAGTCAATTGTAACAAAAAATTAGAAAAAAGAGGAAGAGAATTTTTTGGTAAAAGATTTTTTTTTGAATATTGAATTTTTTTTGAATTTATAATAAATTTTAAAAGGAAGTTTTTATTCTTATGTGTTATGGTAATATGTAATGTTAGAGTGTGTGAGCCCAGTATTTGCCAAAGGCAGCCCAGCTTGCAAAAAGGGGATCCACATCGGCGGAGGAGCTGGAACGATTTTAGCCGGGATTGAGGATTTTGGGGGTAGCATGTTAGAAGGCGAGGTGTGCCGTGGTGCGAGTCTGATCGATTTCTCGGTGTTGGGATCTCTAACGGAGAAGTCCAGTGATCTCGTTCAGATGAGTCCATGGTCACTGAGCCAGGGGGGTCGTGTACCCATGAGATTAAGAACAAGGGGGTTGTTGGCACCAGTTCCTCACCGGTCCTCTTCGGGGTCATCGATGAGATTTCTTCTGTCGTGGACAGCAGAATTCTCATCGAGGGGGTATTGTAGCGGGTCAAATTTTGGGTGTTTTTGTTTTAACCGTTTGGGGCATATATTTATATTTTTATTTATTTCATTTTGGGCGGATTGTCATTGTGCAACGTATTTGTCCGTATAACAGACCAGTGTTGAGAAACAGTTGGAAACAAAGCGAAACGCAATCAGTGGTGTAACACGGCTGAAGAATTTACCTCCACCAAAATTCTAAGAACTTTGCAAGTGTGTCGACGCACAGGCGCGAATACCCACGCAAGCGCGCTCAAAAGGACGCTCTAGCAAAAAACCAAGATGGCTAGAGAGACTAATATTTGTCGTCTTCTTCAAGATCCCCCGGAAATGCTGTTTTAAGTCCGGCCCACTTAAATGACGTCAGCCAATGCCTACAGAAGATCATATGCGGCATTGACTCAAAAAAATAACATGCAGAGCATGGGCCGAAGCTTCGGCGACGAAGCCCAAGGCTGTGATTTCCATCAAAAAGTATGAGATCACGTTAGCTACACCTGCGACGTTTTCCTGCCCAGTTAGTCGTTGATCGTGTCGGCCGACACAGCGCCGAGTGCGCCCTGCTAACTCTTACAGTTTTATTTTAAAGCAAAAGTGAAATAACAGTTTAAATCCATGTAACCGCGGTTAATACCGTTCAGTGAAGAATATCTACGTTTAGTTCCGGACAAACCAGTGATTGCCAAACGTTAAATAGTGAGTGCGAATGATGACCACGTTGCCGACTATAGAATTTCACAACATGTTTAAGGGTTCGGGGTAATAAAAATGTTCAGGGGAGGGGGTATAAATTGAGAGAATGAGTGAATGGCAGGCTGGGCTCTGTCTGTATATTTGTTTTGTATAGTGATCACTAAGGTAAGCTCTTAGAATAAGTAGCATGTAGCAGAGGCTAACCGAACAAAGAAAACTGTAACTTAATCTGTAAAACAATGATCAAAAGTTTTTGAACAAAATTTAAATATGATTCTGATTAATTAAAAGATCTAACTTCTCTTCTACAAAATTGCGAGTTAGTTTCTTTCACAACCTTAGTTCGTTTTATGTACTGTCATAGTTCGTCAAACGAAATGGGTGTACCGCCACTACTCGATCCGGCCAGATCCAAGTTGAAAGGTAAGTGGGAGTTGTGATCTGAATAAAATAGAATAATAACCAAAAATAATAAAGTTACAAGGTAATAAATAAGTGGGGATATTTGGTAGATGAAAGCGATGTATTGGGAGAGTAATTAGTTGATGGGGAATTTTGTAAAGGGGGGTGGTGTGTGAAGGAGTCCTCAACGAAAAGCGTTGTGGCGGGAAGGGAACCGATTAGTGCCGGAAAGGGTTACCTAGGGGGAGTCCAGGAACCAACATAAGGGAATGAGCAGGGGGAAGGGAACACACATCCTGAGTACAAAGGGGTAGAGAGTATTTTTTGTTATAAGAGTAGAATGATGCGAAATGAGTTGAATAGTAAGTTAGGGGTAGAGAATGGTTGGCAGATGTTTTGATAGATGGGTGTCATATTAGTTAAAGCTGTTAATGAGTATTAGAGTCAGAAGGGGGGTGATACTATATGTAGATGCCAAGTTCGTAAGTCAGATTATTATGAATAATTAAGTCACCCAAACTAACTGAGAAGAAACTATTAAAGAAAGAAAGTCATAGTAAAAATACAAAAATAACTGAAACAAGTGACAGATTTTGATAGAATTTGAGAATAATGTAAAGCTATAAAATGTGTAATTTTGGTCAATTTAAATGTAAATTTTATTATTTATTGTAAGATAATAATAACCATGCTAATTTTAAATGTATTATTTTACTATGTTGTACGAAGGTAAAGAATTTTAAAGATGTTTTATGTACTTTATGATGTAGATCTGTGTAACATATGTATGTCAAGGTTGATGTATGTCAAGGACTTGACCCAGAAAGATCAGCTGATGGTTGATGTTATAGACAAGACCCGTTTCTAGCAATGGGGTGATGCAATTTTGTCGTTTAATTGAATTAAATGATTGAAAATTTTTCTGAATATTGGGAAAAAAAAGATATTTTGATAAATTTAATTTTTTTGAAAAAAAAAAATTATTTTCCGCCTGCATGGTGATGTTTAAGTTTCAAGTATATTATTGTTGAGGTGTGTTACTAGTGTATATTGAATTATATTGTTTAGAATATATGTGTAAACAAATGTTAGAGTAAGTGAATTCATGTTTTAATAAGGTATTCAATTTGTTTTCTTTAGGATTGTTATTAGTATTGAAGAGAATTAATAGAGTTGAGGGATTCATGCAAAAGATTTTTATTTTGGAGTTTTTGAGAGAGTAATGGAAATATAACAATTTGGTTTCAAACTTAGATGAATTCTTGAATATAAAAAATAAATATTTTTTGAATTTTAAATAAAAGGATGTATTAATGAATATGTCATTTCAATCACTTTCTGCTACAGTCCGTTTCTTGATGTATATAATACATTTAATATTTATATGTAGATTTATCTCAAGATGTTATTTTTCTATTTGGTGGAACATGTTTCGAGAGTTCCTGTTCTCTCATCTTCAGCCTTCGCCATCTTGTTTCTGGTGAAGTATTTGTGTGTTGGCTTCTGGATGTTATTAAGGTAGTTTGTTGGTCTTTGGTCTTTTAAAGTTGCATTATTGTGTGTGGTTGTGGTATCTGTTTTTGTATTTTGTGTATTTTCGATGTTGAGTGCTTTGAATATTGTGTCATGTTTTGTATTGATTTGTATTTGTTCTGGTATTAGTTTGTTTTGTGTTTTATGTTTACAGATTTACAAACATAAAACACAAAACAAACTAATACCAGAACAAATCCAAATCAATACAAAACATGACACAATATTCAAAGCACTCAACATCGAAAATACACAAAATACAAAAACAGATACCACAACCACACAATAATGCAACTTTAAAAGACCAAAGACCAACAAACTACCTTAATAACATCCAGAAGCCAACACACAAATACTTCACCAGAAACAAGATGGCGAAGGCTGAAGATGAGAGAACAGGAACTCTCAAAACATGTTCCACCAAATAGAAAAATAACATCTTGAGGTAAATCTATATATAAATATTAAATGTATAATGAATATGTGTACGTGCCCAGTACTTGCTAAAGGCAGCCCAGTGTGCATGAAAAGGGGGAACATATCGGTTGAGGATTTGGCATGGTATGAGGCCAGGGTTTTGATTTTGGGGGTAGAATGTTAGAAGGTTAGGTGCGCTGTGGTGCGTGTCTGTTCGATTTTATGGTGTTGGGATCTCGGATAGAGAAGTCCAGTAATCTCGTTCAGGTGCAGCCATAGTCGCCGAGCTAGGGGGGTAGTTTACCCATGATGCATTAAGAATTAATGGGGGTGGTTGGCACCATATCCTCTCCGATCCTCTTAGGGGTTTAGCAATGAGAGTTCTTCTGTCTCGACAAAAGATCTCTCATTGGGGGGGTATTATAACGGGGCTAAAAGGGAGAGGGTTTTATTTTATTAAAATCAACAGAAATTTATTTTCCATCTGCGTGGCCAGTCCCATGTTAATTAAAATTGTCAACGAACAAAGAATCAGTGATGTGAAGTTGTGCAAGTAGTCGAGACGTTGGAATGCGATGCATGCTGTCAACGCAATTGAATTCCAAGAACTGTAGGGCTATGTGACACTCACAAACGCGCAAACACCAGTGGGGCGCACAAACGACGCTGAGACCAAAATGGTTTTTCTGTAAAATTTGTTCGCCATGCGGTCCGATGTTGGCAGAAGCATGACACAAGAACCCGCCCATTGTCGTGACATAACCAGTGGACACAAAATTTCATCGACGTCCAACACATGTAAATAACACATGTTAAATGAACAGTGACGAACGATTCAGATCATAAGGCATTGTTTTCCGTCTTGTCCAGAGACTTGGGGAGTGAGGTACTTTGTAGACGCTCCTTGCCGAAGCTAAGCCTGGCCAGGCAGCCCGCCAAACGGGGCTCAACAATAAGATTTTAGTATCAATTAAAAGTGAGTGCAGTATTTAGAAATGCGAAAGTGAGTGCAGTATTCAGAAAAGTGAAATCGTAAATGCTTTCGGACACATAAAAGAGGACTGGGTGAGTGATGCGCCACGAGGTCGGGGAGACGCCACGTTGCCAGCAGGAGCATTGAGTAACCGTATAACACAACATATATGATTATTTTTGAATAAAATGGGGCTTATATAAATACAAGGGTTTTTTTTACAATGGTGTGAATGTGAGTACGAGCAGGCTGGGCTGCTTTCCTTAGGATAAGCTGTAATTAAATTTTAGGTGTATCAGATTATTTCATAAGTATTCCAAGAATGTTTTATTTGTCTTGAATTTTGACAAGAGAGGTAAAGAAATGAATAAGTAATAATTTGAAATTGGAAAGCTAAAATAATACAATAAAATTATAATTGTTTTTTCATAAATGAGTGTAGCGTACATTTTTCAAGTACCCTTGGGACCTCACTTGCATTTCAACGTTCGTGTGACGTAACCCTGGGCAGAAGAAAGGTAAGTGGGAGAAATATATTATTATTATAAAAATATATTAATTAAATATAACTTCACAAAAATTACACTTTCTGAAATAAAATGTAGTTAAAAAGATAGGAACAATTGACTGAAACAATACATACTACATGATTTCAAAGAGAAACATGCCTACACATTTTTACTTGCTAGTATATATGTCATTATGTAATAACATTTACTCTCTCTCTCTTGTGCGAGTGTGCGGACACTGTTTTATAAGACTGTATGTTGGCCTTACCAATGTGAGAATGTTTTTCCTTTCTAACTCAGGTGTGTTACATTTCACATTTTCTGGTGACGGTTGATTCATCATAGGATCCCTCAAGAAGACTTCATATGACCTCTCATTTTCAGCAAGGTCTGCGCTCCGTTGCTGCTGCGATTCTCTCTCAACGGTGGTTGCACTGTAATCCACATACAATAAATACTATTCAGTTTCTGCTTAAGAGAAAAACTTACTACAAACAACTTTTAATTTCAATGGATATGTTCTTAAATTGACGGATCTTCGGTAACCTGGGAAAATGATGTATCAAAGAAAATAAGAACAACGTTTGTAGCAGCAAATAAAGCTTACTGTAGTTGTTTAAATCACTTTGAAAAGTAGACATTCAATTAAAACTTTAAAACTTTTTATCTAAAAATCCCTGGTGAAATCCATATTAATTTATTCCTGTAAGACCTGGGCAATGTCAGAAAAGAATGAGGAACAGACAAAAACATTTGAAAATAGGATTTTGGCAACCACAGATTGTGCCAGAGGAGTTTTAACTACAAACTATGTGAAATGTATAAAGAGCCATCAGTAATCTGGTTTATGATGCTTAAGTGGGCAGGACATATTACCTGTATGCAGAAGAGCAAACGAGAAAGACACTCATCACAAGTGAATTAAAGAAATAAAAACGAGTTCTAGAATGAGGTCTCTAGTGTTTGACAAAATGGTCTGTACATATTAGTTGAGATCAAGTGACAAGAGACATTAAGGCTGGACATGGGTAATGACAGCAATCGACTGGCTGACCAGCTGAATAAAGGAAAAAGATTTCAATATCTATATCTTCATTTAACTTCATCCTTAAAAGTGCAGTTACACTACTGAGAGATGGAGAAGAATGGAAAAAGTGAATGGGGAAGTTGAACAAATGGATGGATAAAGCTGTATTCCAGACTGCTAAGACCACAAATATTGCAATATTATACAGGCTGACAGCTATAGTGACAAATCATTGTAACGGGGCAAAAGTAGTAAAACCATATTTTAAAATCAACGTGTACTAAAAATTATTAATAAACACCCTATGGCTTAGTCGGTACCAGTTAATGGCAGGTACGGTTGGAATTGTAACAAAGGACGAAGGGGTCATTGGAGATGTGCGTAGTTTGAGACGCAAAATTCCCCACGTGTTAGTAATGTGAACAACTTTACGACTTCCGTATTCTGGAATGTTCGATTCGATCAGCCAATGAGAAGGGAGTATGAAGGAAAGATCCGGTTGGTGACCACGAGGCGAAGTAAGGAAGAGCGTCCCCAAGCAGTTAAGCAGGCGGTAGTTCAGCACAACTCATCTGACAGAGCAGTAGTGATTTTCAACGTAGCCTCGGGCGGGTTTCTGGTAAGCCGAAAATATTAAAATAGGCCTACCAAAAAGTATTTAAAATGCATCCGTGAACAGTGATTCAACAATAGTGACGTTTTCGTAAAATGTGAAGTGTGGAATAAAAGGAATTAGGCAACACAGTGCGCAGTCGTTGGAACCACGTCCAGTTAAGTACAGTAGTAAACCAACTATTTCAGCAAAAAGGAAAGGAAAGTAAATAAATAAATATTACAAGAGCTCAGTAATGGGGGATGAGAAATATATATAAATATGTAAAAAGAGTGAGAGTGTGTGTGTCACAAAAGTACTGGTTAGCCCATTTAGATATTTACTAAGAGAAGTTTGTATTTGGTAATTTTGATGTTATTAAGGAAGTAAGACTTACAATTTTTTGAATCTAATGAAGTTATGAATTAATGAAGAAGTAATGACTTTAATTCTTGAAATAAATAATATAGTATTTGATTTATTATAAACATGTGTTAGCAAAATTATATCGCCGTAACCATTTCCTGGTCTCTGTGTAATCAAACTCGTATAATGAACTTGTGAGAATCTTCTGAAATAAGGGATAATAAATTATCCAAATTATCTATGGGTAAAGTATAAGAAAAGTTTTCCATATTTCTCTTTAAAAATATAGGTGGCGGCCTTGTGTAATTTGGATCTTCTGATTGGGTTTTTTAAGGTAAGTGCGAAGCGAAAAGACATCATAAATTAGTCAGAGTCAGGGTAAGTACAAATTTTGTAAATTTACAAAGCTTTTATTACTTTACATCATGGCTATTTCCATTCACTTTTATTATGTAAAGATTTCAGATGGCCTGATATGCACTCATAAAAGTGATGAACAAACAGTTCTTCACAATCTGTTTATCTAATTATTTCCTTTATCAGAAGGAAATAATAAACATTTAAATGAAGGAAGAGAGCTACAGGTTGAAGAAAGCGGTGTTTTTCAATCAGAATACATACTATTGGAAACAAGAGAATGCAACAGTTTCCAGAGAAAGTTGGTTGAGATTATGGTTTAGATAAGACTTTTGGGCAAGATGGAAAATCGTCACAACAGAGTAAATATCAGTGGATAAGATAAGGGCAGTGTGTTCAATTGTTTTTATTTAGTACTATCTGATAATTGTTAACTCTAATCATAGTACTAACATCCTATTTTGGTGTTTCAAACAATGAAAATTGAAATGTGAATGTTTTAGCACCTATTTTTTTTCTATCTTGACTGTATAATTTACTTTGAACACAGCACAGGTTGCACGACTTACTGTTCAGTGGGAATAGCTGATGTAACGGGGCAAAAGAAAGGGGGTTTATAATTTAAAGAATTTCATGTTAACCATCTGTAGACAACCTTTGATGTAATCTTTTTATTCACCCAGAGTGTACTTTTGGTCACCGACTATAGCTCCATAACAGGTACAGTGAAGCACAAGACTGTTAATTGTCAGAAGGGTGCGTACGAGCGCATGTGTGTGTCACTTTTTGCGACAGAGAATTGACCACGAGGCTGCAAGGCGGAAATGCATTCAGTTACATCAGGACAATTAAGAAATTTGTCAACCAATTGCGAAGGAGTATGGACCTTTTTCCAGTTGAAAACTGTAGCCGGAGTACTGGCTAAGACGCTGTTCGCCATTTTTGAGACGCTAAACAGTCGGCAACCAACTTTCAGATTAGACAGACGTAGTGAAATAGTATCGGGCGGCCTAAGCAAGTAAATATGCTAGGTCTGCCTCGGAGTGGAGTGCAGATCTATAATGAAGTAATAAGAACGTTTGAAACACTCGGCTTCCAAACTCAGAGCCGCGCGGGTGTGTTAAACGTGTGGTTCCCGATATCAGTAAAACAGTGCTCGCGAGCAACTATCAAGTTGGCCGACTAAAATGTGATTTCATAAATGAGTATTAAACAGTTTTAAACATATGAGCGGAGACAAGACAACAGTGATAAATTTGAAAAACAGTTTCGGACGTTAAGTGAACAAAAAGGTGAATATACAGGAGTGACGCAACACCGGGGAGACAGGCTACGAGGATGAGTAACTTTTAAACACATTTATTTATTGTTAAATGACAAACCAATTAGCCAGCTATCTACTAAATTTTGGGAAGAGCTCTATTAATTAAAATGGGAACTAAAGGATGTGTGTGTGTGTGTGTGTGTGTGTGTGTGTGTGTGTGTGAAAATTACATAAAGAGAATAAGCGCTGGTTTACGTTAAGTAAATTTAAGGTATACCGAATAATTTGTAGTTTCAATATTTGTTTTTTCTCTTTTTAATATGTTAAATTGATAACTTCTTATAAAAGAACATAACAGTATGTTGTATCGTAATTAGATAGGAACACGTGGAGAAGAGGGTGAAGAATATTTTGTGTAAATGGAGAGTAAAACAATATAAATGATTTAAATATCGATTTATTTTTGAATCTGACAAATAAAACTAAATTCACTGAATACAAATCGACTCGAAGTATTTATTTCAGATAACCTAATTTCTGTTCTCCAAATAAATGCTTACACGGACTCTGGGCTAACCTTGGTGTATAAAAGGGTAAGTAAATAGTAAATGCAAAAAGAAAGTAAATAAAGAATGTTACAATGGCGCCGGAACAGGGACGTTTGCATAGAAAGTTATTTTATGTAAACGTGGGCCGGTTTTGGAGAACAGAAGGGTTGTTTTAGGTAGATAGATAAAAACTTTTAGTACATCTAAATAGACGCAGGTTATGTTATGCTTAAGTGATTGATAAAATAATTGAGAAGTGTAAGATTTTGTTGTTGTTGTTGTATATGTACGTCAGAGAATCATTTAACTGAAAATAAGTAAATTTATAAAAGATGGAAGAAAATAATGAAATTGAGATGAACGTAATTGATGTAACTGGGCATTAATAAATTAGCCGTTATGAGCGGGCTAGAGATTCATTCAACTCTGAATGTAGTTCAAAACAGTAAATTAAACGAGTCAGATACTGCAGATGACTCGGGAATTCAGTTAACCCCAACCTCAATTAGTCAAAATAAGAAATCTGATGACGATGATATGTTGAAACGTTTGTATAGTATGGTGTGTAGCAGTTTAAAAAAAAAAACAAGAAAGCAATTTTAGTGAACTAAGGGGTGATATTAACGAAATAAAGGGGGATATTAACGTAAAATTTGATGTACAGAATAATAAATTTGATGAACTCAAGATTGATATCAATGCCGTAAATGTTAGATGTGAAAGTAATTTTAAAGAGTTAGAACGGAAATAAAATGAAAAAGTGGGGAACAGAGATAGGCAAGTGTAATATAAATGAAAATAACGAAGTAACAGACGACAATGGTGTCAATACAGGTGAGAATAATGGTAATATGATGACGAAAAATAACGAAGAAGAAATTAACGAGGTAAGTAATAGTAATAACTATAAAAATGATAGTGAGATAGTGCTGAATATGAATAATAATAAAGATATAGCTGAAAATGGAGTATCCATGGGTGATACAGTAAGTAATATTAATGATAATGAAAGTGGAAAGTTATTTGGAGTGAGTGATGGCGTAGTAATTAGTGTTGATGAATTAGAGAAAGAGTGGAAAGAGAGTTTAAATGTAGAGTGTGAACAGGGGGCAAATTTTTCTGGGGTTAAATGTGGAGGAAAGACTTCACGAGTGGTTTATGAGGATAAGAGATCCTCACTAGGACATTTGGGTGACAATGGGTCAGCAAATGGTCCAACAAAGTGTTTTTGTGTATCTGGTAGGGTCAGATGGAGTTTAAATAATGTTGTATTGCCCTCTGAGTGGAGTGAGAAAGTGAAATGGGTTTGGGAAAGGGATTATAAAGAGAGTGAGAGAGTGATAGATATATTTAAGTTGAATGGAGGTTATAAAGAGTTAATAGAGAGAAAAAATAGGGAGAGAGTTAATTATATGAAAAATTTACCTTGTGTAGAAATGAGCACTGTAGTAGTAAACGAGGATTATATTGAAGTCTTGGATTTCGTTGTCCATGATGTGTCCGTTACTTAACTAAATACCACTATTACATTAACGACTCGGAACACTACGTTTTTTATAAGTAAAAGCATAAAGTTTTACCTTACAGCCTGAACCAGTTTTCTCCTTTAAAAGGCTTCTTCAGAGGCTGCCGCTGGTAGCGCTGTCCATCTTGTTGTGGGTGACGGAATCGAATTTCGAAAGATCGATGCATTTAATAAAATAAATGTACCACACACACAGCATCGATGCTGTGTGTGTGGGGAATCGAATTTCGAAAGATCGATGCATTTAATAAAATAAATGTACCACACACACAGCATCGATGCTGTGTGTGTGGTACATTTATTTTATTAAATGCATCGATCTTTCGAAATTCGATTCCGTCACCCACAACAAGACGGACAGCGCTACCAGCGGCAGCTGCTGAAGAAGCCTTTTAAAGGAGAAAACCAGTTCAGGCTGTAAGGTAAAACTTTATGCTTTTACTTATAAAAAACCTAGTGTTCCGAGTTGTTAATGTAATAGTGGTATTTGATTATATTGATGTTGATGATGATATACACTTACCTGTTGGGAGAATTAGCGTACTAGTAACAGCTGATTACTATGATGATGATAGTAGAAACTATTTAATTGTGACAAATGATAACAAAGGAGACTGAACCAAGCATACTGATGTAGACAGATTTTATGATAGAATAATGTGGAGTAATACAGGGGGGTTATTATTCCGGTGTAATGGAACAATTTGAGAAATGGAAGGGTTATTATATTTATGGTAATAATGTAATGTATTTAATTAAAAATGAATTGTGTATATGTAAGACAAGATTATTGTTTGATGATGGAGAGTAAAAAGTATTGTTCATGAACATTTAATTATGTGAGTGCAGTGGGTTTTTGAAATGGACTGAATTATGAAATGATTTGTGGTAAACAATAACAGATAATAATGTGGATTGTATATACTTTTGTGTTGTTGTTAAATGTGCTTGTGGAGTAAGGTTATGTTGTTGTAATGATAAGGTAACTTTAATAATTGACGGTTGGTCATTATGAATTTTGTTAAAGTAATTAAATCAATTTGATAATGGTTGAATTAATTTGAGGTGATTTAATTAATTTGAAACGTTGTATAGATGAATTTTGGTAATAAATTTGAAGGATTTTTCTGAGATTTAGATTTTATAATAAATAGTAAGCGATTAAACATAAAATGTGTTTAGGTATTGAGTTATATTGTTATTATAAGGTATCAGAAGATACATATGGTTATGTACGTTATATTTGTTGTGATAAATGTTTATATTTTTGAGTCTATGACAGTAATCATGTTTTTATTTGATTGAATGATTGACCATATTGTAAGTATGAATTTTATAATGAAATTGAAGTAAGGTAAAATGTTGTAATAATGAAATTAAGTGAGTTTCAAAGAATCTAAATTAGGTAATTAAATTAATTTGAGGTAGTTATGAATTTTCTAATACAATTTTCAATGATTAACTTAATGTAAAGGATTGTAAAAGATGGAGTTTGGGTGATGATTATTTCAATAAGGCATTGAGTCAGTCAGAGTCAATTTTAAATGGGTATTAGACAAAATAAGAATTTTTGAAATAAAAGTAATACAGAAACGGGTCAGTAGTAGGGACACAATAGCGAGAGTGAATGTAGAAAAAGCGAGAGTGATGAAAGTGGAGAGTAAATAGGTGAGAGCAGGGTACACATTTTGTAGTGAGGATGGAGGTGTGGTGGATGGAGGATGGTAGTGGGGAGTCCTCAACGCAAGGCGTTGTGGCGGGAGGTGAAAAGTTTAAAGAGGGTTGCGAGGTTACCTGGTAGTCCCAGGAACTAATAAGGGAATGAGTATAAGGGAAAGGAACACACATCCTATGTATAAAGAGGGTATCAGGTGCTTTGTTATAAAAGGAGAATGATTTAAGTAGAGTTAGATAAAGGGTTGGAGGGGGTTATTATTGAGAGATTGGTGTCACCCTATGCAAATCCGGTAATGGTTGTTAGAAGGAAGAATGTGAGTAAGGTTATATTTAAATGCCCATAGATAAAACAGATTATTATTCTTGAAAGGGAGTCACTCATTTATTGATAAATGAGAATATGAAATAAAAAATTTTCTGAGTAGAAATTATAATGTAACAGTTGGAAAATTTATTTAGAATGTCGAAATGAAAGTTGTATTATGTTTACATGTACTCTGTATAAGATTATATTGTTATGATAAGATATCAGCTGATACATGGTATTATGTGTATATTATATTTTGTGTAACCAATTTATAGTTGCAACTGATTTTATGATAATGATAAATGTTTATTTGAATCATTGTCAGAATGTAATTATGAATGTTTATATTGAAAATTAAATTCAGGTAAATTAAATTCATTTAAAAGATAGAAAAATGTGTAATAAATTTAAATAATTTATTTGTTGATTTAAAGTGGATAATAAATGGTAGACAAGTGAAATTAAATGACTGAAATGTTTAATAGAAATTCAGAGTTGAAGTCATAGTGTAGCGGGTCAATTTTTGGGTGTTTTTATTTTTACCGTATGGGGCGAGTACATTTTTATTTCTTTCATTTTTGTGCGGGCTTGTAAAAAGGAAGTTGTGAAAATTATTGGGTAACAAAATTCATTCCGTTATAATAGAACGCATGTGCAACGTATTTGTCCGTATAACAGACCAGTGTTGAGATACAGCGTTTGGAACAAAGGCGATGCGCAATTTCAGTGGTGTAACACGGCAGAGGAATTTGCACCTCCACCAAAATTCTAAGAACTCTGTACCTGTGTGTCAACGCTCAAGCGCAACTACACCCGCACGCGCTCAAAGGACGCTCTCGACTAAAAAACAAGATGGCTAGAGCGTAAAATTATTCATCGTCCCTTTGGCATCACTCAAACGTCCGGCCCACTTAAATGACGTCAGCCAATGCCTACAGAAGATCATATGCGACATTGACTCAAAAAACAACATGCATAGCATGGGCCGAAGCTTCGGCGACGAAGCCCAAGGCTGTGATTTCCATCAAAAAGTATGAGATCACGTTAGCTACACCTGCGACGTTTTCCTGCCCAGTTAGTCGTTGATCGTGTCGGCCGACACAGCGCCGAGTGCGCTCTGCTAACTCTTATCAGTTTTTTTTTGAAGCAACAGTGAAATAACAGTAACAAATTAGGTGACTGCGGTCAATTAAAGGTGTAGAACATATTCAGATATTTTTCGGACACTAAAAACAAGAAATCTAAAAGAACAATGGGTGCGCGCGAAAACCACGTTGCCGGCGGGTTTCATTATAACAAGAGTGTAAGGTCTGTGGGTTATTAAAATGGTCTGGGGTTTTTAAAATATTAAATTCTAGGTATGTGAGAGTGTGCGAAATTGCAGGCTGGGCTCTGTCTATATATTCGTATTAAATTGTGATCACTAAGGTAAGATGTTAGAATAAGTAGTATGTAGCAGAGGCTAACCGAACAAAGAAAACTGTAACTTAATCTGTAAAACCATGATCAAAAGTTTTTGAACAAAATTTAAATATGATTCTGATTAATTAAAAAATCGTAATTTCTCTTCAAAATGTGTCGAGTTAGTTATTTCGATAACCTTTAACACAGGTTTGCATCTGACGTACATGTGATCGAATTCTGGACCCGAATATAAGAAACTTTGCAGGTAGGTGGAAACTGTATTTTTGTATTATATATATTTAAAATGTATTTGAATATAACATTGGCGCCCGTGACAGGAACGAATTTAATAAATTAATTAAATTCAACATCTACAAAGATGCAAACGTGTGTTGTTAGGTTAGCGGAATAAAATAAAAAGTGCGTCATTCGCACAAAATTGGCTATATAGTAGATTACATATTGATTATAGTATATATACGCACAAGTATTATAAAAAAGTAAAAATGGCAGATAATAATGATATTAGTTTATCTGATAGTCAGGTAGTAAATCAAATAAGTAGCGACTCCGGAATTCAAACAACTGACAGTAGTCTTGAGGAGTCAAAAATAATACAGACAGTTGAGATTCATTCAACCCCTATTTTAGGAAATCAAAATAAGAAATCTGATAATGATACTATGTTAGCAAGATTGTATGATATGATGTACAATAGTTTAGAAAAACAAGACAGCATGTATAACGCTTTAGAAAAACAAGATAGTAATTTTAGAGAATTGAATGACAAATTTGATAGACAAAGTAGGGATATTAATGAGTTGAAACATGAGATACAAGAAATTAACAAACATTGTGAAAATACCAAAGTAGAATTTACCAATAGAGTTAACCAAGTAGAAACCAAGTTAGATGATTCAATGCAAAAGGTAGATGTTAAATTTAATGAAATAGACAGTCAGATAGATAGAGCTGAGAAGCAGATAAATGAAAACAATGAAATATTAATAAATTCAATGAATGAGTATAACAGTGATATAGAATCTAAAATTGTTAAATGTAATATTGAAACTGAATGTAAGTTGAGTAGCGTAGTAATGACAGTTGAAAAAATCAGTCAGAACTTTGATGAACACCAAAACAAGGTAGACTATAAAATAAATGAAATTGAAAACAATTATAAAACAGAAATACAAGCAGTAAATGAATCTATCGATGTAATATCAAAAAATAATGTACAGTCTGAATATAGTAATGACAAAAAATTATATTCTCTTGAACAAAATATTAGTAGTATGCGAGATGAATTAAGTTTAGTGAAAAATCAAAATGTAAACAATGTTACTGAGCGCATATTTATGACACGAGATACAAATAATGAAATAGAATTAGAAACTTTCACTTGTGATAATCGTAGAGTACACCCAATGCAATTTTTAAATAGGGTTAGGGAGTTTAATCGGTTTAATAGTAGTAGCTGGGAGGTTAAGTTGATGAAGATTATCAAATGTTTTAAAGGTAGTGCCGAGATATGGTCGGAAGTACACCATACCGAATGGGATAGTTTTGAGGATTTTGAGATAGCTTTTCGAAACAAATATTGGTCAGAAGAAGACCAAGAAATATTAAGGAGTAAAATAATGGGTAACGGGAATTTTGGTAGGATTAATAACCACCTAACCATATATGTGATGACCACATACAACGAAGCTAAATATCTAGAACCGCCGTTGCCTTTCCGATCATTTGTAAGACATATTAGCAAACACCTGCCCAGAGAAGTGCAAATTACGTTAATGACTAGAGAGATTACAAATATAAGCGAGTTAGAAAACATGTTAGATGTATTACAGAATATAGGGGAACGCGACATAGGGCGACGTTCAACCACACCAGTAGTACCACACCATAATAATAATAATAATTTCCATCATAACAGAGGTACACAGAATTTTCATAGAGGAGCGCGGGGAGGAAGTTTCGATAATAGGGGCAAGAGTTGGAGGTGTAGAACATGTGAAACCGACAATTATGCTAATCGAACAAATTGTTTCAGATGTCATCGGAACAGGGAGTGCGCCAGGAACGAGCGAGCAAACCTACCACCCAATCAACAGTCGAGAGGAGGAGAATTTCACAGAGGAGCGCCGAGAGGAGGAGGACAATATAACAGAGGGAGAGGGGGAAATCATCCAGCTGTGGCGGGTCCCTCCACGGAAAACTAGGGAGGACAATGGAGAAGCGGGCCGAACCATTGTCTACGGAAAACAGGAGGGTCCAAATAATCAACAGATACCATAATAACGTTATCAAGATGGACATGGCGAAGGAACTGTTAGAAGAAGAGGAGAACAAGATGATGGAACGCAGAGCAGGATTAACTGAGGTGACGATTAACCTTGAAGGTAAGAATTATAAAACTTTAATTGATACCGGTAGCGAGATCTCAGTAATTTCTGAAAATATCATGGGTGAATTAAAAGTTAAACAAGAATATACCGTCATTACCAGTTGCAGGAGTTACTGTAGTGGGGGTAACTGGGGTGAGAAGTAAGAGAATAACCAGACAAGTACAATTAAATATTCTCATAAATGAAGTTGAATTTGAAAACACTTTCCTAGTAGTTAAAGGGTTGAGTTTAGATGTAATCTTGGGAAATGATTTTTTGGAAAGAAACGGAGCAGTCATAGATTTCAATAAACAAATAGTAAAATTTGAGAAGGGGAATAAACCAGTCAGAATAGAGTTTAAGAAAGTAGTAAATGAAGCTAAAGTCACGGGAATAAAAATGTTACATAAGCAGATAAGCGATAGAGAGATAGAGACCAGAATAAATATATGTCTTGAGAGTGATAGCCTAGAGAATGAGGAGGGAGAGATGCATGAGCGTAATGAGAGTGTGTGGGCAAATAGAGCCGATAAATTTTTCAATGAAAATACAATTGTAGGAAATACTCAACAACAGGAGCTGTGGGCAGTTGTCGAGCGGTACAGAGAGGTGTTTGATGAATCACCAGGGAAGGCGAAGGACTACATCTGCGAGCTGAAAGTTCGGGACCACGCACCATACATGCAGAGGAGCTACCCAGTGCTGTTTTCGAAGAGGAGGGCGGTACAGGAGGAATTAGACCGGATGATGCAAGGAGGCATAATTGAACGCTCAGTATCACCCTATTCAAACCCTTTGGTGGTAGTGATAAAGAAGGATGGCAAGGTAAGGTTATGTTTAGATGCTAGGAAAATTAATCAAATTATTATACCTGACAGGGAATCTCCAGAACCCATAAACGAAATTTTACAAAAGTTTAGCGGAGTCAAATACATGACGTCCTTAGACCTGACCGCTGGATACTGGCAGGTGCCATTAGCAACAGAGAGCAGGAAATACACAGCTTTTCTTTTTAACGGTAAGAATTACCAGTTTAAACGCTTACCTTTTGGATTAAACACCAGTGTTGCCAGTTTTATCAAATGTTTAGATAATATTTTACAACCTAAGGATTTAGATTTTTTAACTGTATATGTCGATGATATCTTGATAGCCTCTAGAACGTTCACTGAACATTTAGAACACATAGAATATGTATTAGATAAGCTACAAAGAGGGGGTTTAACAGTGAATTGGGACAAGTCTAAGTTTCTGCAGACAGAAATACACTTTTTAGGATTTATTATTACACAGGAGGGGATATTAGCCAACCCTGACAAAGTCGAAGCCATAATGCGATTCCCTGAACCTAAAAACATTAAGCAACTACAGAGTTTTTTAGGCCTATGCAATTTTTACAGGAAATTCCAGGAGAACTACGCACAAACTACATCCAAACTGAGTGTTGTCCTGCAGAAGAATAAACAGTGGAGATGGGGCGATACGGAACGAGCTGCGTTTAATGAAATTAAGAGAAAGTTCAGTCACATGATCATGATGAATCATCCCGATTTTAATAAGATTTTTTATTTGCAGACCGACGCCAGCAATGTAGCGCTAGGTGCCGAGTTATACCAGGAGAGCTGCGACAAGGAACACTTAACGATCGCCTTCGCCAGTAGATCGTTGTTATCGGCGGAAAAGAATTACACGACAACTGAGAAGGAACTACTAAGTATTGTGTTCGCCGTGGGTAAATTCCGCACGTACATCCTAGGGAATACCACAATCATCCGGACGGACCACAAGGCACTGTCATTTCTGAATTCATGTAAGCTAACGCACAGCCGACTAACCAGGTGGGTATTAGCCTTACAGGAATATAACTTTTCATGGGAGTACATAAAGGGGTCAGATAATAAGGTACCAGATACACTTTCTAGAATAGATGTTATAGACAATAAAACTGGTAGGGACCTTAAAGAAATAGAAATTTTTAGACTAACTAGGGAAGATAGAATTTTTGGTGAGGAATTAAGTGACATTAAAAACTTGCAAAGATCTGATAGCAAATTGGGTAAAATAATTGTTAGTTCAGAAACAGATGGAGAGGGATCTGAATATAATGAGCGATTTCAAATATATCAGGGTATTTTGTTTAAAAAAGTAGATGGCGGGGAGCGTGATTGGAGGTTAATTATACCTGATGGGTTAATAGATAGAATTGTTTGGGATTGTCATATAAGGTATGGTCATTTTGGTGCGAGGAAGTGTGCGAATGTTTTGAAAGAGTCATGTATATTTAAGAATATGGAGAGGAGAGTGAGAAAAGTGTTGAGAGTGTGTGATTTATGTCAAAAATCGAAAGTAGTGAATTATAGAGTGGAAGGAGAGATGAATTATATAAAAGTAGATAAGCCTTTTGATCTAGTTGCGGTTGACTTATATGGACCATTACCCAGAGGTAGAGGAGGTGTGTTATATGTATTTGTAGTTTTAGACACTTTTTCAAAATTTGTAAAGTTATATAGCATTAAGAGAGCGACGAGTAAAGTACTTAGCGAGAAGATAGTCAAAGATTATATGCTAAATGTGGGAAAACCGAAAATTGTATTATCTGATCATGGTCCACAGTTTATAAGCGGCAAGTGGCGGCAGACGCTTGGATGGGAAGGCATCATACCCAAGCATACGGCAGTGTACCATCCTCAGTCGAATCAAGCAGAACGGGTGATGAGAGAGATTGGCAGGATATTCCGGGCGTACTGTCACGCCAAACACACAGAATGGCCATCCTACGTGAAAAAAGTAGAGGAGTGGCTGAATTGTACCACCCATGAGTCCACGGGATTTACGCCGCATGAGTTGATCAGGGGAACAAGGCCGCCCAGGATATTAGAACAACTTTTCACATACCCACCTGAAGGTCAAATTTCGGACAGAAACATGAAAATTAGATTGGCGAACGAGAATTTACTTACTAGAGGAGAGCGACGAAAACAGAAACATGATGCTAAGGGGAAATGGACCAAATATGAGGTAGGTCAGTTAGTGTTAGTAAAAAGACATGATTTGTCCAGTGCTCAAGATAGGGAAATAAAGAAGTTTTTCTTGTTATATGAAGGACCTTATGAAATTGTTGAAATAAAAATGCAGAATGCGTATGTGCTGAGGAACCCAGCGACACGGGAAATAGTAGGTACTCAAAATGCGACGAATTTAAAGTTATATAGGTCACTTTAATTGTTATGTTTATAAATAAGTTTCTCAAACATTATTGTATGTTTTCAGAAGGGATCCCCCCCATTTTCGGGCGGCCACGATCTTACCAGTCCTGGCCGTGGAATTCGGAAATCGGAGGCGGGCCATGGTTGGCAGGATCTTCCTTCGGGCAGTGAAAACAACAATGGTCCGGCTCCACCAAAATTGGTATAAAATAGAAATTCAACCACCCATATTTGAACGGGGTGGGGGACCCCAGACAGGTACGTGACTCGACTTAAATTTTTTTTATACACTCTAGGTGCAACAATATCGGTGTACCTGTCACGTGCCTGCACTGCCTTAGAGTGTTGTAAATAAAGGAGGCTACACCTAAATACAAGGCAGTGCATGCAAATTCTAGATATTTCAGTGTCACTGGCAAGTCCAAAATGAACCATTGGCATTAGTTTGCTTAAACCCGAAATGAAGAGTTTTGCTGAGAGGCAGAGTTGATGAAAATACAGACGGTGGGTATGGAGAAATGAGAGTTAGAGAGAGAAAAGTAGGAAGTAAAGGGGGGAGTAGTTTCACAAAGCAGATCTGTATTTTCATCAAAACTGTGCCTCATAGCAGAACACCCCCGTTTCAGGTGAGTCCATAATCGCCGATTTAGTTAAAAAAAAAAAAAAAAAAAAAAAAAAAAATATATATATACCAAAATAATTTTGGATGTGTATTATTTCAAATGTAAATAAATTTTAAAATTAAGCGACCAAACATAATTGTCAAGTTTTAGTATCCGTGAGTATGGGAACGTTTAAAAAAAAAAAAAAAAAAAAAAAAAAAAAAAAAAAAAGTGTAACAAAATAAAAACTTGGTATCAATACAAGAAGTGGGGATAATTTAGGGGGGTAGTTTGGTGCTCAATGAAGTGATAATGACAATGGGGTGTTGAACTGCATTGGTAGAAAGATTAAGTTCATGTATTAAGTAATTAGTTAGTTATTAAGTGGCTATTGTGGGGGTGGCCTGTGCTCTCACAAGTAGCGAAAAGGGTTGGGGGTAGCAGTGAGTGTTACCTCCATCGGAGGCCGAGCTGGCGATAAATGTGCGGCACACCTTATCCGTGTAAAATAAAAATTTTACACACAATACTAAATGACAGTGTCGCACATAATAATATTGATGTGAAACAGGCAGTGAAATTAAAGTTAGATTTCCTCGACTTTTCGGGCGGTTACTGTCTTACCAGCACTAACCGTGGTTTTGGCTAGCGGCCAGCTATGGTCATACCAAGTCCCTTGACCATAGCTGACTTGAAATTGGTATAAGTTTGAAATTCAATGGGGGGACATTAGAGGAAATCTCCGGTACTATGGAACAGCGGCTGCCACTCTGTTCGAGGAGGAACAGCAAGACCGGTGGCAGATCCGTTTTAAGGGTGCATGATTATAGAACAAGAACATGATGATGTTCACTAACTTTAAAACTTAACAGCGGAAGCAGAGACACGGAGAGGTAAAAACCTGCTCCAAAATATACAGTCTCTGTGGAAGCGAATGGGCGCCACAGTCCAACATAATCTGAAATAGTGTGTGTGGCTGGGAGGTGACGCAAAGGAGTCACGAATTTAAAGTGTATGACAAAAGTTTTTGCTTATTCAAAGTTTAATTCAAATAAAACTGCTTGTGCTCTGTTCAGATACTAGCTGCTTAGATATTTAAAAATAAGGTGTTCATTATGCGTTTTTAAATGTAGTGTTTACTTGTTGTAGGTTAGATAAGCATTGATAAGAATATGTAATTTTGTTATGTGTGTATTTTGCTTTTAAGCCAATAAGTAAATCGTCTGGCAGGCTAACGTAAATAAGCAGAATCAGAGAAATGGGAAACAATGAGGTGAGAAGGGAGAATAAATAAAAATAAAGATGTATATTTCATATAATTTGTTCAATCATTAGATGTGTTTTTATTATGTTAGGATATCAGCTGATCAACAATACCATGTCACTGGTATATTGGTTTGTAAATGTTACAAGTAATTAATGTTTAGTGTACTACAGATATTTTGAAGTAAAGATAGAAAGAATATGAGAAATAAAATAACAATAATTTATGCAAATTAATAAAAGAGAATTCATGGGTGATAAATGTTTTATGGGACACGTAGACCTGTCCAAATTGAATTAAAAGTTGAATTTGAAATGATGGAGATGAATATGAGGTAATGTTGTTTTTGAGTTAATGTAATGTAACAGAGTTGGTGAAGTATTAATGTTGACTCAGTGGTAAGGGAGACTTTATGTAGATTTTGAGTGATATATTGTTGTTTTTATAGTTAATGAGGTTATTTTGTGTAGTTGTAGTAAGGTAATGAGATTGAGATTTTTGGGGATGGCAATTTTGTATTAGAGGATAGTGTAATGTAGGAGTCCGCAACAAGGGTTGGGACGGGATAGGGATAGATTTTAGTGGGGAAGGGGCCGCCTTAGGTAGAATCCGGGCCGCCAGATAAGGGAATTGAGTTTTTTGGGGGCGGGGAAACACGTATCCTATACAAAGGGTTAGAGAGTATTTTATATGTAGAGAAGGTGGCGAATTGTGTTAAATGATAAGTTGGGGTTTAGAGTGTCTTGGTTAGTAGATATTTTGGTAGAGATGGGTGTCATGATAATTGAAATTGATTAATATTAGAGTCAGAGGGAGAAAGTTCATATATGTATAGAAATCTAATACAGAAAAACGAGAATAAATAATTTACATCACCTTCAGTAAATGAAGAGTAGGATTGTTAAGCAAAAAGAGAGATTCATGATAAAGAATATACAATTGTTTATTTTTTTTTAACCAGTGACAGAATTTTGATTAAAATTTGAAAATAATGTAAAGTCAGGAATTGTTTATTTTAAATAATTTAAATGTCAACTTGACTATTATATTAATATTTTGTTTATTTTAAATGTTGTATTTTATTATGTTTTGTATTTCAAGTTAGGATATTGCGAATGTTCAGTGTGTTTTCAGAACTTATATATAACATATGTAGGTCAAGGGTTTTGGACTTGACCTAGTTACGATCAGCTGATGAGGTCATACACCTACTAAGCTTGTAGAGTAGGAATCCAATTTTAATTTGTTTGTTTAATTAAGTCAAACCAATATTTGAATAATTTTAATAAATATGTTATTTAATAAATAAATTTAATAAAAATTTTTAATAAATAAATTTAAATTTTTTTTGAATTTTAAAATTTTTGAAAATTTTAATTTTTTGAAAAAAAAAAAACTTGATTTTTCGCCTGCCAGCGAATTAATATTTTAGATGATGATTCTTTTATTATGTGTGTATTAACCATGTTTCTTTTATTGTATTGCATTATATTGGTAGACTATAAGTGATTCTCCTGTTAGAATAAGGATGTGTTTATATTATTAGAAATGTCTAGGTTAAGTCATTTGAAACAAAAATTAGAAAAAAGAGGAAGAGAATTTTTTGATAAAAGATTATTTTTTTGAATTTTGAATTTTTTTTAAATTTTTAATAAATTTTAAGAGAAATTTTTATTTTTAATGTGTTAGGGTATCATGTAACGTGAGTGTGTGTGAGCCCAGTGTCTGCTGAAGGCAGCCCAGCTTGCAAAAAGGGGAAACATATCGGCGGAGGAGCTGGGATAATTTTAGCCAGGGATTGAGGATTTTTGGGGGTAGCATGTTAAAAGGCGAGGCGCGCTGTGGTGCGAATCTGTTCGACTTCTCGGTGTTGGGATCTCTAACGGAGAAGTCCAGTGATCTCGTTCAGATGAGTCCATAGTCGCTGAGCCAGGGGGGTCGTGTACCCGTGAGAGTAAGAACCAGGGGGTTGTTGGCACCAGTTCCTCACCGGTCCTCTTCGGGGTTATCGATGAGATTTCTTCTGTCATGAACAGCAGAATTCTCATCGAGGGGGTATTGTAGCGGGTCAATTTTTGGGTGTTTTTATTTTTACCGTATGGGGCGAGTACATTTTTATTTCTTTCATTTTTGTGCGGGCTTGTAAAAAGGAAGTTGTGAAAATTATTGGGTAACAAAATTCATTCCGTTATAATAGAACGCATGTGCAACGTATTTGTCCGTATAACAGATCAGTGTTGAGATACAGCGTTTGGAACAAAGGCGATGCGCAATTTCAGTGGTGTAACACGGCAGAGGAATTTGCACCTCCACCAAAATTCTAAGAACTCTGTACCTGTGTGTCAACGCTCAAGCGCAACTACACCCGCACGCGCTCAAAGGACGCTCTCGACTAAAAAACAAGATGGCTAGAGCGTAAAATTATTCATCGTCCCTTTGGCATCACTCAAACGTCCGGCCCACTTAAATGACGTCAGCCAATGCCTACAGAAGATCATATGCGACATTGACTCAAAAAACAACATGCATAGCATGGGCCGAAGCTTCGGCGACGAAGCCCAAGGCTGTGATTTCCATCAAAAAGTATGAGATCACGTTAGCTACACCTGCGACGTTTTCCTGCCCAGTTAGTCGTTGATCGTGTCGGCCGACACAGCGCCGAGTGCGCTCTGCTAACTCTTATCAGTTTTTTTTTGAAGCAACAGTGAAATAACAGTAACAAATTAGGTGACTGCGGTCAATTAAAGGTGTAGAACATATTCAGATATTTTTCGGACACTAAAAACAAGAAATCTAAAAGAACAATGGGTGCGCGCGAAAACCACGTTGCCGGCGGGTTTCATTATAACAAGAGTGTAAGGTCTGTGGGTTATTAAAATGGTCTGGGGTTTTTAAAATATTAAATTCTAGGTATGTGAGAGTGTGCGAAATTGCAGGCTGGGCTCTGTCTATATATTCGTATTAAATTGTGATCACTAAGGTAAGATGTTAGAATAAGTAGTATGTAGCAGAGGCTAACCGAACAAAGAAAACTGTAACTTAATCTGTAAAACCATGATCAAAAGTTTTTGAACAAAATTTAAATATGATTCTGATTAATTAAAAAATCGTAATTTCTCTTCAAAATGTGTCGAGTTAGTTATTTCGATAACCTTTAACACAGGTTTGCATCTGACGTACATGTGATCGAATTCTGGACCCGAATATAAGAAACTTTGCAGGTAGGTGGAAACTGTATTTTTGTATTATATATATTTAAAAAGTATTTGAATATAACAATAGTATAACCATTGAATACTAAGGTGGTAATGTTTTGTTTGTAATTTTTATGCAAATTCAAAGGCGAAAGATTTATTTCAATGTAATAATGGTAATGTTTATTTGGAATGTTTATTATGTTGTATCATGTTTATTGGGGACACATAAAGTGTTGAATTGAGTATTAAGTAATTGTGTATAAATGTAGAACAAATGTATTTGTATATTAACAAGTTAAATAGAAACCAGTACTTTGCTAAAGACAAACCAGTACGACTAAGGGGAACCAAATCAGTTGAGGATATGGTATAGTGAAAGGCCAGTTATTGATGTTTTTATGAATTGTTTCAGAGTCTGGTGATACAGTGGCCGCAGTCACTGAACTAGGGGGGTAAGTTACCCATGATTTTAATAAGGATTTATGGGGGGTTAGTAGCGCCATATCCTAGCTGGTCCTCTTAGGTTTTTTTATGCAATGAGAGTTTTTATGTTTTGACAGAAAACCTCTCATTGGGGGGGGGGGGGTATTGTAACGGGGCAAAAGAAAGGGGGTTTATAATTTAAAGAATTTCATGTTAACCATCTGTAGACAACCTTTGAGGTAATCTTTTTATTCACCCAGAGTGTACTTTTGGTCACCAACTATAACTCCGTAACAGGTACGGTAAAGCACAGGAATGTTAATTGTCAGAAGGGTGCGTATTTGTGCATACGAGCGCACGTGTGTGTCACTTTTTGTGACGGAGAATTGACCATGAGGCTGCAAGGTGGAAATGCATTCAGTTATGTCAGGACAATTAAGAAATTTGTCAACCAATTGCGAAGGAGTATGGACCTTTTTCTGGTTGAAAACCGTAGCCGGAGTATTGGCTAAGACGCTGTTCGCCATTTTTGAGATGCTAAACAGTCGTCAACCAATTTTCAGATTAGACAGACATAGTGAAATAGTATCGGGCGGCCTAAGCGTGTAAATACGCTAGGTCTGCCTTGGAGTGGAGTGCAGAATCTATAACGAAGTATTAAGAACATTTGAAACACTCGGCGTCCAAATTCAGAGCCACGCGGGTGTGTTAACGCACAGTTCCCTAAAACAGCGTGCGAGCAACTATCAAGTCGGCCGACAAATAAAGAGTGAGTTAATGTAAAACAGCAATAAAAATGTGAATAAAAGTAATACACATCACAGTTTAAGTTTAGAACAGTTTTCATCAATATTTCGGACGTTAACCGGACAAAAAAGTGAATGTATGGTAGTGATGCAACGCCGGAGAGACAGGCTACGAGGATGAGTACCTCTTAACCACATTTATAACTTTTAAATGACAGTCCAGTTAGCTAGCTATCTATTAAATTTTGAAAGAGCTCTATTAATTAAAATGGGAATTTAAAGAAATAGTGTGTGTGTGGGTGAAAATTATATGAAGAATAAGCACTGGTTTACGTTAAGTAAATTTAAGGTATACCGAATAATTTGTAGTTTCAATATTTCTTTTTTAATATGTTGAATTGATAACTTCTTATAAAAAAAAAAAACATAAAAATATGTTGTATCATAATTAGATAGGAACACGTGGAGAAGAGGGTGAAGAATATTTTGTGTAAATGGAGAGTAAAACAATATATGTGATGTAAATATCGATTTATTTCAGATAGCCTAATTTCTGTTCTCCAAATAAACGCTTACACGAACTCTGGGCTAACCTTGGTGTATAAAATGGTAAGTAAATAGTAAATGAAAAAAGAAAGTAATAAAGAATGTTACACTGAAAATCCAACAACTCCTACGCCCAGAGTATTTGTTGCTTTAGCTAACTGTAGCAGCGAATTGTGTGATATCATCAAATTGCTGTGCCTGCTTGACGTCAATTTTGAACCCAGAGGTAACAGCTGACTTAGTGATTGTGATATGCTCCCTAGATCTGTTAAACTGAAAACAAAAGATAAACACGTTAATTTACACATTTTTTATGATATGAACAAAATTTTATAAACTGTATTTTTATGACTACAAGAGATATACAGTCTTAATACGAAAATGGATATTTACTCTTTTAACACACACACACACACACACACACACACACACACACACACACACACACACACACACACACACACACACACACACACACACACACACACACACACACACACACACCTTATTTTTATATTGTGTTCTGTGGTGTTCTGCATTACCTCCCAGTGTACAAAAGCCATTGCAAAAAGTGAAGAAATTTTGGCATTATCAAAAAAAGAGCACACCAAAACTGCCCACATGTGATGATATTGGTTCAAGTGGCTTTTCACTACAAGAACACATCTGATCAAAGATCAATCAACAACAGTGAAAGAAACAATAGGAGCAGTATATTAACAATAGAGTAGTGGTTCTCAACCGGTGGTATGCATATCACTAATGGTACACAGACGGATCCAAGGTGGTATGCAAGAAGACCTAGCTAATAGAAAAGTATTTACTTAAAAATAAATAATTAAAATTTTATATTCAAAACAACAATAAATTTTTACTGGACATGATTTAAAACTATTACCCTTATAAAAACACATCCTAAACACTTTGCGGTAATATTTAATTAGAATCTTACAGGATGTCTACTGAGTGTAATTTAAGGTAAAAATAACTAAATACTGTATAATTATTTTCCTACCGACTCGGAACAAAAAACTTTTTATGGGTAAAACGTAAAAGTTTTACCTTATAACCTGAACCGGTTTTCGCTTTTAAAAAGCTCCTTCAGAGGTTGCCCCTGGTAGCACTGTCCGTCTTGTTGTTGGCGACAGAATCGATTTTCGGAAGATCGATGTTGTGTGTGTGGGGTGTGATATGTTCGAATAATGTGTGTGATTTGAATTGTGTCTGTTCGTTTAGGATTTTTTTTTCCCAATTGTTCTAGTGTCTAGTTTTTGGCCTTTTGTGTGTACGTGTAGAATGTTCATGTTATTGTCGATGTTTTTGTATGTGTGGTTTGCTTCAACGAGGTGGTTTGCAAAGGTGGATTCTGTAGTGGAGTGGAGTGCCTTTGTGTGTTCAATGTATCTTTGTTTGAAGCTACGTCCTGTCTGGCCTATGTAGAATTTGTTGCAATCTGAGCAATTTAGTTTGTAAACACCAGGTAGATCGAATTTGTTTTGTGCTTTGTGTGTGTGCTCTGTTTTGTTAGTAGTTTTGTAAGCGATTATGTATCCTGCTTTTTTGAATTTGTGGGCTATTTTTTCAGTTTGTTTGTTGATGTATGTTAGTGTTATGAATTTGTTGTTTTAAAAATAACATCAATAGAACCTGACATGAACTCTCTGGTACAAAAAAGCAGCAACAAGTTTCACATTAATTATTTTCTTTTTAATATGTTGTTATTTTCAGTACTAACAAGAAAATCTGTAATGAAAGTAATCAACTGTCTTCTGAAAAACTTTATATACTTTATTTTAGCATAGAACCAACCGGAAATTAATTTTAAAATGAATTCCCCTTTTGTAATTCTATGATTTAGATTTAAATAATTATATATAACTAGGAATAATAAAATATACTATTCATGTTGTATCAAGGTTTTTATTGAGAAAACCCCAATAACCTTTCTTTAAGCACCGGTGGTACTCGAAATGAATGGGGAAGACCAAAGTGGTATGCGGGTCCAGAAAGGTTGGGAACCACTGCAATAGAGGATAATACTTTGTGGTTCTCAATGTACTAAAAAAAAAAAAAATAAGTTGCACCGCACATCAATTTATAATACATAAAAGATATTAATAAAAGTGTTTCATATTGAACATAATTCTTCAACAGAATACAGTTGTAAATTTCAGTATTCATTGTCTTAAGCATGTGCAGAAAATCATACCAAAAAGTCATACCGATGTTGATAGTTATCCCAGCGGCCATAGCAGAGATCAATACCACCAACAAACGCAATATTCTGATCGATTATAACAATTTTCTCATGGTGTGCCCAAAGGAAGACACCAGCCTTTGCATGATCAGGATGCCGCAGTACCTAGATATTGAAATAAACACAAGACACTTTGGTCTACTGAACTTTCATGGAAAACAAATTTTAAGGAAAATTACATAAACCCTATAAATATTATTTATATTATTTATTAAAATTTATAAATTTTTTTCATAAAAATTATAATTATCTTGTTGGTTCATCCTCTTCGTTCACTTTATAAAATATTATTACATATATAAACTTTCAACTATGAACTTACTTTCTTTATCACTTCCCCAAACGTTTCGAGGTGATGTGCCTCTTTCTCAGTGGGAGTAACCCACTCGAAACGTTTGGGGAAGTGATAAAGAAAGTAAGTTCATAGTTGAAAGTTTATATATATAATAATATTTCATAAAAATTACAGAACCCAATAAATAAAATTATTTGACACGATACACTTTCTAGCAACATGTATATAAAAAAAATTCTGAAATTTTATTTTAAATCTATCATAATTTCAGCAATGTAAACATACTGCACAAAATATTCTTGAAACTGATAGTGTTTACTTAATAATAATTACTGGAAAGTTGATCATGTCAATCACAAGTGAAAGATATTAAATTTATGCATCTTTATCCTAATTTGTCTTACCACTTATAAAATAATACATACCTTAATTAATTAATGTAATTATACAATTGTGTTACTTGGGTAATAACAAAAATAACAACAAAACAATAATAATAAAAACTACAGAAAACTATGTTCTTGAAAACTGTTAACAAGATACTCTCAAGTTAACTACAATGAAATGTATAAAGAAATGAGTCTATACGGGAAAATTAACTACATTAACTAGGGTTTAAATAGGCCTACATTTTGAAGTGTTATCGGTTAATTAGTTATTAAAAATGTCCCTATGAGGGCGTCAACTGCAGTGTTACTCAGTAATTGTTTATTAAAATGAATATGATTATATGTAATGTTTGGTCCAGGCAATCGTTCAGTGTACTTAGGCAGAGAACGGTGGGCAAATACAAATAATGTAGCATGACAGTTAATCCACTTAAATAGATTACCATATGATCATAAGTAAAAATCAATTACATGGAATATCAAGAAAATCCAAATGAGAACCAAATAAATATCAAAATAAAATACCACCATAACTTGAAAAAGTAAATATAAAGAAAAAACTCTGCAACAAAAATAAATGTACAGCAAAATAAAACCCCAAAAAACTAAAATAAAATAAGAAGAATACCCAGGTAGGATAGGAGTAGGTAAGGAAGATACCCAGAACAAATCAACAGACAAAATAACGATATAATAATGAAGAAACCGAGAACGAAAAAGGAAGATACTCAGTCAAATAAAAATAATAATAACGAAATGGTACTCAAGAAACCAAGAATGAAGAAGGACGATATCCAGAACAAACAAACATACCTAATGAACAGGGACAAGTTTAAAGATAACAGATAGTAGAGGGAGAAGAATACGACTAATATCCAAAAGAAACCCAGTAGGGAGAAACCAAAAACCCCAAAAGAAATTAAATGTCACTATTGAAAGTATAACACCCCAAAAAACCAGAAACTCATGTAAAATAAATGAAAACAAAAGTGTTTAAAGTGCTAAGTAAAAGTGCACCCAAGAAAGTTATTGTATAATTAATAAAGACAAATCTTAACAGTCCCCCCATGATTAAACATCTTGGTAAATAAAACTATAAAACTGACTAGTGATAGTATCAAGAAATAACAGGGGCCAAGTGCAAGTTATTATATTGTAATAAATAAACTTTGAGAAAGTACATTAAATACTGTACCTTTAAATAACTTTAAAAGTTTTAATTTAAGACCATGAGTGCTATTTAATAAAATAGTATGGTGAAAGAGCAAGGACTAATATTTCTACACTTAACACTTAACTAAAAATGAACTTTTTTCATGTGAAAACTTACTATTTTATTGGATGCGTTTCGGCTTAGTATCCGCCTTCTTCAGCTTTGGTCTGTTACCAAAGCTGAAGAAGGCGGATACTAAGCCGAAACGCGTCCAATAAAATAGTAAGTTTTCACATGAAAAAAGTTCATTTTTAGTTAAGTGTTAGTGCTGTGAAAGAAGAAATGAATAATCAAGACAACTAATATTTCTAATAAAATGCCACTATTTATGTAATAACATTCAATGGAGTGAATAAGATAAATAGCTGGGAGTTAATCCATAAAGTGACAAGGGATACATCCCTAAAATTAAAGAAAAACAGATAAGACTGTACCCAAATAATTTTAAGTAAGTTTTAAAAAATAAAGGAACAGAGATGTTAGGCTCCAATTACCATAAATGAACTCTATGCCTAAGGTTTGGAAATAGAGAGTAGTTATTATAATTATAAAATGTTATTATGTTTAATAGTTTTAATCAGGAATGCAATGTCTGAATGTGGATACCATTCTTATATGATAAAATGTTTTTATGAGTTACTATGAATAATCAATACTAAAAGGTATGAATTTAAATACCACTTTTATTGTCAAATAATTGTTATGTATTAATTGTTTAATGTCAATACTAAATGTTATTATAGTAAAATAAGAAATTATTAATGAATATTATATTAGAATAGAAAGTCAGAAAAGTGTATAAACAAACTATATTATTAAAAACTTTGTATGTAACATCAGATAAAAAATAGGCCAAAGGGTAAATCTAAACTACATTATAATTGATAAATCCAGTCCAATAAACCAACTAAACTAATGAAATTTATGCAAGATAAACCCATCACAGTAATATAATGTAAATTATACTTTAAAAAGACATTGTCAGAAGATAGGTAAAATTATGATTAAAAATGCATAGCCTATGTATTAACTAAAATTTCAGAGGGGGAGTCATAGATTAATGAATTATATTTAAAAACAATAATCAATGGATAAAATTGCAAGAAATTAAAGAAAGATAAACAATTATATCAATCTGAGATTCAGTATAATCATAATTATAACAGATAAAATGGATAATATTTAGAGGAGAACAGGAAATAAAAATTTAAGCCTACTTTTCCAAAATGAAAGAAATATAGCAACTTTAATAAAAAACTTTGTAAAACTATATTATTTGATATCAAATTAAGCAAAATGAATTAAAGAAACCGATTATGTATTTAGTATTTCATAAAATTAAATAATAGCGAAAATATATTCAGTGATATAATGTACTTTTTAAAGATGTAGCGGAAGCCACAGTAAATTGAAACAATGTATTATGCATATTAAATTGGCTAAGAATTTCAGGAGACGAAGGAAATGAGAACAGTTAATTATTATACGTGGTAGAGTACACTTGAACGAGGTTTTGCTCCTATTAACCTATATAAGAAGCAGAAATGGCGTGCGGTATATAAAAACCTAGTATTCAGTGAAAATTTTTAACTTTTGAAATTTTGACTTTAAACGTTAGAATCAGTGAGCACAAACCATAACACGATTAAAATACAGTAAAACAGAACAATATAGGACTAAATTATTAAATTAACACCATCGCTATTAATTATTACTAACGAAACGAAAAGTGTTAATTACAACCTATTTAACCAAAGTGAAGTTAGACATTATCACACACATTTAGACAAAGTGAACTAAGAACACTAAACCAGGAACACTCAATTAACATCAGAACGAATATCCACAATTGCGAAGATGAGGAATCGGTGAAAAGGCATCACTTATTGCAAGAAATATTCGTCGAGGCAACTACGGTTATGCTACGCAGTCGGCAGGTGGCCATCTTTGTCTTCCCAGCATTCTATGCGAGTTTGACCAAATGAACATCGAGTCATCACTGGTTCGAATTTTATAATATATAAACATTCAATATTATTTAATAACCTTGTAATTTTTAATTTTAAGACTTTTAACTGTAAGTGTTATACTTTCATGGCCCTACCCTTCTCTGGTTATTTATAAAATAACCGTTAAAAGAACCAAATACTATATACCATATTCATGTAAATTTTTTATCGACCGGCCCTGAGAAACGAGTCGATACTGTTGTCAATAATCGATTAACCATTAATCTTTCAGATAATTGTTAATAAATTGTATAATTCTGCAAATTGGTTGAAATTTATTTATTAATATAATAAACATAATTAAAATTAAAGAAATTCAAGATCACGGACTATCCGAAAGGCAGTATTTACCCGAAATAAGGAGAATACTGAAGGAAGAAGACGAACCGTCTATCGACTAGTGCTGGAGATAACTATATTAACGCAGGAGTTATCCCAAAAAGTGATACAACAACATAAACAACCATAAAAGAATTAAAATTTTACATAATACAAATGCAATAATTATTTATTAAATACCTACAGCAAAAAACACAAAAACAAAAAATATTTTTCAGAAAACAAAATTTTAATAATTTTTTTATTATTAAATTTATATTACTATTATTATTTTGTAACAAAGAGTAACGTTACAAAATTGGCGAACCCAACAGTGGGGCTTAACGTAGACACAAGAATCGTTACAAAATTTGCGTCCAACTAAGGGGCTTCAATTAGTGATTGAAAGGATATTATAACTCGCCCAATTACTAATTCAAGCTTGGCAGTGGTTATCCAGCCAGAGAAACAGGAAAGATGCAATGTCGTGCCATATTGTAGCGGGGCATTTTGGGCCTACCTGAGGCAATATAACAAAATTTGTAATTTTTTTTATGATAGTAAATAACATTTGTTATGATAGGGAAAAACGTAGGTAAATTTGCTGTTTGGAGCGATCGCGACGGTGGCTGCACTGCTTGAGGCGTTGAATGCAGAATTATTTAATAATATTTTATATGAACAGATTCAATAACCGACAAACTGTGCCAAAGTCAGTTCAAGGACACAACACAACGGTAGACACCTTATGTAACCGCAAAAAACAAATTATATAACGGACGATCAGGCGATGTGTTGCGTCACCGCATTACATAACGAGGTGTGTCACCAGTTTCGTCAGACACTCAGCAAACAAAAGTAGTCTACTGGCGGAGTGATATAAACTTTAAAAACAATAAGAGTTGGTCGTACAGCAACAGCCGCTTCACAAATTAGCGCCTGTAGCTCTGCCCCAGTCTCATCTCATCACTCGCGCGAGTGACATGTAAAAGTTTCGAAACGTAAGTGCGGGCCCGCAAAACCTTCTAAAATGTGAATAATAGATTTCAAATATGATTTAACAATAGAAACTCATACTAAAAAGTGATTGACAGTTCGGAACTAATGATTTAAAAGTAAAAGTGCGCACGTAAAACAATGTGACGTCTTCTGGACTAATAATCGGATTCAAATTCAGCTAAGTAACCTGCAATAATATAAAGAAAACACAAATCTTCAACTATGGTTTAATATTCAAAATTTTAACACTTTCTAATTATGAGCTCTTAAAATCGGGGAATAGTTGTGTGTGTGTGTGTGTGTGTGTGTAAGCGCTGGTTTTCGTTATGTCGTAGTTGTAGAGAATTGTCTGTATTTATGTTATATCTTAGTTTGAAAACTGCTTAAGCAAAATGATCATTTTTACGAATACTTAAACATACTTAAATTACGAAAGTTAAAATGTATGAGGGAGAAAGAAATTTTGTATTTTGACCGAAAAATTTATAACTTAATGGTGTTTCTTTTTGAGAATCTAATAAAATAATATTGATCTGGATAGTTAAATGTGAATTAAATTAGTTATTGCAAATAAACCATTCTGATCTCCTGTTCGCCGAAAAGAACCCGAGGACCCAAAAATGGTAAGTACGTATATTTTTTATACGTAGTTGGCAACAAGATGGCACTCGAAGAATTCAGTAAATAAATAGTGAACAGTAACCTATTATCAGTAAATATAAATATCAATAAAACGAAATATTACATTTGGCTTCCGAACGTAGGGACCATTTATATAAATACATTTATATAAATTTAGGCCTACTTGGGAGAGCAGGATGGTTGTTGGAAATAACAGAAACATTTTTTTTTTATACGTAAAATAGACGTATAAATAAGGTTATGTCATGATTATATGTAGTACGAGTAAGTAGAATATTTTTTTTTTAGTATGTGTTACATATAAAAATATTTTGTAAAGAAATATATTTAAAAGATTTTAAGAAAATGGCAGATAATAATGATATCAGTTTATCTGATAGTCAGATAACAAATCAAATAAGTAGCGACTCCAGAATTCAAACAACTGACAGTAGTCTTGAGGAGTCAAAAATAATACAGGCAGTTGAGATTCATTCAACACCTATTTTAGGAACTCAAAATAAGAAACCTGATAATGATGCTATGTTAGCAAGATTGTATGATATGATGTACAATAGTGTAGAAAAACAAGATAGTAATTTCAGAGAATTAAATAACCAAATTAACGAAATAAAAAGTGATTCTGACGTTAAATTTAATATACAGAATGAGAAGTTCGATGTTCAAAAGAATAGTTTTGACAGTAAATTTGATGAATTAACAAACCAAATTAAAGAAATGAATATATGTTTTAAAAATAATAATGAAGCAATAGTAACTAGTTTGAATAAATTAGAACAGAGTGTTGAGAAATTTGAGAAGTTAGGTGACAATGTTTTAAGTATGACAAATAGTAAAAATGACGAAATAGTGGAAGATGTAGTATTGAATAGTGATGATATTAATTACAATTCTGAGAGTATAGTGGGGGTAAAGAATAATGGAGAGACAAATGATGAAAATATAATCCAAAATAGTACTAATGAAATTGCAGAATGTAGTGATTATGAGATGTTGAGATGTATTGATGAAGTAGAAAGAGAGTGGAAGAATAATGTTATAGTTGAATGGGGGCAGAGGGTAAATTTTCCCATTAAATTTTTTGAACCAAGGTGTTCACAAATGTTGTTGTTTTTGCAGGGTAAGAGACCCATATTAGTAGATGAAGTAAAGAGTATATTGATGCTGTATAATGTTGTACCCTCTGTCTGTAATAATTGTGAGAATGTGATGTGGTGTCATGAAGAGAGAGAGTTGTGTATTGAGAGAGAGATAGAATTGTATAGGTTAAAAAGAAATTATGATGAATTGAGAGAAAGAGTAGTGGGGGTGAATTATTTTGAGAATATTTTTATAAATGATAATGACTTACCTGATGAAAAAACAAATTACCTGGCGTTGAACGATGATACTGATGTAGACTGGACAATCATAACTTATGGTGACAAGATTTATAATGGTATAATGGATGAAATAGAGTTGATAGGTTATTATGATAGTAATAATTATAACAACTGGTATGTGGATAAAAATGATGTGTGTTATAAATATATTAGGTATTTATATGACGATGGTGGTTGAAATAAAAAATCAGTGAATAGACATTGTTGACTACTGTAAATTTTGGTAATGACCTTGCTGATTTGGACATATGAAGGGGGAAACAATGGAACAGTTATTGACTTATACTCTGTAAATATAATGTAGTGAATTCATTTGTATGTATTATGAAATGTTAGGTAAGTAATGTGTATATGTATTAGAAAATGTTGTGTTAATAATAATAATATTATTAATATTTTGCATTCTAATTAAATATTACAATAATTAAGAAGACAATAATTAATGATTGGTAGAATGTTGATAATAATTGAAATATGTTATTTTAATAGTCAATTAAATATTTAATTTTAATAATCAATCGAAGTAAATAATTTGAGATGTTTAGATATTGTGATTGAATGTTATGTGTTTGAATTTTATAAGGTAATTAAATTGTTTGATGAGATTCAATTTAATAATAATGAATAAATAAATAAATATTAAATGGTTTATTTTGTGGAATAACATAATGGTTAAAAATGAATGTTAATAATAAATTTGAAAATTTTGAGTAACCTAATTACAGCAAAGGATAAATAATGAAATGATGATAAATAAAAGAGTTAATAATAAAAATTTCAAATAATAATGTTTATAAATTTTTATATAAATTATTTAAAAGAGAATTGTTTGTTTAATTTTTTTTGCTAATAATCCGAGTTAATGTCTATTTGTGTATTATGTTATGTAATGTATTATACAAGATGTGTGTGGCTGGGAGGTTATCCAGATGGATAACGTATTAAAAATTTGTTGTATTTTAATAATGATGATGTGCTACTCAATAATTTTGTTTTGATTTGAAAAATAGATGCACTAAATACTTCCTATAATGTGTTTATTATGTCTTATTGTGTTAATTGTATTTAGTATGTTAGGAATAAGGATTAGAAAAATATGATAATATGTTTTCAATGTGTTTATAGATTTTAAAATGAAATGAAATAAAGGTGTGGTAGTTAAAATTTTCGATGGGTTTAAAAAGATAGAAATGGGTGATAGTAATTGTTTGAATAAAATGTTTGAGTCAGTCCAAGTTGAATTTTTGTGGGACATATAAATCTGTCCAAATTGAAGTCAAAGTTAAAGAAATAGTAGAGATGAAGTAATGTAATGTTGTTTTGAGTTAATGTAATGTTATAGAATTTTGAGAAGTATAAGTGGAGACACAGTAGAATTGGAGAATTTATGTAGAGTTTTGAGTGATATATTGTTGTTTATTTTGTTGATGTTATTTTGTTGTAGTTGTAGTAAGGTTAAGAGATTGAGATTTTGGGGATGGCAATTTTGTAGTAGGGGTAGTGTATTGTGGGAGTCCGCAACATAAGGGTTGGGACGGGATGTGGTATAGATTTAGTGGGAAGGGGTTGCCTTAGGTAGAATCCAGGAACCAGTGAATGAGAATTGAGCTTTTGGGGGGGGGGGAAACACTTATCCTATGTACAAAGGGTTAGAGAGTATTTTTTTTATATATTGAGAGAAGGTGGCGAATTGAGTTAAAATAATAAGTAGTTAGAGGTAGAGAAGGGTTAGTAGATTTTTGATAGAGGGGTGTCATACTAGTTAAAGATTTTGTAAGGGAGCGTTAGAGTAATAAAAGGGGTAAGATTATGAGTAAATGCTAAGTTGATAAAGTGAATTATAATGAATAACGTAGAATCACCCAAATTAATGAAAGGGAATAATAAATGAAATGATGTGTAAAACGAAGATTGATAAAAAAAAAAAAAAAAAATTTTTTTTGAGAAACGAATTAATAAAAGTTAAATTGAGATTAAAAGGTAATTTTGTGATTTTATATGCAAACTTAATGATGTAAAATGTGTAAAGTTTAAATACATGTTTATTTTAAGATGATAATAACAATGTGAATTATTAATGTACTATGTTTTCTTATGTTGTATTGTGTTTGTTAGTGTAAGAGAATTTTATGAAGTTAAATATTTTAAAACGCATTTTAAATTGGGGATGAGAGAAATGTAAAATGGTAATGGGGAATGTTTGTGAGTCAGTCGTCTGTTTATTTAAATTCTGATGGGAATCAGGGCAATGATTTTGAATTTTGGGATAAAATTAATAAGGGAAAGTAGATGGAATTTTAAGAGGGGTATCATATTGTTGGTAGATATTTTGCTATATATGTTAGAAATAAATAGAAAACAAAACCAGTGCTTCTTAGCGCAAACCAGCACCGCTAGGGGGAAACAGATCAGTTGGGGATATGGTGTTGTATAAGGCCACTATTTGATATTTGATTTGTTGTTTCAGTGTTTGATGATGCTGTGACGGCGGACCTGAGCTGGCCTGCGCGTCAGAGCAGGGGCATTGAGTATCTATCTGACTCTACGGTGTTGGGATCTCGAGAGAGAAGTCCAGTATTGTCATGCAGATGCGGTCACAGTCACCGGACCAAGGGTGAGTTGATATATTTTTTTTTTGTAAACCATAAAGGGGGTTGTGGCGACATATCCTGGCTGATCCCTCTAGCAAGTATGAATGTGTCAATGAGATTTTTTATGCTTCGGCATAAAATATCTCATTGAGGGGGTATTGTAGCGGGGCATTTTGGGCCTACCTGAGGCAATATAACAAAATTTGTAATTTTTTTTATGATAGTAAATAACATTTGTTATGATAGGGAAAAACGTAGGTAAATTTGCTGTTTGGAGCGATCGCGACGGTGGCTGCACTGCTTGAGGCGTTGAATGCAGAATTATTTAATAATATTTTATATGAACAGATTCAATAACCGACAAACTGTGCGAAAGTTGTAGCGGGTCAATTTTTGGGTGTTTTTGTTTTAACCGTTTGGGGCATTTATATATTTTTATTCATTTCGTTTTCGGTCGGGAGCTTTATAAAACATTGCGAAATAATTGTATTGTGCAACGTATTTGTCCGTACAACAGAACAGTGTTAAGAAACAGTTCGAAACAAAGCAGTAAGGCGCAGTTGTTGTTGAGGAATGCGGCGGAGCATCTGCACCTCCACAAAATTCTGAGAACTTTGTACCTGTGTGTGGCAGCGCACATACGCAACTGCTCAATCACGCTCAAAGGACGCTCTAACAAAAAACCAAGATGGCTAGAGAGAATAATATTTGTCGTTTTCTTCAAGATCCCCCGGAAGCACTGTTTTAAGTCCCACCCACTTTTATGACATTAGCCAGTGCCTAGTTGAAATCGTCTGCTATCGTCACTCCAACAACTACATGACTAGTATGAGTCGAAACTGGGACGACTAACTGGAAGGCAGTGATGTCCGTCGTCTTGACAAAAATGCTCCGGGAGTGGGGAACAGAGAGACGCCATATAGTCCACGAGGTACAGAGTTCACCTACAGACGCTGATCGTGTTGTGCGGGCCCGGTCGGATGAACTTCAAAAAATATGAACAATCAGTATAATACCGTTTTAACACCGACCGAGACCCAAGGAATTAATAGATAATAGACTTACTACATTGGTTAACTGAGGAAACGAAGTTATAAATAGACAAGTTAACGGGCAACGAATCGGGCGAACGGAATCCACGTGTTTGGCCAGAATCGCGACAGTGAGGTGTTACCGATACAAAAATGAATTTATAAAAAATGTTAAGGGGTTTGTTAATATTTTGTGTGTGTGTGTGTGTGTGTAAAAAATGCAGGCTGGGCAGTCTGAATGGTATAAAATAAGGTAAGCCGTAAATTGTAAGTCCGATTATAACAGAGTCACGTGTTGCACAACACCTGAATATGTATTTATTAAAAGTATGTTCTTAATTTCACTCAAGTAATCGTAAAACATTAAATGGAAATTCTCTTCTAAAATGAGTTGTGTCAGTACTTAGCATAACCCACAGACCATGTTTGTATCTAGGTACATGTGAACGAATCCTGGGCCCTGTAAGCTTTCGTAACGGTAAGTAACAAATTAATTGGAAATATAATAATAAATATATATGTGAGTGACGGTAAGTCACAATGGCGCCCGAACAGGGACGAATATAATTAATTATAATTAATTAATTGGATTCCGCATCGATATGGATACAAGCATGTTCTAGGTTAGCTTAGTAACCTAACGGTAGATTACAAAATTTAAATAATTACTGTATTTATTTTATTTAATTTAATTAATTATTCTATTTAAGCAATTTATATAATTTCATTTATATCAATAATATAAAATGTCAAATAACGAAACTGACGTAAATAAAATGGGTGTCGAAGTTTTCGACGACGCAAACGTTAGTAACTATGAAACACACTCGACTCCAAGTGTGAGTCAGAGTGAAGCAGAAATAAGTATAACAGATCAAAGTAAAATAAATGAAGATTCAGGGATTCAAATAACCCCGAAATTAGATAGGGAAAGTAGAATTGATAGTAAAGAAGTCGGCTTCACTGACGGAAATATAGCAGCGCAATCTACTCCGTCGACAACACGAACTAAAGGGTTGTCGATGGACGATCTGTTTAATCTAATGAAAACCATGTCTGAAAATATAAATAGCAATCATAAAAAGCAACAAATTGATATGAAAACCATGTCTGAAAATATAAATAGCAATTATAAAGAGCAACAAAGTGATTCCAATGTCAAGTTTCACGAGTTAAAGAACGAGATTCAAGAACTAAATAAATGTTTAGAAAGTACCCATGAGACAATAAGATCCAGTTTGAATAAATTAGAACAGAGTGTGGAGCGAATGGGAGTACATGTGATGAGGACAGAGAAAAATAAAACAAATGAAAATTGTAATGACAAATGTAAAAATATGATACCAGAGAAAGAGTTAATAAATGATAACAATAATGTTGAAAATAATGAGAATAATAGTAATGTATTTGAAGAATTAGTATCGGAGACTGATACGGTAAAAATAAAGAATGAGAGTACTGATGAGTTGGTGGAAGGTAGGGATTATGAGATGTTAATGAGTGTTTATGAAGTAGAGAGAGAGTGGAGAAATAATGTTGTGGTAGAGTGGGGACAGAGGGCAAATTTTCCCTTTATTATTTATGATGTTTATGATGATTTATTGAGTCCACAAGTGTTGTGGTTGAAGGGCAAGAGTCCCGTATTGGTAGATGAATTGAGGTGTTTATTTTTGTGGAGTAATTGTGTACCCTCTGTCCGGAATAATTGTGAGAGTGTAATGTGGTGTTATGAAGAGAGAGAGGTAAATAGAGAATGGTATGTAACAGAATTGTATAATTTGAATAGAAAGTATGATGAATGGAAAGAAGGCTTAGAAATATATTTGAATAATAATGATTACAATGATTTGATAAAAATAATTAGACCGATAGTGAATGAATGTAATGACGGAGACTTAACAAAAATACCTAACGTAGACTGGTTTAATGAGTATTCTGGTAAAATGAGTGAATTTGGTTGTTCTGGTTATGACACACAAAGTAACCATTTGTTTGTAAATAAAAAGCAACAGTGTTATATAAAACCAAGATTAATTTTTGACGATGGTGGCTGAACTAGAATATCAGTGTGTAGACCTTGTTAGATACTGTAAATTCTGGTAATGACCTTGCTGATTTGGACATCTGAAGTGAGATACACTTGAACAGTTTTGACGTATATTTTGTAAATAATATTGAATTCATTTGTGTGTATTGTGAAATGTAATGTGTATATGTTTTAGAAAATGTTGTATTAATAATAATAATATTATTAATATTTTTGCACTCTAATTAAATAACAAAATAATTATGAAGGCAATAGTTAATGATTTGTAGAATGTTGATAATAATGGAAATATGTTATTTTAATAATCAAATGAATATTTAATTTTAATAATAAATTGAATTAAATAAGTGGAGATGTTTAGATAGTGTGATTGAATATTATGTGTTTGAATTTTATAATGAATTTAAATTGTGTGGTGAGATGTTGATTTAATAATAATTAATAAGTAAATAAATGTTAACTGGTTTATTTTGTGGAACATAATGATTAAAAATATATGTTAATAATAAATTTAGAATTTTTGAAAATCTGATTACAACACAGGATAAATTCATCATGATGATAAATAAAAAGAGTTAATGAAAAATTTTAAATAATAATGTTTATAAATTTTTATATAAATTATTCAAAAGAGAATTGTTTGTTTGATGTATGCTAATAATCCAGGTTTATTGCTATTTGTGTATTGTTGTGTGATGTATTATAACAGTGTAGTGTGGAACTGCTATGGGGGAAGGGTGTAGATTTTGTATTAATTATTTTATGTTAATAATGGTTAAGCTTACATATAAAGTGGGTTAAAACCCCATCTAAATTAATATTGTCATTTAAATATAAATTCGTAAATTTAATATTACGAAAGATATTTTACTTGTGATTCCCCAAATTTTCGGGCGGTCACGGCCTCACCGAACCCTGACCGTGGAATTGGTTTAGCTTTAACAGCTATGGTTGGGGCACATTACGATTACGCGCTGACCATAACTGGCCATAGCTGTTATCGTTGTAAAGGTGTATTTTGAAATTGATGGGGGGTAATAAAAAGGGGAATCACCAAACTATGGAACAGCGGCTGCCACTCTGTTCGAGAAGGAACAGCAGAGCCAGGTGGTAGATCCGTTTAAGGGTGCATGATTATTAACGAGAACATGATGATGTTCACCAATTTTAACTTAACAGCGGAAGCAGAGACACGGAGAGGTAAAACCCTGCTCCAAAATATACCGTCTCTGTGGAAGCGAAAGGGCGAAACAGTCCTCCATAACCTGAAATAGTGTGTGTGGCTGGGAGGTGACGCAAAGGAGTCACGAATTTAAAATTTTATGACGCAAAAGTTTTGCTTATTCAAGGTTTAATCCAATCAAAAATGCTTGTGCTCTGTCCACATAATTATATGCTCAGACTCGTAACATAAGGTTCATACTATAATTTGAAAGGTATCATTTTATTGTTGTGTGTTAGATATAGTTGTTGATAAAATGTATTTTCATTATGTGTGTAATTTTTTTCTAAGCCAATCATTAGACGCCTGGCAGGCAATCAACATAATAGAAGTAAGTGTTGATAATGTATTACATGTATTTGTTCAATTTTAAGATGTAGTTTCATTGTGTTTTTATTATGTTAGGATATCAGCTGATCAGCAATACCATGTCACTGGTATAGTGGTTTGTAAAGGTTACAAATAATTAATGTTTAGTGTACTACAGACATTTTGAAGTAAAGACAAAAAGAATATGAGAAATAAAATAACAATTTATGCAAATAAATAAAAGATAATTCATGGGTGATAAATGTTTTATGGGACATGCAGACCTGTCCAAGTTGAATTAAAAGTTGAATTTGCAAGAGTAGAGATGAATATAATGTAATGTTGGTTTTGAATTGATGTGATGTAACAGAGTTGGTGAAGTATTAATGCTGACACAGTGGTAATGGAGACTTTATGTAGAGTTTTGAATGATCTATATTTATGTTTATAGTTAATGAGGTTATTTTGTGTATTTGTAGTAATGAAATGAGATTGAGATTTTTTGGGGATGGCAATTTTGTATTAGGGGGTAGTGTATTTGGGGAGTCCGCAACAAGGGTTGGGACGGGATTAGAATAGATTTTAGTGAGGAGGGGCCGCCTTAGGTAGAATCCGGGCCGCCAAATAAGGGAAATGAGTTTTTGGGAAGGAAACACGTATCCTATGTACAAAGGGTTGGAGAGTATTTTTTTTTATATATGTAGAGAAGGCGGCGTTTTGAGTTAAATGGTAAGTTGTGGATTAGAGTGTTTTGATTAGTAGATATTTTTGATAGAGATGGGTGTCATGATAATTGAGTTGATGAATATTAGAGTCAGAGGGAGAAAGTTTATATAGGTATAGAAATCTAATACAGAAAAACGAGAATAAATAATTTACATCACCCACAGTATATTAAAGTAAGATTGTTGAAAAGAAAGAGAGATTCATGATAAAGAATATGCAATTGTTTATTTTTTTCACCAGTGACAGAATTTTGATAGAATTGAGAATAATGTAAAGTCCAGAATTGTTTACATAATTTAAATGTCAACTTGATTATTATATTGATATTTTGTTTGTTTTAGATGCTTTATGTTATTATGTTTTGTATTTCAAGGTAGGATATTACAGATATTTAAAGTGTTTTCAAAAATCATACATAACATATGTAGGTCAAGGGTTTTGTACTTGACCTAGTTATGATCAGCTGATGAGTTCATACACCTACTAAGCTTGTAGAGTAGGAATTCAATTTTAATTTGTTTGTTTGATTAATTCAAACTAATATTTGAATAATTTTAATAAATGTTATTTAATAAATAAATTTAATAAAATCTTTTACTGAATAAATTTAAATTTTTTTTTGAATTTTAAAATTTTGAAAATTTTAAATTTTTTTGAAAAAAAAAAAAAAAAAATTTTTTTTGATTTTGCGCCTGCCAGCGAGTGAATATGTTGAGTAATGATTATTTTATTGTGTATGTATTAATGATGTTTCTTTTATTGTATTGCTTTATATTGATAGGCTATAAATTGTTCTCATGCTAGAGTAAGGATGTATTTGTATTAGTAGAAATGTCTAGGTTATGTCATTTGAAACAAAAATTAGAAAAAAGAGGAAGAGAATTTTTTGGTAAAAGATTTTTTTTTGAATATTGAATTTTTTGAATTTATAATAAATTTTAAAAGAAAGTTTTTATTTTAATGTGTTATGATAATATGTAATGTTAATGTGTGTGAGCCCAGTATCTGCTAAAGGCAGCCCAGCTTGCAAAAAGGGGAAACATATCGGCGGAGGAGCTGGAGTAATTTTAGCCAGGGGTTGAGGATTTTTGGGGGTAGCATGTTAGAAGGCAAGGTGGGCTGTGGTGCGAGTCTGATCGATTTCTCGGTGTTGGGATCTCTTACGGAGAAGTCCAGTGATCTCGTTCAGATGAGTCCATGGTCACTGAGCCAGGGGGGTCGTGTACCCATACAGATTAAGAACCAGGGGGTTGTTGGCACCAGTTCCTCTCCGGTCCTCTTCGGGGTTATCGATGAGATTTCTTCTGTCATGAACAGCAGAATTCTCATCGAGGGGGTATTGTAGCGGGTCAATTTTTGGGTGTTTTTGTTTTAACCGTTTGGGGCATTTATATATTTTTATTCATTTCGTTTTCGGTCGGGAGCTTTATAAAACATTGCGAAATAATTGTATTGTGCAACGTATTTGTCCGTACAACAGAACAGTGTTAAGAAACAGTTCGAAACAAAGCAGTAAGGCGCAGTTGTTGTTGAGGAATGCGGCGGAGCATCTGCACCTCCACAAAATTCTGAGAACTTTGTACCTGTGTGTGGCAGCGCACATACGCAACTGCTCAATCACGCTCAAAGGACGCTCTAACAAAAAACCAAGATGGCTAGAGAGAATAATATTTGTCGTTTTCTTCAAGATCCCCCGGAAGCACTGTTTTAAGTCCCACCCACTTTTATGACATTAGCCAGTGCCTAGTTGAAATCGTCTGCTATCGTCACTCCAACAACTACATGACTAGTATGAGTCGAAACTGGGACGACTAACTGGAAGGCAGTGATGTCCGTCGTCTTGACAAAAATGCTCCGGGAGTGGGGAACAGAGAGACGCCATATAGTCCACGAGGTACAGAGTTCACCTACAGACGCTGATCGTGTTGTGCGGGCCCGGTCGGATGAACTTCAAAAAATATGAACAATCAGTATAATACCGTTTTAACACCGACCGGGACCCAAGGAATTAATAGATAATAGACTTACTACATTGGTTAACTGAGGAAACGAAGTTATAAATAGACAAGTTAACGGGCAACGAATCGGGCGAACGGAATCCACGTGTTTGGCCAGAATCGCGACAGTGAGGTGTTACCGATACAAAAATGAATTTATAAAAAATGTTAAGGGGTTTGTTAATATTTTGTGTGTGTGTGTGTGTGTGTAAAAAATGCAGGCTGGGCAGTCTGAATGGTATAAAATAAGGTAAGCCGTAAATTGTAAGTCCGATTATAACAGAGTCACGTGTTGCACAACACCTGAATATGTATTTATTAAAAGTATGTTCTTAATTTCACTCAAGTAATCGTAAAACATTAAATGGAAATTCTCTTCTAAAATGAGTTGTGTCAGTACTTAGCATAACCCACAGACCATGTTTGTATCTAGGTACATGTGAACGAATCCTGGGCCCTGTAAGCTTTCGTAACGGTAAGTAACAAATTAATTGGAAATATAATAATAAATATATATGTGAGTGACGGTAAGTCACAAAGTCAGTTCAAGGACACAACACAACGGTAGACACCTTATGTAACCGCAAAAAAACAAATTATATAACGGACAATCAGGCGATGTGTTGCGTCACCGCATTACATAACGAGGTGTGTCACCAGTTTCGTCAGACACTCAGCAAACAAAAGTAGTCTACTGGCGGAGTGATATAAACTTTAAAAACAATAAGAGTTGGTCGTACAGCAACAGCCGCTTCACAAATTAGCGCCTGTAGCTCTGCCCCAGTCTCATCTCATCACTCGCGCGAGTGACATGTAAAAGTTTCGAAACGTAAGTGCGGGCCCGCAAAACCTTCTAAAATGTGAATAATAGATTTCAAATATGATTTAACAATAGAAACTCATACTAAAAAGTGATTGACAGTTCGGAACTAATGATTTAAAAGTAAAAGTGCGCACGTAAAACAATGTGACGTCTTCTGGACTAATAATCGGATTCAAATTCAGCTAAGTAACCTGCAATAATATAAAGAAAACACAAATCTTCAACTATGGTTTAATATTCAAAATTTTAACACTTTCTAATTATGAGCTCTTAAAATCGGGGAATAGTTATGTGTGTGTGTGTGTGTGTAAGCGCTGGTTTTTGTTATGTCGTAGTTGTAGAGAATTGTCTGTATTTATGTTATATCTTAGTTTGAAAACTGCTTAAGCAAAATGATCATTTTTACGAATACTTAAACATACTTAAATTACGAAAGTTAAAATGTATGAGGGAGAAAGAAATTTTGTATTTTGACCGAAAAATTTATAACTTAATGGTGTTTCTTTTTGAGAATCTAATAAAATAATATTGATCTGGATAGTTAAATGTGAATTAAATTAGTTATTGCAAATAAACCATTCTGATCTCCTGTTCGCCGAAAAGAACCCGAGGACCCAAAAATGGTAAGTACGTATATTTTTTATACGTAGTTGGCAACAAGATGGCGCTCGAAGAATTCAGTAAATAAATAGTGAACAGTAACCTATTATCAGTAAATATAAATATCAATAAAACGAAATATTACAATATCAAAGAAAAGGGCGGCAGAGGCCGAAAAGGAAATTAACATGGAGGACAAGGAGGCAACACCCGTGGAAGATGTAGAAATGTTATTACCCCCAGCGGAACCAAAACAACCCGAGGTACCAATGCAAACAAAGGAGGTCAATCTCCAGGAGAAGGAACTAGAGAAATCCAGGGCAAAAGAAGATAGTAAAATGGATAAGATGATGGATAAAATGAAGGAAATGTTCCAACAAATGATGAAAAAATTGGATGAGAACCACGAATCGATGAAGAAAATGGATGAGAACAGGGACGAGGAAAGAAGGGAAAGGAGGGAGTCCCACAAGTCAATAATGGAGAAACTGGGTGATAAAAGAAATAATAGTAAACTGTTTAGGGAAGAGTTAAGAAATGAGAGGACAAAAGAAATAAAAAATGATAGACAACCAGAAACAGAAGAAATACCAAACGATAAAACACGGGAACAAATAACATTATTATCAGAAATTAAACCTAATAGGGACCAAGAGAATATTGAACATATGGAAGGGGAATCAAGGAAAAAGAGAAGAGTCCATCCAAGGAATTTAATAAAAACAAAGGAAGAAATGGAGATGATGAACCATGGTTTAATTGATGTCAATAATATCCCAATTACCAACAAAAAGGAAATCATGAATGCCAGAGATTATGGAAGTAGATTAAAGGTAATCTCAGAGATGATTTACCAACAAACAGTAGTTTACCAATGGGAAAGGACCAGAGGTAAATGGAATACAACAAGGATAGAAATATATAGTAGATTATCAATGATATCATTAATCATTGATGGACCAGTGACCTATGGGTATAAGAAACAATATGATAGGGTGAATCGAGTAAGCCTTGCAGCTAATGAAGGAATAACTGCAGGGAAACTGAAGTACAAAGTAGAAAAAAGAGATGTCACTAGTACCGGAACTGTTATGAAGACAATGGTTGTCCGGACAATAAGGGCAACTGAAGTTATAGACCACGGCTAAATCAAATACCACACACCAGAAAGAAAGGGACGGATGGTATGATAACCGACGATGGCAGAAAACCATTTCAGAAGAAAAGAAAATTAATTACCATTGAGGAGAAATGATATGAATAGCAAACAAAGAAACAAAACTGGGATATATGAAGGAAAATTATTTAAGAAACTAAAACTTACCAATGAAAATATGAGCAACTGAGCGACATAATGAAAATCATCCATACTGGGTGAACAGTAGCGCGGTAATTTTTGCATTTATAGGTTGGCTAATCTGCGCTTTTAATTTGCTCAATTCATGTCTGTACATCTGGACAGTGCGTTACATACGTTCGCTAGCGGCGGTCGCCCTTGCGCTCGCTGCTATCCTGTCACATTCATTTCTTCTTTGTCGCAACAATTAATGTAGGCCTTAGGCCCAAGACTTTATATATGGGCTTCTAGGCTTTCTCACTAAATTAATTCTTCAATGTAACATTTTACGACTTGTATTTACAATGCGCTCATTAGCCAATCTTATATTCAAAATTGACACTTAACCATTTCAATGCTGTAATAATATGAATAATTTTCAATAAATGTATTAACTACAGTCCACTCTCTCTTCATCATTTCTGCATCCTGGCGAATTAATTACAATAGTAAATCGACAATTCACGAACACTTCATACTTAACATTTTTTTGGTCGATCCGGACCTGGATTCCCGGATACATCAATCACCTATTTATTATTTTTCTGCCCCAATTTCTGGCCATCACGGGCGACTCAGCATATCCACTGATACGACCGTGGCGTGATTCAACCAGCATTTCGCTCGTCGCCTTTGAGCCTCCTGACGACATCATTGCAAGAGCTTACACCTGCTAGCTTCAGTACGTCAGTCAAAGCAGTCATCTCTCCGAGCTGTGTGTTTGCCATCTTCTCCACGGCCTCGACGCTTCAGGACATCGCCCACAAGGTATCACCTCACTAACATCATTTCAAGGTGCGTACAATGGCTGAAGAAGGACTCAAAGTGTTAGTCAGAAAGAGAGGCAGCTTAAAGTCCGCAATAGTGCGTATACAATCAGCTGTGAGTAACTTTGATAGAAACTCTAATACCAAACACTTTTTAACAGTCAGACTTGAAAGTTTGAAAAGCTTGGCAACGAAATACGATGAGGTACAGTCCGAAATCGAACTTATTTGCAAAGACATAAACGCTGCTCAAGAAGACAGAGTTGAGGTCGAAGAAATGTTATATTCCACAGAAGCTAATATTTTACAATTAATTGATACCTTTAATGTTCAGACTGTACCTCCCGTATTAACGGGCCATATGCAATTAAAACCGATAAGTTTGCCCTGCTTCACAGGCAATATCTTGGAATGGCAGCATTTTTATTCAATTTTTTTGGACTTGGTGCATGCAAGATCCGATCTAACGTCAGTGCAGAAACTACAATATTTGCATTCTTCTCTAAAAAATGAGCCGTTAGACTTAATTGAATCACTACCTATTTGTAATGAAAACTACTCGATAGCGTTGAGTTTGCTGTCCGCAAGGTATGACAAGTTCATACTAGCAAAGTACTACATTCAAAATTTACTTGAAGTCAAGTCAAAAATTAAAGACTCTGTCCAAAGTTTGGCAGAATTCACAAATACAATAACGTCTTCCGTTAATTCACTGGCGACAATGCAACTGTCAGTGAATTCATTCGAGCTTATCACTATACAATTATTATCAGCAAAACTTGACCACACTACGTTTAAATTATGGAAGGAGTCTATAGACCCGGATAACCTTCCCAACTTTCAAGATTTTACTCACTTTTTAAACGCACGTAGGCAGTTGTTAGAAAATACACTGCCTATCGATGCAGGACAGCAACTCAACAAAGTAAGCTTAAGATTCAAAAAATCTGACAAACATAATTAACGAAGCGCTGCTGGCAGCACTACATTTAAGAGTTATCACTCAGCGTCAAGTAATTATTCATGTTTGTGCTGTAAATCTAATCATCCAATTTACATGTGTGATAAATTTCGTGCACTAAGCACCACTGAGCGAGGACAATTTATATCAAATCACAAATGTTGTACCAATTGTCTTAGATCAGATCATTTTGTATCTAATTTAAGATTAAGCAGGCATGTAAAATCTGCTCGAAACGACACCATACATTGTTGCACATAAACAATGTGCCGAAGCCAGTCTCTGCCAGCAGCAGTAATTATTGTTCACTCAAATTACAATCCATGAATAATATTCTTTTATCAACACCAATTGTGTTTGTCATTGACCAGGCTGGCAACAGACAAACCACAAGAGTTCTTTTGGATGCGGGTTCACAAATAAATTTTTGTACGGAATCATTTGCCAAGAAATTACAGCTTAACTTGACTAAATCCAACATACCGATTACAGGTATAAATAATACCGCGTGTCATGCCACTAATCTCGCGTCTATACGCATTATTTCTCGTTATCAAAGATTTAGCTTCGAGGCAGATTGTGCGGTTTTATCTGCATTAACCCATAAACTGCCAGCACAATCTTTTGATATAAATCATTTCAACATTCCAGATAACGTGTTCTTAGCCGACCCACATTTTAACATTTCGGCTGACATCGACATACTTTTGGGAGCGCAATTATACCTAGATTTAATTTTAGCCAACAAATATGTCCGCGGTTCTCATTTTCCTATTATACAGGAAACAAAGTTAGGCTACATTCTTGCAGGCAATTTGCCCAAACATTGCCGTTATAAGGGTCCTGCTGTTTCGTTCCTAGCTAGGAACAACGACGGTCAAATTTTGCAGTCTCTCGAAAAATTCTGGGAAGCAAATACTATCCCTGATAATACACCTGATAACGAGTCAGCTTGTGAGGAGCATTTCGTGGGGTCTACTCATCGCAATCAAGAGGGTAGGTTCGTTGTTTCACTACCATTTAAGTCCGACCATCTCCAGTTAGGGGAATCTTATACCAATGCTGAAGCAAGATTTTTGAATTTAGAACGCCGATTCAGGCGTGATTCTAAGCTTGCGCGCGATTATGCAAACTTTATTAATGAGTATAAGGATCTTGGCCACGTGACGCTTATCGATAATTGCTCTATCAATTCTGGGGTGTCAAATACTTACTATCTGCCTCACCATGCCGTTTTTAAGCAGTCTAGCTCGACCACCACTGCGCGTCGTTTTTGACGGTTCGTCCAAAACTACCAATGGCCTTTCTCTCAATGACATATTGTTGGTAGGCTCGAATGTTCAACAAGACCTTTTTTCTATTCTTTTACGTTTCCGTATGCATAACTATGTTCTCATCGCCGACATCGAGAAGATGTATCGACAAATTCTGGTATCTGAAAAGGATTGTCACTATCAACGTATTCTGTGGCATGACTCTCCCCTCGAACAATTTAAACACTTTGCATTGCGAACTGTAACCTACGGCACGGCTAGTGCTTCGTTTTTGGCCACTCGCTGTCTTATTCAAATTGGTAAGGACCATGAAGCTTCTTTTCCTGATGCGGCGTTAGCTATAACAAATGATTTCTATGTCGACGATTTGCTAACCGGTACAGACACCATCTCTGATCTGACCAAGTTGAAATCTGACTTAGGTACGTTATTGAGTCAATACGGTCTCACGCTGCATAAATGGGCATCTAATGAACCCAGGGTGGTCTCAAGTCATGACAATTTATCACTCCCCTTAAACAAACAGGGCAATGTGCGTACCCTGGGCATTCTCTGGAATAACACTGCCGATTCATTCCTGTTTGACATTAAATCATTCCCTGTTGAATCAAGCATCTCCAAGAGGAGAATTCTATCGATTATCGCAGGCATATACGATCCACTTGGACTGATTGGTCCCATTGTTTTCTTGTACAAACAGTTTATGCAGCAACTCTGGCTTTGCAATCTTGGTTGGGATGAACCGATCTCCAGGCAATTACGTTTGGCTTGGCATTCATTGTGCGATAAATTGTGTCTGATTAGCAAAATTGTTGTCCCACGTTCTATTCGTTGCAAGTCTGAGGCAAGTATAGTTGAATTACATGGTTTTTCGGATGCTTCTGAAAAGGGGTTTGGGTGCTGTATTTATATTAGAGTCATTTATCAAGATTCATCGGCCTCTTGTCATCTCCTGTGTTCTAAATCTCGCGTGGCTCCCCTACGACAGGTGTCATTACCTCGCATCGAACTCTGTGCTTGCTTGTTGTTATCGCAACTCGTATCTAAGGTCGTTCCTGCGCTTTATTCGTTTATTAATAGTTCATTTATATTCTGACTCCATGGTTCTCTTTACAGGATTCATGCCCAGTCCATGATGTGGAAAACCTACGTCGCTAATCGTGTTGCCGAGATTCAGCGTCTTACGCAAGCCTATACATGGCATCACATCAATTCTAGACACAATCCTGCTGATATTATCTCTAGGGGGTGTCACCCTGACGTTTTGCGCGATTGTTCGCTTTGGTGGCATGGTCCCGCTTGTTTATCTCAATCTTCCGAGTCCAATCCTTTTCCACCCTTTTTACCTTCTAATCCGTCGTCTTCTGAAATCACTGCGGAAGAGAAACAAACCCCCAACCTTTCTCTAATGTCTACCCTGGCTATTGACCTTTCTAAGGACTTTTCTTCGTTGCACCGTCTGACACGCGTATACGCTTACTGTTCACTTCATCTGCCATATTAGAATTGAACTAATAATGGAATCTCACTATACGAGTGCTCAGACGGAGGAAGTTTCTGTAACCATTCAATGGAGGAATTTATATTAATTGAATATAAAATCAATCGATGTGAAATAAATCTTTCTCAAATAATAAACAATAAACATAAAATTCCAATAAATGAAATTCTTCTTCCAATAGAAGATATAATATTTCATGATATAAATGCATCAGGATAATCTGAATACCGACGTGGCATGCCTCTCAATCCTAAAAAATGTTGGGGAAAAAAAGTTAAATTTACAGCAACTCAACAAGCTAAGTTTAAGATTCAATAATAAATCTGACAAACATAAATCACGAAACGCTGCTGGCAGCACTGCATTTAAAAGTTATCACTCAGCGTCAAGTAATTATTCATGTTTATGCTGTAAATCTAATCATCCAATTTACATGTGTGATAAATTTCGTGCACTGAGCACATCAGAACAAGGACAATTCATATTAAATCATAAATGCTGTACCAATTGTCTAAGACCAGATCATTTCTCATCTAATTGTAAGATTAAACAATCATGTAAGATCTGCTCAAAACAACACCATACATTGTTGCACATAAACAATGTGTCGAAGCCAGTCTCTGCCAGCAGCAGTAATTATTGTTCATTCAAATTACAATCCACAAATAATATTCTTTTATCAACAGCAATGGTGTTTGTCATTGACTAGGCTGGCAACAGACAACCCGCAAGAGTTCTTTTGGATGCGGGTTCACAAATAAATTTTTGTACGGAATCATTTGCCAAGAGATTACAGCTTAACTTGACTAAATCTAACATACCGATTACAAGTATAAATAATACCGCGTGTTATGCCACTAATCTTGCGTCTATACGCATTATTTCCCGTTATCAAAGATTTAGCTTCGAGGCAAAATGTGCTGTCTTATCTGCATTAACCCATAAACTGCCAGCACACTCTTTTGACATAAATCAATTTAACATTCCAGATAACATTTTTCTTGCTGATCCAAATTTCAACATATCATCTGATATCGACATACTGTTAGAAGCGCAATTCTACCTAGATTTAATCTTAGCTAAAAATACGTACGTGGTTCTCATTTTCCTATTATACAGGAACAAAGTTAGGCTACATTCTTGCAGGCAATCTGCCCAAACACTACCGTTATAAGGGTCCTGCTGTTTCGTTCCTACCTAGGAACAACGATGGTCAAATTCTGGAGTCTCTCGAAAAGTTTTGGGAGACAGAAACTATCCCTGATAATGCACCTATTAATAATGAGTCAGCTTGTGAGGAGCATTTCGTTAAGTCTACTCATCGCAATCAAGAGGGTAGGTTCGTTGTTGCACTACCATTTAAGTCAGACAATCCCCAGTTGGGTGAGTCCTATGCTACCACTGAAGCAAGATTCTTGAGTTTAGAACTCCAGTTCATGAGCAATTCTAAGCTTGTGCGCGATTACGCAAACTTTATTCAGGAGTATAAGGATCTAGGCCACATGACGCTTATCGACAATTGCTCTATCAATTCTGGGGTTTCAAATACCTACTATCTGCCACACCATGCCGTCTTTAAGCATTCTAGTTCTACGACAAAACTTCGCGTCGTTTTTGATGGTTCGTCCAAAACTACCAATGGTCTTTCTCTCAATGACATCTTGTTGGTAGGCCCGAAAGTCCAACAAGACCTTTTTTCTATTCTTTTGCGATTTCGTATCCATAACTATGTTCTCATCGCCGACATCGAGAAGATGTATCGACAAATTCTGGTAGCTGATAAGGATTGTCATTATCAATGTATTCTGTGGCATGACTCTCCCCTCGAAAGTTTAAACACTTTGTATTACGAACTGTAACATACGGCACTGCTAGTGCTTCGTTTTTGGCCACTCGCTGTCTTAACAAATTGGTAAGGATCATGAAGCTTCTTTTCCTGACGCAGCGTCAGCTATAACCAATGATTTCTATGTCGACGATTTGTTAACTGGCGCAGACACCATTTCTGATCTGACCAAGTTGAAATCTGACTTAGGTACGTTGTTGAGTCAATACGGTTTCACGCTGCATAAATGGGCATCAAATGAACCCCAGGTGGTTGCAAATCATGACAATTTATCACTCCCTTTAAACAAACAGGGTAATGTGCGTACCTTGGGCATTCTCTAGAATAACACTACCGATTCATTTTTGTTTGACATCAAATCATTCCCCGTTGAATCAAGCATCTCCAAGAGGAAAATCCTATCGATTATCGCAGGCATATACGATCCGCTCGGACTTGTCGGTCCCATTGTTTTCCTGTACAAACAGTATATGCAGCAACTCTGGCTGTGCAATCTCGGTTGGGATGAGCCAATCTCCAGGCAATTACGCTTGCATTGGCATTCATTATGCGATAAGTTGTGTCTGATCAGTAAAATTGTTGTCCCACGTTCTATTCGTTGCAAGCCTAAGGCAAGGATAGTTGAATTACATGGGTTTTCGGATGCTTCTGAAAAGGGTTATGGGTGTTGTGTTTATATTACAGTCATTTATCAAGATTCATCGGCCTCTTGTCACCTTCTGCGTTCTAAATCTCGCGTGGCCCCCCTACGACAGGTGTCATTACCTCGCATTGAACTCTGCGCTTGCTTATTGTTATCACGACTCGTATTCAAGGTCGTCCCTGCTCTTCATTTCTTTATTAATAGTGTTCATCTATATTCTGTTTATGGTGGTCCCTTCATGATTCATAATGGCGGGCAGAAATCTAGAACTCTGTCAAAATCGTACATGTCTTTGTTCATCTGCTTAGCAACCAGGGCCATTCATTTGGAATTGGTTTCCGACCTTACAGCCAACGCGTTTATAGCTGCTTTACGTCGGTTTATGTCCCGTAGGGGCATACCCAGCCAGTTATATTCTGATAATGGCACGAACTTTAGGAAGGCCCGCAATGTTTTACATGACCTTTACAATCTTTGGCATGATAAGGATGCCACCTCATCAATCAAATCCTTTACGACCTCTCAGGGTATTTCATGGTCATTTATTCCGCCCTCGTCACCCCATTTTGGTGGTCTTTGGGAGAGCGGTATAAAGAGTTTAAAGCATCATTTGCGCTGCGTGGTAGGCAAGTCTATACTCACCTATGAGGAGTTTACGACAGTTTTGTCTCAGATAGAGGCATGTCTAAACTCTCGCCCATTATTTGCCATTTCATCGGATGTAAATGATCCGGTGCCACTTACACCTTGTAGCGGGTCAATTTTGGGTATTTTATTTTTACCGTATGGGGCAAGTACATTTTTATTTCTTTCATTTTTGTGCGGGCTTGTAAAAAAGAAGTTGTGAAAATTATTGGGTAACAAAATTCATTCCGTTATAATAGAACGCGTGTGCAACGTATTTGTCCGTGTAACAGACCAGTGTTGAGATACAGCGTTTGGAACAAAGGCTATGCGCAATTTCAGTGGTGTAACATGGCAGAGGAATGCGCACCTCCACCAAAATTCTAAGAACTCTGTACATGTGTGTCAACGCTCAAGCGCAACTACACCCGCACGCGCTCAAAGGACGCTCTAACTAAAAACTCAAGATGGCCAGAGCGTAAAAATATTCGTCGTCTTCTCTAAGACCTCCCGGAAGTCGCATTAAACTCCGCCTACTGTTGGTGACATCAGCGGAACCAAGTCCAATATCGGCCTCTGGACACACACACATACCGGCTTTAATCCATATATAAAGTGGTTACTTCCCAACAAATGAGTCCGGAGCGACGAAAGCATAGGGGCAGTGAAACACTGATTCCCGGCAGAAAGTAAAAAGTACCTGTTACGTTCTCGGTGACGGAACAGTCGACTTTAAGTAGAGACGCCATACAGTCAACAGGACGCCAACACCGCTACAGACAATTACAGTTTCGTTTAGGGCCCGGTTGGTTGAGTTTCGTAAATGTAATTAATCCAGTAAGACCGACCGGGACCCGAGGAATTGACTATGTTATAGACGAGTGCAGTGCAGTGGCCGTTGAAAACAGTTAATAACGAATAATGTAACCGGGAAGGCACGTGTTCGGTCGACCTAGCGCCATATAAAATGAGACGGGGACTTGTAAAGAATAAATATTTCGCTCGTGTATCTAATATTGGTTAAGGGTGTTTTAATAAATTAAAATAAATATATGTGAGAGTGAGTGAATTGCAGGCTGGGCAGTCTAGTAGTAAGTAATAATCATTAAGTGGCATAAGTTTATAATTATATTCTAACCAGACAAAACATAGGGAAAAAAGGTACTAAAGTTTTCAAGCAATATACTAAAAATTTAACTGTACAAATGTTTATTAAATAATCGCTCATTAAAAATAATGGTTACTTCCGATAAAATGTGTTAGACTAAGTTATTTCGTCATTACCACTGTCTTATTTCTGTGTTGATAAAATTCGTCTAAACGTTCCGGAATCTTCTGAGTTATTAATTGGGTGGGTCAGATTGCTAAATTGTCCATTTTATTTAAGGTGGAGTGTAAAGGTTTTCGATATTTTATCCTATATAAAAAATAATCGTGGCGACCTTGGTCTTCTGGTAAAATTTCAATAACAGGTAAGTGTTGTAATTGCGTGCAGGTAAGTCCTGGTAGTGGTTATATTTATTTTATATATTTCGGCCTCTTTTTTTTATTGTTACAAATGGCGACCCTGCCAGGATTTTCGTTAATTGTAATTTTATACAAGATAGACCTATTTTAATACACAGAAAATAGGATGTGGTAATGACGAATGTATAAAAATTTTATCGTACATAATTAAGTAGGTTAGGTTTATATTAAAAACATGAATGTGCATAACACAAAGGAAAAAGATAATACAGAGGATTCAGGGATTCAAGCAACCCCGACCTCAACAAAATACAATAAGGTGGATGACGATCTAATGAGTATTTTACTTAATCAATTAGAAAAAATGAATAATAAATTATTTGAAAAAGTGAGTAGTAAATTTGACAGTCGTTTTGACAGTAAGGATAGACAAAGTAGAGACTTAAATGAGAAATTCGAGGCTCAAAAGAACAGTTTTGATGAGCTAAAAAACAAAATTAACGAAATGAATGAATGTCTAGAAAATACCCATGAGACAATAATGACCAATCTAAATAAATTAGAACAAAGTGTAGAGCGAATGGGAGTACATGTGATGAATGTAATACCCGATAAAGAGTTAACAAATAATAACAATGTTGAAAATAATGAATGTAATATTGAGAATAATAATGTGTTTGAGAAATTGGTATCAGAAAGTAATACGGTAAAAATAAATAATGAGAGTACTAATGAAAGTGTAGAATGCAGTGATTATGAGATGTTATTGTGTGTCAGTGAGTTAGAGAGAGAGAGAAAAAATAATGTTGTAGTAGAGTGGGGACAGAGGGGAAATTTTCCTTTTATTATATATGATGATTTAATGTGGTCGCAAGAGTTTTTGAAGGGCAAGAGTCCCGTGTTAGTAGAAGATTTGAGTTTATTTTATTTGTATAAGTTTATACCCTCTGTCTGGAGTAATATTGAAGATATGAGATGGTGTTATGATGAGAGAGATTTAAATAGAGAATTGTGTGTTGAGAGAGAGATAGAAGTATATAATGTAAAGAGAGATTATGATGAGTTGAAAGAAATATTAGAAGTGTACTTAAACAAGAATGATTTAATTGATAATACAAAAGTAACTAACCCGATATTGGAAATATTTACTGACGGAGATTTAACAGAAATACTTAACTTAGACTTGGTGAATGATTATTATGGTATAACGGATAAATTGAAATTGTTTGGTTATGACACACAAGAAAACAATATGTATGTCAATATAATTGAACGGTGCTATACAAAACCAAGATTAATCTTTGACGATGGAGGGTAGACTGTAAAACAATAAAAGACAATTAAACATTATGTTTTATGGTTTTTTGACATGGCAGATTTGGACAGAAGTGTGGAAAAAATGGAATAATAATTAACAAGAGTTGTAAATAAAATATAGTGAATTTATATGTGTGTATGTAAGATGATTGTTGTGATAATAATATTGAAATACTTGCAATTTAAATAAATAAACCAAATTAATTTTGAAAATAAGTAATCAGAGAATTATAATTGTTTGGATGGTAATGAATTCTATATTGTTAATAATTAATTTAATTAAAACAATTTGATATATTTTAAATATTTTAATTGATTATGTAAATGTTGTATAATTAATTTTTTTGTAAATTCAGTTTGTTTTACGAGATGGAAATTTGGTAATGAATGATAAATTATTTAATTTAAATTAATAAATTTTGTGAAATGTTTCAGAGATAGTGGTGATTATGTTTTGTGGGCATATCATGTTAAATGGATTGTAAGTAGAAAAATTTTATAATCATGTGTAATAAAAATATTTACAGGTGTAATTGAGATTCTAATTCAGTAATAAGATGTTATTTGGAAATAAGTTGGTTCAAGAAATAAAGATAATTAAAAAATTTTAATACTAAATGAAAAATGATAGATAATGATTATTAATAATAATAAATTTTGAAAATTTTAAGAAAGTTAAACGGTAAAAGGTTATGAATGGGTTAGACGATTATTGATGCAAATATTCTATGATATGCGTTTTTAAATGTAGTGTTTACTTGTTGTATGTTAGATATAGGTATTGTAAAAATAGTTAATTTCATGATGTGTGTATTTGTTTAAGCCAATGAGTAAATCGTCTGGCAGGCTAACATAAATAACCAGAATCAGAGAAATGGGAAACAAGGAGGTGAGAAGGGAGAATAAATAAAAATAAATATGTATATTTCATATAATTTGTTCAATCATGAAATGTGTTTTTATTATGTTAGGATATCAGCTGATCAGCAATACCATGTCACTGGTATATTGGTTTGTAAATGTTACAAGTAATTAATGTTTAATGTACTACAGATATTTTGAAGTAAAGATAAAAAGAATATGAGAAATAAAATAACAATAATTTATGCAAATTAATAAAAGATAATTCATGGGTGATAGATGTTGTGGGACATGTAGACCTGTCCAAATTGAATGAAAAGTTGAATTTGAAATAGTAGAGATGAATATGATGTAATGTTGTTTTTGAGTTGATGTGATGTAACAGAGTTGGTGAAGTATTAATGTTGACACAGTGGTAATGGAGACTTTATGTAGATTTTGAGTGACATATTGTTGTTTTTATAGCTAATGAGGTTATTTTGTGTATTAGTAGTAATGTAATGAGATTGAGAATTTTGGGGATGGCAATTTTGTATTAGGGGGTAGTGTATTTGGGGAGTCCGCAACAAGGGTTGGGACGGGATAGGGATAGATTTTAGTGGGGAAGGGGCCGCCAGATAAGGGAATTGAGTTTTTTGGGTAGGGGAAACACGTATCCGATATACAAAGGGTTAGAGAGTATTTTATATGTAGAGAAGGTGGCGTTTTGTGTTAAATGATAAGTTGGGGTTTAGAGTGTCCTGGTTAGTAGAGATCCTGATAGAGATGGGTGTCATGTTACTAAAAGTTGTAGGTGTTGGAGTCAAAGAGAAAGTTCATATATGTATACAGATCTAGTAATACAGTAAATGAGAATGAATAGTTTACATCACCCACAGTATATTAAAGTAAGATTGTTGAAAAGAAAGAGAGATTCATGATAAAGAATATACAATTGTTTATTTTTTCAACCAGTGACAGAATTTCGATAAAAGTTGAAAATAATGTAAAATTAAGAATTGTTTGTTTTAAATAATTTAAATGTCAATCTGTTTATTATTTATATTAATATTTTGTAATTTTAAATATTTTATGTTATTATGTTTGTATTTCAAAGTTAGGATATTACAGATGTTCAATGTGTTTTCAGAACTTATATATAACATATGTAGGTCAAGGATCTTGGACTTGACCTAGTTACGATCAGCTGATGAGGTCATACACCTACTAAGCTTGTATAGTAGGAAGCTAATTTTAATTTGTTTGTTTAATTAATTCAAACCAATGTTTGAATAATTTTAATAAATGTTATTTAATAAATGAATTTAATAAAATTTTTTAATGAATAAATTTAAATTTTTTTTTGGAATTTTAAAATTTTTGAAAATTTTAATTTTTTTTGAAAAAAACAAAAAAAAACTTGAATTTTCGCCTGCCAGCGAATGACTATTTTAGATAAGGATTTTATTATATGTGCATTAACCATGTTTCTTTTATTGTATTACGTTGTATTGGTAGACTATAAGTGGTTCTCATGTTAGAGTAAGGAGGTGTTTATATTAGTAGAAATGTCTAGGTAGTCATGTTAAAAAAAAAAAAAAAAAAAAAAAAAAAAAAAAAAAAAAAAAAAAAAGGAAGAGAATTTTTTGATAAAAGTTTAAATTTTTGAATTTTGGATTTTTTTTTTATTTTTGATAAATTTTAAAAGAAAGTTTTATTTTTTTATGTGTTATGGTAACCTGTAACGTGAGTGTGTGTGAGCCCAGTATCTGCTAAAGGCAGCCCAGCTTGCAAAAAGGGGAAACATATCGGCGGAGGAGCTGGGATAATTTTAGCCAGGGATTGAGGATTTGTGGGGGTAGCATGTTAGAAGGCGAGGCGCGCTGTGGTGCAAGTCTGTTCGATTTCTCGGTGTTGGGATCTCTTACGGAGAAGTCCAGTGATCTCGTTCAGATGAATCCAGGGTCGCTGAGCCAGGGGGGTCGTGTACCCATGCAGATTATGAACCAGGGGGTTGTTGGCACCAGTTCCTCACCGGTCCTCTTCGGGGTTTGTCGATGAGATTTCTTCTGTTATGAACAGCAGAATTCTCATCGAGGGGGTATTGTAGCGGGTCAATTTTGGGTATTTTATTTTTACCGTATGGGGCAAGTACATTTTTATTTCTTTCATTTTTGTGCGGGCTTGTAAAAAAGAAGTTGTGAAAATTATTGGGTAACAAAATTCATTCCGTTATAATAGAACGCATGTGCAACGTATTTGTCCGTGTAACAGACCAGTGTTGAGATACAGCGTTTGGAACAAAGGCTATGCGCAATTTCAGTGGTGTAACACGGCAGAGGAATGCGCACCTCCACCAAAATTCTAAGAACTCTGTACATGTGTGTCAACGCTCAAGCGCAACTACACCCGCACGCGCTCAAAGGACGCTCTAACTAAAAACTCAAGATGGCCAGAGCGTAAAAATATTCGTCGTCTTCTCTAAGACCTCCCGGAAGTCGCATTAAACTCCGCCTACTGTTGGTGACATCAGCGGAACCAAGTCCAATATCGGCCTCTGGACACACACACATACCGGCTTTAATCCATATATAAAGTGGTTACTTCCCAACAAATGAGTCCGGAGCGACGAAAGCATAGGGGCAGTGAAACACTGATTCCCGGCAGAAAGTAAAAAGTACCTGTTACGTTCTCGGTGACGGAACAGTCGACTTTAAGTAGAGACGCCATACAGTCAACAGGACGCCAACACCACTACAGACAATTACAGTTTCGTTTAGGGCCCGGTTGGTCGAGTTTCGTAAATGTAATTAATCCAGTAGAACCGACCGGGACCCGAGGAATTGACTATGTTATAGACGAGTGCAGTGCAGTGGCCGTTGAAAACAGTTAATAACGAATAATGTAACCGGGAAGGCACGTGTTCGGTCGACCTCGCGCCATATAAAATGAGACGGGGACTTGTAAAGAATAAATATTTCGCTCGTGTATCTAATATTGGTTAAGGGTGTTTTAATAAATTAAAATAAATATATGTGAGAGTGAGTGAATTGCAGGCTGGGCAGTCTAGTAGTAAGTAATAATCATTAAGTGGCATAAGTTTATAATTATATTCTAACCAGACAAAACATAGGGAAAAAAGGTACTAAAGTTTTCAAGCAATATACTAAAAATTTAACTGTACAAATGTTTATTAAATAATCGCTCATTAAAAATAATGGTTACTTCCGATAAAATGTGTTAGACTAAGTTATTTCGTCATTACCACTGTCTTATTTCTGTGTTGATAAAATTCGTCTAAACGTTCCGGAATCTTCTGAGTTATTAATTGGGTGGGTCAGATTGCTAAATTGTCCGTTTTATTTAAGGTGGAGTGTAAAGGTTTTCGATATTTTATCCTATATAAAAAATAATCGTGGCGACCTTGGTCTTCTGGTAAAATTTCAATAACAGGTAAGTGTTGTAATTGCGTGCAGGTAAGTCCTGGTAGTGGTTATATTTATTTTATATATTTCGGCCATTTTTTGATTTGCGCACCATTAATGGCGATACCTTACCGAGACTTATCTCACGTTCCCATCTCTTGTCTTGGACGTTGGCAACTTCTCCAGAAGTTTGTCCAAGTCATTTGGAAGGCTTGGTCTCGTGATTATTTACATCAATTACAACAACGTCACAAGTGGAAATTCGCCAAGGATAATGTTTCCATTGGTGACCTGGTTTTATTGATGGAGGATAACTTACCTCCATTATCATGGAAATTTGGGGTAATTACCGCCACATTTTCCGGCCCAGACAACTTAATTAGAGTTGTAGACATTCACACGCCTACTGGTATTTTACGGAGACCCGTTCATAAGCTATGCTTGTTGCCAGCCCGGGACGAGGCTTAGACACAAGGTTACTATAATTATTTAGCACAATGCTAGTTTACTTGGCCACTGGCTTTCATTACTTCATTGTATGACCATTTGGTCAACTTAATTGTGATATGCATCATCACAACATTTTAATGTTAATTTTGCATCATTGCGTGTTTTTATACTAAATTTGCATGTGACTTGTAATTTTACAACCATGCACTGTGCTATTATAGCTATACTTATCATATTTCATGGTGGTATACTCTGCTATTTTTGTATTTATATGTTAATAATTTGTGAGGCATATTATGTCCTACACATTTACATTTTGATATTGGTATTGGGTATGTGTCATGTTATTGGTGGTATTGCTTTATATAAAATTTTTTACATAATATTCGCATGGTATGCAGTTATACAACCATGTATGCATTTTCTTGCACATTTGTCAATATGTGTGATTTTATTATTCTATGAATGTACTTCTCGCAATTGTTCAACTCATGTGTTACATTTGTATAACCACATTGTTGTACTTGTCACTTATGCTATTGTGCCTTATTCATATTTGTAATTAACTAAACTGATTTCTATTGTATTTATTATATAACTTGTATTTATGTAAAACACAATGTTTTTCGCATCTACTGTCTATAACCACGCCACGCCTATATTTTTATTTTTATATTGTATTTTATATTGTATTTTGCATTTTGTGAGCACGCATTGCACAATTATTATTCATGCTTTAATTATGACATACATGTCATTACAATTTGTGCTTGCAATCAGTCAACTATGTATAACTTGTTTTCACATAACAATTTATTGTATATTCCTGAAACATCAGGATAGCATGCATCGTTCAAACTATATGGCGTCATGCTAAATTTATGTCTTTACATGTATAATTTTATAATAATTTTGTTTGCTCATTGTATTCAATTCTACTTGTATAGGTCTACTGGCCTTAACTGGTTCAAGCTAACCACTATGACTTGCATAAATGTTACAACTCATCATGTGATGAGTCACCGATTATTCATCATTAAACATTGTTAAATTATGTATTTTCATGTCTTATATCGTTCAATATTGTATACATACAATATGTATTGGCAATACATTGCTAACTTTGCATTTTACTCATGTTTGATTCAAGCTGCACGCCAACCTTGGCCTGCTTAACTCTTATCATCTCTCAAGCTTATCGCTAAGCAGTTAATGTCATAACTGTTATCTAAGACTACAACTCAAGGTTCAATGCAGCCTACTGAGATTAACCTTTATTATTAAGAACTCTGTATTGTTCTACAATAAGTTATTAAAAATGTATTAAAAAATCTTTTGATTTTTTAGTGGGCAGTTATGGACAGTAGTGTGGTAATTTTTGTATTTGTAGGTTGGCTAATCTGTACGCTTTCTGAATCCTTCTTATCTCGTTTTTATAACGTTACAGTGCTACGAGCCTTGGCCGGCAGCGGACGTTCTTATGTTTGCTGCCTGACTCTGTCATTCTCATTTCTTGTTGTCGCGACAATTATTTAGGCCTTAGGCCTCCACGTTTTCGATGTAACTAAGTGCACACATTTGTGCCGCATCAAAATGTAGGTTCATTTCCGAATCAGTTTCTTAAAATTTAATCTTCAGCATTAGCCAACCTTACTACTATGAGTTGAGTGTAAGAAACAGAGAAACTTAATAAATCTATTTATACAGTCCACTATCGTTATCATTTTGCATCCTGGCGATAACACACCAAGTTTCATTCTTTCTGATGGAAAAAAGCATACGTGCCGACATACAACACATTTTAACGAGGTCCACTCGGCCGCAGCTCAACATAACATTTTATTTGGTCCTAACGTGATGGGTCAACATTCTTCTTATTAAACAATTTGATTCTGATTGAAAGTACGGCAGTTATCGTTCCTCATGGAAAAATTTCTCTTGTTACAACATAAAATGTTGCAGGTAATCTACCCCTTTCCCTTAACTAATCTTCACCAAAATCAACAGGCCTTGAGTTCTCTACTATTTAGGGACGTATGCAAAAACTTATTTGATTATGTTTGAATTTACGGCAGTTATCGTTCGTCATAGAAAAAATTACCCTTGTTAAAACATGAAACGTTGCAGGTAAACTACCCCTTTTCCTTAACCGATCTTCACCAAAAATAATAGGTCTTGAGAACTCTACAATTCAGGGCTGTATGTGAAACATTATTTGATTCTGTTTTAATTTGCGGCTGTTATTGTTTTCCATAGAAAAATATCGATATGGATAACCATACATGACTTCCATGTTCTAAGATTTATATTTAAATCATTTTCGAAATGAAATATTTCCATAGAAACTACTTCTTTCTACTTACTGCTTCAGCCTTAACCACAGTACTGTGGTCACTAACGTATACCACCTCACGTTATCGCAAACGATTTTCACTGATGATGGTAGTCAATGGCATTGCCGAAACGTCTGGTTTTGCAGAAAACATTGGTCCCCGGCCAAACAGCCCGGGAAAGAATTTTAACAACAAACTACTTCTTTGTTGCCGATAACATAGTACACATATATAAAAATTATCCCCTCCCCCTTCAACTATAATTTTTGTTTATAGAAAATTACCCCCACACCGTTCAACTAGCCTCTGCATTTATAGATATTTCATCTACGTTTCTACAGTGGATTATTAAGATCTTCTTATCAGGATACTTTATTTATCAAAATTAAGTACTTTACTCTTGTTACAACAAAAAATGTTTCAGGTAAACTACCCTTTCCCCATAACCGATCTTCACTGAAATCACTAGGCCTTGAGTTCTCTACAAGTCAGGCACATACGTAAAAAACTATTTGATCCAGATTGAAAGTACGGCAGTTATTGTTCCTCATGGAAAAATTTCTCTTGTTACAAGATAAAATGTTGCAGGTAAACTACAGTAGACTCTGAACTATCCGACCTAATGTGGCGGTCGGCCGGGTCGGATAGCAAAAAAGTCGGATACACCGGAGCCGTAGGCATACCAGCCTCTGTAAGGTCAATGACCGCCACCCTATTGCGTTGAATGTACTTGTTGCTATTTGGATGTGTACGTCATATCAGTTTGTCCTTATAAATGACATACAGTAATAAATGTATTAGAAAGAAATTAAATAAGAATTCGCAACTACAGTATCTTTCACAAAACCTTTATTTGAAGGACGAAACAAAATGTGTAGTTAACAATAAGTTGAATGAGTTTTACTAGAGTTTTAATTTATACGAAAGCTTTCAACCAAATTAGTTGTTAATATAAATCAAATTATAATAACCTAAAACTACGTACTGTATAATGAAAGAACAAGTGAAACTTACATTGTCTAAGGTTTGAAAAAGTCTGTAATTGAGACCTGCTTCTTTCCTCGCATTAATTTCCTCGCCGCTATATCCTTCCACTTACGTAAACATATGATGTCTGCTGGTGTTGCTTCTTCTTGCTGGCCAATGTATTCCAATGCCGTCTCGATCGCCTTCAGGCCTTCGGAGTGGGTTATACGATCGGAGGGTTCATCACCTTGTTCCTCTTCAATCGGCTGTTCATTTAATACCATCACTACAATATCTTCGTCTGCAATTTCTTCGATTTCGTCCTTTGCCAACCATTCTGTGATGTCTTCCAATGAAGCTTCCTCACATCCGGGAACTTTTTCTAACAGTGATACAAGCGCAGTGTTATCAGTTGCATTTTCCACATCACATTGCTGTTCTACCTCTTCCCACTTATCACTGGCTCTGTGATCCAGCAAAATTTTCGACGATCGCACGCAAAATTTTCGCACAAGTGTTAAAGATGGAATTTCATCCCATGCCTTGGACACCCATCTGATGACATCAAGCATGTCTACTGACTGTAGTGCTGTCACAACTTCTGTATTATCAATTGTCGCGATGATATAGCTTAGTAGCCTACGTCGATATTTCTTTTTCAAAGGTTGGAGCACTCCCTGATCCATTGGCTGACATATAGATGTAACATTTGCAGGCAAGAACAAAGCTTTTAATTGGTCATTTGCTGGATGTTAAGGAGCGTTATCCAAAACTAGGATTGCTTTCCTTGTTAAATTGTTTTCAGCTAAATGTTTTTCAACTTGTGGCACAAATTTCTGTTCAAACCAATTTTTGAAAATTTCTTCATTCATCCACGCCTTTTTTTGATGGGTATAATGCAGGGGCAAAGAACTTAAATCTTTAAGATTTTTAAAAGCCCTAGGCTTGCGAGATTTTCCAATCAAGGTCAGTCTCAACTTGTGGTTTCCGGTTGCGTTACTACAAGCTAAAACTGTAATGCGGTCCTTGCTCTTCTTGAACCCTGGTGTGGCCTTTTCCTGTTTAGATGCTAGTGTTTTAGATGGCAACATATGGTAATTCAAACCCGTCTCATCACAGTTGTACACTTGTTCTCCGGAAATACCTTCCTTACCAAGCAGGTCAAAAAAGTGTTTTTTAAAGTCAGGGACAGCATCCTTATTAGCAGACAATGTTTCATCTGATCGTCATCTGATGAACACCAAAACGTTTCTTCCAGCGATCAAGCCACCCGTCACTGGCAGTAAACTCACCATCATCTCCTTTGATCTGTTTTTTAAACTGAATCGCTTTTTCTTGGAGCAAGGGGCCTGAAACCGTCAATCCTTTCCCCCTCACATTTTCATACCACAGATATAAAGCCTCTTCAACTTCCACATGTTTTCCTTTTTGCATAGTTTTTCTAACTTTCACGCCACTGCCACTTGCTTGCTTAGAACACCATTTTTCAATCTCTGCGCGATTTCTTCGCCAATCACCCACAGTAGTTTTTCCAACTCCTAACTCCAGTGCAATTTTGTTTACCGACTCACCAGAATCCATTCTTTTTATTGCTTGCAGTTTTTCTTCCAAAGTTACTACCACTTTCTTTCGTTTGTCACCCATATTTCACTTAAAAATAAAAGCCACCAACAATACTGTATACACACTTTATAACAAATTAACAATCCACGAATGACTGAACCGCACGGACTGACTTCTGGATACAGACTGACTGATGCACCTGTTACACACTCAAGTAGGAACACGAAACTTTCCTGTCACAACATGAATCAATTGGCGTACTGTATTGGTAACTGGTAATTCACGCGTAAGCGCCTTCACCCGCGTGGCGGGATTGCTCACATGACATTTGAAGGCGCTAGTAATCGGATCGGAAATACTGCATACGTACCGTACTCAAAAAATATTTTTTTTTTTTATGAGTAGAGCGGGTCGGATAGGCCGGAGGTCAAATAGTCGGGAGTCGGATAGCCGAGAGTCTACTGTACCTCTTTCTCTTAACTGATCTTCACCAAAATCAATAGGTCTTGAGTACTCTAGAATTCAAGGATGCATGGAAAATATTATTTGATTCTGTTTGAATTTACGGCAGTTATCGTTCGTCATGAAAAAATTTCTCTTGTTACAACATAAAATACTGCAGATAAACTACCCCTTTCCCTTAACCGATCTTCACCAAAATCAACAGGCCTTGAGTCTTCTACAATTTAGGGATGTATGCAAAAAAGTATTTGATTATGTTTGAATTTACCGCAGTTACCGTTCGTCATAGAAAAAATTAACCTTGTTGTCACAAAAAACGTTGCAGGTAAACTACCCCTTTCTCTTAATGGATTTCCACCGAATTCAAGAGGTCTTGAGTCCTCGACAATTCAGGGACGCATGCAAAACATTATTTGATTCTGTCTGAATGTGCGGCAGTTATCATTCGTCACAGAAACAATTACTCTTGTTAAAACATTAAAGGTGGCAGGTAAACTACCCCTTTCCCTTAACAGATCTTCACCAAAATCAATAGGCCTTCAGTTCTTTACAATTCAGGAACGTATGCAAAAATTTATTTGATTATGTTTGAATTTACGGCAGTTATCGTTCGTCATAGAAACAATTACTCTTGTTAAAACATTAAAGATGGCAGGTAAACTACCCCTTTCCCTTAACCGATCTCTACCAAAATCAACAGGCTTTCGGCTCTTTACAATTCAGGAAAGTATCCAAAAAATTATTTGATTCTCTTTGAATTAACGGCAGTTATCGTTCGTCATAGAAAAAATTACCCTTGTTAAAACATAAAACATTGCAGGTAAACTACCCCTTTCCCTTAACCGATCTTCACCAAAATCAACAGACGTTGAGTACTTAAAACTTTAGGAAAGTGTGCAAAATATTATTTGATTCTCTTTGAATATGCGGCAGTTATCATTCGTCATAAACATAAAATTACTTTTAAAACATAAAACGTTGCAGGTAAACTACCCCTTTCTCTAAACCGATCATCAACAAAAACAATAGGTCTTGAGAACTCTACAATTCAGGGTTGTCTGCAAAAAATTATTTGATTACGTTTGAATTAGCAGCTGTTATCGTTTGCCATAGAAAAAAATCTATAGACACACAGACACTTTTCGAAAAATGACTTTTTTTCATGTTTTGATGGTAGTACAATCAGAATCTGCAATAATCTTGAACACAATTTTTTTTGCCATCACCACACTTACATTTCCTTATGGAACATGGAAGTAAAATTATCCCCTCCCCCTTCAACTATAATTTTCCTTTATAGAAAATTACCCCCACCCCGTTCAACTAGCCTCTTCATTTATAGATATTTCATCTACGTTTCTACAGTGGATTATTAAGATCTTCTTATCAGGATACTTTATTTATCAAAATTAAGTACTTTACTCTTGTTACAACAAAAATGTTCCAGGTAAACTGCCCTTTCCCCATAACTGATCTTCACCAAAATCAATAGGCCTTGAGTCTTCTACAACTCAGGCACATATGTAAAAAATTATTTGATTCTGATTGAAAGTACGGCAGTTATCATTACTCATGGAAAAATTTCTCTTGTTACAACATAAAATGTTGCAGGTAAACTACCCCTTTCCCTTAACTAATCTTCACCAAAATCAACAGGCATTGAGTTCTCTACAATTTAGGGAAGTATGCAAAAACTTATTTGATTATGTTTGAATTTACGGCAGTTATCATTCGTCATAGAAAAAATGACCATTGTTAAAACATAAAATGTTGCAGGTAAACTAACCCTTTCCCTTAACCGATCTTCATAAAAAAACAATAGGTCTTGAGTACTCTACAGTTCAGGTCTGTATGCAAAAAATTATTTGATTGTGTTTGAATTTGCGACTCTTATCGTTTGCCATAGAAAAAAATCTAGACAGACAGACAGACAGACACACACAGAGACACTTTTCGAAAAATGACTTTTTTTCATGTTCTGAGGGTAGTACAATCAGAATCTGCAATAATCTGAACACGATTTTTTTTGCCATCACCATACTTCCATTTCCTTATGGAACATGGAAGTAAAAAAGTGTTCAAAGGAAAACATCGAAAAAAAAACCAAAAAACCATCGATAGTATGAAAACATTGCAACTGAACCATCGATGGTAAATACATCGAAAATCGAATGTTAACCATCAATGTTTTTGGAAAAGTTGCCAAGTTGCACTGCAAAACCTTTTGGTCCAATGAATTGAAAACAAAGGCGTTTTGTTTGGTCATGGAGAAAAACATTAACTACTAGTTCCAAGAGTGCACAAATCTTACTTCTACACTTCTAAATGTCAAATATTAACGAGATTGTACTGGAGGAATTTTCAAGTTTGTTGTCTGTTAGTAATGAGTGCTAATCCTTACATTCTCAAATGGATAATTTGCAAAAGTCTGAAAACAGATTAACAAATAGTTCATCTTCTGGATTTATATACAGTTTAAACTGACCGGACTGTTCAGCTCTCTCTCTCTCTCTCTCTCTCTCTCACACACACACACACACACACACACACACACACACACACACACACACCAAATAAAACACACAGTGTACCTTTATATTTTCTGGATGCAAACTGACAAGTGTCTGTTTACTGTAATAGCTGTTAATTCCCAGAGCAAGTTCTACTTCTTTGTATAACAGTATGAATATTTTCACGCCTTCAGCCTAGAAAAATAAAAGAATCAAAATCAATGTATGAGAATAACATATACAGTGAATGTCTCTGAAAAAATAAATTTAACTATGCCCAATGAAACACTTGGGAAGTAGCTTTCCTTTATTGGAAGACTAAAAGACTACTGTACTGTATATTAGGGATGAGCATTGCCAAAAAACTAACGGTGTTAATATTAAGAAGAGTATATCAATATTAGAAAAACATCGGTTTAAAACATCAATGTTTTAAGACTGAAAACATCGATGTTTACTAGCTGATGTTGCAATTCAAATAAAAATCTATGCTTTTTACAGGTTTACTTCCCTGTGAAAACCCATTACTACTTACTACTTACCAACTACCTAGAATCTAACATAAATACAAATTTGTTGATTTAAAATAAAAAATTTAACTATCAATCTAAGTTTTCATTATAAATTTTAAAAAATGTTCAAAGAAAAAACATCGAAACGTAACCATCGATAGTATGAAAACATTGCAACTGAACCTTCGATGTTTTCCGACCATTGGCCATCGATGCTCATCTCTATTGTATACCAATAGCAATGTTGTCCGCTGGCAAATAAAGCTGTTCCAGTTTAGAATACAAAGCAGGATACTGTGGGTTTGAATCCATCTCAGACTGTCCACAATGTCCAGCTGAATTCTAGGCTCACTCGGTCATAAGAAGTGCTTGGATTTAGACAAATGGGAGATTATAGCTGTTACCATCAGCTGTGACAAACAATGCTACCACATTATGGTCTTTACAAAAGTTTAGATACAAAGATATATTAGTGGGACAACATAATTAAAAAAAATAATTATTACAAGAATGATAATTTAGAGAGCACTGCGCCTCCTTACACTTGAACATTGTTACAGAGAAAGCATTGTCAAATCTACTGTCTTCAAATGCTTACTCACATAAGGAAAAAAAACGACAGGTTTGAAATATTCCGGAGTCGCAAACAGCTTCATCAATCATGGAGGAATACACACATTGAAAAGAGGAAAAAACAAAAATTCACAGATCAGTCTGGTATTTTTTTCTTTTTGTTGTGTGTATTTCCCTGTGCTGTTACCTAGTTGTGAGAGTGAAATACATATTTTAAATCAGGTGTGTTTTTTCTTATTTCTTCCTTTATTGTAATAACGCTTTAAGTTTTAGGAATATATATTATATTGCTACGACAGTTACATAATGCTATCAAAAAGTCAAAAGTATCATTCTACACATTTATTGGCTAGCCGAGCAGGTGCAGCATCCAATCAAGGCTGGGCAGTCATGTAGGCTCCAGACTTTTTTAGCTCTTGTAACTACACAAATTACGTTGGAACGCCTCCAGAAATATGGAAAATTAATCTGGAACCTCTGCAGGATCTATTATAAGCAACAGCAGCTGGCTTAGAAGTTAATTACACCTGGTGATAATGTGGAGTGCGGACTAGTGGAAAGTGATAATTGTGTTATAATTAGTTCGGAACTCTAATAGTTTACATTATTATTGCGTGTGGACAAATTTAACTTGAATTATTGGATGAGAGTACCTTCTTGATTTCAAATTGGTATTTGTGATCCGTGAGACTCTCATAACAATATTAATACATCTGTAACAAGTTATTTCTGCACACATATTTTCTGTTTTTCTTTATGAATGTCTCACAGAATTATTCTCTATCATCCGAAGCTATAATATATATTGATAATAAATAAAGTATTTGTAACTCACTGCAGAAATAATTTGATACTATTGTATATTATTATATTGTTATGCCATTACAGAACGTTTTACATGTTCTCGGCTATCCCAGTAGAGTCCAGCTGTAATATCTGTGTGTGTACGTAATACTTAACACGCGGGGCAGTGTTATGTAATACGGAACGGTAGCGTAATACATTCGATAGCGTTGTTCGAGATGCTTCTAAATTAGCCAAACGGTGCATGTTTCTGTGAAGGTCACGCTTAAGTGTCCAGTAGAATTTTCGATTACTTGTTAAGGATGCATATTATAGAACCCTGCAGACCATAAATAGCCATACCTGCTGCTTAGTTTTCAGTTACTGTCGGGCGATTTACACAGTGCGGGTCGAAGTATTGTGGCGAAGTGTTATGCGTTTTATAATTGTGCGGGACAATTGTAATAGAACTGTTGTAACGGGACAGAATTGGGTGATGGGTTTTAATGTAATTGTGAATGCGATGCACAAGAGTTACCCACGCAGGGCCTCAGTCTTTAACAATGGACATTCCTGTAGAGAATTACACGTTTGTCCAGAAAATCTATCAACATGCACCGTTTCAGGTGCTCTGGAATGTGCACATGTGCGCGGATGCTTGCTCACACGTTTGAATCGTCACGTACTCGGCTAGCTGGTCAGTTAGCGTGAATGTACTATACATGGCGTTAACTAACTGTTGTGTCACGTGGTTCCCTTTTGCGCATATCGGAAGCAAGAAGCTGAACATGAAAACGGCTTGGCCATTTTGTGAGCGTCGGTTTTGGCGTCTGTCGTCTCACAGTAATCGAACCACGCGGTTCAGCATAAAAGGCTTGCGAGCCAAAAAACTTATTAAGATCTTCAAAATGTGTTAAAAAGTATAATTTAAAGCGATATAACGTGCAACAAACTTACAACAAAAAGTTAACCATTAAATTCGAATAATTCGACCGCGGAACATCAAACAAAAAATGCAGTGTACAGTAGGGTGGAACGAAAAAATCAAGTTTGGATTTTTAATTTGTAATAGCGCGGAAAAGTTGCCTTTTGGTGTAGATAAGATAAAAAAAAAAAGATGAAAAATATTGGAGCACGTCTTGAGGTGCCGCAAGGACGATAAATTTTCATAAAATTGCAATTTTCGCTACATTTTTAAGTTTTTTTCAGAAGTTGTCAAAAAATTTTTTTTTTATTTCAAATACTGTCAAAAAAGCAGTTTTTATATTAAAAAAGACATACATTTTTTTTTAACTTTTTGGATTATGTCTTGAGGTGCCACAAGAGCGGTAAAGTTTTATAAAAACACACTTTTTGTAACTTTTTCAAAGAATTTTACGTGTCTCGATTATGCAATAAAAAGTTTCAAATAGGCGTTTTAATATGAATAGAAAGATAAAAACAGTTTAACTATTACATTGGCATCCGGGAGCATGAGTCATCGCCGTAGCGGATTAGAACAGTTGTTTAATCAAGAACGGACAAAAAATACTAGTGTATCAGAAACGGTTACTGACGACAATGACAGCGCTTAAGAGGCAAACCAACCAGGTCCTTCAAATATACAAGAAGAGATAAATCTACCAGGCCCTTCAAAACTGAAAAAAGAGAAAAAGATAAGCACTCAAATGCGTATTAAATTGCCATCTGTAGCTTCCATTTGTGACCGTACCGGAATATCAGATAGAGCTGCTGCAGCTATAGCTAGTGCTGCTTTACAGGACTTGGGTGTAATCACAGGGGAAGACAAAAGCAAAGTAATAGACAGGATGAAAATTAGACGAGCAAGATCAAAAAATCGAAGAGATCTCATTAATGACAGTCTTTATGATCAGATAACCGAAAATAGAGGATTGGTTTTTGATGGAAGAAGAGATAAAACAATTGTTCAAGAAAAGAAAGGAATTAAGTTGTACAAAAAAGTTATTTCAGAAGAGCACTGTACGGTAGCGCGATAATTTCGCTTTCTAGGTTGGCTAATCTGCTTACTGCCTTGTTTCAATTTTTGCGTGTTAGGACTTTGCACAGTGTGTATCAAGCGCTCTCGGCGTTCGGTTCGCCGAATCTTTTCACTGTCATTTATTGTCGACATTTAATGTAGGCTTTAGGCCGCACATTCTCGCTTATGGCCGACTAGGCCCGCTTCAATCTAATCCAAATTTATAATACTTGGCAACACGCATTATTAGCCGACCTCATTTCGATAAATTAAACTTTTATAATGTAACTAAGAAAGGCATTAAAATCATTCAAATACAGTCCACATCTTATCATTTTCTTCCCACTGAAGCAATGCATGTATTACTTATTATTCTTAACTAACATGGAAGACCAGCCGACACGATTATTCATTTCAAGAAACATATTTTAAGCCCACTTGGGCCCAACACACAACATTTTTTTGGTCCACACGTGCCGGATCATTCTTCTCATTAACATTTTTTGGTCACTCCGGACCTGGATTTTCCATCCAATATTTTCTACCACTATTTCTGGCCATCACGGGCGAATTAGCACGTCAGCTAATACGACCGTGGCGTGATTTGCATCGCCATTTCACTCGTCATCTTCAGACAACATATTAGCAAGTGCCGGCCAGCTACAGTGCTTGCTCAAGGTGGTCATCTCTGCCAGCTGTTTGCCATCTTCACCAAGGAGCCGATGCTGCAGGACATCGCCAACAAGGTATCACCAACAACAGTGAAACAAGGTGCGTAAAATGTCTGAAGAAGGCCTCAAGGTGCTGACCAGAAAGAGAGGCGGCTTAAAGTCCGCGATAGTGCGGATACAATCCGCGGTAAATTCATTTGACATAACTTTAAGTACAAAACATTTTCTAACTGTAAGACTGGATAGTCTCAAAAGCTTGGCCTCGAAGTACGACGAGGTACAGTCTGAAATAGAGCTCATCAGTAAAGACACGAGCGTTGCTCAAGCAGACCGAGTTGAGGTCGAGGAAATGATATATTCAACTGAAGCAAACATTTTGCAATTACTTGACACCTTTAATACTCAGACTGTGCCTCCCGTATTATCGACGCCCATGCAATTAAAGCCGATAAGTTTGCCCTGCTTCTCAGGCAACATATTGGAGTGGCAACATTTTTATTCAATTTTTACCGATTTAGTGGATTCAAGATCTGATTTAACACCAGTGCAAAAATTACATTATTTACATTCCTCTGTGAAGTGTGAACCGTTAGATTTAATCAAATCATTACCTATTTGTAAAGAAAATTATGCAATAGCGTTGAATTTGCTGTCCGAAAGGTATAACAACCCATTCATATTAGCTAAATACTATGTGCAAAACCTACTTCAGGTCAAGTCCACAGTAAAGGACTCGGTCCAAAGTTTGGTGGAGTTCACTAACACAATAACGTCTTCCGTTAATTCACTGGCAGCAATGAAGCTGTCAGTGAATTCACTTGAATTTATCACCATACAGTTAATATCCACCAAACTTGACCCTATTACTTTCAAACTTTGGAAGGAGTCAATAGACCCTGACAATTTGCCTAGCTTTCAAGACTTCACGCATTTTTTAAACTTACGCAGACAGCTGTTAGAAAATACAATGCCTATTGAACCCGGACAGCAATTCAACAAACTTAATGTAGGACCTAACAATAAATATGAGAAGTGTAGCTTAAGAAATACTGCTGGCAGCACTACATTTAAGAGCTATCACACAGCAGCAAATCATTATTCATGCGTGTGTTGTAAATCCAACCACCCGCTTTACATATATAATAATTTTCGTGTATTAAGCACCGCTGAGCGGGGGCAAGTTGTTGCAAATCACAAATGTTGTAGTAACTGCCTTAGATCAGGTCATCTGATGGCTAACTGTAAGAGTAAACAGGTGTGTAAAATCTGTTCAAAACGACACCACACATTGTTGCACGCAAATTACGTGCCGAAATCAACAGCTGCCAGCAGCAATTATTGCTCGCTTAAATTACAGTGCAAAAACAATGTTCTTTTATCCACAGCGGTTGTATCTGTCGTTGATCGGGCCGGCAACAGGCATGGGGCTAGGGTGCTCCTCGACGCCGGTTCACAAATAAATTTCTGTACGAAATCATTTGCAAAAAGGTTACAGCTCAAATTAGCCAAATCTAATATTCCAATCACAGGAATAAACAACACAGCGTGTTGCGCAACTGATATTGCTTCTATACGTATTATTTCTCGCTATCAGAGACATAGTTTCGAGGCGAAATGTGCCGTCTTATCTACCTTAACTCACAATCTGCCTTCAACCTCGTTTGATATCAACCAGTTCCACATTCCAAACAAAATTTTTCTGGCCAACCCAGATTTTAATATATCTTCGCAAATCGACATACTATTAGGGGCACAATTTTATCTGGATTTGATATTAGCCAATAAATACACACGCGGCCCCATTTTTCCCATCATTCAGGAAACAAAACTGGGCTACATTTTGGCTGGCAATCTGCCCAAGCACTGCCACAACGAGGGTCCTGCTGTTTCGTTCCTAGCAAGGAACAACGACAGTCAAATTCTGCAATCTCTCGAGAGATTTTGGGAAGCAGAAACTATCCCTGACAATACCCCTGATAGCGAGTCGGCCTGTGAAGAGCATTTTGTGCGCTCCACTCAGCGCGACCACGAGGGTAGATTTATAGTGTCACTCCCATTTAAGTCTGATAATCCCCACTTGGGGGAATCTTACACGAGTGCCGAATCAAGATTCTTAAGCTTGGAGCGTCGATTTAGACGAGATGCCAAGCTCGCTCGCGACTACGCGGACTTTACCAAAGAATGTAAGGATCTTGGGCACATGACACTCATTGATGATGGCGCTATCAACTCAGTAGCGTCAAACACTTACTACATATACTTATATGTATACTTATACATACTCATATACTTACTTTGTCTTTGCAAGATTGGTTGGGATGAACCGATTTCCGGTCAGTCACGTTTGGATTGGCATTCTTTGTGTGACAAATTGATTCTGATTGGCAAAATAGTAGTCCCGCGATCTATTCGTTGCAAGCGTGAGGCAGCTACAGTCCAATTGCATGGTTTTTCGGATGCTTCGGAGAGAGGGTTTGGCTGTTGTATATATATCAGAGTCATTTATCAAGATTCTACTGCCTCCTGTCGTCTCTTGTGTTCCAAATCTCGCGTGGCTCCCCTACGCCAGGTATCATTACCTCGCATCGAGCTCTGCGCTTGCTTGTTATTATCGCGACTCGTATCAAAGGTTATTCCTGCTCTTCATTCGTTTATTGATAATGTACATTTGTATTCTGATTCCATGGTGGCTCTTTACTGGATTCATGCGCAGTCTACGCATTGGAAAACATACGTCGCTAATCGGGTTGCTGAAATTCAGCGTTGTACGCAAACTTATACCTGGCATCACATTGATTCGCGACACAATCCTGCTGATATTATATCTAAGGGGTGTCTCCCTGACGTTCTGCGCGATTGCTCGCTTTGGTGGCACGGTCCTGGCTGTCTGTCTCAATCGTCAGAATCTGATCCCGTCCCATCCTTCGTACCGGCCACTTCGTCGTCTTCTGAGGTCACTGCGGAAGAGAAAAACACACATAACCTTTCGCTAATGTCTACCTTGGCTGTCGACTTATCGTTGGACTTTTCCTCGTTGCACCGGCTAACGCGTGTATACGCTTATTGTTTTCAGTTCATCAGAAATATTAGGCACTCATGTGCGGACAAACTTTCGGGCGATCTGACCCCTGTAGAAATTCATCAGTCTCTCAACTTCTTCATAAAACAGTCTCAGTCGATCCACTTCACAAACGAAATTAATTGTGTTCGGAACGGATCTTCTGTTTCCATTAGGAGTAAGTTGGCTTCTCTCGACCCGTTTCTTGACGATTCTGGAGTGATACGCGTGGGCGGACGATTGCAGCATTCCCAACTACCCTACGATTCGAAACATCCTATTGTACTACCCCCATCGGCGCATATTACACGCCTTATCATTGAACGTGAGCACATTCGTTTACTTCACGCTGGTGCTCAACTCGTGCATCATTCACTGCGTCAACGTTGGTGGATTGTTAATGCCCGGCTAGTCATCCGCTCCATTATTCGAAAGTGTCTCAAGTGTATCAGGTTTAGTGCCACACAGCAGGTTCAGAGACTTGGCATTTTACCATTCCCTAGAGTCACTCCTCCTAGGCCATTTCTATTTTGCGCGGTTGATTATGGTGGTCCCTTCATGATTCGTCATGGCGGGCAGAAGTCTAGAACTCTTTCTAAGGCATACGTATCTTTGTTTGTTTGCTTAGCGACTAGGGCTATTCACTTGGAATTGGTGTCCGACCTTACGGCCAGCGCGTTTATAGCCGCATTACGTCGTTTCATGGCACGCAGGGGTATACCCAGTCAACTGTACTCCGACAATGGCACAAACTTCAGGAAGGCTTGCACCATCTTACATGATATTTACAACTTTTGGCACAATAAGGATGCCGTCTCTTCGATCAAGTCATTCACATCCTCTCAGGGGATATCATGGTCATTTATTCCGCCCTCCTCACCTCATTTCGGTGGCCTTTGGGAGAGCGGCATAAAGAGTTTGAAATTTCATCTGCGCCGCGTGGTGGGCAAATCTATACTCAACTTCGAACAGTTCACGACCGTTTTGTCTCAGATAGAGGCATGTCTGAACTCTCGACCTTTATTTGCTATCTCTTCAGATGTTAACGACCCGGTGCCACTCACACCTGGCCATTTTTTGATTTGCGCGCCCTTAACGGCGATTCCGGACCCAGACCTTTCTCACGTTCCTGTTTCTCGTCTTGGGTGTTGGCAACTTCTTCAGAGGTTTGTCCAGGGCATTTGGAAGGCGTGGTCTCGCAATTATTTGCACCAGCTGGAGCAGCGTCACAAGTGGAAGTTTGCCAAGGATAATGTTTCCATTGGTGACTTAGTTTTGCTTATTGAGGATAATTTACCTCCATTGGCCTGGAAATTTGGCGTAATTATCGCCACATTTCCCGGCCCAGATAATTTGGTTCGTGTCGTGGACATTCGCACGCCTACGGGTGTTTTGCGGAGACCAATACATAAATTATGTCTGTTGCCAGCACGAGACGAGATTTGACATTATGATTACTTAGCACAATGCTATTTTTATTTAGCCATTGGCTTATTACTTATTACGACCATTTGGTCAACATAATTGTGATGAATTATCACAATATGTTCTTATCAATTTTGCGCCATTGCACGTTTCTATAATTATCACAGTTTTGGTGGTATCTTAATGTTTGTATTGTATGTTAATTTGTCTGGCATACTATGTCTTACACATTTTCATTTGATGTTATGGGGTATATTTCATGTTTTTGGTGGTCTCATTTATAAAATGTTATTACATAATATTCGCATGTCTTGCAGCTAAGCAATCGTGCATTCATTTCTTTATATTGTTGCTAATAAATATGTATTATTCTGTGAATGTCTTTAAATTGTTAAATTGTTTCTGTGATTTCAGTATTGTATTGTTATTTGACATTGCAATTATTCATCTTATAATTATTTAAATTATTGTTATTGTATTCACATAAATTGTGTCTATGTAAAAACTATTGTTAGCGTCTGCCGTATGTAACTGCCACGTCTAGATTTATTTTATATTGTATTTTATATTGTATTCATTTTGCAAGTAAGCATGCACAATTCTTTTTACTTAAAATTATGACATACATGTCATATCTGGGCTTGCATTCAGCATCTAGCTTGTTCATACATTATTACATATTGTAAGTTCCTGAAACTACAGGAACAGCATGTCTAGGTCAATACATGCCGCCCTGCTAAATATACGATTGAACATGCAACTGCAACATGTTCAACAACAATTTTGTTCATGTAATGAACTCTCTGTACAGGCCCACGGGCCTCAGTTAATTTTACAGTAACCATCTATGACATGCATAGGGTTACCAGCTATCGGTCCATCATGTGATGAGCTTCCGATCATGCATTAAACATTGTATAATTATGTATTTTTCTTTCATGTTTTATAATGTTATATACTGCGCACACTTGTGTCAGTAATATTGGTCAAACCAGACTTTATTCATATATGAAACAGCTGTTCGCCAACCTTGGCCTACAACCGCCTATCTCTAGGCTTATCTTATGCATGCTTATCTCTAAACTAGTGTGCCGTACTGGGTTCGGCAGCGTATTATAAGTATTTTAAAACGAGCGGCGGTGACGTCACGCACGGCCACACGGTAGTTTGTTGTCGTCCATTTATACACACAGATGTAGTGCAACTACGCAATTCAGCTGGCGCGTCCAGCTGTTTCTGTACATTCCTGCTGCGAGAGTTTACTTGGGTAGACTGACACATTGAATCGGTCTCATTTCTGTTCGATCCTTCAACCTGGTCATCTGCTCTCGACTGGCGGCAACCTTCTGTTCAGGACTTCATCGGCTATCGCTATGGTTGGCTAAATAAAGTATAGCTCCAGGTATGTACAAGTTAGCGGGTTCTAAAAATATTCTAACCCCAAATATATTTTGTGTTTCAGCTTCTATTATAGACTATACTTGTGTGTGTGCGTGTAGTGCAGTTTTCAATGTGGGCGTTAACGCAATTACAAAATTAAATTAATATGAATGTAAATGTTGTGGGTCAAATTGACTTCAATAAAGAAAATACTAATGCATCTTGCACTCAGCTGTGTTTGGTGTTATAAATAATTATGAAATACATAATTAATTAATTTGAATATTTCAACGACATACTTAAAAAATAATTGGTAGATGAGCGAAATAAGTCACAGCTGGGGAGCTTAATACCGATTAATATGAATTAGTGGCGATATGTGTGTGTGCGCTGTTGATGTTTAAAGTTGGTGTTGGAATTTAATGTGGACGGCCTATGTGGCGTATTTTTCTTATGACACCCTCTACAACCTATTACATGTCACAGGTGCTCGAACAAAGGCGAGATGGGTGTCGGGTATGACGAACAACTGTCCACCCTACTGGCAGAGACGATCTTCTAGCCACGATTGCCGTCAGTCGAGAACAACTGTTCGGACACTCTTCCAACGCTACGCTGCCCCCAGGACTTGTGATACGACCGTTACATTACTGATCAGTGCCAATATTGACTAATTACACCGGACAATCCAGGTGGGAACATTCTAATTATCTATTTCTCTCTCCACAACATGGTGAATGCACAGAAGCTCCCAGAAGCTCACTCGTGAAGTTTTGACCGTTATACTCTAGCACAAACTCTCATGTTCAATTATATTATTGCATGTGTGAACATTACAGCAGTAGACATAATGAAAGCTCTTATAAATGTTTATAATGTGTAAGAAATTACACACATACACACATATCCGCAGTTTGCAGTAAGTTCCAACTTTTCATCTAATCAAAACCATTAGGGAGTTAATTATCTTGTGCTTTCATGTCATCCGGTCATGGTAGAGTTTTAATCACGTAACGGGGCTGTCTGATGCTTTAGTGGAGAAACTATTTTCCTTCTCACATATACTTGGCGCTTTTATGATTAAAGTCAGGGTCGTTTAGTATGTTAAGTCTCGGGGCGGTCACTTACATTCTCTGGTGCTAATTACCAAGGCACATCTATGCTTAGAAGCTGTGATTATCAGATTATCCTGTCATTTATATTTGTACATATATATATATATATATATATTATGGTGCATTCAGTTACGGTAGTTGGAATGGGTTTATGAGGAATTTAGTACGGATATGAGGGGTGTTGTGTTATTCATGTTGTGTATGTGTTTGTGTGTGTAATTTTACTATATTTTGCTGGGGGGAATATGTAATGAATTTAAAAGGAAAAAACCATAAATGTGCTTACTAAGACAAAAAGGCTAGCCTATTTGAAACTATACAACACTTATGGATTAGTGAATTGCTTTTATGAATGAGATTATTGCTACCATTGACTCATACATAATCAGGCAGGAATTTTGCAATTATGTTAATATCAGATTCACTTACATTTTCTGACATTATGAATATTAATTGATATACATATATATATAATCCTGCCATTAATTGTGTACTTATACAATCGAGAACTTGTCATTTCATGTAACATTTTGCAGGCTTAATAAAGCATACGCTTGTTGGTTACAAGACTTTTTCATTTGCAAGTCCTGTCATTCACCTGGGGGGACATGTCTGTAATTGTAATTGGGCCTTGTACACTTTTGCTTCCTCTAGGTTTTCCACCTAGTTCTAAATATGATGTCTCTCCCCTTTACAAAAAAACTTAATAAAAAAATAAATTAAATAAAAAATAAAAATTCAAAAAAAATTACAAAAAAAACTTATAAAATAAAAGGGGGGTTTCACTAGTGACGGACTGCTGTTATCTAATCTCATAACTCAAGGTTCAACTCAGCCTTGAAGATAACTATCATTATTAAGAAACTGCACTCTTTTAAATTAAATTGTAAAATGTATCATAATTTATTAAAAAATGTTAAAAAATCATTTGATTTTGACGGGCAGCTTATGTACGGTAGCGCGATAATTTCGCTTTCTAGGTTGGCTAATCTGCTTACTGCCTTGTTTCAATTTTTGCGTGTTAGGACTTTGCACAGTGTGTATCAAGCGCTCTCGGCGTTCGGTTCGCCGAATCTTTTCTCTGTCATTTATTGTCGACATTTAATGTAGGCTTTAGGCCGCACATTCTCGCTTATGGCCGACTAGGCCCGCTTCAATCTAATCCAAATTTATAATACTTGGCAACACGCATTATTAGCAGACCTCATTTCGATAAATTAAACTTTTATAATGTAACTAAGAAAGGCATTAAAATCATTCAAATACAGTCCACATCTTATCATTTTCTTCCCACTGAAGCAATGCATGTATTACTTATTATTCTTAACTAACATGGAAGACCAGCCGACACGATTATTCATTTCAAGAAACATATTTTAAGCCCACTTGGGCCCAACACACAACATTTTTTTGGTCCACACGTGCCGGATCATTCTTCTCATTAACAAGCACGTTTCACTAATAGAGGAACCAAACTCAAAGTTTTTAGGCCACGTAACACCTAAATCTGGCACTGGAAAAGACATAGCAGACACTATACTGGAGTTTCTTGAAGATAGAGAACACAACGAACAACTTTTGAACTTTACTGCTATTGGGTGTGATGGAACCGTTGTAAACACTGGACATAATAATGGTGTGATTTCTTTGATGGAAAATGAAATAGGAAGACCTTTACAATGGTTAGTTTGTTTGTTCCATGGAAATGAGCTACCTTTGCGACATCTTTTTTGTCATTTAGATGGTAAAACGAAGGGACCCAATGAGTTTAAATAGGTCAGCAGCTGGAAAACTGTGCTAGTCTTCCTGTGGTTACTTTCTTGCCAATTGAAAATAACCTTCCTCTTTTGGAGAACACAAATGATTTAAGTACAGATCAGAAGTATTTATTGGATATGTGTATCGCTGTATCAAGTGGAAATTGCTCACTAGATTTATCTTTAAGAAACCCTGGAAAACTTGCTCACTCCAGGTGGCTTACATTAGCAAACCGTATACTTAGATTGTATGTGGCAACTGAAAATCCAACTGAAAACCTTAAGACTCTGGCTGAGTACATTGTGAAAGTGTATGCACCTGTGTGGTTTAACATTAAGTTAAAACCTTCATGTACTTATGGTTCCAAACATCTGTTTAAGCTTATCTCATATTCACGCTATCTCTCTGATGATTTCAAGAACGTTCTAGACCCGGTTATTCAAAGAAATGGGTACTTTGCTGCTGCAGAAAATCTCCTTTTGTCCATGCTATGTGATGAGCGCAAAAATGTAAGAGAACTTGGTTTACAACGTGTTTTAAAAGCAAGAACAGAAAGTAGAGGCGGAGTCAGGAAGTTTAAAGTTCCAAAGATAAACTTTGACGCAAAGGATTACATCGACATGATCTCATGGGCTGAAAATGACGTAACTGAACCCCCCTTGGTAAAACATGGCAACCAAATAGTAAAGTGGACCCACTTATCGACTTTCCCTGGCTTCCTTGTCACACGCAAGCAGTGGAAATAGCTGTGAAACTGGTGACCGAATCGGCTCAAAATGTCTGTGGTTCAATCGCAAGAGAAGGATATATAAGAGCAAAAATTGACTCACATGAGAACATGCCAAAATTTGATACAAAAAAACAGTTTAATGTGTCAATGAAGTAGAAACAAACATTTTGCAGCTGTAACATTTGTAATTATTAAGGGTTTTTTAAATCATAAAAAATGAACTTTCAATGTCTTTAAAAGTGTATTATATTTTTTTACGTATGCTCTAATAAAAAAAATATATAATTGATTTGACGAGCTTTTATTTCAACCTTATTTACTACAATTTGTAACAACCAAAATGTTAGCAAAAGTTTCAAAATTAGCAAAAATACAAACTTTTTGACATTAAAAAATATTTTTTTATTATTATTATATTTTGTAATTAATAATTTTTTCCAATTCTAATGCTTATATATGTATTTACAACTATCTTTTGTAACATTATATGTACGAGAAAACCATAAAAAATAATTTATCAAAGTTCATAATTTTTAATTTTTTTACAAATTTTAAGCTCTTTGCGGCACCTCAAGATGTTGTAGTATAGCAACCAAATTTTTTTTCTTCTTTTTGAACCTAAAAGGCAACTTTTTCCCACTATTACAAAACTAAGAAAAAAAAAATTAAAAAAAGGCCATTTTCGTTCCACCCTAGTGTACAGTTTGGATGGACTAACATATACGGAGTGCGACACATGATTTGAAGGGACGTCGACAGCCAAGTAACGATATTATAAACCAATCAATACATAAAAGAAAGAAATTTTACAAAAGCGCTTTATAATATAAAATGTAACTTATAAATGTATATAAATATTAATTCTAAGGACCAACCTATGTACGGGCATTTATGCCCCCTATAGGTCCTTTATTGTATAATTTTTATTATATGTAATGGAAAATTGGTAATAAATATTATTATTATTATTATTATTATTATTATGTGAGTGTGAGAGAGCAAAAGAATGAGCAAGATGCTGGGTTGTCTTCCTATAATTTAATTAATTTTTACGTTACGGTTTGAAAGTAGTTATTAGAATATTTATTATGTTAAAGTAGCCTAAATGTTTGTTTTTGTATTTTTCGAAGAAAAGATAATTAAGATAAACAGTAATAGTTTTGAGAAGAAAATGAATACTAAGTAAATTTAAAAGAAAATTAAAACAAATGTTGAAATCGAATAATAAACAGAGCTAATTAATATAGTCAAAGAGCGTGTTTATTACGTAACGAACCCAGTAACCTTCTTACAGACTGTGAGTTCGTGTAACAGATCCTGGACCCAGAGAAGGTAAGATTTATGAGAATTGGGAATAATGTCAAAAATACATTTATATGTCTTTTATTAATTGTGTAAAAAGATGAAAATTATCAATGGCCCCCGAACTGGGACAGTTTATACAAATTATATTCGTGTAGGCTATGCCTACTCGCAGATGTAAGAGACGTTAGTGGGAGTTACATATGAATTAAAATTAAGTACAGAGAAATAAGAGTATGTTATAATATGATTAGTAGGTGTATTATAAATAAATAAGAAAAATCAAATAAGCAAAATGAATACTAATAAAGATAATGACGAGAATGTCAGTTTCACTGACAGCAATATTGAGAGTCAAATAAATAGCGACTTAAGCGAGACCGAATCAATGATTATGAGCCGAGTAAACGCTAAGTCGATACCTACAGTCAGTAACGTGTCGTTAGACGACATTCAATTTTATGAAAGCTCAAGATGTTAAAAATGAAAGTAGACTTAATTAAATAAATAGTAACTTAAATGCCAAACTTGATGAAGTGAACACTAAAATGAATGATAAATTAAATGAACAAAATAAGAAATTCAATAGCAAATTTGATGAACAAGAGTAGACATTTTGAGGAAGTAAATGTTAAATTTAACGAACTTAAAATTGATATCAATGCTGTAAAGAATAAATGTGAAAGTAATTTTTAACGAATTAAAATATGAATTAAACGAAAAATTGAGTCATTCATTAAAAAGTATAAATAATAGAATTAATGAAATAGATAGTAGTATGTCGGAAAGAATCGATAAACAAATACATGAGGTGACTGAAAATTTTGAATCTAAAATAAATGAATGTAACACTGGCAGTGAGTATAAGTTTAATTGTGCAGTTGATAAGATAGAAGAAATTAGAGATAAAATTAAGACATATGAAACCAATACTAATCTTAAAATAAAAGAAATAGAAAGTACTTGCAAAATAGAAATACAAGCGATACAAGATACAGTAAATGTTATGGATAAATGTAGCATGCAATTTGAATGTTTAAATAATGATAAATTTGTGTCAATTGAACAAAGCATAGTTAATGTCAAAGATGAGTTAAATGTAGCGATAAGTAAAAAACTTAGTAGTGTTGCTGAGCAAGTAGTGATTACTCAAGACATGAATACTGATATTGATTTAGAATTGTTTAATTGTGACAGTAGGGGGGTAGACCCCATGCAATTCTTAAACAGAGTGAAAGAATTCAATCAGTTCTGTAGTAGTAGTTGGGAGGTGCAGTTATTAAAAATAATGAAATGTTTTAAAGGGAGTTCCGCAGTGTGGGCGGAGGTACATAGAATAGATTGGGTAGATTATCCGAGTTTTGAGAGGGCCTTTAGAGGTAAATATTGGTCGGAAGAAGAGCAAGAAGTATTACGTAGTAAAATCATGGGATCCGGTAATTTTGGGACCCACGGGAATAACGTGACGATGTATGTAATGTGGTTATACAACGAGGCGAAATATTTAGAGCCACCGCTACCATTCCGATCATTTGTGCGACACATAAGTAAACACTTGCCTCGAGAGATACAGATCACTCTGATGACACGCGAAATTACAGAAATTACGGAGCTTGAGAAGATATTAGATATCTTCCAAAATATAAAGGAACGGGAAATGGGTAGGCGTCCGAACCCGCCAGCGTCACACACTAACGGGAATTACCATCAATCCAGGGGGATACCAACCTTTTATAGAGGGGCGCGTGGAAGTAATAGTGGTAATAGAGGCGAGGATTGACGATGTTCGGGGTGCCATGTTGAAAATTTTTCTGTAAGAACAACCTGTTATAGGTGTCATAAGGCAAGGGACTGTCAGCGAAGCGACATAGCGTACCACCAGCACAGTCAGCAGCAGAGAGGAGGAGATAGCAGCCGAGGAGTGCCGAGAGGAAATGAAAATGTTAACTGAAGCAGAGGTGGATACAACCAAGCTGTGGCGGGTACATCTACAGGAAACTAGAAGAGACAATGGGGAACCAGGCCCAGCCATTGTCGGCGAAGGACTCTGGGGTCCAAGAAGAATGCAACTACCAGAGCAATATCATCATCACAGACATACCAAAGGAATTGTTGGAGGAAGATGAAACGGGAAATATGGAAACAAAAACCGGGTTGACAGGTAATCATCAACATAGAAGGTAAGAACTTTAAAACATTAATAGATACAGGAAGTGAGATATCAGTAGTTTCAGAAAATGTAATGGGAGAGTTACAAAAAGTAAATAAACATATTCCATCATTACCAGTAGCGGGAGTAACAGTAGTGGTGTAACGGTACATAAGTCCGTAGGGGAATTTGCAGGTACATCCAAATATAATTTTATTGTGATTTAATGTATAAAACGCCATAAGGTTAGAATTTCCCAAATATATCGTACTACGCAGTTTGCCAGAATGACTCGACTTCAAGGTCATTGGTGTACGTGACATACGGCAGATATTCAGACGAAACGACGAACGGACAATGCTGAAACGTCATAAATAATACGACAGACGTAACAACTGTGATGTAAAACAATGCCGTCATCAGCTGTGAACAATAGGTTGATGACAATTAATCCCTTCCACCTGTCGAATTTACACTAATATGTCTGCCCCAGTCGGCAAACTACAGTCAGTGCAGGAGCATGTTATAAAATTCGCTGGCAAATTATTGCCAGCAAAAGTGATTTAAAAGTATCAAAATGTAATTACAAATGTAACCAGTGTAATCAGTGAACAGTTAGAATAAAAATGTAAAGTAAATTCAGTGCAGTAATTTCGGCGAACACCTGCTGGCAAACGGACAACGTCGGGCGAGGAACTGCAAGACTTCAAATTCAGGAAAGTCCAAATTTAAATCCATATCTTTATTCAATTGAGCTCAAAATTCAAAATCAAGATGTACCAGTAAATTAATGTATGGGGAGAGAGAGAGAGAGAATGTGTGCGTGCGAATGAGTGCTGGCATCTAAAAGCAAAGCCATGAGGCATTGGTTTGTGTTTCAATATAATTAGAAACGTAATACGTAAAATCAATGATAACTGCAGTTTAGTAAAAATGCTCTTGTTTATAAATTAAATACAGGAGATAAAGTTATTAATAATTGAGATTGATGTATAGTTAAATGGCGTAACCACATAGCCGTCATTTTGTTCTTGGGTGATTACGACTCCATTTTTTTTTTTTTAATTTTAATAATTGAAATTCAGAATATTAAACCACAAGTTGTTTAAGCCAAATGTTGTTTGACACATTATTTCAAACGCCCAAACTGTTTTTGCTATGTTCGCTTAATACGACCCTGGACCCGAGTAAGAAAAAGTTATGTTGACAACACGTGCTGTACTCAATGTAAATAGTGTGAGTTTTAAAAGGCAAGTCACCACTAAAGTATAAATAACAAAATTAAACAAAAGTAAAGTAACAGTGGGTGTAACCGGAGTACGGAGTAAAAGAGTTACTAGACAAGTACAATTAAATATATTCCTTAATGAAACTGAATTTGAAAATACCTTTCTAGTGGTTAAGGGACTGAGTTTAGATGTAATCTTAGGAAATGATTTTTTTGGAGAGAAATCAAGCAGTAATAGATTTTAATAAACGAATAGTAGAATTCAATAGTGGGAGTAAACCAGTCGGGGTTAAATTTAAGCGGGTGTTACATGAGATTAGAGTTACGGGAGTAAAAATGATACAGAAGCGGGTAGGCGATGGAGACATAGCCACAAGAGTGAATATATGTCGAGAGAGTGAGATTGTGATGGTACAATCATGGTACATTTCATAATATACTAAAATATGGTAAAGAGATCATAAATATTGTATTTTCCTATTTTTTGACATACCCAATCCAACCTCAAACACCCGATATAGAATTTACGGTGAGTGGACTATATTACAGTATTTGCCAGGATTTGAACTAATTCATGACAAAAAACGGTGTCACATCACAAAAACAGTGTGCAGTTATTGAGATAAGCAGAGCCAAGCCTTCGTTACGTCAGAGGCGGAGAATGTGTTGACAACTACAAACAGCGATGTCAACACGTTAGACAAAGGAATGTGACGTCAATACACCCCACTTCCGCAGATTTCAACCAGAAATTGCCGTCATTTCATCTGCAGCTCTGATTTGAGCCGGCCGGCCGCCCATTCACTTACGAGTGAATTTTAACTTTTTAGACCACTGTAGGTGGTTAAGAAACAGTATAAATACAGTGCGCCAACTCCAAGATGTGACCGGGAAAATCGCCGAACTCGCGGTGCGCGAAGTTCGTGCAAAACGAGGACGCACAGCAACACGGAAATTGGTGAGAGCGTTCCTTAAATACTTTGAATCCTTTCTTTCCCAATATTTGTTATTGTAGAAATCAATCATTTAACAAATTATTCAAAATTTCAATCAAAATTTAAGGAGCTCCAAAATTTAAATAAGTTGTACCATGATAATGAAAGGGTGAGTGGTTGTGTGCGTGCATAATTATTCTAAGTGCTGGGTTGAGCACCACTATATAAATATAAATATATACATGTTATTATTGTATAATCATTTAATCATATAATCATTAAACTTAATCAAATTTATTATTACACATTATGTTTTTGGAAGGGTTACAGTTGGTTTTAAAAAATGTTATGTAACAAAGTAAAGAATAAAAAGGGGTATTTCATTGGTAACAATTAGAACAGCTGTTTTGTTATTTCAAGCAATTTCCGTTTCCTATGACTTCGCGTAACGAACTTCTGGCCCATGACTTAGTTAATTGCATAGATGGCGTCTTAGTTTTTGTATACATAACCACATTTGTGAGATATATCGTATTTATAAATTCAAAAATAAGGTAAGTGTACAGGTGGCTTCTGGAACAGGGACATTAGGTGGTATTATTTAAACATATTATTACCTAATGTACGCCTAGAAAGAACGGAACAAATTGCTTGAGGTAACGGACACAAAATTTTATAATTCGTAAACATAACCCCACAATTAGGTTATACAATTGTATGCATGCGTGCATTACACAATTGCCAAAATGAGTACTAATGACAATATTACGTTAGAAATAGGTACAACTAATGTAAATTTGACTGGCGAGATGGATGTACAAACACCTCAAACTAGTCAGATTGACGAGGTGCATACGCCTGTATCTGTAGCAATAACGAAAGTCAATACATCCATTTCAACTAGTTTAGATAGTAAGCAGGATGAAACTAATGCAATGATGCAACTTTTATTAAATAAATTTGACAGTTTTGATAAAAAACTAGATGAACAGAAAATCGATTCTAATATTAAATTCGATGAATTAAAGAATGAAATAAAAGTGAGTCACAATAAACTTATTAAAAAATGTGACCAGCTGATTACAAAATTAGATAAGTTACATGTGGTAGAAAGTAAATTAGAAAGTCAGAAAGTACTAGATAGTAGTACCCAGCAAAATGCTGTACTGGATAACCTATTTAAAACTGATAATTCCAAAAATGAATGTACTCTAGATAATGCAAATAATACAGGTAGTAAGATTGTGGTGGTAGAAGAGGATAAACATGATAATGAAAATATAATGCATGACAATGAAATATTTGAGTTTATGAAGTCAGAAAGAAAGTTGAGAGAAAGTATTTTAGTACAAGGAATGCAGGGGGTAGAATTTTCTTTTAATGTTGTATTAGGGGGTGAAGACAAGTCTTCATGTAGTTTGATAGACGATAGTTCTACAAATAAAGTTTCTTTTAGTTTTTGTGTACCTAAGAGGTGCAACGATTTTATGATAGGGACCCTTGTATATTTGGAGAGAGAAAGTGTATTTTGGTGTTATGGAGAGAAATGTATTAAGAGAGAAAGTATAGAGAGATATTGTGAGAGTAAGAGAATAATAGAAATATTTAAAGTAAACAGAAATTACAGACAACTGTTAGAAAGGTTAGGGTTATATGTGGTATATGAAAATGATGACTACTTACCTGATAATAACAATAAATTGGAAATAACAAGAAATGAGAATAAAGACATTAGGTACTTACCTGTGGTGGAATATTATGGGGATAATTATAGTATAAACCGATTAATGACATATGATACTAAGACAAACGGAACTTTACTTGATAGTAACTGGAAGTATTTGATTAATAACAATTGCATACAGGAATATAAATATAATGTTGCAAATAATAAAATCTATGTATTAAATAAGAATTTATATAGACCTAAGATTCGTTTGTTGTTTAACGATGGTGGATAGACTGTTATATTGTGAAATGAACATTAAATAATAATATGCAAAGTGGTTTTGAATTGGACTGTTATGGACTGATTTTGAGTAATGACACAATAATGAAGTTGGAGTGTATATTTTATTGTATTAACTGTATTTATTTATCCATGTATTTTGATGTGTATTATGTATTACAGGTACCCCAGTGTGTATTATTATATATTCTATATATGTAACATGTTTAATAATAATATTTTAATTAATTACTAATGAATAATAATGAATGTTTAAATAAATAATTATATTTGAATTTTGAAAAGAGGTATTGTTATAAGGAGGTAGGAGAGGAATTTTATAAGACAATGGTCAATGATTACAGTAAGTGTTTAAACAGGAATAGAGCCTGGGTATAGATAAATGCAGGTGAGTTATGCAATTAATGAAAATGGAGTTAGGTAGATAAGAATTTTTAAGAAAATATAAAGAGAATTATTAGATAGTTAGGGACACAGTAGTTAGGGATTATTTGTAAAGAAGGTGTTTAAGTAAAGGTACATACATATAATTATTGTTGATGAATTCTGTAGTGGGGGTGAGGTGATAAAGAGTAGCCAACCAATAGTGTTGTGGCAGGTATTAGCATAAATTTAAGGGAGTGTTTGCCGAAATTTTTGGAAGGGCAAAATATTAGAGATGTATATAGCCAGTTAGGGAACACCCAACCCAGTGCAAAGACGAGCGGTGCCATATGATTTAAATGAAAATAGTAATGGAGTATATAATTGAGATATTGGTGTCATTGATAGGTAAATTTGATGGTTAGTTAGAAGAAGGTGAGTTTATAAAAAATAGAAGTATAGTGAATATAGGAGTTATCCAGACTAAACAGAGATAGAAGGTGAAAGGTTAGGTAGTTAGGTAGATAGAAAGTTCAGAGTATAGAGAAAGTAAGAAATGAATAATGAAATAATAATGTAATATGAATAGTAAAATAAGTTCAAAATGTATTTTATTATTATAAATAAATAAATTTGATGTTTAATTAATAACTGCAATGGTAAATTTTAATTTAAATACAACTTTTAAGTAAATTATACAAATGTTAATGCATATCTTAGATATGATTAAATATGATTGAGTATTTAAAATGTATTAACTGTATTATTAATATATCAGTGTTAATTATTAATGTATTATGTATTTATTTGAAAACTTTTTAACATGATGTTATAATATGTGTAGGAAGAGAAAAAAAAAAAAATTTTTTTTAAATGGCGCTGTTAATAATATTTATCAGCCAAATAATTAACTGTTAATGATAATAATAATAATAATTTTATTTTTGTTTTATCATGCACTAAGAGTATTCAATAAATAAATATATAGAGTTATTAATTCTTTTATAATTTGTTTTTCTCCAGATTTGGGAGATTATAATGTGTAATTTTCTTATTATATTTTCAATTATATCTTATTCAATTTTGGTATAATATTCTTTTTAATTCTTGAAGATTATAATATATAATCTTATAATTTTATTAAGCATACTAAAATATATTAAGCCAACCCAGTGCTTATTGGCACAAACCAGCACTTAGCTAAGGGGAACCAGATCAGTTGAGGATGGAGTGATTCAATAAGCCACTATATTAATATTTTTTATAAATTGTTTCAGTGTTTGGGGTGTGACAGCGGTCCTGAGCTGGCCAACGCGTCAGAGCAGGGGCGTTAAGAGCCTAAGTGGCCTTATGGTGTTGGGATCTCGCAGGAGAAGTCCAGTAAGGTCATGAAGGTACAGTCCTCATCACCAGACCAAGGGTGAGTTATTGTTATTTTTTATATAAAATTGTAAGGGGGTTGTGGCGACTTGTCCTGACTGATCCCTTTAGGAAGTATGAAAGGGTCAATGAAAGTTTGTGTGCTTCGTCACACCATCTTTCATTGAGGGGGTTTTGTGATGGTACAATCATGGTACATTTCATAATATACTAAAATATGGTAAAGAGATCATAAATATTGTATTTTCCTATTTTTTGACATACCCAATCCAACCTCAAACACCCGATATAGAATTTACGGTGAGTGGACTATATTACAGTATTTGCCAGGATTTGAACTAATTCATGACAAAAAACGGTGTCACATCACAAAAACAGTGTGCAGTTATTGAGATAAGCAGAGCCAAGCCTTCGTTACGTCAGAGGCGGAGAATGTGTTGACAACTACAAACAGCGATGTCAACACGTTAGACAAAGGAATGTGACGTCAATACACCCCACTTCCGCAGATTTCAACCAGAAATTGCCGTCATTTCATCTGCAGCTCTGATTTGAGCCGGCCGGCCGCCCATTCACTTACGAGTGAATTTTAACTTTTTAGACCACTGTAGGTGGTTAAGAAACAGTATAAATACAGTGCGCCAACTCCAAGATGTGACCGGGAAAATCGCCGAACTCGCGGTGCGCGAAGTTCGTGCAAAACGAGGACGCACAGCAACACGGAAATTGGTGAGAGCGTTCCTTAAATACTTTGAATCCTTTCTTTCCCAATATATGTTATTGTAGAAATCAATCATTTAACAAATTATTCAAAATTTCAATCAAAATTTAAGGAGCTCCAAAATTTAAATAAGTTGTACCATGATAATGAAAGGGTGAGTGGTTGTGTGCGTGCATAATTATTCTAAGTGCTGGGTTGAGCACCACTATATAAATATAAATATATACATGTTATTACTGTATAATCATTTAATCATATAATCATTAAACTTAATCAAATTTATTATTACACATTATGTTTTTGGAAGGGTTACAGTTGGTTTTAAAAAATGTTATGTAACAAAGTAAAGAATAAAAAGGGGTATTTCATTGGTAACAATTAGAACAGCTGTTTTGTTATTTCAAGCAATTTCCGTTTCCTATGACTTCGCGTAACGAACTTCTGGCCCATGACTTAGTTAATTGCATAGATGGCGTCTTAGTTTTTGTATACATAACCACATTTGTGAGATATATCGTATTTATAAATTCAAAAATAAGGTAAGTGTACAGGTGGCTTCTGGAACAGGGACATTAGGTGGTATTATTTAAACATATTATTACCTAATGTACGCCTAGAAAGAACGGAACAAATTGCTTGAGGTAACGGACACAAAATTTTATAATTCGTAAACATAACCCCACAATTAGGTTATACAATTGTATGCATGCGTGCATTACACAATTGCCAAAATGAGTACTAATGACAATATTACGTTAGAAATAGGTACAACTAATGTAAATTTGACTGGCGAGATGGATGTACAAACACCTCAAACTAGTCAGATTGACGAGGTGCATACGCCTGTATCTGTAGCAATAACGAAAGTCAATACATCCATTTCAACTAGTTTAGATAGTAAGCAGGATGAAACTAATGCAATGATGCAACTTTTATTAAATAAATTTGACAGTTTTGATAAAAAACTAGATGAACAGAAAATCGATTCTAATATTAAATTCAATGAATTAAAGAATGAAATAAAAGTGAGTCACAATAAACTTATTAAAAAATGTGACCAGCTGATTACAAAATTAGATAAGTTACATGTGGTAGAAAGTAAATTAGAAAGTCAGAAAGTACTAGATAGTAGTACCCAGCAAAATGCTGTACTGGATAACCTATTTAAAACTGATAATTCCAAAAATGAATGTACTCTAGATAATGCAAATAATACAGGTAGTAAGATTGTGGTGGTAGAAGAGGATAAACATGATAATGAAAATATAATGCATGACAATGAAATATTTGAGTTTATGAAGTCAGAAAGAAAGTTGAGAGAAAGTATTTTAGTACAAGGAATGCAGGGGGTAGAATTTTCTTTTAATGTTGTATTAGGGGGTGAAGACAAGTCTTCATGTAGTTTGATAGACGATAGTTCTACAAATAAAGTTTCTTTTAGTTTTTGTGTACCTAAGAGGTGCAACGATTTTATGATAGGGACCCTTGTATATTTGGAGAGAGAAAGTGTATTTTGGTGTTATGGAGAGAAATGTATTAAGAGAGAAAGTATAGAGAGATATTGTGAGAGTAAGAGAATAATAGAAATATTTAAAGTAAACAGAAATTACAGACAACTGTTAGAAAGGTTAGGGTTATATGTGGTATATGAAAATGATGACTACTTACCTGATAATAACAATAAATTGGAAATAACAAGAAATGAGAATAAAGACATTAGGTACTTACCTGTGGTGGAATATTATGGGGATAATTATAGTATAAACCGATTAATGACATATGATACTAAGACAAACGGAACTTTACTTGATAGTAACTGGAAGTATTTGATTAATAACAATTGCATACAGGAATATAAATATAATGTTGCAAATAATAAAATCTATGTATTAAATAAGAATTTATATAGACCTAAGATTCGTTTGTTGTTTAACGATGGTGGATAGACTGTTATATTGTGAAATGAACATTAAATAATAATATGCAAAGTGGTTTTGAATTGGACTGTTATGGACTGATTTTGAGTAATGACACAATAATGAAGTTGGAGTGTATATTTTATTGTATTAACTGTATTTATTTATCCATGTATTTTGATGTGTATTATGTATTACAGGTACCCCAGTGTGTATTATTATATATTCTATATATGTAACATGTTTAATAATAATATTTTAATTAATTACTAATGAATAATAATGAATGTTTAAATAAATAATTATATTTGAATTTTGAAAAGAGGTATTGTTATAAGGAGGTAGGAGAGGAATTTTATAAGACAATGGTCAATGATTACAGTAAGTGTTTAAACAGGAATAGAGCCTGGGTATAGATAAATGCAGGTGAGTTATGCAATTAATGAAAATGGAGTTAGGTAGATAAGAATTTTTAAGAAAATATAAAGAGAATTATTAGATAGTTAGGGACACAGTAGTTAGGGATTATTTGTAAAGAAGGTGTTTAAGTAAAGGTACATACATATAATTATTGTTGATGAATTCTGTAGTGGGGGTGAGGTGATAAAGAGTAGCCAACCAATAGTGTTGTGGCAGGTATTAGCATAAATTTAAGGGAGTGTTTGCCGAAATTTTTGGAAGGGCAAAATATTAGAGATGTATATAGCCAGTTAGGGAACACCCAACCCAGTGCAAAGACGAGCGGTGCCATATGATTTAAATGAAAATAGTAATGGAGTATATAATTGAGATATTGGTGTCATTGATAGGTAAATTTGATGGTTAGTTAGAAGAAGGTGAGTTTATAAAAAATAGAAGTATAGTGAATATAGGAGTTATCCAGACTAAACAGAGATAGAAGGTGAAAGGTTAGGTAGTTAGGTAGATAGAAAGTTCAGAGTATAGAGAAAGTAAGAAATGAATAATGAAATAATAATGTAATATGAATAGTAAAATAAGTTCAAAATGTATTTTATTATTATAAATAAATAAATTTGATGTTTAATTAATAACTGCAATGGTAAATTTTAATTTAAATACAACTTTTAAGTAAATTATACAAATGTTAATGCATATCTTAGATATGATTAAATATGATTGAGTATTTAAAATGTATTAACTGTATTATTAATATATCAGTGTTAATTATTAATGTATTATGTATTTATTTGAAAACTTTTTAACATGATGTTATAATATGTGTAGGAAGAGAAAAAAAAAAAAAAATTTTTTTAAATGGCGCTGTTAATAATATTTATCAGCCAAATAATTAACTGTTAATGATAATAATAATAATAATTTTATTTTTGTTTTATCATGCACTAAGAGTATTCAATAAATAAATATATAGAGTTATTAATTCTTTTATAATTTGTTTTTCTCCAGATTTGGGAGATTATAATGTGTAATTTTCTTATTATATTTTCAATTATATCTTATTCAATTTTGGTATAATATTCTTTTTAATTCTTGAAGATTATAATATATAATCTTATAATTTTATTAAGCATACTAAAATATATTAAGCCAACCCAGTGCTTATTGGCACAAACCAGCACTTAGCTAAGGGGAACCAGATCAGTTGAGGATGGAGTGATTCAATAAGCCACTATATTAATATTTTTTATAAATTGTTTCAGTGTTTGGGGTGTGACAGCGGTCCTGAGCTGGCCAACGCGTCAGAGCAGGGGCGTTAAGAGCCTTAAGAGCCTAAGTGGCCTTATGGTGTTGGGATCTCGCAGGAGAAGTCCAGTAAGGTCATGAAGGTACAGTCCTCATCACCAGACCAAGGGTGAGTTATTGTTATTTTTTATATAAAATTGTAAGGGGGTTGTGGCGACTTGTCCTGACTGATCCCTTTAGGAAGTATGAAAGGGTCAATGAAAGTTTGTGTGCTTCGTCACACCATCTTTCATTGAGGGGGTTTTGTGATGGTACAATCATGGTACATTTCATAATATACTAAAATATGGTAAAGAGATCATAAATATTGTATTTTCCTATTTTTTGACATACCCAATCCAACCTCAAACACCCGATATAGAATTTACGGTGAGTGGACTATATTACAGTATTTGCCAGGATTTGAACTAATTCATGACAAAAAACGGTGTCACATCACAAAAACAGTGTGCAGTTATTGAGATAAGCAGAGCCAAGCCTTCGTTACGTCAGAGGCGGAGAATGTGTTGACAACTACAAACAGCGATGTCAACACGTTAGACAAAGGAATGTGACGTCAATACACCCCACTTCCGCAGATTTCAACCAGAAATTGCCGTCATTTCATCTGCAGCTCTGATTTGAGCCGGCCGGCCGCCCATTCACTTACGAGTGAATTTTAACTTTTTAGACCACTGTAGGTGGTTAAGAAACAGTATAAATACAGTGCGCCAACTCCAAGATGTGACCGGGAAAATCGCCGAACTCGCGGTGCGCGAAGTTCGTGCAAAACGAGGACGCACAGCAACACGGAAATTGGTGAGAGCGTTCCTTAAATACTTTGAATCCTTTCTTTCCCAATATATGTTATTGTAGAAATCAATCATTTAACAAATTATTCAAAATTTCAATCAAAATTTAAGGAGCTCCAAAATTTAAATAAGTTGTACCATGATAATGAAAGGGTGAGTGGTTGTGTGCGTGCATAATTATTCTAAGTGCTGGGTTGAGCACCACTATATAAATATAAATATATACATGTTATTATTGTATAATCATTTAATCATATAATCATTAAACTTAATCAAATTTATTATTACACATTATGTTTTTGGAAGGGTTACAGTTGGTTTTAAAAAATGTTATGTAACAAAGTAAAGAATAAAAAGGGGTATTTCATTGGTAACAATTAGAACAGCTGTTTTGTTATTTCAAGCAATTTCCGTTTCCTATGACTTCGCGTAACGAACTTCTGGCCCATGACTTAGTTAATTGCATAGATGGCGTCTTAGTTTTTGTATACATAACCACATTTGTGAGATATATCGTATTTATAAATTCAAAAATAAGGTAAGTGTACAGGTGGCTTCTGGAACAGGGACATTAGGTGGTATTATTTAAACATATTATTACCTAATGTACGCCTAGAAAGAACGGAACAAATTGCTTGAGGTAACGGACACAAAATTTTATAATTCGTAAACATAACCCCACAATTAGGTTATACAATTGTATGCATGCGTGCATTACACAATTGCCAAAATGAGTACTAATGACAATATTACGTTAGAAATAGGTACAACTAATGTAAATTTGACTGGCGAGATGGATGTACAAACACCTCAAACTAGTCAGATTGACGAGGTGCATACGCCTGTATCTGTAGCAATAACGAAAGTCAATACATCCATTTCAACTAGTTTAGATAGTAAGCAGGATGAAACTAATGCAATGATGCAACTTTTATTAAATAAATTTGACAGTTTTGATAAAAAACTAGATGAACAGAAAATCGATTCTAATATTAAATTCAATGAATTAAAGAATGAAATAAAAGTGAGTCACAATAAACTTATTAAAAAATGTGACCAGCTGATTACAAAATTAGATAAGTTACATGTGGTAGAAAGTAAATTAGAAAGTCAGAAAGTACTAGATAGTAGTACCCAGCAAAATGCTGTACTGGATAACCTATTTAAAACTGATAATTCCAAAAATGAATGTACTCTAGATAATGCAAATAATACAGGTAGTAAGATTGTGGTGGTAGAAGAGGATAAACATGATAATGAAAATATAATGCATGACAATGAAATATTTGAGTTTATGAAGTCAGAAAGAAAGTTGAGAGAAAGTATTTTAGTACAAGGAATGCAGGGGGTAGAATTTTCTTTTAATGTTGTATTAGGGGGTGAAGACAAGTCTTCATGTAGTTTGATAGACGATAGTTCTACAAATAAAGTTTCTTTTAGTTTTTGTGTACCTAAGAGGTGCAACGATTTTATGATAGGGACCCTTGTATATTTGGAGAGAGAAAGTGTATTTTGGTGTTATGGAGAGAAATGTATTAAGAGAGAAAGTATAGAGAGATATTGTGAGAGTAAGAGAATAATAGAAATATTTAAAGTAAACAGAAATTACAGACAACTGTTAGAAAGGTTAGGGTTATATGTGGTATATGAAAATGATGACTACTTACCTGATAATAACAATAAATTGGAAATAACAAGAAATGAGAATAAAGACATTAGGTACTTACCTGTGGTGGAATATTATGGGGATAATTATAGTATAAACCGATTAATGACATATGATACTAAGACAAACGGAACTTTACTTGATAGTAACTGGAAGTATTTGATTAATAACAATTGCATACAGGAATATAAATATAATGTTGCAAATAATAAAATCTATGTATTAAATAAGAATTTATATAGACCTAAGATTCGTTTGTTGTTTAACGATGGTGGATAGACTGTTATATTGTGAAATGAACATTAAATAATAATATGCAAAGTGGTTTTGAATTGGACTGTTATGGACTGATTTTGAGTAATGACACAATAATGAAGTTGGAGTGTATATTTTATTGTATTAACTGTATTTATTTATCCATGTATTTTGATGTGTATTATGTATTACAGGTACCCCAGTGTGTATTATTATATATTCTATATATGTAACATGTTTAATAATAATATTTTAATTAATTACTAATGAATAATAATGAATGTTTAAATAAATAATTATATTTGAATTTTGAAAAGAGGTATTGTTATAAGGAGGTAGGAGAGGAATTTTATAAGACAATGGTCAATGATTACAGTAAGTGTTTAAACAGGAATAGAGCCTGGGTATAGATAAATGCAGGTGAGTTATGCAATTAATGAAAATGGAGTTAGGTAGATAAGAATTTTTAAGAAAATATAAAGAGAATTATTAGATAGTTAGGGACACAGTAGTTAGGGATTATTTGTAAAGAAGGTGTTTAAGTAAAGGTACATACATATAATTATTGTTGATGAATTCTGTAGTGGGGGTGAGGTGATAAAGAGTAGCCAACCAATAGTGTTGTGGCAGGTATTAGCATAAATTTAAGGGAGTGTTTGCCGAAATTTTTGGAAGGGCAAAATATTAGAGATGTATATAGCCAGTTAGGGAACACCCAACCCAGTGCAAAGACGAGCGGTGCCATATGATTTAAATGAAAATAGTAATGGAGTATATAATTGAGATATTGGTGTCATTGATAGGTAAATTTGATGGTTAGTTAGAAGAAGGTGAGTTTATAAAAAATAGAAGTATAGTGAATATAGGAGTTATCCAGACTAAACAGAGATAGAAGGTGAAAGGTTAGGTAGTTAGGTAGATAGAAAGTTCAGAGTATAGAGAAAGTAAGAAATGAATAATGAAATAATAATGTAATATGAATAGTAAAATAAGTTCAAAATGTATTTTATTATTATAAATAAATAAATTTGATGTTTAATTAATAACTGCAATGGTAAATTTTAATTTAAATACAACTTTTAAGTAAATTATACAAATGTTAATGCATATCTTAGATATGATTAAATATGATTGAGTATTTAAAATGTATTAACTGTATTATTAATATATCAGTGTTAATTATTAATGTATTATGTATTTATTTGAAAACTTTTTAACATGATGTTATAATATGTGTAGGAAGAGAAAAAAAAAAAAATTTTTTTAAATGGCGCTGTTAATAATATTTATCAGCCAAATAATTAACTGTTAATGATAATAATAATAATAATTTTATTTTTGTTTTATCATGCACTAAGAGTATTCAATAAATAAATATATAGAGTTATTCATTCTTTTATAATTTGTTTTTCTCCAGATTTGGGAGATTATAATGTGTAATTTTCTTATTATATTTTCAATTATATCTTATTCAATTTTGGTATAATATTCTTTTTAATTCTTGAAGATTATAATATATAATCTTATAATTTTATTAAGCATACTAAAATATATTAAGCCAACCCAGTGCTTATTGGCACAAACCAGCACTTAGCTAAGGGGAACCAGATCAGTTGAGGATGGAGTGATTCAATAAGCCACTATATTAATATTTTTTATAAATTGTTTCAGTGTTTGGGGTGTGACAGCGGTCCTGAGCTGGCCAACGCGTCAGAGCAGGGGCGTTAAGAGCCTAAGTGGCCTTATGGTGTTGGGATCTCGCAGGAGAAGTCCAGTAAGGTCATGAAGGTACGGTCCTCATCACCAGACCAAGGGTGAGTTATTGTTATTTTTTATATAAAATTGTAAGGGGGTTGTGGCGACTTGTCCTGACTGATCCCTTTAGGAAGTATGAAAGGGTCAATGAAAGTTTGTGTGCTTCGTCACACCATCTTTCATTGAGGGGGTTTTGTGATGGTACAATCATGGTACATTTCATAATATACTAAAATATGGTAAAGAGATCATAAATATTGTATTTATATTGATGATGGATGAAGATGTCACATTAGAATGTTGTATATAAAAAAAAAAAAAATTCTATTAATTAGCTAATAAATGGCTATTGAGGGGGTGGCCTTTGCTCTCTTAGATAGCGAAATGGGTTGGGGGTAGCAGTGAGTGTTACCTCCATCGGAGGCCAAACTGGCGATAAATGTGCGGCACACCTTATCCGTGTAAATAAAAAATTTTTACACACAATACTAAATAACGTGTCGCACATAATGAGATGGATATAAAACAGGCAGTGAAATAAAAGTTTAGATTTCCTCGACTTTTCGGGCGGTTACTGCCTTACCAGCACTAACCGTGGTTTTGGCTAGCGGCCGGCTATGGTCATATCAAGTCCCTTGACCATAGCTGACTTGAAATTGGTACAGATTTGAAATTCATTGGGGGGACATTAGAGGAAATCTCCGGCACTACGGAACAGCGGCTGCCACTCTGCCCGCTTGGGGGTAGCCAGACCGGTGGCAGATCCGTTTTAAGGGTGTATGATTATAGAACAAGAACATGATGATGTTCACTACTTTAAAACTTAATAGCGGAAGCAGAGACACGGAGAGGTAAAAACCTGCTCCAAAATATACAGTCTCTGTGGAAGCGAATGGGCGCCACAGTCCACCATAATCTGAAACAGTGTGTGTGGCTAGGAGGTGACTCAAACGAGTCACGAACTTAAATTTTATAAAATAAAGAAATTTTTTGCTCACTCAAAGTTTGATCCAATAAAAATGTTTGCGCTCTGCTCAAATAACTAGATGCTCATATTTTCAATACAAGTTGTCCATATTATAATTTTAAATGTATTATTTTAGGGTTGTAAGTTAGATACAGGGGTTGCTAAGAATATGTATTGTCATCATGTGTGTATATTTTTTTCTAAGTCAATAATTAAATCGCCTGGCAGGCAACCAACATAATAGAAGTAAGTATTGATAAATAAATATGTATATTTCATATAATTTATTCAATTGTGAGATGTATTTTCATTGTGTTAGTAGGATCAGCTGGTCAGCAATACCATGTCACTGGTATATTGGTTTGTAAATGTTACAAGTAATTAATGTTTAATGTACTACAGATATTTTGAAGTAAGGATGAAAAGAATATGAGAAATAAAATAACAATAATTTATGCAAATTAATAAAAGATAATTCATGGGTGATAAATATGTTGTGGGACATGTAGACCTGTCCAAATTGAATTAAAAGTTGAATTTGAAATGATAGAGATGAATATGATGTAATGTTGTTTTTGAGTTAATGTAATGTAATAGAATCTTGAGAAGTATTGATGTTGACACGGTAGTTGTGGAGAATAATGGTAGAGTTCTGAATGATATATTTATGTTTATAATTAATGAGGTTATTTTGTGGTATTTGTAGTAGTGTAATGAGATTGAGATTTTTGGGGATGGCAATTTTGTATTGGAGGGTAGTGTAATGTAGGAGTCCGCAACAAGGGTTGGGACGGGAAAGGGATAGATTTTAGTGGGGAAGGGGCCGCCTTAGGTAGAATCCGGGCCGCCAAATAAGGGAATTGAGTTTTGGGTAGGGGAAACACGTATCCTATGTACAAAGGGTTGGAGAGTATTTTATAATGAGAGAAGGTGGCGAATTGTGTTAAATGATAGGTTGGGGTTTAGAGTGTCCTGATTAGTAGAGATTTTGATAGAGATGGGTGTCATGTTACTAAAAGTTGTAGGTGTTGGAGTCAAAGAGAAAGTTCATATATGTACACAGATCTAATACAGTCAATGAGAATAAATAATTTACATCACCCACCGTAGATTGAAGTAGGGTTGTTAAGAATAAAGAGAGTGATTTATGATAAAGATATAAAATTTTCATTTTTTTGCCAGTGACAAAATTTGGATAGAATTGAAAATAATGTAAAGTTAAGAATTGTTTATTTTATTATTATGTAAAAGGCAATTTGTTTATTATTTCTATTTAATATTTTGTTCATTTTAAATATTTTATTTTATTATGTTTTGTGCTTTGAGTTAGATTGTTACAGATGTTAAAGGTAGTTTCGGAGAGTATACGTAACATATGTAGGTCAAGGGTTATGAACTTGACCTAGTTTCGATCAGCTGATGAGGTCATACACCTACTAAGCTTGTATAGTAGGAAGCCAATTTTAATTTGTTTGTTTAATTAATTCAAACCAATATTTGAATAATTTTAATAAATATGTTATTTAATAAATAAATTTAATAAAATTTTTTAATGAATAAATTTAAATTTTTTTTGAATTTTAAAATTTTGAAAATTTAAAAAAAAAAAAAAACTTGATTTTTCGCCTGCCAGCGAATGGATATTTTAGATGATGATTCTTTTATTATGTGTGCATTAACCATGTTTATTTTATTGTATTGCGTTGTATTGGTAGACTATAAGTGGTTCTCATGTTAGAGTAAGGATGTGTTTAGCTTAGTAGAAATGTCTAGGTTAAATCATGTTAAAGAAAAAAAAAAAAAAAGGGGGAAGAAAGAGGAAGAGAATTTTTTGATAAAAGATTATTTTTTTGACCTTTGAATTTTTTTAAATTTTTGATAAATTTTAAAAGAAAGTTTTATTTTTAATGTGTTACGGTAACCTGTAACGTGAGTGTGTGTGAGCCCAGTATCTGCTAAACACAGCCCAGCTTGCAAAAAGGGGAACCATATCGGTTGAGGATCTGGCATAATCGGAGCCAGGGATTGAGGATTTTTGGGGGTAGCATGTTAGAAGGCGAGGCGCGCTGTGGTGCGAGTCTGTTCGATTTCTCGGTGTTGGGATCTCTTACGGAGAAGTCCAGTGATCTCGTTCAGATGAGTCCATGGTCGCTGAGCCAGGGGGGTCGTGTACCCATGAGATTAAGAACAAGGGGGTTGTTGGCACCAGTTCCTCACCGGTCCTCTTCGGGGTTATCGATGAGATTTCTTCTGTCGTGGACAGCAGAATTCTCATCGAGGGGGTATTGTAGCGGGTCAATTTTTGGGTGTTTTTATTTTAACCGTTTGGGGCATATATATATTTTTACTTATTTCGTTTTCGGGCGGACTGGTATAAAATAATGTAAAAATGTATTATTGTGCAACGTATTTGTCAGTATACCAGAACCATGGTGAAAGAAACAGTTCGAAACAAAAGCAGTAAGGTGCAGTTGTTGTCGAGGAATGCGGCAGAGAATTCGCGCCACCCTAAAAATTCGCAGAACTCTGTACATGTGTTTCGACGCCCGTACGCCACCCAGCCGGGCGGGGCTCGGGAGTGACGCCGTGAAAAACACCAAAGTTGAGGCAAACATGGCGATGGGACGAAAAGTTAGTAGCTCCAAGTGACCGGCTACCGGAAAACAGCGTTAAACTCCGCCTACTGTTGGTGACATCAGCAGAGCCAAGTCCAATATTAAGCTCTGGTCACACACATATATCAGCTCCATTCCATATATAAAATGGTTACACAACAGCATATGAGCAAGGAGCGACGACGAAAACATAGTGGCAGTAAAGAACCAGCTTCCCTCCAAAGAAAGCAAGCGGTACCTGTTACGTTCTCGGTGACGGTCGACATTAGGCAGAGACGCCAAGTGGTCAACGAGATACAGAGTTCCGTTACAGACGCATATATTTTGTTTTCGGGCCCGGTTGGTCAAGTTTCGGAAAATGTAATCAATCCAGGAAGACCGACCGGGACCCGAGGAAGTGACCGATCTTACAAACAGTGCAGTGACGATTCAAGTGTAGCTACTAACGTAAAATGTGACCGAAATGAAAGCACGTGCTCGGCGGAGCTCGCGCATATCAAACTAATTCTTCTGTTAGCTTTTTAGAACATTTTAAAAGGGTTTGTATGGGGTGTGTTAGAGAGTGAGCAAAGCTGGGCTACCTTATAAGTGTAAGAATTGTATTTTCAATGTAAGAGCTATTTCCTAACAAAATGTGTTTTGTTCTTTTGTGTGTTGTATTAAGGACTTCAGTATTTCCGTAAGTAAAATATTCATTTCATATCATAAAAATGTGTTAGTCTAAGTTATTTCGTCATTACCACTTCCTCATTTCTGTGGAAAAAATTCGCCTAACGAAATCGGGGGTTTTCTGAAATTTTATTACAGTCAGATCGCGGGATTTTTTATAAGGGCAAGAGTATATAAGTTTTCGATATTTTACCTTTTAGAAAAATATCGTTGCGACCTTGGGCAGTTTTCAAAAGATAAGTTTTATGGGGAACATGACGGTAAGTGAAATTCTGGCAGCGGTAAGTATTATTTTATGAAGAGTGGGTAAAAAGTGAGCAACATCACAGTGGCGACCCTGCCAGGATGTTCGTATATAAATTTTATAGGAACTAGACCTATTTAATACACAGAAAATAGGATGTGGTAATGACGAATTTGTAAACAATATTTGGAGGCTAGGTTTGTAACATTGTGATTTACAGAGATAAAGTAAAATTACAAAAATGGAAAATAATCAATCTGAAAATAGTGATGTAATGAAATATTTATGTAACATGCAAGCGATGTTAGAGTTAAAATTCAGTGAACAGAAAAATGATTCTGACGCTAAATTCAATGTATTAAAAAGTGATTCTGACGCTAAATTCAATATATTAAAAAACCAGAATAATGAATTAAAAAACGAGATTCAAGAATTAGATAAATGTTTAGAAAAGAATAACGAAATAATAAGAACTAATTTGAATAAGTTAGAACAGAGTGTTGAGCGAATGGAAGTAGTTGTGATGAATCTAGGGAAAAATAATACAAATGAAAATTGTAATGACAAATACAAAAATGTAGTACCAGATAAAGAGTTAACGAATAATGATAATAATGGCGAAAATAATGTACGTAATACCGAGAATATCAATGTGTTTGAAGAGTTAGTATCAGAGACTGATACAGTAAAAATAAATAAATGTAGTGATTATGAGATGTTAATGTGTGTCAGTGAGTTAGAGAGAGAGAGGAGAAATAATGTTGTAGTAGAGTGGGGACAGAGGGCAAATTTTCCCTTTATTATTTATGATGATTTAATGTGGTCACAAGAGTTTTTGAAGGGCAAGGGTCCCGTACTAGTAGAAGATTGGAGTTGTTTATTTTATTTGTATGATATTATACCCTCTGTGTGGAATGATTTTATAAGTATGAGATGGTGTTATGATGAGAGAGAATTAGAAGTATATAATTTAAAGAGAGATTATGGTGAGTTGGAAGAAGTATTAGAAGAGTATTTAAATAAAAATGATTTGATTTTTAATACAAAAGTAACTGACCCGATATTGAAGAAAAATACTAACGGAGACTTAACAGATATACTTAGTGTTGACTGGTTGCAAGATTATTTTGGTAAGACGGATGACTTTGATTTTTGGGTTTATGACACACAAAGTATCAGTATGTGTGTTAACGAAATCGAAAAGTGTTATGTAGAACCAAGGTTAATTTGGAACGATGGAGGCTAAACTATAAACAATTAATGGACAATTTTATATATATTGTTTATGGTTTTGTGACCTCGCAACCTTTGAACATTGAAGTGTGATATGACTAAATAAATAAGGATGCAGATTTGTAAATAAATGTTTAATAAGTTTATTTGTGTGTATTGTAGAATGTTAAGTAAACAATATGTGTGTAGATGATTGTTGTAATAATAATATTAATATTTGCAATTTAAACAAATAACCGAATTAATTTTGAAAACAGTAGTTGGCTAATTGTAAATGTTTAATTAATTTAATTAAAATAATTTGAAAGGTTTTAAATGTTTTGATTAATTCAAAGATTATATAATTGAATTTTCTGATGAATTTAAATGGTTTAACGAGAAGTGAAGTTGGTAATTAATTGATGAATTGTTGATTTGAAATAACTTTTTGTTAAATGTTTCAGAGGTTACTTGGAGTAATGGTGTATGGTGTATATAGTTGTGTATGTCAGTATATGAATTATGGACTGTAAGTATAAAATTTTTATGATACAAGTCAAATATAATAAAATGTACACAAATGTTTAACTTAATGGAACGAATTTTAACTTCAGTAATGAAAATAACTTGAGATAATGATTTAAAGGGTAATAATAACTGAGATATGATGAAAAATAAATATTAATAATGAATTTGAAAATTTTAAGTAATCTAATTGTAGAAAGTTATGAAGGATGATTAATGATTGATGATGGATGAAGATGTCACATTAGAATGTTGTATATAAAAAAAAAAAAAATTCTATTAATTAGCTAATAAGTGGCTATTGAGGGGGTGGCCTGTGCTCTCTTAGATAGCGAAATGGGTTGGGGGTAGCAGTGAGTGTTACCTCCATCGGAGGCCAAACTGGCGATAAATGTGCGGCACACCTTATCCGTGTAAATAAAAAATTTTTACACACAATACTAAATAACGTGTCGCACATAATGAGATGGATATAAAACAGGCAGTGAAATAAAAGTTTAGATTTCCTCGACTTTTCGGGCGGTTACTGCCTTACCAGCACTAACCGTGGTTTTGGCTAGCGGCCGGCTATGGTCATATCAAGTCCCTTGACCATAGCTGACTTGAAATTGGTACAGATTTGAAATTCATTGGGGGGACATTAGAGGAAATCTCCGGCACTACGGAACAGCGGCTGCCACTCTGCCCGCTTGGGGGTAGCCAGACCGGTGGCAGATCCGTTTTAAGGGTGTATGATTATAGAACAAGAACATGATGATGTTCACTACTTTAAAACTTAATAGCGGAAGCAGAGACACGGAGAGGTAAAAACCTGCTCCAAAATATACAGTCTCTGTGGAAGCGAATGGGCGCCACAGTCCACCATAATCTGAAACAGTGTGTGTGGCTAGGAGGTGACTCAAACGAGTCACGAACTTAAATTTTATAAAATAAAGAAATTTTTTGCTCACTCAAAGTTTGATCCAATAAAAATGTTTGCGCTCTGCTCAAATAACTAGATGCTCATATTTTCAATACAAGTTGTCCATATTATAATTTTAAATGTATTATTTTAGGGTTGTAAGTTAGATACAGGGGTTGCTAAGAATATGTATTGTCATCATGTGTGTATATTTTTTTCTAAGTCAATAATTAAATCGCCTGGCAGGCAACCAACATAATAGAAGTAAGTATTGATAAATAAATATGTATATTTCATATAATTTATTCAATTGTGAGATGTATTTTCATTGTGTTAGTAGGATCAGCTGGTCAGCAATACCATGTCACTGGTATATTGGTTTGTAAATGTTACAAGTAATTAATGTTTAATGTACTACAGATATTTTGAAGTAAGGATGAAAAGAATATGAGAAATAAAATAACAATAATTTATGCAAATTAATAAAAGATAATTCATGGGTGATAAATATGTTGTGGGACATGTAGACCTGTCCAAATTGAATTAAAAGTTGAATTTGAAATGATAGAGATGAATATGATGTAATGTTGTTTTTGAGTTAATGTAATGTAATAGAATCTTGAGAAGTATTGATGTTGACACGGTAGTTGTGGAGAATAATGGTAGAGTTCTGAATGATATATTTATGTTTATAATTAATGAGGTTATTTTGTGGTATTTGTAGTAGTGTAATGAGATTGAGATTTTTGGGGATGGCAATTTTGTATTGGAGGGTAGTGTAATGTAGGAGTCCGCAACAAGGGTTGGGACGGGAAAGGGATAGATTTTAGTGGGGAAGGGGCCGCCTTAGGTAGAATCCGGGCCGCCAAATAAGGGAATTGAGTTTTGGGTAGGGGAAACACGTATCCTATGTACAAAGGGTTGGAGAGTATTTTATAATGAGAGAAGGTGGCGAATTGTGTTAAATGATAGGTTGGGGTTTAGAGTGTCCTGATTAGTAGAGATTTTGATAGAGATGGGTGTCATGTTACTAAAAGTTGTAGGTGTTGGAGTCAAAGAGAAAGTTCATATATGTACACAGATCTAATACAGTCAATGAGAATAAATAATTTACATCACCCACCGTAGATTGAAGTAGGGTTGTTAAGAATAAAGAGAGTGATTTATGATAAAGATATAAAATTTTCATTTTTTTGCCAGTGACAAAATTTGGATAGAATTGAAAATAATGTAAAGTTAAGAATTGTTTATTTTATTATTATGTAAAAGGCAATTTGTTTATTATTTCTATTTAATATTTTGTTCATTTTAAATATTTTATTTTATTATGTTTTGTGCTTTGAGTTAGATTGTTACAGATGTTAAAGGTAGTTTCGGAGAGTATACGTAACATATGTAGGTCAAGGGTTATGAACTTGACCTAGTTTCGATCAGCTGATGAGGTCATACACCTACTAAGCTTGTATAGTAGGAAGCCAATTTTAATTTGTTTGTTTAATTAATTCAAACCAATATTTGAATAATTTTAATAAATATGTTATTTAATAAATAAATTTAATAAAATTTTTTAATGAATAAATTTAAATTTTTTTTGAATTTTAAGATTTTGAAAATTAAAAAAAAAAAAAAAAACTTGATTTTTCGCCTGCCAGCGAATGGATATTTTAGATGATGATTCTTTTATTATGTGTGCATTAACCATGTTTATTTTATTGTATTGCGTTGTATTGGTAGACTATAAGTGGTTCTCATGTTAGAGTAAGGATGTGTTTAGCTTAGTAGAAATGTCTAGGTTAAATCATGTTAAAGAAAAAAAAAAAAAAGGGGGAAGAAAGAGGAAGAGAATTTTTTGATAAAAGATTATTTTTTTGACCTTTGAATTTTTTTAAATTTTTGATAAATTTTAAAAGAAAGTTTTATTTTTAATGTGTTACGGTAACCTGTAACGTGAGTGTGTGTGAGCCCAGTATCTGCTAAACACAGCCCAGCTTGCAAAAAGGGGAACCATATCGGTTGAGGATCTGGCATAATCGGAGCCAGGGATTGAGGATTTTTGGGGGTAGCATGTTAGAAGGCGAGGCGCGCTGTGGTGCGAGTCTGTTCGATTTCTCGGTGTTGGGATCTCTTACGGAGAAGTCCAGTGATCTCGTTCAGATGAGTCCATGGTCGCTGAGCCAGGGGGGTCGTGTACCCATGAGATTAAGAACAAGGGGGTTGTTGGCACCAGTTCCTCACCGGTCCTCTTCGGGGTTATCGATGAGATTTCTTCTGTCGTGGACAGCAGAATTCTCATCGAGGGGGTATTGTAGCGGGTCAATTTTTGGGTGTTTTTATTTTAACCGTTTGGGGCATATATATATTTTTACTTATTTCGTTTTCGGGCGGACTGGTATAAAATAATGTAAAAATGTATTATTGTGCAACGTATTTGTCAGTATACCAGAACCATGGTGAAAGAAACAGTTCGAAACAAAAGCAGTAAGGTGCAGTTGTTGTCGAGGAATGCGGCAGAGAATTCGCGCCACCCTAAAAATTCGCAGAACTCTGTACATGTGTTTCGACGCCCGTACGCCACCCAGCCGGGCGGGGCTCGGGAGTGACGCCGTGAAAAACACCAAAGTTGAGGCAAACATGGCGATGGGACGAAAAGTTAGTAGCTCCAAGTGACCGGCTACCGGAAAACAGCGTTAAACTCCGCCTACTGTTGGTGACATCAGCAGAGCCAAGTCCAATATTAAGCTCTGGTCACACACATATATCAGCTCCATTCCATATATAAAATGGTTACACAACAGCATATGAGCAAGGAGCGACGACGAAAACATAGTGGCAGTAAAGAACCAGCTTCCCTCCAAAGAAAGCAAGCGGTACCTGTTACGTTCTCGGTGACGGTCGACATTAGGCAGAGACGCCAAGTGGTCAACGAGATACAGAGTTCCGTTACAGACGCATATATTTTGTTTTCGGGCCCGGTTGGTCAAGTTTCGGAAAATGTAATCAATTCAGGAAGACCGACCGGGACCCGAGGAAGTGACCGATCTTACAAACAGTGCAGTGACGATTCAAGTGTAGCTACTAACGTAAAATGTGACCGAAATGAAAGCACGTGCTCGGCGGACCTCGCGCATATCAAACTAATTCTTCTGTTAGCTTTTTAGAACATTTTAAAAGGGTTTGTATGTGGTGTGTTAGAGAGTGAGCAAAGCTGGGCTACCTTATAAGTGTAAGAATTGTATTTTCAATGTAAGAGCTATTTCCTAACAAAATGTATTTTGTTCTTTTGTGTGTTGTATTAAGGACTTCAGTATTTCCGTAAGTAAAATATTCATTTCATATCATAAAAATGTGTTAGTCTAAGTTATTTCGTCATTACCACTTCCTCAGTTCTGTGGAAAAAATTCGCCTAACGAAATCGGGGGTTTTCTGAAATTTTATTACAGTCAGATCGCGGGATTTTTTATAAGGGCAAGAGTATATAAGTTTTCGATATTTTACCTTTTAGAAAAATATCGTGGCGACCTTGGGCAGTTTTCAAAAGATAAGTTTTATGGGGAACATGACGGTAAGTGAAATTCTGGCAGCGGTAAGTATTATTTTATGAAGAGTGGGTAAAAAGTGAGCAACATCACAATTCATAATTAACATTGCAATTATTACATTAAAATAACCAGATCACATTTAACTTTGGTCAACAGCTACACAATCGACATCTTTTAAATTTGAGTATAACAATTATAACATTTTACATTTTAATTAATTGAGTTTTTATTAATTCACCATCAATTATTTATCATTTAATTCTTCACAAAAATTCAAATTTATCATTACCATTCCTGTTACATTATATTTCACCTCTGATTACCTTTCTACTATGAATTTTCTACTTACCTCTTCACATTTTAATCATTGATTAGTCTGGGTGACACCTGTATTCTCTATGCTTTCAATTGAATAGACATTTATAATCTTACTCCCTTTCTTACTACTAACAACCACTACTAACAAATTATGACACCAATCTCTCAATTATAAACACCTTCACTAATTCCACTTACCTCTGGCACCGCTCATCTTTGTTCTACGATGTGTGTTCCCAACCTGGCTATATACATACCTAACCCTTTGCCCCTCCAAAATATCGGCAAACACTCCCTTAAACTACTCTATCACTTGCCACAACGCCGCACGCTGGTTGATCGCCACGCCGTACGCTGCTCACTCCTTACCACCTCACCCTTACTACAAAATATCATCATCAACAAATATATTTACCATTCACATTACTCATCTCTACATATAATCACTAACCACTGTGTCCCTAAATATCTAACACTATTTTTGTGTGTTACCTGTATTTCAAAATTCTTATTCTCTCTAACTCTCATTAACTTTAATTCTGCTTAACTCACCTGCCTTATTTCATTATCACCCAAACCCTTTTTACAACATCTCACTTTGATATAACACTAGAAAATTCATCACTTCTCCCCTTATAATACTATACCTCAATTTGAACGTATTATCTGTTTAATCATCTACTAATCATTATAGAATCTTCCTTTCATAAAATCATTTAACTTCATTATCAAACTTTCTTTTGTACAACCTTAATTAAGTGATTAATTTTTCAATTATTTAATTCAATTATTTAAAAGTTCACAATTACTTTCATCGCTTATTTAGTCTGTCAAATTTGATAATTATTATTAATTTATAGTGGTTAATTGCAAGTTTAATTTAACTGATAATTAATGTTATCAATTTCTCCTAGACATACACATTGTTTACATAACACATAGTACACCATAATGTAGTACACAAATATATCTAACATAATGACATCTGCACATAAAAAAATATACAGTCCAACTTATTATTTCTTATCATTAACCACAAATCGTTTCATAAGACAATGCACTTCAAAACCACATTATTCATATAATTAAATGTTCATAAACAATAAACAATTACCCCATATCGTCGAATAATAGTCTAATCTTATGATTATACCAGTCATTTACAATTACATACATAATCTCATGATTATCAACATAATGCTTATCTATCTTGTCATATTCTTCTACAACGTCATTTAAATTCATATGATTATTCCATATTATTTTATCATGTACCTGGTCACGCTCGAGTATAGTCCTGTCGCCGTTATTATATTCTGTTAAAATCAGGTGAGTTATATTATCATCATTAACATCATCTACTGCTATCTCCGTTTCACTATACGGTAAGTACTCATTATTATTATTACTCCTCTCTCCACCTAACCTTTCTACAAATTCTTCATAATTTCTCTTTACTTTAAATATCTCTATTTCTCTCTTTCTCTCTCTCTCAAAACATTTCTCACCATCATGCCACGCTACACACTCTCTCTCAACATATGCAGGGGACACTAACTCATTATTACGGCACCACCTATGAAGTGCCCAAAAAACCCAGGGAAATTTATTTGCAGACCTATCGTCTTCCAAATACTCACGTGAAGCCATTTCTTCACCCCCCACTACAACATTACGGGAAAATCTACCACCTGCATCCACTCTACCTGTAAATTCTTTCTACTCTCTCTCTCTCTCTGATTCATCACACACAAACATCTTATTATCAACTTCTACTCTTTCTACAATTTCGTTATCACTATCAACATCTACACAATCATTTTCTAACACCATATTTTTACTTCTATTATCATTGTTATTACTTGTAAACCCATTATTTAAATTATCATTTCCACTACTACTTACCCTGTCAGCTTTGTTCGATTTTAATTTGTCTATTAATTTCTTATTTTCTAATTCTATTTCGCCTAACCGCGTCTCTATTTCAGTCAATCTCTTATCATAAATACAGCCTTGTTCTCTAATTTTTCTTCATTTCCTCGAATTTTACGTTAAAATTATTTTTCTGTTCGTTAAAAAGTGTTTGCATCATTCTCATTATTTCTGCCATTTTAAAAAAAATTTGTTTAAATATCTCTTTCAAAAATTTATTCGGTGTAATAAATATTACACAGTCTTATTATATATAAAATTATTGTACTATTTTCTACCACATTTGGTCACAACGTAACTTTACTTTTACGTATTATCTACTCTTTCGATACCCACTCTGTTTCTGAATTCTAGCTTATTTATATAAATATTTTATATAATGTCCATAGTTCGGGCAGCCATTTGTATAAAAACAAATTATTTAGTAACTAATGTCCCTCGTTCTGGGCGTCATTTGTATAAAAACAAACTGATTTATATTTTATTAGTGGTTCATAGTTCGTACTTACCAATATTTCGATCTTTCTCGGGTCCCAAGGTTCTTTCATAAGCGAGGTCAGAAACAGTGTGAGGTTACGAAATAATTATTCTGACATATTTTGAATGAAGAGAATTAACATTTTAATTCTTTAAAAATCATTTAAATTTCAACAAATTTTACCATACTTTCGCATATGAAATCGCTTCGTAATAATTTCTTCTTTAGCTTGTTATTCGTTACATTAGTACCACTCCTATCCTATCTTATTCTACTGGCTTACCTTACTCTATATCATTCAGACTGCCCAGCCTGCATTTTACACACACACACGCACACTATTAAAAAGCCCTTAACATTTTGAAGTACCCCTCCCGGCCGGCACGTGGTTATAGCTCGAGCTATTAACTTTTCATTTTCTTGTATTTGATAATATGTCCGAATTTACTGTTGATGTTCTTTAGTTACTTACGCACTTCACTGCCAAATAATTGTTAATGGAAAACTCGAGTTTTAATATTTAAACTTAGAAAATTTTGACGAGCCCCTTTTGGGCTATACCTGTACAGGTAAAGTCTCCAGGCGAACTGTGCAGAGGCGCTATATGTTCGCGGCCAACTCAATTACTTCGTTTTTGATGGAACACAAAGCCTGTTGTTTCGTCGTCGCTTGTGAGTCCTATTCAAACCATGCAAGTGTTTGTGGGCTTTTCGCATAAGATATTAGTGCAGCACAGGCCGACGTCACAATATAGGCGGGACTTAGGCTTTACATCCGCCACCTAGGGGACATGTGCTCCGAATTTGTTACTCTTAGCCATCTTGGCGTTTAACAAAACTGGAGTCGCTCCGCGCCCCTGCTGGTCGTGTGCGGTTGGGCGCACTGCCACACATTCACAAAGTTCTTAGAAACTGACGACTTGGTACATTCTTCCTTACTGATTGCACAACAGATATTGCGTATTGTGCCTTTGTTAGAAACTGTTCCATTCACCACGTGGTCTGGTCACAGTTGAAAAGTAAATTTACAAATATTTTAATAGAACCCCAAAAAATTTAATAAAACGAAATCCCCTGTATTTGTCACGTTACAAGTTGCCTCCACAAGGACTGAGGCAGAAGGAGTGAGCACTTTTTTCTTTTCTCTCTCTCCCATCCTTGCTTCAGCTTTACAAAAACTTCAAGGTAAGTACCCCTACTTTTATTCTTATGATATGCCCCTAAGGTCTACCACCCCTACTGAGGTGAAATAGCCTATGCTCAAATATAATCTTAGATTCCCCTTGTAAAACCCCATTAAATTTCTAAATTGAACCAATTTCCAAGGCAACCAACTATGGTCAGGTTTGACAATTGGTGGCCACAGCTGGTTGTCATCCAAAACCACGATCTGGGATGGTAAGGCCGAGATCGCCCGAAATGTACGGAATCGCAATGGTTTGACACTCAGTGTCGTATATAGTTACATTTGTAACTACCCCCAAAATTATCAATTTATACATACATACAATTCATGTTCAAATTCCTATACTAATACATAATAAACATAATACATAATAATAAACTCATAATTAACATTGAGATTATTACATTCAACAAACAACTCACATTTAACTTTGATCAAAATTTACACACCCTACATCTTTAAATTACAAACATTACATTTTAATTTCAATTGATTTATCATTTAATTCTTCACAATTTCAAATTTATTATTAACATTCATATTACATTAATTTTCATTTCTTATTACCTTTCTATTATGAATTTTCTACTTAACCCTTCACATTTTGATCATTGATTAGTCTGGGCGACTCCTGTATTTACTATGCTTTGACTTATCGAATAGGCATTAACATTTATAGCCTTACTCCCTTTCTTCCTACTAACAACCACTATTAACAACCAGATTTACATATTATGACACCAATCTCTCAATTATAACTCCCTTCACTAATTCCACTTACCTCTGGCACCGCTCGTCTTTGTACTAGGATGTGTGTTCCCTACCTGGCCATATACATACCTAACCATTTGCCTCCCAAAATATCGGCAAACACTCCCTTAAACTACTCTAACATTTGCCACAACGTCGCACGCTGGTTACTCCTTACACCACTACCCTTACTACAAAATATCATCATCAACAAATATATTTACCATTCACTTTACTCACCTCTCTACATATAATCAATACTACTGTGTGCCTAAAATATCTAACACCCTCTTTGTGTTTTACTGGTATTTCAACATTCTTATTTATCTAACTCCCATTAACTTTAATTGAATAACTCACATGCCTTTATCTTACTAATTATCACCCATGCTCTATTCATTTTTAACACTTTACATTACTGTGATCATTGACAATTGTATTAGAAAATTCATCACTCACCTACTCATAACAATACATCTCAATATCCAAATATATTACATGCTTAATCATTTATTATTCATTAGAATCTAAATCTCATAAAATCATTTAACTTCATTATCAAACTTTCTTTTATACAACCTTAATTAAGTAATTAATTTTCAATTATTTAATTCAATTATTTAAAATTTCATCATTACTTTCCTCACTTGTTTAGTCAAGAAACAATGTTAATTGTTATTATTAAATCAATTAAACTATAACTTCCTGTTACATACATGGTTTACATAAAATTACCTGTAATACACAACATCAAGAATACACAAATACATTGACATTAATATACAAAAAAAATATACAATCCAACTTATTATTTTATCATTTACCAAAATCAGTTCATAAACAGTCCATTTCAAAACCACTGTTCACATATATTAAATGTTCATACACAATAAAACAATCTATCCTCCATCATTGAACAACAGTCGAATCTTAGGTCTATACAACTTATTTTTTATTAAATATCTGATATTATTATTATCAATATAATGTTTATTTAAATTTTTATATTCTTCCACAATGTCGTTTGAATTAACAGGCCTATTCCATATCAATTTATCATGTTCCATGTCATCATAGGGTATGATCCTGTCACCTTTATTATTTATCTGTCCTGATTAGGCAAGTTATAAAGTCATTACTATCGTCATCACCGTTATCTACTAATACACCCGTTATTTCACTACAAGGTAAGTACTCGTTATTATTATTACTTCTCTCTCTACCTAACCTCTCCACAAATTCTCTATAGTTTCGTTTCACTTTAAACATCTCTATCACTTTCTTTCTCTCTCCCTCTCATCACAATACCTCTCTCTCTCAATATATTTCTCACCATAACACCAAGCTAAACTCTCTCTCTCTCTCTCAAAATATGCAGGGGACACTAACTCACAATTACTGTACCACCTATGAGGTACACAAAAAAACCCAGGGAAATTTATTTGTAGACATATCGTCTCCCAAATATACATTGAAGGAACCCTCGTCCTTCCTAAACACCCGTGAAGCCTTTACTTCACCCCCAACTACAATATCAAGGGAAAATTCTACCCCCTGCATCCACTCTACAAATATACTTTCTCTCCCTCTCTGATTCATCACACACAAACATCTCATTATCAACTTCTACTCTCTCTACAATTTCGTTATCACTATCAATATTGTAACAGTACATATGACACCACATCCACCTAAGTACTGAAAAGTAATTTAAAGGCCACCACTAGTAAAAATACATTAAAAGGTCTAGAATACCACCAAGTATACTAAAGAAAAAGTGCCATAAGTTTAAATAAGTGAAGCATCATTGAAAGGAATTCACTAGTAAATGCACCAATAAAGAAGAATGAAGACGAGACGACCGACATACTATACCCAATAGATCAGTGAGAAGGACATAAGACCACAAAGGAGGAATAGATCAGTGAGAAGGACACAAGACAACAAAAGAAGAAAGAAAAATCAGTGAGAAGGACAAGAATAAAAGAAGAAAGAAGAATCAGGGAAAAGAATACAACAATGACAACTTCAAGAAAGAAGAAGGAAGAAACAATGTGAAGAAGACAAGTGAGAACCACATCATGTATAAAAAATGAACAATAGTGAGAAGGAGATCAGTGAAGAAAGAAGAAGGAAGATAACCAGACCAAACACAAGAACAAGGGAGGGAAATTGAAGTATAACAAACTAACATAAACCTTTGAAAGAATAATTGTGTTAAGAAGAAGGAAGAAATGTTAATTAATTACATGATATAAATCCCTAAGCTGTATGGTAAAGTCAACACTGACAACAACTCATTTAATGAATATATTCATTGTCTATGTGAAACACATTATTGTAAATAAGGACTGAATATTGTAAATAAAGAGTCACAAGCAAACTGAATGAGGACAAGATGAGTTTATGATAGCTAAATGATGTGTAGTTATAGAATAAACAGAGGAATAAGTCCCAAAATAGTGAATGACCAATTGTACAGTGGGAATGATGTTCATACAAACCCACTAATTAACAACAAATAAGATAATACAGGAGTAAACTAAATGTGAACTATTGATAACCAATAACCAGTGTACAAACATGAAATGAAAACCAGTCGAATAGACTAAGATAGAAATACACAGTCATAAACAACACATTACTGTTCACTGAACCTATAACATAACCTAATCTGGGCATCCAGTTTCCAGTAAAACTTGATAAAAACTAAATCAAAACAATGTTAAACCAAAATATAATGAGCTAGGAAGTAAATAGAGCATATAAGGAATGTTTTGTACATGATAGCTAATAGTATAACAGGATATAAAAGCTATATTTATGTAATACAAATATGACAAAATGCTTGTAATGGCAAAGAGACATTATGCAACCAAAATCATGTTATAAACACATTATACAAAGATAGTAACTCAACTAATGACCTGATGTTAGACAGAATACTGTTCATATGAGCAATTGCAACCAAAATAACCATTTAAATAGTCTATATAAATGTAATTATAACTAAACCATTGTGACAGTTAGCTGCAAGTAAAATTTACAGCCACCAAACCTAGCTAATAACAGAATCAAATGCAGAGTGAACTGCATCACAATAACGATAAGGTCATAGTGACTATTTCAGTTATCAATTAGAAAATAATACAACTAAAATGTCTATGATACCAAGCATACTACCAGGTAACGCCATATAGGCATAACAAGCCTAATTCATAAGTGATAATTAAGGCATTAAACCAATAATGTAGGGAAAAAGAACACTGCCAGTAGTGACTTAACCCATCAATATTTAATTACAACATGTTAAAATTCAATTAAATACTCTTATTACTAGGTAATAAGAAAAACATAAATGTATGACAGTAAGTTTAAGTGTGAATCTATGAAAACGGACATAGTGTTAATATTAAGACATAGTTTTAAGGGAAAATTGTACAGTAGCTTAAGAACGAGATATTACCATAGAAAATAAAATAAAAACCATAAAATATTGATAATTAATGGCTTAATGGACACTAAGTATAAATGCTAAGTGCTAAGTCAGCTAACCCTAATCAGAAATATATGATGAGGGGGTTCAAATTAATCGTCTTTGAAAATCATGAACAATGAGAGTAATCACAATATCCTCAGTACAATTATAAGGAAGATATTGGACTTTTAAAAATAATTGTATTGTGCTTAGCCCTTTCGCGTGGGTGTGTGAACCAGAATTTCTTAATCTTGTTCCCAAAGACTGACGCTGATGAGAGCGTCTGTTTTGACGAAGTCTACCGTAAATAAACGAATTAAAATAAACTGACCAATCAGAGCTTATAAAAAATCCAAAATTCATCATTCCGACAGAGGAACCAGAGACAGTCTTTCAACAACAACGAAGCGAACTGCATGCTCGTCGACGCCCCAGAAAAACGTGCTTTTGACAGCAACCAGGCGTAAACAACAGTAACCTCAACCTGAGATATAGGTTACATACATTGAAGAATCAGTGCAGTATATTTACAAGTGTACTTTATTCGGAGTTTATGCGCATAGGAGTGGGTGCAGTGTAGTGATGAAATTTAAATAATTAATTAATAAATTTTAATTAATTAAAAAGTGTTAATAATAAAAAAAAGTGTAACCCTTCGAACGACAAGAGACGCAAGTATTCATAACCACAAATATAATGTTATGATTAGTTTATAAGAAAAATAACTGAACGCTAAAAGCGATTCAAACTGACCTATAGAAACAATTAATTTCCCTATTCTTAACAGAAGGGAGCTGATAAATACAAATGAACAATGTCGAAATTGAACGTTCTGAGTAACGACAGTTTTAACTATTTGTATACTATAAATATCTAGAATAAGTCAAGACATTGTAATATCAATGAAGAGTATATGTGCTCTTATGCTATCAGCAGATGGGAGTATGAAATATTTTGTTACTAAATTCAATTAAGAGTTTCGCCGGAGTGCGATAACTACAATAAATAAGTTACCTTTACCTGAAATAGGAATATCCAATTTTACAGATGATCGTAGTACCTGATACTGGATTATCACAATTACTATTAATTAATAATAAATAATTCACTACTTTTAACCAAACAAGGTTGCACTAAACAATATATAAAGCATATGCCTAACCATGAACAGTAGTTCATATTCTATCTTTTTTCATTAATAATCAATGAATTCTTATCTTATATGTTTGTTCTAGCCGTAGCTATTATTTCAAATAAGTGTATTTTGCAGTCTAAAAGAACCTACTACTTTTATTATTATAATAATTAATAACATTGCAAGTCGAATAATACGACATAACCTATATGTTTGTCAACACACATCTTATTACTAACCAGAGGCAGTCATGCCAACTTGAGATTATCAATTGTCTTAGAGTCCATGTTCGCTTTTAAACTATTAATTGTTAACTAAAAAGAAAAGAAAAACGTATTATTGTATTGAATTTCACTGTGTGCTAATTGAATAAATATCCATTATTATTTTTTACTAGTGAAAGAGTTGACATTTATTGTATCAGTAAATACAGCTTAGAGGAGAAGAACGAGGCGGTTGGTACCATGCTGAGAATGCGAATCATTCAAATTGAGTGATTCCATGTTTTGTTTACAACCGCACAGACCTATATATTTACAATTTTATAAAGTAATATTATACATGAGTTATTACGAATGCCATGTCTATGTTTATGTATGTTAGTATATAGAAAGAAAACAACTGATCTCCTCACAACCGCTGATCAACAAAGAGTCGACGGAACTTCAAGTGAATAATCCTCACAGTGAATATAATACATAAAAATAAACCATTTAAACAGACAGCTAATACGGCGAAAGAAGTGTAAGTAACCGGCTTATTTAATCCTGGATTCAACAATAGGTTGAATTGAGGGGAATGAGTCACTAAACAGTTAAATAATAATAAAATCTGATATTGAATAATAACGATTAGCCGAGAGCAAGACCCATTTTCAGTAAAATAACCCTGAGACTACTACTTACTAATAATAATTAAACTATAAACCATAGACGGATCAAGCGTCTATTACAATATCCACATAATTATTTTCTACCACCATATTTTTAATTATATCACTGTTATTACCTGTGAACTCATTATTCAAATCATCATTATTACTCACCTTATAAATTAGCACCTTGTTTGCACTTAAACTAGCACCATTTTCTGTAAATGTATCATCATTACTACCTCCACTATTCTCTACCCCGCTTTTATTCTTGTAATTCTCGTCTATTTTATTCTTTGGTCTATCAAATTTCTCGTTTACTAAAGCTACTGTTTTTTCTTTCATTTTATCGAAATGTATATGCATTTCATCGATTCTTTTATCTAACTTAAAATTCTGTCTTTTGATTTCGTTTGTCATTTCATTGAACTTTTCATCAAAACTATTTCTGATATCATTTTTCTGCTCGCTAAATTTTTTATCAAAATTATCAAATCTTACACTCTGTTCATCAAATTTGTCATTCAAGTTATTATATTTAACATTGAAATCGCTTTTTTGCTCATCAAACTTCTCGTCTAACTTCATACTCTGTTCATCAAATTTCTCATCGAACTTAGTGAAATTCTCATCAAATTTATTTAATAGTAACTGCATCATGGCAGCTGCATCATCTGTTTTATTTTCGTCTCGAGTTGAGATGGGTGTTATTTGAACTGGATTTAATTCAGTGGCACTGGTTTCACCGATCTGGCTAATTGGCGTTAATTGAACACCTATCTCACTCGTAACTGTTTCGTCAGTTATGCTGACTTCTACATTGTTATCGTCACCAGTATTCATTTTGCTTATTTATAATACATGTATGCATATAATCTTATAACATAACCTATCTCTACGTTTTTATGTTTACGTATCTCCAAATTATATATATTATTTCAGATAACTGTCCGCTCCTTCCCGTAGGCTTACCCCCACATAAAATAAAATTTTAATAGAGTCCTTGTTCGGGCGCCAATGTTATATTATATTATTATTGTCATAATATTACTATGGAATATCAATAATTTTATTCGACTTTTGTTCAGGCACCATCTTGTTATATACAAGCACATTTACTTACCTTAAGGGCAGAATTCGGTTAAGCGAACCAGAATATAGCGGAATGTGTTATTTGAAATAATAACTCTTGCTTGAAATGTTTACCAAATGACATTACCTTTTAACCCTTTATAAGTTTGTGGTCTATATTTCAACCACCTCCCACGACTTTTAAAATACCTATTGTTTTACACTGATCAAGTGACTACAACAGAGGGAACAGTTTTCTGGAACAGACTGTGGTCGAAATCATAGCCACAATGAAGTTACATAGTTTTTCTAACAGATTGCAGCACTTGTTTACAGTATGCTTCAGATTGTGGTCAAAAATTTAACCACAAAGCCTTCATGGTGTCTGTTATGTACATTGTTTGCTTCTCTTGCCGGTTAAGTGTTTATATTTACAGTATTAATGTTACTTGTTAAGAATACATAGTCCCAACTAATTGCTACAACAGTAACCTGCCTTAATTTTGTGTTATATGTAATATAAATAACTGTCAGTATCATGTTTTATACGGAGAGACAGAACTGACGTACATAACCTCACTTTTTCTGAAGTGCATGGCTGTTCTTTTCTTGTAAACAAATACTTCTCCACAAGTAATATTCTGTTTTATTACATTTTTCTGTTACAACATCATTTATTTAACATACATATCAGATAATTTTAAAAATAAAATAATGCGCTTAGATGTTATATGCAAATGCAATGAAGTGGTACACATGCCATCATGCCATGATACAAAGGGACAGTTTTTCGTCACAATTGCAGATGATACTCTCATTTTTAATTTTACTTCATACTTGCTTTTATTCTTTTTTCACATTATTTTTTAAATTCACAAACATTACAGTCTATGCAGAGTCCTAATATATAAATATATTTTCACATTTAGGACATAATGCCTAGGGGAAATTCAGATTTTTTTGAGCCCGACTGAAATAGAGCAGCAGTTGAACAATTTTCTGGATGGTGTTGGGTCCGATTCTGATTATGGAGGGGATTCAGATGCTGAGGATGTACTCATTGTTCCAAGGCCCAGAGACACCAACGTAACTCAAGCTGGTGCTGAAGACATGTACGTAGAATCTGAATCACATGACAGCACTGCTGGCTCAGATGATGAGATAGTTCATCCACAATCAGACTCTAGTTCTGATTCCGAATCGGGTGATGATGTTCCTAGTACAAGTTCAGTAGCTTCAGGAGGACTAAAATTTTCTAAAAAAGGGAAAAAACCTGAAAAATATAGCAATCACCCATTTTCAGAACCATTTGGTCCGAAAATACCTATAAATTTAGTTTCTCCAATGGACATTTTCATGTTATTTTTTACTGAGCGGTTTTTTGAAATCATTGTGCTAGAGTCTAATAGATATGCATCCCAGAATGGAATAGCACATCTACACCTGACATCTACAGAACTAAAGGTGTTCATAGATATGCTGGTGATAATGGGTTTTCATTCCCTGCCAAGTATTCGTCTGTACTGGTCATCAGACCCAAACTCTTCCATGTACCTCGAGTTGCAGATATAATGTCCTTCAAAAGATTCTTGAAAATCCTATGGCACATTCATTTGAGTGACAATGAAAAAATGCCAAAAAGAAACGATCCGAATTACGATAAATTATACAAAGTATGACCCCTGCTAGTACATCTCAACAAGGTATTCAGAGAAGCATTCAACCCGAGCAGATGCCTGTCTGTTGATGAAAGCATGGTGGCATTCAAAGGGCGAAGCTCTTTGAAACAATATATGCCTCTAAAACCTATAAAGCGTGGTTTCAAAATTTTTGTAATATGCTGTGCTGTTACTGGTTACATGTTGACCTTCCAAATTTATGAGGGAAAACTGATAATGATAACGTACCCCTAGGAGAAAAAGTAGTTCTTTCTCTCTCCTCATTTTTTCAGAATTTGGGATACTGTTTGTTTTTTATCGCTTTTTCAGTAGTTTACCACTTTTGTCTAAACTGCTGAAAAAAGGACTTTATGGATGTGGTACCATTTTATCCACAAGGAAGTTTTTTCCAAAAGATATGCTAACCGCAGATAAAAACTTGAAACTTGGGGAATCTGATTTTGTTATGTCTGATGATGTTTCAATCAGCAAGTGGAGAGATAGGGGTAGGAAATGTGTCTTAGTTTGTAGTAGTATGCACAACTCAGAGGAAACGGCATTTGTAACCAGGCGTAAGAAGGTAGGGAAAAAGGAGAGCGTTTCTTGCCCTAAGTCAATTGCGGACTACAATCGCTACATGAGAGGGGTGGACAGATTCGACCAGCATCATTCATCGTATAACATTTCTTGGAAGTCAAGGCGTGGGTGGATGAAAATTTTCTTTTATTTTATTGATGCTGCAGTTGTAAATGCATACATCTTATATAAAGAAACTAATAATCTAGCTCAAAGGAAAAAACCCCTCTCACATCTGGCATTTAGAAGTGTTTTGGCTTATGAGTTAATTGGAGATTTCTGCTCAAAATTGAACAGAGGACCCAACACCCAGTCCAAAATTTGTGGTGAGTAAATCAAAATTTAAAAAAGGGGCTGAAGGATTGCCTGTCATGCAGTTCAATAATGTAACTGAGCACATGCCTACAGCTGGTACATCAAGGAGGTGTGCATTTTGCAGTACACGAAGCAAACCAAAACGTAGTAATTTATCTTGTAGCACATGCAAGGTGGCTTTATGCAAGCAATGTTTTGCACCTTTCCATTGAAGGAAATGAGAAAAAGGGCCTCTTCTCTTTATTTATCATAGTTTTATATTTCCGTATATAATTTTATATTCTGTTTTTAGATGTTTATGTATGGCTTCTTTCTTGTGGGGAAGGGACAACTTATATTTAGTTCATTTAGTTGTTCATATATGGTTTTTTAATATTTGCATGTAAATATATTATAAAATATAAATCTTTACTAAAATTTATTATTTTTAATATGAAGGGAGTAAATAGTTTTACAAGTAATCAGTAACAACACGGCATCACAGTACAGCATGTAAATACCAATACATAACTGATTGTAATGTCTAACATTACAAAAGTGTATTTTTGTATAAGTGTAGTAGAAAACATATCCAATTTTTGTAAATAAATTTGTTTATGTTTACAAAAAGTTTACAATTGTATTCACGTTTATTTCAACGGAGATAAGCAAATGCCAAGAGGTGGTTGAAATATAGACCACAAAAACTTATGGTCTGAGCAGTTGCCGTAAATGGATTGTGGTCGACTTTTTGCCAAGCAAAAATGATAACAACAGTAAGTATAATAAGATTTAAAGTATTTTACAATTTTTGCAAGCATTTAGATATGTTATATAAACTTTTAATAGACATTATAGACACCACCTAAAAAAAAAAAAGTTTTGCTCTATAAAGGGTTAATAACATTACTTACAAAACATGTGACTCTACCGTGCGAAAACAAGCACGCTGCTATACACCTTGAGGTGTTACGTCATGAGACGCAGTTACATTATTTAAGTCAAAAAATCCCCTTAAACATTTCAATAGCCCTCCAAAATAACATAATCAATTGTATTTTTTATGATATCATAATTATAAATAATTTCACAACCCAGCACTTGTTTAGTTAAACATTCTCTCATTTGCTCACGCTCGCATTCTTAGTACAAATTTCTTTTAATTTTATTCCCAAATTGAGCTCATTTTTATTATTATTGAATACTGAATGAAATATTAAAATATCGAAATATTAAAAGTTTTGTATCTACCACATTTTGTCACTTAGCTGATATTATTGTCCTGCAGACGTCCCATCGCTGAAAACACACTTTTTGATGTGAAAAGCTTTAACGAAAACTTTTGTTTATGTTTTACGTTGCACTGTTATTTATTTTATATAAATACTTCACTGTTTTACATTGTACTAACGGACGTCCGAGACTTTGTGTCAGAAAATTTTGTTACACAGCCGGCCGGCGATGCTGATATAATTTGACTGAGGACGAATTACAATGCGGCAATACTGAGGTGGGGAGGAACTGTGTCACCAATTTCTTTGTGTAGAGGTCCACGTCTTAGCGCAGAAATTGCGTAGCAGCATACCTTCGTATGACGTATACATGGGTGCAGCCTGTTAACACATTCGGCTAACAAAATGTTGTTGTTGTTATGGACGTATACGCTCGACCTTGATGCCAATCCTGTACACTCGATATTGCGCAGTTGCAAATCTTTATAAAACTTTACTAGTTTCTGATATGTGACTTTGAAATAAAATACAATTTATATCGATTATTCCCCCAAAATACAGTAGGGCCAGAATTGTACTGTTACAGGATTACATGATAAACGTAGGTAAGCCGAAGATAATTTTATCTGATCACGGACCCCAATTCATCAGTGGTAGGTGGAGACAGACTCTTGGCTGGGAAGGCATCATACCCAAGCATACGGCAGTATACCATCCACAGTCTAACCAGGCAGAGCGGGTGATGAGAGAGATTGGTAGGATATTTCGGGCGTATTGTCACGCCAAGCATACTGAATGGCCATTGTACGTGAAGAAGTAGAAGAATGGTTGAATAGTACTACCCACGAATCTACTGGGTTTATGCCGTATGAACTAATAAAGGGAACCAGACCACCTAGAATATTAGAACAACTTTTCGAGTATCCACCGGAAGAACAGACCATCGACAGAAATGTGAAGATCCAGTTAGCGAATGAGAGTCTACTCACCAAAGGGGAGAGGAGAAAACGGAGGCATGACGAAAATGGTAAGTGGACTAAATATGAGGTAGGACAATTAGTGATGGTAAGGAGACATGATTTGTCTAGTGCACAAGAGAAAGAAATAAAGAAGTTTTTCCTGTTATACGAAGGACCCTATGAAATAATAGAGGTAAAAATGAATAATGCTTATGTATTACGCAACCAAGCAACGCAGGAGATAGTGGGTACACAGAACGCAACGAATTTGAAATTATATTGGTCGAAATAAGAAATTGAATTCTAATATGTTTTCAGAAGGGATCCACCCCCATTTTCGGGCGGTCACGAACTTACCAATCCTGACCGTGGGTTTTGGCACTTTGGAGGCGGACCATGGTTGGCAGAACTTCCTTCGGGTGGTGAAAGCGACGATGGTCCGGCTTCACAAAATTGGTAACAACTAGAAATTCAACTATTATTGAACGGGGAGGGGGACCCTTAAGGTACGTGGGAAAATATTTGTTACACTCAAGGTGCATAAATTGGCACCATCCCACGTACCAACAATTGCCTAAGAGAGTGTATTAAAACAAAAATGAAAAGCGAGGTAATTTTCAAGTATTTATTTACCAGTGTCATTTGCAAAATGACAAATTCTTTTCTGTATAAGCACCAAATAATAAAGTAATGATAGCTATAAGAGAAATGAGTAGTGTTAAGTATAACGGGGTTGGTTTTGGCTGGTTCTTTGTACAGTTCCTTCAAAACTGCCATCCAAGCTTTCAGTTCAAACTCATTAACGTATGGTATCTGGCCATCTCCTACCCCATCTTTATAAATCATATTTTTGGCCGATCCCTTGAGGGAAAATAGGAATTAACGTGTGAATGGAGGTGTGATTTGAAAAAAAAATGTGTATAGATAAGGTACGAGTGGGTGTGTGAATGGAAATGAGGAGTTCACCAAGTTCTTGGACCAGTAGGGTCCAAATGGGGTATCCAAATGAGCCCTTATAAATTAAATAAAAAAATTAAAGTTTTGGTGCTATTTTTTTATAAATATAAATAGAGTAGTTTAGTGGAATATATTTTGTTGTACTCACTATTTTATGTTTATGAAAGTCACAATAGGGAAAGTTAATAAAGAAAATGTATGGTGTTAGAGCACATAACCAAGACTAGGAACCTCATATAATGAAAATTGTAAATGTTAAATTTAAATATATCACAAACAGGTATATTTTACTTGTGATTCCCCACTTTCGGGCGGTCACGGAGTCACCGAACCCTGACCGTGGATTTGGATTATTGGTAGCAAGTGTGGTTAGGCAGATTGTATCCTAGCCATACTTGTTATGATTTTCAAAATTGGTGAATTTAGAAATCAACCAGGGGGTAAATTAAAGGGGAATCACCAAACTATGGAACAGCGGCTATCATCGTAGGGATTGGTAGTGCCATGTTACGGGTGTGTAAATAATATTTAGTAGGATTACTGGTGTCCTCGGACATCAGTAATGCCGAATTTTTTATAACGCTGAACCAAGAATGGTATATGCAGCATCTATACCCTATATAAACTTCAGTTCTTGGGGATACAAATGGACGCTATAGTCCCCTATCAGGAAACAATAGTGTGTGTGGAAAAGGTGCTGGCCGTTACAAGCCAGGGGCACAGATAACGCATCTGTGCATAAGGCAAACGCTCGATCCGGTTTATCCGGCGGGTGGTTACCTAATTGTAACTGGGTATAAAGGGAGGAATTAAGAAAATTATGAAGCAGGAGGAGTAGCTGAGAAATCAGTGAGAGGTAACAACCACTGTAACAGCGGTCCAATCAATTTCACTTACTCTAAAGAGAGAGTTGGTGGTTGATGACCCAGTTCCTGTTCAGTAACGGTTACTATAGCTATGATTCAATGATTAGTGATGATTATTCACTTATGAGAACAAACGATTTTAAGTGCTACGTTCAATGGTAATGATTTTAATCCACAAGAATATTTTATGATTGTAATTGTATAATTTTGTGTGTTTGTGTTAGTTGTGTTTGGTGTAACAGAAGTGAGGTCATTCACCTAACAATGAGGTATCAGCTGATGGCTGGTGTGGACTGTATAAGGTTCAATGTAATCAATTCATATGTTCTTTTAGTAATTAATTTAATTTAATACCTTGTTTCTTTTTATTAGTTGTCAGAATATATGGTTATGGAATTTAAATTCATTTAATTATTGAAAAAAAAAATTATTTTATGGAAGTATAAGTTGTGTTGTGTTTTAATATTCACGATATATTGATGATTGTGTGTATTGATAATGTACTAACTGATTAATAGTGTTCACATTATATGTTTTGTAAACAAATATAGTGATAAGGGAATTTATGATAGAAATAAGTTGTTTATTTTATTTTGTTTATTATGATTGTTAGCATATAGTTAAGAAGAGTTATAAAGTAAATTCATTTAAAGGATTTTGGAATTTTGAAAATTACTATTTAATTAATTAATTGAAAGAGATGGTATAAATTAACTTCAATATGAATCTTTGGTAAGATTTATTTCACTATTTGAACAAAATGTAAATACTTTAATTTGATTTTGTAACTCTTAACTTTTGTGGTTTAAATTAATTGGTTACATTTATCTGATGTGTACTAAAATAATCACTTTCACTTATCGGGTGCCATGTTGCCACACTGTACAACAAAATACAAAACTTACCTTGAGGGCCAGAATTCGCGTTACACGAACCAGGGTCGTGGAATATATTACCTGAAATAATCGTACTCAAGATAAAGCGTACCATTGACCTTTTATTTTTTTAAGATGACTCTACACATTGAAAATTGACTCTAGCTGTACCATATATGTACATATTACGCCATGTGGCGCTTAGCAAACATTAAACTCTTGGAACATTTTATAAGCCCTCCAAAATAAACATGTATTATAATATTACATAATAAACATGATAAACATAAATAGCGGCACAACCCAGCACTTATTAATATTTAATCATCTTAGTATCCACTCTCTCACTCTCTCCCATTCATGCTCTGGTACAATTTTGTTAATATGAGCTCATGTTACTAAATTTGAATAATTTTGAATATTTGATTTTGATATTTTATATTAGATTGGTTTTGACAGCCAATTGTACTTAGCTGTCACTCCCTGTACGTTTGAGTCACGGACATCAAAAACGTCCCATCGTTGATCACACATTCTCGATTCCGTAGCGTCCCATCATTGATCATACGCTTTTGATGTTTAAACCCAAAACTGTTAATATATAACTGTTATATTCACATTTTTAATAAACTTTTGGTGGTGTAAAATTTAGATAGACAAACTTTGTGAATCTGCCGGCCAGCACTCTTCACTGTCGAGATGAAACTGGCAGCGTTTTGTAACTGAGTAATGCTGAGGTGGGGCAAAAACTACGTCACTGGTCCTTTGTTCGAAACGCCAACCCTCATTGTTTACAATTGTATAATAATGCGTATCGCATTCCTTTAGCTGATGTCATCACTGGGTTCGGCTTCGACACGTTATTATGACAAACTATTTTTTGTTAATACTGGAATTTTACTCTGACCTCGACACAAATCCTGTCCGCTCAATATTGAAAATTCTCAATAAAACTTTACCAATCTTTTATATGGGATTTTAAAATAAAATACAATAATTAGGCTTTAGAACAATTATTTCCCAAAATTGTTATAGGACCAGAATTGTACCGTTACAAAACCCCCTCAATGAAAGATTTTATGCCGAAGCATAAAAACTCTCATTGACACATTCGTACTTCCTAAAGGGATCAGCCAGGATATGTCGCCACAACCCCATTACTATTTATGTGAAAAGAATACAATAACTCACCCATGGTCCGATGATGGTGACAGTACCTGCATGACCTTACTGGACTTCTCCTACGAGATCCCAACACCATAAGGCCAATCAGGCGCTTTACGCTCCTGATCTGACGCGCTGGCCAGCTCAGGACCGCCGTCACAACATCACCAAACACTGAAACAATAAATCAAAAATATCAAAATAGTGGCTTGGTATAATGCTATATCCCTAACTGATCTGTTTCCCCTTAGCTATGTGCTGGTTTGTGTTAAGAAGCACTGGGTTTGCTTCAACTCAACAAGAATTATACAGAAGTGCCATTCTCTTCATTGACTACCCTTAATATCATAAAATTTTTTCGATTCCCATCGATAATAATTAACCCTTTTTGTTTTCATAATTAATATAATTATAGAAGAAACACAACCCATTATACTACAATTGAAACATATAATCCAAAATTTATGGATACAATTACCAAAATCTCCCTCTTCCTAAAACATTTTATATAAAAAAAATTTACTATTATTATTATTATTATTATCATTAACAGTAAGTAATCCGGCGCTGCTAACAATATTTACCCCTCTTTCTCCTCCACACACACTATTTCCCATACATACATATGATTCATGTTCAAATTCCTATGCTAATACATAAAACATAATAATACACTCATCATTAATATTGCAAGTATTACATTAAAATAACCAATTCACATTTAAGCTTAATTAAAATTTACACACCCTACATCTCTAAATTTGCGTATAAAATTGTAACATTATATTATATTTTAATTAATTAATTAATAATTTTAATTATTAAACTTTTATTAATTAGCCATCAATTATTTATCGTTTATTTATCATTTAATTCTTCACAATTTCAAATTTATTATTAATATTCATATTACATTATTATTATTTCATTTCTTATTACCTTTCTACTATGAATTTTCTACTCTTCACATTTTTATCACTGATTAGTCCGGGTGACTCGTGTATTCACTATAATTTGACTTATTTTATAGGCACTAACATTTATAATCTTACTCACCTTTCTTTCTACTAACCACCACCAACCAGATTTACATATCAGGACACCAATTTCTCAATTATAATCCACTTCACTAATTCCATTTAAATCCTCTGGCACCGCTCGTCTTTGTACTCGGATGTGTGTTCCCTACCTGGCCATATACATTCACAATTTTTTGCCCTTCCAAAATATCGGCAAACACTCCCTTAAACTACGCTATTACCTGCCACAACGCTATACGTTGGTCACTCCTTATCACCTCACCCCCACTACAAAATATCATCATCAACAAATATATGTTTACCCTTTACTTTACTCACCTCTCTACATATAATCACCACTACTGTGTCCCTAAAATATCTAATACTCTCTTTGTGTACTATTTTCTTCAAAATTCTTAGCTATCTAACTCCCATTAACTTTAATTGACTAACTCAAATGCCTTTATTTTAATAATTATCACCCTATCTCTATCCCCTTTTAAACACTTTACATTTCTGTGATCATTGACAATTGCCTTAGGAAATTCATCTCTCATCTACTAATAACAATACATCTCAATATTCAATATATATATATATATATATATATATATATATATATATGCTTAATCATTTAACTTCATTACAAACTTTATTTCGTACAACATTAATTGAGTAATTAATCTTCAATTGTTTAAAATTTCACTATTACTTTCACTTGTTTAGTCAAAGCAAAAGCATGTTAATTGTTATTATGAAACAATTAAACTATAATTTACTGTTACATACATGGTGTACATAAAATTTACCTGTAATACACAACATCCAAATACACAAATACATCGACATTAATACACACAAAAAATATACAATCCAACTTATTATTTTATCATTGATCAAAATCAGTTCATATACAGTCCATTTCAAAACCACTGTTCACATATATTAATGTTCGTTACACAATAAAACAATCTATCCTCCATCATTGAATAACAGTTGAATCTTAGGTCTATACAACTTATTTTTTACTAAATAAATGATATTATTATTATCATTATAATATTTATCTACATTTTTATATTCTTCCACAATCTCGTTTGTATTAATAGGTTTATTCCATATCAATGTATCATATACCATGTCATCATCGGTTATGGTTCTGTCTACCTCAGTATTATCTGTCATAATCATGTAAGTCATAAAGTCATTATTATCGTTCTCATAATTATCTACTACGACACCTGTTATTTCCCAAGGTAAGTAATTGTTATCATTATTATCATCATCTACTATTATTGCTATCTCAATTTCACTACAAGGTAAGTATTCGCTATAATTATCCACCATCTCTACTCCTAACCTTTCTACAAATTCTCTATACTTTCTATTTATCTTAAAAATCTCTATTACTCTCTTTCTCTCTCTCTCTCTCTCAATATATTTCTCACCATAACACCAAGCTGTTAACTGGCTTTCTAAACAACATATTTGTGATTATAAGTACTTACCATAACAAGGTATTTCATTTGCATATCTATTGTGTGAATTACCATGCTCCGGATGCCACGTGCTCAAGTCGTCTACTCTAAATATGTTATTTCTACCTAAGGGTGCCAAAGTGTCGTTAAACGAGAGACAGAAGCAGTCTGGGTTATCGAAATAACGTTTCCCACACATATGTTTGAAAATAACACACTGATTTAATCGATTCTATGGTTATTCAGTTACATGAAAAAGGGTTAGATTACACAGGAGTCATTATACAAAATGGTGGCCATGCAATTCCGCTCCTCCTCCTCAGTTAACATTACTGTTTTCTATCTCATACAATTTAACGCAATATTGTAGAATAAACATTTTACACATATACATATATAGCAATTGCGATCTCTTATTGAATTATTGAATTGTATAATCACTTTTACTCATAAACCAATTGTGATGGTACAATTCTGGTACAATCATACTTTTGTAAATCTATGGTCCTAAAAACCATAATTATTGTATTTTTATTCCCTAACCATTTATTTTGTAATAATAATAAATTTATTTCATAATCCCTATAAAGCTTTGGTGAATAAACTATAGAATATTTTAAACAACACACTTTGGAATTAACAGGATTTCGGTCGAATTCGCTGAAAAGCTACAAATGTCGCAAAAAACTATTTGCCACAGATAGCAGTAAACAAGACCAACCCATGATTACGTCAGACGAAGGAATGCAAGACGCATTGTATGCGACTGGGCTGGGCTGCTGAACAATAAGTCCGTGACATAGTTTTGCCCCACCTACGCAATGTTTAACAAAGACTCTTCGTCATTTTCGTCCAGACAGTGAACCGAGCCGGCCGGTATATTCGCTAAGAGTGTTTGTGTAAATTTTACACCACCAAAAGTGGTTTAATAACTATAAATGAAATATCGGTAATGTTGGTGTGGTAACTGGGCTTGAGTAGGTGTCATCGGCCAAGTGAAACCGTAAGAATCTAGCAGCGGTCCGGACTTCTACGTGCAGCTAACTCTGCCAAAGTGTGAAGACAATGTAAAGAATCAGATTTTGCACGGTGACAGGATTCGAGTAGTGCGGTGACATCTACCCAAAACCAGAAGCTAAGTATCAGCTTTCCAATAATTTTACACACTTAAATATCAAAGAAAATAAATGACCAATTCAGTAGATTCATAATTAATGACCAAAATTATTCATTAAATAAAAAAAAAAATGAGCTCATAAAAAAAATAAAAAATTGTAGCAGAGAATGAGAGAGAGAGAGAGAGAGAGAGAGAGAGAGAGAGAGAGAGAGAGAGAGAGAGAGAGAGAGAGAGAGAGAGAGAGAGAGAGTGCTATCAGATATTATTAACAAGTGCTGGGTTGTGATCATTTTTCACTAAAATTTATGCATATATAGATATGTTTAACATTGTTATAATATATAGTAACAACATTTTCATATTATGTATTTTGGAGGGCTATTGAAATGTTTGAGGGGAAAATTTTAACTTGTATAGAGGAACTGCGTTTCATGGCGCAATCTATCATATAGTAGCGTGCGTATTTCGCACGGATCACATGTTGTGTAACTAAACAATATTAAACGGTAATGTCATATGGTAAACCATTTAACCAAGTGTCATTATTTCAGATAACACTTTCTGCTAATCTAATTCGCTTAAACGAATTCCTGCCCTTGTAATAACTTTTAAAAGGTAAGTAAAACTACAAGTTTATAATTACGTTTCTTGATCAAGATGGCGCCCGACCTTTGAAATTATTGCCTAAGTGTATATTATATTGTATTTTATTATCAGCAGTAAAAGTAGTATAACATTTGGCGCTTTCCGACCAGGGACATAGTATAACATTTGGCGCCCGTAATAACAGGGACACTACATAAACTTTTGTTTTATGTGGGTAAGCCTACGAAGAGAGCAGAAAAGTTATCTGAGGTAATAAACATAATTTTAAATACATAAACATAACCCAACTTCCACGAGGTTATGTTATAGGGTTATATGCATGCGGGTAATATTAAAATAAGTAAAATGAATACCAATAAATGTGATAACGTAGAGGAAACAGTTGCGAGTGAGATGGATGTTAAACTGGACCAAATTAGTCAAACCAGTGTTACTGAAATAAACCCAGTTCCAATAACTCCCATCTCAACTCAAGACGTAAATAAACCAGATGAGACAGCTGCTTCGATTTTATTACATAAATTCGATGAACAAAGTAACAAATTTGATGAAAAGTTTACTAACTTGAATGACAAATTTGATAATTTTGATAAACAATTTAATGAGCAGAAAAATGAAATCAGAAATAGTTTTGATGTAAAGTTGGATGAAATAAAAAACGAAATTAAAAGCCAAAATTATTACTTTGATGAGAGAATTAACACAACAGAAACACGTGATAATATCCAGAAAAACACATTAGAAATTGTTAATGAGAAATTCAATAATAAAATATGTAATTTGGATACTAAAATTGATCAAATTTATGACACAGTTAATGACACAGTTAAAAAGCAGATAGTCACAAAATACAGAAATAGAAAAGAAATGTTTAACTTATGTAGAAAGTCAAATAGAAATTAAAACAAATTGTGAAATAAATAACCAAATAGAATTGAAAACAAATGTTTTGCAAAGTCACTTAGAGAAAGTTGAATCAAATGTAGTAGAGATTACAAAGAATATTGAAACTATAGATAACACAATATCAGAACATGAAAGAAATACCAAGAGTAGAATAAGTCTGTTACAAAATAAGATCAAAGAAATTGATGATTTAGCTATACAAAATAATATGGATGTGCATGATAAATATGACTTAATTGCTAATAGTTTAACCAGTGTGAAAAATGAGTTACGGGGGGAAATTCATAAAAATATGTCAAGTATTAATGATAGGGTGGTAGTGACTAGGGATTTCTATAATGAAATAGAATTAGAAAATTTTAGCCATGAAAATAGGGTGATACATCCCATGCGTTTTTTGAATCAGACACGGGATTATAATTATTTTAGTAGCAGTAGTTGGGAAGTGAAATTAACTAAAATAGTCAAGTGTTTCAAGGGCAATTCAGTAATATGGGCTGAGGCTCATAGGTTAGAATGGGATGGTTATGACACTTTTGAGAAAGCGTTTAAGGGCAAATATTGGACGGAAGAAGAGCAGGAAACTTTAAGAAGCCGCATTATGGGAGCGGGTAATTTCATGGGACGTAACCCTAATAACAATAACATCACAATATATGTAACTAAACTTTATAACGAGGCAAAATACTTAGAGCCGCCCATACCGTTTAAGTCATTCGTTAGATACGTGAGTAAGCACTTACCAAGAGAGGTGCAGGTTACTTTAATGACCAAAGAAATAGAAAATTTAAATGAGCTTGAAAAAGTATTAGATATACTACAAAGCATTAATGACCGTGAAATGGGTAGACGACCCATACAACAGAATATAAATAATCATAACATCGAGTTTAATCGGCCAAGGCCTTATTATAATAATAATGATAATAAACATGTGTATCATACTGATTTACAGCAACCAGGCGAGTGGAGTTGTTCTAGGTGTAGGAAGGGGAACCGTGCCCACATGCAACACTGTTACCAATGCAAAACACCAAGAAATGAACCAAGGAGTAACAACCCAAAGCAGTTCGTACCTACAACCAGAGGAGCACCGAGTACCCGAGGAACACCAAACCATAACCAGGGACCGATAAGGGGACACCAGGTACCCACCACCAGTAACAACAGGCCACAGCCGGAAAACTGAAGTCGACAGTGGTAAATAGGACCCGACCACTGTTCAGGGAAGCTCATGAGGTCCGACCATTAGAAGATGTACAATCTAACGTTATAACAACCGATATCATTGCTGACTTGTTGGAGGAGGAAAGTAACACAACACTGGAGGTGAGAGCTGGACTCACGGAAATCCCGGTAACAACAGAAAATAGGAAATTTAAAACACTTGTTGATACAGGAAGTGAGATTTCAGTAATCGCTGAAAACATTTTAAGTGAGTTAAAAGAATTTAAAAAGAATATTCCAGTTCTACCCGTAGCCGGGGTTACAGTAATAGGAGTAACGGGAGTACGTAGTAAACGTGTGACAAAGCAAATACATTTAAGTTTTTCAATTGGAGATATGAATTTTGATAATACATTTTTGGTAGTCAAGGGGTTAAGTTTAGATATCATTTTAGGAAATGATTTTTTTAAAAAGAAATAAAGCTGTAATAAATTTTAAAGAGAAGGTGTTAGAGCTAGATGGGGGTGATCGGTCTGTTAAAATTAATTTTGAAAATGTGATAAATAAAGTTAGAACAACTGGTGTGAAATTGTTACAGAAGCGAGTAGTTTGAGAATAACATAGATACTAAAATAAATTTTTGTAGAGAGGGTGAGTATTTTGAAGATGTTGATAATAAAATGAGCAATATTAATAATGCAGTATGGGAGATAAGGGCGGATGAATTCTGTAGTGGGGGTGAGGTGATAAGGAGTGGCCAACGTATAGCGTTATGGCAGGTAATAGAGCAGTTTAAGAGAGTGTTTGCCGATATTCCAGGAAGGGCAAAAAATTATGAATGTATGTTACAGATTAAGGAACACACACCATTCATGCAGCGGAGCTATCCAGTGCCTTACTCTAAACGACGAGCGGTGCAAGAAGAGTTGGATAAGATGATGGAAGGTGGAATCATCGAGAGGTCAGTATCTCACTACTCAAATCCATTAGTGGTGGTAATTAAAAAAGATGGAGGAGTAAGATTGTGTTTAGATGCAAGGAAGATAAATCAGATCATCATACCAGACCGGGAATCACCTGAATCCATTAATAAAATATTTCAAAAGTTTAGTGGAGTGAGGTTCATGACATCATTGGATCTGACGGCCGGATATTGGCAAGTGCCATTAGCAGAGGTAAGTAGGCCATACACAGCATTTTTATTTAATGGGAAAAATTATCAGTTTAAGCGACTACCCTTTGGGCTAAATACCAGCGTAGCTAGTTTCATTAAATGTTTGGATAGAATTTTGAGACCAAAAGATTTAGATTTTCTCACAGTATACGTGGACGACATTTTGATAGCGTCACGGACATTTGAAGACCATTTAGAACATTTAAAGTATGTGTTAGAAAAATTATAAGCGGGAGGCTTAACTGTAAATTGGGACAAGTCCAAATTTTTACAAACAAAGATTATTTTCTAGGATTCATTATTACATCGGAAGGAATTTCCGCCAACCCGGACAAGGTCGAATCTATTATGCGTTTCCCTGAACCACGAAACATCAGAGTTTTCTTGGGCTGTGCAAATTTTATAGAAAATTTCAAAGGAACTACGCACAAATCACAGCAAAGTTAAGTGCTGTATTGCAAAAGAACAGGCAATGGAAGTGGGGAGACGTGGAGCGTGGAGCTTTTGAAAAAATAAAAAGAAAATTTAGTAATATGATTATGATGAACCATCTGGATTTTGACAAAGTGTTTTATTTGCAGACGGACGTCAGCAATGTAGCAGTAGGCGCGGAACTGTATCAGGAGGATGATGAGAGGGAACATCTAACCATTGCGTTCGCCAGCTGATCATTGTTGCCTGCCGAAAAGAATTATACCACAACGGAGAAAGAATTGCTCAGTATTGTGTTCGCAGTCGGCAAATTCAGAACATACATCTTAGGCAACAAAACAATTATTAGAACAGATCATAAAGCTTTGTCATTCCTCAACACTTGTAAACTTGCTCACAGTCGTTTAACCAGGTGGGTACTTGTTTTGCAGGAGTACAACTTCGAGTGGGAGTATATTAAAGGAACAGAGAATAAGGTGCCCGACACTCTTTCCAGAGTAGATTGCGAGAATAATAAAACAGGTAGGGATTTAAAAGAAATTGAAATTTTTCAGATTAGCAGAGAAGACAGGATCTTTGGAGAAGAGTTGAAGGATATCAAAACCATGCAGAGAGCAGATGGTAAGTCTGGGAAAATAATACACAGTTTGGAGACGGAGTTGGATGAATCAGAGTACAATCAATATTTTCAAATTTACAAAGGGTTGTTGTTCAAGAAGGTAGTGGGAGGTGAGCGTGACTGGAGATTAGTAGTGCCCGCAGTGTTGGAAGAGAAGATTATTTGGGATTGTCATATAAGATATGGTCATTTTGGGGCTAAAAAGTGTGTGAATGTTTTAAAAGAATCATGTATTTTCAGGAATATGGAGAGGCGAGTGAGACAGCTGCTGAGGAGTTGTGACTTGTGTCAAAAGTCGAAGGTGGTAAACTACAGAGTGGAAGGTGAGTTAAATTATATTAAGGTAGAAAGACCTTTCGATTTAGTTGCTGTGGATTTATTTGGACCATTGCCGAAAGGTAGAGGCGGAGTAGTTTATATATTTGTATTGCTCGACACTTTCTCAAAATATGTAAAATTGTATAGCGTGAAAAGAGCTACCAGTAAGGTATTGAGTGAAAAGGTGACGGAAGATTATATGATTAACGTGGGTAAGCCAAAGGTAATTTTATCAGACCATGGGCCGCAGTTCATCAGTGGAAGATGGCGGCAGACCTTAGGATGGGAAGGCATCCTCACGAAGCATACGGCTGTGTATCATCCCCAGTCCAACCAGGCTGAGCATGTAATGAGAGAAATAGGCAGGATCTTCAGAGCCTATTGTCACGCTAAACACAGCGAATGGCCATTGTATGTAAGAAAGGTAGAAACTTGGCTAAACAGTACCACCCACGAGTCCACCGGCTATACACCCCATGAGTTGGTAAGAGGAACACGCTCCCCAAGAATTTTGGAACAACTGTTCGACTATCCACCTGAGAGCAGGATAACTGATGTAAACATTAAAATCCAGTTGTCTAACGAAAACTTAATCAGCAAAGGTGAACAGAGAAAACGTAGACACGACGCAAGAGGTAAGTGGGTTAAGTATAATATAGGACAAATGGTATTAGTAAAAAGGCATGACTTATCGAGTGCGCAAGACAAAGAAATCAAGAAGTTCTTTCTACTATAGGAAGGACCGTATGAGGTAGTAGAGATTAAAATGCAAAATTCTTATGTGTTGCAGAACAACGTAACTGGAGAGATAGTAGGAACACACAATGCTACAAATTTAAAATTGTACTGGTCATCTTAGGTATATCTTATAAATATTGTTGTTTTTGCTTTTGATATTAGCGAGTGTATGAGTATTAATTTGGTATATTATTTTTTCAGAAGGGACTCTCCCCCATTTTCGGGCGATCACAGACTCGCCACCTCTGATCGTGGATTTTGGAATTCTGGAGGCAGACCATGGTTGGCGGAACTGCCATATGGGGGTGAAAGCAACGATGGTCTTACTCCACAAATTGGTGCAAGTAGAAATTTAATCTTATTGTTGAACGGGGAGGGGGACCCCTAGTTCGTGGGATAAAAAAAAATAACTATATGATTGGCATTTTTCCACGCACATTAGTTTATTCTAAAAAATGTGTAGAATAGAATATATAAAATTTTGTAACTTAAAATTTTAACTTATTAAGGAGTTATTTTTTTTGTATAACCTAGAAATATAAGATGATCCATTGTTGTACTTGTTCTTCTGTAGTGAGAAGGTATTGGTTTTGAAAAGTGAAAGTTGGGACTTGAAAAGTGTCTACAAATTTAATTATGTAAACTAAAGAAAGAAATCAAATTTTTTTTGAGATGATATTTGAATTTTGAAATCATGTTTAAATTTTATGTTGGAGTAACAACCTTACAGGGTTAAAAGGACATAGTGATACTATGGTGATATATTGAGACTGCTTTATGAACAGTGATAATATGATTATTATGTTTGTAATATGTGTTAGTCTTGTAATGGATTTATATGTATAACCTGTTAATTGTAGGGTAGTTCCAAATGGGACTACATAAGACACAATGTGTCATACTATTGCGATTCCCCATATTTCGGGCGATTACTGTCTTACCAACACTAATTGTGGTTCTGGACGACAACCAGCTGTGGCCAGCAATTGTTAAACCTGACCATAGTTGGTTGTCTATAAAATTGGTTAAATTTGGAAATTTAATGGGAGGTTCAGGGGAATCTAAGATTCTTTGTTTGCATAGGCTACTTCACCTCGACTGGGGTGGTAGACCTTAGGGGCATATTATAAGAATGAAAGTAGGGGTACATACCCTGAAGGCTTTATAAAGCTGAAGCAAGGATGGGAGAGAGAGAAAAGGAAAAAGTGCTCACTCCTTCTGCCTCAGTCCTTGTGGAGGCAACTGAACGCAACAGTTCAGGGGGGGGGGAAATAGAGTATGTGGAGGAGAAAGAGGGGTAAATATTATTAACAGCACCAGTTATTAACTGTTAACAATAATAATAATAATAATATTAATTTCAATAAGATTTTATTAATTATTTTTTTCTATAAAATGTTTTTCTCCCTGTTTGAGTAATTACTTTAAAGGGAGATTTAGGTAATTATATCCATGAATTTGGGATATATATATTAATTATATCCATATATTTTATTTAGATATTTGTTTCTTTTATAATTACATTAATTATGAAACAGAAAGAGTTAATTATTATCGATGGGAATCGAAACGATTAAAAAAATTAAAGGATAGTCAATGAAGAGAATGGGACTTCTACATAATTCTTGTTGATTATATTTCAAGCAAACCCAGTGCTTCTTAACGCAAACCAGCACATAGCTAAGGGGAAACAGATTGGTTAGGGATATAGCATATACCAAGCCACTATTTTGATATTTTTAATTTATTGTTTCAGTGTTTGGTGATGTTTATGACGGCGGTCCTGAGCTGGCCAGTGCGTCAGAGGAGGAGCGTTACGCGCCTGATTGGCCTTATGGTGTTGGGATCTCGAAGGAGAAGTCCCAGTAAGGTCATGCAGGTACTGTCATCATCATCAGACCACAGGTGAGTTATTGTATTTCTTTTTATATAAATTGTAAGGGGGTTGTGGCGACATATCCTGGCTGATCCCTTTAGGAAGTACGAATGTGTCAATGAAAGTTTTTATGCTTCGGTATACAATCTTTCATTGAGGGGGTTTTGTGATGGTACAATTCTGGTACAATCATACTTTTGTAAATCTATGGTCCTAAAAACCATAATTATTGTATTTTTATTCCCTAACCATTTATTTTGTAATAATAATAAATTTATTTCATAATCCCTATAAAGTTTTGGTGAATAAACTATAGAATATTTTAAACAACGCACTTTGGAATTAACAGGATTTCGGTCGAATTCGCCGAAAAGCTACAAATGTCGCAAATAACTATTTGCCACAGATAGCAGTAAACAAGACCAACCCATGATTACGTCAGACGAAGGAATGCAAGACGCATTGTATGCGACTGGGCTGGGCTGCTGAACAATAAGTCCGTGACGTAGTTTTGCCCCATCTATGCAATGTTTAACAAAGACTCTTCGTCATTTTCGTCCAGACAGTGAACCGAGCCGGCCAGCATATTCACTAAGAGTGTTTGTGTAAATTTTACACCACCAAAAGTGGTTTAATAACTATAAATGAAATATCGGTAATGTTGGTGTGGTAACTGGGCTTGAGTAGGTGTCATCGACCGAGTGAAACCGTAAGAATCTAGCAGCGGTCCGGACTTCTACGTGCAGCTAACTCTGCCAAAGTGTGAAGACAATGTAAAGAATCAGATTTTGCTGGTGACAGGATTCGAGTAGTGTGGTGACATCTAGCCAAAACCGGAAGCTAAGTATCAGCTTTCCAATAATTTTACATACTTAAATATCAAAGAAAATAAATGACCAATTCAGTAGATTCTTAATTAATGACAAATTATTCATTAAATAAAAAAAAAATGAGGCTCATAAAAATTTTAAAATTGTAATGAGAGAGCGATGAGAGAGAGAGTGAGTGTGTAGTGATGAGAGAGAGAGTGAGAGAGAGTGATGAGAGAGAGAGAGAGGAGAGAGAGAGAGAGAGAGTGCTATCAGATATTGTTAACAAGTGCTGGGTTGTGATCATTTTTCACTAAATTTGATGCATATATAGATATGTTTAACATTGTTATAATATATAGTAAAACATTTTCATATTATGTATTTTGGAGGGCTATTGAAATGTTTGAGAGGAAAATTTTAACTTGTATAGAGGAACTGCGTTTCATGGCGCAATCTATCTTATAGTTGCGTGCGTATTTTGCGGATAGTATCATGTGGTGTAATTAATTATATTAACGGTAATGTAATATGGTAACCATTTAACAAGTGTCATTATTTTAGATAACACTTTTCGCTAATCTAATTCGCTTAATCGAATTCCTGCCCTTGTAATAACTTTTAAAGGTAAGTAAAATCCCTTGTAATAACTTTTTAAAGGTAAGTAAAACTACAAGTTTATAATTACATTTCTTGATCAAGACGGCGCCCGACCTTTGAATTTATTGCCTAAGTGTATTTTATATTGTATTTTCTTATCAGCAGTAAAAGTAGTATAACACAATGCCTAGTTTTATGGTGGCCGGCATTTGCTTACACTCTCTCCCTCACATACTGATGTTACAGGTATCAAATTTTTAGCATTGAATATTTTAATAGAGCTCTAATTTTGAAATACGAATAATAATAGTAATGACTTTCCTGAAAGTAGTTGCTGTTGTGTAGTTCAGACGTTTTCCATGCTCCGGCCGTTGGCTGGCGTACTTCGGTGTTGTTAGTACTGTCTGTTTTTGTCTGTTGTTTCACTGAATTTACATATCTAAAACTGGTAACTGTTCACTGTTTACTGATGCTTACATTTTTAATTCTGATTTATATTTTTAAATCTGGTTATTTTTACCAGAAAGAAATGTACGTGTTGTCACCATGACAAAGTTCTTCAAAGTGGGCAGACATTGTGTCGAATTGTCGACAGGTGGAGGGGATCAATTGTGATCAATCATTCGTCCGCATCAGCTGACGGCATTGTTCCTCATCATTGCTGTGACGTGTGTCAATATTTGTAATACCATTTTGTTAGTGTTGATCAAAATTGCCATTGTATACGTTCTCCTTCACACGTACGCCCTCGGCCTTGAAATAAATCGTATCGATGAAACTGCGTTGTTTGTGCAGACATAGGGAAATTGACCTAACCATTCTTTATGTGTATGAATACAAAAAAATATTATGTAAAATCCTGAAACAACCATAATTATGACAACGGTACGAAATTGTAGGGCCAAGGGTAACATTTTAAAAATTATATTTTCCATACAGTCATTGTTCACCCTTGTAGAACCCCGAGTTAGTCAACCAGATAGGCTGCGTTTATTACAGAACAAAACGTCTATGTTTTGTCTCCGCACTCAAGCAACGTAGACCGATTGTGAAATAACACCTAACTTCGCATCAGCCGTGAATCCCGGAGAAAATAACGCCAAGTTATGAATTGCACCAGACGACTAAATGTTGCTAAACTTATGCCAGTGTTATAGCGCCTTTTAAAATACACCAATGGGAGCGCAGACTCAAGATCACGTGACCAGCACTGTATGCTCAGCTTTAGCGAACTAACGCCAGTTCCAGTTGTAACTCATGGCCGCGCGGCCAGCCTAAAAAAACTTCAAGTGCCTTTCTAAGTGCGAAAAGTTACGTCGGCCGACTAAATAAATAATAAACGTACAATTTGAACAGTGGTGACTGACGGTCATAGCATTGACGTGAATTAACCAGTGTACCAAAGAAAAAACAACTAAACGCGGAGTGAACCGTAAGGTCGAACAAACAAGCGATTGTACAACTCCCAGAGAGACACATGGAACGGTTAAGTACCATCAGTAACTAATTGGCCAAAACTTTTAAATTTCACAGATATAATGGAGAGAATACTAACAAAATTAACGGTATACCAAATTAACTAAATGAAATAGAAGTGTGAGGGTGAGAGAGAGAGAGTGAGTGAGAGCGTAAGTTTGGGGTAACGTACCTACAAAGTAAAATACTGGTTCATAGATTGAGTAAATTAATTAATTGAAAAGTTTTTTACATAATCTTAATGTTGTAAGGGGATGACGCAAAGACAATTGTAGTGACTTTTTAATACCACTTTCATGTAATAAGTAATTAAGCGATTTTTGTGTAAACCGTTGTCTTACAGAGAGTAAAGAGGGAAATTAATTAAAGAAAAATAAATAAGCGCCATTCATTGCATAACATGTGTTAGCGTAATTATTCGTAACTCAAACCCAAGTAATCATTTCTGTAGCTGGTTTCGTCTGAACGGCCCTGGATCCGAACCCGAAAGGTAAGAGTAAGATATTATTATATATTTGCAGTAAATAAATACAGTTACATTGGCGCCCGAACAGGGACTCGAGTATTAATATTTCCAGTAAATCAATACAGTTACATTGGCGCCCGAACAGGGACTCGAGTGTAGGTTACAACTTACATTCGCCAGACCTAACCAAGCTGCAGAACGGGGTTGTTTGGGAGTGAGGGCGATTGTCAGTATAAGTATATAAATTGTGTATACGTAAATACTTGAAAACATGGAAAACACTATTGATTTAACTAGCACTAGTGCTGAAAATCAAATAAAAACAATAGTAACTGAAACGGTAGTAAATGAAAATATGTCAACTGAGTCGGCCAATAAAGGCGATTCAGGTATTCAGACAGAGTCACTGTCAATCAGTGACAGTAATGTAAACGAATCTGTATTAATTAATGAGGGGGGAGCAACTTCCACCCCTATTACAATTAAAACAAATATAAAAGAAAAAGAAATGTCAATGAATGACCTATTTAACCTTCTCAGTAAATGATTTGATAGTAATGACGCTAAATTTGATGAACAGAAAAATGAAATCAAAAGTAGTGTCAATGAGTTAAAGGGTGACATAAATAATATTGATATAAAATTTGATAAGCGTTTATGTGAAATGAATACACAAAAATGTTAAGTTCGAAATCAGTATGAATAAACGTCTAAATGAGAAGGATGAATGTTTCAACACATTTAGAGAACAAGTGATAGGATCAGTAAATGAACAGTTCAATAATCATATCATTAATGTAAACAAACAAGTGTCAGAGACAGTCAAAATACAAGTTCATGAGCAAATTCAAGAGATGAAAGATAATTTTGAAAGTAAGATATATAAGTGTATGTTGATAATGAGTGTAAATTTAATTATGTAGTAGAGAAAATAAGAAGAAGTTAGAGATAACATTCAGATATATGAAACTAATGTTAATTTCAAAATAAATGAAATAGAAAGCAATTGCGACAGCAAAATAAGTGAATGTCAATTGAGTTTTGCAAATAAAATGTGTAGAAATTAATGAAAATGTTGAATAGTAAGATTAGTGAAACAGAAAGTAGTTGTAAGTCAGAAATACAGCTACTAAAAGGTGCTGTAGAAATGGTAAATAACGCCAGTATTCAATCTGAACGCATAACTAACAACAAGTTTAATTTAATGGAACAAAAAATAAGTAATGTTAAAGACGACTTAAACACGGTAATAAATAGAAAATTAGACAGTGTCAGTGAGCAAGTAGTAATTACCCGTAATGTAGATAGCGAAATAGAGTTAGAGTCATTTACTGGGGATAGGAGGGGGGTACACCCTATGCAATTCCTAAACAGAGTAAGAGACTTTAATAAATTTTGTAACAGTAATTGGGAGATGAAATTATTGAAAGTTATGAAATGTTTTAAGGGAAGCCCCTCAATTTGGGCGGAGGTACATAAGGGAGATTGGTTAGATTTCCAAAGTTTTGAAGGGGATTTTAGAAGTAAATATTGATCTGAAGAGGACCAAGAAGTACTTAGAAGTAAGATAATGGGGTCGGGTAATTTTGGGACTAATGGTAATAATGTCACCATTTACGTAATGAAAATGTACAACGAAATAAATACCTTGAACCACCATTACCGTTTATATCATTTGTACGTCATATAAGTAAACATTTACCAAGGGAGGTGCAAATTAACCTAATGACGTGGGAAGTGGAAGGTATAAATGATCTTGAACAAATATTAGATATTTTCCAAAATATCAGGGACCGGGAAATTGGTAGGCGCTCAAACCCGTCAGGGGTACATAACAATGAGAATCATAATCATAATCAATCTAGTGGGACACCAAACACATATAGAGGGACAAGGGGAGGCTACAATAATAACTATAGACGTGATGACTGGCGATGTGGAGAGTGTCATTGTGAGAACTATGGTAGTAGAACAACTTGTTACAGGTGTCATAAAGAGAGGAGTTGCCAACGCAGTAATACTGAACATAACCAAAATAGTCGACCACAGAGAGGAGGGAACAGCAACCGAGGAACACCGGGAAGCAGTGGAACTTCTAATAGAGGTCGTGGTGGGCACACTCCAGGCCGTGCAAACGCCCAGACGGAAAACTAATAAGGACAGTGAGTGAAGGGACCCCACCATTGTCGACAAATGACTGCGGGACCCAAGGCAACAATGACTATATAAATAACGTCATCTGTACTGATATGTCCAAGGAACTGATGGAGGAAGAGGACTTAGAGACAGCAAGACCAGAAACCGGACTGACAGAGGTAAGAATTCAAATTGAAGGTAAGGAAGTAAAAACTTTAGTCGATACAGGTAGCGAAATTTCTGTCATTTCCGAACATACATTAGAGAGTTTGCAAGAGACTAACAAAAATATCCCAATTTTGCCAGTAGCGGGGGTGACCATTGTAGGTATTACCGGGGTTAGGAGTAAACGTGTAACTAAACAAGTACATTTGAACATGATAATTAATGGAGTAGAATATGACAATACATTTTTAGTAGTAAGGGGACTAAATTTGGAGGTTATTCTGGGGAATGATTTTTTGATAAAACACAAGGCGGTAATTGATTTCCAGAAGCGGTTGTTAGTATTAAATAACGAAGGTAGACCAGTTGAGATTAGTTTTGAGCGGGTAGTAGATAAAGTCAGAATTTCGGGAGTTAAGATGATACTAACTCGGGCCAGTAAAGTAGACACGGTAGTTAATACGTACGTATGTAGAGAGGGAGAGTTAGGGAGTAATGTAAATAAACGAATTTGGGAGGATAGAGCGGTAAAATTTTGTAGTGAGGGGCGTGACGTAGGGAGTTCTCAACGCAAAGCGTTGTGGCAGGTAATAGAGTGTTTTCGAGAAGTGTTTGCCGATGTACCAGGGAGGGCAAGGGATTATGAATGTGAATTAAAAGTAAGGGAACACGCACCCTATGTACAAAGAAGCTATCCGGTACCTTATTCAAAAAGAAGGGCGGTTCAGGCGGAATTAGATAAAATGTTAGAAGGGGACATAATAGAAAGATCAGTATCACCGTATTCTAACCCGTTAGTAGTAGTCATTAAGAAAGATGACCGCGTTAGATTATGTTTAGACGCCCGTAAGATTAATCAAATAATTATCCCGGACCGGGAGTCACCTGAAGGAATAAATGAAATCTTTCAAAAATTCAGTGGAGTTAAATATATGACCTCCTTAGATTTAACCGTGGGGTACTGGCAAGTCCCGTTAGCATGTGAAAGTAGGAAATACACAGCATTCCTGTTCAATGGAAAGAATTACCAATTTAAACGATTACCTTTTGGGCTGAATACCAGTGTGGCCAGCTTTATAAAATGTTTAGATGAAATACTCCAGCCACAAAATTTAGATTTTTTAACGATTTATGTAGACGATATATTGATAGCATCACGAACATTTTCCGAACATGTGGAACATTTAGAATATGTATTAGATAGATTGCGTACAGGGGGGGTTGACTGTCAATTGGGAGAAATCTAAATTCCTACAGAAAGAAATACATTTTCTAGGGTTCATAATTACACCAGATGGGATAAAAGCTAACCCAGAGAAAGTCGAATCAATTTTGAAATTCCCAGAACCCCGAAATATTAAGCAGTTACAAAGTTTTTTAGGACTATGTAATTTTTATAGAAAATTTCAGAAAAACTATGCCCATATAACTTCAAAGTTGAGCGCAGTGTTACAAACGAACAAACAGTGGAAATGGGGGGAAAGAGAACGAGAGGTGTTTATCGAAATAAAGGACCATTTTAGTAACATGATCATGATGAATCACCCTAATTTTGAACGCACATTTTATTTACAGACCGATGCTAGTAACATCGCACTGGGTGCAGAACTGTACCAGGAGGACGACGAAAAGGAGCATCACACCATCGCTTTCGCCAGTCGTACCTTATTAGCTGCTGAAAGAAACTACACAACAACGGAGAAGGAACTATTAAGCATTGTTTTTGCGGTGAAGAAGTTTCGAACATATCTACTGGGTAACTCCACCATCATCCGGACGGACCACAAGGCATTATCTTTTTTAAACACCTGTAAGTTGACACACAGCAGGATAACCAGGTGGGTGCTAGCTTTACAAGAGTACAATTTTAGTTGGGAGTATATAAAAGGGGTAGAAAACAAAATACCAGACACCTTATCTAGGGTAGATACAGAGGGAATGAGACCAGGGAGGGATTTAAAAGAAATAGAAATTTTCAGACTTAGTAGGGAAGACAGATTATTTGGGGAAGAATTGAGAGATATTAATAGTATGCAAAGAACAGATCTTAAATTGAACAAAATAATAACTATCAGATTGATCACAGTTGCACACCACTATGTAAAAATTATCCCAATTAGCGCTTTCAAGCTTCACAGCCCATCGTCAGATTGGAATAGACACAAAATAAGTGGAAACAACCCCTTCACCCCTCTCCCCCACCATGCTCACACACAACAAGCTATAATATAAATGACCCTTCCCCACCCCCTAAACCCTGTCCCACCATCTGTGGAGTTACATATTTTTTCTAGCAAATTCCTTGTGTTTCAGTGTTGTGTGTGTGTGTGTGTGTGTGTGTGTGTGTGTGTGTGTGTGTGTGTGTGTGTGTGTGTGTGTGTGTGTGTGTGTGTGTGTGTGTGTGTGTGTGTGTGTGTGTGTGTGTGTGTGTGTGTGTGTGTGTGTGTGTGTGTGTGTGTGTGTGTGTGCATCCTTTTAAACTACCCACTTCCTCTCCACAACGTGGGTCAGTCAACACCCTTATTTTAAAACATCCAAATAGTACTATGCAAAATAATTCTTAATATTATCTATCTGTCCTCTATCATTTACTTCTTAATCATGTTATAAAATATTTCTTCATTATCAAATTTAATTTTAATATTAATTAAATTGTCTAACCCTTTTTCTCTCTCTTTCAATATTTCTAACTCCTCTCTAAGCTTCCTTTCAACTGTGTTATTCACTACTTTTACAATTTCGTATTCTTCCAAAGGATTAACAAACTTATGGTTGTCTTCTATGAAATGTCTTGCATATAACGAATTGGTTGTCATTGATAAAGAATTATGCAGGGTCATTGACATACATAGGTTCACATACTAGAAAAATTATAAAATGTTTTAATAAATATGGAGTAGATATAGCTATTAAAAAATGTGAAACGGTATTTGATAAGATAAGGAATAAGAATATAGAAAAAATTCCAGTATTACAGAAAAGCGGAATTTATAAATTAAAATGTAAAGACTGCAACAAGGTGTACCTAGGAGAGACAGGACGGAAATTCGTATGCAGGTTGTCTGACCACAAACGTGGAGAAGGTAATAGAACAACCAATTCGTTATATGCAAGACATTTCATAGAAGACAACCATAAGTTTGTTAATCCTTTGGAAGAATACGAAATTGTAAAAGTAGTGAATAACACAGTTGAAAGGAAGCTTAGAGAGGAGTTAGAAATATTGAAAGAGAGAGAAAAAGGGTTAGACAATTTAATTAATATTAAAATTAAATTTGATAATGAAGAAATATTTTATAACATGATTAAGAAGTAAATGATAGAGGACAGATAGATAATATTAAGAATTATTTTGCATAGTACTATTTGGATGTTTTAAAATAAGGGTGTTGACTGACCCACGTGTGTGGAGAGGAAGTGGGTAGTTTAAAAGGATGCACACACACACACACACACACACACACACACACACACACACACACACACACACACACACACACACACACACACACACACACACACTGAAACACAAGGAATTTGCTAGAAAAAATATGTAACTCCACAGATGGTAGGACAGGGTTTAGGGGGTGGGGAAGGGTCATTTATATTATAGCTTGTTGTGTGTGAGCATGGTGGGGGAGAGGGGTGAAGGGGTTGTTTCCACTTATTTTGTGTCTATTCCAATCTGACGATGGGCTGTGAAGCTTGAAAGCGCTAATTGGGATAATTTTTACATAGTGGTGTGCAACTGTGATCAATCTGATTGTGATTTCAACCACTAACACAAATTTCTTCATTAAAATAATAACTAGCTTAGAGTCCGATTCAGATGAGTTAGGGTATAGCCGTTATTTTCAAATCTATCAAGGGAGTTTGTTTAAGAAAGTAGAGGGGGGAGAGCATGATTGGAGGTTAGTCATACCGGAAGGGTTGGTAGATAAGATAATATGGGACTGTCATTTTCGGTATGGGCATTTCGGTGCTAGGAAGTGCGTAAATCTATTAAAAGAATCATGTTTATTTAAAAATATGGAACGGAGGGTTAGAACTTTACTCCGGGGGTGCGATTTATGCCAAAAGTCAAAAGTAGTTAATTACCGTTTAGAGGGAGAGATGAGGTGTATTAAAGTAGAAAAGCCTTTTGATCTAGTTGCGGTAGATTTGTTTGGCCCTCTACCAAAGGGAAGGGGAGGCGTAATGTACATTTTTGTAGTATTAGATACATTCACGAAATTTGTAAGATTATACAGTGTGAAGAGGGCCACTAGTAAAGTACTAAGTGAGAAAATAACGAAGGATTATATGATTAAAACCGGAAAACCTAAAATAATATTATCTGACCATGGACCCCAATTTATTAGCGGAATATGGTGACAAACTTTGGGTTGGGAAGGTATCATACCTAAATACACGGCGGTATATCATCCTCAGTCGAACCAAGCCGAAAGAGTTATGCGAGAATTGGGGAGAATTTTCCGGGCATATTGCCATGCTAAACATAGTGAGTGGCCGGCCTATGTGGGAAGAATTGAAGAATGGTTAAACTGCACCACCCATGAATCAACGGGGTTCACACCATACGAGCTAGTCAAAGGAAAACGTCCACCTAGGATCCTGGAACAGCTGTTCAATTTTCTACCGGAGAGCAACCCACGAGACTTGGAAGTAAAACTTCAACTCGCAAATGAAAACTTATTAACTAAGGGAGAAAGAAGAAAACGGCTTCATGATGCCAAAGGTAAGTGGATTAAGTACGAAATAGGTCAGCTGGTATTAGTGAGAAGACACGATTTATCAAGTGCACAGGATAAAGAGATTACAAAATTCTTTTTGTTGTATGAAGGACCGTATGAAGTAGTTGAAATCAAAATGGATAACGCCTACGTTCTACGAAACCAAATGACTGGGGAAATAGTGGGTACCCATAATGCCACCAATTTAAAAAAGTATTGGTCAAAATGAAATAATAATAAATAAAATAATACATCAAATCCTGTAATTGAACATAAACTAAATAACTACAATAACTATATAACTAAATAACTATAAATAATATAAAACAGTAAGTGGTAGCGGGTAGATGTTCCCCACTTGTCCCAGTGGGGTTCGTCTACTTCAGGGACGCGCCCCTGCCCACGCGAGCCTTGGTTTTCTCCATTTACCCTTATTTCCGGAGGAAGCTTTGTCCTTACCTTTAGTCCTAGTTCTAGACCTTTTAAGAATCCTTACCCTTGTATCTTCCCGATTTCCTTAACCCTCCCCTTAGAGAAAACAGAAACAATAGTTACACACATTGGCACACTTTTTGGAACCATTTGATTGCCTTAATTCTAAATACTACATTAGGGTAATCCTCAAAATTAAATAAACTGGCGTTATTTATGAATTGTAAACTCATCCCTTAATTAGAGAGTTGGTAGAGAAGTTTTGTGGCTGAGTAGACAACCGAAATAATAAATTTCTGTATAAGCCAATAGAATTATCGTTTATAGAGATGGGGTGGTAAATTAGTGGTTGTGGTTTGTTTGGTAAAAAAAAAAAAAAAAAAAAAAAAAAAACTATTAATTGGAGTGGGGTTCTGTTCGTTTTCAATCGCATCTCTATAAACCATTATTCTGTACATGTAACATATAACCTATTTACAGGTAATTAAGGAAAAAATAATTTTGGAAAATATTTTACAGCAAAAACTATGTAACCAAAAGGTTTAATTATTATTTTGTGGTACCTGCTATGTTAGGTTATGAGTAGGGGATAATGGTAGTAAGAATGTGATGGTGGAGGAATTTAAAGAGAGATTTGAAACAAATGATGGAATGTTTGTAAAATTTATTGAAGTATTAAGAAAAACTGAAATGATAGACTAATTAGAATCTTTTTGATAAATGTAATTAAAGTAATGGAAATTGTTTTGAATGGACCAAGAGATGAAATTGAATTGTAGCTGTCCCTGGAGTAACTTAATGTTGTAAATGTTAGTGCTGTGTTTAAATTCATTTTGATTCAGATTGAAACTGTAATTTTATATATTTTATACATTAACTTCATATAGCTGTAATTAAAGTTAAACTGTTTGAGTGGAGATTATTACAGAATTTTCACGTTACACAAACAATTGAAAAGGGCCAATTTTATTAATGAAGTAAAATTAAGTCTGATCTGAATTGGTACCAGCTGATAGATATGTTAACAAAAAGATTTATAGAAATAAAAATTTTGCAGGAAGTATATATGCCAGTACATGATGTAACCAGAATGTTTAGACTGTGGGAGTGTTTATAACAGTGCTTATAAAACAAGTCTTGCAGACCATTGTTTATGTAAACGGGTGTGTTGAATGTTTTGACTATGTGCATAGCCAGGTGTGGAAGCTGATAACTGTTGTAGCTTGATGAATCAGTATCTTGAGTAAAACCTTATTGTGACATAAAAGAATTGAAATTAAATTTTTACAGACAAAATACTAATGAGGTAATTCCTGTAACTTAGAGTTTGAGAAATTAAATAAAATTAAATTAACTTGGTAATTAAATCAATTGAAAATTTTAATAATAAATTTAAATTTATTCTGATTCAAACTTCAAATGTAATTGTAAAATAAATGAAATATGTACTTTACTTAAATGGGAAACTGAAGGAAATTTTGTGTAAATGCTGTCAAAAATGTTTGGGAAACTTAGAGGTGTATATTACTGTCCAAGTAACGTGTATCAATGCCAATTTATATTTTACGTTTTAACTGTAGATTCCCCACCTAAGTGCGGCCATGACCTCACCGGATCATGACCGTGAAAGTAGTTAATTGTGGCAAATCATGAATTTTACTAGATATAACCGGCTTGTGGTTTGTTTTATTTTGTTAACCCGGTGGTTTGTTAGATTTAGTAGGGGGGTTATTTTTTGGGGAATCTACCTAATTTTGGAACAGGTCTATTTTCACCCAGATTGGGGTGGTAGTCCATTAGGGGTGCATAAATAAAAACTAGTAGGTATAATACCGAATTTTATTGTAACGCCGAAGCAAGGATGGGGGTGGAATAAAAGAAAAAAATGTCCACCCCTTCCGCATCAGTCCTTGTGAAAGCAACTAGACGCTACAGTCTAGGGGGGAAATAGTGAGTGTGGATGGGCGGTGACCCAGTTACAGGTCACGAGGGAGATGTGATTACGGCTAGATTGAGGTCTGCGAGGGCCAAGAAGTCTAGTGCTGCACACAGTAGAATGTAACGGGTATCAGGGGTTAAGGGATAAAAGGGGGTAGTAAAAAAAAAAAATTTTTGTTTATTCTATATAAATATAGTAGGCAAGTAAGGACATAATTTGTATTTTAGGTACTATTACTGTGAGTTAATGTAATCCTGTATAATTAATGTGTCATTTTGGCTGGGCAATATTGTACGGGGAATATTATTCAATTTAACTGGAATTTATGTGTACTACTGTAAACCTATATTGTTTTATTAACACTATTTTTTTTTTAGGGTCCATAATATAAAATGAGCCAGTACGTTGTCAATGAACCAGTACGGATAAGAGGAAACAAATCAGTTGTGGGATATGGAGGGATGGAAAGCCGTTTGTCGATTTTTTAATGGAATGTTTCAAAGTCAGGCGATACTGGGGCGGGTATCTGTCCGAGCTTACGGTGTTGGGATCTCCCACAGAGAAGTCCAGTAAGATCGGATGGGTGCTGCCGCAGTCGCCAGACTAGGGGGGTAAGAACCCATGATTTTAGAAGAGTGTTCAGGGGGGTTGCGGCGCCATATCCTCACTGATCCTCTTAGGGTTTAGGCAATAAGAGTTTGAACGCTCCGGCCTTCAATCTCTTATTGGGGGGGTATTGTAATGGTACGAAATTGTAGGGCCAAGGTAACATTTTAAAAATTATATTTTCCATACAGTCATTGTTCACCCTTGTAGAACCCCGAGTTAGTCAACCAGATAGGCTGCGTTTATTACAGAACAAAACGTCTATGTTTTGTCTCCGCACTCAAGCAACGTAGACCAATTGTGAAATAACACCTAACTTCGCATCAGCCGTGAATCCCGGAGAAAATATCGCCAAGTTATGAATTGCACCAGACGACTAAATGTTGTTGCTAAACCTTATGCCAGTGTTATAGCGCCTTTTAAAATACACCAATGGGAGCGCAGACTCAAGATCACGTGACCAGCACTGTATGCTCAGCTTTAGCGAACTAACGCCAGTTCCAGTTGTAACTCATGGCCGCGCGGCCAGCCTAAAAAACTTCAAGTGACTTTCTAAGTGCGAAAAGTTATGTCGGCCGACTAAATAAATAATATACGTATAATTTGAACAGTGGTGACTGACAGTCATAGCATTGACGTGAATTAACCAGTGTACCAAAGAAAAAACAACTAAACACGGAGTGAACCGTAAGGTCGAACAAACAAGCGATTGTACAACTCCCAGAGAGACACATGGAACGGTTAAGTACCATCAGTAACTAATTGGCCAAAACTTTTAAATTTCACAGATATAATGGAGAGAATACTAACAAAATTAACGGTATACCAAATTAACTAAATGAAATAGAAGTGTGAGGGTGAGAGAGAGAGAGTGAGTGAGAGCGTAAGTTTGGGGTACGTACCTACAAAGTAAAATACTGGTTCATAGATTGAGTAAATTAATTAATTGAAAAGTTTTTTACATAATCTTAATGTTGTAAGGGGATGACGCAAAGACAATTGTAGTGACTTTTTAATACCACTTTCATGTAATAAGTAATTAAGCGATTTTTGTGTAAACCCTTGTCTTACAGAGAGTAAAGAGGGAAATTAATTAAAGAAAAATAAATAAGCGCCATTCATTGCATAACATGTGTTAGCATAATTATCCGTAACTCAAACCCAAGTAATCATTTCTGTAGCTGGTTTCGTCTGAACGGCCCTGGATCCGAACCCGAAAGGTAAGAGTAAGATATTATTATATATTTGCAGTAAATAAATACAGTTACAAGGCCCTTTTTGTCCTGTTACAAAACCCCCTCAATGAAAGGTTTCATGTCGAAACATAAAAACTTTCATTGACTCATTCACACGTTCTAAAAGGATCAGTTCAGATATGTTGCCACAACTCCCTGTAGTGTTTATAAAAAAAAATTTAATCAGTTCCCTTGGTCCAATGATGCTGATCGTACCTGTCTGACCTTACTAGACTTCTCAGGAGAGATCCCAACACCATAAGGCCATGAGGCACCTAACGCTCCTGCTCTGACGCACCGGCCAGCTCAGGACCGCTGTCACAACACCACAAAACTCTGAAACATGCAATACAAAATTTTAAAATAGTGGCCTTATCTATCTCCATATCCACAACTGATATGTTTCCCCTTAGCTGCATTGGTTTATGTTACTAGGCATTGGTTTTCTTAATTTATAAGTTTTCAAATAACAAAAGACAAGATTTAAGACAGAAAAACCCTTTCCATTTTTCAACATTCCTGTATTTTTTAACAAATTCTCTGACTCCAGTCAACATCAACTTACTTCTCTCAGCACAAGAAAACATATTATTATACTAAGCATAAAACAAATTTTAATCTTCCAAACAACAACCACTATCTCCACTATTTTTACTTCACATAAAATCAAAATATATACCTATTATGGCAAATACTTCAAAATTCTTTATATTTTTCTTTACTCAATTTTCTTTGCACTTATTTTTCTTTACAACAGAATCATAATTATATACTTGATAACCAACACCAATATCACTATTATTTCTTTGACATTTAATATTTTTTGTCGTTGCTACCCCTGTAGCGATCTCCCAGCCACACACACTATTGTACCCCCACTGGACTGTAGCGCCCAGGTGCCTTCACAAAGACTGAACTGGTGGAGGAATTTGGTCTTCTCCGTGTCTTTGCTTCAGCATTACATCGAAAACAATAATAAGATATAATATCTAAAAAGTACTTAATCATATGCCCTTACTGCGGGTCTACCACCTTTTTGCTTGTTCCTACTCGAACAAAGTGGCAGCCGCTGTTCCATAGTTCCGGGGATTTCCCCTAAATGGCCCCCTGTTAATTTCAAAGTTCACCAATTTCAAAGACAACCAACTATGGTCAGTGTTACAATTGCTGCCCACAGCTGGCTGCCGTTCAAAACCACGATTAGTGCTGGTAAGGCAGTAATCGCCTGAAAAGGCGGGGAAATCAACTTCATTTGCATGTCTTACCCTACATCATTATTACAGTGTTCCGCAACCTTTTTTTACTCACGGCACACCCCAGACGGGCCTAGACTCAACACGGCACACCAAAATGTCTGTCCCCTCAAAATCATATGAATCTTAATATAATTACAAAATATTACGTCGTTATGTAATCAATTTTTATTATTATTATTATTATTATCATCATCATTATTGTTATTATTATTATTATTATTATAAAACAGGAATAGACTCATGCATTTATTAACAATTTATTAACTTTAATTCACTGTAGAAAATACGAATTTTAAAGTAAATAACTCTACTCAATCCTTCAGTGTGATACTTGAGCCTGCTTAGCTGCACACAGACGGCTGATTCGTGGCGGAATCGTTGACAAAGCAAGCCTCATTTCTTCATCGATGGATTTGAGTCTCTCTCTCTTTGATGTTTTAATTTCAGTCAACGTCGAGAAGCCCAGTTCACACAAATATGTAGTTGAAAATGGTAATAATACATTAACTGCCATCTTGGAGATAGCCGGGTATTCACTGCTTATTGATAACCAAAATGTTTCCAAAGGCACTTCGAAAAATTTTAATTTCAATGTTCTGTCTGCTTTCAAATCTGCCAGTTCCTTTTTGTAAGCCTAAATTATTCAGAAGATGTTTCGAATCCATAATAAATGGATCACGAACCCAGTCAAAATCTTCTACACTCTCTCCAAAATATTTTTTGAAATTCTGCTGCAAGAGTACTAAATGTTCTTTAATTAAGTCCATCAACACCTTATTATCGTCAGCAAGAGGCCACACAGTTGGGAACATCTCACATGATCGATTTTCAATTGTCTGTATCCACAAATTTCACTTATTAATAAATCCTTGAATCTTATCCATACTAGTCAGAATATTTTCGTTTCTACCTTGCATTTTTCTGTTTAGTTCATTCAAGTGTACGAAAATATCGGAAAGATATGCCAACTTTAGATACCCATTCATCATCTGCAAAAAAAATCCGCATACTCATGACCCTCAATAGCCAAAAATGCAAGTACCTCCTCTTTTAGTTCAAACATTCGCGTTAACACTTTACCTTGAGATAACCATCGTACTTCTGTATGTAGGAGAAGTGTAGTGTGCTCTGATCACATTTCTTGACACAAAACGTTAAAAAGCCGCATATTTAGGGGCCGCGATTTGATGAAGTTCACGACTTTTACTATTTCGTCCATCACAATTTTCAGAGGAGATGGCAAAGACTTAGCAACAATGGCTTCGCGGTGAATGAGACAATGGTCGGTTCGTAAGTTAGGATTTACTTCGCGTACTTTACCCACGAATCCTTTCACTCGGCCTGTCATAGAAGCGGCTCCGTCTGTACAAACACTAACGCAATCCTCCCATGTTAATTCATTACAGACCACATATACATTAGTCGTACGAAATATTTCTTCACCGGTTGCTCGCTCGGGTAGTTCTTTGCAAAAAAAGAAATTAGTTGCAATTACATCCCCATGTAGTTGCAATTTCCTACCTTATGTAGGAAAGAAGTTGCGCGTGACCGCCAATATCGGTGGACTCGTCGATCTGAAGTGAGAACTTTCGACTGCTCTTTATTTTCTCCTTCATAATGTCTTCGATGTCACTGGACATGTCACTAACTCGGCGGCTGATTGTGTCAGCAGAGAGAGGAATTTTTGAAATTTCAGTACCGGCTTCTAAACCCAGGACTATTTTTACCATTTCTTTACACGCGGGCATTAACAACGTTTCTGCTATTGTGTGTGGTTTTTTGGCCTTTACGATAAGTTCGGCTACCTTATAGCTAGCTTCCTGTACTTTTTGCGAAACACGTACCGACGTAGTCATGAGCGTCACTTGTTTTTTATTTTGTTCCAACAACCGACGAAAATAATTCACATCTTTACTTAACAGAGAGAAATGTTTTGTTGACAAATGTCGTTTCAATTTATTGGGAACCATAGCAGCGTTACTGAGTTTTTCACCACACACAACACACTCGGGGATTGGGCAGGTTTTGTCACCACACCAAAAAAACCCGTAAGATAAATAATTATCACTATATTGCCGGTGAACTACTTTGTTTCTTTTTTTCGGGCTCGATGCTTTCACTACTTGCACTCGAGGACGGGCCACTCCGTACAAGGAACTTATCCATATCGAAAAAAAAATAGTTTAATAACACTGTAATAGAAAATAGTAAGACTGGTGTAGCAATCACAATATTCGCACTACTGCAGAGCACAGCTGTGATAGAACTGAACTGAAATACTGTAATTGTTGTCTGACAATGTGTGGGTCCTTCGGCGAAGGAAAAGAGCAATAAAATTTAAGAAGCGCCGACAAACAGACACAAATATCAAAACAAGGCAATAAAATAATAAAGAGAGGGAAATTTTTGCTAATCCCCGCAATTTTAGTTAAAAGCACGTACAGCCAGCCATACACAAAAGATGCGGTGTTACAAAGAACTCTCTTGAATAGAGTTTAGAACGTTTAGAGTTTTGAACGTAAACTCTATTGTATGATTGCGGGGCGCTAAAAGGGTTGCTAAAAGTCTTACGTGGCTTTCTTTGCGGTGAACACAAAGCTTGCCGCCTGTAACCCACCAAACCGGCCCAATATTTCAGACGAGAATACAAATAACTTAAGATAAGCAAACTATAAAAACAATATTCAGTAAATAAATTACATTTAATTTCTATGAAAATATAACAGTTATCAGCATGTATTAAAGAATAAACAAGCACCTTCTTACTTAAAATCGACAATTAATTTATTACAATAATAGGTAAAAGTTCGCGTCACACCTTTCACCTTGTGATGGCACACTATTGTGCCGCGGAACACCGGTTGCGGAACACTGCATTATTATACACTGTACTGTCAAGAATCATATATAATGTAAAATTATATTAAAATTGTACAGCGTATGTATGCCTTCTTGAGGCCTCCGATGATGGCAACGGTCTGTGCGTTATCAACCCACTTCGCTAGCTACAGTAGCACATGCCACTACTGCACTAGCCCAATTACATCTAACTTAGCTCCTCCTACATATGCTGTCCTTACAGTCCATTATTGACTAACATTTTTGTTAACACCACACAACTATAAAAAACACCTCTTAACCTTGCTCAAAAACAAGTTCTTTAATTATTTTAAAAAAATTTCACATAGACACTTTGCAAGTTCAAGCCTTCACTTTCACTGACATTTTCTTTTATGACAAAATAAGAACTACAACAATGGATCATCTGATAAGTTTACATTATAAAATATACTCTCTTATTTTCTGAAGGAAAACAAGCACTTGAAAAATTTTAACCATTTAAGTTACAATAATTTTAAGCATTTCGTTTCACAATTTCTAAACGAAACTACATTAGCTCGTGGAATATAACTCTTCTCTCTCCTTTTTTTTTTTTACCTTTCCACAAACTCTGGGTCCCCCTCCCCGTTCTTGTACGTAAAATTTCTACTCACACCTTTTTGTGGAGCCAGACCACCGTTAGTTTCACCCCGCTGCTGAGGCTACTGCCAACCATGGTCTGCCTCCAAATGCCAAAAACCACGATCAGAGGTGGTGAATCTGTGATCGCCCAAAAATGGGGGAGTGTCCCTCCTGGAAACATAAATATCAATTAAACTCATTTATACTCTAACATACAACCTTTATCCAAATCCTAAGATGACCAGTATAACTTTAAATTGGTTGCATTGTGTGTTCCTACTATCTCCCTAGTCTCCCTGTCCTGCAACACATACGAATTTTTCATTTTGATTTCTATTACCTCATAAGGTCCTTCGTAGAGCAGGAAGAACTTCTTAATCTCCTTGTCTTGAGCGCTCGTTAAGTCGTGCCTCCTTACTAATACCAACTGTCCAATATCATACTTTATCCACTTACCTTTTGCGCCGTGCCTACGTTTCCTCTGTTCACCCTTGCTTAACAAATTCTCGTTGGCCAACCGGATCTTAACGCTCACCTCCGTCCGCTCGCTCTCCGTTGGATACTCAAATAGCTGCTCCAAAATTCTTGGGGGGCGTGTTCCCTTTACCAATTCGTGAGGTGTATAGCCGGTGGACTCGTGGGTGGTACTGTTCAGCCAACTTTCTACCCTTTTTACATACAACGGCCACTCGCTGTGTTTAGCGTGACAATAGGCTCTAAAGATCCTGCCTATCTCTCTCATTACACGCTCAGCCTGGTTTGACTGGGGATGGTACACAGCCGTATGCTTCGTGAGGATTCCTTCCCATCCTAAGGTCTGGCGCCATTTCCCACTGATGAATTGTGGCCCATGGTCTGACAAAATCACCTTCGGCTTACCCACGTGAATCATAATATTTAGTCACCTTCTCATTCAATACCTTGCTGGTAGCTCTCTTTACACTATACAATTTCACATATTTCAAAAAAGTGTCAAGCAATACAAAAATATACACAACTCCTCCTCTACCCCAAACAAATCCACAGCAACTAAATCAAATGGTCTCTCTACCCTTATAAAATTCAACTCACCTTCAACCCTGTAATTTACTACCTTCGACTTCTGACAAATCACAACTCCTCAGCAATTTTCTCACTTGTCTCTCCATATTCCTGAAAACACATGATTCTTTCAACACATTGATACACTTTTTTGCCCCAAAATGACTGTATCTAATATGACAATCCCAAATGATCTTCTCTTCCAACCCTTCTGGTACTACTAACCTCCAGTCACGCTCACCCCCTACTACCTTCTTAAACAACAATCCTTTGTAAATTTGGAAAAACTGGTTATAATCTGACTCTTCTAATTCCGTTTCTAAGCTGTTTATTATCTTCCCCGACTTACCATCTGCTCTCTGCATGGTTCCGATATCCTTCAACTCTTCTCCAAAGATCTTATCCTCCCTACTAATTTTAAAAATCTCAATTTCCTTCAAGTCCCTACCTGTCTTGTTGTCCACACAATCTACTCTGGAAAGAGTGCCGGGTACCTTGTTCTCTGTCCCTTTGATGTATTCCCACTGGAAGTCGTACTGCTGTAAAACCAGCACCCATCTGGTTAGATGGCTGTGAGCAAGCTTGCAAGTGTTCAGGAAGGATAACGCCTTATGATCCGTTCGTATGATTGTCTTGTTTCCCAAGATGTAAGTCCTGAATTTTCCTACGGCGAATACAATACTTAGTAGTTCTTTTTCCGTCGTCGTGTAGTTCTTTTTGGCGGGCAGCAGCGATCTACTCGTGAAGGCTATAGTGAGGTGTTCCTTCTCCTCATCATCTTGATAAAGCTCTGCACCGACTGCTACATTACTGACGTCTGTCTGTAAATAGAACACTTTTTCAAAATCCGGATGGTTCATCATGATCATCTTACTAAATTTCCTTTTAATTTCCTCAAAAGCTCCGCGCTCTGTGTCGCCCCATTTCCATTGTCGGTTCTTTTGAAGTACTGCACTTAACCTTGCTGTTACGTGTGCGTAATTCCTTCGAAATTTCTGGTAAAAGTTGCACAGCCCTAGAAAACTCTGAAGTTGCTTTATGTTCCTTGGTTCAGGGAAGCGCATGATAGATTCGACCTTGTCCGGGTTTGCTGAGATCCCTTCTGACGTGATAATAAAACCTAAAAAATTAACTTCTGTCTGCAAAAATTTAGACTTGTCCCAATTCACAGTAAGTCCTCCTGTCCCTAACTTTGTCAATACATATCTTAAATGTTCTAAATGGTCCTCGAAAGTCTTGGATGCAATCAAAATATCGTCTACATAAACTGTCAGGAAATCCAAATCCTTAGGCCTCAAAATTTTGTCTAAACATTTGATGAAACTCGCCACACTGGTATTTAATCCGAATGGTAGTCGTCGAAACTGGTAATCTTTTCCATTGAATAAAAATGCGGTGTACTTTCTACTCACCTCAGCTAATGGTACCTGCCAATATCCTGCAGTAAGAACCAGCGATGTCATGTACTTCACGCCACTGAATTTTTGGAATATTTCATTGATCGCTTCTGGTGACTCTCGGTCTGGTATAATGATCTGGTTTATTCGTCTCGCATCTAAACACAATCTGACTCTGCCGTCCTTCTTTATTACCACCACCAATGGGTTCGAGTAGTGCGATACTGATCTCTCTATAATTTCTCCTTCCAGCATTTTATCTAACTCCTCTTGCACCGCTCGTCTTTTGGAGTAAGGCATAGGATAACTCCGTTGCATGAATGGTGTGTGTTCCCTTATCTGTAACATACATTCATAATCTTTTGCCCTACCCGGTACATCGGCAAACTCTCCCTTAAACTGCTCTATCACCTGCCATAATGGCGCACGCTGGCCACTCCCTACACCGGACCCTTCACTACAAAATTTATCTGCCCTTATCTCCCACACTGCATCATTAATATTACTCATTTCGATATCATCATCATTAATATACTCCACCTCTCTACACCAATTAATTTTAGTATCGCTATTTTTCTCATCTACTCGCTTCTGTAGTAACTTTACACCAGTTGTTCTAACCCCATCTATCACCCTTTCAAACTTAACTCTCACAGACCGGTCACCCCCATCTAATTCTATCACTTTCTCTTTAAAATTTATCACCGCTCTATTCCTCTGTAAAAAATCGTTACCTAATATAATATCTAAACTCAACCCCTTAACTACCAAAAATTTATTATCAAAATCTATACCATTTATCAAAAAGTTTAACTGTACCTGTTTAGTCACACGCTTGCTTCGTACTCCTGTAACTCCTGCTACTGGCAAAACTGGAATATTTTTGTTAAATTCTCTCAATTCACTCAAAATATTTTCTGCTATAACTGAAATTTCACTTCCGGTGTCAACCAGTGTTCTAAAATGCTTACTCTCTATAGTTACCTGGATTTCCGTCAGTCCTGCTCTCACCTCCGTTGTAGTGTTTTCCTCCTCCAACAAGTCAGCTATTATGTCCGTTTTGATGACGTTACTTGGGATGTCTTCTGTTGGTTGGACCTCATGCGCTTCTCTGAACAGTGGTCGGGTCCTGGCTACCACTGTTGGCTTTAGTTTTCCGGCTGTTGTCCACTGTTGTTCACATTTTGTTGTTGTTGACCACTCAGCCGTCCTTCTTTATTGTTCGACGTTCCGCTGGTACTCGGTCCTCCTCTGTCTGTTGGTATATACTGTTTCGTATGCTCCCTCCTCATCTGCTCTTCTTTTGGTAGTTTACACCTGAAACACTGTTGTCTGTAGGCGTAGTTCTCTCTCCCGCACCTGGAACAACTCCACTCACCTGATTGCTGGAAATTATTTCTATGTACATGATTATTATTATTACCATTATTCCCCTGGTAATTATTTCTAGGTCGGTTAAATTCTGTATTATTATTATTGTGGTTAGTCTGTACAGGTCGTCTAACTGTTTCACGATCCCTAATGCTCTGTAAAATGTCTAAAATTCGCTCCAGTTCGCTTAGATTCTCTATCTCTTTCATCATTAAGGTAATCTGTGCTTCTCTAGGTAGATGTTTACTCACATATCTGACGAATGATTTGAACGGTATAGGCGGTTCGAGGTATTTTGCCTCGTTATACAGCTTTATCACATACATCGTTATATTATTATGTCCTACGAAGTTACCCACTCCCATAATACGACTTCTTAGACTCTCTTGTTCTTCTTCTGGCCAAAATTTACTCTTGAATGCCCTCTCAAAAGTTTCAAAATTGTCCCATTCTAATCTGTGCGCTTCCGCCCATACTATCGAATTACCCTTAAAACATTTGACGATTTTCGTTAGTTGTATTTCCCAATTTTGGTTACTGAAATGATTGTACTCTCGTGTCTGGTTTAAAAATCTCATAGGATGTATTACTCTGTTTTCATGATTAAAATTTTCTAATTCTATTTCATTGTACATGTCCCTAGTCACGATTATTCTTTCTGTAACACCGGTAATTTTTCTCTGAATTTCCCCCTGTAACTCATTCTTCACTCTCATTAAATCATTTTCAATCACATCACATTTAACATTTATATTATTGTTGTTTTGTACAGCTAAGTCATCTATCTCTTTAAATCTTATTTTGTAACATGCTCATTCTATTACTAGCATTATTCTCATGTTTAGATACCGTTTGGTCTATGGTTTCAATATGTTTGGTTATGTCTATTACGTTTGATTCAAATTTCTCTAACTTATTTTGTAAAACATTATTCTTAATTTCTACCTGTTTATTTTCTTCACATTCGATTCTACTTTCTATCTGCTCGTTAACTATGGTTAAACATTTATTCTCTGTTTCTATCTTTTGTGTTTCTATTTGGTTTTGAACTGTCTCATTGATTTTATCAATTTTGTTGTCTAAACTATTTATTTTACTCTCAAATTTCTCATTAACGGTCTCTATTGTCTGTTTCTGAATGTTATTACAACGTATCTCTACCTCGTTAATTCTCTCATCAAAATTACAATTCTGTTTCTTATTTTATTAATATTACTTTTCAAATCATTAAATTTCTCATCAAATTTATTATTTTGTATTTCAAAAAGTGTTTGCATAATTTTTACAATCTCGTTCTCTTCGGTTCTTTTATTTACGATTGGTGTTGATTGATCGCCTTCGCTCATAATTTGCGATTCAGTAATGCTTATTTCACTATGGTTTGCCATTGTGGAGTTTTAAATATATATAAAATATGACTGTATATCTACCATATACTCTACATAACATAACCTACACTGGTACTCTATGTTGTTTTTGTGTTATTTATATTTCGCTACCCATCTGCTTCCGTACTCTGGTTCATTTATATAAGATAGTTTGTTACATAAAGTCCCTGTTGCGGGCTGCCACTGTTAACTGGCTTCCGTGTATTTTTTCTTTTGTTAATACGTATTATTCCTCTTTCTTTCGTTTTCTTAATTATTTGTTTCTTTACTCCCTTAATGTTAATTTCTATGGGCATTATCCTTTCTTTCTCTCTGTTAGGTTTATCTTCAGATAACAATGCGCTTTGGTCTTCTTTAGTACCTTCGGAAGTGCTGTTTAGTGTTTCATCCAAATTCTTGAAACCACTGTCCATTTTCTTACTTGTCTCCTCCTCGTGTGTATCTGCTTTTTGGCTAAGCGTATTAACATCTTCAAACTTCTCTCCGAAAGTTTCCCATATCTCCTTATTGAACTTCTCCATCTTACCCTCAAATTGTTTTAAATTTTCTTCGTTTATTTTCTCAATTTGTTTTAAACTATCCCTCAAGGTTTCATTTTGCTTCCTTAAGTTCTCTTCCTGTTTCTTAAAATTCTCATCTATTTTGTCAAATTTTTCGCTCAAGGTTTCATTTTGTTTCCTTGAGTTCTCATCTATTTTGTCAAATTTTTTCTCCTGTTTTCTAAAATTTTCATTATTTTCCTCATTGGTTTGCTTAGAGTTTTCCTCCTGTTTCTTAAAATTTTCATCTATTTTATCAAATTTCTCGGCTATAAATCTTATCATGTCTTGCCAATTTGGTTCTCTCCTGGCTTCTGCTTTGTCTGGTTGGTCCCCTTGGGCATCCTCTTCCACTCTTTCCTTTTCCGTGTTTGTGACTACTTCGGTTTCTTCATATCACCCATTGGTTGTTCCATTTCACTGTCCGTGCCTATTTCTATCTCTCGTTCCTATCCACCTTCTTCCTTCTCCTTTTCTTCTGCCCTCTTCTTCGATCTGCCTCTGGTATTATGCATTTCTTGTTTTCTCATAACTGCCAACGATAATTAGGTTTTTTGGTATATTAATTTATTGAATATCCCAAAATTCTTTTCTAATTACAGCCCTTTTACGTTGAGCGCCTTTCTGTAACGTACCCGCTTCAGAGGTACTTTCCGCAGAGTCTTTGGATGTGACCTATTGTGTGCTCATCTTATTTAATTAAGCCCCAATGTTAGTATGTCATTTTTGTAACGTAATCTTTAATAAGGTGTGATGTCCGTCTTTTGACAGTCTCGGAGCGGTCAGATTACCTCTTAGCGATCGCCACTTATGAATTATAAGTATTAATGTTTAAATAAATCGGATTGTAATGTTACCCAAACGAAACAGAAATCGAGTGTGTGTGATTTGGTAGAGATTAAGGAAGTTGTTTAATCTTATTTGGAAGAGAGAGCGAGTACAATTTGTTTACACCCGGAGTAGACAATTTCTTATTTTTTCAAATATTCGCCGTTCATAAGATCAGCTGATTTTGACATTAAACTCCAAATGTTAGGTTAACCAAACGACACTGTTCAGTAATACTACCTGATGGATAGTCCTCTTCTTAGCTTACTGAAATCTACCACAACTACCCTCTACAATAAAAAAGACACATTTTATTATTCAACATAAAATATTAATAGTATTTATTTGTATAATATTGATTTCCTCTTCTGCCAATATACAAATATTACAATTGATCCTTTCAATCACTAATTCATTATATCGATTTAATTGGGTAAACATGAAATTATCATAAAATCTGGTATTTAATGATTTTATAATTTTATCTTTAATTAAACATCAATCAACATATAATTCGTTTTATTTATTTCCCCAGGGTTAAGGGTAAGTTCTTTGTGTTATGAGATGGTCAGAAATGGATAATTATATACTACGCTTTACAAGATAAAAATAATCAATTTCGAATTTTTGTTTATTTTCGTAGTACGTAGTTCCGGATTTGTCCGCGAGAGTGCAGATTATGTTTTTATTAAACACATGACAACATTTTTAGAAATTTCTGAACTGCACAACGATTTGATTTGAGGTTTTCTTGGTTAAATATTAAAAGAAATGTTTATATTACCTCTTTCCTCGAAGTTCTTACTTGCGTGAAGCGGTTTCTCGTGTGGTCGTCCTGGTTGTTTTGTAATTTCATTAATGTCTATCAGATACAATCTCGTTAAAAACTCGAAGCGCGGCTTGGCTAGGCCTGGTCTTGAAAAGGTTTTTTAACACTTTGTTATGGGGTAAAGCAAGTTATATTTGATATCTAAAGGAGTTGGACATAATGTGGATACTGTGAGTTAATTTTGTTATAATTTTGTACTGTTTCCAAATGTTTTCAAAGGTTTTTTAATACAATTTTGGTCTCATCACTTTTTTCAACCGAACGGTTTTCAATCTCTTTTTCGATTAAACAATATGTTGTTATTCTGTTACTCTTAGTAACACATAATTTCTATATCATTTTTTATTGGTGCTGCTATTTACTTTTGAGTATATAGGCTGTTTTTAATTATTATAAATTTATTTATGATTTATAGAAAAATAATTCTTTTTGATTTTGGTTTATTTTCCAATTTGATTTATATAACAGTTTTTCGTTTATTTTCTTATAACTTTAGATATAAGTCTTTAATATTATTTTTAACTTTAAATGAATTTATATGTTATTTATTAATCTCTTATAGTATTCTTACACTGCACTATTTTCTTCTGCCATTTTCCTCCTACAGTATTATTTTATTTTTTATTATCATCTTATATTTAACTCTTTTATTTTTTAACCCTGGGTTATCTTATATAATAACATAATTATTTTATTAAATATAAAATTAAACATAGGTACTAAATTTTAGTTGCCTACACAATATAAATCATACAATAACTAAACAAAATACATAATTAGTTAGTAGCATCACGGTCTACTATTATAATCCATAATTCCTACATCTACAGCACAAGTCTGTAAGAAGTTCCCGTCACATTCACTTATTTACGCACTGGGTACACTATAACTCACTTGTCACTGTATATCACTTCAATATAGTTTATAATGTTTAGTGATATAACGTAATTTAGAGCTAGTTATAGTTTACCCATTTCTGACCTTTATGGTAGTATAATTAAGTTATCAGTTTTTTGGGACTGGGTTATGTAACGTTACAATATCTATTGTGTGAATTACCATGCTCCGGATGCCACGTGCTCAAGTCGTCTACTATAAATATGTTATTTCTACCTAAGGGTGCCAAAGTGTCGTTAAACGAGAGACAGAAGCAGTCTGGGTTATCGAAATAACGTTTCACACACATATGTTTGAAAATAACACACTGATTTAATCGATTCTATGGTTATTCAGTTACATGAAAAAGGGTTAGATTACACAGGAGTCATTATACAAAATGGCGGCCATGCAATTCCGCTCCTCCTCCTCAGTTAACATTACTGTTTTCTATCTCATACAATTTAACGCAATATTGTAGAATAAACATTTTACACATATACATATATAGCAATTGCGATCTCTTATTGAATTATTGAATTGTATAATCACTTTTACTCATAAACCAATGCCTAGTTTTATGGTGGCCGGCATTTGCTTACACTCTCTCCCTCACATACTGATGTTACAGGTATCAAATTTTTAGCATTGAATATTTTAATAGAGCTCTAATTTTGAAATACGAATAATAATAGTAATGACTTTCCTGAACGTAGTTGCTGTTGTGTAGTTCAGACGTTTTCCATGCTCCAGCCGTTGGCTGGCGTACTTCGGTGTTGTTAGTACTGTCTGTTTTTGTCTGTTGTTTCACTGAATTTACATATCTAAAACTGGTAACTGTTCACTGTTTACTGATGCTTACATTTTTAATTCTGATTTATACTTTTAAAACTGGTTATTTTTTACCAGAAAGAAATGTATGTGTTGTCGCCATGACAAAGTTCTTCAAAGTGGGCAGACATTGTGTCGAATTGTCGACAGGTGGAGGGGATCAATTGTGATCAATCATTCATCTGCATCAGCTGACGGCATTGTTCCTCGTCATCGCTGTGACGTGTGTCAATATTTGTAATACCATTTTGTTAGTGTCGATCAAAATCGCCATTGTATATGTTCTCCTTCACACGTATGCCCTCGGCCTTGAAATAAATCGTATTGATGAAACTGCGTTGTTTGTGCAGACATAGGGAAATTGACCTAACCATTCTTTGTGTATGAATACAATAAAAATATTATGTAAAATCCTGAAACACCATAATTATGACAACAGGCCCTTTTTGTCCTGTTACAAAGCTACACTCTCTCTCTCCAAATATGCAGGGGTCACAAACTCATAATTACTGCACCACCTATGAGGTACACAAAAACACCAGGTAACTCTATTTGTAGACCTATCGTCTCCCAAATATAAATCTAAGGAACTCACGTCCTTGCTAAACACACATGAAGCCATTTCTTCACCCCCTACTACAACATCAAGGGAAAATTCTACCCCCTGCATCCCTTTTACAAATATACTTTCTCTCAGCTCTCTCTCTGACTCAACACACACACACAAACATCTCATTATCACTCCCAATATTCTCATCATCATTTTCTAACACCATGTTCTTAATTATATCATTATTACTACCTGTAAACTCATTATTCAAATTATCATTGTTACTCACCTTATTAATTAGCACCTTGTTTTTCGTCGTATTTTCACTGCTACTTACCTTCTTATTCCTTATTTGACTTAACCTCTCATCTAGCCTTTTATTCACTTCGTCACATTGTTTATCAAAATTATCATTTCGTTTTTTAATTTCTATTTTTTATTTCGTCAAACTTTACATAGCTTGCTGAACTTCTCATCAAATTTATTACTCTGCGTATCAAATTAGTTACTTTGTTCATCGAATTTATTATTAAAACTACTCTTAATTCCTTTAATTTCGCTTAATAGTAACTGCATCATACCAGATGTCTCATCTGTTTTATTTTCCTGACGACTTGAGATGGATGTTACTGTCTCTGACTCTACAGATGCAGTCGTACTCGACTCGCCAATCTGACTAATTTGTGTTAATGGAACCTCCATCTCGCTAGTCAAATTTTCATCAGTTGCACCGATTTCTATTGTTTTATTGTCATTGATATTTATTTTGTTTATTATATCTCTAACGCATATATGTCTATAACCTTGTAACTTAACCCTACCTTACGCACGTGTTTACGTACTTTCAAAATATTACTCCAGTATTTCAGGTGATTATTCCACACTCCGGTAAGTATACTCCACATAAAATTAAATTTTATGTAGAGTCCCTGTTCGCAAGGCGACCAATTGTAACTCTTAACTTTTGTGGTTTAAATTAATTGGTTACATTTATCTGATGTGTACTAAAATAATCACTTTCACTTATCGGGCGCCATGTTGCCACACTGTACAACAAAATACAAAACTTACCTTGAGGGCCAGAATTCGGGTTACACGAACCAGGGTCGTGGAATATATTACCTGAAATAATTGTACTCAAGATAAAGCGTACCATTGACCTTTTATTTTTTTAAGATGACTCTACACATTGAAAATTGACTCTAGCTGTACCATATATGTACATATTACGCCATGTGGCGTTTAGCAAACATTAAACCCTTAGAACATTTTATAAGCCCTCCAAAATAAACATGTATTATAATATTACATAATAAACATGATAAACATAAATAGCGGCACAACCCAGCACTTATTAATATTTAATCATCTTAGTATCCACTCTCTCACTCTCTCCCATTCATGCTCTGGTACAATTTCATTAATATTAGCTCATGTTACTAAATTTGAATAATTTTGATATTTTATATTAGATTGGTTTTGACAGCCAACTGTACTTAGCTGTCACTCCCTGTACGTTTGAGTCACGGACATCAAAAACGTCCCATCGTTGATCACACACTCTCGATTCCGTAGAGTCCCATCGTTGATCACACGCTTTTGATGTTTAAACCCAAAACTGTTAATATATAACTGTTATATTCACATTTTTAATAAACTTTTGGTGGTGTAAAATTTTGACAGACAAATTTTGTGTGAATCTGCCGGCCGGCACTCTTCACTGTCGAGATGAAACTGGCACCGTTTTGTAACTGAGTAATGCTGACGTGGGGCAAAAACTACGTCACTGCGTCACTGATCCTTTGTTCGAAACGCCAAGCCCCGTTGCTTACAATTGTATAATAATGCGTATCGCATTCCTTTAGCTGATGTCATCACTGGGTTCGGCTTGTTGACACGTTATTATGACGAACTGTTTTTTGTTATTACTGGAATTTTACTCTGACCTCGACACAAATCCTGTCCGCTCAATATTGAAAATTCTCAATAAAACTTTACCAATCTTTTATATGGGATTTTAAAATAAAATACAATAATTAGGCTTTAGAACAATTATTTCCCAAAATTGTTATAGGACCAGAATTGTACCGTTACAATTTGAAATAGTAACGTCAAACAAACAATTAAAAGTTGAGAAATATGAATGAACTTTGTTTAGAAGCAAATATAAAATATTTATGTGAATTTTATATTAATAATTAATGTGGAGATAGAATGTTTAATGTAGTAATGAATATGTGTGCTGTCATTACTATATATATGTATATATATATATATATGTTATACTACAAATATAAATATAAATATACATAAATATATAAATAATACATACTTCTGTTTACTTACCACGTGTTTGGAACATTTCCGGTAAGCACGTGCTACCCACATGTATACTACTTTTTATGCCCAGGGTCCAGACTTCTATAAGCGAAAGCGCAGAAACATTTCGGTTGTATGAAATAATAAAACGGATTATCATTGAAAGGTGTAAAACTTTGTTTAATTACTTCATTTGCAAAATTAGTCAAATTACAAATGGTGGCTCATACCGCACTACCACATGGCGGCCATTTTACTTCTGCTCTCTATATATATAATTTGCGTTTCCAATATTTATTCTCTCTTTATGGGTTTCATATCAAAAATAATTTATACTGCAGTACTTGATTTTATTTTAATATTACCATTTAATAAGATTTTTAAAACACAAACCAACGCCTTTTCTCAAAGAAACGGCCGGCCTGCTCACTCACGCTCTCTATCTCTCTCTCTCTCTCATTACATATTTAATAATTTTGATTTGCTAAACTTTCTGTTCATATTCTTTCGAGCTCATTATTTGATAAAAAGGTTATTGAAATGTGCACTTTCCTGATTGTAGAGGTTTCCGTAGTTTAGATGTTGTCCATGGATCGCCTGATGTTCGGCGTGCTGTTATACTGATCGTCTGTCTGGTTGTCACTGACTCTACATTATTTAATTGTTAATAAATTTTGATTATTTTCTGATAACTGTTACATATTGATTATTTATAACATTTTAGCTGGTAAAATTTGCACCAGCACACTTTCACAACGTGCTCACTCCATGAAGACTTGTAGCAGACTGGGCCGACATTTTGTCGTATTGTCGACAGGTGGTGGGGATTAATTGTTATTAACCCTTTGTCTGAGACAGACGACGACATTGTTTTCCGTCATCATTATGACGTGTGTCATATTTTGTTATGCCAAGTCGGCTTTGTCGATTCATGCAACCATCGAGTGCGTTTTATTTCGCACGTATGCCCTTGGCCTTGAGACGAATGATATAGATGAAACTGCGTCGTTTATTTAAACATGGGGGAAGTTGACCTAACTCTCTTTTACATATGAAAACACAATAAAATTACAATACAAGATTCCTGAATACCATAATTCCTTTAGACGGACATTCGTACCGTCACAAAACCCCATCAATGAGAGGTTTTATGCCGAAGCATAAAAACTCATTGACTCATTCACACGTTCTAAAGGGATCAGCCCAGATATGTTGCCACAAGCCCCTGCAGTGTTTAAATAGAAAAATTTTAATTATTTACCCTTGGTTCAATGATGATGATCGTACCTGCCTGACCTTACTGGACTTCTCAGGAGAGATCCCAACACCATAAGGCCATTTGGCACTTAACGCTCCTGCTCTGACGCGTAGGCCAGCTCAGGACTGCCGTCACAACACCATCAAACTCTGAAACATTAAATACAAAAATTTTAAATAGTGGCCTTATCTATTCCCATATCCACAACTCATATGTCTCCCCTTAGATGCATTGGTTTGTGTTTAGAGGTGTTGGTTTGCTCAACTCCAAAATTCCTTTGTAAGAAAACGAACAAGATTTAAAACAGAAAATCCACTTCTCTTTTCAACATTCCTACATTTATCAAAATTTTCTGACTCCAGTCACTACTATTTATCCTCTTTACCACAAGAAAATATATTCTTATACTAAACATAACACATAAAACAAATTTTTAATTTTCAAAAGCAACAACGACTAATCATCTTTATTACATAAACAAACAAAAATATAACTATTATGGCAAACACTTCAAATACTTTAAATTTTCTTTACTCAGCTTTCTTTATACTTATATTTCTTTGCAACAGAATCAGAATGATATTCGTATATTTAAAATCAATATCAATATTCTTCCTTTAACACTTAATAATTGTTACCATTGCTACTAATAACAATAAAACATAATAAAACATGGAACATCAAACATTAACATTGTTACATTTACATTACACAATTCACATTTACATAACTTGTATCAAAACTTTATAACATTTTCATTATCAACTCTCTATTCAACTTTTAATTAGTTAACATTTATTGTAACATTAGCTTCTATAAAAAAATGTCTAATTTATTATTATCCTTTCAGTTACATCACCTTTCTACTATGAATTTTCCTTTTCCAACCTTTTCATCCTTATTAGTTTGGGGTATTCTCTATTATTCACTATTATCTATATCTTATTTTGGCATTTATCTATCTAACCTTACTACCCCTTTTTCTAACAACCACTACTAACAACCAGATTTACATATTTTGACATTAATCTCTCAATTATAACTCCCTTCACTAATTCCACTTACCTCTGGCACCGCTCGTCTTTGTACTAGGATGTGTGTTCCCAACCTGGCCATATAGATACCTAACCATTTGCCCTCCAAAACATCGGCAAACACTCCCTTAAACTACTCTAACACTTGCCACAACGTCACACGCTGGTCTCTTGCCACGCCGCATGCTGATCACTCCTTACACCACTACCCTTACTACAAAATATCATCATCAATAAATATATTTACCATTCACATTACTCACCTCTCTACATATAATCACTACTACTGTGTCCCTAAAATATCTAACACCCTCTTTATGTATTATCTGTATCTCAACTTCTTATTCTCTCTAACTCCCAATAACTCTAACTCACTAATTCATATGCCTTCCTTTTAATAATTATCACCCAGGCTCTAACACTTTACATTACTGTGATCATTGATAATTGCATTAGAAAATTCATCCCTCACCTACTAATAACAATACATCTCAATATCCAAATATATTACATGTTTAATCATTTACTAACCATTAGACTCTAAATCTCATAAAATTCCTTCTTTATCTTAGTCAAAACAAAAAAATGTGACAATTATTATTAACTCAACTAAATTATGAATTCCTGTTGTAAAATGCATATAATACACAACATCAAGAATACACAAATACACTGACATTAATACACAAAAAATATACAATCCAAATTATCATTTAATCATTTACCATAAATCAGTTTATAAAACAGTCCATTTCAAACACACTGTCCACATAATTAAATGTTCATTAACACAATAAAATAATTATCCTCCAGCGTCAAACAATAATCTTATCTTAGGTCTATACAACTTATTTATTATTAGATATCTTATATTATCATTATAAATGTACCAACTATTCAAATTTTATCATTTTCCACAAACTCATATAATTCATGATTGGGTATGGTTTTGTCACCTTCAGTATAATTAGTCACAATCAGGTAATTTACAAAGTCCTTATTCTCATTATCATCTTTTCCTACTGCTATACCAGCTTCCACCCAAGGTAAGTATTTACTTTTATTATACATCATCTCTACTCCTAACTTTTCCATAAATTCTTCATACTTTCTACTTATCTTAAAAATCTCTATTTCTCTCTTTCTCTCTCTCTCCTTACAGTACCTCTCTCTTTCAATATACCTCTCACTCTCAGAATATGCAGGGGACACTAACTCACCATTACTGCACCACCTGTGAAGTGCACTAAAAAACCTAGGGACAACTTTATTTGCAGACCTGTCATCTTCCAAAAATATACCGAAGGCACTCTCATCCTTCCTCAACACATGTGAAGCCTTTACTTCACCCCCCACTACACCATGAAGGGAAAAATTTACCCCCTGCAATCCCCCTACAATTATATTTTCTCTCCACTTTCTATCTAACTCATCACACACTAACATTCCATCATTATCATATTCTATTCCCATTAAAATCTCATTATCACTACCAATATCCACACTATTATCTTCTATTACCATATTTTTATTTATTTTATCATAATTCTTACCACTACTTACCTTGTCATCTTTGTTCATATCTAATTTGTCTATTTCCCTCTTATTTTATAACTCTATCTCATCTAAACGTGCATGTATCTCATTTATTCTTTTATCCAAATTACAATTTTGTTTCTTAATTTCATTAATGTCACTTTTTAAATCGCTATTTTGCTCTTTCAATTCGTCAAACCTTATATCTAGTTTATTAAATTTCTCATTTAAAAGCACTTGCATCATTTTGACCATATCATTGTCGTCATTCTTTTTATTCGCTACTGGTGTTGAGTGCACACCTTCACTCATAATTAGCGATTCTGTCATACTCGTTTGGCTTTCATTCGCAGTGAGGCTGCTATTTTCGTTATTATTTGCCATACTGAATAAAATATTTCATCAATTGTTGTTTTATATCTCAACTTAATAACATAACCTACACTTGTAACCTATGTTGTTTATGTGTTATGCGTATTTCGCTACCCATCTGTTTCTGCTCTTTGGCTTATTTATATAATTTTTATTTTATATAATGTCCCTAGTTCGGTCGCCTTTTGTCGACTTTACTCACAAATATATAAATATAAATAATCAAGTCCCTGTTCGGGCGCCATTGTCGACTTATACTACAAATATAAATATAAATATAAATATAAATATACATAAATGTATAAATAATACATACTTCTGTTTACTTACCACGTGTTTGGAACATTTCCGGTAAGCACGTGCTACCCACATGTATACTACTTTTTATGCCCAGGGTCCAGACTTCTATAAGCGAAAGCGCAGAAACATTTCGGTTGTATGAAATAATAAAACGGATTATCATTGAAAGGTGTAAAACTTTGTTTAATTACTTCATTTGCATAATTAGTCAAATTACAAATGGTGGCTCATACCGCACTACCACATGGTGGCCATTTTACTTCCGCTCTCTATATATATAATTTGTGTTTCCAATATTTATTCTCTCTTTATGGGTTTCATATCAAAAATAATTTATACTGCAGTACTTGATTTTATTTTAATAATACCATTTAATAAGATTTTTAAAACACAAACCAACGCCTTTTCCCAAAGAAACGGCCGGCCTGCTCACTCACGCTCTCTCTCTCTCTCTCTCTCTCTCTCTCTCTCTCTCTCTCTCTCTCTCTCCCTCATTACATATTTAATAATTTTGATTTGCTAAACTTTCTGTTCATATTATTTCGAGCTCATTATTTGATAAAAAGGTTATTGAAATGTGCACTTTCCTGATTGTAGAGGTTTCTGTAGTTTAGATGTTGTCCATGGATCGCCTGATGTTCGGCGTGCTGTTATACTGATCGTCTGTCTGGTTGTCACTGACTCTACATTATTTAATTGTTAATAAATTTTGATTATTTTCTGATAACTGTTACATATTGATTATTTATAACATTTTAGCTGGTAAACTTTGCACCAGCACACTTTCACAACGTGCTCACCCCATGAAGACTTGTAAGAGACTGGGCCGACATTTTGTCGCATTGTCAACAGGTGGTAGGGATTAATTGTTATTAACCCTTTGTCTGAGACAGATGACGACATTGTTTTCCGTCAGCATTATGACGTGTGTCATATTTTGTTATGCCAAGTTGGCTTTGTCGATTCATGCAACCATCGAGTGCGTTTTATTTCGCACGTACGCCCTTGGCCTTGAGACGAATGATATAGATGAAACTGCGTCGTTTATTTAAACATGGGGGAAGTTTACCTAACTCTCTTTTACATATGAAAACACAATAAAATTACAGTACAAGATTCATGAATACCATAATTCCTTTAGACGGACATTCGTACCGTCACAGTATGCACCCAGTACTTTGCTAAAGGCAATCCAGTATGTATGTAAAGGGAGATATATCGGTTGAGGATCTGGTATGGTATAAGGCTAGTTGTTGATTTTATTTGGAATGTTACAAGGTTAGGTGGTACTGTGGTGAGTACCTGTCCGAATTTACGGTGTTGGGATCTCGAACAGAGAAGTCCAGTAATGTCGTTCAGGTGCAGCCATGGTCACCGAGCTCGGGGGGTAGTTTACCCATGATGTGTTAAGGAATTAAAGGGGGGTTGTTGGCACCATATCCTCACTGATCCTCTTAGGGTTAGCAATGAAGCAGAAAACCTCTCATTGGGGGGGTATTGTAACGGGACAGAATTGGGTGATGGGTTTTAATGTAATTGTGAATGCGACGCACAAGAGTTACCCACACAGGGCCTCAGTCTTTAACAATAGACATTCCTGTAGGGAATTACACGTTTGTCCAGAAAATCTATCAACATGCACCGTTTTCAGGTGCTCTGGAATGTGCACATGTGCGCGGATGCTTGCTCACACGTTTGAATCGTCACGTACTCGGCTAGTTGTTCAGTTAGTGTGAATGTACTATACATGGTGTTAACTATTTGTTGTGTCACGTGGTTCCCTTTTGCGCCTATCGGAAGCAAGAAGCCAAACATGAAAACAGCTTGGCCATTTTGTGAGCGTCGGTTTTGGCATCTGTCGTCTCACAGTAATCGAACTGCGCGGTTCAGCATAAAAGGCTCGCGAGCCAAAAAACTTATTATCTTCAAAATGTATTAAAAAGTGTAATTTAAAGTGATATAACATGCAAACAAACTTACAACAAAAAGTTAACCATTAAATTCGAATAATTCGACCGCGGAACATCAAACAAAAAATGCAGTGTACAGTTTGGATGGACTAACATATACGGAGTGCGACACGTGATTTGAAGGGACGTCGACAGCCAAGTAACGACATTATAAACCAATCAATACATAAAAGAAAGAAATTTTACAAAAGCGCTTTATAATATAAAATGTAACTTATAAATGTGAGTGTGAGAGAGCAAAAGAATGAGCAAGATGCTGGGTTGTCTTCCTGTAATTTAATTAATTTTTACGTTAAGGTTTGAAAGTAGTTATTAGAATATTTACTATGTTAAAGTAGCCTAAATGTTTGTTTTTGCATTTTTTGAAGAAAAGATAATTAAGATAAACAGTAATAGTTTTGAGAAGAAAATGAATACTAAGTAAATTTAAAAGAAAATTAAAACAAATGTTGAAATCGAATAATAAACAGAGCTAATTAATATAGTCAAAGAGCATGTTTATTACATAATGAACCCAGTAACTTCTCTTACAGACTGTGAGTTCGTGTAACAGATCCTGGACCCAGAGAAGGTAAGATTTATGAGAATTGGGAATAATGTCAAAAATACATTTATGTCTTTTATTAATTGTGTAAAAAGATGAAAATTATCACTGTTTTATATTAGTTGACATTTTTATTGAGTGTGAACAATTTATATTTGATTTGTTTGTTGTAAGAGACTATCTTGTTGATTACAAACTGTTTAATTGTGACAATTAAAGCTGGTGATTAGTGACTTAATTAATTGGTCCCTTGTATTTTGTTTTCCACTGTACCATACGACTATTACTAGACCATCATAACAATATATTATGTATATATGTATGTGTATTTTACATAATGTATTATGTGAATATGTATTCTGAAGATTAATGAATTGCATCTTTCTCCTTTATAACCAGTTTTTAAATATTACATTAATAATCGTGCAATATCAGCTGAAACAGACAGGGTGAGGCCCGATATTCTCATTACTTTGTTGTTTGAGTATTTATTTTCGATAAACTGATATAAAATGTTCACATAAAGTCTGCAGAATAAATAAGTGTGATAGTATTGATTTTTTTACATTTACAACATATTGCACTAACCGCTTTCCTTTGCAATATTTTATCAAGACGCCAATGGAGACCATCAACTGCTGGCCGCTTCATGAAGATTTCAGGACTTAGCCACCAATCAGCGATAAATATCTCTTCTTTTGCTTGCTCCATAGCATCTGCCACAGCTGCCATATAGTCACTGCCATCCACAAACCAGCCAGCCTGTATGTCACCACGGTTTGGTGCAAATGACATGTAACGATTCCGATGAGTGAAGTCACTGTCTTTTTAAAATTACATAAGTAGAAAGAAAAATGTAAATTATTCATTTTCATTATTTAATATAGTGTAAAAAGTTGTTCCATCTCCAGCCAATGATTCAATACTGATTTTAGTTTTACTTGTCTCTAATTAGCTTTTAATCTTTAATCATTTTAATTAAACTAATATTTAATTAGTTGTAGTTGCATTCTGTTAACTTTTGTAAACTATCCTGTATGGCAGTTAGGTCAGTCAAAAGTTTGAAATCAGACATTATGTATCTGTTGTATTAGAAGAGTTTACCATGCTGTTTGGCCGTGGTCTATGGTTTAAAGACAAACCAAACGTTTCGACAGCACCACTGGCTACCATCATCAGAGGAATTCAAAGTATTCGAGACCTCCTGAACGTGGGTTGTTATCATCAGGCCCACAGTACCACCATCCACAGTACTACCATCGTCAGTCAGCCTTTACCACAGTACTGTGGGGCTGACGATAACAACCCACGTTCAGGAGGTCTCGAATTCTTTGGATTCCACTGATGATAGTACCCAGTGGTGCTGTCGAAACGTTTGGTTTGTCTTTAAACCATAGACCATGGCCAAACAGCCTGGTAAACTCTTCTAATACAACTGACACCAGCAGTGAAAGCCTTAGAATAATTTTATTATGTATGTGTCCTTAATTCATATCAAGTAGGCCTACTTATTATCTATTACAGGAATATTCTGGTATTCCTTATACTGTGTGGAAAAGAGGTCTAGAATTGTTTATCACGAAATGTAAGAAGTTGTGAGAATTAATAATAGTAAGAAGTTGTGAGAATTAATAATAATATTTTCTGTCTTTTCTATGCCCACAGAAGGTGAGAAAAAATTTCTTCTCTGGGGATGTCTAAATAAACCACAGAGTAAACAGCAGCCTAGGGACGTGCACTACTACTCTTTACGTTGTCCTAAAAGTCAGTTATAAAAACATTTTCAGACCAGACTACTGCTTCAACAAGTCTGATAATGCAGCATGGTATAAAACACTATTTTGGGTGTGAATATTTGTTTATGACTAAAGAGATCAAGTAGTATCTTGGCAACACATTTATAACTAAAAACTTGAGCAAATCAAATCACTATGCAATGTTTCCTGGCTAGGCTAATACACAGAAATCATTTTGAATGAGCAGTAATATAGCTTGACTTCTGAGCTACTGTTTAGTCTGCATATAGGAAGACTGTCTGTGGTTGCATATGTGTGTGAGAAACTAATGTTTTGTAACTTCTCATGAAATCTGTCAGTATTCTTTTTGTCTGAAGCTAACTTGTTTTCTGCTACCTACAAATAACGACTTGCACATATGTGGATAGTGGAGGATTACATCTAATACTCTAAGAGCCAACGACAAAAATAGTCAAGGCATTTGCTTAATGTTACAATACATAACAACACATTGCACTTGAGTGGTCATATCAGGAAATGCTAGTCTGCCAACCAGTTCGCCTGACGAACAGGTGTATAAATTGACGTAAATCATTAAAAATAAGGACGCAAGTCAAACCATTTGCTTAATGTTTATGCTTTGTACACTAGTCGATAATAGTCGACTAATAATGGGAAAAATAAAGGCAGACGATTTGGAAGTGACCAAAGCGGGGGCAGACGTCATCAAAAGTGCGAAAAACAGGACACTACTCAAACCATTTGCTTAATCTTGATTTGAACGCCATTAGTTTCAGAACATTCCAAAAAGTGTAAATGCAAAAAGGCAGACCGAAATTCCTTGATGAACACCTCGGCAGACGCGCGTTAAGTTTTGAAAGTTTGAAACTTCTGAGTAAAGTGCAGTAACAAACTTTATCCACACGCGTCTGTGTTAGTTTAGATGAACATCAACTAATTACTGACTTTTTCATGGACAAATTTTCATGTAATAAAAAAATATCACCTTAGATATTTATATTTTGCATGTATAGCAGTACCTATTTGATTTAGTTAATCTGTTATTTTCCATCAGACCAGTACTTAAAAACTAACACTCCCATACAGGCACCAATCCAAGTTTTGCTGTTTAGTAATTGTAGAATGGTTTTGTGATTGTGAATATTTTACAAAATTAATTTCATATTATGTAGGTTCCTGCTTTTATTATGTAACGGGGCTAAAATGAGGGGTTTTTTATTTTTATTAAAATATTTTAAATTCATTTTCCACCTGTGTGACCAACCACGTGTTCAAAGCTGCGTTCAAACAAAGAACGGTGGGATGAAGCAAGTACAAAGGAATGTGCGTGTCGCACACAGCTTTGTAATTCTCAGAACGGCAAAACAGTGTAATGCGCCCAAACGCACTAACATCGGCGGAGCGCAGAACCCACGCCAAGAAGCGAAAAACAACATGGCTTGAAGCTGATATTTTTCTAACATGTGCGTTTGTGACGGCGGAAGTCTTGACGAAGTCCCGCCTATTGTGTGACGTAAACCACTGGACAACGAATATCGTCAACGTCCAACACACGAAAATCCCGTGTGTCATGGGTGCGACTAATGAGACTTTGATAACGAAGGCTGTGAACGACAAAGAAATTTGATTGCAGGCAAGGCAGTGATGTCCGGCCTCATGTATGGGCAGTCCATGAGAAACAACAAAACCTAATGACGAAAATAGTACCGCGTGGACCCGGTCGGACTGAACTTTATAAAACATGAAAACCCAGTCTAATACAGCTATCATCCCGGCCGGGATCCAAGAAAATAACGGGCGCACTAAATTAAAACGGATGATATGAAGGTATTATAGAACAAAGTGAAGTGAAAATGTGAGTTAAACTTGCGAACTAATACGCACGTGGCCAAGGAAGGGTAACACCGGTTGGGTAATCCAGCACAATAATTCATTTTGTCTAACCAATCAATGAATGTAAATATGGGGCTTAATAGAAAGTGGTAAAGATTTTAAATGGTGTGAATGTGAGAGCGGGCAGGCTGGGCTGTTTTAATTAAGATGTTTTAATTAAGGTAAGGTGTTAAATTAAGTTAATTGTAGCAGATCATGCAATAATTATTTCAAGCATACTATATGTATTTTTAAAGTTGTGTAAGAAGTAACCGCTGGGGTTAAGAGGCAAAGAAATGATACAATTTGAAGTTTAAAAAATTTAAAGAATAAAAAATAAAATCTTAATTTGATTCTCTTCACAAAATGCGAGTTGCGTCAGTTATTGAAATAACCTTTAATCACTCTTGCACCTCGACGTTCGTGTGACGTAACTCTGGTAATGAAGAAGATTTTAGAGGTAAGTGGAATAACAAATAATTTTATTTATTTGTATTTGTATTTTGTATAAAGTAATTAACATAACAAATGGCGCCACGAAAGGGACGAATTTTATTAATTGAATTGCATTAAAATTCCACACCTACAGATGAAATGCACGTGATGTAAGGTTGAGTAACAGTATGCAAAGCATACGTAGACGTACGTAATTTACACATTAGTTACATAAGATTGAAATTGTGATGATAAATTAAATTAATTAAAGTAAATTAACAAATATAAATTCTAAAGAATAAGAGATGGCCACTAACGAAAATGAAGTTGATGTAATTGTAGGCGATAAAGCCGAATGTAAAGTAATGAACGAAAGTAATGAAAATATGTCAACTGAATCGGCTGATAAAAGCGATTCAGGTATCCAGACAGAGTCACTGTCAATTAGTGACACTAACATAGACGGATCTATATTAATTAGTGCGGCGGAAGCAAATTCTACTCCCATTACAACTAAAGCAAATATAAAAGAAAAAGAAATGTCAATGAATGACCTGTTTAACCTTCTTAGTAACCGTTTTGATAATAATGATATAAAATTTGAGGAACAGAGTAGACAGTTCAAAGAACTCAAAATTGATATTAATGAGGTCAAAATTAAGTGTGAGAGTAGTTGCAACGAATTGAAACAAGATATTGAGAAAGTGGTAGAGTCAGTAGGGAAACAGATTAAAAGTAATAGTAATAATGATAATAAAAAAGTAACAAGTGATAGAAATGATGTTGAAAATGATAATATAATTAAGAATGTGGTATCAGAGAGTGATACGTTGAAAATAGATAGTGAGATAGTGAGTGAGAGAGAGAGAGTAATAGGTTGTAACGGAGTAGTAATTAGTGTTGATGAATTAGAGACAGAGTGGCAAGAGAGATTAGATGAGTATGTAGGGCAGAGGGTAAATTTTCCCCATATTTATGGTGAACCAAGGTGTTCACAAATGTTATTGTTGAAGGGCAAGAGTCCCTTGTTATTGGAAGACATGAGGTTTTTGAGTTGTTCCCCAAGTTTTTATGAGTTAGTACCCTCTGTGTGGGATGGTGTCGAAAGTGTGAGATGGTGTTATGGTGAGAGAGAGTTAGATAGAGAGTTGTGTATTGATAGAGAGATAGAATAAGCTGAAGAGAAATTATAATGAGTTGAAAGAGATGTTAGAAGTGATAAAGATAAATGATATGAAATACGTACTTTGTAGAGTAGAGATTGAGAATTGTTTTGATGATACCTGTTTAAATAATAATAATTTACCTTATGTTGTAATGAATGTAGTAGAAGAATATGAGGAGAAAATAACTGACTTTAGATCGAATAAAACTACCGATGGAGACCAAACTAAATTCACTAATGATATTGACAGGTTTTATGATTTGATGATAGTGGAACAACTTGAAGTATTAGAAAATTATTATATTAAAATTAATAAATTGAGTGCGGACAAGAACGATTTATGTTATAAATATATTAGATTATTATTCGATGATGGAGGGTAAATTAAAAGAGCAGTGTATGGACATTTTTAAGTATTTTAATTTATGGTTCTGACCTAGCTGATTTTGGAAATGAAGTGTGATAAAATTGAACAATTAATGGTGAAGAATTGTAAATAATTGATAGTAAAATTAATTGTGTGTATTGTAAAATGTTAGGTAAACAATGTGTGTATGTAGTAGAAATTGTGATAATAATAATAATATATTTGCAGTCTAAATAAATAACAAAAATAATTTTGAAGAGGATAACAAAGGAATTGTAATTATTGTAATTGGTGAAAGTAATTAAAAATGTTGTTTTCAATAATTGATTTAATTAAAATAATTTGAGATGTTTAAATATTTTTGATTGATTTACAATGTTATATAATTGAATTATCTGATGGATTTAAATTATTTTATGAGATGTCAATTTGACAATAATTAATAAATAAATAAATGTTAAATTGTTTAGTATGGAATAACAATTGTTGTTAAAATGTTGCAGAAGGTACAGGGAGTTACTGATATTTATATTTGTGTGCTTATGACAGGGTATGAGCGATGTACTGTGAGTATAAATTTTATAATACAAGTAAAATAGAATAAAATGTTTACAGGTGTTGAAAGGATTTTTAACTAAATGATGAAACTAATTTGAGATAATTGTACTAAATAGAAACCATAGTCAAAAGGTAGTAATAATAAACTGATAAAATAAATGTTAATAATAAATTTGAAATTTTTGAGGAATCTAATTGTAGTAAGTGATAAATAATGAAATGATGATATATAGAAGAGTTAATAAAAATTTCAAGTAATAATGTTTATAATTTTCTGTATAAATTATTTAAAAGAGAATTGTTTGTTTAATGTGAATGTAACAATGCTAATGATCAAGTTTAATGTCTATTTGTTTATTATGTTATGTTATGTGTTCATACGAGATATATGGGTAATTTTGGGGGGTTGTGTGGTGTTAACAGAAGTGCTATACTTAGGGAGTGCAGAAACTGCAAGTGTAGAAGGTCTAGTTTAGTTATTAAGTGGCTAGTACCGTGGTGGCATCTGCCACGGTAGGTAGCAGTAAGTGTTGGGGGTGACAGAGAGTGTTACCTCCATTGGAGGCCAAAATGGCGTAAAATACACGGCACACCCTTTTATATAATTTTATATTATATACTGATAGATTGCCGTGCCATGTATAATAATGATGTAGAGAACATGCTTGAATTTAGAGTTGATTTCCTCGACTTTTCGGGCGATTACTGCCTTACCAGCACTAATCGTGGTTTTGGCTAGCGGTCAGCTATGGCCATAAATTAAGAACCTTGACCATAGCTGGCTTGAAATTGGTGTATATTTGAAATTGATGGGGGGTGACATTAGGGGAAATCCCCGGAACTATGGAACAGCAGCTGCCACTCTGTTCGAGTAGGAACAGCAAGGCCAGGTGGTAGACCCGTTTTAAGGGCATATAAATTTATAACATAGATATGATATCTACCAATTTTAAAATGTAATGCTGAAGCAAGGACACGGAGATGATAAATTCCTCCACCAATGGCGTCCTTGTGGAGGCAAATGGGCGCAACAGTCCACCAGCAGAAAACAATAGTGTGTGTGGCAGGGTGGTTGCTCAGGGGAGCAACGAATTAAAATTTTGTAACTTAGAAATGGCAACTCGCTCTTGAAGTAATTAACTAATTGTTTTGATTTGAGAAAATGGATACTGTAGATGTTTATTATGTTTTGGTTATCATGTTTTAGTGGGTCATTAATCTTGCTATGTTAGAGTGTAAGAATTATAAATATGTGTTATGTATTTTTTGTTATATAATTTTGTGTAGCATTTTTGAACAGAGGTCATTGCCTTGCCTAGAAAATCAGCTGATCCGCTGTAGAATATCACTGATAAATGTTTGCAAGTTTCCAATGTAATTAATGTTTGAATATAATGATTTTAATGTGTTAAAAGATTTTAATTTAAATGATGGAAGTACTTTGAGATAGTTGAGAATTTTGTAAAAGATGTGTAAAAGGGAGTGGATGCATAAAAGATAGTAGATGGTAGATTGGGTGATTAATATTTTGTTAGGACATGTAGATCAGTCCATGTTGAGTTTAAAGGGGTACCAGAGAGAATACTATTGTTATGAATCAAAGTAATGCAGAATTTGAGATGTAATAGTGACACAGTAGCTATGGGGAAAATATGGAGAGTATTGATTGATATATTGATGTAATAAATAAGTGGAGATATTTTGTTGTAGTTGAAGTGATGTATTGAGAGAGTAATTAGTTGATGGGAATTTTGTAAGGGGGGTGGTGTGATGAGGAGTCCGCAACGAAAGGTGTTGGGACGGGAAGGGACCATTTAGTGCCGGAAAGGGTTGCCTAGGAAAGTCCAGGAACCAACATAAGGGAATGAGCTTTTGGGGGGGGGACACACATCCTGAGTACAAAAGGGTAGAGAGTATTTTTTTTTGTATAAGGGTAGAATGATGCGAATTGAATTGAGTAGTAAGTTGGGTTTAGAGATTGTTTGATAGATGTTTTTGATAGAGATGGGTGTCATATTAGTTAAAGTTGCTAATGAGTATTATAGTCAGAAGTGGGTTACGAGTATATATAAATGCAAAGTTGATACAATCAAGTTATTATGAATAATTAAACCACCCAAACTAATGGAGAATGAGAATGTTAAAGAAAGTAGATCATTTGACTTGATGTTGTCAAAGTTGTAAACTCGTGTAGGGGGTCTATGTTCAGAAAATCTTTTCAAAAAACCTCGACCCGTCTGGCCCACATTTCGCCAGGCACCTTATAGACAACAATCACAGTTACACGGATTTTAGCTCGAATCTAATACCCCTTCATTTCTGCAATAAAGGGGGTTATTTGAACGCCCTTGAAGAATATGAGATTTATAAAGCATACAACGACGCCAGTACCAAGCCACATTGTTGAACGACCAATTACAATATAAATCAAATATACTGTACGATACCGCTATGCGATATGGTCAAGATAAAACTTAGATTTCGTCAGTACGGCGTGTGTTGTCTTGCAAGGCACACCTAACATTGACGTGCTCATTTTTAAAGCAAGTTCTGTACATAGTTTAATGCCGTATTGTGTTTTAGTATTTTGACAAATGTCATCATTGATGACATAGATTAGTTTTTATAAGTTCTGATGATGAGGCAAGTGCCTCGAAACATGTAAACACGAAATAACATCATGGAAAGGCCATAGACGGTGAGTAACAGTGTATTTGGTTAACAAACACGTGGCTTGGGACTACAATAGGAGTTATTCCATTTAAATCAAAAAGTGGTTTGGAGTTTGGGGTGTTATGTTAGAAGGTTATGTGCGCTGTGGTGCGTGTCTGTCCGATTTTATGGTGTTGGGATCTCAGATAGAGAAGTCCAGTGATCTCGTTCAGATACGGCCATAGTCGCCGAGCCAGGGGGGGTAGTTTACCCATGATGTATAAGAACTAATGGGGGTTTGTTGGCACCATATCCTAACCGATCCTCTTAGGGGTTTAACAATGAGATTTCTTCTGTTTCGACAGAAGATCTCTCATTGGGGGGGTATTGTAACGGGGCTAAAATGAGGGGTTTTTTATTTTTATTAAAATATTTTAAATTCATTTTCCACCTGTGTGACCAACCACGTGTTAAAAGCTGCGTTCAAACAAAGAACGGTGGGATGAAGCAAGTACAAAGGAATGTGCGCGTCGCACACAGCTTCGTAATTCTCAGAACGGCAAAACAGTGTAATGAGCCCAAAAGCACTAACATCGGCGGAGCGCAGAACCCACGCCAAGAAGCGAAAAACAACATGGCTTGAAGCTGATATTTTTCTAACATGTGCGTTTGTGACGGCGGAAGTCTTGACGAAGTCCCGCCTATTGTGTGACGTAAACGACTGGACAACGAATATCGTCAACGTCCAACACACGAAAATCCCGTGTGTCGTGGGTGCGACTAATGAGACTTTGAAAACGAAGGCTGTGAATGACAAAGAAATTTGATTGCAGGCAAGGCAGTGATGTCCGGCCTCATGTATGGGCAGTCCACGAGAAATCACAAAACCTAACGGACGCAAATAGTACCGCGTGGACCCGGTCGGACAGTCCGGCTGAACTTTATAAAACATGAAAACCCAGTCTAATACAGCTATCATCCCGGCCGGGATCCAAGAAAATAACGGGCGCACTAAATTAAAACGGATGATATGAAGGTATTATAGAACAAAGTGAAGTGAAAATGTGAGTTAAACTTGCGAACTAATACGCACGTGGCCAAGGTAGGGTAACACCGGTTGGGTAATCCAGCACAATAATTCATTTTGTCTAACCAATCAATGAACGTAAATATGGGGCTTAATCGAAAGTGGTAAAGATTTTAAATGGTGTGAATGTGAGAGTGGGCAGGCTGGGCTGTTTTAATTAAGATGTTTTAATTACGGTAAGGTTTTAAATTAAGTTAATTGTAGCAGATCATGCAATAATTATTTCAAGCATACTATATGTATTTTTAAAGTTGTGTAAGAAGTAACCGCTGGGGTTAAGAGGCAAAGAAATGATACAATTTGAAGTTTAAAAAATTTAAAGAATAAAAAATAAAATCTTAATTTCATTCTCTTCCACAAAATGCGAGTTGCGTCAGTTATTGAAATAACCTTTAATCACTCTTGCATCTCGACGTTCGTGTGACGTAACTCTGGTAATGAAGAAGATTTTAGAGGTAAGTGGAATAACAAATAATTTTATTTATTTGTATTTGTATTTTGTATAAAGTAATTAACATAACAATTATAAAATTACTATAAATTGTAACTGTACCCTACCAAAATGTTACTTTTTGTTTGATGCATACCATAAATAAGTAGCATGTATTTTAAACTGTGAGTTAATATTATTAAAAGAGCAATAAACTGACAAACACAGATATAATTTTATTCTTGTACATTATAAACTTAATGTGCTGATAAATAACACGGTGTATTTTAATCTTCAGTAATTTCTATCATTTATATTTTAGAGCTTTAAATAAGGCCCAACTTTTCATAATTCCCTCTCCCCCAATTGCTTGCTGGATCCTCCCCTGCTCCCTTATCACAAAATATCTATCACAGACTCACAGATGTACAGTATAATACATGATTCACTTACTGTGTGCCACTTCCTTGATGTGTGCCATCCATTCTCGGGTTGTTCGCCTTGTCGGGCATTTTATCACTATCTGCCTACAAACAAATTTAGTAAAAGGCATATGACAATATATAAATTAAATAAATAACTAATAAAAATATTATAATATAACTTAATTGTTCTAATTAACATCAGAATATTGAATGATTACTACGGCATTTGCCTATTTGTCTGTCTGTTTATTTGGATAACTTTGTCCAACTGCTTTTTGTAAAACTTAGTACGGACCTTCTGGTTTGTGACAGGAAGTTCCATACTCTCTGTTCTACAAAGTTCCCTAATGCTAAATAAAATAGACTAAATAAATCACAGTAGGTACACAATGAATAAAATTATTTAGAACAAGATGTAGTCATACAGTACCTTGATAAATTAATAATGTGAAGACCCCTTCGTAACCCTGTAGAAAATATACCTGAAGACACTTCAAACCCTGAATCATACAGGATAACACACTTCACCCTGCCATCCTTTGGACGGATATATGCGATAAAGCTCTCTTTGATAACAAGCCATCTATGTCTCCACGCACCACATACATCACTGCATACATAATTACACCTGAAACGAATTAATGGAAGAAGTATGTGAGCAGTTTATAACAACCAGACTTTAATATTTGTACAAGAAGTCTCAACACTGGATTTGATATTTTAAAGAGGAGTATACTACACCTAATGTGAGCTGGAAATATAAACTTGGAACACAACAAAGTGTTTAAACACGTTATAATATAATAAAATATATTGCTTTCTTCTTCTTCTGCACTGCAAGGAGTAGGTTACCATCCTGCCAGATGTCCCACTGCTCTTCCTCCCCAAGGTCTGTAGTGGATAACTGTTGTAGTCAATCTATCCTCTGTCATTCATTGCAACTTCTGGTACCATCTTCTCCTAATTTGGAATGATTGTAGGTCCCACACCAAGCTCTTCCATTATATCTTCGTTTCTTTACCTGACTTGTAGGTTACAGTTTAACGTAATCTGAAGGATCTCATTTAAGCACTTCAGAATTTAACTACAGATAATTCTTGACATTACACTTGTTTCACTAGCCCACATCAATGTTGGAAAGCATTTAAACTCTTAAATTTTATACATGTGTCACTTTTTGTTTTATTTATGACATTTCTGTATATTACATCACAAATATTCTTAAATTCATTAATTATCATCCCTCATGCTCATAGCTGCGGGTCACTCCCCAAATATCTAAAAGAAGCTCACTTTCTCTAATGTGAAGCTAGTTAAAACAAATTTAGTCTTCACTGGGTCTTTGCCTACACCTGGATCTTTGGTCTTCATATTTTTTTTTAATATGAGATTTTAAACAAATATTCTTTTGCTACCGGTTATAAATAAAAGTGTGTTCTCTGCAATTTTATCTTCACATGATTGGATAATAACTTAATCATATGAATATAATAGAGATCAGTCAAATCTTTCTAAAGTTATGTTAAAGTAATTACTTTGGACTTTCATGATCTCGACATATTGACTATATCTATATATATATATATATATATATATATATTTCAATCACTTTCTGCTACAGTCCGTTTCTTGATGTATATAATACTATAATACTTATAACTATTTTACCTCAAGATGTATTTTACATGTAAAATACATCTTGAGGTAAAATAGTTATAAGTATTATAGTAATATATATATATATATATATATATATATATATATATTGTAACGTAACAAAGTTGAGGTTCCCGACGTTACATAAAAACTTTGTCAACATAGCGAAAAACAATGTCCAAGGCATGCCATAATTAAGGTCAAGAGGGCCAATCTCACCCAAACAAAAAAATATATTGACGATACCTAAGTAAGGTTACTAAGTAATAAATTAGTAAAATGTAGCCAATTATAAAATATGGAGTGATTAGAGTAAGATGTAAACTATAAACACTGTGTCTAGTGAGATGAGTTTACTGTGGATGAGTTCAAATATAATTAACTGTTTAATTAATATTTAATGTTTTATAAAGATGTACCTGTTGTTGTGCTTTATCATGATATTGAGTTTACACGATATTTATTTTGTATTTTGTGTGTAGCAAGTGTGGAGCCGTTGCTTTAAGGAAGTACTAAGTCATGGGTACTCATTTCATTCATGTTAAACTTGTATTTAAATAACTAAATAAAGTACATTTATTAGGTGTGATGTTATGTTAAATGTATTTACTTTAATTAATTAATGAAGATGTTTAAAAGAATATTTGTAAACTTGGCCAGGAAGACAATAAGTGTTAATGAGTTGGCAAGTAGTTATTATAATTATGTTAAAAACCAAGGAAGGGTTCAATGATGAACTACATAACAATAATAAATTGAAACCAGGAAATTAAAATTGATATAAGTGGCCATAAGCCAGTGACTCTTTGTACAGTAGGTCAGGTAAGAAAAATTAAATTAAAAACAAAACAAAATTATAACATGTGTAATAAAACCAATAGGCCTAAATTTAGTATTTGTAAAAGGAAATTAATACCTTTTTTAATAAGTCCATTCAGATGAAAATGTAGTAAAATGTATACGGTTTAATAAGGCAGATTAAGTGAAAGTTTTATGTGATTTAGTGTAATTCCAAGAATGGAGTATTTTAATAAATAAGAGTAGTAATATTTCCTAATTCTGGCTCTAGGATATCAAATATTATCCAATGACAGAAAAAGTAATGGTTGTTAGGGTAACAGAAATACAAGAAATTTTGTTGATTTCAACATTCGATTGTTATATGCTAATGGGTAAAGTTCAGCAGACAAATTCAAAAAGAGAAACAAATAAAATGAATAAAATTTAAACAAATTAAATGTCTTAAAGAAATCCATTCAAAAAGAACTGAGTAATAACTCCAGAAACTATATCTCAGTAAATATAATTCTATACATCCTTCAAGTTCACGGAATTAATAAATACTCATTCAAACTATTTCCAGTAGAAGAATGATGATGAAAATGATTTACCCTTAAACAAAGATGATCCATAGCAGAAGAAGTCGAAATTAATTAAAATATAAATTAAACCATACACGAAGAACTTTTGTATTGAAGTACCAAACCTCACTTTCAATAAACTAACGAAGTCGTAATACTACACCAATTCCATCGGGACCGGCAACTACTAGGATCGTGAAGAAGAACGAAGACCAGAACTGAACTTCTGTTACACTCCGGGACATCACATCTAAACCTTTATTGAGAATCTGGACGCTGTTTTTGGTCAAGAGTAACATAACCATTTCATCTTCACTCCGTTATAAACAGACACGGCCACCTTGAGTATCGTACCGCTTGGTAACAAACCTGCTTATATTTAATTTTATATATTAAGAGTTAATAACAATTGTAATACTTAGTAACCTTAATTTTGCATTACCTGGCCTTACTAATCGTTAAAAGAATTACATGTACCCTGGGATAAGAGATAACTGAAAATTATACTTACATTGTAACATACACCACTAGTTCACTAACAAATCGACTCAGTATTGTACGATCGATATTATGATCTAATAACCGAAGAAGACAACTGTTGAAAATTTTAAATAATATAAAATAAAGAATCCTTCTTGTATGAGACAATGTTCTGTGTTACTGTAGAATAGTTATTGTATTTCGATTAGGGAGTAATTTACAGAGAAAGAGAGTGATAAAACCATCAAGTGGAACGACTTAACCTATAAGAACAGGTTAATTACTAATAACAGCGCTCGTTGCAGACAGCTGGTGAATACGGGAAAATAGAGAACTAACTTATTCTCTGCGCCACTCTTTTGGTCAATTTAAATAATACAGACTGACTAGGGTTGGAGAAAATACTGAATTATTAACTATAATACCCATAATATAGCGTTTTTCTCTGGTAAAACACTTGATAATTAATTAACACAGGTTTATGTTCAACATACGAATCTTTTCAACTATATAATAAATAATTGTTTTTTTATTTTTAATTAATCTTGATTTGCAGGACGTCTCATCTGCAACAACATAATAAATATTTTGTCTTATAAACAGAGTGGATTAGTAACCAATTGGTGAATTCAACGTTGGGGCTTAGTTAGGCAAGAGTTACGTAGAGGATAAGGAGTCTCATAACATATATTTGTTTCTTTACAAATTGGCGCTCAACAAGTGGGCTTTAGTTAAGTAAAAAATTACTTAACTTGAGCAGGCAACTATTAGAGGCACAGGGATGCGTTTCGAAAACGTAAACTTGGCCAGGAAGACAATAAGTGTTAATGAGTTGGCAAGTAGTTATTATAATTATGTTAAAAACCAATGAAGGGTTCAATGATGAACTAAATAACAATAATGAATTGAAACCAGGAAATTGTAACAGTACCTAATGACCCAGTATCATAATTATGGGTATAAAGGTATTTTTCAATGTTTTGTATTGTTTAATCAGTAAAACACAGAATGGTTAGGTCCATTGTCCCTATATACGGTGGAACAACGCAAATTCAGCAAGAGTAAGACACCAAGGTCACCGTAGGACGTGCTGGAATCGGAAAAGGCCATGGCGGTGTTTGTGACGAAGGACTTAAATATGCATTGTGATTGGACTATAGCACTGTTCCGTCATAACCAAAAACAATGACGCACTAACTACAATACGTGCAACGAGGCGTTGTGCAGTAAGACAAAGCTGTATGACGTAAGAACCACACACACAAGCGCAAATTTGCATTTGCCTCGTTCTCATTTCAAAGCCGTTCTTCAGAGGAGACACAGCGATGTATCGCTGTGTGAGCAATTTTCTAACAATAGTTTACAATAACTAGATCAAAAAAGTATCAGTAATTGTGGAGCAATAAAGGCTCACCTTGTTTAACAGTATGAATATTAATATGTAAAATCAGTGCACAAATTTCTTCAATTAAACTCAGCAGAACTAGAGGCGAACACCAGCCATCATCATGGGCGTCACCCACCAGCAACGGATGGACAACACCAAAACGATAATCAGAGAAGTCCCATTTTATCATTTTCTTATAGTTTAATGAGCTCATTAATACAGAATCACTAATTAAAAGAATGTACTGGTCTAAGTGTGAATGTGTGTGAGAGTGAGCGAGTGGATTCATGGCCATAACCATAGATGCCGAGGGCATTGGTTTGTGTATTAACGAATTAACAATTAATAAATGATTTAAGCTGCAGCAATGAAATTTACACTGATTTAATTTAGCAAACAAAAGAAATATAGAGAGTAATATGAGATATTTAAATAACCGCCATTTTGTTCTTGGGTCATCTTATATGTCGTCATTGTTTTGACCGCATGGTCGTGTCTGTAATACATTCTGGAGAATTAAATTTTGATGGTTATTTTCAACAACGCAGTGTTATCATTTGTGTCATCATCTGTGTCTCAAAATCTCGCTGTAAATGAACCCTGGCACCCCTTAGGTAAAAACACGTTTATAAAGAAGAATATGAGCCCGGCAACTAATGAATTTGGTAAGTACGTAGATGTACCAGATTATGGTATTTGTTATACATACTTTATCAGTGTATGTGTAGTAATAAATAATAAAATAAGTAAGAGCGTTACAAATGGTGCCTGAACTGTGGACATTATATAAAAATTAATTTATATAAAACAGCCAGATTGAGAAACACAGAAGGTGGTACAAGACGGAACATAACCTAATACAAGAGGTTATGTTGATGAAACAAAGCAACCAGTAATTGTATAATTAAAAATTTAATAGTCATTTAAACAGTTAAATTATGGCAGAAAGAAATGATAGTATGTTATGTGTAAACAATACAGACACAGAATCTATTTTATTAGACAAAATAAGCGCGAATTCTATACCTAGAGCAGTTGAAAATAAGATATCGTTGGAAGATCTGTTTATATTAATTAAAACACAAAATAGTGTATTAAAAGAAATTGACGAAAAGTTCGATAGCCTTGAGAATGAATTAAAGAAACAAAACAATGTACAAGATGTAAAATTGAACCAATTAGATGAGAAACTTAAAAAAGTTGAAAACGAAATACATAAACAAAATTCCAATGTTAATGAGAAAATTAATACAATAGAAACACAATATGATGATATTAAAAGACAAACAGAAATTGTAAATGAGCAAGTTAAAACTAAGATAAGCAATTTAGATGATCAAGTCAAACAAATTAATGAAACCGTTCAAAATCAGATAGAAAGCCAGAGTAGAGAAGTAGAAAATAAATATGTAGAGACAGTAGAACAGTTAGAAATTAAAACTAAGAATGAAGTGAGTAAACAGTTAGAATTAAGAGCTTATGTTTTACAAAACAAATTAGAACAATGTGAATTAAATGTAGTAGACCTAACAAAAGGTATTCAGACAATAGATAGCATTATGTCAAAACATGAAAACAATACAACAAATAAAATAAGTATATTGCAGAATAGAATTGAAGAAATAGATAGTTTACATATACAAAATTATAACGATGTGCATGATAGATATAACCTAGTTGAGAGTGATTTAACAAAAATGAAAAATGAGTTGCGGGGGGAGATAAGCAGAAATTTAACGGGAAATATGGAAAAGGTTATTATTACAAGAGATTTTTACAATGAAATAGAGTTAGAATTATTCAGTTACGAAAACCACTCAATACACCCCATGCGATTTATTAACCAAACCAGGGAGTACCACCATTTTAGTAATAGTAATTGGGAGATACAGTTAACCAAAATAATCAGGTGTTTCAAGGGTAGTGCCGCAGTATGGGCAGAAGCACACAGAGTAGAGTGGGGTAATTATGAGATGTTTGAACAAGCTTTTAAGGGAAAGTATTGGCCAGAGGAGGAACAGGAAGCGTTGAGGAGTAAAATAATGGGAACGGGTAATTTCGGGAGTCATTCAAATAATAACATAACAATATATATAACACAGTTGTACAATGAAGTTAAATATTTAGAACCTCAAATTCCTTTTAAATCATTTGTAAGGTATGTTAGTAAACATCTACCTCGAGAAGTACAAATAACATTAATGACTAAAGAAATAGCAAATTTAAGTGAACTTGAGAAAGTCCTTGATATTTTGCAGAGTATTAGAGATAGGGAAGTGAATAGGCGATTAACACAGGGTAATTATAAACCAAACCAGGTAGAATATAATTCACAAAGAAACAATTACAATGAACATAATGTAACGAGTAAAGATCATCATTATAAACCAGGTGAGTGGAGATGTTATAGGTGTCAGCAGGAGAATTTCGCATTCCGGCGACAGTGTTTCAAGTGTAGAACGCCGAGAGAAGTACAACAGAGGAGAGACGAGGCGAGACGAGACAAACCACACGGCAGAGAGACATCTGACACAAGAGAAGCGGTGAACAACAACCAGAGGCCAGATAAGGGACACCGAGGCCCCACCACCAGCAGACACCAGGAAAACTAGAAACGACAGTGGTAGCCAGGACCCGACCACTGTTCAGGGAAACGCAGGAGGTCCAACCAGTCGAGGAGATACACAGCCATGTAATCAAAGCAGATATTGTAGCTGACCTGATGGAAGAAGAAAACAATGCCAACAGCGAGGTGAGAGCAGGACTGACAGAGATTCAGATAACTGTAGGAAATAAGAATTTTAAAACATTGATAGATACGGGTAGCAAAATTTCCGTGACAGCAGAGAACATTTTAGCAGAATTAAGAGAGTTTAACAAAGATATTCCCATTTTACCAGTAGCAGGAGTCACGGTAATAGGAGTCACGGGTGTACGCAGTAAGAGAGTCACTAAACAGATACATTTGAGTTTTCTCATAGATAAGGTAGAATTTGTAAACACATTTTTGGTAGTAAGAGGGTTAAGTTTAGATGTCATACTGGGTAATGATTTTTTGCAAAGGACGAAAGCTGTTATAAATTTTAGAGAGAAGATGATAGAGTTAGATGGGGGGTGACCAGTCGGTAAGAGTAAAATTTGAGCACATAATAGGTAGAGTTAGAACATGCGGAGTTAAAATACTACAGAAGGGTGTAAGTGAGAATAATATAGATACCAAGGTAAGTGCATGTATAGAGGCAGAATATGTGAGTGAGTCGGAGAGTGAAAAGAGTAATATTAATGATGCTGTATGGGAGTTAAGGGCGGATGAATTTTGTAGTGAAGGTGAGGTGGTAAGGAGTGGCCAGCGTGCAGCGCTATGGCAGGTGATAGTGCGGTATAGAGGAGTGTTTGCCGAGGTTCCAGGAAGGGCAAGAGAGTATGAATGTGTATTACAAATCCTTATTATTACGGGAACACACACCGTTCATGCAAAGGAGCTACCCCGTCCCTTACTCAAAAAGAAGAGCGGTGCAGAGAGAACTCGACAGGATGGTGGAAACAGGTATAATCGAACGGTCAGTATCACATTATTCTAATCCACTAGTAGTAGTAATTAAGAAGGACGGACGAGTACGTTTACGTCTAGATGCCAGAAGAATAAACCAAATCATAATTCCCGACCGAGAGTCACCAGAGCCTATCAATGAGATCTTCCAGAAGTTCAGTGGAGTAAAGTATATGACATCGTTGGATTTAACATCTGGATATTGGCAGGTTCTGCTAGCAGAGGTTAGTAGAAAGTACACAGCGTTTTTGTTTAATGGTAAGAACTACCAGTTTCGACGTCTACCCTTCGGATTGAACACCAGCGTCGCCAGCTTTATAAAGTGTTTAGACAAAATTTTGCGGCCCAAGGACTTAGACTTTCTGACGGTCTACGTGGACGATATTTTGATTGCATCCAGGACCTTCGAGGACCATTTAGAGCACTTGGAATATGTATTGGCTAGACTAGAGGCAGGAGGACTCACAGTGAATTGGGATAAATCAACGTTTCTGCAGACACAGGTAAAATTTGTAGGATTTATTATCACGCCTGAAGGAATCTCAGCGAACCCCGACAAAGTCGAATCAATCATGTGTTTCCCTGAACCGAGGAATGTGAAACAATTACAAAGTTTCCTTGGGTTATGTAATTTTTACCGAAAGTTTCAGCAGAACTATGCAGATTTAACCACGAGATTGAGCTCAGTACTCCAGAAAACCAAACAATGGAAATGGGGAGAGAAGGAGCGCACAGCATTTGAAGAGATAAAGAGGAAATTCAGTCAAATGGTAATGATGAACCACCCAGACTTCGAGAGAGTATTTTATTTACAAACGGATGCGAGCAATGTGGCCATTGGTGCTGAATTATACCAAGAAGGCGAGGAGAAGGAACATAAAGTAATAGCATTTGCCAGTAGATCGTTGATACAGGCAGAGAAGAACTATACGACGACGGAGAAGGAGTTATTGAGTATAGTATTCGCCATTGGAAAGTTTCGAACATACATTCTAGGAAATCGCACAGTAATTAGGACGGACCACAAAGCTTTATCATTTTTAACCACATGTAAACTTGCTCATAGCCGTCTAACCAGGTGGGTACTGATATTGCAGGAATATAATTGTGAGTGGGAATATATCAAGGGATCGGAGAACAAGGTACCGGACACACGGTCAAGGATAGACATGCTGCACAATAAGACTGGCAGAGATTTAAAGGAAATCGAGATTTTTCGGATCAGCCGAGAGGATAGAATTTTTGGAGCGGAGATGAGAGACATCCAGACCATGCAGCGAGCAGAGGACAAGTCAGGTAAGGTTATAGAGAGTTTAGAAAAGGAGGTAAGTGGATCAGAGTATAGTCAGTATTTTCAAGTTCATAATGGGTTATTGTTTAAAAGGATAGTAGGGTGTGAGCGTGTTTGGAAATTAGTAGTTCCAGAAGGGTTAGTTGAGAAGGTTATTTGGGATTGTCATTTAAGGTATGGTCATTTCGGAGCGAAGAAGTGTGTGAGTGTATTGAAAGAGTCTTGTGTTTTTAGAAATATGGAGAGAAGGGTTAGAAGGTTGTTAAAGAGTTGTGACTTATGCCAGAAATCAAAAGTAGTCAACTATAGAGTCGAAGGGGAGATGAATGTTATAAAAGTGGAGAGACCATTTGATTTGGTTGCAGTGGATTTGTTCGGACCGTTACCAAAGGGTAGAGGTGGAGTGCAGTATGTGTTTGTAATGTTAGATACCTTTTCTAAGTATAGTATTAAAAGAGCTACCAGTCGGGTATTGAGTGAGAAGTGACTAAAGACTACATGATACAAGTGGGTAAGCCGAAAATAATTTTATCAGATCACGGACCGCAATTCATCAGTGGTAGATGGCGACAGACGTTAGGATGGGAAGGAATCATCACGAAGCATACGGCTGTGTACCATCCCCAGTCCAACCAGGCTGAGCGTGTAATGAGAGAGATAGGCAGGATCTTTAGAGCCTATTGTCACGCTAAACACAGCGAGTGGCCGTTGTATGTCAAGAAGGTAGAAAGTTGGCTGAACAGTACCACCCACGAGTCCACCGGCTATACACCTCACGAGCTGATCAAAGGAACACGCCCTCCGAGAATACTGGAACAGTTATTTGATTACCCACCTGAAAGTACACCTATGGACGTAAGCATCAAGATTCGTTTGGCAAATGAGAACCTGTTGAGCAAAGGAGAAAGACGGAAGAGTAGGCACGACACAAGAGGTAAGTGGATGAAATATGAAATCGGATAGTTGGTATTGGTGAAGAGGCACGATTTATCAAATGCACAGGAGAAGGAAATTAAGAAGTTCTTCCTGCTCTACGAAGGACCTTATGAGGTAATTGAAGTTAAAATGCAGAATGCCTATGTATTACAGGATAGGGAGACTAAAGAAATAGTGGGTACACAAAATGCTAGTAATTTGAAGTTGTACTGGACAGCATAGAAAGGAACAATAGGTACTTGATTAGATGTGTGAATGAGAATTAATTGTGTATTGAAAAAAAAAAAAAAAAAAAAAAATGTGTTCCATTAACAAGTAGTTTCTTTGAAGATGTGAAGTAAATATGTTAAAATTGTTGTAATTATAGAAATGAGTGTTGTTGGTTTTCCATCTGAAAACAAGGAAGTATATGTATGTGAGGTAAGCAGAGTAGGTGATCCATTGTTGTAGTTCCTATCTTGTTATAGCAGTGAAATTAGTTGTGAAAAAAGGTAAAGCTCGAACTTGTAAAGTGTCTATGTGAAAATTTTAAATAATGAACGAACTTGTTTTTGAGCAAGAGTGAAGAGTATTTTGTAGTTAGGTGGTGTTAGTGAATTATAAGTCAAAATTGGACTGTGAGAACAGTTGATGTAGGAGAAGTTAAAGTATAAGTAATAGGCTAGGACAGTAGTGACATGTACTACTGTGGCTAGTGAAATGGGTTGATGAGCAACACATAGAATGCTGCCATCATCGGAGGCCTCATGTGGGCATAAATACACTGTACACCTTGAATGTAATTCATATTATATGTGATTTTAACTGTGCAGTGTATCAGTATTGTTAAAATGTAAAACATGAAAATGAAATTGATTTCCCCGACTTTTCGGGCGATTACTGCCTTACCAGCACTAATCGTGGTTTTGGCGAGCGGTCAGCTATGGCCATAATTTAAGTCCCTTGCCCATAGCTGTCTTGAAATTGATGTATAGTAGAAATTAACAGGGGGGTATACCTAGGGGAAATTCCCCAGAACTAAGGAACAGCGGCTGCCACTCTGTTCAAGGAGGAACAGCAGAGCCAGATGGTAGAACCGTTTAAGGGCGTGTAATTATATAGGTTTAGATATTATCATATCTTGTTGTTTAAATGTGAAGCCAACACAAGGACAAAGGAGATGACAATTCCTCCACAATTACAGTCCTTGTAGAGGCACCCGAGCGCTACAGTTCGGTTGGGGGGCAATAGAGTGTGTGGTTAGGAGGTCATTACAGGGGGTGATGACGTTAACAAGTGTCAAAAGATAGTAGATTTTAAAGTTGAAAGTCTAAAGTTACAAATGAAGTTGAGCAAAAATATAGTATGATACATGTTGCAATAGATAGCTGATTGTAATTTGAGTAACAAAATTTGAATAATAAGAGTGTCTGCCATAATAGTCGTAGGTTGAATGTGTAGTAATAATTAGGTGAAGGTGTTTTGGGGGTATATTAAAGAATTGTTTATGTATTGTGTTATTTGTAGTTATATGTATAGTTTGTTTTCTTACAAGGAAGAGATTGAGTTTGGTGGTAGTAAAAAATCAATATATTTGGAAGTCTTGTTGTTGTGAGGTTGAAACTTTTGAATTAAAAACAAACCAATGCCCCAAACACAAACCAATGCGTCTAAAAGGGAACATATCAGTTGTAGATATGGAAATGTACTAGACCACGATTTTAAAATTTTTTATGCAATGTTTCAGAGTTTTGTGGTGTTGTGACCGCAGTCCTGGGCTGGCTGGAGCGTCAGAACAGGAGTGTAGAGTGCCTTGTGGCCTTATGGTGTAGGGATCTCTCAGGAGAAGTCCAGTAAGGTCAGAGGGTGCGACCAACATCATTGGACCAAGGGTAAGTGATAATAAATTTTTTTGTAACATTGCAGGGGGTTGTGGTGACATATCTAGACTGATCCTTTTAGGAAAGTGTGAATGAGTCAATGAAAGTTTTTGTGTTTCAACACAGAAATTTTCATTGAGGGGGTTTGTAACAGTACCTAATGACCCATTGAAGTACCAAACCTCACTTTCAATAAACTAACGAAGTCGTAATACTACACCAATTCCATTGGGACCGGCAACTACTAGGATCGTGAAGAAGAACGAAGACCAGAACTGAACTTCTGTTACACTTCGGGACATCACATCTAAACCTTTATTGAGAATCTGGACGCTGTTTTTGGTCAAGAGTAACATAACCATTTCATCTTCACTCCGTTATAAACAGACACGGCCACCTTGAGTATCGTACCGCTTGGTAACAAACCTGCTTATATTTAATTTTATATATTAAGAGTTAATAACAATTGTAATACTTAGTAACCTTAATTTTGCATTACCTGGCCTTACTAATCGTTAAAAGAATTACATGTACCCTGGGATAAGAGATAACTGAAAATTATACTTACATTGTAACATACACCACTAGTTCACTAACAAATCGACTCAGTATTGTACGATCGATATTATGATCTAATAACCGAAGAAGACATCTGTTGAAAATTTTAAATAATATAAAACAAAGAATCCTTCTTGTATGTGACGATGTTCTGTGTTATTGTGGAATAGTTATTGTATTTCGATTAGGGAGTAATTTACAGAGAAAGAGAGTGATAAAACCGTCAAGTGGAAAGACTTAACCTATAAGAACAGGTTAATTACTAATAACAGCACTCGTTGCAGACAGCTGGTGAATACGGGAAAATAGAGAACTAACTTATTCTCTGCGCCACTCTTTTGGTCAATTTAAATAATACAGACTGACTAGGGTTGGAGAAAATACTGAATTATTAACTATAATACCCGTAATATAGCGTTTTTCTCTGGTAAAACACTTGATAATTAATTAACACAGGTCTATGTTCAACATATGAATCTTTTCAACTATATAATAAATAATTGTTTATTTTTTATTTTTAATTAATCTTGATTTGCAGGAGGTCTCATCTGCAACAACATAATAAATATTTTGTCTTATAAACAGAGTGGATTAGTAACCAATTGGTGAATTCAACGTTGGGGCTTAGTTAGGCAAGAGTTACGTAGAGGATAAGGAGTCTCATAACATATATTTGTTTCTTTACAATATATATATATATATATATAAAGCAAGATTGAGGAGGGGGAGACAGCAGCCGTGTCTAACCCTCTAATTAATTAAAATGGTATCCAATAATCTGCCATCCAAATCCAGGTGCTACACGTATTCTGGTTTCACAAATTACATCATAGTTTTTAGACATTTCAAGTAGTCTTATTTGTCAATGAATAGTCTATAATATGTGACACGTATGGTGTAAATACAAAAATCAATATACAATGTACACGGCAGTGGCGGCTGGTGGTTCCATATTTTGGTGGTTGCAGTTGTTGGTTGAGTGTGGGGGGGAGGTAAAAGAACACATTAAACAAAAGGGAGACCTACTACATACTTATGTGCATCATACATAGTGCTGTTGTATGGAGAAAAATAGAAAATTGCTCTTTTCCAATTGTTTGAGCAATTAATTTGTGGGAAATTCCAAGTAAGTTGTGTCGAGACAGTTCATCTAACAAGCATGATGCAAGCAACTGAGCATTCTGTTTAGGAGGAGCAATGAAGCCCCATAATCTTCAACCAGTTTACCTTTTATTATATAACGATACACTACGACCATTTGAAAAACGTTACCAATCAACATCAGTGGTCTCATCAACAATTACAGCCAAATAATCCGCTCAAGCTCAGAACTGAAAACAATTAAGTCCCGAAATACGCCAGGATCTGATAAAGATTCAGTCTCATCATGGCCCCGCAAAGCTAATTCAAAAGCTCCACAGAACCTGATACGATTTATTATTATATTTAAGACGTAATGTTTATAGCGTACACTTTTGTTGTGTAAAACAATATTGCGTCTATATTCACTGCCTAGCTGCTGTGCTATATTAACTGTACCAAAAAGAGGAAACTGAAAATCACTCTTTATATTGTAATGGTACATATCTTCACCTAACCATAATGAAGAAGGCATGACCAGATAAATTATTTAGTCATTAACACTAGAATAAAAAGGGATGAATTTGAATAGAAGAATGGGTGAATCAGAATAATAAAACGATCAGACAAATCAAGGTAGTCAGAACAGTAACTTATATTAATAAAGTAATAACAAACAACCAAACCAAAATGGTAAATACAGAAATAAGACGATTTAACCTGAATAGCCCAATAGATGGTAAGTGAGAGAGTAGAACTAGCCCCAAAGGACCAAGAATAACATGAATGATGACAACTGCAAATAGACTAGAAATAGCCACCGCACCAACATAAGTGTAAATAAGAAGAATAGTGACTAACAGACAATTAACATGGAAGTGTAATGATACAATCAGCCACAACACTAAGGAAGTGACGTATAATGTATGATAAAAGAAAGTGAACTAAGAAGGGATACAAAACTTGTATTAAACCAAAGAAATAGACTCACTAATGAAAATTGTATATAATATTAATAATTGTAAGGACAGACAAGTTAGAGATACTAATCATTAAGTACTTAAGATATAGAAGGGCACAATAACCCAAACTAGATAGAGTAAACTATGACAAATCACATTAGCATAATACTAACATATCAATGGTACAATAAAACACGATAGAATGAGAGTAGTAAATTGTAATGATGGTGAACATTTTCTAAATAGATGTAAGAAAGAGAATTTTTCAGTAAGCAATACAGTAATATTAACCCACCAGTAACACTAAAAGAAGATTGAGTGTAAGGTGTTAGTGAATACCCCAAAGTGAGAATGAAACCCCTTTAAAAAGTGATAAGAACACTGATAAAGCAGTGTCCAAGTTACAAGTAAATAAACTAAATTATAAATGATAAGTTATGTGTGTTAATTAATATTGTAGGCCTAAGGGACAATTCATAGTTTTAGGAAAGTTAAGAAGCATAGACTATTAGTGTTAAATCACCAGATAGAGAGTTTCTATAAAATTGAATTATAAAAACAATCAATAATCATTACATGATTTAGTAAAAGATAGTAAAATAGGACAAGATTACATAATTAATAACACAAGGTCAAATAAGTTTAGTGATAAGGATTTTCTATTACAATCTAAGAGATAATCAATGTTTATATGTTTGTTTTCCTTTAATGACACTATAGAATAATTATTACTCACTGAAGAGTATGAGTGGATAGTACGTCTCAAATAAGTATGTGTTAAATGAATAAGAATTATGTTTTAATGAATAAGGTTTATGTTCCAAATAATTATGTTTAAATGATAAGAATTATAGCTATGGTAATTATTAAAACCATTAGATGTTATGTTATATGTTATAAGAAATAAGATTTTAAAACTAACAGTAAACAGTAAACAAGAAACAAACCATACATTCAAATACAATGACACTGAAAATGAGTTATGACAGTAGACAAATTAATATAGGGAAACAATAAAATTACACACAACTACAAGAACCGACTTAAACATTGAACAAATGAACAGAATCTTGTATTCAAACAATCAGGACCCATTACAAGGAGAATAAAATGTAATATCAGTAATTAAAGAAAAATAATCAATTGCTGTTTAAGCCTATGCAAATTCCCAACTGTCAACAACAAAAAACTTCAATTTTATAGAATTAAACACGGACATTAGAAAGACTAAACCACATAAACTATGAAATACAAATAGACAATCATGTTAAGGCAGAAATATTATGATAACAATGTAAATTAAGAAAACAGTATAATTAAATAAAATTAACAAAACTGTCAAAATGTTGATACCTAAGTGAACACTACAATATTGGATCTCAAATTAATCCTTGAGCCAAAATATGAACAGTGGTGATAATATTTACTACTAAAAAGGGAGTACTGAAGATTAATTACATTTAGAAGATCTGTAACCAGTTTAAATAAAAAATTCAAATACCCTAACAATACTCTTTAGCCAATTTCAGCCAATCAAAAACTTTGAGTAACCATGACAACAACCGAATATTGACTAATTTCAGTTAGGAACAATTCTTTATGTAGTGACGCTAAACTGGACAGACGCCACGCCATTAAGGGCCCAAATTTTCATTAGAAAAACAGTATAAGTGCCCACAATTTTGAGAAGGAGTAGCAGTACAACAGATGAGAGGCCATTACAACTAATTTACACCAAGGACCAGCTCGGAATTAATCCAGACGACCGGAAAATACCTGTAGTTCGACTCGAAGAAGATGACAACCAATTTTGAGCCCAAGATCAGAAGTAGGAAGAATCTACATTGACCCATTACTTTACATGGACGACTGACAATACCCATCATATCGACTAACGTTGAGTATTGCTGAATTTCTTTGATTATTATAAAACAAATTCTCTTTCAAAAATTCTAACCATATAATAAAACTCTCACTATCCCTGAATATATTCTAAACGATTGATAGAATAAAGAAATAACTTTGTAAACATTGAATGAACACATGATAACCTATGTTACACAACGACACTGTCACACTTCAACACCACAATATTTAATTTATAGCAAACCTAGTGTAATTTTAATGATCACAAACTTTTAATGATATGTTCTAATTTTGTTATCTTGTTATGTAAACCTCTGTTTCGTACTTAAAAGAACCCAATTGGCAGATTTATTTTGTAAAATAATAACCAGAGTCGATTGTAAACATTGCACTGCCAACCTAGCGCTCCGCAGAGCGAGAGATTATATTGCCGAGGCTAAAATTTTATTATAACAGTTATTATTTTTATGAAGCGTTAACGATAATTAACAAGCAAAAGCCTAATAAAAAAGTGCGTACTGATAACAAACTGTCCAGTATTTATTTGTAGAAAATATTATGTATGTTTTGTTTACTAGCAGTGGGTCGACATAACCAACATTAATTCAAGTTGGCAACACGTGTTCCCCCACTCACACGAGAATCAGTTACAAGCCAGATGGCGAACTATTCGAATTCTCGATAACAAATCACCATACTGTACAAATAAAAACTTTTAACTGTTTTCAAGAAAAACAATTTGGCGCCTACCCGGAATTACTAAGAGTGCGAGAAGGGACAGGTAAGGCACACAGGCTACCAGACGCTTCCGAATGACAATTTACGTTCGACAAAACTAACAACTACACAACGTTTAAATAAGATTATAATACAAATGACACACCTACTCTTTGTTTATAACAAAGTGGCGCACCAACTAGTGAGGCTAGAATTACGATAGAATATCTAGCGGCAGGTACGACAGAAGGTCAACAAGATGAAAAGAGCATCATCATTAAGGAGGACGAAGGAGGCCGAAAAGGAAGTTCGAGCGGAAGAAAAAGAAGTGACTTCGGTAGAAGATGCCGAACAAATGTTACCTCCCACGGAACCAGTCAAACCCGTACAGCCGGAGAACCAACCGGAGAAACCCGCACGACCAGAGGACGTAAATTTCATGGAAATAATGAGGGCGATAACATCATTGAGTAAGAAAATTGACGACGGAAAAGAGGAAATTAATGAAAAATTGGACCAGAACAGTAAGACCATGGAAGAAAAAATGGACGAACTGAAGCAAGACAGCCAGAAAAATATGGAGGTATTGAACCAGAAGATGGCTGAGAACAACGAAAAGGTGAATAAGAAAATCGAGGAGGAGATGACGAGTATACGGCAAGAGATGTCCGAAATACATGGGAAATGGGAAATTACGAGCAATGAGCTGCAACAAACGAAGGAAGACTTCGGCGAACGAATGACCAACATGGAAGAAGACAGCCAGATCCGGATAGAATCTATAAAAACCGCAACCGACCAACATATAACACAGGTACGGACAGATTTTGGAGAGAAATGCCGGGAGATCGACACCGCCGTAAACGACGTTCGCGGACAAGGTCAACAAAACAAAAACAGAATTGAAGAAATCCAGCAACGAGAGATTGCCAAAATCAGGGAGGAGCTGGAAGTAATTAACAACAGACCGCCAGTAATGACACAGTACCAGCACATGGACAACCGGGAAGTAATTAACTTCAAACAATACCGGCGAAACCCGATGGAATTCTTGGAGAGAGTGGACGAACAACTGGCTAAGACTCGGGAGAATAGATGGACCATTATCCGAGGGTACCTGGACGAGTATTTTTGTGATATAAACGATAATTGGTGGACGGCCACGAGACACGATCTCACGAATTACGAAGAATTTAAAGACGTGTTCAAAAGGAAATACTGGTCGGAAGCAACACAAAACATCGTGCGAGACAGTATATGTTTCGGCAGGTATGACGCCACCAGAGGGACGACTTTCACGGCATATTTCCTGGGAAAGGTATGCCTAGCAAGGAACCTGGAGCCGAAAATCCCAGAAGAAAGTTTAGTGACGAAACTCGCCTTTCATTATGAAGAGGGTGTCTCCAGAGCGCGGCTGGGTAGCCAAATTAAAACCATCCAATCCATGGCAGCTCTACTACAAGATTACGAGAGGCAGCGTTATTACCGTAGGAGCCGACAGCGGGACGACAGGGGCGAAAACAAAAATTTTCAGAACGGCTACCAATATAACAACAATAACTACCGTCCTAATTATAACAACCATAACAATGCGAATAACCCGACTAACGAGTCGCATAATAGAACAAATAACAATCCGACCAGCCAACCAAATAACGGCTATAATAACAATAATAGGCCGAACAATCAGAATAATCAATACAATCGGCCAAATAATACACATCAACCCTATAGGCCGTAAAACACCAGTTACAACCGGCCAAATTTCAACAGCAATACAAATGACAGTAGAAATCGCAACAACACAGATCGTAACTATCGTCAAGTGCATTATGTGAGGGCCGAAAGTGACGGTAGAAATAGGTCGTTTTATCAGGGACGACGAAGTGCCGACCGGAATGCGTACGGACACCGATACAGTGATCGTAATTACGGCCGTGACCCCAGAACCAACACGGGCCGGAGTCGAAGCCAAGAGGTGTACAGGCGTGACCGGTATGAAGAGGATCACAACCAGCCTGAACCCCGACCGTCAACGAGCGGAAGTCCGACAACAAATCAGCAAGACGATCGTAACAAACAGTCCGAGATGACGTTAAACTAGGAGCGGCAGTGAAAAAACTACTTGTACCCTCACTGAACCAGTCTATTGGGTTAAATCGCATCGTTACTCAAACCAACGGCGAACGCACAATTACAATCGTGCGCAATAATTATCTGAAGAATATTATAGAGGAACTCCTCGAAGAAGGTAACAACCAATCTGATAGTAAACATAACGAAATTGCTTATATTTCAACGCAAGTCAACGGAGTACCAGTACAAATTATGATAGACACTGGATCCAATATCTCATTAATCGACAATATTGAGCTTCAGAAAATTCAAGAAGCAAGTAAGACAATTATACTTACGCTACCCATCAGCAACATTGTCCTTGTAGGAGCGACCGGACGACAAAACAGAACCGTCCGAAAACAAGTGCAACTCGAACTGACAAGCAATGGACAAACCGTGACAATGACGTTTTTAGTAGCCAGTGGATTGCCATTCCGGATGCTAATTGGTTGCGATATGCTGCGCCAGTACTCAGCCATAATTGACCTGAGCAAATACAAACTTATTTTGAAGAAGAATGATATACAATGGATAGCTGAACTGACCAATAGTGAAGAAATACAGCCACATGAAACAATGTACCATATCCAAAAGTACAGAAATACTGGAGAACATGTACTAAATAATGGGATTTATGACGAGACCGACAATGAAGAACTATGGCAAGAAAAACTCACGAGCGCTCAATTAACAGCTCAACAAGCTGAACAACTGATCGAAGTATATAAGCGTTACAAGCACGTATTTTCAAATACACCTGGAAAGGTCAGAGATTATCAGTGCGAGATTCAATTCCGAGAGCCTGTCAACTTGATAAAAAAATCTTACCCAATCGCATTCTCATTAAAGGAGGCGGTGAGAGCAGAAATCAATCGATTAATAGCTGAAGACATAATTGAACCAAGCTACTCACCCTACACCAGCCCTATCCTTGCAGTTCCAAAGAAACACGGGAAGGTGAGAATATGTCTAGACGCCCGTGAGATCAATAAGTACATAATAAATGACGTACATCCCCAGGAGAAATAGATGAGATCCTGAAAAAATTCTATGGAACCAAATTCATCAGTATATGGGACACTGTCTGCGGCTATTGGCAGGTTGAATTACACCCATCCAGCAGAAAGTACATGGCGTTTATATTTGAAGGACGGAACTTCCAATTCAAAAGATTACCCTTCGGATTGGTGAATTCGGTAGCAGTATTTGTAAAAATTATGGACCAGATACTTGGACCAGATGCGTTGCAGTTCACAACAGTCTATGTAGACGACTTGTTAATAACTTCAGATGTGTGGGACGAACATTGTCACCGAGTAGAATATGTGCTGAAAAAACTATCAAATAACCATATAACCCTCAAGCTGGAAAAATCAAAATTTTTATCTGATGAAGTGCAATTTTTAGGGTTCAACTTGTCTGGAAATGGGATAACACCATCACAAGAAAAGGTGGAGTGCATACAGAAGTTACCAACACCAAAAAATAAGAAACAACTCCAATCATTTCTCGGTCTATGCAATTATTACCGAAAGTTCCAAAAGAATTATTCTGAAATGACAGCTAAATTTTCACACCAACTGTCATCTAAGAACAAATGGACGTGGGGAGTCGAACAAGATATAACACTCCAACTGATTAAAAATAAATTCATTGAATCAGTAATGTTACGTCATCCTAATTTCACTAAACCATTCTATTTAGATTGCGACGCCAGTGACGTTAGCCTTGGATCCGTTTTGTACCAAGAGGATGAAGAGGGAAATCATTGTGTGATAAGTTTCGCAAGTAGAGTGCTAAACAGCAGTGAAAGAAATTATAACGTTACTGAGAAGGAATTGCTGAGCGTTGTGTTCTCATGTAGAAAATTTAGAACCTACATATTGGGATACCCGATTACAGTGAGGACTGACCACAAGTCCATATCATTCCTTAGAAATTGTAAGTTAAGTCATGGAAGATTGACTAGATGGAGTTTGGTATTGCAGGAGTATGATCTAAATTGGGAATACATCCCAGGCATGAAAAACATTGTAGCAGATACCCTATCCAGAGTAAGTTTAAAGAACAGACGTACGAAGGAGAAAAGGAAACTGTTATCAAAATATACCACATAATTAAAAACAAAACTGATTTGGCCAACATTATGAAAGAAATGGAATGACAACAAGCACAAGATCCCAAACTAAGCAAAATTCTATCACGCTTAACAGACAAAGATGACCACATATCCCAATATTATTGCAAATACCAAGGGATACTTTTCATAAAACCACAAAATAAATTCATAACGTGGAAAATAGCAATACCTCAAGCCACAGAGAAGGACTTAATTCTCGATTACCATGAGAGATATGGGCACATGGGCGCATTAAAAGTGGTAAAAGCCTTACAAGAGCATGTATACATGAAGGATGCTAACAGAAAGGTAAGGAAATATATAAAGCAATGTCACATATGCCAACTAGTGAAGGTCAACAATAACAGAAAGGAGGGAACCATGATACCTATAACTACATCTTGTAAGTTGGAGAAAGTCTTCGTTGACATATGCGGACCATTTCCGCGTAGTGGAGGAAGGCACCAATACAAATACCTCATCATTATATTTGACCACTACACAAGATTCACAAAGCTTTTCCCCATCAATCGTGCCACTACCCAAAAAATTTTAAAAATAATCCTAGAGCCATACATTAGAGAAGTGGGAGTGCCCAAATGCATCATTACTGATCATGGAATGCAATTCAAGGGACAAATATGGAAGAACACTTTACTAAATCATGGAATAAAAACGTACAAAACATCAGTGTACCATCCCAGCAGCAACCCTGCAGAGCGAGTTTTGAGAGAAGTGGGGAGAATTCTCCGTACATATTGTTATGAGCAACACAATGAATGGTCTAAATACATACCAGCAGCTGAAAATTTTATAAACTTATCGCACCACCAATTTATTGAAACAACACCATATACTGCAATGTTCCAAAGACCACCACCAAGAGAAATTACTTCCCTAATCCAATTTCCGAATGATGAAGGATATCAATTCGATGAAGTTCAATTTCACAATAAAATATTAGAAAAGACTGACAAAATCAGAGAAAAATATAAGCAAATGCAACCGAAGCCCATACAATATCAGATTGGAGAGCAAATATTACTTAAAAACAGAGGATTACCAAGCACCATGGAAGGGATAGCCAAGAAGCTATTGTTACTGTACACAGGACACTACATAGTAAGCAAAGACAACCAAAATAATACATATGAGATCGTAGACCCAAAAACACAAAGAATAAAGGGGACAGTTAACCAAACCTCTATAAAAAAATATTATTAAAAACGAGAAAAGACCATCCTGAAACCAATTAATAAATAACTAGTGTTAAACAGTAAGAAAAAATAAACAAAACAAATAATAATAAAAAGATCATGTATACCATACCCACTAATAATATAGAATCACGTAGAGCTAGAGAGTGTGAATAAAAGAAAAATATAATTTGAAATAATGTATTGTATAAACTAAATAATAATAATGTGAAGAATCCTACAAATGATATTTATTTAATAGTCGCACTAAGACTACTTGTATAATTTTATAATGATTGACTGTAGATAAGTCCAGCAATCAAATGTGTATTTTACAGCGGAGCAATTGAGTCAAAAGTACCCCTCCGATCCGATTCAATATAATGATAGGGAATTAGATATCAAAGGGATAAGAACATTAGAATAAAATACGATACAGAGATCAAGAAGTATATTGACACTCAAAAATAAAAAAAGAACCTATTGCTCTAAAATAATCAGTGATTGAGAAAATAAAATGAAATAATGATTGATAATTCCAATCAAAAAACTGAACGATATTTGTTGAAATAATCAATTTTAGTGGCAGGGCAATATGTAATGGTACATATCTTCACCTAACCATAATGAAGAAGGCATGACCAGATAAATTATTTAGTCATTAACACTAGAATAAAAAGGGATGAATTTGAATAGAAGAATGGGTGAATCAGAATAATAAAACGATCAGACAAATCAAGGTAGTCAGAACAGTAACTTATATTAATAAAGTAATAACAAACAACCAAACCAAAATGGTAAATACAGAAATAAGACGATTTAACCTTAATAACCCAATAGATGGTAAGTGAGAGAGTAGAACTAGCCCCAAAGGACCAAGAATAACATGAATGATGACAACTGCAAATAGACTAGAAATAGCCACCGCACCAACATAAGTGTAAATAAGAAGAATAGTGACTAACAGACAATTAACATGGAAGTGTAATGATACAATCAGCCACAACACTAAGGAAGTGACGTATAATGTATGATAAAAGAAAGTGAACTAAGAAGGGATACAAAACTTGTATTAAACCAAAGAAATAGACTCACTAATGAAAATTGTATATAATATTAATAATTGTAAGGACAGACAAGTTAGAGATACTAATCATTAAGTACTTAAGATATAGAAGGGCACAATAACCCAAACTAGATAGAGTAAACTATGACAAATCACATTAGCATAATACTAACATATCAGTGGTACAATAAAACACGATAGAATGAGAGTAGTAAATTGTAATGATGGTGAACATTTTCTAAATAGATGTAAGAAAGAGAATTTTTCAGTAAGTAATACAGTAATATTAACCCACCAGTAACACTAAAAGAAGATTGAGTGTAAGGTGTTAGTGAATACCCCAAAGTGAGAATGAAACCCCTTTAAAAAGTGATAAAAACACTGATAAAGCAGTGTCCAAGTTTATAAGTAAATAAACTAAATTATAAATGATAAGTTATGTGTGTTAATTAATATTGTAGGCCTAAGGGACAATTCATAGTTTTAGGAAAGTTAAGAAGCATAGACTATTAGTGTTAAATCACCAGATAGAGAGTTTCTATAAAATTGAATTATAAAAACAATCAATAATCATTATATGATTTAGTAAAAGATAGTAAAATAGGACAAGGTTACATAATTAATGACACAAGGTCAAATAAGTTTAGTGATAAGGATTTTCTATTACAATCTAAGAGATAATCAATGTTTATATGTTTGTTTTCCTTTAATGACACTATAGAATAATTATTACTCACTGAAGAGTATGAGTGGATAGTACGTCTCAAATAAGTATGTGTTAAATGAATAAGAATTATGTTTTAATGAATAAGGTTTATGTTCCAAATAATTATGTTTAAATGATAAGAATTATAGCTATGGTAATTATTAAAACCATTAGATGTTATGTTATATGTTATAAGAAATAAGATTTTAAAACTAACAGTAACCAGTAAACAAGAAACAAACCATACATTCAAATACAATGACACTGAAAATGAGTTATGACAGTAGACAAATTAATATAGGGAAACAATAAAATTACACACAACTACAAGAACCGACTTAAACATTGAACAAATGAACAGAATCTTGTATTCAAACAATCAGGACCCATTACAAGGAGAATAAAATGTAATATCAGTAATTAAAGAAAAATAATCAATTGCTGTTTAAGCCTATGCAAATTCCCAACTGTCAACAACAAAAAACTTCAATTTTATAGAATTAAACACGGACATTAGGAAGACTATACCACATAAACTATGAAATACAAATAGACAATCATGTTAAGGCAGAAATATTATGATAACAATGTAAATTAAGAAAACAGTATAATTAAATAAAATTAACAAAACTGTCAAAATGTTGATACCTAAGTGAACACTATAATATTGGATCTCAAATTAATCCTTGAGCCAAAATATGAACAGTGGTGATAATATTTACTACTAAAAAGGGAGTACTGAAGATTAATTACATTTAGAAGATCTGTAACCAGTTTAAATAAAAAATTCAAATACCCTAACAATACTCTTTAGCCAATTTCAGCCAATCAAAAACTTTGAGTAACCATGACAACAACCGAATATTGACTAATTTCAGTTAGGAACAATACTTTATGTAGTGACGCTAAACTGGAGAGACGCCACGCCGTGAAGGGCCCAAATTTTCATTAGAAAAACAGTATAAGTGCCCACAATTTTGAGAAGGAGTAGCAGTACAACAGATGAGAGGCCATTGCAACTAATTTACACCAAGGACCAGCTCGGAATTAATCCAGACGACCGGAAAATACCTGTAGTTCGACTCGAAGAAGATGACAACCAATTTTGAGCCCAAGATCAGAAGTAGGAAGAATCTACATTGACCCATTACTTTACATGGACGACTGACAATACCCATCATATCGACTAACATTGAGTATTGCTGAATTTCTTTGATTATTATAAAACAAATTCTCTTTCAAAAATTCTAACCATATAATAAAACTCTCACTATCCCTGAATATATTCTCAACGATTGATAGAATAAAGAAATAACTTTGTAAACATTGAATGAACACATGATAACCTATGTTACACAACGACACTGTCACACTTCAACACCACAATATTTAATTTATAGCAAACCTAGTGTAATTTTAATGATCACAAACTTTTAATGATATGTTCTAATTTTGTTATCTTGTTATGTAAACCTCTGTTTCGTACTTAAAAGAACCCAATTGGCAGATTTATTTTGTAAAATAATAACCAGAGTCGATTGTAAACATTGCACTGCCAACCTAGCGCTCCGCAGAGCGAGAGATTATATTGCCGAGGCTAAAATTTTATTATAACAGTTATTATTTTTATGAAGCGTTAACGATAATTAACAAGCAAAAGCCTAATAAAAAAGTGCGTACTGATAAACTGTCCAGTATTTATTTGTAGAAAATATTATGTATGTTTTGTTTACTAGCAGTGGGTCGACATAACCAACATTAATTCAAGTTGGCAACACGTGTTCCCCCACTCACACGAGAATCAGTTACAAGCCAGATGGTGAACTATTTGAATTTTCGATAACAAATCACCATACTATACAAATAAAAACTTTTAATTGTTTTCAAGAAAAACAATTTGGCGCCTACCCGGAAGTACTAAGAGTGCGAGAAGGGACAGGTAAGGCACACAGGCTACGAGATGCTTCCGAATGACAATTTACGTTCGACAAAACTAACAACTACACAACATTTAAATAAGATTATAATACAAACGACACACCTACTCCTTGTTTATAACAATATGTACAATTGACGCCTGATGATTTTTTATGTTTTCGGCTAGATGATTAATATCTTTCTTTTCGAATTTTGTCCAGCGGTCCTCTCCTCCAAACAATAAACATGCACACAAGTAGTCAGTATTTTCATTATATTCTAGTTTAAATGATCGATTAAATTGCTGACCACTTGATTTTACAATTTGATTTATTGTTAAGGGAGGCATTTGGCATCCTAGTCTATTGGTTCTTAACACTATTCATTTTACACTAATAAAAAACATGTTGTTTAAAAGGAAGCAGAATCACTAATCCAAAAAGCACAAATACAAAAGCACACAGCAGCACTAAACAAAGAAAAAATAATTCTTAACACACAATTTAATTAATATAAAGTCGATTGACACTTTATTATCACAATCGCAGTTATACAAAATTATTACTATAATTTTATAAATTCAAACATTGGGTAATGTTAACTGGTATCTCTGATATGCATGTGCTGTACTGCACAGCAGCACTGCAGTGGCGGTTTGCAGTGCTCCCATGCACCAGCTGAACCTATTTCCAACTGCCGTGTATTTCATCCCTACCACTGTTTTTGTCACTGTGCTGTGTTCAAGTCGTATCACAACGATCGCGTTTACTGGTTTGCAGAGCTCAAACAACCAGCCAAGTGCACACCAACTACTGGCAGTGCGCTTAACTTACTTGTCTGTGATGTGCTGCGTTAAACATTATATTTCGACATTTTCGCAGTTGCAGCAAAATAAGTTCGCTTAAAAAATAACTGTGAAAAATAAGATTGTTTTAACATACAACATTTTGTTGTATCACTTAGTCGATATATATATATATATATATATATATATATATACACACACACTGTTATGTTAGACCTACAAATACTGGTGGTTGTGCAACCTTACAACCTTAACACCAGCTGCCCGTGGTACACGGTCATGAAACTATACCTTACACAGATGCCGCTGTCCAGAAGACCACACAGGTTACACCCGGCACTCCCAGGATGAGCGCTTCTGGTTCTCTTTAGTACCTCTCCTTCATAACCTTTAGGACCGAGTGCCCGTATAAATGACAACTGACTTACTTCAAGAAACATCACCTGTGAACATAAAATATAAACTAAACATTAAATTCAAACTAAAATATATTTACTGAAACTGACATTTTCAATGGGACTAACATGAATGTGGCATAATTTCACAAATAATTAAAAATATGGCCTGCAAAATAATCTATACATTACTTTTGCTTGACAATATTCTATGGATGTTTCATATATAGGCTTACATAAGATTATATAGCATTTCATGAAGGTTTGTTTTTTACCAGTTTGCACTTTTATTACTATATGTGAAATAATATTACTTTGGGATTATTTATTTTATCTGTGTATTTAAATGTACAGCATAATTTCTATAGTCTGACATCTGCCAGCCTAGTAATCTGACACTCAGCAGGTCATTCATTATCAGAGTAGCGCAACAGCGCATTTCATGTTATAATTTGTCAATGCGTGCTACAAAGAAAGACTGACGTATACTGTTAATTGCTAGTTGTTTGTTGCATACGGGGTGGGTAAGCCCCTCCACACACGGCGCAACTGTTTTGTGACTTTAGTTGTTAAAAGGTTGTACGACCAACTGTTTTGCGATCCGTCACCATAGTGGAATGGGGCACTGTACACGATGTCGCAAAGAGACTGGTTTGAAATCACATTTAAGTCGCACACAACCCAGTTTGCTGGTCGAAAAGCAACTTGTGTCACGCAACTGTGCAATCTTTTCCATTCTGCATTTTTTACTGTAAATTCATTTTATAATATTTTTGAAGTTCTGATAGCTTCATATTATAGTTTTTGTAATTTTTATTAACTTTATACTTTCATCTACAAAATGAACGATCAGGCGCTGGCCGAATACAAAATTCGTCAGAGAGGTGGAAAAGCACCCAGTGTTATGCTTTATTATTTAGTATTATGCTTTGTGAAGGCAGGGACAGTGCCTGATAAGACGCTTTTGACATTCTGTACAGCCTGCGCTTAATATTTCTAACATCCTGCCACCTCTTCGCCACCTTTGATATTGTTTATAAACAACATCTTCTAATTGCTACTGCTACACATAATAATAATAATAATAATAATAACAACAACAATTATTGTTATTATTTTTAATGTTATTATTATAATTTGAAGAAGAATGTCAACAAAACCTCTCACTATGTTCTGTTCACGTCATCTTCACTAGACAGGTCGCCTGATACTGATTGCATTTTGGTCAAAATTCAGTTGCTCCTCTGTGGACAACAGCAACCCGTTACCAACTAAAGTTTCAAAACGAACGTGTCTCAAACCAGTTGCTTAACTCGTGTTGCAGAGTAGTCACGCTGTGTGGGGAGGGCCTAACACAGTCAAATTGTGATTAATGTGATAAACTAACTTGTGAATCAAGCGCATATTTTTTTTCACTCTAAGTACAGTACTCATACAGTGCTAATTTCGTGTTTGTTTAAATCAGTTTTGAAATGTCTCAACCTGAAAAACATAAACCTAAAAACATTCATTTTCGTGGACCTAATAAAATATTAGGTCCATGAAAAACTTCGTACGGTTGGAATTTAAGAAGTAATGATGAAATATATCAAAGTATAGAAAATATAACAGAAACAATGAGGAAAAGAAGACTATTATTTTTTTCACATTTATATAGAATGGACGAGGTTGTGTGCCGGGACTTGAAATTTTCCCAGCATGTTTGAAAAATCGTGCCGAGGCGAGGTAGGCTGTGGCTGTTGGCGGCAATGCCGCTTTGATAAGTGACCCGCGACCGTCCTGTATGGAGTGAGCGGTGACGCAATAAAGTATGCCGGTTGACCAGCTGATCGACAATTTGTAGCAGGTATTTCCGAAGCCTTGTGGTTTTGCAGAAACCATGAATCGGTCTCATTCCAATTTCAACTCTCCGACGAGTATTACGTGGTCTGGCGGCTGGCCAAAATTCTCTTTGCTCTATTATGCGTGCTTAATTTGAAAGTGTTTCAGGTAAGAATAATCACATTATTCCATGTTATGTTAATGGGGGTTAGGTGTGTAATATCTCTGTGTGTGAAGAGATACTATCCAAACGTGTAAAGTTATTTTAGTTGTAACACTTCCAGCTGTAAATTAAATTGCACATTATTTCCGGCACGTGTCACCTGGCACTTAACTGTCTTGAGAAAATTAAATGTAAATGTAAGAAAACTAAATTCAACAGTAAATGTGCAAGGAAAATGTAAAGGTAATTCAATGTAAATGTATACAATTTTGTGAATGCTAATGGATAGGTACATGTGAATTTTCAAGCTAATAACAGCATTGCTAATAATAGAGGGGTAGTGTCAACAGAATTATGACAGTGTATGTGTGTGGTGCCTGTGTTTCGAGGCGAGAGAGAGTGGTGTAGTTGTATTTTTCTGACGGCCCACTACAAATAAAAACTGTTACAGGGTCCCCGACCAGTCGGGAGAAAGGAAGGTCTGAGATGGTGACATGAACATCCGACATCATCGGCAGAGATGCCTACTAGAAAGCTCCCCCCCAACGCCGTCAGCCACATATACTCCTGCTCCAGAAAGCCAAAAGGACCGCTATCTAGAAGGATGACCACGCACTTCGCAACTACCAGCACCACTCCTAACCAGCAGCATCACAGGTTCTTACTGGAATCCGCATGCTTCAGAATACAGGTGGGAAGGTTCCATATATTAAAACGCAACCACACCTACACTTCACCAGTTTCAAAAGCAGAAAGGACATGCATATAAACTAATAAAGTTTTTAATTTATAATGATTAGAATTTTGTAAGAACCTGTCTAATGACATATACTTGTGATTTCTTATTGACTGTGTTAAAGCATCCACTCAGGTGGTTTGATTAAAGTTCATTCTTAATAGTATTACTAATTAAGGGTATTAATGCTCATTAAAAATATATAGTAGTTAAAAGTAAAAGATAGTGAATGCTATGATAATGATGTGATGAAACAAAGGAATTTTTTACTGCTTAGAACAAGTCTTGTGAAAATGTGTATGTGTTGGAATTCACATGATTAACTGCGTTAAAAGCATTCACTTGTTGTACTCTTTTGATTAATTTGATTGTTGATAGCATTGATAATTGTTTCTAGGAAAAAGGGCATACATATAACAGTATTTTCATACTGATGATGATTAAAACTTTGCTATAACATGCCCTATGAATGTATATTGTCATTTTATTATTATTGGTACAAAAGCATAGAATGGTTAAACTGATTGTCAGTTGTAGTTAATACAGATTGAAAATATTTATAGTTGTTGATAAAATGAGAACTAGGAACTGCTATCAGAATACAAAAAAAATTCGATCAATTGAATAATATGTAAAATATGTCATGTTAGTATAAGAAAACACTAATAAAAAAAACTTTTTACTGTTAAATGAGTCTTTTATTGCAAGTCCTGTCAGCCTGGGCACCAGCACAATTTCGCTTCATCTAGGCCAAGTGTCTAGTTTTAAATTTTTACGTAACGGCCTAACAAATCTTCAAATATCTGTGGGGGAAGAAGTCAACATCAAGTTGGATTAAAGAAGTCCAAAAGGATTTAGAAAAAAATAATAACATGCAGAAGAAGCAATTGAAGGAGAAGTTTTTCGGGCAAAAGTGTTAAAAATGGAGGGAGTCCAGGGTACGAGAGAGAAAAACGCAGGTTCAAAGTGGACTGAAGACAGGAAGAAGAGACACAGTGAGAATATGAAAGAATATTGGAAAAAAGGAAAGAACAAAGAGTAAAGAATTGAAATTGGCATGTGGTCCTTAGATGGCCGATATGAAAAAAAAAGAAAATAAATTAAAGGAATGCAAAATATCACCAATCATGTTGGGAAGAAGGGACAAACATATTGAAATAAACTGTTTGGCATTCGCAGATGACTTTGCTATACTTTCTGAACATCTGACATCTGCAGTAAGACAAGTTAATTTTTTAGAGGACATAGCCAGTAGAACAGGCTTAAGAATTTCTGCAGAAAAACAAATTTCTCATGAACATTAAAAATGCGCCAAAATTCCTGGTAACAGATATTGGTCGAATAGAGAGGGTTCGAAAATTTAAGTATCTAGGAGAAATAATTCAAGAGTATGGCTTCGAAAAATCTGCTATAGAAGAAAGGAGTCATAAGATGGAAAGGGCATATAGTATAACTAAAGATATTGCGACAATACAAGCATATGCTGTAATGTGCATTTATTAGATAAAATAAATATTTAAATTAAATTTAGAAATATGTAATAAATACGCAGGTGTGAGATTGAAAGCTGAGTTTGTACGCAGAAATCAACAGGCACGATCACGCGATTGTGTACAGTAGTAAATAATGTGTGTGCGTGAGGCCGGTTCAAGCCTGAAAGTTTGCAATCTTACCCCAAATAGATGTTAAATTATAGTTTTTATTTAATTATAAGAAAACCATAAATGATACGAAAATTGCAAAGACTTCTAAATATGTATAAAAATAATGCACATGTGCAGTGCGAAAACGGCGTGAATAAGATGTTCAGTGCGAATTCAGTGCGATTTTAAGAGCATAGTAATTACACGAATTATGCAATAACGATGGTAATTACACTGAACATGTGTAATTAAATCAGACACCGTCAGAGCACCTTGTAATCCACATTAGACATTGCAACTAGCAGAAATGTGTGAAAATATGAAATTGGATGATAGTGGGGGAACTGACGCCACCAAGCAATTCCTGACATGTAACTCTTGGTTTGGTTACTAATACGATTATAGAACATACTCTACAATGTCTACACCCACAAACGTTCGTCACTCAAGACAAGCATCAAGGTTACATCAGGCAGAGGAACACTATGCAGAACAATAGAGGTGTCTACTAGCACAACAGCAGCAAGTGCAGAGCAACATATCACGCTACACTACAGCAACCAGAGAGGACCATAAGGAACGAGTAACTGGAGGATGACGAGTGGAACCGAGGAATGGACAGAGAACTCTATCAGAAGAGGAGCTACGGATCAATGGAGGACATGGGTATGAGCTACGGAATCAAGGTGACAAATAATCAATTTATAAATTTTATGTGAAAGACTAAAGACAGTTAAAAGACACTTTAAAATTTAGAAAAATAAATAAGAGATGTAAAATGTACACATAGAGATTCAGAGAATCAAATTTAAATTTAATAAATATTTGTTTTGATGATTAACAATTACTTGAGCCAAGATATGGAGAGTCAGAGAATCAAATTTAAATTTAATAAATATTTTCTTTGATGATTAACAATTAATTGAGTCAATTTAAATTGTATCAATAATTAATATATATGCAATGCATAAAGTAATGTAGTAAAAGTTATATAATGAAAATAAAACAAAGCTGCAGTAAAGCACACAAATCAGACTGAGCAGTCGAAATTTTAAGATAACAAATAGAGACGTAGAATATAATTTTGTTACTGTAGATTATAAGATTTATTTATGATAAATGTAATGCAACAATTGAACGTTAAGCAAACAATAATGAAGGTTTTTTACAGCGAAGCAAATGAGATTTTTAAAAAACGCTTTTGTTTTTTTTTTAATAAATTGATGAAAACTTGTTAAAATTCAATAAATGACTACTCTTATTATGATTACACCCAAATCCCAGTAATTGGTACATATTAACAGTAATGTTAGATACATGTTGGCACAGCACAAATTAATTTACATTTGTTATACACTTTGGTGCCCAAGAACGTGGGGCCACATAAATTACATTATATCAAATTTATGTTATGTATTGTTATACATTTTGGCGCTCCAAGGTGTGGGGCTATACAAATTAAATTACATGTAAATTTGTACACAATTTACAAATTTGTTGTGTTAAAATATTTATAATAAAAAGTGCATATCTAAAAATGCGAAATTAAGGCATTACAGTACAGTAGTGAAGCGAAAATGCCTATATGCAAGTGAATGTCTAGCATTGAATTATAATTTAGACAAACTAGAAATATTGGAAAGACGAATTATTAGGAAAATATTAGGCCCACGAAAAACTTCGTAAGGTTGGAAATTAAGAAGTAATGATCAATATATCAAAGTATAGAAAATATAACAGAAACAATGAGAAAAAGACCATTTTTTTTGGACATTTATATAGAATGGACAACAATAGGTTAACAAAGCAGATCTTCAAATATCTGTGGGGGAAGAAGTCAACATCAAGTTGGATTAAAGAAGTCCAAAAGGATTTAGAAAAAAATAATATACACACAGAAGAAGCAATTGAAAGGGAAGTTTTTTTGGGCAAAAGTGTTAAAAATGGAAGGAGTCCAGGGTAGGAGGGAGAAAAACGCAGGTTCAAAGTGGACTGAAGACAGGAAGAAGAGAGACAGTGAAAAGGTGAAAGAATATTGGAGAAAAAGAAAAGAACAAAGAATAAAGAACTGAAATTGGCATGTGGTCTTTCGATGGCCGATAAAAAAAAGAACTTATTAAAAAAAGTAAAATTCTTCTATAAGGAAAGCATGTAAAAACATGATTATTGCAGTACTACTGGCTGACTTGATAAATTTAAAAAACATTTTGCTAAGCATGATAGGTGAGAAACTTTTCTGTGACTTTTTGAACCTTATAAAGAAGAATTTACGAAGACACAGAAGACCTTAATCCCCAGTCAAATGCTGATGAGAGTGGGTTGTTCTGGAGACTTGCGAAAAAATTTCTATTGAGCAGAAGCCAGTGCTCCTGGTTTCACGTCTTTCTTCATGTATAAAAGCTTGAGTTATTAGTTATAGGGAAGTACAAAAGCCAAGGGCATTTAAAAATGTCAAAAATCGTCTAATTAAATATACAAAGTCGGGCTCAGATATCAAAAGAATAATTTACTGACTATTTTCATGAGCAATCTGTTCTAATAGTTCAGAAATTTCTTCAACAGCAAAAGTTGCCACAGAAAGCTTTAAAGCTTTGTTCTTCTTCTGATAGTTCCCATCCGTTTCGGATGTTGGATATCATACAGAATATTTTAACTTTCTGTACTGGTGCACGGAATAAGCACCAGTACAGAACTGCCAACAGTTTTAGTTAACTGCCTGGGTCATTCAGATGAAGATGAATGAAAGTCTAAGCGGTGACGGCTGGTGGTTATGATTGCAGCATTGCAGCACTATCAATATAGAATAACTAAACTGTAAAATAATATACAAAAACATTAAGCAGTTAAAAGTGTCATAAATTTCAATGGAAAACGTATTAGTTTCTATGTGGCAAAGTTCACATACAATTCAAATGTGGCGCTCAGGCATGGTCGTCAGGCTGGTGGTTGTAGGCCGATTGCAACTTCAAGAGTATTTGTGGCAGAGCTTACTACACAAACATGTGGGAGGATGTACATTACTGTTCATAATTCCCAGTGCTCCATATATGAGCTTGGTGGTTGCAAAGCTTTTGCAACACTCTAGTAGTAGTGCTGTAGCGCATCCTTAGTTGTGTCACAAAATCAGCTGTGTCTGGTTTAGTGTTTACATTAGTTGAAGATAAACGTTACCTGTTGTTTGAGGTTATAAAATAGGAATAATTCTGTATAACTTTGATAGTAAAGCAAAAGTCAACTGTATAGTAATTAACTGTGTGTTAGTATTATTTTGTTCTTTGTTTAGTGCTGCCGTGTACTTTTTGGAGTTAGTGATACTGTGTGCTTTCAAACCACATACATTTTTTAAGTTTTAATATTTGGATTTTCATGTTCATGGGAGCTTACTAGTATAATTAATATAATTAATTAATATTTCTCTGTCCAACACATAACAAATAAAACAGTCGCAAAGAACTATCGGGCCAACACACAACTTCACTACAACATGAAATAAGTTGTTAATTAAACAGTTTACTCAAAGAGTGACAAAAATAGTACGAGAACTATAATTCATATATATCGTATATCGTATCGTATAAATCACTGAGAACTGTCCACAACATGTATGTGTTACTCTTACAAACAAGTACAGCTCATTATCACTATGGCACTGCTAAAATTACAACAAATTGAATCAAATGGCATTACCTTAATAACTCACAGTATGCTATTCATGAAAGCCATATTGCGCGCGCGCGCGCACACACACACACACAAGACAAAATGCCAATGCACTGTAACAGTTTACACATATCCAAAATATTCTTATGTTTGTGGAGGTAGTTTACATTCTTATCGTTTATTAAGAATGTTTACAATAAATTTATAAAATCAGATCATCATGTTACCCACCATTATCATCAATTACATATCAAACATCAGGTCTAAGGACATTAGCAATTTAGGGATCTGCAATTCAGATTAAACATTCTCAACCAAATTACTCTTGAATCAATTTTTCCAGAAGGCAGAACAGAGAAAATGTGTGTGTGTGTGTGTGTGTGTGTGTGTGTGTGTGTGTGTGTGTGTGTGTGTGTGTGTGTGTGTGTGTGTGTGTGTGTGTGTGTGAGGGCACAATAATAATAATGTTTTATATTATTTGCAAAACAGTATAATATACAGGATGTCCTCACTATACACATTTGGATTTTATGCACCACATAAGAAGTAAAGTTCCGATAAACGTAGGTCCAGAAACGTCTCACTATCTGTCTGGCCACCATTTTGTGTTTTTCTGAAAAAACTTTAGTACTTAAGAAGAGATTAAAATGTCTTAATGAAATCTGGTATACATGTTTATATTTATATATTTTAATAAATTCAAAAAAGTCATGGTTATTTTATGACCTCAAATTTCAAAATGGCAGCTATTTTAATTTTTTGATCACTAACTCTAAGTTGTAATTTTATCAAATTATGGTTTATTACATGAAATCCTGAGCATTTTATTATGAACACAATGACATCTTATTTTGTCAAATCCAATTATCAAATAATAAAGTTATGCCAGAAAACAGCTTACCCATTAATTCTTTAAAAAACAGCTTAAAAAATTTCTGGCTACTTGTCGCTAGTTGATTTTGTTTTTTGTGTTGGACTTTGATTCCTCCAGTATAAGAGAAATTTACTTGAAGTTATTTTTTTTAAATAATCAGTAACAGTAATTTATAACAAAATAAATGATCAATTTCCAATGAAATGATTAACTTTTAACAAATTTAAGTAGAACTATTTACAACATACATTTTTATCTATGAATTCCACATAATTTGTTTTCGTGATTCAAATTATGATGTGTAAATAGTTGTAGTTAAATTTGTTAAAAGTTGTTAATTTAAATGAAAACAACAGATCCTTTATTTTGTTATACATTACTATTACTGAGTGAATTTGAAAAAAAAAACTTTTAAACTAATTTTTCTTATACTAAAGCAATCGAAGTCTGGTACAAAAAAAAATCTGTACCCTATCCAATGGGCTGAGACACTCAGAGACAAATACAAGGTCAATACGGGAAACCCTGCACCCCTGCAAGTATACAACACTGTTTTTGATGTTTAATGAAGAAATTTGTGTTAGTGGTTGAAATCACAATCAGAATGATTACTGTTGCACACCACTATATAAAAATTATCCCGATCCCGAAAAATCGGGATAATTTTTATATAGTGGTGTGCAACAGTGATCATTCTGATTGTTTTTGATGCAACGCCAGTGAAAAGACTAACTCTGATTGACCAATCAGCACCAAAATACCTTACAGATCCACATGAACTCAAAAAATTCGCTATAGAAACAACCCACACCCTCTATCCTGAAAAGGAATGGTTACATATTTTTACTGACGGATCAATGTTACCCAAACGTGGAACTGGTGCCGGAGCATATTCTCAAATTTTCCAAATAAGCTGTGCTGTGGGACTGCACTCCAGCAACTACGGCGGCGAAGACAAAGCTCTCCAAATGGCCGCAGAAAAACTTGCTAAATACCAAAGTATCCAACTAAAGCGAGTCGTCTTCTTTATCGATTCTCAATCCGCCATTGTCGCACTAGCTGGAAACAGTCCTACGGACTGCATCTTGACGCTCCGTACACGTGAAGTTCTCGCTACCCTCATACATGGCAACTGGGTTGTCCACCTACAATGGATCCCCAGCCATGTTGGAGTTAACGGAAATGAAGAAGCGTACAAGCTTGCAAAAAATGGAGCCCTAATGCAGCAACCTGACACCCCCACTAGCCTATCATCAGCGAAATATCAGATTGACATGGCCGTAAAGAACTACTTGAAACAAATACGTACAGAAGCCGGCAGAGGCAAAAAGTGGGAGTCACTTCTTACAACACAAATTTCTCAAATCCTCAAGAGATCGACTGCGGTCGTGGAGTTCAGACTATGCACTGGGCACGACTACCTCCAAGCCCATTTACACAGATTCGGCCTGCTGAATTCCAACATCTGCCCGCTGTGCAATGGAGGAATGATGGATGGACAGCACCTACCTGTCTGTCCTGAACTGGCGAACCTGCAACCACGAACTTTATCCTGTCTGTACTGGGAGGCTCGCTGCCGCCGAATGGCTGAACTGCCGAGAACGGGGATTGGAAAAAAAAAATCAGGTGTCAGAATTTATGGGTAGGCTGTGTGGTACACCATAACTTGATAAAATTAAAATGTGCAAAGCTATTAGTGGCCAACAAATTAAAATAGCTGTCATTTTTACTTCCATGTTCCATAAGAAAATGGAAGTATGGTGATGGCAAAAAAATCTTGTTCAAGATTAGGGCTGATTCTGATTGTACTACCCTCAAAACATGAAGAAAAGTCATTTTTCGAAGTGTCTGTGTTTAACTTTTTTCTATGGTGAATAATAACTGCCGCAAGATCAAACAGAATCAAATAATGTTTTACATACTGTAACAGGGCAAAAAGGGGTATTATGTTTTGTTGTAATTTTATTCTGTTTACTTCAATTTATACGGGCCCAAAACAGCGAGTCACCTACATAAAACGATTCATTGCGTTGGAAGACGGCGTGGTCAACAACGGTTTAATTCACAGAATTCCAGTGCGCACATGCCTGTGCTTTCCGTTGGGGAAAAGAGTAAAAACTTTGTGGCTAACAACCAGCCACAAAGGAATGCGTCCGGTCATACAACAACGCCACAATTCTAAGAACTGCAGTACTGTGTAACGCGCACAAACGCACAAACACCTGCGGAGCGCATAAACTACGCTTGGAGAAGTCGAGCAAAATGGCTTTTTGCGAATTTTGTTCAACATGTGCGTGGTACAAGGCAGATGCAAGATTAAGGACACACCTTTTCAGTGACGTAAACCAGTGGATATCAGATTTCGTCAACGCCCGACACACAGGAATAACACAGGTTACTTGAACAGTGACGAACGATTCAGAGCATAAGGCATTGTAATTCCGTTATGCCTAGTTTCTGGTGGGAGATTGGCTAGTGACTCTCGCTCTCAGTTGAATTAACTCCGTTCCCCGGCCGGGAAACTCTACGAAGTCGTGCATTTCTAAATTTATCATTTTTGATAAAAAGTGTCAACTTGTGCGAACAAAATGAATCGATATCTAAAATGTAGCCAGTGAAGTGACGGAAAACCTTTAAAGTGAATATGACCAACGAAACATTTGGATATAACTAGTGCAGCATGCGGCGACGAGAGGGACATCTCAAGTCAGGTTCCCGATTTTAGTTCCTTTTAATTCAATGAGCGGTATTTAATAATGGGAAGGTAAATGAAATGAATGTGTGTGTGCAGCAACCTGGGTCGTTTTATACAAAATATAGAATAAGTTAATTGAAGTTTAAAGTTTTTTTTTATATATAAATATATGTACATGTTTTGATACTAGAAGAAAAGAGAAAAGTAAAATGCTATAAGATTATTAAACAAGAATATAGAAATGAAATAAAATCTGAGTTATGTTACCAAAACGAGAGTTGAGTACTTGAATAGTATAACCCTAAGTCACGCTTAACATTCACAGGTTCGTGCGACGTACCCTGGGCTCAAGTCAAGGTAGGTGAAAAAGAATTATTATTATAATATTGTGTATTAAATATAATAGTACAAATGTCGCCCAGAACTAGGGACTTTATTTATTTGCGATAAAACATAATAGTACAAATGGCGCCACGAACAATGACAAGTTTATAAAAAGATAAATTTTAATAAACCGCACCTACAGTAAATGTGAGCGTGATTTGGAGGTTGCGTAAATTACGTACAGCTTGAATGATAGTATACTTAATTATACAAGATTGAAATGGTGTTATGATTAATTAAATTGATTAGAGTAAATCAACAAATATTATAAATAATAAATAATGGATACTAATGAAAATATTAAAAACGAAGTCAGCTTCTCTGACAGTCAAACAGAAATTCAGATAAGTAGCGACTCGGGAATTCAAACAAATGACAGTAATCTAGAAAGTCAGTTGACCGAATCGAGAATAATGGAAGGCGTGACGAGTCAGTCGACGCCGACCTTAGTTAAGAAAGAAAATAGTAGTGATATGATAACTATGATGCAGTTACTGTTGAATAAATTTGATAGCAAATTCAATGAACAGAAAAACGAAATCCAAGAAATTAAAAGTAGTGTCAATGAGAAATTTAATGAACAGAATAATGAGATAAAATTAATGCGAGATGAAATTAAACAACAGAGTTTTGATTTTAATAAACACATTAAGGAAATTAATACACGTTGTGACAATATTAGAGAGCAGATATTAGATTCAGTAAACTGTAAGTTCGATGAACGAATTTGTGAAATTACAGAAAATATTGAAAGTAAAATCAGTAATGCCAGTGAGCAAACTACAGACAAAATTACAACTCCGGTCAAAGAGCAGTGTGTAGAAATAGAAAATAAATGTGTAAATAAAATTAATGAAAATAATAATGACGTAGAAATTAAAATAATGGAAGTAGAAAGTGCATGTAAACAATCAATACAAGAGAGTGTGGGGGTTATTAATAAACATAACCTTCAATATGCAAATAAATATGATAACAAGTTTAGCATGATAGAGCAGAATATTATAGAAATCAAAGATGAATTACATGTGGCCGTAAGCCAAAATTATAAAAAGAGTGTTGCGGAGCGAGTGTTGTATACTCGTGAAGCAAAAGATGACATAGAACTCGAACAATTTAATTGTGACAATCGTAGAGTACACCCGATGCAATTTTTGAGTAGGGTAAGGGAATTTAACCGATTTAATAGTAGTAGTTGGAAGATTATATTACTAAAAATTTTAAAGTGTTTTAAGGGTAATTCAGAAATATGGGCGGAAGTACATAATACAGAGTGGAGTAGTTACGAAAAATTTGAGTTAGCATTCCGAAACAAGTATTGGTCAGAAGAGGACCAGGAAATTTTACGTAGTAAAATAATGGGAACAGGGAATTTTGGGAGAATCAATAACCACTTAACCATGTATGTCATGAAAATATATAATGAAGCAAAGTACCTAGAACCACCATTGCCGTTCCGGTCATTCGTTAGACATATTAGTAAACACCTGCCCCGAGAGGTACAGATTACGTTAATGACGAGAGAGATAGTGGATATAAATGAACTAGAAAATATGTTAGACGTATTACAAAATATTGGGGAACGCGAGGTAGGGAGGCGTCCAAATCCACCAGTGGTACTAAATAACGATAATTACCATCAGTATAGGGGAATACCAAACTTTCATAGAGGAGCATGTGGGGGCAATTTTGACAGTAGAGGCGAGAGTTGGCGTTGTGTAGATTGTAATGTTGATAACTATTCTATAAGAACAACCTGTTTTTGGTGTCATAAGAACAGGGAATGTATGAGGGAATGTATGAGAGAATGCATCACCAGCCAAATCAGCAGCAAAGAGGAGCAGAACACAATATAGGAGCGCCGAGAGGAGGTGGAAACAACAACAGAGGCAGAGGAGGAAATAACTAAGCCGTGGCAGGTCCCTCCACGGTAAACTAGAAAGGACAATGGAGAATTGGGCCCTGCCATTGTCGACGGAGAACCGGGTCCAAGTGACAGACGAATATCATAGTCATATAATCAAAATGGACATGGCAAAGGAGCTATTGGAAGAGGAGGACACCAAAGTTATGGAACCCAAAACCGGATTGACGGAGGTGATAGTCACCATAGAAGGTAAGGGTTATAAAACATTAACTGACACAGGTAGCGAGATATCAGTAATTTCTGAGAATGTAATGGGAGAATTAAAAGAAATAAATAAAAATATACCATCGTTGCCAGTTGCGGGAGTCACAGTAGTGGGGGTAACTGGAGTAAGAAGTAAAAGAATAACTAGACAAGTACAATTAAATATATTTATAAACGACATTGAATTTGAGAACACATTTCTAGTGGTTAAGGGGCTGAGTTTAGATGTAATATTAGGAAATGATTTTTTGGAGAGAAATGGGGCAATAATAGATTTCAATAAACAAATAGTAGAATTTGACAATGGGAGTAAACCAGTCAGGGTTAATTTTAAGAAAGTAGTAGATGAAGTTAAAGTTACGGGGATAAAAATGATACAAAAGCAGGTAGGCGATGGAGATATAGAAACTAAAGTAAATATGTGTCGAGAGAGTGAGATTGTAGAAAATGAGGAGAGAGAGATGCATGTGAGTGATGAGAGTGTATGGGAAAATAGAGCTAATAAATTCTTTAATGAGGATATAGTTGTAGGAAGTACTCAGCGAGAGGAGTTGTGGACAGTTGTGGAACGTTTTAGAGATGTGTTTGATGAATCGCCAGGGAGAGCTAAGGATTATGTATGTGAGCTGAAGGTTCGGGAACACTCGCCCTACATGCAGAGGAGTTATCCAGTACCATTTTCGAAGAGGAGACCGTGCAGGAGGAATTAGACCGAATGATTAAGGGAGACATCATTGAAAGATCGATATCGCCATACTCAAACCCGTTAGTGGTAGTGATTAAGAAGGATGGAAAGGTAAGACTATGCCTAGACGCTAGAAAAATAAATCAGATTATTATACCTGACCGGGAGTCACCGGAACCAATTAATGAAATTTTACAAAAATTTAGCGGCGTTAAGTACATGACATCATTATACTTAACAGCAGGATACTGGCAGGTGCCATTAGCAGCAGAGAGTCGGAGGTATACTGCATTTCTATTCAATGGTAAGAACTATCAATTCAAACGTCTACCATTTGGGTTAAACACCAGTGTTGCTAGTTTTATCAAATGTTTAGATAGGATATTACAATCTAAAGATTTAGATTTTTTAACAGTGTACGTTGATGACATATTGATAGCATCCAGAACATTCCCTGAACATTTAGAGCATATAGAATATGTGTTAGACAAATTACAGAATGGGAGTCTGACAGTTAATTGGGATAAATCAAAGTTCTTACAAACAGAAATACATTTCTTAGGTTTTATTATTACTCAAGAGGGAATTTTAGCTAACCCGGATAAGGTAGAAGCTATTATGTGCTTCCCAGAACCAAAAAACATTAAACAATTACAAAGCTTTTTAGGTCTGTGCAATTTCTATAGAAAATTCCAAAAAAATTACGCACACACAACATCCAAGTTAAGTGCAGTTTTACAAAAGAATAAACAATGGAGATGGGGAGAACAGGAAAGGGAGGCGTTCGAGGAGATAAAACGGAAATTTTCAAACATGATTATGATGAATCATCCTGATTTTTTGAAAACCTTTTATTTACAGACTGATGCCAGTAACGTCGCCTTGGGCGCAGAATTGTATCAGGAGGACAGTGACAAGGAACATAATACGATAGCTTTCGCCAGCAGATCTCTTTTGGCCGCGGAGAGAAACTATACCACCACAGAGAAGGAGCTATTGAGCATCGTGTTTGCGGTAGGAAAATTACGAACGTACATCTTGGGGAACCAGACAGTTATCAGGACAGACCACAAGGCGTTGTCATTTCTGAATTCTTGCAAATTAACGCACAGTCGTCTAACCAGGTGGGTGTTAGCTTTACAAGAATACAACTTTTCCTAGGAATACATAAAGGGGTCAGATAATAAAGTACCAGACACACTTTCCAGGGTAGATATTACAGAAAATAAAACAGGTAGGGATCTTAAAGAGATAGAAATTTTTAGATTAACTAGAGAAGATAGAATTTTTGGTGAGGAGTTAAGGGACATTAAGAATATGCAAAGATCTGAAAATAAATTGGGTAAAATAATCGTTAGTTTAGATACGGATGTAGATGGGTCTGAATATAGTACACGTTTTCAAGTATATCAAGGGATTCTGTTTAAAAAAGTAGAAGGGGGTGAGCGTGATTGGAGACTAGTTATACCAGAAGGGTTGGTAGATAAAATTATTTGGGATTGCCATATAAGGTATGGGCATTTTGGGGCAAAAAAGTGTACTAATGTTTTAAAGGAATCATGTGTATTTAAAAATATGGAGAGGAGAGTTAGGAGAGTGTTAAGAGTTTGTGATTTGTGTCAGAAGTCAAAAGTAGTGAACTATAGAGTAGAAGGGGAGATGAATTATATAAAAGTTGAGAGACCATTCGATTTAGTTGCAGTTGATTTGTATGGGCCATTGCCCATATGTAGAGGTGGTGTGTTGTATGTATTTGTAGTTTTAGACACTTTTTCGAAATTTGTTAGATTGTACAGTATTAAGAGAGCGACGAGCAAAGTACTCAGCGAAAAAATAGTAAGAGATTACATGATCAATGTAGAGAAACCAACAATAATTTTATCCGACCATGGACCACAGTTTATAAGCGGCAAGTGGCGACAAACGCTTGGGTGGGAAGGCATCATACCCAAGCATACGGCAGTTTACCATCCACAGTTGAAACAGGCAGAACGGGTGATGAGAGAGACTGGTAGGATATTTCGGGCGTATTGTCACGCCAAGCACACAGAATGGCCATCCTACGTTAAGAAAGTAGAGGAGTTGCTGAATTGTACCACCCATGAATCCACCGGGTTTACGCCGCATGAATTGATCAGAGGAACAAGGCCACCCAGAATATTGGAACAACTTTTTGAATACCCACCAGAAAATCAAATTATAGACGTAAATATGAAGATCAGACTAGCAAATGAAAATTTACTTACAAAAGGAGAATGGAGAAAGCAGAGACATGATGCGAAAGGTAAATGGACCAAATATGAGGTAGGTCAATTAGTGTTGGTAAAGAGACATGATTTGTCGAGCGCACAAGATAAAGAAATAAAGAAGTTTTTCCTGTTATATAAGGGCCATATGAAATTGTGGAAGTAAAGATGCAAAATGCATGTGTTATGGAATCAAGCAACGCAGGAGATAGTGGGTACACAAAATGCGACGAATTTGAAGTTATATAGGTCACATTAAATGTTTGAATTTTATATATTATATTAAGATGTTATTTTATGTTTTCAGAAGGGACTCTACCCCATTTTCGAGCGGTCACGACCTCACCAGTCCTGATCGTGGTTTTCGGCACTTGGAGGCGGACCATGGTTGGCGGAACTTCCTTCGGGTGGTGAAACGACGATGGTCCGGCTCCACAAAATTGGTTGAGAGTAGAAATTTCACCAGCTTGTTGAAAACGGGGAGGGGGACCCCTAAGGTAGGTGTTATACAATATTTTTTTTTACACTCAAGGTGCATAAATAAGGTGTACCTTACCACGTACCAACATTGCCTAGGCGTGTAAATAAATAATTTTAGTGAGGCAGTGTGTTCAAACAAAATTTACTAGTGCCATCTGTGAAAATGATGAATGGAAGTCCATAGTTGATTTTATGTATAATAAAATGTAATAAGGTCACGAGTAAATATAATTTGAAAATGAAATTGTAAGTTATGTAATTTTGGTAAATCTTAAATGTGAATTGTTTAATTTCATGCAATGACAACAACGTTAAGTGTGAATAGATTAGTTTAAGTGATTAAGTAAATATATTGTTGTACTTATTATTTTATGTTAATGAAGGTCAAGGTAGGGAAAGTTAAGAAAGAAATGTATGAGGTTAAAACACAACCAAGACTAGAAACGTCATGTAATGTAAATTGTAAATTCTTAAACAAAAATATCTTTTACTTGTGATTCCCCAACTTTTCGGGCGGTCACGGCCTCACCGAACCCTGACCATGGAATAGGTTTAGCTTTAACAGCTATGGTAGGGGCTCATTGCGTCACGTTCTGCCTTAACTGGCAATAGCTGTTATCGTTGTAAAGGTGAATTTAGAAATTGAAAGGGGGGTAATTTAGGGGAATCACCAAATAATGGAACAGCGGCTATCACTCTGTTCGCGTAGGAACAGTAAAAAAGGTGATAGACCCGCATTAGGGGCGTATAATATATAACTTTAGATATTATGATATCTAGCTTTTATAATGTAACGCAGAAGCAAGGACAAGGAGACGACAAAATTCCTCCAAAACTTCAGTCCTTTTGGACGCAACTGGACGCCACAGTCCAGGGGGGGTCATAGTGTGTGTGGTTAAGGAGGTTACCCAGGGGGGTAACGAATTAAAATTTGGTAACTTAATGATGGTGACTCACTACTGAGATGACTAAATAATTTTGTTTTGATCTGAGAAATGGGTGCACTAGATGTTCCTTATATTGTGTTTATTATGTCTTATTGTATTCATTGCATGTAGTATGTTAGGGATAAGGAGTATAAAATATAATCATATGTTATAGAATAAGTTTTCAATGTGTTTAAAGATTTTCAATAAATAAATAATGAAATAAATTTGAGATAGTTAAAATTTTCAATGGGTTGTAAAAGATAGAATTTGGGTGATAGTAATTGTTTAAGTAAGACATTTGAGTCAGTCCAAGTTAAGTATACATGGGTGTTAGAGGGAATAATATTATTGTGAATAAAAGTAATGTAAAATGGGAGTATTGATAATGACACAGTAGCTATGGGGAAAATATTTAGAATAATGATTGATATATTGAGGAAATAAATAAATGGAGATATTTTGTAAATGAAAGTGATGTAACGGGAGAGTAATTAGTTGATGGGAATTTTGTAAGGGGGATGGTGTGATAAGGAGTCCTCAACGAAAAGCGTTGTGGCGGGAAAGGAACCGATTAGCGCCGGAAAGGGTTACCTAGGGGGAGTCCAGGAACCAACATAAGGGAGTGAGCATTGGGAGGGAAACACACATCCTGAGTAAAAAGGGGTAGAGAGTATTTTGTTGTAGGGGTAGAATGAGTAAATGGGAGTTAGAGTAGTAAGTTGGGGTTAGAGATTGACTGGTAGATGTTTTGATAGAGGGGTGTCATATTAGTTAAAGCTGTTAGTGAGTATTAGAGTCAGAAAGGGGGAAGATTATATATAATTGCCAAGTTGTAAATCAAGTTATTATGAATAATTGAGTCACCCAAACTAACTGAGAATGAAATGTTAAAGAAAGTCATAGTTAAAATTTAAAGATGATTGAACAAGTGACAAATTTTGATAGAAGTTGAAAATAATTAAAGCTGTAAAATGTGTAAGTTTATGGTCAATTTAAATGTCATTTTTATTGTTCATTGTAATAATAACCATGTTAATTGTAAATGTTTTGTTTTATTATATTGCATTGTGTTTGAAGATAAAGAATTTTAAAGATATTTTATGTATTTTATGATGTAACTTTGTGTAACATAGGTATGTCAAGGTCGTTGACTTGACCCAGAAAGATCAGCTGATGGTTGATGTTATAGACAAGACCAGTTTGTGGCAATTGGTTGATGCAATTTTGTCATTTAATTGAAGTAAAAGATTTTAATTTTAATTTTTCTGAATATTGGGAAAAAGCATATTTTGGTAAATTTAAATTTTTGAAGAAAAACAAAAAATTTTTTTTTTATTTTTTCCATCTGCCATATAGGTGATGTTTGTATTTCAAGTGTATTATCGTTTATGTGTGTTACTAGTGTTTAAGGAATTATATTGTTTAGAATATATGTGTAAACAAATGTTAGAGTAAATGAATTCATGTTTAATAAGGTGTTCAATTTGTTTTTCTTTAGGATTGTTATTAGTTTTGAAGAGAATTAATAGAGTTGATGGGTTCATGTAACAGATGTTGTTTTTTTTTATTTTTGAGGAATGAGTTAATTGATTTTTTAATTTAACGATAAATATTTTCTGAATTTTCAATAAAAGAATGTATTAATGAGTGTGTGTACGCGCCCAGTATTGCTGAAGGCGACCCAGTATGCACGAGAAGGGGGAACATATCGGTTGAGGATCTGGCATGGTATAAAAGACCAAGGGTTTGGAGTTTGTGGGGGTGGCATGTTAAAAGGTTAGGTGCGCTGTGGTGCGTGTCTGTTCGATTTTATGGTGTTGGGATCTCGGATAGAGAAGTCCAGTAATATCGTTCAGGTGCAGCCATAGTTGCCGAGCTAGGGGGTAGTTTACCCATGATGTGAAAAAACTAATGGGGGTGTTGGCACCATATCCTCACCGATCCTCTTAGGGGTTTAGCAATGAGATTTCTTCTGTTTCGGCAGAAGATCTCTCATTGGGGGGGGTATTGTAACGGGGCAAAAAGGGGTATTATGTTTTGTTGTAATTTTATTCTGTTTACTTCAATTTATACGGGCCCAAAACAGCAAGTCACCTACATAAAACGATTCAGTGCGTTGGAAGACGGCGTGGTCAACAACGGTTTAATTCACAGAATTCCAGTGCGCACATGCCTGTGCTTCCGTTGGGGAAAAGAGTAAAAACTTTGTGGCTAACAATCAGCCACAAAGGAATGCATCCGGTGTGCAACAACACCATACAATTCTAAGAACTGCAGTACTGTGTAACGCGCACAAACACCTGCGGAGCACATAAACGACGCTTGGAGAAGTCGAGCAAAATGGCTTTTTGCAAATTTTGGTCAACATGTGCGTGGTACAAGGTGGATGCAAGATTAAGGACACACCTTTTCAGTGACGTAAACCAGTGGACACCAGATTTCGTCAATGCCCAACATACGGGAATAACACAGGTTACTTGAACAGTGACGAACGATTCAGAGCATAAGGCATTGTAATTCCGTTATGCCTAGTTTCTGGTGGGAGATTGGCTAGTGACTCTCGCTCTCAGTTGAATTAACTCCGTTCCCCAGCCGGGAAACTCTACGAAGTCGCGCATTTCTAAATTTATTATTTTTGATAAAAAGTGTCAACTTGTGCGTACAAAATGAATCGATATCTAAAATGTAGCCAGTGAAGTGACGGAAAACCTTTAAAGTGAATATGACCAACGAAACATTTGGATATAACTAGTGCAGCATGCGGCGACGAGAGGGACATGTCAAGTCAGGTTCCCAATTTTAGTTCCTTTTAATTCAATGAGCGGTATTTAATAATGGGAAGGTAAATGGAATGAATGTGTGTGTGTGCAGCAAACTGGGTCATTTTATACAAAATATAGAATAAGTTAATTGAAGTTTAAAGTTTTTTTTATATATATAAATATATGTACATGTTTTGATACTAGAAGAAAAGAGAAAAGTAAAATGCTATAAGATTATTAAACAAGAATATAGAAATGAAATAAAATCGGAGTTATGTTACCAAAACGAGAGTTGAATACTTGAATAGTATAACCCTAAGTCACGCTTAACATTCACAGGTTCGTGCGACGTACCCTGGGGTCAAGTCAAGGTAGATGAAAAAGAATTATTATTATAATATTGTGTATTAAATATAATAGTACAATATGTCCCCGAGTTGTAGAGGACCCAAGGCCTATTGAATTTGGTGAAGATCGGTTAAGGGGGAGGGGTACTTTACCTGCAATGTTTTATGTTTCAACAAGAGTAAAGTGATTACTTTTCATAAATAAAGTATCCTGAAATGAAGTTCATAATAATCCACTGTAGAAAGGTACATGAAATATCTATAAATGAAAAGGGTAGTTGAAGGGGAAGGGGCAATTTTCTATAAAAGAAAATGATAGTTGAAGGGGGAGGGGATGACTTTTTATATGTGTACTATGTTATCGGCAACAAAGAAGCAGTTTGTGTTAAAATTCCTTCCCAGGCTGTTTGGCCGTGGTGCAATGTTTTCTGCAAAACTAGACGTTTTGGCAGTGCCATCAACTGCCATCATCAGTGAAAATCGAGTGCGCTAATGTAAGGTGGTATACGTTAGTGACCACAGTACTGTGGTTAAGGCTGCAGCAATAAGTAGAAAGAAGTAGTTTCTATGGAAATATTTCATTTTGAAAATGATTTTAAATATAAATCTTAGAACATCGAAGTCATGTATGGTTCTCCATACAGATATTACATTTTAATTACAAAATAGCCATGATTATTTTATTTACTGAAAGATATTACATGTATTATAAACATGAGTACCAAATTTCATGAAGATATTTCAATTACTTCTTCAGATATAGTTTTCTTTAAAAAAAAAATAAATAAAATGGTGGCCAGATAGAAGATGACACATTTCCAAACCTGAGTTTTTTGGAACATTTTTCTTATACTGATGCACAGAATCTGAATGTGTATAATGAGGACACCTTTTATGTTACACCTGTACACTTGCCTGTTACTGTGGCATTTATATCATCGCTGTAAAGACACGCTAAAGGGCTAGCATAGAGAAACACACACACACACACACACACACACACACACACACACACACACACACACACGCACAGTATGTTGTAACACCAAGATACAAGCCAAAAAATATAAACACAAGTTCAGATAAACCTGTCAACTTGACAATGATGGTGATTAGCTAAGCGTTTAAAATTATATTCGACTAGAAGTGGTTTATTATATACTTCACTTCTTGATAACACTTTATTTGCTCCAATACATAGTTTTTTTTTCTGGAAACATTACAATAATGAATAACCTATAGTTATTTGTTTAGATAAGCACGATGGCACAATCCGTTGTCTATTAATAACAGTAACAATGGGTTCCAGGTAACTGCTGCTCTCGAGTAGAATTTCAGGAAGATATCATCCAGTTTTGGGACAGATAACACAATTTCAGTTGGATGCTACATCAAAATTCAATAGACACTGCAAACAAGATAAGCTTATACACAAACATACATCCAGTATCACCTTTCTGCAGACTGAATAATTAAAACTGATATAAAACCCAGTTTTTGGAAGTCTATAAATAAAGTATATGTATAATCTTTTCTATACATTCACATAACTTTTTCCATATGTAATAACACATCAGCTACTAAACAAATACAGAAACTTCAGGAGCTCAAAAAGAGGTTAAGTACAAACTCTAATGCATTATTAAATTTCACTTAAATTATCTGTCTGCCTAGAGCATACAATAAATCTCACTACGAGGCCATGTGGTTTTACACATATACAGCTTAATGTTATATTTGTGGCACTTTTTATTTAAATATTTTGCCTGGACATCAAGTGTCTCCTCCAAAATACTATTAATTTCTGCATCTGTGGAGAGCCCTTTTGATGGAAGAAGCACAAATTCAGCATTTTGTTGTTGAAAAAAAAATCTATCACAGGTCGTGTTTTTTTGTACAACCAGTCTTTGCGTTTTGGTTGGGCATTGTCAGGGAAAACTTTTTGACAAAATGAAGAAATCAAAAGGCAAACAAAGAAAAAACCTGTCCCAGTACATACACTCCTTAAATATTGGTATATTGTATAAATGGCTGGTTTTCCAACCGATCTTGCCCTACTTATCCCGATGTTGCCACTGTGATGGATAAGCCCTATAATCATCCTTAATTCATCCATAGTTAACTTCTTTCACTCTGTTACTCTGGATACTTCACTGAATACCACGGTAACAAAACATATTGGTATCCCTCACTATATCATTGAGGAAAACTATATCTAGAAACGTACTGATATAATCAGCGAGCCTATCACCAGCAGAAATAAAAGTCCATCTTTCTTTTAAAACGGTATTGTTACGACATCACAGAACAATCTACGTGTTTATCGAATATTCCAGTTGAATCCAGCGGAATCTGTGTGGTGTACGTGATTCTCGACCCATTCGCGAAACTTTTCTGGAAGCCACCAGCTGCGCGAACTGTTTAAGGCTGCAATTAATTACATCGTACACACTGGCGCTAACACGCAGTTTGGAAACTTCTGGTCTGTGAGCGTTGTATAAATACTAGATGGCAGCGGCCTTAGTTTTCAGTTATAGTCACGATATATGACAGTGCGGTTCGAGTTTATTGTCGGGCGATTACAAGTGATTATCAGGGGATATTACTGTGTGCGTTCAAGTGGTTATTAGTGAAGTGTTTAATGATCGGGCGGCATAATTGTAATACAATTGTGTTTAATATTAGTTGACATTTTATTGCGTGTGAACAATTTTTATTTGATTGTTGTAAGAGATTGTGTTGTTAATTATGAACTGCTTAACTGTGAAAATTAAAGCTGGTGATTAGCGACTTAATTGGTGTCTTATATTTTGTTTCCACTGTACCTACGACGATCAAGTAGACCGTCGTAACAGTATATTTTAGAAGTTTTAACAGACCAATTTGAGGCTGAGGGTTCATAAAGATCGCTACTATCACTACTATCAGGACCACTGTCACTACTTTAGAGTTCTAAGTTATTCTCATCATTGTAATTCATGTAAATTTCATTTTCATTGTCACTAATGTTATCATCAGACTGGACTTCAGAACTAACGTTACACGGTCTGGGATTGTTCATATCCATGGTAATTAAGAATATGAAATAGACGCTATACAATAAAGAAAAAGAAATGTAAGTAATCTATAACTACACTGTATTATAATATATAATTCAACATTGTGCAATCTAATACAATATGAGCTGTAATAATTTTAAAAAAACTGTGTGTTCTTAATTGGTGTGTTTAAATGGTGTGGCTCTCGACGTCTTACTGGCCTGAAACACTTCCTTAAGTTTCCCAGCTGGTCGAGTCCCAATGGTAGCAAGACCGGTCGAGTAGCGTAATGTTGATGAAGAAATATATGTTCAGCTCCACCAAAAGTTTCAAAACAAAAATTGTTGTTTTGAAGAAAATTTAAAAAAAAATTATGTTTAAAAAAAATTATAATTTAAAAAAAATTATAATTTTATTAATTAATTAATTATAATCAATTAATTAATATAGTGCCGTGAAGTTTTAAAAAGTGTAACACTCTTCTGAAAAATTTTATTGAAGTTTTGGTATATTTTAAATACACTATCACCACTCATAAGATTGTCTTCAAACCAATCGATACTTGTTTACCTTTTTATTTTTTAGGTTATCTTCACTTATAGGTGGTAAAGTCCTGGTAGATTATTAATTAGAATTATATTAGTGATAACTAGTAATATTTATGAAATAAAGAACTATTTAGTGTTGAAAAATATTAATGTTTTATTATTTAATGGCAATATTGACTCTTATCGATTATAATATCGATTCTCAGGATATCGAAAAAGTTACAAAATATATTATATAAAATTCAAACAGGGTTCTTTAAACAGCCAATTATTATCAAAGTCAGAGAAATCGGGCCAATATTTAAAAAGTATAACGTTACAACAAATTAATAATTATTACTAAATACAGACATTGAATAGAAAATAATATAATTGTTTTCACCAACAGCTGATGTGAACACTGAAGGCATTGAAATTGTCAAAGTAAGATGGCTGCCGTCAAGCTGGTCCAAATATTGCTCGATTCTGCTACGTTCCGATTAATGTATTTTCTGGCAGTATTCCTGTTCTGGTGTCTGCAAATCTCTTGTTAAATGTTGTGTAGTGCCTGGTGTAATGTTTCTGGGTTGTATTTTGTGTATCCGTGTAAATATAAGTTCAAACACTTTTCCCTATTCCGACACTAATACGGTTATTGTATTATACAGTTTTCTGGTGTTTTTCGGAGTAGATATGTATTGTTCAGTGTTATTTAGTGTTTCTTGATTGTTTCTGTTATAATGTGAGAGTTCTAGAAGTATTTTATAAGTCACTCGCGATTTCACAAAAACGTACTATTCACCGCTCAACTTTACCGTTGTAAGTTAGGTTAGATTCGACACCAAACGATCGTCATGTTAACCGTTCGAATACCAATAATCAACTATCTTATTTCCTTCAGTTTCAATTAAACTCTTAGCCAATATAATATTATTCTTACCATTGTTCAAATATATTTTCATATCCTGTGCATACTTTAAAATTCACTATATGATTGCCTAAACTTTGGTTATTTGTCAATTTTATTCACTAGATGTTATTTAAATTAATCTTTCAGTTCATTCGGCTTATTTTCAGATTAAATAATGCCGTTTTATAGTGTTTTCTGTCCAAAATTAGTAATTTTACTTTCATTTTGGGTATTCTCTGAAAAGTCAAAACATACTTCCTGTCATTATATAAAATTCATCCATTTTATCCGTTATATTTAATATTAATAATCTTACATTGTATTAAAAGGTTTATATTCCCTTATTTTCTTGTAATTAATTGAATTAGTTGTATTCTGAAACATTATTCTGGAATATATGACTCCCATGTCTAAATTTCTGAGTTTAGTCATTTTCATTTTTATTTATAATTCTGAATATAATTTATTAAAATCTTTCTAAATGGTATGTGCAATTATATGGCTTGATCTCAAGTTTATTTTGTCTAAACCCCTTTTGTTTATTTGCATTTAAATGAGTAATTTCTCTGTTTTGATGAAGTTTGGTTTTCTTTCTCTGGCCTATGATTTTTTAACAATTTTTCCTTACAAAATATTTTACAAACAATATTTGATGTGTGATACCCTCTCTGACTTTTAAATATAGTCTTATAAACTAAACATTTTTCCAAATTACACAATAACAATTAGTATTGGTTACAATACCAATAACAGTTAAACAAATAAAGAATATTTTTTAAATAAATGGTTGTCTTCAACCTTCAGACATTTTACAACAAAATCCTTCTTTCTAACATGGAAATACGGTTCACAAAAAAGGTTTTTTACTAACTCAAGTCTTAATTACTTCCTACTATTTACAAGTAGTAATTATTTTTATAGTTCTGATGTTAGTTGTATCAGACCCAAACAAATGGCCTTATATCTAACACATTTTTAAACATTCTTATACTATATACATAAAAACCTTATATCTATATTCTTGTTGCTAACTATTATTATAAGTGGGATTCTACAGTTTTTATACCGTCTTTTACACATTGTCTTTGGAGAATTGTACCCTGTCATAAATAAATAAATAGCATAAATTGTTCAAAAAGTATTATGAAATCTGTTTTTCTTTTTACATATAAAACAAAATGTTATTTTAAACAGATTTATGTCTTATAAGTAACATATTCTCACAGTACACATTTCAAGTCATTGAAAATTGCATATTTCATTGTATTCAATGTTTGTGATTGCCAAGAATGAAACACAAGGTTTATTTTCTATAATACCCAAAACTATCACTGGTTCACTTTGCACTTTTATATTATGTTATTGCTAAATGGTCGTAAGTCTTATTAACATAATAAGTTGGTTAGTGTTTTACAATGGAAATTTGTTCCATGGGTACTATATTATTGTTTCATCTTAGTTCACAGGCAACTTTTACTTTATACACTTCTCTCTCTTAAATTTATATACATGTGGTTTTCATTTCGTTATACTTTTATTGGTTAATTATTTATTTTGGGGGGTATGGGGATTTGGGTGTCTTTTATAAGAGCATGACATCTTCTTCAGGATGCTGCCTTCTTCTTCTTTCATCAGTCTTCTTTTCTCCTGCCTCCTGGGAATGGTATCTTCTCCATCTTCTTCTTGATGCCATCAGGTTTCTTGGGATCTTCTCCATCTTCTTCTTTATTTTAGAAATACACCACCTGTATTGGTTGATCTTGGCTTATTCAGGGTTTCTATTCTATTTATTCTTCCTCGTTGTGGGTTTGGTCATATTCTGTACTGCTTGGTTATTCACTTTCTTACCTTCCTGGGTTATAACTTGAAAACCTTTGGTTATGAGACTGGTTTTGGATGACTCCTCACTAGTAACTCCTTTTATTTGAACTTGTATTTTCTTTATAATAATGATTTCTTTCCACAGTTGCTATGAATTAATCTATTTATATTAAACTTAATGCTTTCTTCCAAATTTAAATATTATAACTTTATTATTCTAATGATCAATTGCCATTCAATATTATGCTTATATCTGTCATGTTACAGATTGCTCTCCTCCAGAAGTAATTATTTCAGACATGTTTATGGATGAAATAATTTCTTATGATAATTTCATCATTTCTTATAATTCATTTTCTTCTCCATTTTTATATCGACTTTTTTATATTAGAGTTTTATTAATTTTATATATATGGTTACTTGTTTTACTACTGATCCTTTTCGGATAGTTAGTGTCTTCTGAGATATATAATAATTGTAATACATTTTCTTTCTTTATAAACTTCGTGTTGCATCCTTGGGATATTAATTCCCTAACATTCCCTATCACGTGGGCTGGGGCAGATCAGAGGGGCACTGTACGCTACTTCTCTTCTGGCCATACACCACTTCTATAAATTGAGTACAGAGGCATATCCATCCCTGCTCAAAAAACATAATGCTGCTGGAATTATCTTCAGTCAGTCATCGAATAAATAAATAAAAAGTAGTCTCATTTTCGACTAATAAAAATATCTTTGGATTCTCCACTTCGTAGTCTCTCAGATTATCTCACATTTTCTATCTTAATAAATCTTCATAATTATTATTATACTCATTATATATATATTTTTTCAAAACTCTTAACTTGTCTGATATATTTATTTTAATTATGGTTGAAAACCTTTCTTTTAATAATTCTGGTTACTGTTTACAGTGTAACTCTCTTTCTTCTCCATCTGAATTCTCTTTATACTTTCTTCTGGTTACTCATAGTATTAGTATGGTCTTTATATATAGTCTTTCTTATTCATTATTTGAATGGTCTTAATATATTATATTTAATTTTTTAACTTTGTATCTTTACATTAGATATACAGGTTGTTATATTGATCATTTTCTTTAAACATTTTGGTTGTTTCCTTTCTCTTAGAAAGTTATTAATCTGCCTTCGCATTTATTAACATTAATTCATTTATATTATATTTCATGTGGTATTTCTTCTCTTTGCATTTCGTATAGGTCTTATTATAATCATTTGTTCGAAATCATCTTCTCCATATGTTTGGTATGAGTTGTTCTTCTTTGCTCTTAATTAACTGTTTTCATTTTCGTTTCAAAAGTAATTAGTCTCTTTGCTTCCAAATTTTTTCTTCTCTTGCATATTACACTCTTTTTTGTTATTCTTCTCTACTCCTTCAAATGCTATTGTGAATATCTAGCATTTAATCTGGATTAACGTTAATTCTCTTTTCTGAATTAATCACTTTATTTTCTTCTCAATTCAATTATAATTGACACATAATTAGTTTTTGGAACTTGGTTAGTTTTAATGTAAAATTCAAACTATTCTTTTTACTTAATTGAAAAATATTTCTCATAAATCCTTGTAATATGTTGATCTTATCTTGTTTCAAAGTTCTGACGTTCTATCAACATTCAAATTCTGTTTAATTCATTTATTCCCAGAATTGTTTCATTCAGAATTGTTTATAGTACTGTGATCTTACTATTATTTCTGAATGTTTTGGTATTTCTCCAAATTCAAATTCTTCTTAATTATTTACCATAAAGTTTTCTCATAAACTTAGTTATAGTAAGTTGGTCTTACTTCATTTTTAAATTTTTTGTATATTAAATTCAAAATTCCTTTCTTCTTAATTCTTCCAAAATGTTTTTCTCACAATTCAGTGGTAGTAAGCTGTGCTTGCTTAATTTTAAATTTTTTAAAATTAAGTTCAAAATTCTCTCTCTTTCTCTTTCTTCCATAAAGTTTTGTTCTAAATTATCAGGTTGTAGTAAGAAGTACTTACTCAATTTAAAATTTTTATAATTATATTTAAATTCAAAAGTCTTTCTTTTTCTTTCTTCCATAAAGTTCGTTCCAAAATTATTAGGTTGTAAGTTGTTCTTACGTATTTTAGAATTTTTTATAGTATATAAAAAATTCTCTCTCTTTCTCTTTCTTTCTTCCATAAAGTTTTTCTCCAAATTATTAGGTTGTAGTAAGTTGTTCTTACATATTTTAGAATTTTTTAAATTATATAAAAATTCAAAACTCCCAATTCATTCTTCATAATATTTCTTCATAGAAGCTTGAAGGTACACTCCTTTGATTTTTCCTGAAACGATTTCCTTCAACTCATATGTATTGTTATGCTTATCATTTACCACAACATATGGTCCAGTGTAAAGTAATAATAGTTTTTTGGTTATGCCTTCTAAGGTGCTAGGCAGCTCTCTATTTTTTAGGAGGACTTTTTCACCCTCTTTGTATGTTACAATACGCCCTATTGCCTTCTGGTATTTGGCATGCCGTTTTTCCTGATCTTCAGCTACCTTGTTGTAAAACTTCAACTGGTTGAATTTCCTATTATTGTTTGTTGGAAATTCAATGATTTGTTCAATGTCTCGGGGAGTCGGCTTCTCATACATGGCTGAGTATGGTGGAATTCCTATAGCTGGATGGTGGGCGTAATTTAGGAACGTTTCTGTCGCTGCTAGGTACTCTTGCCACTTTTTCTGTTGGTTGTGACAGTACGTGCGCAATATCCTACCCACTTCTCTCAGTACTCTCTCAGCCGGATTGCTACTTGGGTGGTAGACAGACGTCTTATAAGTTTTGACCCCAAGTGCTAATAAAGTGTCTCGCCATCTCCTCCCCTTAAATTGTGTACCATGGTCGGTAATAATGGAAGATGGTCTACCGATCTCTGGGATATACAAATCGATAATCACCGCCAAAACCTTTGCTGTTGTTGCCCGATTAACCGGATATAGCTTTATATACTTGGTGTAGTGATCCATTATTATTACCAAGTATTTATATCTGTGTCGGCCACCGCTACGGGGAAATGGCCCGCAGATATCCAAAAACACTTTTTCCAGTTTTGCGTTGGAAGTTATCGGTATCATGATACCCTCTGTCTTTTCATTGTTTATTTTTGCACATTGGCAGATTTTACAGGACTTGATGTACGTTCTCACCTTGCGGTTGATATTCTTGATCTTACAGTTTTCTTCTAGAGCCTGTATCATTTTTAACGCTCCCATGTGACCATACCTGACATGGTAATCGATGATGACCTCCTTTTCGATTTGGTGTGGGATTATCACCTTCCATGTCTCATCGTCCAAAGCGGTTTTTATGAATAAAATTCCCTTGTTAAGGTGGTAATATTTATAAATGGTTTCATCATTGGCTTCCAAACGACTCACAATGTTTTTCAGCTTAGGATCAGACTGCTGATGGATTCGAATATTTATTAGCAAAGCTTGTAAATCGGCTCTGGTCTTGAATATGTTATAAATTTTTACCAAGCTCTCCTTCTCCCCCTCGAAAGTCTGATCTTCCAGATTTATACGTGACAACACATCCGCTACCACGTTCTTCTTTCCTGGAATGTATTCCCATTTCAGGTCATATTCTTGTAGGGCGAGTACCCACCTAGCCAATCGGCCGTGACTCAACTTGCACCTACGAAGGAACGAGATGGATTTATGATCAGTTCGTACCGTAACTTGATATCCGAGAATGTACGTTCGGAACTTGCTGCATGCGAACACCACGCTCAACAATTCCTTTTCTGTCACACTGTAGTTCTTTTCGCACTGGTTCAGTGTGCGACTAGCAAAGCTTATTACCAGATGTTGTCCCTCATCATCTTCCTGGTATAAAGTTGTTCCTAAGCTTAGGTCGCTAGCGTCACAGTTTAAAAAGAATGGTTTCTTAAAATCTGGGTGACGAAGTATAACACTCTCCAGAAACTTCTCTTTTATCAAGCGGAAAGTAATATCTTGATCTTCACCCCAAGTCCATTTGTTCTTGGCAGATAACTGTGGTTGAAACTTGGCGGTCAACTCGGAATATCGGCTCTGAAACTTCCTGTAATAGTTACAGAGTCCGAGGAAAGATTGCAATTGTTTCCTGTTTCTTGGTTGCGGGAACCTCTGAATTGCCTCCACTTTCTCTGCTGATGGGGTAATACCTCGGTCGTCTAGGTTGAAACCTAAGAATTGTACCTCGCGCACTATGAACTTGGATTTCTCCAACTTCAGTGTTATGTTGTTCTGCGCTAGTTTGTTTAGTACAAATTCCACTCTGTAACAGTGCTCCTCCCAGGTTCCGGATGCGATTAGTAAATCGTCAACATAGACGGTGGTAAATTGGAGCGCTTCTTGTCCAAGAATCTGGTCCATGCATGCCACAAATATGGCGACAGAATTGACAAGTCCGAAGGGCAGTCTCTTGAACTGGTAATTGCGCCCTTCGAAAATGAACGCTACATACTGGCGGCTTTGTGGATGCAGCTCTACCTGCCAATAACCACAGACCGTATCCCAGGTGCTAATAAATTTAGTACCATGAAAACGTTTTAAGATCTCTTCTATTTCACCGGGAGAGGTTCTGTCATTCACAATTGTCTTGTTCAACTCACGCGCATCTAAACAGAGCCGGACTTGTCCGTCTTTCTTCGGAACAGCAATAATTGGACTAGTGTAAGGTGATTGACTAATCTCAATTATGTAATTTTCTATCATCTTGTTTATCTCTGTTCTCACGGCTTCTTTGAGCGACTGCGCTATTGGATATGACCTCCGGTTAAACTCTACGTTTTCTTTAAAACGAAGTTGGCACTGGTAGTTTTTTACCTTCCCTGGTTCATCAGAAAACACCGCCTTGTATTTCTCATATATTGCGATTAGACGATCAGCCAGATGTGTTGGTATTTTCTTGTTATCGCTTCCGCACTGGAAATTCCGTATTTCTTGGATCTTAACTGACCATAAATCCTCTCCACTATGGTTGTATATTATGGGTTTAGAAAGAGGGCTGTTTCTAATAACATTTATTTTACGAAGTTGTTGATGCATAGGGCTGGGAAGTATAGTTGTGCTTCCTACCAGATCTGCGGTCCATGTTACTCCGTCTGGGAAAAGTGATACTCTATTTAAATTAAGATCGATTACTGCCGAATATCTACGAAGAATATCGCAACCGACTAAGATGTCAAATGGTAATCCGGTGGCGATTAAAAATTCCATGTCTAAAGCTATATCACGGCTAACGACACTTAAGGAAACTTGCTTCCTAATGGTTTTATTCTGGCGGCCAGTTGCACCTACCAACACAATGTTGTTGACTGGTAACATTGGCAAAGTTTTTCCACATGTACACTGTATTCTCTCCAACTCATTGCAGTTTATTATTGAAATATTAGCTCCTGTGTCTATCATTATTTTAGCGGGAACTCCTTCCACCTCCGCTGTTATATAAATTATCTCATTATTACTGTTGCTGAGACTCTTCTCGTTTTCTTCCAAAAGTTCAGTTCGTATGTCTTTCAGATAGTGGTTACTTATAATAGTGATGTTTTTAAGCTGGTTTGCTTGTCGCAATTCATCCTTTTCTAACCCAGGAAGTATAAGCAGTAACGGGTCATTGTTGTTGATTACTGCCTCCTCTCGTTTAAAGTATTTTGGTCATTGTTTATATTATTATTGACCGAGGCATCGTTTGGGAAACTCTGGTTTGTTTCCTGACGTTCTGTACCCTAGTTGAGGTTTAACGCCCTGTTCCGTTGTCGGCCAAGATCCTCCAGGCTTGTACTTCGTCTTCCCTGTTCGTGTCTTGGGCCGTCTCGTTCTGCACTCCTCCATCTTCGGTCGGCGCCGTGGAAGCTGCTCCTCCTCGGTTGATAATATCTCCTGGGTCCGCGATCTTCTGCTCTTATAAAATTTACCCTAGGACGCGACACTTGGTTATTATTATTGCTATTATTGTTATTACTAAAATTATTATGATAGTAATTTCGGTTAGGTGGGTAAGGTCTGTCACCATTATTGTTGGGATATGGATTTCTCTGACTGTATGGGACATTATTATTTTGTTGATAAAAATTGTTTCTATTGTTTGGGTAGGGGTTGTTATTCCTAACGCCGTTAAAATTACCGTTAAACTGGTTATTACGCGGCGGGTTGTTAGGGCCGTCGTAATTACTGGGCTGGTTCCGGTTACTTGCATGGTTATTGCCGTTATTGGGGTAGGTAGTCGGCCTTGCTTCTGGTCTCTCATTTCTCTTCCTGCTCTGCCGATAATACTCCTCGTTCTCGTATCCCTCTAATAACTCGGTCATCGCCTGGATCGTCTTGATCTGGCTACCTCTCCGGGCCCTGATAATGTCCTCATCATAATGATACGATATCTTGTTCACTAAACATTCTTCTGGGATTGACGGCTCGAGGTGTTTTGCCATGCACACCTTCCCCAAGAAATATGCCGTCATACTGCTACCTAATTGTGCCCTGTATCTTCCATTACAAATATTGTCACGGATCAAGTTCTGGGTGGTCTCAGACCAGTATTTTGTCTTAAACATTTTCCGGAACTGTTGGTAGTCAGGAATCTCACTCCGGTTGGCCATCCACCAATTATCAGTTATGTCTCGGAAAGACTCGTCTAATATCTCCCTGCAATTGCTCCATTGAGTAATTTTATGCTTGGTCAAATATTCTTCTACCCTAGCCAGGAACTCCATCGGCTTGCGTTTGTATTGCCGGAAGTTGAGCCACTCTCGGCTTTCGTTGACGGGCAATCCAGTGAAATGAGTCGGTCTGTTTCTTATCGCTTCCATCTCCTCTCGGCTTTGTCTCACCTGACCGGTGATACTGGCCACGGTCTCTTGTATATCGTTACATCGTTCTGTGACTTGGTCGCGTACTTTTCCGAATTCTTCTTGATTTTCCTTCCTCTGTTCTTCTACCTTCCTACGACTATGTTCTTCAATATTTGTGAACTTGATGTTCACCACTTCTTTAAACTCATGCACCTCCTTTTCGGTCTGGTTGCACTTTCCATCAATCTCTCGAATCTGTCGATTGACCATTATATTTTCTTCTTCCATCTTCTTATTCATCGCTTTTTTGTTAACAGTGATTTCTTTATTCAGTTCTTCTCGCAACAATTCCATCCTTTCGTCCAGTTTGTCCAAATTCTCCTGATTTACCTCCCTTAACTCTTCTCTTAGAATTTGATTGTCCTCTCTCAATTGTTCCAATTTCTCCCCCATCTTCTCTTCCAACTTCCTGTTGTCTTCCTTCAATTCTTCCTTCAACTGTCGGTTGTTCTTCTCTATCTTCTTCCTGGTTTCATCGATTTTCAGATTGGTGTTCTCAATTTTATTAATCAATTCTTCTTTAGTTAACTTGAATTCTTCCTTGAACGATTGGTTGTCTTCCTTCAATTCTTCTAACTTCTTCCCCATCTCTTCTTCCATCTTCTTGCTGTTTTCTTCCATCTTCTTGCTATTTTCTTCCACCTTCTCTTCCATCTTCTTGTTGCCTTCCTTCAATTCTTCCATGTTCTTGTTCATCCCAGTCAACTCTTCTTTTGTGGATTGATTATCCTTCTTCAATTCTTCTAACTTTTCTCCCATCCTTTCTTCCATCTTCCTGCTGTTTTCTTCTATCTTCTCTTCCATCCTCTTGTTTGTGCTTTCGATTTTATTTCCCAAATCTTCCTTTAAAGAATGTCTATCACTTCCCATTTTCTTACTATTCTCGTCCATTTTCTTGTCCATTCCTCCCATCTTTTCATTTATTTTATCCAACTCTTCCTTCAAGGACTGTTTGTCTTCCTTCCTTTCTTTATCATTTTCTTCTTTTGTTTTCATGAACATTTCCATTAATCTGTCTATTTTACTCTCTTCCGTTACTTTGGATTTTTCTATATGTCTTTCCTGGACATTTACTTCCCCTGTCTGAGTAGGCATCTCAGTTTGTTCCCCTGGTTGTTCAGGTTGTTTGGACAACCCTGGTGGCAACGAACTTTCCACGTTTACTGGCGTCGCCTCTTTGTTCTCCATGTCCATTTCGATTTCTAATTCTTTTTCGGCCTCCGCCGCCCGTTTCTTAGAAGTTGCACGTCGTTGCATTTTCCCTTCAAATTCTCTGGCTTTGTAGCTGTTGCCTAGCTCCAACTAGTGATTGGGCAGAAAGTATTGGCCTTCCAATCGCTAATTAAAGCCCCTAAAGTTGTGCGCCAATTTGTAATAATTTTAAAAAAACTGTGTGTTCTTAATTGGTGTGTTTAAATGGTGTGGCTCTCGACGTCTTACTGGCCTGAAACACTTCCTTAAGTTTCCCAGCTGGTCGAGTCCCAATGGTAGCAAGACCGGTCGAGTAGCGTAATGTTGATGAAGAAATATATGTTCAGCTCCACCAAAAGTTTCAAAACAAAAATTGTTGTTTTGAAGAAAATTTAAAAAAAAATTATGTTTAAAAAAAATTATAATTTAAAAAAAATTATAATTTTATTAATTAATTAATTATAATCAATTAATTAATATAGTGCCGTGAAGTTTTAAAAAGTGTAACACTCTTCTGAAAAATTTTATTGAAGTTTTGGTATATTTTAAATACACTATCACCACTCATAAGATTGTCTTCAAACCAATCGATACTTGTTTACCTTTTTATTTTTTAGGTTATCTTCACTTATAGGTGGTAAAGTCCTGGTAGATTATTAATTAGAATTATATTAGTGATAACTAGTAATATTTATGAAATAAAGAACTATTTAGTGTTGAAAAATATTAATGTTTTATTATTTAATGGCAATATTGACTCTTATCGATTATAATATCGATTCTCAGGATATCGAAAAAGTTACAAAATATATTATATAAAATTCAAACAGGGTTCTTTAAACAGCCAATTATTATCAAAGTCAGAGAAATCGGGCCAATATTTAAAAAGTATAACGTTACAACAAATTAATAATTATTACTAAATACAGACATTGAATAGAAAATAATATAATTGTTTTCACCAACAGCTGATGTGAACACTGAAGGCATTAAAATTGTCAAAGTAAGATGGCTGCCGTCAAGCTGGTCCAAATATTGCTCGATTCTGCTACGTTCCGATTAATGTATTTTCTGGCAGTATTCCTGTTCTGGTGTCTGCAAATCTCTTGTTAAATGTTGTGTAGTGCCTGGTGTAATGTTTCTGGGTTGTATTTTGTGTATCCGTGTAAATATAAGTTCAAACACTTTTCCCTATTCCGACACTAATACGGTTATTGTATTATACAGTTTTCTGGTGTTTTTCGGAGTAGATATGTATTGTTCAGTGTTATTTAGTGTTTTTTGATTGTTTCTGTTATAATGTGAGAGTTCTAGAAGTATTTTATAAGTCACTCGCGATTTCACAAAAACGTACTATTCACCGCTCAACTTTACCGTTGTAAGTTAGGTTAGATTCGACACCAAACGATCGTCATGTTAACCGTTCGAATACCAATAATCAACTATCTTATTTCCTTCAGTTTCAATTAAACTCTTAGCCAATATAATATTATTCTTACCATTGTTCAAATATATTTTCATATCCTGTGCATACTTTAAAATTCACTATATGATTGCCTAAACTTTGGTTATTTGTCAATTTTATTCACTAGATGTTATTTAAATTAATCTTTCAGTTCATTCGGCTTATTTTCAGATTAAATAATGCCGTTTTATAGTGTTTTCTGTCCAAAATTAGTAATTTTACTTTCATTTTGGGTATTCTCTGAAAAGTCAAAACATACTTCCTGTCATTATATAAAATTCATCCATTTTATCCGTTATATTTAATATTAATAATCTTACATTGTATTAAAAGGTTTATATTCCCTTATTTTCTTGTAATTAATTGAATTAGTTGTATTCTGAAACATTATTCTGGAATATATGACTCCCATGTCTAAATTTCTGAGTTTAGTCATTTTCATTTTTATTTATAATTCTGAATATAATTTATTAAAATCTTTCTAAATGGTATGTGCAATTATATGGCTTGATCTCAAGTTTATTTTGTCTAAACCCCTTTTGTTTATTTGCATTTAAATGAGTAATTTCTCTGTTTTGATGAAGTTTGGTTTTCTTTCTCTGGCCTATGATTTTTTAACAATTTTTCCTTACAAAATATTTTACAAACAATATTTGATGTGTGATACCCTCTCTGACTTTTAAATATAGTCTTATAAACTAAACATTTTTCCAAATTACACAATAACAATTAGTATTGGTTACAATACCAATAACAGTTAAACAAATAAAGAATATTTTTTAAATAAATGGTTGTCTTCAACCTTCAGACATTTTACAACAAAATCCTTCTTTCTAACATGGAAATACGGTTCACAAAAAAGGTTTTTTACTAACTCAAGTCTTAATTACTTCCTACTATTTACAAGTAGTAATTATTTTTATAGTTCTGATGTTAGTTGTATCAGACCCAAACAAATGGCCTTATATCTAACACATTTTTAAACATTCTTATACTATATACATAAAAACCTTATATCTATATTCTTGTTGCTAACTATTATTATAAGTGGGATTCTACAGTTTTTATACCGTCTTTTACACATTGTCTTTGGAGAATTGTACCCTGTCATAAATAAATAAATAGCATAAATTGTTCAAAAAGTATTATGAAATCTGTTTTTCTTTTTACATATAAAACAAAATGTTATTTTAAACAGATTTATGTCTTATAAGTAACATATTCTCACAGTACACATTTCAAGTCATTGAAAATTGCATATTTCATTGTATTCAATGTTTGTGATTGCCAAGAATGAAACACAAGGTTTATTTTCTATAATACCCAAAACTATCACTGGTTCACTTTGCACTTTTATATTATGTTATTGCTAAATGGTCGTAAGTCTTATTAACATAATAAGTTGGTTAGTGTTTTACAATGGAAATTTGTTCCATGGGTACTATATTATTGTTTCATCTTAGTTCACAGGCAACTTTTACTTTATACACTTCTCTCTCTTAAATTTATATACATGTGGTTTTCATTTCGTTATACTTTTATTGGTTAATTATTTATTTTGGGGGGTATGGGGATTTGGGTGTCTTTTATAAGAGCATGACATCTTCTTCAGGATGCTGCCTTCTTCTTCTTTCATCAGTCTTCTTTTCTCCTGCCTCCTGGGAATGGTATCTTCTCCATCTTCTTCTTGATGCCATCAGGTTTCTTGGGATCTTCTCCATCTTCTTCTTTATTTTAGAAATACACCACCTGTATTGGTTGATCTTGGCTTATTCAGGGTTTCTATTCTATTTATTCTTCCTCGTTGTGGGTTTGGTCATATTCTGTACTGCTTGGTTATTCACTTTCTTACCTTCCTGGGTTATAACTTGAAAACCTTTGGTTATGAGACTGGTTTTGGATGACTCCTCACTAGTAACTCCTTTTATTTGAACTTGTATTTTCTTTATAATAATGATTTCTTTCCACAGTTGCTATGAATTAATCTATTTATATTAAACTTAATGCTTTCTTCCAAATTTAAATATTATAACTTTATTATTCTAATGATCAATTGCCATTCAATATTATGCTTATATCTGTCATGTTACAGATTGCTCTCCTCCAGAAGTAATTATTTCAGACATGTTTATGGATGAAATAATTTCTTATGATAATTTCATCATTTCTTATAATTCATTTTCTTCTCCATTTTTATATCGACTTTTTTATATTAGAGTTTTATTAATTTTATATATATGGTTACTTGTTTTACTACTGATCCTTTTCGGATAGTTAGTGTCTTCTGAGATATATAATAATTGTATTGTATATATAGTATTTGTATATACGTTTGATATATGAAATATAAGAAAATCAATTCAGTCAATAAGTATCTTGTAAACAATGTTTAATAGCACGTACTTTTATTCTGTTATTACAGTTTACATTAATGGGGTTGACTTCAGGTTGTTATCATGCATTTTTTAGCCACTGTAAAGATAGCAATATAGATTAGTCTTAACTTGTTTTTTCTTTTGTATAAAGCTGAGTCGACTGGACTTCCCCCTCCAGCACGCACACACACACACACACACACACACACACATACACACACACACACACACACACACACAGTCATTAAAATTACATACTATATACTAAATACTGCAGTTAACATATCAAAATGCAACTAAAGAAAGATCAAGAGCTTTTCTTACCAGACATCCTTGATGCAATAAAACAAATTATTTCTCTAAATTATAACAATAATATTAAACAATAACAATTAAAACAATAAAAAAATAAGATCAACTACTTGTAGAAGTAATTATTATAATTTGATTATATATATTTCTTTTTACTTCCATGTTCTGTAAGGGAATGGAATTATGGTGATCGTGAAAAAAATTGTGTTTGAGGTAAGGGCCGATTCTGACTGTACTACCCTCAAAACATGAAGAAAAGTCATTTCCCAAACAAAAAGTGTGTGTGTGTGTGTGTGTGTGTGTGTGTGTGTGTGTGTGTGTGTGTGTGTGTGTGTGTGTGTGTGTGTGTGTGTGTGTGTGTGTGTGTGTGTGTGTGTGTGTGTGTGTGTGTGTGTGTGTGTGTGTGTGTGTGTGTGTGTGTGTGTGTGTGTGTGTGTGTGTGGAATTTTTCTATGGCAAAAGATAACTGCTGAAAATTCACACAGAATTCATATATAATTATTTGTATATGTGCCCAAGTTGTAGAGGGCTCAAGGCCTAATGATTTTGGTGACAATCCGTTAAGGGGGAGGGGTAGTTTACCTGCAATTTTTTATGTTTTACCAAGAGTAAAGTACTTAATTTTAATAAATAAAATATCCTGAAAAGAAGGTCATAATAATCCACTGTAGAAAAGTAGATGAAATATCTATATATGAAAAGGGTTGTTGAAGGGGAAGAGGGTAATTTTTTTTAAACTACCTTTCTGTTGTCGAATAAACTACTTCATTTTGAAGGATAACATACCTTAGTAATTACATATAATGAAACTATTACTCAATAAAAGTGTAAATATCAAAAATGGGGTTGTTCGGTTACGGGGGAGGGGTAGTTTACCTGCATTGTTTTGTGTTTTATAAGACTTACTTACTTACTAGCCAACGCCCACCCTTGGCTGTTGAGCCATTAGGCGACGCGCTGACCAGTAGTGTCGGGCTTCGCCGATCTCGGTGTCCTCGTTGGACGGGGTGTGGTCCAAGGCCGGGCAGTCTCTCAGATGGTCGGCGTCCATCGTCGCGTGGCCGCACAGCTGGCACTCAGGGGTTGGCAGCGCGTGGAGGCGGTGCAGACGCGTGGTGTTTTATAAGAGTAAAGTACTTAATTTTGATAAAGAAGTGCCCCCAAAATAAAGTCATATTAATCCACTGTAAAATGATAAATCAGATATCTATAAATGGAGAGGGTAGTTGAAGGGGGAGGGGGTGATTTTTTGAAACGTCCTTTGCAGACATCAAGTACAGTATGACTATTTAATTTTCAATTATAAGATACCTTAGCAATTACATACGATAAAACTATTACTCTATGAAAGTGTAAATATCATTAACGGTGGAGATCAGTTGAGGGGGCGGGATGATTATCTGCGTAGTTCAGTTTCGGTTTCTATCTGTGTACCTAATTTTTATAGATAAAGTTACTCGAAAATAACATTATATTAAACGACTACCTCATAATAACAAAAATCTATAAATAGTGAAAATAGTTTGAGGGTGGGAGATATTTTTTTAGCAATTAATGAACCAAATTCAAGTTAATCATTTAAAATAAAAATCTTAGAACATGGAAGTCATGTATTAAGATCAGTTATTAATATTAACCGATATTAATAATATATAATACACTATGCAAAGTATTTGTTAAAAAAATGTAAACAATTCTGCTCAGCAAGAATACTGTTAGGACAACTGAATGGGCCATGAGCTTTAAACAACAGAATAAATTACCGAACGCCAGAGAAATTGATACTCACAAACTTAAATTACTCTTTTATAAACAATCACATTTGCACTGCAAATGTTCTAGTTATTTAATAACCCACTATGCACTATATACGAACAAAGACAAATAATTTTGATAATACATACTATAATACATAATACTCTTGGATTAAAAGAACTTGTCCCAGCCACCCAGTGATGCTTTTTATATAGCTCGCAGGACGCTTATATCGTAAATGTTTGCTAGAAGGTTTCAGATATGGAAATAATCAGACAGTAATTCAGAAGGTGTAGTGGGACTGAGTTTGTCACATATTAGAAGAACACTAATTTGCAGCTGACACAACATGGTAAATGTTATTATGTAAGCCACTCATATTGTCTGACACTATGTGTATTATTGATTAAAATAATACTATTCACATATTGATCTATCACATACTATTCACATCACTATTTGCATATAGATTTAAATATGTATGTAGAAATACAAATAATCTATGTTGATCATTGTTTTAAGTATAAGTTAGTGATTAATCTGTTGTCTGTTGTTCTGCCTTTAATGTAGTGGTACGATATAGATACGTACTTACACTTTTAACACCTTTAGGCTTTTCCCAATGTGATTTCTGTTCAGTTTATTAAATTAGCTCTGAAAAACATACTCCTTTGAATTTAAGCCCCTTGGAACTTGTGATAATAATTTATGGGATTTAAACTCTTTTTGACACAAATAGGGTTTTTTAAGCTTTCTTAGTTGACACCTAAGCCTAAAAGAAACTTTCGTGACCATAGGCTTAGAGCCCTTACACACGAGGCAGACAACTGCGGCAGACGTCTGCTAGGGACTGAAATCCCATTGATACAATGCATAGCTTTTCACATGAGCGTGCGAGTGAGCCATGAGAGGCAGATGTCTGCCAGCTCGTTCTCTCCCCGACAGTTGGACAGCTGAATTCAACTTGTCAGGCAGGCCAGTTGCTAGTTAACAAGTGCAAATCCTTAGAACATTTTCACACGAGCAGACGTCTGCCTCTTCCGAATGGAAAAATGCATTAATACTTTCGATGTTAAATTTTTTATTGAAGAAATTCGCAATCATCCAGCTATATGGGATTGTTCTACAAACGATAATAGTAATTAAATAAGAAAACAACAGTCTTATTTGGAATGAAATATTTTTAATTGCCTATGAAGATTACGAAGAAATGTCAAGAAAAAACAAACTGCATTAGATAAGTACATAGTCACTGCAGTTTTGTCTTATTAATAATTGTACTTAGAAATTTTACTATTAAAAATACAAATTAAATAAAAAACGTGTATTGTAAATTTAAAGTGTATACATTTTTTAATGTAATGCTAACTTTTCAACTGTTGCAATGGAATTCCTCATGTTGGTGTTCTGTTTTTGAATGTTATTGTCCAACAAACTATGCAATTCATCGAAAGAAGAAATCGACATACGAAAATAATTAAAAAACTTTTCATTGTCATTTCTCAGTTCGTGATACAACAGTGCAAAACTACTAGTGGTAAGTCTGTCGTTTATTAGCAGGTCAATCAACTTTTTCCTGTTCCTTCATTTCTTCTTTATCTATTAATTTTTCTATTCAATTAGTGCTTGAGCCAACACTGGAACTACTTCTTCCTGTTCATTCATAATTTTGAAATACTGCATAAAAAAGCAATTTAAAAAAAATATGCTGAATTAGAGTGTTTACTCTTCACTGAATAAATTGAGGCTGGACCATTTGGTGTGAGGCACACAGGCACAGTGTGCTGAGAGCAAGCTCGCATGAGCCTACTATGGCAGACGTCTGCCGCAGACTAGTTTACCATGTGAAAGAGCCCTTAGTGTCTTGGCAGATATTGCACGCAAATACTCAGTTAATATTACTATAGTGCAATAAATTCCTTCTTTGTACAGGTTCATTTCAATTCAGTACAGCTACTACTGTAATCATTATTGTCTACTAACAGGTTTGTTCTGTTACATTAATAATCAACAATTACGCTTTGTGTGTGGAATGAATGCATCATCCTTGATTGACGAAACCAAATTCACTTGAGACACATCATATTATGATAATTGACAGTTTGTTGTCATGCAATAAACAGAACAACAGGCTTGAGGCTGATGATATTGCAAGTCCAGTTATGACTAAATCAAAAGACATACGGTACCATGGTGCACAATAAACGTTTACTGAAACAAAGGACTAGAACGTTATGCTTATTCTAATCTGACTTTACTCACAATCAACATGCATTGGCATAGCGTTGTCTCTTTTGGTACAAACAATTTTGCGCACAAGTTTCACACTTAAATTTCTGTACAATACAACCTCAGTAGTCCGACACAAATGCTACACTGTTCTGCTGGATTACTGAAAATGCCAGATTACAGGAAAAGGTAGAACAAGTTTTTAAAGCTGCGCTAGGCTATTTAATATTATTCAAGACTGATTATCATTTATAATAATTATTGTACTGTGTATGGGTTTACATAACTGTGTACAGCAGACCCAAGCATTTGGCCATTAAGAAAATGTTTAGCTGATCAATGGTACAAGAAGAGCCAATTAGTCAAACTCTTTGTTTCCAAACGCAACTTTAAAAAATGTTTCATGAAATATGTTGAACATAAAGATGTCTTTCCTAGTACATGTTCAGGTAGCATACACTGGTTTCTCCTACAATACATGCTCAAATCACTCAAGATGTCATCATGTCATATTGTGTGGGCAATTGACAATGAGCTTGCCTCTTGCTTCTTTTGCTGTTGCCATCTCTTTAATTGCCGATTATCTTTCCATCTATCATTATTTGAATATTTTCCTTTTCACCTCCAGCTAGCACAGTTATATATTTTGTACATTCTTGGAGAGGATGAGACTTCCTCTCACAGTCTGACTATTGCTTCTTGAAGATGAGAAGTTAGGATTGTTGGACGTATCAGAATAACAAAGGTCGGATTACCGAGACTGTATTATACTTCTATATCTTTGCAGAAATTCATTATATAAATGTGTTGTTCATTACAACTATTATCATCACCATCAGCAACAACAACACTTGTCTGCACACTGCCTACAAAATATCTCCCTAGTCATTCTCTGGTACATTTTAACAACTTCATCTCAGCTCTTTGGCTCCATTCCATTTTCATTAGATTTGATCTGGTGGTACAAAATCCTTAGTTGTTAATTGGCAGGGCATTTCTGTGATGACATCACAGACTTTTTTCTGTAGTTTTCACAATTATCCTGTGTAGATTCTAGAAACGGATGTGTCTTCTTCACTTGACTGATACCCTTCACAACTTCTAAGTGTGCTGCGTTCGGTCCATGACATAAATGGTCAGTCACATCCAAAATTTCGCCATTTTTTTGTCTTAAGCATCCACATCTTTTCTACCTTTCTTTCTGACATCACCAAACGGTTGTCCCATCTTCTTTTCTGCTAAATTCCTGATATACGTAGTCGTTGTAATGTACTGAAGCTTTACCCTTACTAGCTGTCAGTACTTCCATGATGACATACTATCACTGAAAACTTACAGTAGAAGAGTATAGCACAAGGGAGAATGGTAAGTACAAACTGGGGTGGGCTGGGTATACCTTGGAATTTCCTGGTATATTGTCTTCAACGATGTCTCAAAACTGCAGGTGACTGGCCATCCAGGAGTAGGTATTGTTATGAGGATCTCCTGATCATCGTATGGTACAGTGGAAACAAAATACAAGACACCAATTAAGTCACTAATCACCATCTTTAATTATCACAATTAAACAGTTTGTAATCAACAAAATAGTGTCTTACAACAAATCAAATAAAGATTGTTTACACGCAATAAAAATGTCAACTATTGGAGCCCCGAAAAATTATAAAACACACAACACTTCGCCACAATACTTCGAACCGCACTGGAATAAATCGACACTTAAACTGACTTGACCGTCGCTGAATGCCTATATTTATACCCCGCTGATATTCGAGAATAATCTGCCACTTTGGATGACTTGTTAAACAAACAGGCGCTCTTGAGAATCCACTAGAAACAGTGTCCTTGAACACACTGCACTGACCGGTACAGTCTGGTATAGACTCGATAGTTGACACATAATTGTCTTTCATCGCATAGTAGCAGCAATATGTACACACACACACACACACATACACACACACACACACACACACATTACAGCTGGGCTAGTCGAGAGCCGGCCGTATTATGTAACACTTTTTCCACATTATATAACAGTATAAATGTCCTTTGTATACGATTTTTTTTTGCTGCTACGGATTCGGTTAGTTGTGAATACCTATTTTTTACTGCAAATCCTGTAAACAATATTGGGGCTTAGTAGAAAAGAGTGTATGGTGTTGGCCAACATTCAATATCCAGCCATACCAAAAACAAAGTGGGTTTTCAATCATATAATGCTCTGGACTGTATCAGGTTACATAAGATGCCAATGTCCCTTCCACATTTACTCAACTACTCTACCTGCACCCACGCTTGCTATCTGGCTACAGTGCAAGTGGCTGAGGTATAAATACTGAATTTCAAAGTAGTCCACTTCAGTTACAGCTAGCGATTCTATCAGTGCGGTCCAAGTGATTGTTGCTGATTACCGGACAGTGAGTGATCTTGTGTTAATTAGTGCAAAATTATAGAAGCTGACATTTACTGTTGTGTGTTGGATGAATTGACTTGAATTATTGAATAAGAGTGCCTCTGTTGATTTTAACTGTTGTTTTTGTCAAATTTAAGTTTGTAACAAATGACTTCAGTGGAATCAGTTATTCTGTTTCTAGTGAACAACACTGTGAGGCCATTGTAACCCTATTTATACGTATAATTCAGAAAGTTGTGTTAGTGGTTATAACCACTAACAGAATTAACACTGTTACACACCACTACACAAAAATTATTCTGATTAGTGCTTTCTAGCTTCACAGTTCATCATCACATCGAAAATAACAATAATAGGACTGGTCAACTTCTTTATACAGTGTACACGCTGTAGGGCAAGTTGGGGATATAATTTTTCTATAGTTGTGTGCAACAGTGTTAATTCTATAAGAAGAGCTTACCGGACTGTTTGACCGTGGTCTACGGTTTAATGACAAACCAAAGGTTTCGACAGCACCACTGGCTGCCAGTACTGTGGGCCTAACAATAACAACCTACGTTCAGGAGGTCGTGAATTCTTTGAATTCCACTGATGATGCCAGCCAGTGGTGCTGTGTAAACAATTGGTTTGTCATTAAACCGTAGACCACAGCCAAACAGCCTGGTGAACTCTTCTTATACAACTGACGCCGGCCATGAAAACCTGAGAACAATTTTAGTGTTAATTCTGTTTGTTATTTATAACTACTCTATGTCTTTGGGTATTTACCTAACCTACATCACCGCCCATCCCCGTGTGTCAGATGCACACAGTCCTCAGACGCAACGAACGCTTAAATTAATCTGTACCGTTAGGCAGCCTAACCTGTCTCTCCTATGACTATATCAGTAGTGTAGAAAGAAGCCATTATTACTAAATGATTTTGTTCATTTTCGTTTGGATGTGTATCTGCTTAACTGTTTTCTGCCAAGCCATGTTATTTCTGGATAGTCTTTCCCATGCTTCTGGATAAATAACAGTTTTTGTGTTATTCTTGTGTTCCATGTCAGTGTTTCTGGCCTACATGTTACTGTAGGATGTATTCACTGATTCAAATTTCTCTGTAAAAATTAAAGTTTATTTTTCTTCACAATATTGCTAATCTCCAAAAGGCTATCTACTGTGGTTATTCAATCAATCACTTCTAGCACTAAATTCCCATTTTGTTATTGTTTTACACAAACCACCTGTCACTTTTTGCCATAAAGTTATTTTAATTAAGTGAATAATTACAATTTTAAGTTAATTACTCACTATATATATGTGTGCACATGTGTGTGTGATAACTAAAACACATTTCAGCAGAATAAAATAATTTTCTTCAGAATTTCATGACTCTATAACAAAAGGTTTTGGATAAAACCAAGATACTATATATGACTATCTGGAACTTTGTAACAAATAACTCCAGTAGAATACAAAAGAAATATGGCACAAAATAGGTAAGCCTATTCAGCAGAACCTAACTGGGTTACCAATTAGGAAAGTGTTAATAAACTAAATAAAAATTTAATGAAACCAAACAATAAAGCTAGAGAATAATTCTACCTGAGTGTGAATGAAATCACATAGACAATTCAGAGAATAATTATTATAAGATAAGTGTATAATAACAGTTTTAATTTTGTATAAACGTGTTACAATGTAGGTTAGGTCAAGAACCATTGTTATATGTTAAAGAAAGAGAAGAATATAAAGAAGATAGTAATATAAATAATTTCATAATAGAAAGTATAACCAATAAACTGAATAACAGATAAGACAATGATACATAACTGTTGTTGGTTATGAACCAAATAATAATATAAATAGTAAGATACTAGTGTTACACCCAAGGCCTACATATACTTGGTAGGAAAAAAGAAAACCATTTGTATATATAAAACATGTAGAATAATTCTATATAGATTAAAAGATAATGTATTTTAGTAGAGTAAGTTATTAGTAATCAAAGGTGTTAATAATGGACCATTCATAATATAAATAATAACAAATCAACTTTGACAAACAAAATATATCTACTGTGTTAGTTAGTAATGAACAGTACAGGGAATAAAGATTGTATTAGATTATAAGACATATAGTAAAAGTTCATGTAATTCATAAGGAATAATTAATAACTGTTGAATTGTATTAGAGTTACGTAATTTTGTTTAAAGAAAAGAATTATAGTCCATAGAACAATGGGCATTATGGTGCCTAGAGGGCAATTCAATGTTTTGTTAACAAAAGTTAATGTTTATAGTTATCAGTACTAATATGAAAATATCTTTTATTAACATAAAATAATATGTAAAACAACAATAATTAAGAAATATATCAAATAGGACTAGTTTTAAACAAAAATGTTAGAATAGGCCATCAGTTAAAAATGTTATTTTTGTTATTACTGGACAGAAATATGGCTTAAGAGATCTCAAAACGATCAGCATAAAACATGCATTTTAATGGTGGTAATATCTTTTTAATATTCTGTAGCATAAGGAAAATATGTCAATGTTAAGATTTTTTGATAAATTTGATCAAAAAGTGACGCTTAGGTTGGCGTCTGTTGGTGTGCATCAACCCAAAGTCGGACGCTTAAAACGGAATTTTTGTGATTAAAAACGGAATGCTTGGTAATTCCACCAATCAGAATCTTTCACCTGTCAGGTGAATCAACCCATAATGCACCGCCAACGAGTTAGTCGTTCGGCGGTAATCATACAGTAAGGAACACCTCCACTGTGACACGGAAAATATAAATAGCCTCCAACCCAAAGTGTAAATAGTCTTGTCCTCAAAATCTTGAACCCGAGTGAGGTTAGGTGAAGTGTAAACAAAAGGCGATCTAACTTAAGAGCGGGGACGTAACCTAACAGTGAACATCAAGTGTTGTGAAGTTTTTTTTTTATATTTAAAGGACATTATCGTAAATAAATAATAACAGTGAATTATATTAAATGTATAAAAAAAAGGAAAGTATAGAGTGCATCTAAAAAATTTATAACCCAACTTAATATTTAAGTATCACTATACGACGGTAACTTTTATATACACTTGTGAACTAATTTTCATACCATCACAGTATAGAAACACTAACACTATTATAATTTTTTGTGTTTAACTATTATTTCGTTGTACTTAATATTTAACTTGAATAACCTACCCACCATTGACTCAAAAGCGGACTCTGTCCAATATACGAACTGTTCGTCACTTTAGATTTAATTTGTGATTTTGTGATTTTATATCTGATTTTGCATTGTAATGTTTTGTTCTTCAAAAAAGACATTTCTGTTAATTATTGTCGTCAAAAGAACCCATAAGGTTATATTTTCATAACGTAAAATTGTGACCTATATCTCTGAGAATCTGAAGTCATGCTACCAACTGTTGAGCTATAATTGAACCAAACCTGGTCAATTAATATTATGAGAAATGTTATTCATTTTTAAATGAGAAGAATAGAATAGAATTCTGAAGGAAAATAAAAGAAAAGTGAAAGTAATTAATGGTGTAGGAATTATCATTTTTAATAGATAACATTTTATTTGCAATTTATGAACATTCGTGTTTACATCAACTTCAGAAGAATAAGTTGGCAGTACCTATTTTGGAACAACACGCGCTTTTTAAATGATTTAACTAGGTCAGTGAACTCTAATAAGGTAAAGAGAATAAATTAAATAAAACTTACGAATAACAATTAATAGAAACTTTTAATATCTCAATTAATAATAAATAATAAAGGAAAATTAGAACAACCTAGTTTTATACCAGCGAGCACCTGTGAATAATGCCACACCCAAATAATTACAAACCCAAATAACCTGAATAATTTATAATTAGAATTAGCAAAATGATTTTACACCACGACAAATGAATTAACAATTAATAGAATAAAGTCAAAAGTCAATTATACTGAACCATAAGAAACAAACTACTCATAATTTTATATATTCCTATTAGTATTTGTAATGAAGATATTACTATATATATATATATATATATATATATATATATATATATATATTCAATCACTTTCTAATTATAAATATAAATATTTGTATAATTGTATACTTGTATAAATAATTATAAATATTAAATGTAATATATATATATATATATATATATATATATTGTAACGTTACATAACCCCTGCCCAAATATGATAAATAAATAAAGGAGGATTAATGTAATCACAAGAGAGAAAAAACCAGTAATCACCCATTTTTAAAAGTCAGAAATGGGGATTATGTATCAAACTATGAGAACCTTTGTACTCTAAAAACACTGTAAACATTCAAAACAATACTAAGTGTAATCATAAAAGTGCAGTGTACAAAGTGGAACATAGTATGATAGGTGAAAGTGTCAAACATTTAAAAAGAGCATCTCACAAATTTGTGCTGAAGATGAAAAAAAAGCAGTATTATAGCAATAGACTATGATACTATTGACAAGTTGTTGTAGCTTGTATTGTGTAGGCCACAAAGGCATTATAACTAGAATTAATATTTTTGTTTACTATAATTCTTTTGTTTAAATGTAAAATAATCCAGGGTTATATTAAACTGATAAAGGCCAATTAAAACTATACTAAAAAGATGGAAGAGAAAATAAAGTAGTATAGAGTAAGAATACATGGACCACAGTATAAGTAATAAATAAACTCAATTAAAAAATCATTAAATTATAAAATGCCAACAGCCAAGCTTAAATAAATCCATGAAGAAAAATCTTATATAAATTAAAATTAATAATAACTAAGATTTGTAAAGGAGTATTTTTAAAGGCAAGAAAAGAAATAATAATATTATATACTAGCCTATTTATCTAAAACGGTACCTAGGGTAGCCATAAAAACCATCAATTTATTGGTTACTATAAGTAACTAGCTAACAAGAAATTGATTGATTGTTAAATGGTATTCAATGTGAGAAGATGAAAAGTGTAATGTCCTATACAATTTTATAAAATTAAAAGAGTATTCGGAATAAACCACTCCTAAATTAAGAAAACGAGTCAGCACTAGACACTACATCAGAGATGTCCATTGAAATAAACTGATTCACACCAGAAAATCGATGAACAACCAATAAATCCTGCTAACCACCTCTCAATCAAGACGTCATCATTGAAAACCATTGGGTGAGATCGCTTCCTTTTAAAACTTAACTAAATTACACCTCAACTATAAATCTAGAACACTAGAAACAGCACCATCTCTTTAAATCCATCTGAAAACAAGGTGAACATAAACTTTATTTTAATTAACCAAAAAACAGAAAAACGTGGCTTGGCTAATAACATTACAGACGCCATTAATTTTAGTGTTCGTTTTTGTCAGTGAAGAAACGTAGTCTGCGCTCTAGCAGTCAAAAAATCAACTGAATGATACAGATTATACAAATTTTAAAATAATTAATGTAAAGTTTGATACAGACCCATATGCATTTCTGACTTCCTCAAAGTTCAAAGAACCTTAAATAACCCTGGGAAATTAATTAATTATTTCTTTTTATGTATTAAAACTGTAATAACAAACATTTGTTGTGTTATATGTTAGTAAACTTAAGATCGAAGTACCGCTGTGATTTGTGAAGTAATCGATTGTCAATTCATGTTTTGGACACCATAGTGTGCCATAAATATTAAATAAATTCAAAGAATGCCTTGCGTTTAAATAATAAAATGTGTATTATTTCTAGTAGATGGTAGTTGGTTACAGGTAATAAGAAAAATCGAGAAGAGAAAGGGAATCAGTCTGGTCATCAAGAAATTATTACGTACTACGAAAGTAATTTAACCTCAAACGGGTTCGTAAAAGGAGAAAACAGCTGATGCCACGAGCGGAAAAAATTTGAAATACTCGATTGTATACAAAGAGAGTAATTCTCTTTGACTCTCTTTACTCTCTCTCCTACCTATTTTCAAACAATGGTATTGATTTAATACAAACCAATTTAAGAAAATCATTCAATATTCTTTCATAATCACACACACTCGATTTTGAAGGCATATAACACCAACAGATAAAAACTTTGTAACTATTAATTAGGCGAGAGTTTCGAAGAGTATCAAAACACATTATCGTTACAATATATATATATTTGCATATTTTCCCAGGGCGGTATGTGTATTGTAATTAGTGTAAAAATAATAAGACGAACAGTTTTATAAAGTTTTGTGTGGGAACGGACCCCGGCTGGAGCCTGTTGAAAGTGCACCTGCTTCGATAGTTAACAATAAAGCGTTTGTGTGCATGTGTGGGTGAGGCAGTGCTGACCTGCTTTGAACGAAAAGATGCGGTGATGCGTTCGGCTGTAATCAGGTTTTAACAGGATTAAAATTAACTAATTAATATGTTTTAAACCTGTAAACAAAGACTTACCCCAATTATAAAGACACCATTACATAAAGGAATTTTTAATGAATATGGTGATATAAAAATTATTAATTATTATTCAATTACACTAGTAATTAATATTAATTAGTTAGCATCTTTAATATTAATTACTAGTGTAATTGAATAGTAATTAATATGTGTGGTATATGTGAGTGACCAGAAAAAAAGTATGCAAACAATGATATCACTCATGTGACGAGTATGTTCATGAGTTCGCAATAATTAACCAAAAAGTGAGTGTAATAAAAAGGACGCTTTGCATGAACGGACAATATCTGACATGTCGAAAAACAGTCCTGAACCTGTCAGATTGCCTCCAGTATAAATACCACTGGCAACTTTGGGCAATCGGACACTCAGACTCAAGAAATCTACACACGACATCATGCTGCCCGTTTGCAGATCGACCTGGACACACACACTGTGTACCACACTCACACCAAGATGTAAGGAGGAACTCTGGAGCATCACCAACAACAACCCTTAGAGACAATGAACACAGCATCAAAATAATCATCATCATCATCATACTCTCAGGATTCTGGACACACACACACACACACACACACACACACACACACACACACACACACACACACACACACACACACACACACAACGGTAACGGCAGATATACGCAGGTGATAACAAACAATTATATTTTTTTACTGTGAAGAGAGCTCTCGAAAAGAACTTGAGTATGAACAGTTAATAATTAGAGTTTTAAAGGTAAATAGTAGTTAGATAAGAGAGTTTACTTTAACAAGCAAATCTAGAAAAGAAATACCATTTGTTGTATGTAAAAATTATGGGTGTGTCAGTAGAAATAAATAATAGATTGGAAGTAAATGGTTGATTATTTTCATTTTGTTTATAGCAACAATTAAAGTTTATTCTTGAGTTTTGATATTATTTTGTTTGTAAATGAGTTGCTAGTATTATTTAAAAGGTGAGTTAATTTCAGACACACAAAAATAAAAAGAATTTAAATAACTTGTTTAACATCTTTGTTTAGTTAGTAAGATTATATGGGTGTTTATTTTTGTTGCATGTTATGAATAGCATAGCAGGTTACAGTATATTTGTGAAGCTTATAAAAGTGAATATTTATTTGAAATTTTAATATTTAAATATTTTTCTATTAATTAATAAATTGTAGAATTATTATTTTGAAACAGTTTTAATTAATTATTTCATGTCAACAACATCTCACTCCTCTTTAAAAATTATTTAATTATTGTGCAACTACATATACTTGACGCAACGAGAAAAAAAATCCTGCGACCTGGCTGGTGTAATTCACTTTATAGTTGCGTTGAGTACATGGTAATGTATTATTTGTGTAATTGTTGCAACGTTGCAAAAAAAAAATATATATATAAATATATATATTATATCTCTTATAGTGTGATCCTTGTCACGTTTTGGGTATCGAGAGTATTGTTGTCTCCCGTCATGATCCCTCTCCTTGTTTTGTTCATGATTCACAGTCTTCTCTCTCTCTTCATCCGTTCGCGCCCACTGTTTATTTTCATGCCTGTGATCGAATTGTCCCCAGTTCACTGACCTAGTACCGTTCCGTAGATTCATAAACTCTAACAGTACCTGCTCAAACCCCAAGCTATCGTATTTACACCACGCATAATAATGGCAACCTCGATTTCATGTGGATAGTGCCTCGCAATTTTTCTTATTAGGTGCCTATCCAATATGGGAGGAATCAATTGTCGGTTCTCTAATAGCTGTCTTTCTAAGTATTGGATCATATTCATCCCTGCTTCTTGGTGATATCGTCCAAACTCCAGCTGGTCCCGCACGCGTTCTTGTATAACGTCGTTCCAGTATTTGTTGACAAAAGCTTCGGAAAATACCGAAGGTGTGTACACTGTCCTTAATTAATCTCCACCATATGGTGGCCTCTCCCTCGAGATGTCTTGCTACCAACGTGATATTATTACTATCTTGATAATACTCTTGGTATAATTCTGTCAATTCCGTAATAAACTCCATGGGAAAATCGCTTGTCCCGTTAAATTTTATGTCCCTTATTTGTTCATTAGCAACGATTCGGTTTGTAGGTGAAGCGTTTACTAGTGCAAATTTTGTTCGAACGTCATTCTGTAATTGTTGTAACTTGAGGTTGGTCTCGCCCGAATTATTATCTATTTTATGCTCTAATTCTCTTAATTTCTCTGCTTCTAATTGATGTGCCACAAAACTCTCGTCACAACGTTTGCTATTCGCTATTAGTTTCTTGTTTATTAGTTTAATTTCGCTGCTATGTTTATCATCGTTTTCTTTAATTTGTTTTTCGGTGTCGTTGAATCTATTATTAACTTCAATGCTAATGCTATTGATTTCTTCACTGATAATTGTCTTAGTTTCTATTCTAAATTGTTTAAGAGTTTCTTGGTTTTCCCTTTTTAATTCAATGATTTGTGTGACTAGTTTGTCACTTAGCTGTTAATTATTTTGTTCTATTTCTGCTTTCATTCGCTTTGTAATGTTAATTTCCAATTGTTTAATTTGTTGCTGCGTTTGTTGGGACTGTTGTGACATCTGTTCTTGCATTTGTTTTGATTGTTGCGACTGTTGTTACATCTGTTGTAATATTGTATATATATCAATTTTTTTGGGTGCATCTGGTAATGTCTGTTGTGTCGGTCTCGCTCTGATTTCTTTCTGTGTTTCTGGTGTTATTTGCTGTGTTTCTGTTTCTTCGTCTTCTTGTCCCCGCATCCCTGAATCTTAGTTATCCATTATAATTTGGTCAAGCGTGTTAGTGTCTCCTAATTGGTTGTTGATGTCAAACTCTACTTCGCTATTGTAATTTTCTGTTGTTGCTGTGATTGTTGTTTAAATTGTTTGCGTTGTTATGTATGTGTTTTGTTAGCCTACTTCTACTTTGCATAATCATACAATTTCTCTCTTATAATCTATACTTCTTATTCTATACTTTTCTTATCTTACTTATTCTATTCGCAACTCAATTCTGTCTACCAGGCTTATAAATTAAGCCCCGCGTTGGGCGCCAAATACAACTTTCACCTCAGGGGATTAAAAATAACTTATTAACACAAATATAGATATCATAAATTGTTATTTTAATAATTCTCTTGCATTTACTTATTACAGTGATATAAGTTTTTATAATAATTAATAATATTAAAATGTCAGTTTTCTTAGAACGTTTTCTCTTTTCTTATAGTGAATTCTTTTAGATCGGATTGAGCTGCCAATATGAATATAATAAACTTTAAATATGAATACAATACAATTTGAATGTTCTATATGCTTTACTTGTTTGTCGAATTCTGAATCTGCGATGAGGATTATCCACTCGAACGCGCCTGTCCTGTCGCTCTGTGGTCATCTGCTGTTACTGTAGATCCTCGTTGGTTGCACTCGTTTGATTATCACAAATTTATATATACACTGGTATCACATTCACACTAATACATTCACTTCTAATTATCTTAGTTAAACTACGTATATGTCGTATTAATCAATATATCTTCTTAACACCTTGGTATATACATTATTTAAGATAAGTGCTTGCAACACGGATAGTACAGACCGATACCATGGGATTATTTAGTAACTTGATGAGTCTCACTGTGGTATTTCTCCGATTTTCTTTTAATTCACAATTGGACTTTGATAATGTCTCAGACGAATTACAGTAGATTCTGTAAAGACTGAACACTTTAACTGTTTAATAACTGTTCTCCGATGATTGAATTAACAATTACGCCTTTAACGATTGTAACTTCTCCGATTTAACTTCAGAAATTACGATTACTTATACTATTCAATAACGATTGCGAGTCTAACTGTTGTAAAACTCCGCTGACTTAAAATAAAGGTTACGAGTCTAATTGTTGTAACAGCTCTGCTGACTGACTTCACTTTTCCAATCTACGTTTTTTATACATGAACTACAACTACCCTCACCTAATATTTACACTAAACATTCCCATTGGATTTAAGTGCCGCGATATTCAATTCTATCCAAGAGAATTTAACCGCTAAAAAACTGACGTGTTTTCTTATTTGCTAACAAACAGCGCATTCCAAAATTTTCTAGACGTAGTGGGAAAAGACGATTTGCTTAGTTTCTCACTCTAACGCTCTCACTTTAACATAACGGTACCCATAGTTATAAGCACTTAACTTTTACAGATTTCACCTATTTTTTGTTGTTTTTTAAATATAATACAATTTTACTGCCTTCTGTCCCGTACGTGATTTTTTCGTACTTTCTGCCGTCTAGCTGTCGCCAGGCATGATATAACATCTCGTCGTTATAATATCGGGAACCTGGTTAATTGGCTCAGGTCAATTAAACAGGCTGCCATAATCTTAACAAACTCATAATTAACTGGAATGTAAACAAATGTTAAATAGGATCCCGTGAATTGAGGGATATTGATAGGGGTTTGTAGATTTATTCACTCACCTTTTTGGACCATGACGTCTCTTTATTACATAATGTTTTAACATCTCCGAAGAAATTTTGCAATGAGTATATTAAAAGTAAAAACATTTGCACCTCTTGTACAAATAGAATTAGATTAATTAATAAGTTAACATAGCTTTTACTGCCCTCGGATCCGAGTATTTTGTTTCAGTATATGATACTAAAATTATAATCTTTATTTTGTGCCATCTGAAGAATGGGCTTATTTAACTTTAACGTGTTATATTCATAAAAGCATTAAACTTAACACATTATTACTAAGCATGAAATTACAATTTTATGGTAATTAAGTCAGTCTTTCGTGTTTTACTTTACTTTCATTTGTTAATTAAGTGTCTATCATGTATTATTTTAAGTTAAGTTCTGAACCACGGAAGTTGAACTTCCGTGTCACCTGAGTGTAACATCGTCGGCGAATCGGCGCTTCTATCGGTTGTGCAGGGTGTCTTGGAGATCTTCTGGCTATCGTGTTTTGGTAAAATCTGCTGTCATTCCTAAAGATGAGTCGTCTGTCGGGTCTGTAGATTCTTGTGGTAGGTTTTGGGTTCTAACTTTCACTGGTGTTCACATTGTTGTACCGCACATATTACTTACGGTTAACAGTTACATGTTAAAAGTTTAACATCACATTTAGGTGATGTTAGTTCGTTACAGAGATGTCATTTGTCATACGCTCACGTCATTTACGACATTTTTACATCATCCGGCTATCTCACACAAGCTTCTCCTCGTTTAAAGGTTTTATATTGACTACATACGTTTGTACGCTGTATCAGCAGCGGAGTCTGAGATACAACTGAACTAATTTACTATAGGGGTGAAGAGGCTGCCCGCGCGCGGGTAGTTTATCAGCGCAAAAAGTAGTTCTCACTTATTATTAATTATATTGCTTTAATTCGCTTACAACTTAATGACATCGCTCTTTACTTTTATTACTCTTTTATGTGACGGGGGTAGTTACGGATTTATTTAGTTTCTCAAATCTAATTTTATTAACTGCTACTTTGGTAAATCGGCAGGTTACTACCGGTTTGGGGCATGGAGAAGGGTTCATTCATACCTTATTAAAGCCAATATTAGTATAATAAATTTTTTTTATTTTTGTGGGATTTAGGCTTATTAAATCGTCACATACTCCTCCACTTAAAGAAGACACAGGGTCAGGGACCGATGTGTTTTCAACGGGGAAATAGATCAGAATTGCACTGGGAGTATGCTCGGAATTTCTGTGTGAAATTCCTTTCTCTCTTTTAACATTTTCCTCATGAGGTACATGAATCACTCTCAATTCACTATTTACTATTAGCAAGAGATACAATACCTTATTAACTAATACTTAAAATACATAAAATTCAAAGTTCATAAAATATATAAAATTTATCTTAATTCTACTACTTAAGACTACTACCGGTTTTCTCTTTAGCTTTTTCTTACTCTTGTTATGGAGTTACTCTTCACAGAGTAGGTTTCACATCCTTACTGTGTTTCCTTTTCTCTTTCAAGGGTTTCGTTGAAGCGTGGTTGACGAATCATTTTATTAAAATACTAGTAAAGTAATTGTAACATAATTGTAAAGTAACTGTAAAGTAACATTACTTATATTCAGTGTCAGCTGACTTCTCACTTTTCTTATTCTCGATGAACATCTCGATGAACAGGATCTAAGGTTGATCAGGCCTCATTCCTATTTATACGATTTGGTAATTAAGTATTGACTCAATTACAATATAGCAAATATACGTCTTAATACATCTATCCTTTTCTACTTCATTTATTTTCTTGCTCACTAGCATTTTCCTTTCCGTGATAATATTTTATCTGGGAAACATGACTTCTATGTACATATTTATTCGTAGTGGGTTCATACAGTGCTACGGTTACGGGAGTTAAGTATCTGTAAATTTTGTAAGGGCCACACCATCGGTAAGATAGTTTGGAGGTGGTCTTATCAACTGCACTACTCGTCGGGTGAGTTTTGTACATCACTAAGTCTCCGACTTGATACTTTACTTCTTTACTATCCCGCTCGTGATATTTTCACGATTTTCTCAAGTTCACTCTTAAGTTAGCGCGAGCTTCGTTCCATATCTTTTTTATATTTTTACCACTAATTTCGTGGGGTAGTAATTCATGTATTTTCTACTTTGTGGATAATGGGTGATTCGGTTTATATTTATACAACAAATCAAAGGGTGTCGATTTATGTCCTTCATGATATGCAGAGTTGAAGGCAAATTGTATCCAGGATAGGTTCTGGTTCCAAGAGGTATGGTCGTTTGCATGGTAGGCTATTAAAGCAGAGTTTAGGTTTCGCAAATACCTCTCAGCTATATTACATTGTGGACGATACTCTGTAACGGTAATGTGGTCTATGCCTAGTCTGAAACACATGTCCTTGAATTCTTTGGACTTAAACTGGGGTCCGTTATCTGACACTAGATGTACTGGTGTACCGAAGTCTTTAAATAATCTATCTTGCAAAATCTTCACAGTGGTAGATGTTAACGCTCGTCGCATGGGATACATCCAGACGAATTTGGTAAATGAGTCTACACAAATGAGTAGCATGGTATTACCTGATTTTGAACGTGGGTAGGGGCCAGAAAAGTCCAAGTAAATTTTCGAAAAGGGTGTTGTGGGAGTCTCCGAGATTAATTTACCTACGTGGCTGTTTCTCGTTGGCTTGCTCAGAGCACACAACTTACACTGTTTTACGAATTTAGCTATCTCGCTGTTCATATTTTCCCAATGGTATTCTTTTTGAATGTGATGTATCGTTTTATTTATTGCCATATGTGCTCCAATGGTGGATGAGTGGTAGTATTCTATAAGCATAGGTTTAATAATATCCGGTGTGATGTTACTCACTTTTTACCCTGATATTTAATACATTCCACTCTTCATAAAATAATACTTACCGCTGCCAGAATTTCACTTACCGTCATGGTCCCCGTAAAACTTATCTTTTGAAACTGCCCAGGTCGCCACGATATTTTTTAAAGATTAAATATCGAAAACTTATACACTCTTGCCCTTATAAAAAAATCACGCCATCTGACTGTAATAAAACTCAGAAAACCCCCGATTTCGTTAGACGAATTTTTTCCACAGAAATGAGGAAGTGGCAATGACGAAATAACTTAGACTAACACATTGTTTTGAAGTAAACTAAATAATTTTAATTAATTAAAAGCCATCTTAATGATTAGCACAAGAACACTAAAACACATTTTGAAATATACATTTATGGATCATATTTAAAAATTATATAAGACAGCCCATTCTGCCCACACACACTCTCACACAATTTAATACTTTACCCCTTTGTTTATTATACTTTACAAATCCCTTTTTTGTATTGAACTGTCCACTACCGCGATTCCGTACGAACACGTGCTGAGTTCCCGATTCAATGTCCGTTAATTCACTTCGTCGTCATTTCACTGTACCAACTTATGACGGCGATATGTTTAGTAAATTATGGGGTCCCGGTCGGTCTTATTGAATTAATTACATTTACGAAACTCGACCAACCGGGCCCGAAACGAAACTGTAAGTGTCTGTAGCGGTGTCGGCGTCCTGTTGACTGTATGGCGTCTCTGCTTAAAGTCCACCGTCACGGGGAACGTAACAGGTACATGTTCTCTTTGGAGGGAAGCTGGTTCTTTACTGCCACGATGTTTTCGTCGTCGCTCATTGCTCATATGCTGTTGTGTAACCATTTTATATATGGAATGGAGCTGATATGTGTGTGACTAGAGCTTAATATTAGACTTGGCTCTGGTCATGTCACCAACAGTAGGCGGAGTTTAACGCTGTTTTCCGGCAGTCGGTCACTTAGATACTAACTTCTCGTTCAATCGCCATGTTTGCCTCAACTTGGTGTTTCTCACTGCGTCATTGCCGGGCCCCGCCCGGCTGAGTTGCATACGGGCGTCGAAACACATGTACAGAGTTCTGCGAATTTTAGGGTGGTAAATTCTTCACCGCATTACTCAACAACAACCTGCGTCTTATTGCTTTGTTTCCAACTGTTTCTCAACACTGGTCTGTTATACGGACAAATACGTTGCACAATAATACATTTATTTTGCAATATTTTATAAGGCTCCCGACCGAAAACGAAATGAATAAAAATATATAAATGCCCCAAACGGTTAAAATAAAACACCCAAAATTTACCCGCTACAATACCCCCTCGATGAGAATTCTGCTGTGCACGACAGAAGAAATCTCATCGATAACCCCGAAGAGGACCGGTGAGGAACTGGTGCCAACAACCCCCTGGTTCTTAATCTCATGGGCACACGGCCCCCCTGACTCAGCGACCATGGACTCATCTGAACGAGATCACTGGACTTCTCCGTAAGAGATCCCAACACCGAGAAATCGAACAGACTCGCACCACGGCGCACCTCGCCTTTTAACATGCTACCCCCAAAATCCTCAACCCCTGGCTAAAATTACTCCAGCTCCTCCGCCGATGTGGTTCCCCTTTTTGCAAACTGGGCTGCCTTTAGCAGATACTGGGCTCACACACACTTACCTTAATGTTACCATAACACATAAAAATAAAACTTTCTTTTAAAATGTATCAAAAATTTAAAAAAATTCAAAATTCAAAAAATTAATCTTTTATCAAAAAATTCTCTTCCTCTTCTTTCTCTTTTTTTTTCTTTAACAAGACTTAACCTAGACATTTCTACTAATATAAACACCTCCTTACTCTAACATGAGAACCACTTATAGTCTACCAATACAACACAATACAATAAAAGAAACATGGTTAATGCACACATAATAAAATCCTTATCTAAAATAGTCATTCGCTGGCAGGCGAAAAATCAAGTTTTTTTTTTTTTTCAAAAAGAAAATGAAAAATTTTTCAAAATTTTAAAATTCAAAAAAAAATTTAAATTTATTCATTAAAAAATTTATTTATTAAATAACATATTTATTAAAATTATTCAAATATTGGTTTGAATTAATTAAACAACAAATTAAAATTAGCTTCCTACTATACAAGCTTAGTAGGTATATGAACTCCTCAGCTGATCGAAAGTAGGTCAAGTCCAAAACCCTTGACCTACATATGTTATATATAAGTTCTGAAAACACATTGAACATCTGTAATATCCTAACTTTGAAATACAAACATACTAACAAAATATTTAAAACCAACAAAATATTATTATAACAATCAGATTGACATTTAAATTATTTAAAATAAACAATTCTTGACTTTACATTATTTTCACATTTTATCAAAATTCTGTCACTGGTTGAAAAAATGAACATTATATATTCTTTATCCTGGATCTCTCTTTCTTTTCAACAATCTTACTTTAATATACTGTGGGTGATGTAAATTATTCATTCTCATTTACTGTATTAGATCTCTATACATATATAAACTTTCTCCCTCTGACTCTAATATTAATCAACTGCAACTCCCATGACACCCATCTCTATCAAAATCTCTACTAATCAGGACACTCTAAACCCCAACTTATCATTTAACACAATTCGCCGCCTTCTCTACATATATAAAAAAAATACTCTCCAACCCTTTGTATAGGATACGTGTTTCCCCTACCTAAAAAACTCAATTCCCTTATTTGGCGGCCCGGATTCTACCTAAGGCGGCCCCTTCCCCACTAAAATCTACCCCTATCCCGTCCCAACCCTTGTTGCGGACTCCTACATTACACTACCCTCTAATACAAAATTGCCATCCCCAAAATTCTCAATCTCATTACATTACTACAAATACACAAAATAACCTCATTAACTATAAAAACAACAATATGTCACTCAAAATCTACATAAAGTCTCCATTACCACTGTGTCAACATTAATACTTCAACTCTGTTACATCTCATTAACTCAAAAACAACATTACCTCATATTCATCTCTATCATTTCACATTCAACTTTTAATTCAATTTGGACAGGTCTACGTGTCCCACAAAACATTTATCACCCATGAGTTATCTTTTATTAATTTGCATAAATCATTGTTATTTTATTTCTCATATTCTTTTTATCTTTACTTCAAAATATCTGTAGTACATTAAACATTAATTACTTGTAACATTTACAAACCAATATACCAGTGACATGGTATTGCTGATCAGCTGATCCTACTAACATAATAAAAACACATCTCAAAATTGAATAAATTATATGAAATATACATATTTATTTATCATCATATCTCAGTTATTATTACCCTTTGAATCATTATCTCAAGTTATTTCCATTATTGAAGTTAAAATTCGTTCCATTAAGTTAAACATTTGTGTACATTTTATTATCTTTGACTTGTATCATAAAAATTTTATACTTACAGTCCATAATTCATATACTGACATACACAACTATATACACCATACACTACTACTCCAAGTAACCTCTGAAACATTTAACAAAAAGTTATTTCAAATCAACAATTTATCATTTAATTACCAACTTCACTTCTCGTTAAACCATTTAAATCCATCAGAAAATTCAATTATATAATTTTTGAATTAATCAAAACATTTAAAACCTTTCAAATTATTTTAATTAAATTAGTTAAACATTTACAATTAGCCAATTAGTTTTCAAAATTAATACGGTTATTTGTTTAAATTGCAAATATTTCAATATTATTATCACAACATTCATCTTGCATACACACATATTGTTTACTTAACATTCTACAATACACACAAATAAACTTACTAAACATTTATTTACAAATCTGCATCCTTATTTATTTAGTCATATCACACTTCAATGTTCAAAGGTGGCGAGGTCACAAAACTATAAAACATAATGTTTAATTGTCTTTTATTGCTTTACAGTCTACCCTCCATCGTCAAAGATTAATCTTGGTTTTGTATAGCACTGTTCAATTATATTGACATACATATTGTTGTCTTGTGTGTCATAACCAAACAATTTCAATTTATCCGTTATACCATAATAATCATTCACCAAGTCTAAGTTAAGTATTTCTGTTAAATCTCCGTCAGTAAATATTTCCAATATTGGGTTAGTTACTTTTGTATTATCAATTAAATCATTCTTGTTCAAATACACTTCTAATATTTCTTTCAACTCATCATAATCTCTCTTTACATTATATACTTCTAATTCTCTCTCATCATAACACCATCTCATACTTATAAAATCATTCCACACAGAGGGTATAAACTTATACAAATAAAATAAACTCAAATCTTCTACTAACACGGGACCCTTGCCCTTCAAAAACTCTTGTGACCACATTAAATCATCGTAAATAATAAAAGGAAAATTTGCCCTCTGTCCCCACTCTACTACAACATTATTTCTCCTCTCTCTCTCTAACTCACTAACACACATTAACATCTCATAATCGCTACATTCTGCACTTTCATTAATACTCTCCTTATTTATTTTTTCCGTATCACTTTCTGATACCAATTTCTCAAACACATTATTATTCTCAATATTAAATTCATTATTTTTTACATTATTGTTATTATTTGTTAACTCTTTGTCTGGTATTACATTCATCACATGTACTCCCATTCGCTCTACACTTTGTTCTAATTTACTCAAACTAGTCATTATTGTCTAATGGGTATTTTTACAACGTTTATTAATTTCTTGAATGTCATATTTCAACTCATTAATCTCCCTACTTTGTCTATCTAATTTTATGTCATTACTGTCAAAGCGACTATCTAATTTATCTAATTTTATGTCATTATTGTCAAAGCGACTATCTAATTTATTATTCATTTTTTCAAATAATTTATTATTCATTTTTTCTAATTGATTAAGTATAATACTCATTATATCACTATTCTCAAATTGATTATTTTCCATTTTTGTAATTTTTACTTTATCTCTGTAAATCGCAATGATACAAACCTAACCTACGTGCGTAATTATATATGATAAATCGTTTTTATAAATTCGTCATTACCACATCCTATTTTCTGTGTATTAAAATAGGTCTAGTTCCTATAAAATTTATATACGAACCTCCTGGCAGGGGCGTCGCTGTGACGTTACTCACTTTTTACCCTGATATTTAATACATTCCACTCTTCATAAAATAATACTTACCGCTGCCAGAATTTCACTTACCGTCATGGTCCCCGTAAAACTTATCTTTTGAAACTGCCCAGGTCGCCACGATATTTTTTAAAGATTAAATATCGAAAACTTATACACTCTTGCCCTTATAAAAAAATCATGCCATCTGACTGTAATAAAACTCAGAAAACCCCCGATTTCGTTAGACGACTTTTTTCCACAGAAATGAGGAAGTGGCAATGACGAAATAACTTAGACTAACACATTGTTTTGAAGTAAACTAAATAATTTTAATTAATTAAAAGCCGTCTTAATGATTAGCACAAGAACACTAAAACACATTTTGAAATATACATTTATGGATCATATTTAAATATTATATAAGACAGCCCATTCTGCCCACACACACTCTCACACAATTTAATACTTTACCCCTTTGTTTATTATACTTTACAAATCCCTTTTTTGTATTGAACTGTCCACTACCGCGATTCCGTACAAACACGTGCTGAGTTCCCGATTCAATGTCCGTTAATTCACTTCGTCGTCATTTCACTGTACCAACTTATGACGGCGATATGTTTAGTAAATTATGGGGTCCCGGTCGGTCTTATTGAATTAATTACATTTACGAAACTCGACCAACCGGGCCCGAAACGAAACTGTAAGTGTCTGTAGCGGTGTCGGCGTCCTGTTGACTGTATGGCGTCTCTGCTTAAAGTCCACCGTCACGGGGAACGTAACAGGTACATGTTCTCTTTGGAGGGAAGCTGGTTCTTTACTGCCACGATGTTTTCGTCGTCGCTCATTGCTCATATGCTGTTGTGTAACCATTTTATATATGGAATGGAGCTGATATGTGTGTGACCAGAGCTTAATATTAGACTTGGCTCTGGTCATGTCACCAACAGTAGGCGGAGTTTAACGCTGTTTTCCGGCAGTCGGTCACTTAGATACTAACTTCTCGTTCAATCGCCATGTTTGCCTCAACTTGGTGTTTCTCACTGCGTCATTGCCGGGCCCCGCCCGGCTGAGTTGCATACGGGCGTCGAAACACATGTACAGAGTTCTGCGAATTTTAGGGTGGTAAATTCTTCACCGCATTACTCAACAACAACCTGCGTCTTATTGCTTTGTTTCCAACTGTTTCTCAACACTGGTCTGTTATACGGACAAATACGTTGCACAATAATACATTTATTTTGCAATATTTTATAAGGCTCCCGACCGAAAACGAAATGAATAAAAATATATAAATGCCCCAAACGGTTAAAATAAAACACCCAAAATTTACCCGCTACACCGGGGCAATTATTCTCAAGGATTTTCCATTAGCTACACCTTTCACTGGTGTTCACATTGTTGTACCACACATATTACTTACAGTTAACAGTTACATGTTAAAAGTTTAATATCACATTTAGGTGATGTTAGTTCATTACAGAGATGTCATTTGTCATACGCTCACGTCATTTACGACATTTTTATATCATCCGGCTATCTCACACAAGCTTCTCCTCGTTTACAGGGTTTATATTGACTACATACTTTTGTACGCTGTATCAGCAGTGGAGTCTGAAATACAACTGAACTAATTTACTATAGGGGTGAAGAGGCTGTCCGCGTGCGGGTAGTTTATCAGCGCGAAAAGTAGTTCTCACTTATTATTAATTACAGTACAACCTGTCATATCCGGACTAATATGGCGACCGGCCGGTCTGGATATGGAAAAATCCGGAAATAATGAACGCGTTTGTTGTTGAATTTTTTTTTAGACGTTTATTGGTTTAGCATTTGTATATGTACACTGTACTCTTTAAAATACAAAAAGTAAAATTGGTTAAAAAGTTTTACTTACAGTACGCCTACATCAGTTTTTGAAAAAGTTTGTGATTTTCAGCTGCTTCACACACTGCACACGTTTTTTGGAAGCCATGTCTCTCAACCTTCTTAAAAGCATCACTTCAGTTTCACTTGTTTCATCTTGATGTTGAACATAACTGATCAGAGATTCGATTGTCTTGAATGCCTCAGAGTGACTCATTATAGGCTTGTTGTCATCCTCTTCGGGTTCAGAGATTTTCTCATCGCTATTGCACACCATTTCTATAATGTCACTGTCTGTAATTTCGTTGACTTCATCTTCACTTAACCACTTCTTGACTTCATCGTCATTGATTTCTTCACATCCAGGCAGGTTTTTTACAAGCTCTGCAATCTGACTCTCTTCTTCATTGCAAACAGTTTCATTGATTTCTTCTGGTTTCTCCCCAGTCCATTTTTCAGTTGCTTCGTGATCTAAAGCTTCCTCCATGACCTAACCAGTGTAAACGGTTTTATTTCATCCCATGCTTGGGATACCCACATCACCACATCTAACATGTCCACCTTTTTTAAGGATTCCATAACACTTTCACCCTTGTCCATTCCAGCAATCAACGCAGTCAGTAACTTATGGCGATAGGTACATTTCAGTGATTCAAGCACACCTTGGTCCATAGGTTGACAAAGGGATGTCACATTTGGGGCTAAAAACACACATTTTATGTCACCATTTTTCAGTTCATCTTCACTTGGGTGTGAGGGTGCATTGTCTAGTAGGAGCACTGCTTTTCTTGGCAAATTATTTTTCGCTAAATGTTTTTCAACTTGTGGCACAAACTGCTTGTGAAACCAATCACTAAATATTTCACAGTTCATCCATGCGCTGCATTGGTTTCTGTAGCAAACTGGCAGGGAAGACAAATCTTTAAAGTTCTTGAAAGCCCTCGGCTTTTTGGATTTTCCAATAAATCCCAGTGGAAGTTTGTGAACTCCTGTAGCATTGCTACAAGCTAAAAAGATCACTCTCTCCTTTTTCTTTTTATACTCTGGTGCACTATCTTCTTGTTTTGAAGCCAAAGTGTAGGTCGGCAGGATTTTATAGTTGAGCCCAGTCTCGTCACAATTGTAGAGCTGTTCTCCTGAAATCCTATGTTCGTCTACAAAGCTGTGTAAAAACGTTTTGAAGTTGTCAACATCATCTTGGTTAGCAGAAAGTTTTTCACCGCTGTCTGCAGTTTCCGCACACCATAACGATTTTTCCAACTTTCTAACCATCCCTCACTTGCTTTAAACTGTCCATCAGCTCCGATTTCTTTATTGAAGTGCAAAGCTTTTTCTTTTAGCAAAGGACCTGAGATAGGCAATCCTTGCTCTCTTCTTTGGGTAAACCAAAGATATAAAGCCTCATTAACTTGGGTGTTAGTGGCTTTCTTCATCATTTTCAGTTTTTTTACCCCACTTGTTGAAGCTTGCGATGAGCACCACTTCTCAATCTCACTCCTCGTTTTTTTCTAGTCACTCAGTGCTCGTTCCTACTCCCATGTCAGCAGCAATCTTCTTAGCTGTTTCACCAGCATCCAACCTCTTCAGAGCACGAAACTTTTCATCCATTGTCACAACAGTTTTCTTCCTTTTCTCCGCCATTTTAGCAAAAAACAACGATAAAGAATAACAACAATAAAAAATAACAACAATAAAAAATAACAACGATAAAATACAGTAACAACGGTTAACAATAACGATAACAACGGCAATCACTTCTGACATACAGTTTAGAAACTCACTTGCAAAAACAAACTGTCACTTTAAAACGCAAACACAGACTGCGGGTAGCAAGTGGCAGGCAGATGGCAGCCGATGTTGAGAATAAAGGAATGGGTTTCCGGGAAAGGGCCATTGTAATGGGGCGAATTAGGTTTTTTTTATTTTTTATTAATTTTGGTTCTGATCTTATTAAAATTGCACAAGTTACTTCATATATGTGTCCAGTCCTTGGTTGAATCTAACTCGCAGTCTAAACAATGCAAAGGTACGCTGTAACTGTGTTGTGAAAAGAATGCGTTGTCAACTGTAGCACACTTCCTAGAACTTTGCGATTGTGTGACGTCCACTCACAAATGCGCAAGCACCAACATCTGCGGAGCGCCTAACTTTACATAAACGAAAGTAAAGGCTGTGAAATATCGTCGAAGCACAGCACACGTAAATCCTGTGTGCCAGATGTACAGCTACTAAAAATTCGACAACGAAGGCTGTGAACGGCGATGAAATTCGTTCGCTGGCAAGGCAGTGATGTCTGTCCACATGTAACATCGTCACAAAAAGTTCACCCCAGTCAACTACCTATACCGGCCGCGCGCGGTCATATAAACATTTTGCTCGAGCTTAATTAGTGTCGGCCGACCAACTCCAATAAATATCGAAATTGTGTATAATAATGTAAAGAAAAGAACTAACGTGCTATGGAACAGTGAACACGAAAAGATCTATCGAAAGTGAAACCATAACCGTCAAATAAGAGAGTTCCGTGAGATACGCCACGCGGTCGGGAGGAATGACGCAGCACACGTAACAGTATTCTACTGAACCTATTCTGATTATTATCATTTTTTACATAAAAGGGGGAAATAAGGCATGAATGTGAGCGTGGGCATTGCTGGGTGGCCTTGACTAGAATTTAAGTAAAATTTTTTAAGACCATTATATTTTATTTCAGTAACAAATGAGCTTTGATAATAGGTTACCTTGTTTGAATCCATTGTTTTAATATTATTTGATAATAGGTTACCTTGTTTGAACCTATTGTTTTAATATTATTTTAATTAATCTATTGTTTGGAGTAGAACTTCGGGAGAAAGATAAAACAACGCAAGAATAACAAAGAATATTTGCTATAAATCAGAATAAATAAATTAATGTTTGGTTGATTTTTTTGAGAAATTACGTAAATGTCAATGATAGTTTTGGGAATATAAATAAATGAAAAGACAATAAAATTTAATGTCAAAGAATTGCTAAATAAATATAACTATAATCCCGAAATTGAGAGTATAATTTATTGAATAATGTTAACCTAAGTCACGCTTATTCTTCACGACTTCGTGCTAAGAACTTTGGACCCGAGAAAGGTAAGAGTTGTGAGGAGTGTCTATTATTTTTAATAATTTTTTTATAATAAATCACTAGCTTCTCACCATTGACGGAGTCAAGGCCACATCCCCGCTTGGATAGCCTAGGCGCGCAAACAACATTCCAGCTGCAACTTTCACTTTTCCATCCCTAACCATTTCGCTAACCAAAATTGAAAAATTAGTTTGGAGATATGTCCGGATATGGGAGGATCCGGATATCACAGGTCCGGATGTGACAGGTTGTACTGTATATTGCTTTAATTCGCTTCCAACTTAATGATATCGCTCTTTACTTTTATTACTCTTTTATGTGACGAGGGGTAGTTACGGATTTATTTAGTTTCTCAAATCTAATTTTATTAACTGCTACTTTGGCAAATCGGCAGGTTACTACCGGTTTGGGGCATGGAGAAGGGTTCATTCATACCTTATTAAAGCCAATATTAGTATAATAAAATTTTTTTATTTTTGTGGGATTTAGGCTTATTAAATCATGACAACGAGGGTGCGTTCTTTTGAAAAATCACCGCTCTGATATCTTCTAACGGTATTTCTTTAACATTATTTGTACATATTTGTTTTTGATATCTATTTAATATCGATTATTTCCCGTAAAATTGCACTGCATATAATTTTGAAGTTCTAAATCTTTTCCTTTTAACATAAACAATAAGACTTAAAAGGCACAGAACCTTCAATTAATTAATATTATAACTTATAATTACTTCCTTAACATTCACATTTAGTTTTATCTGTCATTATTTAGTGTTTTCTTAATCATATTTATTTATTTTCTTACTTGGTTCTTTCTGTGGTTTTTGTTTACATTTAATACCATTGACTTAATCATTAAGCTTCACAGTTTTATCTGTATGATCAATGATTGTCACTATTTTTCACTCATTACCTCACTTTTCACTGATACATTTTTTTAATGGTTTCCTTCTTATAGTCTATAGTACATTATTTTTTGTCTATTCTACACTACTGTATTGTACTTCTTTCCATTCAATTTTTTTTCGGGTTTTTATATTGGATTTATTTAGTCTTATCCTAGGTTATTAATTATGGTTAATCTTGACAGTGATTCATTAACTCAATCTAATAGGTTTTGGGGTATTGTCCACATTTTAGTCAGTCTGTCTGTGTTTGTATATTGTTTGAATAGTATGGAATGTTTTGTTACGTTACAATATATATATTGCAACAATACATATATTTGCATATTTGCCCAGGGCGGTATGTATTATATTGTAATTAGTATAAATAGAATAAGGAACAGTTTTATACAATTTTGTGCAGGAATTGACAATATATAACCTGTCGAGAGGACACCTGCTGTGGTAGCATAAGTTACAGCGTGTGTGTGATGATTACAGCATGCTACGACATGAAAATATGGGGTGATGCGAACAACTTATTGTTTTGTCTGTAATCATGTCTTAACATGATTATAATAAACTAATTACTTGTGTTAAACCTGTAAGCAAAGACTTACGCCAATTATAAAAACACCATTGCATTAAGGGATTCTTAACGAATGCAGTGATATAAAAATATTGCAGAAATTTGCAATATTAAAGATGCTAAGTAATTAATGTTAATTACGGGTGTAATTAAAGAATAATTAACATGTGTGTTATATGTGCATGAACAGGAAAAAAATTACGAAAACCACATACATGTTGTTATATGTATACATGTAACATGCATACATGTATGTTGTTACATACATGTTTTTATTACATGTGTGATATCGTGCATGCTACAAGTGTGTTTACGAAATCGCTAAAATGAACAAAAAAGTGATTCGTAATTAAAAGGACGTTTTGCATGAAAGTTACAATTTCTAACATGTCAAAAACAATCCTGGACATGTCAGATTTAGTCCAGTATAAATACGACCGACAATTTTCGGGCATTCTCAGACTCAAGATATCTACAGACGACGTTACGCTGCCCGTTGCGGATCGAAATGGACACACACACACACACACTACCACACTCACACAAGACGTATGGAGCAACTAAGGAGCAACAACAACCCATAGAGACAGAGAACACAACATCAGCATCATCACCATAATCATCATAAAATTCTCAGGATTCAGGGCGCGCGTGCACACACACACACACACACACAACGGTAACAGCAGCAGTATCCAGATAATGACTAAATATTTATAATTTTGTTGTGAAAAGAACTTTCAGAAAGACAATTTTACATGAACAGTAAGACTTAAAAAGTTTTAAATGTTAATAATAGTTACAGTCAATAATTTAACCTAACCTAACCTTATAATAATTCTACAAATTTTATATTTATTCAAATCAATGCCTAATACAGCATATGGCTGTATCGTTGCATTATTCCTCTGCTTGAGAAAAAAAATTTAATAAATATTTATTTATTAAATTTTTGTCTATTTGTTCTAGACAAATACAATCATATTATATTTGCTTAACTTAAGTTTACATCAGTTAAACAACACATAATAATGAGTAGGTCAGTAACTCTCGCTGTTGGTGGATTGCAATCCAGGGTAGCTGAGATTCCTGTCTGTACATGGATCACTAACACACACAAGATACACGCGTAACATACATACAATTGAGCAGGTGTTCTCTGCTTGTCGGAACAGGTTAATTTCTCCCCTAATCTAACAATGAAATATTTTTACAATCTCAGACCTGTCCATTTACCCTTAACTTATAATAATTCTACAAATTTTATATTTATTCAAATCAATGCCTAATACAGCATATGGCTGTATCGTTGCATTATTCCTCTGCTTGAGAAAAAAATTTAATAAATATTTATTTATTAAATTTTTGTCTATTTGTTCTAGACAAATACAATCATATTATATTCGCTTAACTTAAGTTTACATCAGTTAAACAACACATAATAATGAGTAGGTCGGTAACTCTCGCTGTTGGTGGATTGCAATATTCACCCCTCCATCATAACAGCTGATCGGTGCGTTGACCTTGGACATCTCAGTGTCCTTGGTCACTTCTCACTCCCTCTTACATTATTCATACGTAGAATTTCTTGAATGACGTCGCATGATATTTGCCTATGTCTTTTTCCTTCCTCTCATCGTATACGATGAACGTGCGTCTTCCCACGCGTTGTTTCAACGTATAAGGTCCGTTGTACAGCCGGAAGAATTTCTTCGCTGTGTTGTCACTGCGTTTTCCTACAGGATTAGCTTTCAACAGAATTTGTTCTCCTACGTCGAATCGTTGTAATTTATGCGTTCTATTGTACTTTTCTATCCTCTTGTTACCTTGTTCTATGATGCGTTGTTTAGCATACTCCACCTTTACACTTAATGGAATAGGTACGTTTTGATTCTCTGGCTTGCTTACATATTTGGTCCAGAATCTAACAGGTTTTTTGTCTTCATCTAGCTCGATTGGTGTATAACTTGTTGCTTTGCTGTAATTTTCATTTATTGCTTTCTCAAAGAAAGGTAAATACTCTGCCCATTTGTTGTGTTTATCGTGACAGTAGATTCGTAGATATTTACCTAACTCTTTATTTACTCTTTCTGCAAGATTTCCCTGTGGGTGTCGTACTGATGTGAGTACAGGTTGGATTCCATTTTCACGAAGGGTCCTCTCCCATACCTCGCTTTGGAACTGTACTCCTTGGTCGCTAAGTATCTTCTTCATATTACCATACGCAGGAATGTATTTCTGGAAGAGTATTTTCAAAACACTTTAGTTGTGGTGTGCCGCGTTTTGGAAAACGCGGCGATGTTCCGATATCTATATTGTGATTAATTAAAGAATTTATGCATTTGTCGACGCGAAAGAAGTTGTCCTTTGGTACGGTCAGTTGGACTTTGTCATGCTGAATTGCCCCTTGGCCGCCCGACTCGCGCGCGCCCTATCTCTGTTACGTACGATTTTTTCAACAGCCGGTTTATTCAGTTCCACTTCTGCTATCAGCGCCTCACATTCTAGTCCCCGGCTGGCAGAGTAGATTGAACAGTTTTCGTCTCCCAGCTTCTTCTATGAATAAGTAGAAACCTACGTGACCTCCGGTAAGTCCATTAAAATATGTATTTTAATTATTTATAAAAACAAATTGGTTTTATTTAATATTAAAGTGGATGCGTTAAGATATACATTGCAGTGAATCCTTGGCACATGGCGAGTTTCAGGTTATAATTAGTTTTATGTATGCTTTATCTCAACCCTGGTTAACTGATTGTAACGTTAAGGATATAATTATGTTTTATATTAATCTAGTAATGCTTCTACTAAATTAACTAAACTAAGATGCGGCGTAAGTCAGTAATTTTCTGATATCTGTGTATGTCACGGACTTGTTAAAAGTTGCCAATTCCTGTAAGTGCGTCATGAAAACTTTTGCATAAAGGTTAATTAAAATTATCATTATTATGGAGTGACTATATTTAGACATATTCTATATAAACATATTCAATGGAGTTATTTTTTGAAGTGATTTACCACATTCAATGGGATTCTTGACTTAGGCAATTTTTCGAGTTTATAAACCGGACAGTCCATACTATGTCAGTGGGTAAATGTGGTAGTGTGTGTTTCATGAACTTATGAGTAATCCCAGATATAATTGTACAGGGTTTCCGAGGTAGCCAGGAATCTGCCCCGCTCTGGAAGGATGGCCGAACAACTGCCTCAGGCGATGTAATTCCAAAGCCCTTCGTCAGCTATGTCAGCCGGAAGGATGGACTGGACACACACTACAGAGCCCTCAACCTACACCCTTCAAACCAGGTGAAATTTAACCATGTTTAACTAAATCTTGTGGCCGAATAACTCTGTGAGACTTTCATGAAACGCTCCAGTTTTGACAGTTATTTCCGGACAATGGGTGGCATGTTTTAATTGCAATTTGTAAGGCTTACGCCTCCTCTATTACTATCATGTATATCTCGTTTTGAGAGTGAAAACTCGGCCGGCGTCACGCACCGCCCGGGTCGAGGGGAGTTCGGTAGATAGAGTTGAATCTAATTCTCTTTCTGTTTTAAGCATGTTGGGATAGTTATGTTAACGATTTTGCTCCATGTGGACACGTATTTTATTATTCATTCATAATCTGGGGGTGGTTTTAAACCGTGGTCGACTCCCGTTGGAGACATCCACTGCAAGTCTGTCTATGTCAGATCTTGCTAGATCTCGTCCGATGCCTGACCCTGCCGGTAGTTAAGTTTTGGAACACTGGGAGCTGATTTAATACCTTTATGACTTAGATTCCGTTTTACAAATTCTGTTCCACTGTTTAGCTAATTTGCACACTTTAAATTTACCATTGTCACAGATTGTATTTTACCATAGCAAAAATTTTGTAACCATAATTGTAATTGCTCCCTATAACAATTAGTTAACCATAAGACCACACAAGATTGATCAATGTCAGTTATGAATACTCATGGTGGTCAAGTTCCACTATTTTTCCATATTCTGTTTTGAAGGTAAAGGAATATAAAATGCAGTTAGGTAAACGGACATCCATGTTAACCTTGTGATGCTACTTTTCATTATAGTAATTGATGGGATTTAAATTGATAATTAAATATCGGCATGGGATTTGTGCGCTGGCCGCGTGGCTTACAGAGAACATTCAGTTAACACTTATCTTGTTAAAACTTGGGGGCATGTCTGCTCCACTCCTGGGATATTTTAATTGAAGTTTTGGGGGGGGGTTTTAGTCACCTATTAATTAAACAGAAGGGGGCCAGACACTTGGTCAGAATAAGGGGGTTATGGGTGTTGGACAAGATGCTTAAATGCGCTGATAACCAGGGTGAACATGTGATGTGTTATTTATATGCAAACGTGGTTGATGTTAATTATATGTATGTGTTGTTTTTCATAATTGTTACATTGTTATATTAATCCTGCAGGTGTATATGTTTATATATTTATGTCTTGTTATAATATGTGATTATTTGCGGGTCGAGATTGTGTGCCAGTTTACAATTGTATTATTGACATTATGTAACATTCCATGAATTAATATTCACTGATCATTCAGATCTTCATAGTCATTCAATACTTGGGGCTGTAAATAGTTATTATTCCTTGCTCAACTTTTGGCAAGGCACACATTAAGGAAATTACATTCAATAATGAAAAGACTTAGTTATCTAGCCTTTTGGGGCTCAGGGGTTGTACTACCAGAGAATAATAAATTGTTGTTGTTATCTTAAGTTCAGTGTTTCATTTGCAAGTCCCATCATACTGGACCCAGCCCAATTTTAGCTTCTCTAGGCTCTTGCCTAGTTCTAAATAACTTGTAACCTCTCTTTCAAAACCAACAAGCAAGGAGATAGAAATTTAAAAAGAAATAAAATAAATACTAAAAGCACCGAGAGGTTACAAATGGTAGATCAGAGCGTGGTTCATTCTAGGCTTGAACCCTTGGGTCCTGGTGTGTGATGGGGCTTGCAAACTTGAAGATAGTCTGGCAAATAAAATGGCACTTAATAGTTGACATGAAATGTAGAAGTAGGTATGTTTTTTTATGAATTATTGTTAAATGTTTTGAATTGTAAATCTGAGGCCGCCACGGGCACGTGTTGTAGTTGGGTTGTTGTTTTGAAATTGGACATTGCCGGAGTTCGCATGGGGATGGGTTCCCGAATTTATTTTTTGAAAGTAATTGCGCGCGCGGTTAGTGGGATGCGGTATGGCCCGACTGGAAGTCGGTATCGTCCGAAGGTAATGGTGACAATGTTGTAGTCGAAATGTTGTATATTGTGGTTAGTGTTCGGTGGTGTGGATTGTATGTTGGTGTTAGTGTCTGATGTTGTTTCTTCTTGAGTCTGGCGACTGACGGAGAGTTGGTTCCGGAGCGGGTCAGGTTTCCGCAGCGCTAGGAAACCCGGGGGTCCTCTTGATGGAAGAACAGTACTCAAGGCTTTCGTATTTTAGTGATTGGTGTTTTTATGTTTGTTTGTGGTTTATAGGATAGGTATTTGTAGCATCGGCGGCATGAATGTTATAAATCCCGATTTATTTCTCAAGAACGAGTTGGAGTTCGAAATTAAGTCCCGGGGTGGGAGGCCCCAAGGGGATGTTGCCTCTTTGAGGAAGCAGTTGAGAGACGCCCTAGCGTCCGGAGGCACAACGTCGCTTGTAAAGGTCACTGATGTGACGGCCGAGCTCGAGTTGTGCCAGGAGAAGTGGGGAGAGTTGCGGGAGGTAATGGAAGATTTTGAGTCGGCCCCTTCCAATCTCAGGGCAAGACAGAGAGTACGGCAGCGAGCGGAACACCTGCAACATAGACTGGAGAACTTGTCCGCACAGACTACAATCGCGGAAGTCAGCGCTACGGTGAAGCTGATGGCGGAACAGGTGGCTAAAGCATTGCGGAACTTCGAGCCTGTGAAGTCCCCGCTTTCCGTGAGCTCTCCCCAGCCTCCTGAAATGAACATAGCGCAGACGTCGAACCCTGCGGCTCCATTGCCGACGCCTTCGGGAGGAGCGCGTATCTCGTATAATAACTTACCTAACCCCATGTCCTCAATTATGCAGGAGCTTCCGGTGGTAGACGGACTGGACGTGGACCAGTTGATGATCTTTTTTCGGATTTTGTTTCAGCTGTCCGACTTCCCGGGGATGTCGGATGGCACTCTACTTGAACTTGTGTATCCCTATTGTCTGGGGTCTGTGGCTGAGCGGGTCGCGCGAACTATACGAGATGGCGGCAGTATGGCGTCTTTCCATCGGAGGGTGTTGGACGCATGCGTGCCTGGGCTTTTGCGTAAGCAGCTGCAGGACAAATATTTCTATCAGGTACAAGCACACGGGGAGAATTTTTCGAAGTTCGTGCAGAGCCTCCGCGATGCGGTCCGGATTTTAGGGTTGGGACTGCCCGAGAATGAAGTGGTACAGTGGATCTTCAAAGGGGTTACTCCCCAGGAGAGATCGCGTTTAACTTTTGCCGAGCGACCGCGGACTTATGAAGATCTGGAGAAGCTGTGTGCGTTATCTCGTGCTATACAGTCAGTAGATGAATCCCATGGGCCAGTAAGGGCCAGTCTTGGCGAACCCCGAGTGGTAGAACGACGGGTTGTTCAGTCCCAACCGCGGCCAGAGAGAAATAATGGCGATCGGAGCAGACAAGTGAGAGGCGTTGTGTGCTTTCGCTGTCATAGACAGGGGCATGTTGCCCGCAATTGTCCGGAGGGTGGTATGCGTCCGGCGCTTCCCCCGAGGGTCCGGTATCCAAAAAACTAACTTATCAGGGGGGGACAAATCGGAGGTTGTCTTCCCCTCGTTGCAAGACTTTTCAGAATTTCAGTGCCTCCAGGCGGAGGATAGGTCCAGACTCTTCTGATATCAAGGTCCTTACTACCTTCCAGCAAAAGGCTTCTGTATGCCCCTTCCTGTCGCTCGAGGTAAAGAAGGGTCAACTCAGAGCGTTAGTTGACTCCGGGTCAGCCCGATCCATCATCTCATCTCGAGTATGTGCGGACCTTGACAAACAGGGCTTAATAAAAGGGTCGAGTCGGTCGTCTGTGGTATGCTGGACTGCTTCTAGGGAAATTCTGCCCATCTCCCGGGTGGTTTCCTTCAAGTTTAAGATTGACGGCTTTTCTTGGGTGTGGCCTTTTCTGGTTTCTCCGGCTCTGGGAGTTGACTGTATTGTGGGTGCCGATTTCATCGCTAAAAGTGGTCTCGTGTTGGACATCCATGGGCACCAGTGCTATTTTAAATTTAATCGGGGTGTTGTTATTCCATTTCTTGGATACCAGGGAGCTAAGGGGGGTATCCAGGAGGCTGCTTGTCCCGATTCTGCACGAGATCATCTCACTCCCGCCCAGCAGAGAGCTTTAGACCGGTTGTGTGAGGAGTTTCCCTCTGTCTTAACTCCCAAGTTGGGACTCACACAATTATTAGAATATAAGATTCGTTTACCAGACACTAAGATAGTGAGGTCGCACCCATATAAGTTCGCCCCTCCGAAAATGGCCGTTCTGAGGGAGAAGGTTCAAGAGCTTTTAGAGCAAGGGGTAATTGAGCCTTCCAATTCCAGCTATGCCAGTCCAGCATTTCTGGTACCCAAGCCTGGGGGTAAGCACCGTATGGTAATCGATTACCGGAAGTTAAATGCTAATATTGAGGTGGATTCGGTTCCCCTTCCGGATCTCCACTCAGCTTTTGATTGGTTTAGTGAGGCCAAGTACTTCACCGTGATTGATCTCAACGCGGCAAAACCTATGATGAACATCTGTGCCATCTCAGGGAGGTGATGAGTAGGTTGAGAAGCGCGGGCCTTACGGTCAATCCGGAGAAGGTGCGAATTGCCCAGGAGAGCATCTCTTTTCTGGGGCATCTGGTGTCGCACCAAGGCGTTACAGTGGACCCTGAAAGGACCCAGGGTATCCGGGATTTTCCCCCGTCAAGGGATGCCAAAGGCATCGCCCGATTCGTGGGGATGGTTAACTTTTATCGGCGGTTTATCCCCAATGCAGCGGAGATTGCTGCACCCCTAAATGAATTAAGAAAGAAGGGGGTCAAGTTTGTGTGGGGCGAAAGCCAGCAAAAGGCGTTTGAAAAATTGAAGGAAGCTATTATTTCCCCGCCGGTACTGAGGATGCCGGATTTTTCTCAACCGTTTATTTTACAGACGGACGCGAGTTCGGTGGCGCTCGGGGCGGTTCTGTCCCAAGTCGTTGATGGCGCTAGGCAGCCTGTGGCCTTTATTTCACGAACATTGACCCAGCAAGAAAGTCATCAGTATATGAGCTAGAGTGTTTAGCAGTGGTATACGCTCTAGATAAGTTCAGGCGTTTTCTGGAACACGCTGAATTCCTGCTCGAGACCGACAATCAGGCTCTCTCTTGGCTTCTTGCTCACCCCCGGCAACTGGGTAAGATTGGTAGATGGGTGGTTAAAATCTCATCCTTTAAGTTCAAGGTGCAACACATTAGGGGAACTCAAAATGTGGTTGCAGATGCTTTGTCACGCATGTTTTCCCAACCCAGTGAAGCCCAATCTGAGCAACCCTGTTCTGTTCTACTAGACTTTCCGTTAGCCTTCACTGATGTGTTACCCCATCAGTTGAATGATGAAGAGCTGGGTCCTGTCATCCAGAAAATAAAAGAGGGTAACGCGCAGGCCCCATACTTCTTGTCCAAGGGCGTCCTGTGTTGTCGAGAAAGAAAGGGACGTGCCCCGAAGATCGTGTTGCCTAGCCAGTTAGTGCCCATGGTCTTCAGTTATTACCACAATTCCCCAGTAGGTGGCCACAAGGGGATTTCGAAGACCATTTCCAGCATTAGGAAGAACTTCATCTGGAAGGGCATGGATAGGGACATTGCGACGCGAGTGAAGGCCTGTCATCTGTGCGGCTTAAGCAAGCCTGCTCAAAACACTAAGTTGGGGTTGTTGTCATCAGACGTGGCGAGCAGACCGATGGAGAAGCTATTCATCGACTACGTGGGACCCTTCCCGCGTAGCAAGTCAGGTAATGCTTACCTACTTGTTTGTGTGGATGCTTTTTCGAAGTTTGCCTGGCTACTGCCCTTACGGCAGGCAACAGCTCGTTTGACCATAAGCGCGCTTCAGAACCATGTTTTTCAGCATTTCGGTCTTCCGACCATCATTGTCTCCGACAATGGACCACAGTTCATTTCGAGTGAGTTCCGGCGAATGTGTTTCGCCAGCGGTATCAAGCATGTAACCACTTCCCCGTATTACCCGCAGCCGTCCCATGCGGAGAGGTTCAATAGGAATCTACGGTCCGCACTCACTGCCTATCACGCGGAGCAACAGACTACCTGGGATCAGAACTTAAAGTGGTTGCAGCTAGCTTTTAACACGGCCCTGCATGACAGTCATAAGGCCGTGCCTTTTGAGATCATGTGTGGATTCTCGCCCGCACTCCCGTTGTCTAACTTGTGGAATATTGATGATCTTCTGCCACGGGAGCCCGATAATGGAACTGCGGAGAGATGGAGGGAGGCTCGGAAGAATTTGCTACGAGCGCACGAGCGGGTCCGTCGACGATATAATCAGGGGCGAATTCCGAACCCCTTTCAGACCGGGGACTGGGTCTACTGCCAGAGCCATCCGATCAGCTCAGCCGCAGACAAAAGAGCCGCTAAATTGTGCTATCGTTGGTCGGGGCCATACCGCATTCTCGGGTTTACGTCACCGGTGACGGCGCGGTTGGAAGAGCCGGGTGGTAATCCTAAAGAGATTACTACACACATTTCCAAATTAAAATTGTTTAAAAAGGGGTAAACGGGCTGAAAAATGGGAGGGGGGAGCGACGGTGGTCTCTGTGCGCGTTGGGGATGTTATCTATTTCAAGAGGGTGTGCTCCGGGGGGCGGTAATGAGAATAGGGTAGCGGGTAGATGTTTCCCACAGACCTAGTGGGGTTCGTCTACTTCAGGGATGCGCCCCTGCCTGCACGAGCCTTGGTTTTCTCCAATTGTCCTTATGTCTGGAGGGAGCCATGTCCTTACCTTTGGTCCCAGCCCATGACCGTAAACATCCTTGACCATCCACCCTCCAATTTTCCTAACCTTACCCAGAGAGGAAAAAAAAAAAAAAAAAGGAGTTAGAGAGTGGAGGGTCGGCGGTGTCCGGCGCGGGGCCGATCTTGCTCCTCGTACCGAACATCGTCGACCGCATGCCCTTGGAGCACACTTGTAAAACTCGTATATATATGTCGCAAAAGGTGCCATGGGCACAGTTGACATGGTTTTCCTCCAGGTCCCAGCGGGGACCACCGCATCATGGGGACTGCCGTCTCCCCTGTTCCCCTTGGCCCGCGCAGTAAAGCTATTGTGTGAAATGGGGGGTAGTATTAGGTAATCATCCCGTAAGTCCATGTTTAGATTCAGCCCAGATTCCCCTGTTTAGGTGGCTATCGTGTTCTGGCTTGGGTGGACAAGCCTCAGGAGGTCGGAACTCAGGGAGCTCCCGAACTTTTCTTTTGTCTTTCTTCTCTATCCCTCTTTGCTGTGGGCTGGCCCTGATCAGGTCAGCGTGCAGCAACCGCACACTTACACTCTACACGTCTTCTTTCGTCTCTTTCGTTTTCTCTTCTGAGCCTCTGTTCTCCTGGGAGCGAGTGCCACCGGGCCAACTTACCCACGATGTCCACCGGAGTTTTTTAGAAGGGGGGTACACTGCAGGGTACCTTCCTGAGTTTGAAGGTGAGGCAACCGGGTTGCCCTTTTGGGGTGGGGGTGTGCCGCGTTTTGGAAAACGCGGCGATGTTCCGATATCTATATTGTGATTAATTAAAGAATTTACGCATTTGTCGACGCGAAAGAAGTTGTCCTTTGGTACGGTCAGTTGGACTTTGTCATGCTGAATTGCCCCTTGGCCGCCCGACTCGCGCGCGCCTTATCTCTGTTACGTACGATTTTTTCAACAGCCGGTTTATTCAGTTCCACTTCTGCTATCAGCGCCTCACATTCTAGTCCCCGGCTGGCAGAGTAGATTGAACAGTTTTCGTCTCCCAGCTTCTTCTATGAATAAGTAGAAACCTACGTGACCTCCGGTAAGTCCATTAAAATATGTATTTTAATTATTTATAAAAACAAATTGGTTTTATTTAATATTAAAGTGGATGCGTTAAGATATACATTGCAGTGAATCCTTGGCACATGGCGAGTTTCAGGTTATAATTAGTTTTATGTATGCTTTATCTCAACCCTGGTTAATTGATTGTAACGTTAAGGATATAATTATGTTTTATATTAATCTAGTAATGCTTCTACTAAATTAACTAAACTAAGATGCGGCGTAAGTCAGTAATTTTCTGATATCTGTGTATGTCACGGGCTTGTTAAAAGTTGCCAATTCCTGTAAGTGCGTCATGAAAACTTTTGCATAAAGGTTAATTAAAATTATCATTATTATGGAGTGACTATATTTAGACATATTCTATATTAACATATTCAATGGAGTTATTTTTTGAAGTGATTTACCACATTCAATGGGATTCTTGACTTAGGCAATTTTTCGAGTTTATAAACCGGACAGTCCATACTATGTCAGTGGGTAAATGTGGTAGTGTGTGTTTCATGAACTTATGAGTAATCCCAGATATAACTGTACAGGGTTTCCGAGGTAGCCGGGAATCTGCCCCGCTCTGGAAGGATGGCCGAACAACTGCCTCAGGCGATGTAATTCCAAAGCCCTTCGTCAGCTATGTCAGCCGGAAGGATGGACTGGACACACACTACAGAGCCCTCAACCTACACCCTTCAAACCAGGTGAAATTTAACCATGTTAAACTAAATCTTGTGGCCGAATAACTCTGTGAGACTTTCATGAAACGCTCCAGTTTTGACAGTTATTTCCGGACAATGGGTGGCATGTTTTAATTGTAATTTGTAAGGCTTACGCCTCCTCTATTACTATCATGTATATCTCGTTTTGAGAGTGAAAACTCGGCCGGGGTCACGCACCGCCCGGGTCGAGGGGAGTTCGGTAGATAGAGTTGAATCTAATTCTCTTTCTGTTTTAAGCATGTTGGGATAGTTATGTTAACGATTTTGCTCCATGTGGACACGTATTTTATTATTCATTCATAATCTGGGGGTGGTTTTAAACCGTGGTCGACTCCCGTTGGAGACGTCCACTGCAAGTCTGTCTATGTCAGATCTTGCTAGATCTCGTCCGATGCCTGACCCTGCCGGTAGTTAAGTTTTGGAACACTGGGAGCTGATTTAATACCTTTATGACTTAGATTCCGTTTTACAAATTCTGTTCCACTGTTTAGCTAATTTGCACACTTTAAATTTACCATTGTCACAGATTGTATTTTACCATAGCAAAAATTTTGTAACCATAATTGTAATTGCTCCCTATAACAATTAGTTAACCATAAGACCACACAAGATTGATCAATGTCAGTTATGAATACTCATGGTGGTCAAGTTCCACTATTTTTCCATATTCTGTTTTGAAGGTAAAGGAATATAAAATGCAGTTAGGTAAACGGACATCCATGTTAACCTTGTGATGCTACTTTTCATTATAGTAATTGATGGGATTTAAATTGATAATTAAATATCGGCATGGGATTTGTGCGCTGGCCGCGTGGCTTACAGAGAACATTCAGTTAACACTTATCTTGTTAAAACTTGGGGGCATGTCTGCTCCACTCCTGGGATATTTTAATTGAAGTTTTGGGGGGGGGGGGTTTTAGTCACCTATTAATTAAACAGAAGGGGGCCAGACACTTGGTCAGAATAAGGGGGTTATGGGTGTTGGACAAGATGCTTAAATGCGCTGATAACCAGGGTGAACATGTGATGTGTTATTTATATGCAAACGTGGTTGATGTTAATTATATGTATGTGTTGTTTTTCATAATTGTTACATTGTTATATTAATCCTGCAGGTGTATATGTTTATATATTTATGTCTTGTTATAATATGTGATTATTTGCGGGTCGAGATTGTGTGCCAGTTTACAATTGTATTATTGACATTATGTAACATTCCATGAATTAATATTCACTGATCATTCAGATCTTCATAGTCATTCAATACTTGGGGCTGTAAATAGTTATTATTCCTTGCTCAACTTTTGGCAAGGCACACATTAAGGAAATTACATTCAATAATGAAAAGACTTAGTTATCTAGCCTTTTGGGGCTCAGGGGTTGTACTACCAGAGAATAATAAATTGTTGTTGTTATCTTAAGTTCAGTGTTTCATTTGCAAGTCCCATCATACTGGACCCAGCCCAATTTTAGCTTCTCTAGGCTCTTGCCTAGTTCTAAATAACTTGTAACCTCTCTTTCAAAACCAACAAGCAAGGAGATAGAAATTTAAAAAGAAATAAAATAAATACTAAAAGCACCGAGAGGTTACAGTGGGTCGCATAATTGGATACACATGGACAGCTTTGGAAAATACATCAATACAAACAAGTATGTGTTTCACTCCCCGACTTGATCTCGGAAGTGGTCCAAGAAAATCCACTGCAATTAGCTCTCCTTTCTGGTCCTTTTGGATAGTCTGCATTTCCACATATGTATGTAGATTCGCTCCTTTTCCTGATTCACACTCATAACATTTCTTACTTTCGTTTTTAATCTTCCTGAACATATTATTGATGGTGAAATCTTCACGTAGGCTTAAGTAACTTTTAAGTGCAGCAGCATGTGCTAAACTTTCGTGTGTTGGTCGAATTAATTTATGCAACATATCATTTGTTAATACCACTTTCCAATCTTGCCTCATTAGTTTATATAAGACTCCATTTTGTACCTTGTAATGGTCTGGAAGGTGATCTCGTAGCTTAAATTCTCTCGTAGCATCATCTAAGTCTTGTTGTTGGCTAGATTCTTCAGCATGTGTTTAACATCATTATCAGTAGTAAATTTAATAGGTAACAGTTGTAACTCATTATGGTTCTTTTCATAGACCTCTTCACATTCTTCTGCGACGTATCTACTCAAAGTATCGGCTATAACATTATCTTTCCCTTTACAATATTTTATAGTAAAGGAATACTCACCGATTGCTAGGATCCATCATAACAATCGAGCGTTGGTTACTTTACATTTTAATAGAAATGATAACGCTTGATGGTCCGTATGTATTTCAAAATGCGTTCCGTAAATATAATATCGAAACTGTTTCAGAGCGTATACTATAGCAAGTATCTCCTTCTCAGATGTAGAGTACTGCTTCTCTGCCCCTTTGAATACTCTACTGGCATATGCAATGACACGGTGTTCTCCTGTAGCATCTTGTTGATACAATACACTTCCACACGCGTAGACACTAGCGTCTGCATAGATAAACAATCTTCCATCTCGCTGTGGATGATGAAGCATTATGTTTTCCATGAACAACTTCTTGACTTGGTCGAAGGCATCTTAATGTTTCTTCTCCCACTTCCATTTGTGATGTTTCTTTGTTAACTCCAGCAATGGTTGGGTTTTTTCTGCATATAGCCGTGAGAATCATCTATAATATCCTGCGAGTCCCAGAAATGCTCGTAACCCTTTAATATTCTTCAGTGTAGGGAAATCGGTAATACTGGATATCTTTATGGGATTGGGTTGAATACCTGAGGATGAAATAATATGACCTAGGAATTGGATTGAGGATTTTATGAATTCGCACTTGTCTAGGTTAAGGGATATATGGGCTTCCCTAAACTTGTGGAATATAGTGTTAAGATGTTCAATGTGTTCGTCAAGTGTTTTTGATACTACCAGGATATCATCCACAAACACCATGGTGTAAGGCTCCACTTCTGGTCCCAATGCTTTCTCCACACATTTAACAATTGCAGCCAAACTCGTGTTCAAACCAAAGGGAACTACCTTGTGTTGATAGCATTTATTTTTGTATAGGAAGGCGGTGTATTTTCTATCTTCTCTTCTAATTGGAATTTGCCAAAAACTTGACCGTAATCCAACTTAGTCAAATAACGTGCTCCTTCATACTTGGCAAATAACTCGTCCGCAGGTGGTGCACAATCAAATTCACATAGAACGATGCTATTCAAACTCCTCATGTCCAGGCATAAACGTACTTCTCCACTCTTCTTCTTTACTACAACTAGAGGATTAAGAAAGTTGCTGTTCGACCGCTCAATGACGTCATTTTCTATCATCCGTCGTATTTCCAGTTCAACTTCTCCCTCGTACTTCATGGGTATTGGATACGTTCTTCTGACAAATTTTGTAGGATCTGATACCATAATAGCGTGTTCGTAGACTGTGGTCTGCGTCGGTACATCGCTGAATACTTCATTATACTCATCTATTAATTTACATCACTTTGCTTCTTCCTGAGATGACATTCCTTCTTCGGCTGAATTAGCATGCTGAGTAGGTGCATATCGTATACATGTCTTGGATACGACATTAGAATTTTCACTTACCTCACCATTTTCTTCATTTTCATTCATAATTAATTCATATAGAACATTCTAATAATTACATAACATCTTGTTATTGATATCAATTCTTGCACTTACAGTATTTAATAAATCCATTCCAATAATTCCATCATAAATAAGTTTATTCATTATGATCATAGGATATGTTATTTCTAAGTCCTTACAATTTAAAGTTATGTAAGCTTGCTGTCTAACCTTTTCTCTCTTATTCATGGCTGTAATAACATATTATTGACAGGTAAAATAGCCGTTTGTTTAAAATATTTTTTATTTTGTTGTACCCACTTATTACTTAGTACAGTTACTTGGCTATCTATATCGATTAACATTTTAATTCTACATCCATTAATTCGTACATTATTATCGGCCAATTTATTTCTGGTTGATTCGGTGTCACCCTTCTGTCGGTGTCTAATAACTCATTTCTCACATCGCACGGATATATATTGTTTATTGTGTAGCCGTACGTCCTGTTTTCGGTCGTTGTTTTGTGTCATGGGAACAGGATGGTTGAACAGAGCTTTGTCGCGGTTTCGCTTTTATTTCTCCCTCTGCACTCTCTCTCTTGCTCTGCATTGTGGATACGGAGCGATCATATGTTTTACTAAATCTTTTCTTCCAATTTGTATCACGCACGTTTCTCTCCGAGTGTGGTTCCTTCTGTACGTCTCGTGTGTTATTCACAGCTGAGTTTTGTTTTATACTGTGCGCTGGAGGTGTGAAATTTCACCTATAATTATCACAGTTTTGCGTATCATCACGTTCTCATGCTTTATCACTACAGTCGTAATTATTGTGATAATTAATCCGTGTTTGTTGATTGTGTGGTGAAGTGTTACTCTTGTTAATATTTTGTGATTGAGTGACAAGTATTAAGAATTGTTCGATCGTTTTGACACCCTGCGTATATACAGCTAACTGGATATCTCTATGGAAATGGTAAGACAACTTAGACAATATCTCATATTCAGAAAATTTTGGTTTTACATGTTTTACGCGTTCGATTTGCGCAATTGCGTACTGTTCAATACTCTGTTGTCCTTGTGCGTTGAATTTTCCATACTCGAGTTGATCCCTCACCTGTCGCTGGGTATGCACGTTCCAGTATCTGTTCTCGAATGCCTCACGAAACTGCTGATATGTGATATGTACTGACGTTATCTCTAATAATAGAGTACCATTGACTGGCTGATTCTTTAAGATATCGCGTGACGAAGTCTATCTTCTCGTCGTCATTTATTGCATTGCCAATCTTCTCTATTTCCTTCTCCACTCTAGGTAGGAATTCCATACTATTTCCCCTTTGTTACCTGCAAAGGTTATCTTACTTCTTTCTTCTATGGGTGCAGTGAACATCATTGTCTGTGCCGGTCGTTTTTTTATCTCCGTTCTCAGACGTTCTACTTCTCCACATAGATCTTCCTTAAGTGTGTACATTTCACCTAAGTAGTCCTTGGTGGATTTTGCAGACTCTGCTACCGCAGTTTCCAACGTCGTCGTTCGGGCTTCTATTTCCTGCGTTTTATTAACATTTTCCCGGATTTGTTCACTAACTGTTCTAATCCTCACATCTTGTTCCTGCTTTGAAACTCTAAACTTGTCATTCCAGTGTTCAGCTAATTGTTTAATACTTTCTTTTAATTCTTTCGACCATTCTGTTTTCTGATCTTTAAACCTATTCTTGATCTTTATAGCTTGTTCATTTAGCGACTGTTCTACTCTATTTTCTAATATTTCTATTCTCGTATTCGTTTCTTAGAGTTTTGTAGTCAGTTGCTCTTTAAACTCTTTAAATTCGGCTTTAAAGTCGGCCCTAGTTTCTTCACTATTCTTTTGCATTTGCTTTGTATTACATTCTTTTAACTCTTCTATTTGCTTCCTATTTTCCTTTTTTTGGTTTGTAATTAATTCGTCCATAAAGGCACGCATGATGGTTTGAAATGCCTCCATATTTAACCCTTCGGGTGCTGCCATAGCGAAGTATTATTAAAATATTTATTTATAATTTATTATTAGTGAACCATATGCAAGCTTTTATTTATTTATTGTTGAATTATTATTTATTTATTTTTATTTACTCCTGTTACAATTACACCTGTTTATTGGGTGGGCGCCAGTTGCATTATTACAATACAATACACACAACAATTTTAAAATACTAACATACAAAATTAATTAAAATATAATATTAGTTATATCATATAACTCATCAAACACTGGTATACATACATACATTAATAGATACATGGTATCATAGAGCATACATTAATTATTAAATGTAGGCGTTTCGTGCCACATGTTGATGGGCGACAAAATTATACAACAATTTTTGTTTGTATACAAATTTAATTTGTATAGCCCACACTTTGTTGGAGCGCCAAAATTATGCAACAACGTAAGTTGCAAATATTATGTATTTGTGTTTGAGGAGCCCCGCATTCTTTGGGACGCCAAAATTATGCAACTTTACAGATGACTGTTTAAGATACTGTAATTTATGGAGGTTGTATAACTATATCAGGTGTAATTATAATAAGAGTATTATATTTATGAGTATTTAAAATTCATATTTATTGTTTACTCAATCTTATAAATAATAAACATCATTAATAATCTTCGGTCACAATATTGCTCATTATTAAATGTTTATCTCTTATACTATGCAGTGTTACACATATTTAAAAACCCTCTTACATCTAGACATGTTAATAATCTTAATCTAGACATGTTAATAATTTGATTTACTAATAAAATATAAAATTAAAATGTAATTTGAACTGAATTCTTTTAATTCAGATCTGACCTCAACTCGCTCAGTCCATACCAATGTTTAAAATTAAATTTAAATTTATATTAATTACTTTTAGACTGGCGTTTGTTTTATATTCACATTTAAATTATTCTTTTCTATAATGCAAATATCAAATCAATTTAACTATTTACTTAGATAAACAAAATCTACTCTCTCAACTTTAAATTCCTTTTTTTTTATTATTTCTTTATATGCGATCGCTCATTCTTACGACTAAACATTCATCTACATTTCTAAAATATTATTTCAATTATAATGTTTTCTTTGTTTTAATTTATTGTCTTTTGATATAGTCTTTATGAGCTCTTTTAAAAAATCATTTATAAATGCATTATGCATGTCACCTCGCGTTCTGATGATCTTACGACTTATTGGCGTGGTCCAGCGTTGTCCAGAGTTAGTTTTCCATTTCTCCTGGCCTGGCGTGGTCCTGGATACGTCTAGAGTCCAGCGTCGTTCTCCAGCAGTGTGTGGTCCACTTTAGAGAGTTGTTATCTGCTGCAAGGTAGATCTTAAACATCGTCTAACATCCAGCATCCCTCGTCGCTCTGGTAGCTTCTCCGTAGATACTCTTGGTAGACTTAAACGGTCCCGGTACTTTACGTTTTCCGGAATACTGTCACATAATTAACGAACATTTTAATCTTTCGTTAATGAGACTTGTAATAAAATTAAAACTGTTCTGCCGATGGACAGCATGTCCGACTGCAACTGTGTCTTGAAATGAAGAGAAGGGTTTTCGGTCGAACCCTCAATTTATACCCTCTCGAGATTCCGCGCCAGTTGGCTCCAAATCGTCCTGTCGATACCTGCAGATCGCCTGATAGCCCCCACTCTTGAACCTTTTCATCTATTTGCAATTATTAGCAAATAGCAATGTTTTGCACGGAATCGAGATAGCACAAATCATAGCTAATTTGATTAAGCACTCACTGTATTAATTTGAGCGTCTTAGGGTAATCTGCGTATTTTTTGGCACATTTATTTCGCACTGACTTCGCGTAGCGTGTCCTATTAACGTCATTTTTTCACTGGGGATAACTATAAAATTTACACACACTTTGGTGCCTTTGGTTTGTTTATACTCTAATTAGTTTTCACACAGTGAATTAAAATAATTATTTTATTAATTACTTGGGGCGGGTAGCTGAGATTCCTGTCTGTACATGCATCACTAACACACACAAGATACATGCGTAACACACATACAATTGAGCAGGTGTTCTCTGCTTGTCGGAACAGGTTAATTTCTCCCCTAATCTAACAATGAAATATTTTTACAATCTCAGACCTGTCCATTTACCCTTAACTTATAATAATTCTACAAATTTTATATTTATTCAAATCAATGCCTAATACAGCATATGGTTGTATCATTGCAATATATATATTGTAAGGGTACATATCTTCAACATACATTTATGAAGCAACATGATAAGAATAAAATACTAAATGATTAACACTATGAATTAAAAGGGATGAGTCAGAGATAAAGGAATGGGTAGTTAACATAATTATGCGATCAAACAGATAAAGGTAATAATAAAAGTAACCTCTGATAAGAGAAATATAGCAAGCAACAAAACAAAACTTGAAAAAACGATAGTACAATGAGATTTAACCAAAATAACCCAATAGCTATGGTAAGTGAGTAGGTAGAACAAGCCCCAACACCAGTGATAGGACAAATAAAGACAAATAAAATAATCAAAGGTAGACAAACAATACCAGAACACAAATACCGTATTTTCTCGCATAATTAATGCACTTTTTTGACAAAAAATACCGGCGAAAATTTCGGGTGCGTAAATTATTCAAGGATTTCAGATATACCCAAATTTCATTTGAAATTTATTGACATAAATATAACAATGTTGTTAGGTGTAATCGTAATAACAAGAATGCGTAATACGTTTTTCAAATATTTACATTATTTATTTAACAACCTCTTTACTTATTTAGGAAATAACAAAAATATTCATTATTCATCGCTTGTGCGATCTTATGCATTGACTTCTGATGAACAATTTACATTTAAACAGGTTATACAGAAATCTTATTATCTACTCTTAACTATCAATTATTTTTGCTCTCAGCTTACTCATTCAGTGTGGTCATTTTTGCAATTGCTTATTAATTTATTTCAACAATGATTTTACTTTTATTTCAATTCCTTTAATCTTATTTGGCTTAAATACTTTTCTACTGCATATGCATTGTACTTTTATCAAATAAAGACTTTATTAATTACTTTAATTTACTTCGATTTCAATCAGATATTGCTCTTATAGCATTTACGTTATCTTCAAATCCTAATTGCTATACATGAGATATTATTCTAAATTAACAATCTGTCTTTACACTACTATTGTTACAACACAAAAAGCCACCCCAATACCAGGGAAAAAACTAATGAAAAAACTATATCAAACTAATGAAAATAAAATGACTATGACCCAACCCAAGTGATTGACCCAATAAAAGAAAAGAAAATGAGAAGGTATATGAAAAAGACACAAACAAAAAATAAAGAAAATAAAATGAGAAATATTAAACTCAAATGATGAAGAAAAAGGCACAAACAAATAATGAATGTAAATGACCAGTATTAAAATCAAATAAAACAATCCCAATTAAAGTACACTAACCAGAGAAATAGATATTAAATGTATTGAATAACTCTATAATGATAAGTGAATCAGAACATGAAATTTGTTAAAATACTAACTAATAATTGTGAATAAAATAATAAAAAAACCCAGAAGTGAAAGTGATTAAGTGAGTAAAAGAAATGTAACGGTACAAGCCTATGAGGATTTGGAATTTGAATCTTTTCAATTTTGTTTCAACCAAGTATATGTTGTGAATGGACTACATCTTCAAGACTGTCGCTGTGTGGTAGAGGTGGGCTAAACTGTTATTTTAAAATACTAGGTATGAAAATACCGTTCCAAAAAAATAACAGGTACAAATACCTGTTATTATATACTATATATACATAACCTATATTATCCTTTGTAAGTAACTCGTTTTGAGTTTCCTGCAGGTCTCCTATGTAATATCTTCAAATAAATATACTGCAAGTAGGTTTATTTTCACCTAGATAAACCTATTAATATATTAATAAACTACTTGCAGTGTATTTATTTGAAGATATTATATAACCTATACTATATTATTTTGTTATAAGAAATAAATTGAAACTAAAAGTATTAACAGTGTTACTTTACACTGTGACTTTATTACACTATTATTATTTAAAAGAAAATAAGAAACAAGAGAATTTATAGGCCTATCTCCCTTTGGGAATACCAATTTAAGTTTTCACTAGGAGTAAAACTAACATTAGTTAGACTTTAGACAAATCAGTTGCGAAACTCGGGGCAATGAAATAATTTAGAGTACACGTAATACCACAACAAATAATGTGATAAAAACATCAGAAACATATAATAAAAACACAACAGTAAGCCACAAGAGTGAATGAGAATAAACAAAATTTTACAAATAAAAATAATAAAAACAACTGTAATAAAATAAATAAATAAAAACTTATAAATAATAAGCAACAACAAAAGTAAATTAAATGCATTACATACCTAGATAATCTTCAGATTCATTCTCTAATGTACACAGAATATACAAGTTGTGAAATGTCACACCTATTTACATTACAATCTGCTTCACTTAACACATTATAAATAAAATTAAACAATTGAATTGTTTTTAAAATACTGGGATTTCAGTTATTCAAACACTATTTTAAATTTGCATTCAAAAATATCAACTGTTGCATTTTCCTTGATGATAATCGTGTTCCATGTTCTTCGTTCAGATATTTAAGGAACGAAATCCCATTAAATTAAATTCCCGTGAAGTTAAAATCCCATTAATAAAAAGTATAATATAGCTTTTCAACATCAGCCACTCTATAGGTTATAACACAATATAATTAAATACAACTATTTCACTAACGACTCGGAACACAAAGTTTTTTATGAGTAAAAACATAAAGTTTTACCTTACAACCTGAACCGGTTTTAGGTTATACAAGTTGGTGACTAGTATAAAATATAATTTATTAGCATATAATCTCTATTATATATCTGCATATCACACGAGAATAAATGTAACATCAGGATGAATTTTTTTCTTTATTAAAAACAGCTTCGTCTCTTTGCGCAGAATGAAGTATCGAAATACCCTTGATACTACCTGTTCCTAAAATACTACTGTTCCTCTGATACGCTTAGTATTTTGTGTATCGTGATACCCCTAGTATTTGAAATACTGGTTGTTCCTTGCGTACCAGCGATATTTTTGTACGCCTAGTATTTGGCCTTGGCGTATTCGTTTACATGATACTTGCGTACTTTGTGTGTGTGTGTGTGTGTGTGTGTGTGTCCTGTATAGGAGCGTAGGGGGCATGCCTCGACTCGGAACAGCGTCGCCGCGAATAACAGGTATTTCAACTTTTCAGTCACTATTACATCCGTTCCACAAAAATATCGTTCCAAATACCTGTTACAGGTATATCGGCCCACCTCTACTGTGTGGTACAGGAATGCAGGTTATCAACAGGGGTGCGCATTCATGAACACACGCGTGCACACATCGGCCAGGTTTCTCACAATAATGACACGTACGTATAAATTCCTTAGAGCTTGGGATGCAGAGAACAAAGTCAGTCGGCGTCTAGATTCTGAACTGCACAGATACACTAGTGCGCGGTTAGCCTAAAAAACTGTATTAAACAATGTAAACCGACCAGCGACCAGTAAATCATGTGATTTTAATATAAAACAGCAGTAAATCATGTAATAGTGATCCTTCAGACGTAATTCACAAACATTAACAGTTTAACTTATTTTCGGAGTGCGTTAAAGAGATCGGAAGTTAGCAGTGATAGTGTAACCACGTGGAGACGGCGATGAAAGGATGAGTACCTAATATAAGCAGTTGAACAGACAAAAACATTTCAATTTTAACTGAATTCAACACCGGTATTAATTATGAAAATTTAAATAGAAAGCACTTTAAAATATAAAATGTATAATGAATAACTGAGAGCGTGAGCAAACTGGGTCGCCTTCTAAAGTAGAGATAAACTAGTTAAATAAGTAAATACAAGGTTATAGAAGTTATTTTAACTATATTTCAGAATCTGTTTTAAATAATGGCTGATAACGGACCATAGTCAATTCGAAAGTAAGAATGCAAAATGTAGAGAAAGGGGTAAATTGTTGATGTGGTAGTTTAACAAGAATGACAGAGTAAAACGAAATAAAATAGTGTTCTATGTGAAATTATAAATATGTATTTGTTATTTGCATTGACCTGTTTTTCTCTGCCGAGTACACTAGACGACACTTTGGTTAACTTGCACACGAACGTCAAGATTTAAGTTTGTTTCAATTGACGTCCAAATAAAGGTAGGTGACACAATTTTAATACTTTCATTCATTTATTCACTGAGTAACACTTCAAATGATGCCCGAAACAGGGACGAATTTAAATATTTTAATTAATAATCACGTGAACTACTTCAGAAATCCATATTAGGGAATAAACACTAGTAACACTCAAGTACAATAAAAAAGTGCAAAGTGCCAGTGTGAACCCAAAATAAATAGAAAACTCAACATATAGGTATAGACACCTAAAACCAGTGAATAACACTATAGTTTAATGGTGAAAAATACCAAAAAATAAGAATGTTATTGTTATTATAATTAACAGTGATAGTAGATTAGAATACAGTGGTATTCAGGGTAAAAACCCCATAATGATTAAGAATGTTATGGTTACAATGGTTAAGTAGTAAAAAATAGAGAGTAAATGTTAAAAGAAGAATAAACTAAATAATATAAGTGCAAAATAAATAAAACATCCTATGTTAATCAAAGTGGTCAAAGGGATAATTTGCAAGATAAAATAAATGGTGTTATAATGTTATTCACCAAGATAGTTATTTGTTCAATTAAGTTGATAAGAAGGAATATGGCTGAAAAAAGTAAACAGACCATAAACCTAATTTTTGTGTTATATTTTATAAGTAATATTAAATGATAGACAAGTTATAAAAAAATGGCAATATAGATAAGTAAGGAGTGTTAACTCTCGGACCTTTTACAAATATTGATAAGCTATTTTTTATGTTTTTAATTGTAAGTAAAACAATACTCACCATACATCCGGTGTAAACACGTGGCTTTATTATCACAATTAATTTTATCTTTCGGGTCCAGGGCTTCGTTAAGCGAAAAGGCAGAGGTAGTCGGGTTTTCGAAATAACCAATCGCACAACATGTAGTTAAACAATCTAAGATTATTTTTTTCAATATTCAAATATTATGAACAATTGAAGCCATTTTTTATCTAAACAATTATCAAAATGGCGGCTTCGTGACTTCCGCCTTTTTACCATGCTTTGACCTCTATATAGCATTTGATTTGTTCTGGAGTTTAATCTTTTAAACAAATATATTTTATACTGCAGTACTGAATTCAAAGTTACTTGTTTCATTATACTCATTAAATAATATGTGTGTATAACACAAACCAATGCCTCAGACGATGGTTCTTAAATGCCGCCAACCATTCACTCTCACTTTCTCACTCGCACATTTCATACGTTGATGGTGATTACATTTTTGTACTAATAATATTTTGAGCTCATTTGACTGTTTAGAATTTGGAATATTTAAAAGGACTTCCCTGAGTTGTAGTGGTAATGGCGTTCCTCAGACTATTCCCATGATGGTTGGCGGATGTTCGGCCGAACTTTGTGATTTGTCTGTTCCTGAGTGCACTGAATTTAGATTACTTCATTTAAACTGTTCACTGAAGCTAGTTACAGTGTGTGATTACATTTTTACAGACTTTTAACACCTTTGCTGGCAATAACTGACCAGCACACAATTGAACGTGTGTACGCTCCGAGTTGGTAATGCAGACTGGGAACGGGTTATACGCAAAATCTGCGTATGTAGTAGTAGATGTGACGTCACCGTCTTTTGTTTCTACGGCCAACGCCTTGGTTTCTACGTTATTACTGATACGTCATTATCATTTATTAATGATGACACACATTGCTGGCCAATGAGATTTTATATTTAGAGTTTGTCTTCACTTATACCGCCATTATATGTGTTTGGTTGCACACGTCAGCCAGTGACCTTGGAATCATTCCACTCTTGTTGAATATGCGTTGTTTCTTTGGACATGGGTAAAACTGACCTAACCATGGTTGACATTCATAAATATAATAAAAATACAATATGAAATCCCTTAATTCCATAATTATGATAACAGGCCCTTTTGTACTGTCACAAAACCTCCTCAATGAAAGGTTTTATGTCGAAACATAAAAACTTTCATTGACTCATTCACACGTTTCTAAAAGGATCAGTTCAGATATGTTGCCACAACCCCCTGTAGTGTTAATATAAAAGAAGTATAATCACTTACCCTTGGTCCAATGATGCTGATCGTACCATCTGACCTTACTGGACTTCTCAGGAGAGATCCCAACACCATAAGGCCATTAGGCACTTAACGCCCCTGTTCTGACGCACCGGCCAGCTCAGGACCGCGGTCACAACACCACAAAACTCTGAAACATGCAATACAAATTTTAAAATAGTGACCTTATCTAATTCCATATCCGTAACTGATATGTCTCCCCTTAGATGCATTGGTTTGTTTTTTGAGGCGTTGGTTTTCTTAATTCATAAGTTTTCAAATAACAAAAGACAAGATTTAAGACAGATAAATCCTTCCAATTTTCAACACTCCTGTATTTTTTTAAACAAATCCTCTGACTCCAGTCAACATCAACTTACTTCTCTCACCATAAGAAAACATATTATTATACTAAGCATAAAACAAATTTTACCCTTTCAAACAACAACCACTATCTCTATTAATTTATTTCAGATAAAATCAACATATATACCTATTATGGCAAATACTTCAAAACTATTTATTTTTTCTTTACTCAACTTTCTTTACAACAGAATCATAATTGCAGACTTAACGACCAACACCAATATCACTATCATTTCTTTAAAGTTTAATATTGTGTTATCGTTGCTACTAATAACAATAAAATATAACAAAACATGGAACATCAAACATTAACATTGTTACATTTACATTAAACAATTTATATTTACACAACTTGTACCAAAACTTTAATAAGACATTACGGTTTCAACTTTCTATTCAACTTTTATTATTTAACATTTGTTTATCATTAGATTCTATACAAAAAAATTTCGAATTTATCATTACCCTTCCAATTACATTACCTTCCTACCATGAATTTTCTCTTTCTAATCGTTTCCTCAGTCCTTATCCGTTTGGGTGACACCGATATTATTCATTATTCTCTATATCTTATTTTGGCATTTGTCTATCTAACCTTACTACCCCTTTTTTCTTCTACTAACAACCGCTACTAACACGAATATTTATATATTATGACACCAATATCTCTGTAATAACCCCCTTCACTAATCCCATTTAAATCCTCTGGCACCGCTCGTTTTTGTACAACGATGTGTGTTCCCTACCTGGCCATATCCATTCCTAACCATTTGCCCTCCACCAAATATCGGCAAACACTCTAACCCAAATTGTTCCGCCTGCCACAACACTGCACGCTGGTCTCTTGCCACGTCGCACGCTGATCACTCCTTACACCGGATCCTTACTACAAAATATCATCATCAACAAATATAATTACCATTCACATTACTCACCTCTCTACATATAATCACTAACTACTGTGTCCCTAAAATATCTAACACCCTCTTTATATATTACCTGTACCTCAACATTCTTATTTTCACTAACTCCCGTTAACTCTATTTAACTAACTCCCATGCCTCTATTTTAATAATTATCACCCAAATTCTATCTCCTTTTTCACATTTTACATTAATATACCACTAGAAAATTCATCACTTACCTATTAACAACAATACCTCTCAATATCCATATATATTACCTGTTTAATCATTTACTATCCCTTAAAGTCTAAATCTCATAATTATTTAAAATCATCCTCCTAATTACTTATTCTTGAATATTTAAAATTCTATAGTACATGGTTTACATAAAAACTACATAAAATACACACATCAAAAATACACAAATACACTGACACCAATACACAAAATATATACAATCCACATTATCATTTTATCATTTACCAAAAATCAGTTTATAAGCAGTCCATTTCAAAACATTGTCCACATAATTAAATGTTCATAAACACAATAAAATAATTAACCTCCATCGTCAAACAATAGTCGAATCTTATATCTATATACATTGCTTAATATTGACTCTCTTATACTAACATCATAAATACATATACCATTTAACTTTTTATCATTATCCTCAAACTCATATAATTCGTGATCGGGTATCGTTCTGTCACCTTCAGTATAATCAGTCATAATTAGGTAATTTATAAAGTCATTATTTCCCTTATCTCCTACTACTTTAGTTTTATTACAAGGCAAGTATCTACTATATTTATCAATCATCTCTACTCCTAACCTTTCCATAAATTCTTCATAATCTCTACTTATCTTAAAAATCTCTATTTCTCTTTTTCTCTCACAATATTTCTCCCAACAACACTTCTCTCTCTCAATATATCTCTCTCTACCACACCAAGCTACATTCTCTCTTTCTACATTTGCAGGGGACACTAATTCATAACTATTGCACCACCTGTGAAGTGCACTAAAAAAACCAAGGACAATTTTATTTGTAGACCTATCGTCTCTCAAATATACATCGAAGGCACTCTCGTCCTTCCTAAACACATGGGCTTCACCCCCTACTCCATCATTAAGGGAAAATTTTACCCCCTGGAATCCCCTTACAATTATATTCTCTTTACACACTCTCTTTAACCCTTCAACACACACTATCGTTCCATCATTATCATATTCTATTCCCCATAAAATTTCATTATCACTACCCCTGTTTACATAATCATTTTCTAATATCATACTTTTATTTATATTGTTACAATTCCCTCCCCTACTTACCTTGTCATCTTTGTTCAATTCTAATTTGTCTATTCCTCTCTTATTTTCTACTTCTATCTCGTCTAACTGTGTATGTATCTCATTCAATCTTTTATCAAAATTACAGCTTTGTTCTTTAATTTCTTTTTTGATATCATTAAATTGTTCATCAAATTGGTTTAATTTATCATTTAATTCATTATTCTGTGCCTTCATCAGCTGAAAAAGGTCTTCTAATGACACTTTATTATTTATAATGGGTGTTGAGTTAGATTGTGGTTCATTTAATAATAGAGATTCTGTTGCTGTATTATTTATACTACTGTTTTCGTTATCTGCCATTTTGATCATTATTAATAATAAATTTTATTTTTAGTAGTTGTTCTGTACTTCATTCAAACAATAACATAACCTCTACTGTTAACCTACGTTGCTTCTGTTTTACGTATACTTCGCTACCCGTCTGCCTCTGCTTTTGGCTTATTTATATAATGTAAATTTTTATATAAAGTCTCATGTTCAGGGCGTCATCTGTTAACTCTCGGACCTTTTACAAATATTGATAAGCTATTTTTTATGTTTTTAATTGTAAGTAAAACAATACTCACCATACATCCGGTATAAACACGTGGCTTTATTATCACAATTAATTTTATCTTTCGGGTCCAGGGCTTCGTTAAGCGAAAAGGCAGAGGTAGTCGGGTTTTCGAAATAACCATTCGCACAACATGTAGTTAAACAATCTAAGATTTATTTTATTTTCAATATTCAAATATTATGAACAATTGAAGCCATTTTTTATCTAAACAATTATCAAAATGGCGGCTTCATGACTTCCGCCTTTTTACCATGCTTTGACCTCTATATAGCATTTGCTTTGTTCTGGAGTTTAATCTTTTAAACAAATATATTTTATACTGCAGTATTGAATTCAAAGTTACTTGTTTCATTATACTCACTAAATAATATGTGTGTATAACACAAACCAACACCTCAGACGATGGTTCTTAAATGCCGGCAACCATTCACTCTCACTTTCTCACTCGCACATTTCATACGTTGATGGTGATTACATTTTTGTACTAATAATATTTTGAGCTCATTTGACTGTTTAGAATTTGGAATATTTAAAAGGACTTCCCTGAGTTGTAGTGGTAATGGCGTTCCTCAGACTATTCCCATGATGGTTGGCGGATGTTCGGCCGAACATTGTGATCTGTCTGTTCCTGAGTGCACTGAATTTAGATTACTTCATTTAAACTGTTCACTGAAGCTAGTTACATTGTGTGATTACATTTTTACAGATTTTTAACACCTTTGCTGGCAATAACTGACCAGCACACAATTGAACGTGTGTACGCTCTGAGTTGGTAATGCAGACTGGGAACGGGTTATACGCAAAATCTGCGTATGTAGTAGTAGATGTGACGTCACCGTCTTTTGGTTCTACGGCCAACGCCTTGGTTTCTACGTTCTTACTGATACGTCATTATCATTTATTAATGACGACACACATTGCTGGCCAATGAGATTTTATATTTAGAGTTTGTCTTCACTTATACCGCCATTATATGTGTTTGGTGGCACATGTCAGCCGGTGACCTTGGAATCATTCCACTCTTGTTGAATATGCGTTGTTTCTTTGGACATGGGTAAAACTGACCTAACCATGGTTGACATTCATAAATATAATAAAAATACAATATGAAATCCCTTAATTCCATAATTATGATAACAGGCCCTTTTGTACTGTCACAGGAGATAACATTTTAACACACGCTTTATAATCTTTAGAGTAAAGACAGGAAAAGAAATTAGAGAATAACAGACAGGCAATGATATTGTAAAGTATTAAGAACATATAATTATTGTAAAACAGCCCAAATTAATTCAAAACATAGACAAGTCATAAGTCACACCAAGCAAACCATATGTAAATGAAAAATAATCTTTAATTTGTGTAAAATAAGAAGATATAGCCAATTACTACTTAGACCTATAAAATGCCTAACTGTATAAATCCAAAATAAACAAATTGTAAGAAATTAACTATTGTATTAGAAAATCCAGGGCAATTAACTAATTAAGTACAATTAGTGAACCATATTAAGATGTCAAAGTTAGATTAAAAACATAAAATAAGAAAGAAATGTAATAACATAATATTAACATTATTGTCAAAACTTTAATACATAAACAAACGCAGCTTTGTGGGATGTCAAAATGATCTTTGAAAGAAAATATAAACAGTTGTGATAATATCTAATACATAAATAAGAAGACAGAAGAATAATAGCCATCAGAAGATATTTATTCATTTTGAATTAAAATTCAAATATTATAACAATAGATATAAATATGATCAGCCAATGAGAGTACAGACAGTTGCCATAACAACGGAACGTTATTTAATATGATTCCGTTAAAAAGAATTAGTTCATTATTGATGCTCAAGACATACAGAGGCCAAACCATAATCGACTCAAATTTAACTTAAAATAATCAAAATTAAGTCAAAATTTTATAAAACGAGGATGCAAGAAGTCTGGTGAAGAACTAGTCAATTCAACAGAGACCACAGACCAGATTTTCATATTCTAAATTAATTATTTAATCCACATTATCCGAAAAAGAAGCCAGATGTACTCCAAATCATAAATGATGGAAGATTGATGATCAAAAGGACCCAACCTAACTAGAACTGAGTAACTCTTCACCCGAATTCAACAGATTTGTTAAGTATATCTGAAATACCCGAATTTATGGAATAAATTCTGATTAACTTTTCTCACAACACAAAAAACTCTCACTCTGAACTGATAACTAAATTTCTTTCAAGGATTAATTTAAAATAAAAACTAAACTTGTATGTAACAAGAAAATAACCTGGGTATAAATTACGAACTCTTAAGTACCATATAAGGTGCTATATAAGTACCATCTATGTAAGGTAGTGTACTTTATTATCATCTTATTAATATTTTTTTGTAACCAAAAGAACTCATGATTAGACGAACAGTAAGAAAATAAACACCAAATGACAGCCATGTCGTTTTCGATTCGTTTAAATCATTTTAGCCAACCTTGAGAAAAATTGTCTATTTATTGCCGGAGCAACTTTGTTTAATAACAGTATATAATTTTGTATTCAAATGAACAACTATTAACTATGTCACTTCAATAAACTAGTACTGAGTTGTAATTACCGTCCTTTATTTCATTGTAAATTGAATTATAAAGTTTGTGTACTTTAGCGACAAGCGATATTGACGGCCAGCGTTAAACGTCAGCAGCACGGCGAAATACTAGCGGGATTCATATGCCCGCCCATTGCGAGGTTAATTTGAATTAGTCAAAACCGTCTAAAATGACCGCTCAATTTCATATTTTTAATTGTTTTTATAAACAATTTAGCGCCACCCAGGAATTAAAAATACTCATTAAAGGACAGGTTAAGGTTTACACTCGCAAGATATTGTACTGGTAATTCGTGAGATCGCGACGGACATCGTCGGCGGAAGGTTAAAAAAGTAAGTCAACATTAAGTAACGACAACAATGTGTGGGGCTAACACACGATAAAACACACTTTTAGAGAGTACATTCAGATCGCGTCGTTACACTATGTACATTTTAATTATTTATATCAACAGTTCGAATGTCTTTCATTCTAGTTTTAATTATTGTCTTTCAATTGTCGGTAATTATTATGGATTTTTATCACCTCGTTTGATTTGGTAAATTATCGGTGTGTCCTCCTCCGGTCCTCGTCCGTGTCCTCTTCCAGGATTCCACTGCATGTACTGCTACTTATTGTCTCTCCTCACATCATGGGCTGTAGGTGTGTTCATAGAACCTCTGCATATATACTCTGCTACTCTGCTTTGACTTCCAGTTCGTCCTGTGACTCTTACAGTAGATTCAAGACAGCGTTGTTGACTGACATAGCCTCCAGCGGCAACGGTTGAATTAAGAAGAAGAAGCTTTATTAGCGCGACCTGGTATTTATAACCACATCGTGCAAAACTCCTGTCTGAACAATATCGGTCTTGTCACAGTTTGTCGAAAGCGTCCTTTCTCCCACTCTCGTTCGATTCACTAATTTCGCGAATTGCGAAGTCTGTTTTAACTGGCACACAAATTACATGAGAAAACTCACCTTTCTTATACCTAGTATTTTTCCTATTTCTACCAATCTTATTTTTAAACATTTTCGCAGGATTTATTGCGCATCGTTTTTTGATGCACCCTGTCGCAAGTTTTTTGCATGGGGAAACTGTTTTGCTTTTGCAATAGGGTCTCTAACATTTTCTATTTCGCTAGTTTGTTCGGTCATACCGGTATCTGCTACCTTGACTGTTTGTATGGCTCGCATTGGAGTTCCACCGTTGCCTTTATTCATCAGTTTCTGCCTATTAAAACTCGTCTTCCCCTTATATTCAACGGTTTTATTTTGCAGTTCCGGCGGTGCTGGTTGTGTAGTCGAACTAGTACTAGGCCTTGGACGGCTATCATTATTTGGATTATAGTTCGGGCTATATCTCCAGCCGCCGAAATCGAAAATGGTTTCACTCTGGGATATTAATATTAATAGCTCGTCAACCGTACGTATACCTTGCGTAAATGCAGCTACACAAATATTATGATTAAAATGGTACGCTAATTTCGTGACTATATCGACCTCGGAAAACGCTGGTGTTAAATGTTTAGCGCGTTCAACCTGCTGTATGATATAGTTTTCAGGCGTTATACCCTGCTTCCGGTCATAACGTCCGTATTCTAATTCATTACGCAGGAGTCTTTGCGTGTGCGCATTCCAGTATCGGTTTTCAAACATTTGTCTAAATTCCGTGCAAGTTGTAATTTTATCATGTACAATGTTATACCATCGTCTGGCTGAATCACGCATCGCGTTCACCACCCATTGTATCCGGTCTTGATCCTCTAGTCGCGAACCTACCCTTGCCATTTCATTTTCGCACGTTAGCAAGAACTCGATTGGGTTTTCATTATTTTCACCGGTAAAACAGACTCGATTCTTTTCGTCAACCTGCCCCTGCACAAGAATATTTGGTGCCGATTTCCGCCGTACTTCCTGTCGCACTTTGGAAATCTCCTCGCTAAGCGTTTGCAATACATTGACTCTATTTGTATCGACATCGGAACGAACTTCTACAATAGACGCGTCTAACCTAGCTACTTGTCGTTGTGTTTCGCTTGCGTCGGTTTGTATGCGTACTTCAAGGTTATCGACTTTTTTAGATACATCCGCGGTCTGTTTTTCACACTTACAGATTTGTTCTTTAAATCGCCCTTCCATACGCGTAATCTGTTCAATAAACGATTTATGCATAGTGGTCTCAAAAACCTTAAAACGTTCATTTATTTTTGTTTCGACCGTATGAATTTTGTTTCGACCGTGATACAGATTATCACAATATTGAAGTTCTTATTAACTTAGAGTCTCTGGTTTTATAGGCATCTGAATGAAATTGATTTTACAATTGATTTAACAAAAGAAAGAAAAATGTTCTTTTTATATAAAATGTATAAATGATATCGACTTTCCTGGGGTCCCTCGATGTCCTAGTCCAATCAGCTAGTGGCGATGATTTCCGCTACGTCCTGGATTCCAACGAAGAGTTCAGGGATCAGCAACTCAGGTCCTTCAGCAACTGCTGATGGATTTAACGTCTGTGGATTAACTGCTGCAACTGCTTCAGGCCCTCGATCTGGATACTCTGCACCGTGTGTGTGTGTACCTCATCTCGGGTGTAGCTCTGCGTCGTCAGTTCTTCAGCTCGTACCACGATTTAGACGGCCTCGCTCTGTTGTAGTCTGGACGTGACTTCTCGTAGTATATTGTCGATCTCTTATGTACGTACGCCAACAGTATAGTGTATTGGGCCGTACGCTAATTTATTGATGAATAAGAGTCTCGCACGTAGACGCCGTCACGATCCAGTCATTCTAGAAGAGTGTCGGTGTTGTTCTGAAGTCTACTCTTTACAGAAGTGTGTGTGTGTTCTGGTTGAAGAGTCTGTGTTGTACTGGTTGAGTTCTGGTTGAGTTGTAACAGAAGAGTGAAGTTGACTGCATGAACGTTTACAGATGAGAGTGTTTACTGGTTGAGTTGTAACAGATGAGTGAAGAGCATTCAGCCCGAAACCAACGGTTGTTCAAAATTTTTAGAATGATCTGATTGGCTGAAACATTCTCCCTTCTACTTAAAATTGAGTCACCTCATTCCGTGAGAATGAAAAATAATTCTCACAGTCCGAGAATTATTATTATTATTAATATTCTGGATTACACCGGAACCAATTGTCGGTCGGATGTCCGGTTGCAATTTGTATTGCGATTATCTTGGCCGCAAGCCAAGTTATGCTTAATCTAACATATACATTTGATTCGTAATTTTTACAATTATAACATATCCAAATCTAAACTTCCTAGCTCACTTACTAAGTAAGTTATTTAAATAAAATGAATTAGCACATTTATTCTTTAATTATATTTAATGAAATTCGCACACCGTATTCTTAATATTTCGGTAAACATTTTGGCTATTTTGGATTTTGCCTATATTTATTCGTTTCCGAAATATTAATGTTTTAAAGTTAGGGTGTGTCCTTAATTTATAACGGTGTGTGTGCGTTACATAACGTCAACGGAAATATCCGCTGGGCGTTTACAATCATTTAAGATGCTCGCTAAAGCGTGAGATATGGTTCTTTCGATTTAAATTAACTTTATATTTGATTTTTAAAACTTTCTACATATAACCCCAAATCTATGGGATTTGGTACGTTATAATAAATATATATATATATATATATATATATATATATATATATAGTCTCTTTTTATTAATTATTATTTATGGTCTCATTCCTTGATGAAGTGGAAATATCCAGCTGCACCTCCAAGTGGTGAGGGATGAGCAACACCTACAGGTGGCTAACGCAGCTCTGGAGACCGAGTGACAGCCGGTATAAGCTGTCCTTCCTCTACTTGTCATTGTCAAGTAGAGTTAGGGCACCTTCTTCCCCTTGGGGTGAGAAACTGCCCCTAAAGATGGATGACCTTCCACTGGTCAATGACATAGGATGTGGGAGGCAAGGAGAAACCACCACATTAAAGATCCATATGGATACATCAACAGGGAAAACTGGTCTCTTTAATCTGGTAAGACAGCCAGTTTATGGACGAACATCGAGTCAGAAAATTGACCTGGGCGTTAAGCCTGAAGGTGGGAGCCCCACCATAGTCTTACCCTGCGGTATGCTAGTAACATATCCAGGGGATGTTACCAAATTGCCTCAAATAAGGATAAAACAGATATGTGGCAGGAAACGAATATTATGAGTATACTTGACAGGATTTACCAGTATCGGCTGAATTGGTGGGAACATCTTTGCAGAATGGATGACTGCTGCATCCCCAAACAACTATGGAACTATAAACCGAAGGGATGGAGAGGTGTGGACGTCCAAGGAAGCGCTGGAGTGACCAGCTCTAGACTTTGCCTGTTTGAGACCGGAACAAACTATCCTTGGTTTAATCCTTGCAGATAATGATGATGGTGATTTTTTATATACTGAACTTTATTGCAAGTATTTATGTTTGCTTATATGTATTTTGTTAAGTCTTTATAACTGCCTTAGATAATTGTTTAACCAAATACGTTACATTGGAAATGCGTCGTTTATTGTGTTCCTAAAATGGCTGTTTACATTAATCATCCGTTTATATGAATTTATTGTATTAACATAGACATATTAAAAAAAATTACCATTCTTATCTACAAGGATATATTTTTTGATAATACAATATTACAAATTGTACATATTTTGAGAGTTATGATCATTATTGTCAGAAATAATGTGTTATTTAACACTGATGAAAAATTAGAAAAAAAGTTGCTCTGAACGTATAACTATATATAAATCTAATATTCATATGTTCCCACAATATTCTTGAGTATTTTTTAATATTAATGATAGTAACATTTGTTTTTACAAGAATATATTATGTACAAGTCAAAAAGTAAAGGCAAATTTTATTTTCCCTGCTGCAACGGATGGCAGCACTGACTGAACAATGACATATCATAACCTCAAAGTTTTTTTTGTTCTTTAGCTGTGTTGTTTCAGTGCTCAGCTCCATTCGTAGTGATTTCAGGGCATTTTATTATGAGTGCCCCGTTGTCCGTGTGCACCAAGGAAGAAATGAGGGGAGTGGTACGTTTTCTGCACTCTGTAGGGACTAAACCTGCGGAGATTATTCGCAGAATGCAGCAGCAGTACAGTGAGAGCTGTCTTAGTGAACGCAAAATTTATGAGTGGATAAATCGCTTTAAAAATGGTCGTGTATCTATCTGCGATGAAGAGCGTTCAGGTAGGCCATCCACTTCGAAGACGGACAAGAACATCAAGACAGTTGAGCGAATGATTCAAGATGATCGTCGTGTCAAAATTGATGATATTGCGCATGCGTTGAACATTAGCCACGGTTCAGCAGTTGCAGTCATCCACGAATCACTAAATTATCGCAAAGTGTGTGCTCATTGGGTACCACATCGACTGACAGACCAGCACAAACAGAAACGTTTGGAAATTTCGAAATCACATTTAAGGCGTTTAGAAGAGGAAGGAGAAGAGTTTCTCAGTCGCATAGTAACCGTTGATGAGACGTGGGTCCATCACTTCGAACCACAGAGTAAGCGGCAGAGTATGGTATGGAAACATCCAAAACTCGCCTACAGCAAAAAAGTTCAAAAGACAAGTTTCTGCAGGAAAGTTGATGATGACAGTGTTTTGGGATATGAAAGGTCCACTTCTAATTCATTACACTCCTAAAGGTCAAACAGTGAATAGTGACAGCTACTGTGAGCTACTGCGAGATCTGAAACCCAAAATCAAAACAAAGAGGCGAGAAAAACTTTCAAAAGGTGTGCTTTTGCTTCAGGACAATGCCCGTCCTCATACTGCAGGGAAAACGATCCAGTGCATTCAAGATCTTGGTTTTGAGCTGCTGGAGCATCCGCCGTACAGTCCTGACCTAACTCCAAGTGATTTTCACCTTTTTGGTCCGATGAAGAAACACCTGTGTGAATCCAAGTTTTCAACGGATGACGAAGTTGTGGAGGTGGTGCGCGAGTGGCTGTGCACGATGCCACAAATCTTCTTCCAGGACGGAATTACGAAGCTTGTCAAGAGATGGACCAAGTGCATAGAAGTTGAGGGAGATTATGAATGATGTTACTTGTCATCTTGTTTTCACAATAAAATGTTCCTTTTTAAAAATTTGCCTTTACTTTTTGACTTACATTCGTATTTTTTTTTAATACTTATTGTGTTCCAATAGTTTGAATCATGATAATCAGAATATGATGATAATACTTATAATTATCATCATCAATATATTCTGATGACGACAGTTCAAACTATTGAAAAATTGTAAATATTCAAAAATATATAATTTTTTTCTTGTAAAAACAAGTGTTGTAATTATTATTAACAATAATAAACATAATTTAAAAGCCTAAACCTTTTAGAAACCTAATTAGCAAAACACACACAAACAAATTAACACTACAAATTTATAATTATTAGAATGTATTTATGTAATAAATGCTAATTGATACAAACTGTTCTTAAGAATAAAGTCCAATAACATTTTAAAATTTCAACTCATATTTACTATATGTAAACACATATATACATGTTTAGGTCTGTTAATATAAGACAGATACTGTATACAAATGCACTAAAAAATATGCACATACAAAAATACAATAAATTACAGCACACAAGAAACAGCACCAGCAAAATATATACATATTTAAATTCATGCAAGAAAAATCATAAATATTGAATTTTAAGTTTGTTACTATTTAGATAATATTAATATTATCACTATTATTATCAATATTACAGTTAACATAATCAGAAGCAATACTTGCACAGAAATTTGTGAAATAAGTCAGTTGTAAAATATACCAAAGAAAGAGGCACGTGTTAAAGAAATCCCATTTACAAGTTTTTCTTGTGTTGAAATGGATACTTACTTTGTCAATAAGGAAATTGTTGGTAGCAGAGTAGTATTTACTGATTGCTACGTTAATATGTATGTAATCTACAAGATAATAAAACTGAATGCATTCTGATGAAAAGAGAACCCAGTGCTATTTTCCTTTCTTGTCAAAACAAAGACTGATTAAAGATATCTGATTGCTGAATGGACGACAACTACTGTTCAATATACACCGTAAATATAATGTATTTTATTCAAACCACACAGTGGTATCTAATGATAATGTGACGTATTTGTAATATACACACACTTATTGCTTACTAATGGTACCTATATTCTCAGTCTTCTATTGTAGTGTATTCATTGTTCATACCCTAAAGATACCATACGTATGATTTATAAGAAAGTTTTATTAAATTACTCACATTCACTTGGATGTCCAAGGAAGAGGTGGCATGTGGAAGGGGATTTGAGCGAGATGCGAGTGGCAGGTTGGAAGAGTAAGGCTGTGCAGTGCCGGAGGAGGAGGAGGAGGAGGAGGAGGAGGAGGAGGAAATGCTGTTAAATTAATTGTAATAAAAGATAAACTAATAGAATAATGAATTTCTGGTGAATTTCATTGCATAGAATGTACATTACTTTATATTACAGTTTAAAAATATAAAAAACATAACACAGAAATAAGACAAGTCCAGTTTAACTTACAGTTTCATGGTGGTCTCTGTACAGTGGTATTTTAAGAAGGTTACGCAAGTATTCTTCAAGCTGGCGCATCCGAGTTTCTACTTGTTCATCAGGAATTAAAGCTTCTGGTCTAGACGGAAACCTAAACACATGAATCTAAGCATAAATCCACAACACCACTACTAAGGTGAATAAGTTACACCTTCGTAATACATATATATTTGATAACTGTGTAAATCTTACCTAGGAAGAGCACCTTTAGGATTCCCACCCGTTTTATTGCGGGCTGCTTCATGTTTAAAACTTGTTCTTCGTTCTCTGTGTGTTTTTGTTGGAAATGGAATGTTCAAAGTGGCTCTATAATCAAAACAAAGGCAATAAAAATTTAGGATGTCAATTAAAGTATTCAAACAATACTGACTGTAATAATTCTAAACTAATAATAATCTGTCTTTATGCCCCTCTCTCTCTCTCTCTCTCTCTCTCTCTCTCTCTCTCTCTCTCTCTCTCTCTCTCTCTCTCTCTCTCTCTCTCTCTCACTTTGATTTGATTAGTTAGCAGCTCTCACCAGTTGCTTCACTCCTGAGTATTTTCTCCTGTACTATACTTTTAACATATTAACACAAACTTGTGCATAACTACATGATGTATTCATCTGCGCAATCTATTTTTTAAAATTACAACTATGATCTTTCTTAACCTATTCTTCAGTATGACTCATGTTTGGAATTCTGTAGTCCATCTTATTTTCACTGTGTGTGTGTGTGTGTGTGTGTGTGTGTGTGTGTGTGTGTGTGTGTGTGTGTGTGTGTGTGTGTGTGTGTGTGTGTGTGTGTGTGTGTGTGTGTGTGTGTGTGTGTGTGCGCGCGCGCGCGTGTGTGTTAAGCATCATGTCACAAAAAGGATCTGGGGACTATTTTTATTCTAATAAAATGTACAAGTTTTTTGTAACATTTCGTATAATTTTCAGTACATAAGTATACAAAATTCGAAAAGAATAAAGTTAGTAAATTATTCTTTACTGTCATAGCTCAGTGACATGCAAATAAAATGTCTGTTTTTATTTGATATGTATCAGGCTTTCAGTTCATTAATTAACCATATGCAAACAGTGCTTTGTACGTCGCCTAGAGATTCTTTTCTACCTGCAGACTTTGTTTCAGAATCACGTGTTTGTACGTCCTGCTATCTACTGCTGTTTAAAATTCAGCACACAAATTTATTAAATCAATAAAACAAATATGTAAATTTAACAATTGTTTAAATTTATAGCATTAATTTAATTTTTTTGAAAATTCTATTGTATTTAAAAGTGTGATAATTCTGAAATGTCAAAAACATATTATACTATTAGCATTCAAAAGAGTCTGCATTTTAAAATATTATAAAAACAATTTTTAGGTTCTTTTTTGATATAATACTGTATATGTTGTTTCGGGTGAGTCCCATTTTACAGTTCATTCTAGAATGTTAACTGAATTGTTAAATTTTAATTGTCAATAAGAGCAACACATTTTGTATTGTACATCATGGCAAAATAAATGCCCCGCGCACACGTGTTGAGTGAAAAATCCATAGGTCCAAAACAGACACTTTACAATGGTGTAAGCTATGTTTTCAGCCCAAGTTTTTAATTTCAGATGAACACCATCTGCACTTTCTTACTCTTTGCCATGTTCTTCACGTTACTACATATTATCCCTTTTATTTAAAGAATTCTAATCATTTCTTTACCTAGGTCTTCCACAGGTCTGTCTAGTTCTTCACATATTCTTATTTTTAGATTCTTGTTTCCTAAATTTTTCCCGCAGGCCTAATAATTTCCATTTAAAATTAAATAATATTAAAACAGCAAATAAGCCACATATCATCTGGACAAATTCTTTAACTGTATACTAATTTTTTTTTCTGATAAAAACCTTTCTCTAGAAAACTTATTGCTTTGATAAATATTTTTGCACATATTTATTGTTTGTACGTTAAATCTTATCACTTTGTTGAAGTAATAATACAAGTTAATTACATTACAGTATACTGCAATTTGATATTCTTACGAAAGATAAAAATCATTAATATTATCAGTTGCACGAAACATGAAACACATATTTAGTGAGGTCATTTATTACTAGTGAGTGATGAATCACGTACTAGACTAAACTTACTGGAAACAATTAATTTATTTTACAAAAACTGAAGGGCGTTTGTATCGTGTATGGAATCGCTGGAGGTCAACATGTGGTATGTTACTTTGTTTGGTATATACACGACAGTAAGAAGCATGTGCCCTACACATAATTGCATAGCCAGTGAGTTTGGACTTTATGATACTAGGAAGTAAACAGACTAGAACACCAAACGATTGCATCGAACCAAACAATAGTCACAGCATTATTCTTACAGTTCTAGAGTGCGTTGATTGTATTGTTAGCAATACTGGACAGTACAGTTCACTACTTTGATACCATTGGCGGCTCCTCACTGACACTAATTTGACAGCACACTGACTTTTTTTTTGTATCGGTCATCTAAGGACCACATGACAACTTCAACTCTTTATTCTTTGTTCTTTTCTTTTACTCCAATATTCTTTTCATCTTTTCTTCCTGTCTTCAGTCCACTTTGAAACTGCATTTTTCTCTCTCCTACCATTTTTAACACTTCTTCCATTTTTAACACTTTTTCCCAAAAAAACTTCCCTTTCAATTGCTTCTTCTGCGTGTATATTATATTTTTCTACATCCTTTTGGGCTTCTTTAATCCAACTTGATGTTGACTTCTTCCCCCCACAGATATTTGAAGATCTCCTTTGTTAAAGTATTGTCATCCATCCTATATAAATGTCCAAAAAACAATAGTCTTCTTTTTCTCAATTGTTCTGTTATATTTTCTATACTTTGATATATTTCATCGTTACTTCTTAATTTCCAACCTTCTGAAGTTTTTTGTGAGCCTAATATTTTCCTAACAATTCGTCTTTCCAATATTTATAGTTTGTCTAAATTACTGTATAATTCAATGCTAGACATTCACTTGCATATAGGCATTCTGGCTTCACTACTGTACTGTAATGCCTTATTTTCACATTTTTAGATATACACTTTTTATTGTAAATCTCTTTAGTTATACCATATGCTCTTTCCATCTTGTGAATCATTTCTTCAGTAGCAGATTTTTCTAAACCATTCTCTTGAATTATTTTTTCTAGGTACTTAGCATACTAATTTTTTTATTGATACCAGTAAAAATACTCTGATGACTTACATAAGAGAACTGTAGCTGTTCAGTTGGGCTGTTCTGACATACTTTTGAGCATGTGCGTTGTGCGTGATAGTGATGAAACACAAGTTACTAAGCGTATGCAAGACATTAACACTAAATCTCTAGCATCCTGCAGGACCTGTGTTTTTAAACATGAGATAGAAGATACCTTTCATTTTGTAACTGAAAAGTGCAGCATTCACAGAACTGTATGGAGAGAGGACAGTTAGAGCTATTACTGAAGAGCTGAAGTGACAATTGTAGTGTCAGGCATGTAACTGGGTATTGTACAGCAGCATGGGCTAAACAGTGAGGGGTTTTGAGGGTTCAACCAAAATTGCCCACTTAGCTGTAATATTGTGTCTATTTATTGTCCTATCTATTTTTTGTTCAAATACATACATATGTACCAAATAACAAAAATACAAATGCAGATAACATATTAAAACAAATCAATAACATACCGGTACATCCAAAAATACAATTCACAGAAGAAAAAGAAAAACATAACAAAATCAACTGTTTAGACAGAACCATCACAAGATACATTAACCACCTACAATATGCAATATACAGAAAACCAACTTCCACTGACATCATTATACATAACCCTTCTGACCACCCACCACAACATAAAATGGCAGCATTCTATTCACTATTTAACAGAATGTACAAAATACCCCTAAACAAACAAGAAACAGACAAAGAAAGAAATATAATACTATACACCACATTGCTTATGAAAATGGATATAATAAAAATACTGTAAATAAAATAGAAAATTAAATCAAATATAAAATAAAAACTCAACAATTAAGAATTAATAAAAATGAACAAAACATACATAATAACAACAATAAAAAATGGGCCACATTCACATACATAAATAATAAAATGAAAAAGCTAACAAAACTGTTTAAAAACAGACATTAAAATCGCATACAAAACTAACAAAAATATTCTACAAAAACTAAATAACCCACACAACAAAGGTAATACAACAACTAACGGTATATACAAAATTGAATGCCAAGATTGCAATAAATGTTACATAGGACAAACAAAAAAACAACTGAAAAAAAACGTTATTTTCAACACCTAAACACATACAAAAAACCAGAAATATATAAATCTAAATTGGCCACACATGCAATAAACACTGGACATGAATTCCCAGACATAACCAACATGACACTAATAAAACACATACCACACAAAGGCACCATAATGAACGTTTGGGAAAATTTACAAATATACAAACATAAAACACAAAACAAACTAATACCTGAACAAATACAATTCAATACAAAACATGGCACAATTTTCAAAGCACTCAACATCAAAAATACACAAAATACTAATACATACACCACAATCAAACACAATAATACCAACTTAAAGTACCAGAGGCCGACAGGAAACCACAATAACAACCAACCAACACACAAGTACTTCAGTAGACTCAAAATCAGGAAGGCTGAAGATGGGAACACAATGTTTCCTGAAACATGTTCCTAACAAGGAAAACATATCTTGAGGTAAATTCGTTATACATATTAAATATAAATAAAATGTACAACACTGAATAATACAATAGAATAATGAAGCATTTGGATCTTTAGAAGTCAGATTAAAGTGCTATGAAAAACAAAATGAGTGTGATTCACTGCAACTGTTAGCAGGGAAATGTCAGCATGGTTTAGCAGCACAAAAAAGCATAAACATTGTTAAACAGAAGAAAATTTAAGACTTTTTTCTTTAACACTAACTGTTAATGTTCTGTTGTATCCAGTCGAGCATATAATCCTGTTCACAATTTTTTCAAAATTCACATTTATAAATCATGCACACTCTATACTGAGCAGCTGCCTTTCAATAACTACGAGCAAAGGCCATTCAGGAAATGGCTAGGTCATGTTCTGAGAATGGCCTAGGAGTTGGTGGAGAGACAATGTCCAGAGCGAACTCAAGCAGTTTAGGAGAAACATCTCCCTTGCTCAGGACCAACACAGATGGAGGACAATGGTTGTGTAGGCCAAGTGCAGCTACACGTATCTGTTGTGCTAATAAAATAGTTCAGTATTGAGAAAAGAATTATGTTTTACTTTTCCAATTATCCGGAGCAATTCTAATCGCAGTTAGTCTGGATAATCGAAGCTCTACTATAGTTCTGCGTATCTACAGAAACATTATTACAAGATACGTGACATTAACATTTATCACCTCCACTTTTTGTTGAACCCTCCTCCCCCTCCTACGGCATTACAGCCCAAAGTCGAGCCTTGGCTTCCTCTATTCTGACCCTCCACCTCTCCCTATCCATAGCGAAGGACTTCCATCCTCGCACTTCCAACATCTCTCTTATGTCCACAGTGACAGCATCTTCCATCTTTTCCTTGGATGGTCTTTTGCCATGGGCAGCATATTGCAGCATCCTCAGTTTTATGTACACTTCTACCACTGGTTCGTTGAAGTAACAATATATCTCATCATTATGCCATACCCTCCATTCCCCATTTCTATATATGGGGACCTGGATCATCTCAGGAGCTTCCTTTCAAATATATTCAAGCGTTCAATTGCTCTTAGTGTTAATATTGTTATATGCCTTTACTTTCCCCTCTTTCTCCGAGTTAATAGTTTAATATTTGATAATGTTTATGTTATTATTATTATTTATTTATTTCTATTTTATTTGTTGTTACTTTCGTTTGTTGATTATGAATCGTTGGTTTAATTGACTTCGATTTCCTTTAGTTGAGACGAATCGGCTAAGTTGACTCCACCAATGTACCTGTTAATTGTGTCGGACGTCTTAATTTTGTTTAACAATTTATAATTTTAATTTTCACTGAAATTAATTTTATTCATTAGTGAAGTACTTACTTGGAGTGAAGATCTCACTTGTTGACCGTCCTGTCAACAAGGCATAGTCGAACGACAATCTAAAATATTTAAATTATCTTGTTGCCACTAAAGAGTGATACCAACTGCTGTCAGCTGTTCACCTAACCTGAATTCGTATCGTCTAAAGAAATAATTGTGTTAACTCTTTGATCTGGTTAATATACGGTTTATTCACTAATAATGCTCGTGTAATTATGTTAGATAACAATTAAATTAATGGTCGTACATTTTACAATAATAATTAACTTTATAAAAATCTCTTTCCTCAGGGTGGTTATTCTGGTTATAGAAATCGTAACATTGAAAATTTTGGTTAAGTTGTTTTATCTAAAATAGGTTCTTTTATACTGCAAAATACGCAACTAGAAGAGTTACACTACTATAGTAATTGAGTAGTAGGAGAGTGATTACATCAATAAATAAAATCTTAACTAATAACATAAAATTCAAAAGATGACTGGCGTCAACATTTTAGGTTAAACCTGGCGTATCTGAATAGTACCCAGTTAACTTTGATTTGAGAATAAATCTTTTTAACAATACATAAACATACAAATGTAATAAGGTTACAAGCCCCTTTAGCGTTCATACTAGTTCATCTTATTCATCATGTTCGATAAATTTTATCGGGTAAGTTGATAACTCTTATAAATATAGTTAGTTGTCATTAAATCTTCTTAACAATAAACAAATGACTAATGTAATAAGGTTCAAAGCTCTTTTATTATTCATATTACATCATCTTATTCATTATATTCGATAATTCTATCGTATAAGTTTATAATTCTTCTAAGTATAATTAATTGTCACTATACTCCCTTTATTACATGCAATTGCAACTTATTATACATTATGCAATCGTTGGTTCACTGTTATGCTTTCAATAAACTTCATTATGTAATTAATTAACATTTTTATAACACTTTAAAAAGTTTGGTTAGATTGACCATTGTTTACTTTCGATGCCCGCACTGATTTTAGGTCAACTCTCGACTTTCTGGCATACGGAGCGATCGTCTGTCTTGCTTCAGTCCCAATGCAAAAGTGTCTTCAAATCTGGCGTCGGTTTCGCTGTTCCCATCTGCATTACCTGCCCAAATCTCAATTTAACTCTTCTGATTGGTCAGAAAATTGACGACATTCCTTCGGGTGGACATACCCCCCTTTTCTAACTTATTTAATTTTACAGAACGCTTGGGTTTTTGGTATAGAGATTAAAAAAGTGACACCAAACATTTTGTCTAAAATAATACAAATACCTTACAACTCACATAACATTCTTACGTTACTTGTGATTGCTAATCTAGCCTTACCATGGTATGGCGATTGTCTGGCTCGTTATTTAGAACTCTCACATGAAATACTTTTAGTCCATTATTAACAAAGATAGTATTTTGCACTTACAATTGATACAATTTTTACTAAACTTACGTACTATTGGATTTAAATTAACACATGGTTATCATATCTCATAGAGATGATGCATTCCAAGTCCTTTTTTGTACTCATTACTCAATATTTACTTATAATTATGCACAAAACGTATAAGTTATGCCTAGGCTTCAGTAGGCCTATAGCACTACAAACTAGATTCACTTGTTATATTTTAATAGTTGACTCTGAACAATTTCTAGTATGTCATAATTTCTCTCAGATGACCATTACAATTTTTGGTCACCTCAGTTTTTGTTAACACTCCTTTATTTTGTTGAGTTTAGTCTTTATAATCACCCATAGTTCTGCACTACAAGGTGTTATATTAATTATCTTTATTCTGAATTATACAGTTGTTCTTAAGTCCTTATCTTTGACATAAATAATCATTATAGTTACTATAATGTTTTACAATATTTTGGTTTACATCAGGATATTCTCATTTGCTGGTAATTCAGTAATAATTCTTGCATCTAGTGCTGTCTGACAAGTATATCTTATTTATATTATTATGACTTAATTCAATGATAATTATCACTGGTTTACACCACATTAGTTATATTCATGTCATTTTTTATACTGATATCAATTTCTTTCTCTTTTAATTAGTACTTCTACGGTTTTTTTTGTGTGTTTAGTGGGTAAATTCTATGCTGTCCATTTCAGTTTGTTAATTTACATTAATCACAACACATATCACCCTTTGGTAACTAATCTTGGTCCTAGTATGGTCCTTATAATACCTAGTTTCAGTATAGTATAAGAGAATATGGTTTTATAACATTTTTAGTATTGATTATTGTCATTATAATTGAAAATACTTATTGAGTTAGGTTATGTGGGTCCCCTACTCTGATTTACAACAATGGGTTTACTTGGTGTTTTGTTTTCTATACATTTCCCTCAATTATTCTAATGTACTAATAGTATTAACTATCATTTATTATTTTGGTAGTTATTGTTCAATTTCTTTTACATCCTATTTACAATTTTACTGGTGATTATCAGTCTTTCTGATATCCCTGGATTTATATCAATTACATAAATAACAGCTAAGAAACAATCTTGTTGTTATCTCTTATAATTATTATATCATACTAATACAAGTTTTAATTTCACTCTCCTGATCATTATTGATTATATTTTTATTTTAACTCAGAGTTATAGTCATAGTCAAGTCATCTAAAATAGTCTATTAATGGTTTTATGTTATCAACTGTCCTTCACTCTGGAGTTCTCTTATTTTATTTTATTTATCTCACAGTTATACTCATTTTGGTATAAATTGTTGGAGATCTTTTATCTCTTCCATGCTTTACCTTCTTACTTGGGTTTTTTCACGATGCCCCTTCACTTATTTTCATTTTCATTATCCCTGTTTTTTAGTTTACTCACCTACTTAATCTATTGGGTAATTGGGTTAATCACACTTAATATATTTTCTTCTTTGTTTTGTTTTCATTACTATATTATTCATTGTTTGTTGTTTTATTAGTTCTTGATATTTTACCAAATGTAATATTTGGTACACAATTCCTTATACTGGGTGGTTCATGTGTCAGCTAATGGTTATGTTATGTTTAAAATTGGGTTCAAAGGTATGGTGACAATATGTAATGTTACAATATCCACATTTCACTGTCATAGCACAGGATGATGGGTCGTATGATAGTTTTGTATAAGTGCTATCAATCAATCAGTTGATGAATTGTGGCAACGTGGACACAAAGCAGTTATTTCTATATTGGTATAATCTGTTGGGTGCACAGTCAGTACGAGGAAGTACCACGTAATTAATAACACATTATTATATCAAAGGCTTCTGAATATTATCCTTCTGGCTGAGCGATTTGTAGTTTGTTATATACTATACACTTCTAATTTATAAATTTTCTTTGTATGTTTTGTGTTTGCATATGATTTCTTTAATACCTTAAAATTATCACAGATCACATTAGATAATTTAATTCATGTCTTTTATGTTTTAATTCTTCTTCTGGTATGGACTGCATAAAAAATGTCTTGTACAGTGGCGAAGCGTCACGGGAGACAAGGTAGACAGTGTGTCCCCAAATAATTTATTCATAAAATAATTAATTTTTATTTATGCATTAAGTTGCATAGGTTACTCAGAAAGGTATAAAACTAATGTAAGAAAATATCACTATAGTATTGACGACTCGGAACACTAAGTTTTTTATAAGTAAAAACGTAAAGTTTTACCTTACAGCCTAAACCGGTTTTCACCTTTAGAAGGCTTCATCAGAGGCTGCCATAGGTAGCATTGTCCATTGTAGCGTTGTCCGTCACAACAAGACGGACAACGCTACCTATGGCAGCCTCTGATGAAGCCTTCTAAAGGTGAAAGCCGGTTTAGGCTGTAAGGTAAAACTTTACGTTTTTACTTATAAAAAACTTAGTGTTCCGAGTCGTCAATACTCTAGTGATATTTAGTTAAGTAACGGACACGTCATGGACAACGAAATCCAAGAATTTAATGTAAGAAGTTAAATATTAGGCGACATGACGCGAGTCTCAGCGATGAAACCTTGCTGCGCGATGCAATTGCACACGGAGTATCAGGGTAGACGTTACTTGAAATGTCTTTTTAACAATACTGGAAGTGAGGAGGGCTTCGGTTGATGACAACGGGAAGGTACCTGCGTGCACAGCATAAAATGCGTCCCGTATATCACATCAGAAGACACGTCTCCCCTGCATTAAATAGCACAGAATTCTCACCTGTCCGCCTGTGTTTGTTTCAATGTGCTCGCGTAGTGAATATTTGTTTTGTTGAGTTTACAAATTATTTTTAATTTTTTATATAGTTGTATAGACGAAGAAGTCTGTAATCATTTATGCACCAATTATTTAATAATACATATTGTTACGTGTCGTCATTTAAGTGCTTTAAGCATACCGTTTAATTGGTTTAAAGGAGCAAAATGAATACAGTTAGTACCAGTTCTACAGCAGAAGTATTTGATATAAACTCTGACAACTTTGACTTATTAGAATTTTTGTTAAAATACGAAATCAGTACGTTACATTTAGAGCAAAAAGTATTGCTAACGTCAAAAATATATCTGGCGTCTTTAGACTTGTCGCAGAAGGATGGAAAAGTTATCAGAAAATTTGGTATAGTAAATATACATAGTCATGTATGGCTCTCTTGTTGTAAGCAAAAAAAACTGCACTTCTATTACTGTTTGATGTTTAATGGAGAGGAACCATGGAGCAAAGTTGGAGAAGGCACTATAAAAAATTTTGAAGTTAAAGCCGCTAAACATGCTAGCAGCAAAACTCATATGAAAAATTCTGAGATGTTTCACATGCTAGGACGTAACAGAATTGAAAATGTTTGTCCAAAACACCAAGAATTGAAGCAGTACAGTACAATGAAAATGTGGCATGAAATTGAAGGTTAGTAGGCTGTTTGGTAGATGTTGTTTGTTATTTAGGGAGACAAGAGTTAGCTTTTAGTAGGCATAAGGAAAATGAGCAATCTCTCAATAAGGGCAATTATTTAGAAACTTTAAATTTACTGGGAAAGGAAGAAGAGGCTTTTATCAAAGAACATACATAGAGTGATTCAAAATTTCATGGCAATCTCTCGGGAGCTGATTCTATAACTAAAAATAAGAAAAAATGAGATACGGCGTGTAGATTTTATTTACAGTACAAGAAAATATGAACCGTTTGTGTAACCCCTGCAGTAATCCGGATTTGTCACCATTATAAAATGTGAATAAAATTTATGTTTTTCTGGCAATATTTTCTAATTAAGATTCATAAACAACACTAATAACAATACGATAGCTTTTTTTGATATTTAGGCTAAATTATATGAAAATGCGTGTGTTTCAGATAGTCACTTAGCTATTATCTGCTAGAGGTAGAATTAACTCTATTTACCATAGTTTTACTAGTTCATTAAGAATGCCAATAATCTTAGTAAGAGGTTGCTTTTGGCTGATATTTTTACGTCTACCCAAATTATTTTGTCATGCTTCGCTACTGGTCTTGTATGACAATGTTTCACTCATATTACAATAAGTGAAACCTTACAAGTAATATGAGTGAAATGTTGTCGTACAAGATTTTTTTGATGCGGTCCGTACCAGAAGAAGATTTCAAAAACATAACGGACACCGGCCGCGGAAACCTACATGAGAATAAAATTCATGTCTTTTATGTTTTTTAAGTCTTCTTCTGGTATGGACTGCATAAAAAATTTCTTGTATGACAACGTTTCACTTATATTACAATGAGTGAAACATTACAAGTAATATGAGTGAAACGTCATACAAGACATTTTTGATGCTGTCCGTACCAGAAGAGGACTACAAAAACATAATGGACACCGGCCGCGGAAACCTATGCGAGAATATAATTCATGTTTTGTAAATATAAAAATTAGTTTTTGTACATTATGTTTCTACACTGAAGAATTCCAGTTGGTAGTAGGGGAACAAGTCAGATGGTAGTCAAGATTTCAAGTCTTAAATTTTTGCCTTTAATATAAGACTTATCTGATAAAAACTTGCAGTACAAAAATGTATGTTTTACACTGTTTCTGGTTTAGAAACAGCAAACATTATACATACATGAAATTGGAAACTGTTTGAATACTGGAGTAACAATCAGCTGCAGATCCTTCACAACACTTATAACTACCAAAGTGAAAAATACGTACATAAACATAAACAGGGTACTGAATACAGTGGATTCCACTTTATCGGGACACGCCAGGACTATATAAAGTTAGCCCAACTAAGCAGCTAGCACTATTATCCTAAATTTCTAAAAGGTAAGCAAATAAGTCTTATACACTGAAATTTCTTAATAACGGAAAATCAAACATTACTCTTAACTGCAGAAACACCGCAGATATAAGATTTATTACTAATGAACTACGATTAAGGAAATACAGTAATACATATATAATAATACTATAATTACACCATAATGAATGAATAAGCCTATTTTGAAGAATTTGAAGAATCTTGGAGGTCCTTGTGGTAAACACATACCGTCAGGTTTTTGCTAACAGTGTACTGTATTGTTATGATTTGTCACCCTCACTAGTCTACTTGTGTAGATTGTGAACTCAAAAAAAAAGCTTACTACTTCTATTTAAGAAGAGAAAAAAATTATGTCATTGCTGGACTGAATAACAGGTGGTCCAGACCTACTAAGCGACTTTCTAAGTGCAACAACCTTGTTTTGTTTTTGTACTTTGAATATTGGCCCAATACAGCAGCTGGCTCTAATAACCAGTGGTCCCATTAACAGGAATACACTGTATTTATTACATTAGGTAATGTCCTCATATTACATTAGGTTTCAGTCCGTGGTATAGCTGTGTGAAGTTAGTTCACTGACTGACTGAAAACCTTAATGTATAAAAATAAACTGAACAAATTTTGCAATACACTGAATCACTATTCTCTGGTTGATTAAGTATAACTCGATTGTAGCCAATTACAAGAGAAAGTTTCTTACTTAGTACTATATATACCATCTTATTAATTTTAATTAGGAATAACAATGCCATTACGAATAATTAGGAATTTTGTTAGTTATTTACTAATATATTAACAATGGCAGTAATACTTGTATCTTTGGACAATGTCTGACATCTCCATGTATGGCTTTAATGAAACAGGATCATCATAATTTGGTCTTCAATTAAATTAGCTCTGTTTTTTCCCATGAAGGATAATAATATCATCGGCCTAAAGTATTTGTAATAATAATGAAATGTGAAAATAATAACGTTTTACAATAAAATAACAAACTGTGAAAACTATTATATTTCATACATCACTACCAGCAAAAGTTCTGCAACTACAAGTTCTGTTTCATGTCTAGCAGACCACAGAAACAAACCAGGCGCAGACCTATGGAGGGGAATGAGGAAATTCCCCCCTCCCCAAATGGTCACATCAGATGAAATTTGTTCTGTTGTCTTGTGATTGTTGAATGTTTTTGTAATTGTGAATATGATACAAAATTCATATCACGTTATCTATATCTATAAAAATGAATGTTTGTTTCTTTCTTTGTCCCGTATGCGTTCCTATACCATTCATCTGATTGCGATGAAACTTCGGTGAGTTGTTGTGCGCACGCCCGCGAAGGTTTATGAATTTTTTTCGATGGGGTCCTTTGGGGGGTTCTTGGGGTCTTCCACATCTCCTCCTAAACCACTGGACCGATTTCAACCAAACTTGGCACAAATATTTTATGCAACGGGAGAACCAACATAGGGTAGGTGTTTTTTCGATGGGGTCCTTTGGGGTCTTCCACATCTCCTCCTAAACCACTGGACCGATTTCAACCAAACTTGGCACAAATATTTTACGCAACGGGAGAACCAACATAGGATAGGTGTTTTTTTTTCGACGGGGTCCATTGGGGGGTCCTTTGGGGTCTTCCACATCTCCTCCTAAACCACTGGACCGATTTCAACCAAACTTGGCACAAATATTTTACGCAACGGGAGAACCAACATAGGATATGTGTTTTTCGATATGATCCTTCGGGGGGTCCTTTTGGGGGTCCTTTGGGGTCTTTCACATCTCCTCCTAAACCACTGGACCGATTTCAACCAAACTTGGCACAAATATTTTACGCAAAGGGAGAACCAACATAGGATAGGTGTTTTTTCAATGGGGTTCTTTTGGGGGTTCTTTGGGGTCTTCCACATCTCCTCCTAAACCACTGGACTGATTTCAACCAAACTTGGCACAAATATTTTACGCAACGGGAGAACCAACATAGGATATGTGTTTTTTCGATATGATACTTCGGGGAGTCCTTTTGGGGTCCTTTGGGGTCTTCCACATCTCCTCCTAAACCACTGGACCGATTTCAACCAAACTTGGCACAAAATATTTTACGCAAAGGGAGAACCAACATAGGATAGGTGTTTTTTCGATGGGGTTCTTTTGGGGGTTCTTTGGGGTCTTCCACATCTCCTCCTAAACCACTGGACCGATTTCAACCAAACTTGGCACAAATATTTTACGCAACGGGAGAACCAACATAGGACAGGTGTTTTTTTTCGATACGATCCTCTGGGGGTCCTTTGGAGTCTTAAAAACTAACTTATTAGATCTGGTTACTATGGCAACCCAATGGAATAGATTCTGTTCTAAATATATTATCGCATTAAATTGAAGACCACGCGAACGAAGTCTTTATATATTATATATATACAAACACTTTCTTTCTTTGAGTGGCATTGCAACGCATGCCGGGTACTCGCTAGTGTATAATATAGAATATAGAACTTTCACTTGTGAAACTTACTTGTTTTTCTTTTTTCTTCCCGAACGCATTTCGGCGTGATGTGCGCCTTCGTCAGCAGTTTGAGACAGTCTGTAAGTTTGAGCCGAAATGTGTACGGGAAGAAAAAAGAAAAAACAAGTAAGTTTCACAAGTGAAAGTTCTATATTCTATATTATTTAGTACTGTGAAAAAAGAAGATGAACAATCAAAACACACGTAATATATGTTCACAATTTTCTCTAAAATTACTTTAAATTGTAACTGTACCTTACCACTATGTTAATTTTTCTTTGATACATAACTTAAATGAGTAGTGTGTATTGTAAACTGTAAATGAATATTATTAAAAGAACAATGAACTGACAAAAACAGATATGATTTTATACATGTAAGATAATAAATTTACTGTGTTGATAACACACTGAATTTTTATCTACACTCATTCCTATCACTTATACTTCACACCATTAAAGAATGGACCAACTTTTTTATACCTCCCCCCCCCCCACCCACCAAATTGCTTGCTGGATCTGCCCCTGGAAGCACCAAACAACAATCGAAATCAAAGTTACTGGTATATGTAGACTGGATTCTCTCTCTCTCTCTCTCTCTCTCTCTCTCTCTCTCTCTCTCTCTCTCTCTCCCTCTCTCTCTCTCTCTCACACACACACACAACATTATTGTTTGTAAAAAATTACACTCAACAATTTTAAAGTAACAAATTACATCAACAAACAATCAGTCTACGTCAACACATTTTATTATCATATTTACTGTTAACAAATTAAAAAAAAATATTGTACTTCTATTTTCACTGTAAATTGTCCTTGAATCCTATGTTACAATTGTTTATGGTAGTCACTGTAAGTCACTTCACTTGTAAATTCAGTAACTGACTGGACGTAAAAATACTTTGTAGGTATATGAAAGAAAATTTTAGAAACATATTAGTAGGCCTATCCAAAAAATGCAAATGAATTGATTATATAATCACGCTGGAATGTTCATAATAATTACGATTCAGTTTGACTTTATTGAAATAAATTATCAGCACCTGAGAGGTAAACCGTCATAACTCCAATTTTTATTAAAATTGAGGTAATGATATATATATATATATATATATATATATATATATATATATACACACACACACACATATTGTAACAAATATTTACTTTGTTATAACAAAATAAATAAAAAATTCTTGTTGTTTGGTAAAAAAAAAAATTTTTTTTTTAATTATTTAATATATTATTTTTTTTATTTTTTATTAATTTAGTATTAATTATTTTAAATGTTTTGTTGAATTTGGAACTTCTTATTGATTTTTTTTGTCAAACTATATCCTTTTGTGTAATTAGAATTCTTGTACTATGTTAATAGGATTGTCTCCAGGAACAATCGATTTGTGATCTTTCCTTATTTGAAGTTTGTCCTCCTTTAAAGTTGTTAAATTCAGCTGTTCTGGTAGTTATGTCTCAAATATTGTTTTATATTATTCTATTTATAAGTTAGAAATAAATAGGATTCAAAATTATAATATTCAATGGTTTTTATTGACAATTAGTAAAATAATCGATTTTATATCAATTGATGAATCGACTCTCAGGGCAAATTAATAGATTATACAAATTATTAATTCTCGGGTTCTTTGAACTGTTATTTTATACAGTCAGAGAAAAGGCAAAGTATAGAAAGTATAACATTACAAATTACAAGCTTATTAATTAAAATACAAACATATTATTCAATATATAATGGTTAGTAAAGAAAATGTTTCGAACCATTCGAAGGCATGTTGGCTGTGGCACATAGAATTGTGGGAACTCAAAGATGGCCGCTTCGTATTCAGATGTAGTAAACGACTGCACCTCGAAGAATCTGCTTCAAATAAATGTTGATTTTCCAATGGTTTCTCGTCCCAGCGATAGTGATTCGTTCCTCTAGTGTTAGTGTGGTTATCCTGGATCAGTTGTTAGTGATTCCCTTCGATAAACTGTGTTGGTTAATGTTTTATTTCACTCCCGTCAATAAGGTAGAGAATGGCACGTTCGTCTCGGTATTAGGAATTATCGTTTATAAGTGTTTAAATGGTTATTATCGGTTTACTGTTCAATAGTGGTTCACTTTTATTGTTTAACTGGTTTAAATCACTGACTTTAATCGTTATTGAACGTTTTTTCCAAAATTCGCGAGTTTAAATTTTATAAGTTTGAGCTGATGTACGCCATGCTTCTTCCTTCACTATATATTAATATTTTTGCGAGAGCTCATTTGATGTGTACTGCTCAACGTATAATAATCAACTCCCCTCTTTTCTTCTTCATTCGAAACGTCTTTGCCCAGTTAATATTAGCAAGACATTGTTTTAAAATTTTATCGTTTCCGTTACATGGTCGACACTTACATTATATTACTTAATACATTTTTATTATTATTTGATTTTATCAAATAATAGTTACATAATCTTTTTCCTTAGTTACTTCTGCGTGATTTGATACCAAATAAGATATTCTTACAATGTTTTTATCTCAAAATGCCATATTTACTGTATTTTGAAAATGTAGGCTCTAAAATTTTACTTCCTGTCATTAAACTGTTTGCCATTTTTATTATGTCATAATTATGATTGAACAAAATCTTTGATTGAAATAAAATGTTTATTTTCCCTTAATTCCTTTTAATTTTATGAATTGGTTGTCTAAATTAATTATTATCTTTAATTTAAATAATTCCCCTTATGTTCTACTGTTAATACATTTACAATTTTTCTATTAATACTTCATATGTTGCTTCACTACCTTTATAAAGTATTGGTATAGTTGTAACACACTGTGTTGGATTTATATTATACAAATTTCATCCGGTTTATCAATTTACTTCTCTTATTTATTAATTTTAATGTTGTTGAGTTTGCCATTTGGCCTAGATTTCACTTGTTTTTATATACTTGGTTTTTGAATATTACAGCCTGCTTATACCCTTTCTGACTTTCTTTTCTTATACAATCTTAATTACAATTCCCTTACTTAATTGTATTAACATTTAACATTGATTAATTCGATTAACTCATAACAAATATTTTATAACATAAAATGGTATTCGAGCCCAGACATTTCAGCCTTGATTAATACTATTAACACATAATAAAAGTTTTATACTAAAAGAATTGTACTCAACTCTGACATTTCGGTCTTGAGTTATTTGAACTTATTATAAATAAAACATATCTGTCCATCCATCATTTAAACTATTTCTTATAACTAATTTTATTTGCAGTCTTAGCTGTTTTTGTTTGATTTGTTGGTCACTTCACTTTTTTATGGCCTGCTCTTGTTTTATCACTGTCATTCTAATGAATGCTGTTAGCTAAAGAGTGGCAGTTATTTAGAAACACTTGTATCCTATTTGTCATTATAATATTCTATTAAATATTATTTCTCGACACAATATAAAAACTTTAAAGTTGTATAAATGCACAATTTACTTAGTTTATGAACTTAAACATTGACCCATTAAGTTTATGTATTATAATATAATAACATGCACTGGTCCCCTTTTATTCTTTGATTTTATTTCTAACCAGTTTTATAGTCTTATTAAAATCAAGAATTTTATTTATAGAGGGTAACGAAGGTTTGTTTTTTCCATTACCGGTATATAACTAATTCCCATTGTTTAATGAAGAAATTTGTGTTAGTGGTTGAAATCACAAGCAGAATGATCACTGTTGCACACCACTATATAAAAATTATCCTGATTAGCGCTTTCAAGCTTCACAGCTCATCGTCAGCTGTTCCGAAAGCTCAGCTGTTCCGATCTGACGATGAGCTGTGAAGCTTGAAAGCGCTAATCGGGATAATTTTTATATAGTGGTGTGCAACAGTGATCATTCTGCTTGTAATTCACATTGGTTCACTTTTAATTCTACTTTATACACTTTTGTTTATATCTATTTTACATGGTTTTCTAAATTTGGGTTTTTGTTATACTTTCATTGGTTATTTTTACTTTCTTTTGGGGTTTCGTTTTGATTTCTTTTAAGAGCATTCCTTCTTATCGTGGATGTTGTCTTGTTCTGGTTTCTTCCTTAATTACTCCTATCCTACCTGTTTCTTATAAAAGCATTCCCTTTTATTGTGGATGTTGTCTTGTTCTGGTTTCTTCCTTAATTACTCCTATCCTACCAGTTTCTTATAAAAGCATTCCCTTTTATTGTGGATGCTGTCTTGTTCTGGTTTCTTCCTTACTTACTCCTATCCTACCTGTTTCTTATAAAAGCATTCCCTTTTATTGTGGATGTTGTCTTGTTCGGGTTTCTTCCTTACTTACTCCTATCCTACCTGTTTCTTATAAAAGCATTCCCTTTTATTGTGGATGTTGTCTTGTTCGGGTTTCTTCCTTACTTACTCCTATCCTACCTGTTTCTTATAAAAGCATTCCCTTTTATTGTGGATGTTGTCTTGTTCTGGTTTCTTCCTTACTTACTCCTATCCTACCTGTTTCTTATAAAAGCATTCCCTATTATTGTGGATGTTGTCTTGTTCGTGTTTCTTCCTTACTTACTCCTATCCTACCTGGGTATTTCCTTACTTTATTTTTAATTTTTTGGTTTATTTTTCTTACTCATCATTCATTGTATATCTGGTTTTAATGAAATTCTTACTTCAAATTATGATTGTGCTTTACGGTGGCACTTAATTAATTTTTAATGTTGCTTTCTTGGATTTAAATTTGTTTTTATTTTATTTTATGATCTTTCTTTCCATTCAGAACTATGGGCATTATCTGTCATGCTACAGATTGCTCTCCTCCAGAAGTGATTATTTCAGACTATACCTTGAGTATGGATGAAATAATTGCTTATGATAGCTTTTTATTTATTATTCTTTGTCTTCCTCCCCATTTCTACATCGGCTTCTTCATACGTGAGCTTATTAAACTTTATAGTCTTTCATCTGACTTTGATTCTTCCTGGATAGTTAGTATTCTCTGAGATTTATTATTATTATTATATTTTTCCTTTTCTTAACTTTGTGTTTTATCCATGGGATATTGATTCCCTAACATTCCCTAACACGTGAGCTGGAACAGTTCAGAGAGGCACTGTTTCAAGAGGAACAGAATGCAACATAATGCTGCTGGAATTATCTACAGACAGTCATCAAATAAAAATTATATATAGAATAGTCTATTTTTCGACTAATAAAAACATCTTTGGATACTTCACTTCATTGTTTCTCAGATTTTCTCACATTTTCTAACTCAGTTATTCTTCTTAGTATTTATTATTCTCATTATTTATTCTTCTAACTTTTTAGCTCGGCTGATATATTCATTTTTATCATAGTTGGAAACTTTGTTAATATGTTTATTACTAGTTATGGTGTAACTTTTTCCTTTTTCATCTGAATTCTCTTTAATTCTTCTTATGGTTATTGATATTAATAGCATTATTTTGTATTTTTATTTTTTTTCTTAGTTCTTATTAATTGTTCGAATGGTATTATTTGATGACAGTTCGTTTTTTCAATGGGTTTCATTATAATTGGCATCCAAGTTGTTATTCTGATCATATTATATAAATTTTATTATAATAACAAATTCTTCTTCTTAATTAATCACAAATTATTTTCTTCAAATCATTTATAAGTGGATCTCATTATTTTTTAGAATTTAGACAATTTCACTAAATTCTAATTCTATTCTTCTTCTAATTCCAAATTATTTTCTTTTAAATTATTTGTGTAAGTTGGTCTTACTTATTTTTTAAATTTTGTCGATTTTATTATAATAACAAATTCTTCTTCTTAATTAATCACAAATTATTTTCTTCAAATCATTTATAAGTGGATCTTATTATATTTTAGAATTTAGACAATTTCACTAAATTCTAATTCTATTCTTCTTCTAATTCCAAATTATTTTCTTTCAAATCACTTGTAAGTTGATCTTACTATTTTTTAGATTTTTACAATTTTTTTTTTTTCATATCATAAAATAAAATAAAAACATTTTAAATCCAAGAAAGTAAAATAAAAAATTAATTAAGAACCACCGTAAAGCACAATCATAGATTGAAGTAAAAGTTTCATTAAAACCAATATTACAATGAGTGATGAGTAATTGAAATAAACTTCAAAACTAAAAATAAAAAAAAGGTAATACCCAGGTAGGATAGGAGTAAGTAAGGAAGAAACCCAAACAAGACAACATCCACAATAAGAAAAGGAAATACTTTTATAAGAAACAAGGAGGATAGGAGAAATTAAAGAAGAAACCAGAACAAGACAACATCCACAAGAAGAAGGAGTGCTCTTATAAGAAACCCAAAACAAAACCCCAAAAGAAAGTAATAAAAGTAATAACAAATGAAAGTATAACAAGATCCCAAATTTAGAAAACAATGTAAAATAAATGTAACCCAAAAGTGTATAAAGTAGAATTGAAAGTGAACCAATGTGAATTAATTATATAATGCAAAAAACAAACCTTCATTATCCTCAATAAACAGATTTCTTGATTTTAAAAAGACTATAAAGCTAACTAGAAATAAAATCAAAGAATAAAAAGGGGAGCAGTGCAAGTTTTTGTGTTATGTTAAATAAACCTGATGTGTCAATATTGAAGTTCATAAACTGAGTAAATTGTGAAATAATACAACTTTAAAGTGTTTATATTACGTCAATGAATAATCTTAAATAGAGTATTATCATGACAGATAATGCATGTGTTTCTAAATAATAACTGCCACTCTTTATATACAACATTCATTAGAATGACAGTAAATAAAACAAGAGCAGGCCATATAAAAAGTGAAGTGACAAAGAATTATTACCCAAAAATCAAACAAAAAACAAATATGACTGAAAATAAAACTAGGTGTAAGAAATAGTGTAGATGATGGAAGGACAGATATGTTTTGTTTATTTAGAATAAGTTTAAATAGCTCAAGGATAAAATGTCTGAGAGTACAATCCTTTTAGTATAAAACTTCTATTATGAAAATGTTTATTATGTTTTAAAAATAGTTAATCCAGATTAAAATGTCCGAGTTTGAAAGACTATTGTTAATTTCAATCATGTGTTATGAATTAATAGTATAAATTATATACTAAATGTTCTTTTGTTAAAATAAGGAAATGTTAATCAATATTATATTAGAATAGAAAGTCAGAGAGGGTATAAACAAAATGTATTATTTAAAAACTTTGTAAGTAAAAACTGTTAAAAATCTAGGCCAAATAGTAAAACTAAAAAGCATTAAAATTGATGAAATAAGTACAGAAAAACAATTAAACTGATGGAATTGATATAAGGTAAATCAGTCATAGAGTCATGTAACTGGAACTATAATTAAGAAAGATTTTGTAAAAAGATAGTAAGAATTATTGTTAAAAATGCAAATGTAAAAACTGAAAATTCAAGAGGGGAGTCACAAATTAATGTATAATATTTTAAAAGATAACCAATTAATCAAATTGCAAGAAATTAAGGGAAGATAAATCTTTTATGTCAATTTGAGATTTAATACAATCATTAATATAACATGTAAAATGGCAAACCTTTTGAGAAGAACAGGAAGTGAATTTTAAAACTTACAATTTTCAAAATGAAGTAAATATAGTTAGATAAAAAACTTAGTAAAACTATCTTATTTGGTATCAAATCAAGCAGAATGAACTGAAGAAGAAGATTATGTATTTAATAGTTAATAAATTTAAATAATAACAAAAATATATTCAGTAGTATAATGTAAAAATTTCACATGTACAGGATGTAAAATAGTTTTGAAACAATGGATTGCTAATATTAATTTGGCTAAGACTTTAGGACAAGACGAAGGAAGTGAATTAGTTCATTATTAGACGTCGTGAAGTACACTTGATACGAGCTCTTAAGCCATTATTAACCTATAGTGTAGAAATAAATGGCGATCATTCCATAAGCCTAGTCCGATGCGAAAACGTGAGTTTTGTAAAATTACCTTTAAACCATAAATTCAGTGAAACGAAAACCTACAAACATTAAATTAAGATAAACCAGAACAGAACACAAGTGAATACACAATTTAAACGATTTAAACATCAATTCCACATCACGAAACAAACAGAGCAATTATCAACCTAATAGACGAAAGTGGAAAACAACTTAACACAACACATTTTATCGAAGTGGACCACTAACACTTAACCAGAACCACTCCACAATAACCAGAAGGAATAATCACAGCTGCAGGAACGAGAAATCATAGGAAAAGCAGCCTTTATTGAAAGCAGAATCAGCAAGGTGTATTCATCAGACATCTGAACTCGAAGCAGCCATCTTTGACTTCCCATAATTCAACGCGACACTGCCTGTACAACTGAACGGTTCGAAAATTTCTTTACTCACTATTATATACTGAATGTTATAAATGTATTTTAATTAATAAGATGATTTTTATAATGTTATAAAAGTATATTTTTGTACTGTTATACTTTCAATACTTTGCCCTTTCGGCGACTATAAATACAATTACTCAGGAATGCTCAAGTCAGTATTAGTGCGATATATTAACAGCTCGGTTCGAGAGTTATAGTAGCAATATTACTGTGCGCATTCAGGTGGTTATTAGTTAAGAGTGGTGTTTTATAATCGGACGGGTTAATTGTAATACAATTATGTTTAATTTTAGTTGACATTTTATTGCGTGTGAACAATTTTCATTTGATTTGTTGTAGACTGTTTTGTTAATTACGAACTGTTTAACTGTAAAAATTAAAGGTGTGATTAGTGACTTAATTGGTGTCTTATACTTATTTTGTTTCAACTGTACCTACGACGATCGAGCAGAACGTCGTAACAATATGTATATATGGGTGTGTGTGTGTGTGTGTGTGTGTGTGTGTGTGTGTGTGTGTGTGTGTGTGTGTGTGTGTGTGTGTGTGTGTGTGTGTGTGTGTGTGTGTGTGTGTGTGTGTGTGTGTGTGTGTGTGTGTGTGTGTGTGTGTGTGTGTGTGTGTGTGTGTGTGTGTGTGAACAGTTATAACACACACAAAAGTATTTCTAAATCATAATATTTTCTCCACAAGCACTCACCACTAATGTTCAGTAAAATTAATTCACGAGAGTTGTTAAACAAAAATGCTTAAACAATCTGACCTTGACATCTGTAAATGAAGACATTTTTTTGGATTCTGCTACCAACTCACAATATAAACAGATGGAATGATGATAAGCTATGTCACATCTCTGCGCTATTAAGCATCTGTTCTGGCTTCAATCCAACAAATGTATACAGAGTGTCTGCATTTAGAGGGCCTAGTTATTAGCTCCCACAGTCCTTATTTTCAACACATTTTTCAGATTTTTCTGAATTGTTTAAAGTTTAGAACGTCAGTATTACACAATTCCAATCAACTACTTCTAGAATTTAAAACCTGTCATATGCTAGATGCAATATAAATCTATTCAAACAGTACAAAAACTTATCAGTTTCAGAATAATTTTTGTTTTCTTAAAATCAAAATTATTTTTATTAGCAAAAATTTAAATGAGATACAGAAAGAAATGCATTTTGCATAGTAGGAGTTCTTATAAGGGAAAGAATGGAATATTACATGGAAAACAGTGGGCAGTGAATTTTTAAATTTATGAACATACTTTCGTTTCTGCCAACCTCTCACTTGACAGGTATAATGAACAAAAGAAGTGGTTTAGTAAAAGAAACTGACTAAACATTCGATTTATGGCTTCACTTAATTAACTTGTTCAGTAGAGCTGTTTCCTGATTCTAAAATAATGAGTTCATTTACAAGCAAATCTATGTTAATGAAAGTGAGATACTGCTTGTTTAAGACTAATTGAAGGCCTCATAAAGAATTTTATAGGTTTTAATTTAACTACAAACATATCTTACTTTCACTTTTAAAATCAGACGAGAAGTGATTGTTGAGACTTCTTTATTTACAACATATTGCTACGACAGCACAGAACAATCTACGCGTTTATCGAATGTGCCAGAAAGATCTCGATGTAAGCGTGTGGTGTACGTGCTACTAGACGCATTTTGGAAGCTTCTGGTGTGTGAGCGTGACTATAAATATATCGGGTAGCGGCCTTAGTTTTTCAGTTCCATGCGAGATTTTGGATAGTGTGGTTCGAGAGTATTAGTGCGATATATTTCCAGAGCGGTTCGAGTTATTACTGTGTACGTTCAAGTAGTTATTATTTAAGTGTTGTGTTTTATAATCAGACGGTATAATTGTAATACAATTGAGTTTTAATATTTGTGGACATTTTATTACGTGTGTACAATTTTCATTTGATTTGTTGTAGAGACTGTGTTGTTAATTACGAACTATTTTTACTGTAACAATTAAAGGTGTGATTAGTGACTTAATTGGTGTCTTGTACTTATTTTGTTTCCACTGTACCTACGACGATCGAATAGACCGTCGTAACAGTGGTGTCAGAACTGGGATAGAACGGTTAACAGTGGAAACAGTAGATACTTTGTACAAGACGAGTGTAGTTCGTAATTAATTAAAATGGATACCAGTCAGATGATAGAAAGTCAGAAACAAGAAAAAGAAGAACGAAGACAGGAAAGAGAAGAAGCAGAAAAACGACAAGACGAAAAACGTAATCGTGAAAATGAAATACCAGAGGGACGAAAAAAAGAATTTAGCCGTCAAGCAGACGACGTTAAGACGTTCGTACAAGAGGATACCTCTGCAAAATTTGTTCTGTTACAAGGTGAGCTGAACAAACAAGTTGACAGAATATCTGAAATAGAAAAATCTGTGTCAACTATGAAAACAAGTATGTCAAGCTTAGAAGATTCAAAATATCAGAAAAATCAAAGAACGCTATTAACTGAAGTAGGGTCAGTTTTTGCAAAGGCCCTGTCGTTTAATGGAAGCACCCACTGGGCAACTTATTATCGCCAATTTGAAGCTGCCGCTCGCTTAAATAACTGGACGGAAGAAGAGAAAGGCCTCTCACTCATTCTTGCGTTAAAAGGACCTGCCACAGAGGTAATACACAAAGTGCCATCTAACAGTCAGAACGTCTATGCCGAATTAACTAAAGCTCTGGAATTACGGTACGGTGACCAGCATTTGTGCGAAGTGTACCGTGAACAACTTAAAGCGAGGCGACAGCGTTCAGGGGAGAGCCTTTAAGAGTTTGAAGCGAATATCGACCGACTGACGAGATTGGCTTATCCCGAAGAATCGGAGGACTTCCGGAAGTGGATTTCTCTCATTATGTTTATTGACGGTATCAGAGATCGTCAGTTACAACAAGTGTTAAGAATGGCTCGGCATGATAATAAATCAGACGCTCTTGTTCATGCTCTCCGTTTTGAAGCTGCCAAGTCGGCGACCTACATTAATCAAAATATGCCATCACGTTGTAGCCAAACGGATCCAATACCACAGTATCGTCATAGCGAATGGCATAAAGAGACGATTCAGAAACAACAGTTTAAGAAGTCAGCAGCACCACAACGATCTTTCGAATCAAAGGACAAAAACAGAAGACCGAAATGTTACAACTGTGGAAAACGTGGTCATCTACAGGTAGACTGTTGGGAGAAGAAGATACCGAGAGAAGAGACTGATCGCACCAATTGGAGAAGTAAAGGCCCAGAACAGCACACAGTTTCCACGCTACATAAGATCAGTGGAAACTTGATTGTTAGTGGATTTGCGGATGGTAAACCAACATCATTTACAGTTGACACGGGCGCAACAGTGTCCATTGTGCGCCCTGACTTAGTCTGTAACCGCCATCCTCTAATTAGCTCTTGTACAATACAGACTGTGACTGGAAACCCCGTCAAGGTGCTAGGAAAGGTAGACGTACGTGTACGCCTGGGTCTTCTTGAGTTTAGCCACCAAATGCTCGTTGCAGACATTGTCGATGAAGTGATTCTTGGCACGGACATTATAAATGCCTACGGATTCGTTGTAGACTTAAGAGAGAATGTCCTGTGTGTCGGCCAAGAGGAGATAAAGCTTTCCATAGCTAAAACGACAGGGTCTACCAACCATTCGATTAAGCTAGTGGCATTAGTCGAAGAAAACGTCAACAAGTCTGGTCAAGAGGAACCCTCCCTGTTGCCAGCGGAAATGGAGGAAGAACTAGCAGAGGAAGTACAAATAAGTATAAGGACAAAAGAAGTGATTGGAAAGCCAACTATGGGTGTCGAGACAAAACTCTTGCTTGTTCCTGAGCTGATAAAAGTGGCTGAAGATGAGGTTAAGCAAGAGGTTGTTGACGAGGACCAAACAGACTTGGATCAGCCAGTGGTATTTCGGTCATCAGTAGGCCTACATGACGCAACGGGAGTGATTCCAGCGAAACTAGTGGTTGCGCAATTGCGCAAAAGACTCGCATTCCTGGGAACGTGGTGTTCAGATCACACGAGACTGAATTCGAAGAACGGGAAAATTATCCTTCGCAAGGACGTCCACCTAGATCGCCTGGTCGAGTATTACTTCGGAGATGCTTTGCCAGTTCGGGACGAACAGGCTTAAGGAGGGGGCAGTGCTACGACAGCACAGAACAATCTACGCGTTTATCGAATGTGCCAGAAAGATCTCGATGTAAGCGTGTGGTGTACGTGCTACTAGACGCATTTTGGAAGCTTCTGGTGTGTGAGCGTGACTATAAATATATCGGGTAGCGGCCTTAGTTTTTCAGTTCCATGCGAGATTTTGGATAGTGCGGTTCGAGAGTATTAGTGCGATATATTTCCAGAGCGGTTCAAGTTATTACTGTGTACGTTCAAGTAGTTATTATTGAAGTGTTGTGTTTTATAATCAGACGGTATAATTGTAATACAATTGAGTTTTAATATTTGTGGACATTTTATTACGTGTGTACAATTTTCATTTGATTTGTTGTAGAGACTGTGTTGTTAATTACGAACTATTTTTACTGTAACAATTAAAGGTGTGATTAGTGACTTAATTGGTGTCTTGTACTTATTTTGTTTCCACTGTACCTACGACGATCGAATAGACCGTCGTAAAATATATTTCATTTTACTACAATTGTTTCTCGAATTCATGGTTTCTGGCTGCACTTCTAAAAGCAAAATTTGCAAGAAATTTACTAATTTTGTAGTTGATATTTTGGCAGTATCGTTGTTAATATAATTAAATAACTGACACACCCTTTTAATTCTACTGCCAATGGTTATTTTACCACCAGGTTCTAACTATAGTTTGTCTTACATGTCCTACGTTATAAGTCTGTAAACAAAAGCAGAATTGTCAAAATGTTTTCTGACCATACAGTTTCAGAGTGAATTTCTGCCCCTCCCAACTTTTTAAAATATATTATACTAGCACCTACTTTAACTATAAATAAATTCCAAGGGCAGACTTTTAGAAAAATTGGAATCTACCTGCCTAAGCCCACCTTTACTCATGAGCAGCTGTATGAGACGTTGTTGGCTGAAGAAGGCTCCAACAGATGTATAGGTGGCCACTGATGAAACAAGTGATCAATGCCAATATGGTGACAAAGAACATCGTATACACAGAAATACTGTTACAGAACGACTCGACCTCAAAATACTAGCTGCACAAAATTGGTACAATTTGTTTGTGAGTTACTGAAATATTAAATAGAAACAATTTTTAATAAATTTGTTTCTCACTTTACTGAAATATATTCAAAGATCATCAATAAATTTGGCCCACTGCCCCAACAAGCCAATAGTATTAGTTTATAATCACGGTGTTTGTATAAATAAATTCTATGTTGTATTTAATTTTTCCAATACTTGATTAGACAAAGTTATTTACTAAAACTGTCATTCAAGAAATTAGACCTGTCAACAATTTTTTTTTAAGACTTTATGTTGTCATATTGTCAATTATAATACCACTACTATTTTTTCTGTTTCAGCATATTCTAGTACAGAAGAACAATTAACTACCAAAAGAAAGGAATCATAACTACACATGTAAACAAGAACACCAGTTTGTAAAGAGAAAATAGATGCAGAATTATCACTGTTGCATACCTCTATATAAAAATTATTCCGATTAGCGCTTTAAAGCTTCACAGCTCATCGTCAGATCGGAAATGAACAACCAGACATGAAAACAAACCCTTCACCCCCACTCCACCCCACCCTGCTCACACACAACAAGCTATAATTCAAATGTCCCTTCCCCACCCTTTCAGCCCTGTCACCTCCATCTGGACAGTTACATAATTTTAACTTGTGTGTATTTTGGGATGACATTATTATCCAGACCCCTCGGGGGAGCCTGTAACCCCTAGAGTGCGCATCTCCAGCTGGCGAATAGGGGAATGCCCTAACTGATCTGGTTCTTGCTAGATCGGCGGTTAGGAGGGAAATAAAATACCTCCCGAGGACCAACAGGCGGGGTAGGTAGGGCTCCTCAGCCGCAGAGAAGGCAACCTACCTAAGAGGACATTCTGAAATCAAACCCTGGCCCTCCAGGATGGGGTTGAGTCGTTAAGCTAGCAACCTACACTTGCAAAAGCCTCAAGATGCTAACAAACCCAACAAAAACCAGCCTCGGATGGTGGACAGGGATTTTGGTAGACGAACACAGCAACGAAAATGGACTTAGTTTGGCTATATGGAATATTCAAGGAATCAGAAATAAACAGCAAGAAATACTACAAGAATGCCTGAAACGGAAAATAGATATTATTGTCCTCTCGGAAACAAAGAAAAAATGAAATGGGAATGAAAATCTAAAAGAATACATACACTTCTTTTCGGGTGTAAAGAAAGATCGAAGAGCTCATGCAGGGGTATCCATATTTATTCATAAAAAATACCGGAATCGGGTAAAATCATGGAAGCCCATTGATGAAAGGTTTTTAAAAATGACAATTCAGCTAAGAGGGAGAATTATTACAACAATTGGCATATATGCTTTAACTGAGGACGCCACAGTTCAAACCAAAGACAATTTTGAAGAAGCTCTGAGAGAAATCATAGAGGACATCCCATACAGTCACGAAATAATCCTTGCAGGAGATCTTAATGCAAGAGTCGGAAATCAAAGAAAGAGTAAAGTAGTTGGCACACACGGAGAAGAGACAGTTAATAACAATGGTGAGAGATTAATCGATTTATGTGAACAATATGAATTGAAAATAATGAATACCTTCTATGCTCACAAAGACATCCATAAATACACGTGGTACCAGAACACAAGAGGTCTAAGATCTATAATAGATTATGTAATATTGAGACAAAGATCTGGTTTGAGAGTGCGGGATGTGAGAGTGCACAGGGGAGCTGAATGTGGGTCAATTCACAGATTCGTCGTTGCTAAACTGTATATTCCTTTCATAGGAGCTCATGTAGAAAGAGCAGAAAATGTTGGCCCGAAAATTGAAGACGCAAAATATAATTTGAAGAGCTTTCAGCATAATAGTACAAGAATGCTGTATTCGTGGAGATTAGAACAAAAGTTAATGACAGCAACCAGATCCACTTTAGAAGAATACGAGCATATAAAGAAATGTATTAGAGAAGCGGCTGAGGAAGCCCTAGGAAGACAGGATTGGAAATCAAATAAACCATTCTGGTGGGATGGTGAAATAGAAGAGAAAATCAAAAATAAAAAGGAAACATATTTGAAACTACTACAAACTAAAGATGAAGAAGAAAAATAATGCTTGGGAGAAAAGATGTGAATGCATAGATAATCAGCTGAAAAGTACACAAAGCTCAGAAGCTTGGAAGACAATTAAAGCCATTAAAACTACAAACCGGACACAGATATTTTTGAACAACATACCTGAAACAAAATGGATACAACACTTTATGGAGCTATTGGTTGAAACAAGGAATAAATTCATTCCTAATGACCATGAAATAAAAGTATCTGGAGAAATTGCACTAAGTATTGAAGACGTTCACGAGGCAATAAAAGGTACAAAAATGAGGAAATCCCCAGGTCCGGCCAGAATAAACTCAGAATTAGTTAGATATGGGCCCCCCCAAGCTGTTTGAAATGCTCAGAAAGTTATTCGAAAGATGCCTAAATGGAGAAGAAGTGCCAGTGGAGTGGCGAACATCGTATATCTCACCAGTCCATAAGAAGGGTTCAAAGTTGGACCCTAGAAATTACAGAGGAATTGCTGTCATCCCGACCATCGGGAGAATATATTCACGGATTTTGAAAAACTTAATTGAAGAAGACATCAAGACCAAGCAGCCCGAAGAACAATCAGGTTTTAGAGCAGGGCAATCCACGGTAGACAACATCTTTACAATCAAAATAGCAGTTGAAAAGAGAGTACAGCATAATAGAGAAACGCATATAGCTTTAATAGATTTAGAAAAGGCATACGATAGCGTCCCAATCTCACAGTTATGGAAGGAGATGGAGCATTTAACATAAATGCAAATTTGATTGGAGCCACCAGAAGATACTATCAACAAAATATCACCAGGGTCAAACTGGGAAACAAACTCACTCTCTCATTCGAAACTACAAAAGGTGTAAGACAATGATGCTGCTTGTCCCCTACCCTCTTTAAAATATACTTAGACAGATCTCTAGTAAGATGGACAAAGAAGTGTAAAAGCATGGGGCTGAGAGTAGGAGATGACAATCTGTTCACTCTATATTTTGCCGATGACCAGATTGTGGTAGCAGAGGATGACGAAGACCTCGAGTATATGGTCAGAAAGTTAAAAGAGGAATATGACGCAGCTGGTTTGACGATGAACATGGCAAAATGTGAGTACCTGATAGTGGGCAACGAAGAAGTTAAGGACTTAAAATTGGATGTGGATAGGATAAGAGGTGTTGAAGAAAGTAAATACTTAGGCGTTATTTTCAACAAACAGGGAAGCAGCAAAGATGAAATTCAAGAACGTGTTAACAAGGGGCACACCATTATAAGAATGCTGAATTCGCTTCTATGGGAAAGAAGTATAACCAGAAATACAAAGAAACATATATATTATATTTAAACGTTTATCCATGTATTATTAATTTTACACATGTAATAAACTTTGTTGTTAAAAAAAAAAATTTTTTGCTCTATTTGTATTTTTGTTTTATCAATTGCGCTTATTGTTGCGCGTTTTGGGTGAAGTTTATTCAGATATAATTGTAATGGCTGAATTACTCTTCCTTATTTATTAGTTCGAAGATTGACTAAAGCGAATTATTCAGTCCGTCTGTTCTAATTTGAATGTAGCGGTTAGATTGTTACAAAACAAATTCTCAACGTTACATTCGATCTTTATCTTAACCCTATTCATTGAGGTTAATTTTTGTTTTGTAAGTTCCTATATTCTTGTGGCTCACAGACGTCTTCTTAATCTTCGTGAGTGTAGAACGAATCCTGATTGTACCTTACATTCAAGAAATAAAACGCATGGATATGATTTTGTTAATATTATTACATAATTTTTGCAAAATTAATTCAAGTTAATAGAAATTGTCGTTTCGATATACATGCTAGTAATAATCGATTATCTATCTCAGGGTCAACAGTAAAAATGAATTAAATATACAAAGTGGGAATTCTTTTGGCTGCTACGAAACGTTCCATTAATTAATAACAAACAATATAGAGTACATTACAATATAATTCTAATACTTATAATCTAATGTGAGATTATAAATAATTATTAAGGTTGAAGAAAGTGGCTTCACTATTTCGTTTCGTTACGTGTGCAATGGATTCTGGTCCTGACATGACGTCATAAACATGGCCGCCTCGTGTTGGTGAATGCATATGAAATCGTCCCAATGTATTTTAAAATAAATATGTTCACTTTCTATTCACTACTTCTTATATACTGTTTTTTCTTTTCTTTATAAAACGTCCATCAGTGATTAATTGTGGTGTGAGTTATTGGTGTTACTAGTGATTGTTCATGTTAGATTACTAAAGTTGTTTGGTTATAATAATTGTATAATACGTTACAATTCTGAGTGAGGTTTAGATAGGCATCTTCTTGTTAATCACTTGACATTTTCTTACTGGTAGTCGTTCATATTTGGTTAGATGACCTTTGTTAATAATTTCATTATTTTCTTCATTTTGTTTATAATTTATTCTTCTAATTTTTGTTCCTGGTTTTAAAATTTTTTTACATAATATCCTTCTGCGAGCACTACTCAACCATATTCAATTGTGGTTAACAATCAAGTGTCTAATTTCTTCTTTTTGTCATAGAACTGACCAAAATTTCTTAAATTCTGATTGGCCCATTATTCAAAGTTCACCTGTTACATGATAAAGACCCATCGATTACCTTACATTTTATAATTTGCTTTTAACTTATTATTTTATCATTATACACTAATAGTTAATACAATGTTTATATGGTTATTAATAATAAAATTACAAATCATTTGGTACTAAACATGTCTTCGTTTAGTCCTGTACATTTTGGTAATTAGTGGATTTTCTAGATATCTTATGCAACAATTTATAATGGTGGATGACAGTTAACTATGGCCCCTTAATATTACATTATTTTAGATTAATTTGCTGGTAACATGAAACTATTATAATATAAACCAAAACTCTGAATAATACTCCTTATATTAACAATTATAATGTAATACCTTAACTAATTACACACTGTTTAACAACTGTTTGTGTGATAAATACTACTTCACTACTGTCAATCCTGACTGACCACTTTTTAATCTAAATAATAGCACACTTTTAAACTGTAGTTTGTGTAACTATCAATTGGCCACTTTTTATGTGTTTATCACTTGTAGCACTATAAGAGGTTGTTCCTCTTTTTCCACTTTAGTTTATAATAATACAGATTTTTATTGGCCTATTTTACCTATAGTTCACACACTTTTTACATTATGGAAGGATTGTACTCTTTATTGTTTTTATAGGTTTATTTATTTAATGTTTGGTTATAGTTTTTTATGTTAATTTTTATTGGTTTACTGCCCTATCCTATTGGGTAAAGTCTGGTTATAATGGGTTATATATATTGGGTCAATGTTGAGTGCTTTGAATATTGTGTTTGATTATTGAACATGCAATAAACACAGGACATGAATTCCCAGACATAACCAATGTAACACTAATAAAACATATACCACACAAAGGCACCATAATGAACATATGGGAAAATTCACAAATATACAAACATAAAACAGAAAACAAACTAATACCTGAACAAATACAAATCAATACAAAACATGACACAATATTCAAAGCACTCAACATTGAAAATACACAAAAAACTAACACATACACCACAATCACACACAATAAAACCAACTTGAAATACCAGAAGCCAACAGGAAGCCACAATAATAATAGTCAACCAACAACACATATGTACTTCACCAGACAAAAAAACCGGAAGGCTGAGGATGGGTACAAGATAGTACCCGAAACATGTTCCAAATAGAAAAATAACATCTTGAGGTAAATTTATGGATAAATATTAAATGTAATATATATATATATATATATATATTGTAATGGTACATATCTTCACCTAACCATAATGAAGAAGGCATGACCAGATAAATTATTTAGTCATTAACACTAGAATAAAAAGGGATGAATTAGAATAGAAGAATGGGTGAATCAGAATAATAAAACGATCAGACATATCAAGGTAGTCAGAACAGTAACTAATATTAATAATGTAGTAACAAACAAACACCAAAATGGTAAATACAGAAATAAGACGATTTAACCTGAATAGCCCAATAGATGGTAAGTGAGAGAGTAGAACTAGCCCCAAAGGACCAAGAATAACATGAATGAAGACAACTGCAAATAGACTAGAAATAGCCACCACACCAACATAAGTGTAAACAAGAAGAATAGTGACTAACGGACAATTAACATGGAAGTGTAATGATACAATCAGCCACAACACTAAGGAAGTGACGTATAATGTATGATAAAAGAAAGTGAACTAAGAAGAGATACAAAACTTGTATTAAACCAAAGAAATAGACTCACTAATGAAAATTGTATATAATATTAATAATTGTAAGGACAGACAAGTCAGAGATACTAATCATTGAGTACTTAACATATAGAAGGGCACAATAACCCAAACTAGATAGAGTAAACTATGACAAATCACATTAGCATAATACTAACATATCAGTGGTACAATAAAACACGATAAAATGAGAGTAGTAAATTGTAATGATGGTGAACATTTTCTAAATAGATGTAAGAAAGAGAAATTTTTTAGTAAGCAATACCGTAATAATAACCCACCAGTAGCACTAAAAGAAGATTGAGTGTAAGGTGTTAGTGAATAACCCAAAGTGAGAATAAAACCCCATTAAAAAGTGATAAAAAACACTGATAAAGCAGTGTTCAAGTTTACAAGTGATAAGTTATGTGTGTTAATTAATATTGTAGGCCTAAGGAACAATTAATAGTTTTAGGAAAGTTAAGAAACATAGACTATCAGTGTTAAATCACCAGATAGAGAGTTTCTATAAAATTGAACTACAAAAACAATCAATAATCATTATAATGATTTAGTAAAAGATGGTAAAATAGGATAAGGTTACACAATTAATGACACTAGGTCAAATAAGTTTAGTGGTAAGGATTTCCTATTATGATCTAAGAGATAATCAATGTTTATATGTTTGTTTTTCTTTGATGACACTAGAAAATAATTATTACTCACTGAAGAGTATGAGTGGATAGTATATCTCAAATAAGTATGTGTTAAATGAATAAGAATTATGTTTTAGTGACTAAGGTTTATGTTCCAAATAATTATGTTTAAATGATAAGAATTATAGCTATGGGAATTATTAAAACCATTAGATGTTATGTTATATGTTATAAGAAATAAGATTTTGAAACCAACAGTAACCAGTAAACAAGAAACAAACCATACATTCAAATACAATGACACTGAAAATGAGTTATGACAGTAGACAAATTAATATAGGGAAACAATAAAATTACACACAACTACAAGAACCGACTTAAACATTGAACAAATGAACAGAATCTTGTATTCAAACAATCAGGACCCATTACAAGGAGAATAAAATGTAATATCAGTAATTAAAGAAAAATAATCAATTGCTGTTTAAGCCTATGCAAATTCCCAACTGTCAACAACAAAAAACTTCAATTTTATAGAATTAAACACTGACATTAGGAAGACTAAACCACATAAACTATGAAATACAAATAGACAATCATGTTAAGGCAGAAATATTATGATAATAATGTAAATTAAGAAAACAGTATAATTAAATAAAATTAACAAAACTGTCAAAATGTTGATACCTAAGTGAACACTATAATATTGGATGTCAAATTAATCCTTGAGTCAAATTGAACTTGTAAACTTGAACACTGCTTTATCAGTGTTTTTTATCACTTTTTAATGGGGTTTTATTCTCACTTTGGGTTATTCACTAACACCTTACACTCAATCTTCTTTTAGTGCTACTGGTGGGTTAATATTACTGTATTGCTTACTAAAAAATTTCTCTTTCTTACATCTATTTAGAAAATGTTCACCATCATTACAATTTACTACTCTCATTTTATCGTGTTTTATTGTACCACTGATATGTTAGTATTATGCTAATGTGATTTGTCATAGTTTACTCTATCTAGTTTGGGTTATTGTGCCCTTCTATATGTTAAGTACTCAATGATTAGTATCTTTGACTTGTCTGTCCTTACAATTATTAATATTATATACAATTTTCATTAGTGAGTCTATTTCTTTGGTTTAATACAAGTTTTGTATCTCTTCTTAGTTCACTTTCTTTTATCATACATTATACGTCACTTCCTTAGTGTTGTGGCTGATTGTATCATTACACTTCCATGTTAATTGTCCGTTAGTCACTATTCTTCTTGTTCACACTTATGTTGGTGTGGTGGCTATTTCTAGTCTATTTGAAGTTGTCTTCATTCATGTTATTCTTGGTCCTTTGGGGCTAGTTCTACTCTCTCACTTACCATCTATTGGGCTATTCAGGTTAAATCGTCTTATTTCTGTATTTACCATTTTGGTGTTTGTTTGTTACTACATTATTAATATTAGTTACTGTTCTGACTACCTTGATATGTCTGATCGTTTTATTATTCTGATTCACCCATTCTTCTATTCTAATTCATCCCTTTTTATTCTAGTGTTAATGACTAAATAATTTATCTGGTCATGCCTTCTTCATTATGGTTAGGTGAAGATATGTACCATTACAATATATATATATATATATATTACATTTAATATTTATCCATAAATTTACCTCAAGATGTTATTTTTCAATTTGGAACATGTTTCGGGTACTATCTTGTACCCATCCTCAGCCTTCCGGTTTTTTTGTCTGGTGAAGTACATATGTGTTGTTGGTTGACTATTATTATTGTGGCTTCCTGTTGGCTTCTGGTATTTCAAGTTGGTTTTATTGTGTGTGATTGTGGTGTATGTGTTAGTTTTTTGTGTATTTTCAATGTTGAGTGCTTTGAATATTGTGTCATGTTTTGTATTGATTTGTATTTGTTCAGGTATTAGTTTGTTTTCTGTTTTATGTTTGTATATTTGTAAATTTTCCCATATGTTCATTATGGTGCCTTTGTGTGGTATATGTTTTATTAGTGTTACATTGGTTATATCTGGGAATTCATGTCCTGTGTTTATTGCATGTTCAATAATCAAACACAATATTCAAAGCACTCAACATGAACAAATACAAATAAATACAAAACATGACACAATATTCAAAGCACTCAACATTGAAAATACACAAAAAACTAACACATACACCACAATCACACACAATAAAACCAACTTGAAATACCAGAAGCCAACAGGAAGCCACAATAATAATAGTCAACCAACAACACATATGTACTTCACCAGACAAAAAAACCGGAAGGCTGAGGATGGGTACAAGATAGTACCCGAAACATGTTCCAAATAGAAAAATAACATCTTGAGGTAAATTTATGTATAAATATTAAATGTATTATATACATCAAGAAACGGACTGTAGCAGAAAGTGATTGAATATATATATATATATATATATATCTTGTCACCGGACAAAAGGCTTGCCGCATGACAAATGGCACCAATCGTACACTCTAGTTATTTTGGTGGCCCTAAAAAGGACCGAGTGGCGAGAACGGTGATGTTTGTAGTGCCGCGCTGAGATGTTCGGCGGCTGCGCCCGCTGTTCATGGCATACTGCAGTCCTCCTCTTCTTTCGGCACCGGTTGTAGAGTCAGCTGCCGGCCCAGCGAAATCCATCGCTGGTGCGGAACTGGAGGGCGAAGACACAAGAACGGCGGCGGTTCTATTCTTCGGCTGTTCCTTCCGGCTGACTCCGCCTCGATGTCGTCCGAGAGAGGAGAGGAGATGAAGTGCGTCCGATGGTGTGGCGATGAAGTGTGTACAAAATTTTCTGCCGGCCCGGGTTTTATTAACTAACCGGGATCGCTGATTCGCTAGCTCCGAACACGCAGTTGGTCACGTCTCGGCGGCTGCTGATGCTGGATTGGCTCGCTGTGTCCACCGCTGGTACCGGAGAGCAGATGTTCGCATACCGCTGCCGTCACAATATATATATATCGGATCTTTACAGCTGTCGCCATTTCTCCGTCTCCAACTTCCATTGTAACCTATCGTAGCATGTAAGTTCTTCTAAATTTCTTGCAACCATTGCTTCTGCTACGTCATCTCGCCAACTCCTCCGTGGACGTCCTCATTTCCTCCTCACTGGTGGTATCCATTCCAGTATTTTGCGGGGCCATCTGTCATCATCAAATAAATTTGAAATACCGTTACAAGTTACATAGAGTTCTTATTGCAGATACACCTGAAACCCAATTTAAATGTTATATTGTTACATAATTTGTCAATCTTGAACGTGAGACCGGTCACGCTAAATTTGTGTATATTGTAACGTATCTTACAACGATATAATAAATAAGATTTACGATTTAAAAATTGAATTATTATTAGTGTGTTGATTATTAGTAGCGTTGTTGTGGGTGTTCACGTTTATTTTTTTCAGTTTAAAAAAGTATTTAGCACTTCACTGTTCACCTCCCCACTTACCATATGTGGATGTTATCAATGTTCTGTCTGGTGACTTCTTCCGCTGCAACATACACTGTATACACATATGCAGATATTCTATTTGAATATCCTAAGTAATACACATGCACAATAAAGTAAATAATGACTTAACTGTAAATTGAATTGTACTGAACATTCAAATTCTGCCGCCACCTTCTGATAGAACTAGTTATGAAAATTAAATTATTTTTTTAAAAAAATCAAAACTCTTTCCACTGATAAATAAATTGAGGTTTATTAACAGTTCTGAAATGCCATTAACTCTTTTAAATAAACAATCAATCACTAATGTTTTTACAAAATAATAATTATTAGAAACAATTCTTGAGCTCTTTTAACCTCAAGGCTGGTAACACTGGGGTCTGGTACAATAATTTCAGTTAACGACGTTATGTCCTCTTTACACAGTTACATTACCAAATTCGTGTGTTCTTGGAAGTTGCATGATACCAGATACAAGATGTTATCTTTTCTAACAATATTTAATAAAGAATTACTACAAAAAACAAACAAATATTAAAATTAAAAGTCGGTACCATAAAACCGATATATATCGTACTATCGTACGTTGAGTATTCTGGATACAGCAGTCGTTTTGATAACACGTGCTTTATGCTGCACTGTTAAAAATTACTATTATTATTTATTTGTTAGTTATTAAAATCATTTATTGGCAAGAGAAAAAATCTATAATAAAAAAAAAACTCTTGTGATAGCTTTCATTGGATTGAAATTACTTGAGAACAGAATTATGAAAAGGTGACAAAGTTGTCGTTGTTCTTTCTAGGTTAGTTAACAAAAGTAAGTATTTATTTTGAATAATTAAATTATTCATTGAACTCTTAATAATATAAACACATATATTTTATTCATATTACATCTGATGTGTAATTATCAGTTGATTAGAATATTTTTCGCAATAAATTATTTATTCGTCAATTCAAATGAAATGAGTCAAATGAGCGACTATTCATTACACTCATATTTCGATATTTAAATTAATATTGATTTCTTTAATTACGATAAAATCGTAAAACATTTATTTTTTAAATTAATAAATGCGAGATAATTCTTTTATTTAATTCTGATAATTTTCATCATGATTAATGCCCTTCGGTACTTCTGACTAGAGTAGTACCCAAACAATAATTCTTCGTTCACTAACGAAAATTATTATTTCCATTCAATTTGTTAAATAATAAAATAGAGTACTCCCTGTTTTTTATAAAGCACAAAACACGAAAACACGACCTTTATTATACACTGGCCGGTTTATTATTTTAATTCACTTAGCACTGGACACTCGTTATTACTCTGTTGTGTACAGGTTATGTGTGTATAGCGTAACTTATGAACATGTCGCGCACAATTTAAATAAATCTTGATATATTTCTTCATCAACCTTGCTCGTTGAATGATGCTGGTAGACTCCTTGACGACTGAAAGATGACTGAACGCTTCACCTAAGCGTCTCCCGCTTGTCTGGTTATTTTAATTCATTTGATTGGTTTAAATTGTCGAACTCTCTACCCCAAAACACCTCAGTTAAATAAAACTTTTAATTTTTTTTACCAATTTTTGTTTGGGTTAGAGGCTAAATGTGACGTAAGCGTTGATACACAAAATGACTAAAAAGTTTATAATTGCTATAACTTTTTTATTAATCATCGTATCGTTGAATGGTTAGTGGCAATAGATCGCGGACACTTGCGGCTTTAAATAAAGTCTAAACAAGGATAAAATCCGTCCATTATTAACTCACTACAACATTTCACAAAACCCATATGGTGAATTTTAATATTAATAAGTTTATTTCACCATATCTTGCTCTAATTACCCTATAACACTTATTATTAAACGTCTTGATTCCATTTCTCATTTGTTTAATACAGAAAATAGTTGTAATTACTAATCCAACAATATTTGGTAATGGCGTCCTCAAACGACCATATTCGATTGTTTATAATCGCTTATGACACTATTATTTCTTATTTAATTACCTTTGTTTGGCATTCTAACAATACTATATACATTTATTTACATCTGTTCACATTTTGTTTTATGAAAAATGTTGCTTTTCATATACTAATAGTCTTATTAAAAAACCTTCTGTTCTCTTTTCTTTAAATTGTCACTTTTTCAATTATTTTACCACATAAGGTATATTATGTTACAACTTAAAATAGTGTACAACTATAGTACATTGTTTATTTAATGTATTTATCAGTCTTTCTTTATCTGAAAGCTTTCCAATTCTTAATATTGGGTTTGTTTACATCAGGCTTTGCAATGACAGTCAGTTAGTTTCTATTAAATCAACTATTAAATTGCTATTATTACATCTGATATGTGTTCTCATAGTGGTATCAGATATCTCTCTAACTACTGATAACATTTTGGAGTGCATTTGGACTGATAAGTTTGGATAGTGCATTTTGCTTAACTATCTTGGTACATAGTGTTTGTTTACACTTGGTTCCACAATCATAGTCAGTTAGTTTTCAATAATTTGATTATAAAACTACTATTATTATAATTGTGATCTGTTCTCATAGTAGTACTAGATATTTTTCTAACTACTGGTAACATTTTTATTCACCTCTGAACAAGTTTAGGTAGTGCATTTTGCTTAACTATCTTGGTACATAGTGTTTGTTTACACTTGGTTCTACAATCATAGTTAGTTAGTTTTCAATAATTTGATTATAAAACTATTATTATTATAATTGTGATCTGTTCTCATAGTAGTACTAGATATTTTTCTAACTACTGGTAACATTTTCAGTAATCCATTATTGGGTTTTAATAGTGTATTCTGCTTAACTAACTTGTCACATAGTGTTTCTTATAAATTTACCTTATTTCCGTCTTGTGACTTATTTTTTCTTGTTGTTTGTTACTGACGCGTTTCGGAGCTCTTCAATGCTCCATCCTCAGAAAATCCGTTGCTATACTTCGTCACGTTAATATTAAAATTTTTTGCATTGAAAACATATGTATAATATTAAAACACGTATACACTTATACGATGGTCACATATATAAAATTACATAGTTCGGGTGCACCCAACACTGTCACATGCCAGACTGTCTGGTATCAATTACACTGTGTCTCTTAGTTTTATTCAAGATTGTATCATATAGATAGTGCGATCTAAAGTCCAGTTGCTCGTTCAAAACATTGTCTGATTCAAACTTGAATGCCTGATAAATCTCGAACTCCTCAACAGCATTCATGAATAGTCCTTTATCACATATATGTATGGCCTTAAAGTTCGATTCAAAACTATTGTAATTATGGCCTTCAGATATTAGATGCTTTGCGAATTGAGAGCGGTTCGTATAAATATTATTTTTGGGTAGATGTTCTTTAAATCTCTGTAAAAAACCCCGACCTGTCTGACCGATATAGAATTTATCGCAATCGCTACAATTTATTTTATATATTCCGGTTTTTTCAGCAGTAGGTTGACATGATTTAGTTCTTAGTAAGTTCCCTATGTTATTGTTTGTACGGAATGATATTATATTTCGTTTTTTGAACTCGTTTACAAGAGCTAAGGCAGTTCTTCTTGAATAAAATGTTGATATGTATTTCATTTTTGTATATCCGCTTTTTTTATGGTTGGTTGCATGTTTGTGTAACAATTTATCTATTAAAGTTGCTTGGTATCCATTGGCAATGGCAATATGCTTAATGTTGTTAAGTTCTTCTATATAATCGTTCCGTTCCATTGGTATTGTTGCCAGTCTGTGTGTAAGACTATTAATGCCGCTATTTAAAAAAAAAAAAGTCACAAGACGGAAATAAGGTAAATTTATAATTAAATCTGTGACTTGGTTACCGTCTAATAATGATATTATAGTGTTTCTGTTCTTCTAGCTTTGTGCTATCATATTGAATCTGCTTTATTGGCTGTGTATTTCAGTATAAATATTATTTATTAGTTTGCATTATTATTTATAATTAGTCTGTGATTGAAACAATTGTTGATAGTTGCTTGGTTTAATTAATATATATGACTTTATGTTATAGGTGGACTTTCTATGAGGTTATGTCTCATGTTATCTGGTCACAATTGTGCAACATATTCTTATGCAGTATTTGATTCTACTATTATGATTTCATTATGGTATTCTATTACAATGGTTTAATTGTTAAGTAATACACATGTTTACACTATTTTTCTAAACAATAACACAAGTATTCTTAATCTAATAGTATTACATTTCTTGTGGTGTTGTACCTAATTTTTTGGTACATTGGTTGTTTGATACTTAACAAACTAGTTTATTTGTTATTATTTATTCTGGACTTTATTTATATCTTGTCCTGTCCAGCTGTGGCATTTAGTTATATCTCATTTTAAAGTTTACAAAGCTTTTATTATCAGTTTCTATGAACAATTATTTTACTGTTCTATCTCACATTTCTCTTGGTGGTCTTATGATTATCTATTTTGGGTTACAATCTTGATTAAATTGGTCACACTAATTGTCTGTGCATTTTAACTATTTAATCTTTGATTCTTCCACTATAATGGTAACACATTTTCCTCTGTTATAAACCTTCTCACTTGTATTGTCTGTGAGGTTTATTTGGGTTAAAAATGGTTAACTTGTTACAGGTTCTCACACTTACATTAAGTTTTCACTATTACTGTTTGTGATTGCTTAATTATGCTAAACACTGGTTTATTCATAGTTGATAATCGTTATTCTTCTTCCGGTCGCTAGTATAGTTCCTTGTATACTTGGTGAATGGTGATTTCTTGTATTGTCCATAGATTATCTTCATTCTTCATGTTTAATTGTTGTTCAATATCGGTGTTCTCCTGGGTTGTGCACTGCTTGTGATAGTCAATGTTCACTTATTCTCGTCATCTTCTCCAATATTTCCATTGGTGGTAGTCGTTGTTCCATAGTATTTATATTTATAAATAAATTGGTTGTTTTGCCATCATTGTGGTTGCTCTTCTCTTCATTTTAAATAGTTATTATCTTTGTTGCTTCCCCTCACTGTTTGGGATTTCTGTTGTCTTCTCTTCATTTTAAATAGTTATTATCTTTGTTGCTTCCCCTCACTGTTTGGGATTCTGTTGTCTTCTCTTCATTTTACACAGTTATTATCTTTGTTGTTTCCCCTCACTGTTTGGAATTCTGTTGTCTTCTCTTCATTTTACACAGTTATTATCTTTGCTGCTTCCCCTCACTGCTTGGAACCTATTGGGCCTGGTTTCTAACATTTCATATTGGCTCGTTGTCATTTTCTTTCTTCCTTGTACTCGATGATGCTATATTACTCTTCCTTCTTCTTTGTTGGAATTTTACAATAATATATCTTTGTAGATACACACTTTTTGTTTACATTATTTTATGTACTCTGAAATATTTTCATGATCTCCCGTCACTTGACGTAATAATTGGTTACTCTATGTAACTACCAAATTTGGTACGTTACAATATGTATATGTATTTATGTATATGTATTGTTGCATATATTTGCGCTCCAAGATCGTGGGGCTCCGCAAACACAAATAGAAGTGTATTTGTATTTGAAATTAAATTTAACAGCGTTTAAATATGTTGCATATTTGGCTCCCAAAGAACGTGGGGCTATACAAATTAAATTACATAAATACGTTGCATATATTTGGCGCTCCAAGATCGTGGGGCTCCGCAAACACAAATAGAAGTGTATTTGTATTTGAAAGTAATTTTAACAAAATAAATACGTTATAATATACATATATATATATTGTAACATCTCGCGGGTAAACTTTTCGAGGAGTCTTTACAATACTTTTAGCGATCGTCACTAGAATTAGTTCTTGATTTTATAAGCCTCACGTTGTTAGCGTCATTTTGTAACGTGTCTCTGGTAAGGTCTCTAAGAGTCTCAACAATACTGTTCTTATTGAAATCTAAGTTTTAATGACTCTTCGAAAATCTCGCTTTCATGAGAGTCACTGTTAATCCTTATTGATTGTATTTACAAATGTTCAGTGTCGGTTATAATTTGTTTACACAAAAAAAAACTGAAATCGAGTGTGTGTGATTTGGGAGAATTCAATGAAGTGGTTTAACCATAGTTAGGAGACAGAGGACCAAGGATATTATCTCCGGAATATGCAATTACTTAATTTAAATTTTTGCTGCTCATGAGACCAGCTGATTTTGACGTCTGCATCCCAATTTGAGGTTAAATAAACACCAATTGTCGGTAGTACTTTTCCGGCTGTTCGTCCTCTTCTTGGATTCTTGAACCTCTGTAACAACTACCCTCTACAAGAAATAATACAAATTTTATTATTTATAACAAAATTTTCAGGGTATTTATTTATTAAATACACTGATTTTTATCTTCTCCCAATACAAAAAAATTATAATCGATTCTCCCTGTCAACACCACATTGGTTCGACCTTATTTGGTAAACATAGGAATTATAACAAAATATTTTTTATCCTTGATAAAATATTAAAACAATAAAGAATTATTTATTAATTTCCCCAGGGTTAAGGGTAAGTTCTTTGTGTTATGAGACGGTCAGAAATGAATAATAAAATACTACGCTTTACAAAGAAAAATAGATTATATTTGTTTTTTCTGTAGTATGTAGTTCCGGGTTTATCCGCTAGAGTACAGGTTATGTTATTTACTACAAACACGAAATCATTGAATGAATACTGAAACTGCACAAAGATTCGTTATGAAGGTTTTTGGTTAACAAAAATTAATAAAGTTTGTTTCACCTCTTTTCTTGAAGTGTTTACTTGTATGGTGCTGGTTCTAGTGTCGAAGTTATAGTTGTTTTGTAATTTAGTTAAATTTTTCTAAGATACAGTCTCACCAAAAATCTCGAAGTGCAGTCAAACTAGGCCTGACCTGGTAGTTGGATTATTTAAAATTTTCATCGAATAAAGGACGTGAATGTTGATACTTGAAGGAGTTCTAACATAAGGTGGATCCCACTCGTTAATTTTTATTAAATTTCGCACTATTTCCAAAAGTATTCATTAGGTTTTTTTCAAATTTTTATAAGCATTACATTTTTTCCAAACGTACGTTTTCCCAATCGTTTAACAATTAAATTATATCTTGTTAGTTGGTTACTGTTAGTAACCAAGAATTTTTTATGATTTTTTATTGGTGAATCTATATACTTTTGAGTATATAGGCTGTTTTTAATTATTATAATTTATTTCTTATTTATATAAAAATAATCCTTTTTAACTTTTGTTTATTATCCAATTTAATTTATATATGGGTTTTCCTTCTAATTCCTCTTAACTTTATACATAGGTCTTTAATATTTTTATTTCCTTTAATAGTATTTATTTATTATTTATTATTTGCTTATAGTATCCTTACACTAAACTATTTTCCTCTGCCATTTTACTCATACAGTATTATTTTATTTTATTATTATTTTATATCTAACCCTGGGTTATCTTATATTCAAACACAATTATTATATTAAACATAAAATTATACCTAGGTACTAAATTTTTGTGGCCTACACAATACAAATTATACAGAATTCAAACAAAACACAGAATTGGTCAGTAGCAACATAGTCTACTGCTACAATTAATTGTTTCTCCATCTACCGCATAGGTCTGTGAGATGCTCCTTTTAAAACCACTTACTTTCTCACTGTGTACACAATATCTCACTTTGTACCCTTTATATCACTTAATTATAGTTTATAGTGTTTTGTAATACAAAGTAATCTATAGCTATGTATATTATACCCATTTCTGACCTTTATAGTGGGGTGATTACGTTATTATTTGTTTAGTACTTATTTCATTGATCAATGAATCTATTTCTTACTGTTTGATGCGTAGACCGAAGATAGGAATCCGTAGAGGTCCTCCTTTTGATGGTTTAGCACAGAAGAAATGATGTTGATCAATCCTGTAGAAAGATGCTCTGGCAATTACAGATGCTGTAGCTCTCTGTTGCACAGGTCCTTCACGACTGATTATTAATTAATTAATTAATAAATTTGTTGTTACATAGCGAGAGTTGTTGAACGGTACTAGTTCATCTTCACTGCGGACTACTTCTCGAATTTTATAGTTAAATACCATTTTGTGTGATTGTAAAATTTCTGCACGTAATTTACATACGACTAGCGCATTGAAGATCCGAACGAAGAGTAACGCTACCCCTCGGTTTGAGTTGGCGTCTGTTTTAAATACGGGATTCTGATTGGTTGTTCAAATAAATCTTACATTTTTCCAGTCTCGACAATCTCGAACAGGTCGAGTAAACACCCCTTGACAGGTTTGAAACGGCAGAGAATTTCTAGTCAAAATCGTACTTCCTGTGTTTGCAAATCGATTGATTACAGGTATTTGCAAATGTGTTTTCAAAGATCTGACCACAGAATATTGTTGCTTAGGTCTTTATCTATGTGTGTGTGAAAACACCTAATTCCTATGTAGCATAATTCTCTTGTTATTCCTTTTGGCGTTCGTCTTCCGTATAACTTCTTCAATTGTTAATTATATTAACTGAGATTGCAGCTACTTATAAAGCTTTACTTGCTGAACACAATGCTGTTTTCAGAATTGCCGTATATTTATTAGTTTTGAAGTTATCGCAGGTTGAACTGATAATTTGATTTGAGTAAAGTTTCATGTTTATACCGGTAGCGGACATCGCTGTGACGAGGTTAGAGTGAGATGGCTGCGATTGTACGCGCTCTCTCTCTCTCTCTCTTGCTTACGCTGCTATACTCGTACAGTCTAACACTTTCATATAACGCTCAGATAGGATGCTAATATGAATCGTTATTTTGTTACTGTCCATTATATAGTGGTGTGCAACAGTGATAATTCTGCTTGTGATTTTAACCACTAACACAACTTTCTTCATTAAACTTCAGTTAAGATGTGCAATCGATGACAGGAAATGGACAACAATAAGGTAAGTAAAGTTTTTAAATATCATAAGTTAAAAGTTAAATTGAAGAGGGTTTTAAGTAAAATATGGTTCAATAAACAATGTCTGGATAATAATGTCATCCCAAAATATGCACAAGTTAAAATTATGTAACTGTCCAGATGGAGGTGACAGGGCTGAAAGGGTGGGGAAGGGACATTTGAATTATACCTTGTTGTGTGTGAGCAGGGTGGGGTGCGGTTGGGAGGGGTGGGGTAGGGGTGAAGGGTTTGTTTTCATGTCTGGTTGTTAGTTTCCGATCTGATGATGAGCTGTGAAGCTTGAAAGCGCTAATCGGAATAATTTTTATATAGTGGTGTGCAACAGTGAAAATTCTGCTTGTGATTTTAACCACTAACACAACTTTCTCCATTAAAGAAAATAGATGGCAAAAACAAAAAAAAATGCTACCATGCATGATACCAATCAACACAAATAAGCAGCAAACGTGTAATAAACATGAGGTTCGTTTAAAAATAGATGTTGTAATTAGAAAAACAGGGGCACTCAATTCCCAGTTCATTTTTCAAATGTCACATGATAATTATATTTTTATCAGTGCACACACAATATTGTGACATTGAGATTACCATAGTAATGATATCTGTTGTGTATGCGTGTGTGTGTTGGGCATATATAGGCACATATAACAGACACACATACACTTATATGTGTCTGTATTGTTACGCGAAATGTCAAATATTTTCAGTTCACATGATTAGTACTACACAGTATAGTGATTCGTTTAGTATGAATAACTTTTTTGTTTGAGGGCTTAGTAAACTAGTGATAATTGTGCTTAGCTCCTAATCTAGGAGGTCCTAGATCCAACTTATGGGTGCAGCATAAAATCACAGTGCTTTTTTCAGCTTCCAGGTCGACTCAACGTGTAGAAATGACGAATTCAGGATAACATCCCGGGGTAATATTGTAATGGGCAGCGAAATCATAGTGCTGGTCAAACTATCTTTTCTGAATGCCAAGTGGCTACATACGGCAATCCTACCCTGCTAACTCGAAAGGCTCAAACCTTAAGTGTGATGTAGGGGGGGAGAGAGAGAGAGAGAGAGAGAGAGAGAGAGAGAGAGAGAGAGAGAGAGAGAGAGAGAGAGAGAGAGAGAGAGAGAGAGAGAGAGAGAGAGAGAGAGTGGGGTGATAGTGAGTGATAGATCGATTTCAGGTTAGAGTGAGAGGCTGTGAGAAGGACTGGCATGGGGAGAATGGGTGAGAGAGAAGGGTGATTGTGGACACATACATAAATTACATTTTTCTATAGTACTCTTGACTATATTTTATAATATGATTACAATTATTATCCAAGTTTACCTGTTAGTAAAATTTACCAGAAACTTTTGTTTGTAATCTTTGTCAACTATCTAATTTAAGTCGTAATATTTTACAGTATTGTGTAAATTGTATGTTTCTAAATTATGATTGTTTGTTAACACCAGTAGGGAGTGAAACATGGTAAAAATAACTTTTAATAATTACGTAGTGAACATCCCCTAATCTGTTTTAGTTATAGGTAATATATTACTTTGCTATATGTTGACTGTTGTAGGTATAAACAATTTATGTACCAATCTAATATCCAACTGTTGATTACTGTTTGTTTAATTAATTAAAATAACATTACATGTAGTAATTTAAATTGTAATACTGTATAAATTAAGTTCTCTCATACTATAATTTGCTCGTTTTCTTAAAGATAATTTGAAGATGTAAACAAACTATCATAAGTCTTCACATATAAAATGATACATACATACGCACGCACACACTCACATCACCAACGTGTTCACCCAAATATTTAATTGTTTCGTTATGTTTGATATTTCTATTGTATTTCATACACAGGTCCTGAAGATGACAATAAATATTGTCGAAACATCGATGCAAAATAGCTAAAATTTGTATTATTGACCGATCCTCACTAACCATCCACTAAAAGATGTCTATAGTGTTATCTAAATCTTTCCTGTCAATACTATACTAGTCACTTTTCTTTTTTTAAATTGAGTCTTTCTTTCTTTCCATTCGTCTTCTGATTTCCTGAACGAAGATTCTGTTCACCCGTACAATTATAAATTTCTGAGCAAAACATTTCTTCCTTAATACATTTGTATCTTCTGTTTAACATCCACCATTCTGATCCATGTCATAATGCTAAATTCCACACAGGCTACTAAATAACTAGCCATCAGGGAGGTCAAAATATTTTCCAGGAGGGGCAAACAATTTTCCAGAGGAGAAAAATATTTATATATTTTTCATACATACACACATTAGTTTGAAAGTCTTATATCATAATAGAAATAAGTACATAGATTTTATTAATTTATTAAAACATTTATTGCTTCAAAATATGCATAAAATTAATGGCTTGTAAAAGTTAATGTTTGATCTTCATTAAGTAGTGCTCAAGTTTCTAAAGTTTTAATATTATGATCACCGTAATCAAAACATCAGAGCAGGTTTTAGTGTGTATGAGAGTACACCGTGGACAAAAATTTTCAGCATTCCCTATGGAGTGTTGGTCAGAGTAAAGCTGCGAATCTACAGTGTATGTTTTCTAGAACAAACATGCGGACAAGAAGGAGCGCTCCGAAGTCTCTCATGGACCTGAGCATCTTGCAGAGGGTTCATTCCCAAAAGACGAAAAGTCTGTCTATGAACTGTTCCTCTGTAAACACATGCAGTTACACTGGCCAGCAATCCACAGGAAGGAAATCGCTGTCCATGCTGGACACCTTTTCCGTTTACACATGTTGTGTTGGTGTGGGTTTCGGCACTTTCCACTTAAAAAGCGTGCAAACGTAAGAAAATAAACATGAGTGAGGCCAGAAATTTTGTGTGTGTGTGTGTGTGTGTGTGTGTGTGTCCTGCCTGTTTTTTATTGTAGTAATCACAATAATAAAACTTTGGAAACGTAAACATAACATAACTGAGATATGGTTGCCTGCCAGGAATGATATATTTTCACTCATACATGATTTAAATTAAAATGAAAAAATTACAATTTTATTGCCTGGCAACAAAATTATTTTATTTTTAACAATTACCATTGTTTGAAAAAGTTTAAATGAATTTTCAAGTACTTTACTCTTGTTAAAACTTCAAACGTTGCAAGTAAACTACGCCTTCCCCTTAACCGATTTTCACCAAAATCAATAGGGCTTGAGTCCTCTACAACTCAGGCAGGTATGCAAAAATTATTTGATTCTGTTTGAATTTGCGGAAGTTATCGTTTGCCATAGAAAAAATTCTACACACACACGCGCGCGCGTGCTTTTACAAACATTGCTCCCATACAATTAATTTGCTTTACTATACTTTTAGGCTGTGAAATAGTACCCCTAAAATGAGTTCAGATTCATCTAATTATGTACACAAAAAATGGTTCGCAGAAAATAATTAACTAATAAATCGCCTACCTGAATATTCTGAGTTGTTGATGTAAGTGCTGGATATCCTTGTAACGTTTCTTCACAGTCCACATGAAGTCCCCATGCTTCAGTTCTATTGTATACCTGTAAACAGTCAACGAAAGAGAACATAGTTTAATTTGCTAGTTATATATTACCAACTAACTACTACAAAATAATATGGTAAAATTGTTATACACAATGATTACTATTTTATAAAGCACTAGCTGTTACCCGCGGCTTAGCACGCGATTATTGGACTTATAATAAGTATTTTAATATAATTTTTATTGTCTATGTATATATGGCATTCTGTCAGCTCGTATAACAATTTTGTACTCATTAGTCAAATTCTCTCCAAAGCTGTTTTCAACACTTGTACTATTTTAACTTGTACTAAATTATTGTATACAAAGGCAACGGCCTTTGGAGATTTAAAAGTACCTGCTTATAAAACCTTTGGAGATATTTATAAAGTAACTGTTAAATCAAAAACCCTAAATTCTTTATTTTAAGTGTTACTGTGTTAGAAGCATTGTATAACCAATTAAACGTTATGTTTTCCTCAACCATGGCTTTTATTTATTTCAGCAGTAAACTAAAAACCAAAAACTGTTGTCACCTAACCTGACAAATGAAAACAACACGTATTTTCACTTTGCATTAAGTAATAGGACAATTTACAATTAGTACACTTCTTCTTTTCCAGATCGTAATATATCGATACAATCGCATATTATATAAAACATCGAAAATGTACTGCAGGAATGGATAAATGTACAGTTCCGATGCCACTAAATAGCTTTTGTTTATTAACTTGTTACTATGGTAATTAATTCTGGTCTCCATGGTGTTGTTGACATCTTTAGTAGTAGTATTGAATATATTTCATTACTTATTCATTGCATCATCAGAAATACGTATAAACATAAATTTTATAATCCTTTAAGACAATTACAAAATATATACACATATCTGTATACAAAATTACAAAATATATCGATACAACTCCATATTAAAAATATTAAAAACTGCAGGAAGGAATAAAGGTACAGTTCCAATGGCGCTAAATAGCATTTGTTTATTTACTTGTTACTATGGTAATTAATTCTGGTCTCCATGGTGTTGTTGACATCTGTATATGTGTCAATGAAAAGGCTTAATTAAAAGGGCCTAAATCGTGCGAAAGGGTCAAAATATCAAATTCCAAGTTAGACAGTATTTTTCGCCTTGTGTCAAAGGTTATCTGTGCAAAATTTGGTGGCAATCGGCTTAACGGTGTGGATTTGTATTCAGTACCCATAAATCCTCAGACTTTGAGTTTTGTGTATATATAGGTTACTGTAAGTTATTCAAAATTAAAATTTTATTCACCTGTGTTTTACTACACTTGTATGAATCAGTTCTCTGTGTTAATGGTAAGACCTCTGATAACAACTCAGTAGATTATCACATGCTAATAAAAGTCGTATATAGATATGACTATAAATATCAAATTTAAATGGAAGAAATAAATTACAAGAAACAAAGAATAATTCTTGGTTTCTGTTTTTCATGATGTGTCTATGACACACACACACACACACACGCACGCACACGCACACACACACACACACACACACACACACACACACACAACAATGATCTTCCAAACAATGGCACCATCACCAAGGGAGAGAGAGAGAGAGAGAGAGAGAGAGAGAGAGAGAGAGAGAGAGAGAGAGAGAGAGAGAGAGAGAGAGAGAGAGAACAGTATGATTCACTGGGTACAGTGGAATGGTAGTACTCTTTTCGTATCACCAAATTAGTTTAAGAAAGGCCAACACCATACGTACATCAGTCACTCTAATAAATCCATACAAAAATTTTAAAAAGCTGTATTCCCCTGGGGTAAGAGGAATTTATGTGGTGTTGATGGGAATCTGTAATTGAGCTGAGTGTTATGGAATTACAAATCCATTTTAACTCTTTCACAAATGAACAAGTATAAAATGTATTTAATTCATACAGCAGAGTATTCAACTACCTCCATTCATTACTTGATTAAATAGACAATTTTTTTTTTAAGCTTTTTCAGAACCACAGACCAAACATCTGTGGCACGACATTAAACAAACAAAAATACAATACAATCATCTGGATTGACGTTTAGTGCAGGCGGACTTGGGATGAACAGGACTCAAGTGAAGGTCAACCTCAACAAAGGCCACACCTTGCCACAGGCTAAACATTTTTAATGCATTACTACATCTGCAGGCTAATTTGAACTGTATGGTTACTGCACAAAATAATTGTATACAGCCAACAACAACATTTCTTATACAAAACAGTTTTTAGGCTTATAAACAAATTTTGGAGTAATTTGTATTTTAAAAATATTGACCTAATCTGATACAAGTTTGATTAACGTTTGTCAGTAATAAAAAATTATATTAACCTATAAGTAAAAATTATGCACCTTGTTGCTTTACTTAGTCAACAATTGTTAGTTTCTGAAAAAACTTAATTTTGTTAATGACAGTATTTAATAAATTTTAACAGCGGAAGGTTTAGCAACGATTGGTCAATAACTATAATACAAATTTTATATTATTTGTTCGACATTTGGACAGTATTTAGTGTCATCATCAGGACCTGTGTATGGATACAAAAGAAAATGAAACAATCAATTAACACAAGATCAATTAATTGAGTAAATGTGTGTGTGTGTGTGGGGGGGGGATGAGACGTTATGTTTTACATCAGCAAAATAATCACATTCCTTACATATTGTTTTTTCTTAAATAAATAAATAAGTAAATAAGTATTTTAAATAAGTAAATAAATAAATAGACAAAATTATAATACTTCAAAACATAATTAATATAATATTACAGTTTTAAATACTGATAATACAATAATCCCTTAATTATATTTGTAAATAATTATGGGTGCAGTAATCATTGAATGTATATTAGAATTGCTACCGATGGCAATACATGTATACTTATAGCATAATAAAATATGCTATAACTGAATATAAATTGTAAGGATGTTCAAATACGTATATTATTAAAAGTTATTATTATGTTTCAGTGAAGGGTTTGTGAGGATCAGTCAAAAATATGACACAAATTTTAATTTATCTGTGTCGACGTTTCGACAATGTTTATTGTCATCATCAGGACAATAATTGCTGACGGCAACCACACAACTGAGATTATTATTATTGAATAACGGACAATAATTATTGTCAAAATATTTACATAATTTATATAAAATTCGTGTTACACTTATTGACTGATCCTCGCTAAAAATCTTCCATTCTTAAAATTTATTGATTGATGGTCTAAATCAAGGATTCCTGTAAAACTTTGTTAAACGTACACGATCCACTTGACTGGAAGAAGAAAACTATTCAAAAATTGGGTAATCATAATTATGATTTCCCATCAAATTAAATAATTTTTAATAATATTACGTTTTTATTTATTCTGCCTTATTTAACATTTATTAATGTGGACAATGGTAGTACAAATAATGGATGTTTACATGTTTTTGTTAATTTTTGAGTGTACGTACTACACATAACAGTATAATATCAAAACAGATTGTATACATCAATAAGGGGCAGTTACTACAGTGCATAGTAATGACATCATTATAATGAATTACAGTAATGAACATCCTGCTGGTTTCATAAGAAATACTACTCTCCTGAGTCATAATGCATCTATTACATCACATCAGTCAGGTAGTACATTATATTTCCTATTTACAACATAAACCTAAATGTGAAGAAAAAAAAACACAAAATGGCTACAGTACAATATTAGCTACATACAATTAATTCACTACCGACTCGGAATACAAAGTTTTTTATGGGTAAAAACGTAAAAGTTTTACCTTAGAGACTGAACCAGTTTTCGCTTTTAAAAAGATTCTTCAGAGGCTGGCCGCTGGGAGCCTTGTTCTGTCTTGTTCTTGGCAATGGTATCGACTTTTGAAAGATCGATGTTGTGTGTGTGGGGTGTGATATGTTCGAATAATGCATGTGATTTGAAGATTTGAATTGTGTCTGTTCATTTAGGATGTCGTTTTTATGTGATTTCGTGTGTTTGTATATTTCCAATTGTTCAAGAGTGTCTAGTTTTCGGCCTTTTGTGTGTACATGTAGAATGTCCATGTTATTGTCGATGTTTCTGTATGTGTGGTTTGCTTCAATGAGGTGGTTTGCAAAGGTGGATTCTGCAGTGGAGTGTAGTGCCTTTGTGTGTTCAATGTATCTTTGAAGCTATGTCCTGTCTGGCCTATGATAATATTAGCAGTCACACTTACTGCTTAACACGATCTCTGCCGGCATTTTTTGTTGATTCCGTCCTCCTGCACAAACCTCTTGTTGCACTCAATGTAATGTGATTCTTCAGTCATAATGACTGATGCAGTATAATTGGTTCAACCCATTTTTTGGTCATTATGACCAACACGCCAGAGAATGTGTTAAATTTAGACATTTACACAGAGGGCTGAGTAAAACATTCTTTAAGCATCATAGTTCTGGTTGATAAAACGTGACTGTTAATATTCACCAACTTCTTGATTACCGGTAATCATAAATATATTTTTTATTTCTCTTGTCTTCAGGCACAAAAATGAAATCTATACGAATGATCTGTTAGACTGATTTTATATGTAGTGCTAAAAATAACTCTTTCATAATAATTCTACTGATGACAAATTCATCACAAACGTTCTGAGTTAAACAACTGTAAATTCACGCAAAGTGGTGTTGAAAACAATAGAAAACAAACAAAATCGGCTAGAAAAACAAACAAGTGTAATGGTTTATGGCCAGTGTTGATTAGAAAGAAAACTAGTTAAATCGACTTCTGCCGATAATAAACTAATCTTTATTACATGCATCTGGAAATAAGCCATTTTTCTTACTGAAATAAACGCCACAACTGGTAGCTTTTCTTTAATGAAAACCGTTTTCGTTTTGGACTGGGAAAAAACTGTTGGAAATCAACTTACACTAAACAACAATATATTATTCTGTACAGTATGTGTCACTTGTTTTTCGCATGTTTTCATGTTTCTCTGTGTCACAGCAAATATAAATTTCAACAGCAAACATAAATTCCTGAAATGTTTGTTTTATGTTTCAGTAATTTGTCGATAATTTAAATAATCACAGTTCTGCTGACACGAATGGAGATTACAAAACTGCAACACGAGTGTTGGTCAAAGAGGAAAATATAATGTAATACTTCAAATGGCTGCCAATAAGGACTTTTGAATATTTCCTTGTCCTCATTCTTAGCCTCAAAATTCTATACACTTTCATTAAAAGTAGGCAATGATTGCTTATCAATGCAAGAAACACATTTCAGAATCCAACCATCATTGAAGCTTTTTAAATCAAAGGGCCATTTTCGTTGCTGAAGTCCGTAACTATAATAATTTATAGGCTATAAATAAATTACATCTAACATCCTACAAGAAAGTAATACTTTTGTCACAATGACATATGTTACTCTATTATTGTACTATGATTATTGCAGTGTGACAGATTAGATTATTTTCTTGTAGGATAGTATTATAAAATCATTATATTATATAATTATTATATATTAAAGGACCAGTTACTAGAGTGTATAGTAATGACATCATTCTAGTGAACTACAGTAACAAACATCCTGTTAATTTCATAAGAACACGGTTGTTAATACTACAATACTTGTTAATACTGTTCTTACGTCTTTCAAATTCTGGGGATCGAAACGTCAAGCAAAAATTATTAAAATGGAAGCAGCCCGAGTAGAGGATCTCTCTCTCTCTCTCTCTCTCTCTCTCTCTCTCTCTCTCTCTCTCTCTCTCTCTCTCTCTCAATTGGCGCTACAGCTCTTGGAGGCCCCTGGCCTCATGGACAATCCACCTCCAGACGTCTCAATCCTCTACTTTCACTCTCCATCTTATACCAAGCTTGTCCAGGTTGTCCTTCAAGATCATCCAATCCATTGTTTTCTTGGCCCTCCAGGTTGGGGGTTGGGCATGAGATTAACAATCTTGCCAAGGAAAAACGCTCTAGTTATGGATACTGGTATAATGCCTCGGCAACCAAGATTCGTCTCTACAAAACAGTTCTTAAACCAGTGGTCATGTACGGGCCTGAAACTTGGACAATGACAGTGATAGAGGAAGAGTGGCTATGCAGGTGGGAAAGAAAAGTACAGGACTTACTCGATGGAAATTACCTTTTCCTTAAGGGGTTTAAAGAATATAGTGATATTTTAAACACTTTGACAGGCTTGACTACACTTTTTTAGGATGGATCATACACACAAAGCCGAATACAATGTCTAATGGAATCATTCAATCATGTGAATGTAACCATCAAATGGATACTTCCAATTTACAACATCTAAAACAAAATTATGTAGCACAAAATTTAACATATGCACATAAATACATGTCTAATACCTTAAAATTGCATGTATTGCTGACTTGCAGTTACTACTAATTCAATTTACCGCTTATATTTACCTGATAAAGCTTACATGAACAGATATAAAGCATATAAAGGTCAGATGCCGTTTCAAGAGACACTAAATGTGCAAGCTATACAATTTTATTAGGTTTGTCATAAACAGACTAATGCGTGTGGGTATTAACACAAATCTATAAAGGGGTTCCTTTACTTCATGGTTTGAAATTGTTTTCAGATCAATCTTCAAGAACTTTTACGAACACGAAGTGCACAGGGGCTGATTTTAAAGGCAAACCATAACTATTTGCAGACAATTAGTGCCCTCATTGTGTAACATAATCATGTCAATGTCGATGTTACCATCAGTTGTGATTATTTTTGAATTTCAATCTAAATCTAATTTGAATGCTGAGTTCCACAATCTCAATGGACACTTTGTTATTGTAAGATTTATTAATCCAGATAGATTAAGTACATGTACAGAATAGAGGAAATATAGCCAAGAAAGCAAATATTTATTTTACCAAGGCTCATCATTAACAGATCCAGGGAAAGCTTATTAAAAATTAGAAAGTAGAGTGGGGAACAGGGACAAATCGAACAGTCCAAGACTCACAAATGGCTGTGGAGCCCCAGGGGATGATGATGATTCGGCATGAAAAAAAAAAACAAGAAAATAATCTTCCAAAATTTATTCAATTTGATTTACCATATGTTTATCATGGAAGAAAAATTATAAGAAAGTGAATATTTCTGGTAAAGTTGGATGTGAACTTTTCCAAAACAAACTTTGTTTTAAACTTTCCATGCAACATTTTGGAGCTTCCTGAAAACGTTCTACTTTCAACACTGAGGAATTGCATTTAGATTTTATCACACTGCATTTAGATCTACACTTCAATACTAATATTCAGCGTAAGGTACCTATACCGCATTTGACACTGATTCCAGCATGTCAGTATTAATCATTTATGGCTCTCTACAATTAAGAAGTGCTTAAAAAAATGCATGCAATCTGATTACTTCTGTATTATAAAATATGTCACTTGTTTTTAAGCATCAATCAGGATGGTGGTGAGTGATTTCTTTTTTAGTTCTGTTGCAATATTCTGTAAGATTGTTGACTTGTGATCTGGTACACAACTGTGAGAAAACTGGCTAAATACTTTATAAGAATTGCTAGAATGTTGGACTGTAAAGTTATTTTCCAGACCACTAGTCATGGGAAACAAACTGGACATACATTACCAAAATGACTACTACATTACAAAACTTCATAACGACAATTTTAAGCATTGCATTTTAAAACGTTCTAGTTGTAATGCTTTTTTATAGTGGATCTTGATTTTGTCATTCCAGAAAGTAACTTTTCATTAAGCAACTTTCAAATACCCCAGTTTCTTTTCTACTAAATTGTTTAGAATGTTTTCTGTCCATTGAAGTACACAGTGTTTATTAGATCTGAGTTATAATTTAAGTCTCTGCAGACTTTCAAACACTACATTGTTTATCACAAAAACAATTCAAATAATTTCTATATTTGTAATATTAGTACGATCATAATACGTACAAATAATATTATTTATATATGTCAAACAGATGTGCTATAACGAATATAAAGTGAATAAAAATGGAACATAAAATTATGACTAAATTGAAACTATGCAAAACAAAAGATAAAAATTCATACTATACATACTAGTTCAGCCATTATAGTATTAGTTGTAAGGTAATTTGTGATGCTTCTCCCCAAGCAATCCCAGCCTCGAAAAAAATTTATTCTGACAAAGCAGAATGAAGCACAATGTTTTGAAATTTCATATTACATTCATACTTCATCCACTCATGGGCCAGTGTGTGCTCACAATAAACATTTGAATGAAGATTATCACTCTTTACAGAATTTATGAGTAATCAAAATAATAAAAAAATTATGCACTTATTTATATTTTTCCAGATTGTAGGGGGGTCATGAATTATTTTAAATAATTAAACTATGTTAGACTGTGTTGTTTTTTTTTTTACACATTCACATAGAAGTTCTATAATTCTGTAAACAATACAAAGACAAACACTCATTAAAACAACTGATTTATTACAGCACTTTAGATTATGAAAACACTTGGGAAAATTTAGCCAAACTGTAGTAAGCTAAAAATGCTATGGCTTTTATGCATTGAGCAACTATTCATAATACTGTGGAAACACAACATACCAACATACAGTAGACTTGCGACTGTCCAGCCTAAGGTGATGATCAGCTGAGCTGAAAAAAATGGGTGTGCCATGGGACATACACCATGAGAACTTCAGTGCTGAAGGAACTGATTCAATGTATAAAAGGTTGCTTGTATGTATTTGGAGTAAGAGAGATTTAAGAATTAAGAATTGAGTAAAGAATTAATATTAAAATACGAGTGAATGGATAATTAAATGAGACAGAGTTTTAAGAATTAAGAGAGTACAGAATTAAGAATTGAGTAAAGAATTGAGATTAAAATACGAGTGAACATACAATACATACAATTGAATGAGACGAGGTTATACTAGTGTTCATATGTATTTTATTATAAGAAACTGATATTTACAATGAACATAAATAGAATCATATCACACATATTACTTTCAGTATACACACATGTACAAGCAATATGTAACAAATAAGTTTTCATTGCAACAATATGATTTACACAATATTTAGTTAAAAAGTGGAATATGATATGTGCAGTATAATAATTCAGTTTTTACAAATTATTACAAAATAGCTAAATTACTAAATGGAATTTGTAACATAAAAAACTTCCAGCCAAATACAAAAAAAAAAAACATGATCAAACTCAAGGATCAACTAAAAAAACCAACGTACAAATAAACAAAAGTACAAATCACAAAGTAATTTATACTCTTTCGACATTTCAAACATGTACCCAAACATTCTCGTTTACGATACTATAAGTATTATAATAAAAATAGATATGACTGATTTTACATTATTTTTATGAATTAAACAATTGGAAAGTGGTGTAAATATATTAGGCCAATAAAGAACTACGTACAAGAAAAGGATTTCAAAAGTATTCAGCTCTATCTCTCAGCATGTGAATAAATTTTCTTTTGTCATAAGTAAAATTATTTTTAATATTTATGTTGTTACTGTAGTAGTATTTAAACATTTAGAATATGCTGACATTCTTTAAAACATTACACTTTGCATAAAGCGCACATATTTGTGACAGTGGGGAAATTCTGGTTAGCTATGTGGGGGAAAGAGGTTTGATTAACCTGGCAAGACTCTTTTCCGTTTCAGCTATTTCGTGAAGCGCTTGAATCAGTTTACTACTCTAGGAGTGCGAGGTGTATTGGAGTGATCTGAGCACAATGGTGTTGTGTATGAAGTTCTCATTTCAATAACAGAAAATCCAGATAAGCTGGTTTTGATGGTGAATCAATTTCTTCTGCACTTATTGTCTGCTATTTTTGATAACCAAAAATTAGCAGGGATTTTTAATGTGTTTTATAGGGTTTGCATAATTTTCAAACAACAATTTCCATTTGAATATGACTTAATTCCATAGGAAAATTAAATAAAAATTGGCAGCACAGTATTTACAAAACCTTGACATTTATTTAACTATTTAACTTGCTTGCCTCCTCTTCAATCTTGCCTTAGAAAAAGCTATGAGAGATGCCGGAATAGATTCCTCTGGGACTGTATTCAACAGGTTGGTGCCGGTCCTATGATACACTGATGACCTAGATATAATCGGGAGGTCCCTTTGAGCAGTCACTGAAGCCTTTCTTGCTCTTGAAGGTCTCGCAAGGAGACTGGGTCTCATAATAAATGAAAGCAAGACAAAATACATGGCCACAGGACAGGAGGCTAGAGAAGGAGAGCACATCCAAATTGGCATCTATTCCTTCGAAAAAATCAACAACTTTGTTTATTTAGGATGCCAAGTTAACGCTGATGGGGAAACAACAGAGGAAATAAAGCAAAGAATCACCTCAGCTAATAGGTGCTTCTTTGGTCTCAGACCCCTGTTCCAAAGCAGAATAATTGCCAGGAGCATCAAGCTGCTTTTGTGTAAAACACTGATCCGCCCAGTTCTCACCTATGGTTCTGAGACCTGGACCATTTCTAGAAAGTCTGAGTCAAGCCTGCTGGTTCATGAACGCAAAATCCTCCATAGTATAATTGGGCCAATATGTGTTGTAATGGGACAATTTTGAGGGAGGTATGTTTTTTATTTCATTTAATATCAACTATTGGGAAATAATCGGTTTGGACACCCGTTGCAGCCACCGAGACCACTAACACTTGTTTGGACACCCTGTATACAATCCTGTACCGGTCCGTACCTAGCGCACAACGATAACACCGTGGAATGTCAGCTTGTGCGCACATGCGTGTATCCTCCGTTGGGGAGGAGTAACAAAAACTTGGTGAATAACGCTCAACTACAATGGAATGTGGCAGTGCGTGTGCGCACGTGTGGCGCTATCTGTACTCTCGACACCAAAGTCGATCACCGGAACCAGCCATGTAAGATGCCGCAGCCAATCACAGCACGAGCTGGCGGAAATGTTTTTTGACCAACGCACCTGTAGCGTAGGCAGTCGACGAAATCACTCGCCACCGGCCGGGGCAAGGTTCGCAGTTCGCGAACCTTAAATTTTGCATTTTAACATATTCTAAAGTGTAACAGTAAATTTGAAGATAAACAGTTAAATCCGACAGTTTAAACGAAGTTAGCAGAGTGAACAGCAAAAGTGAAAAATGTGACAAATAAACAGGACATTCATATACATGCGCGACGCCACACGTGGTCAGCAGAAGGACGCTGGTTAAGTAGTCGACTCAAATCTAATTTCAATTATTTTTCAAATTTATAAAAAGAGGTTATAACTAAATTATGGGGAATTTTATAGTATGAGAGAGAGAGAGAGAGCAATATGGGTCGCTTTCATAATTTAGATACCATGGTTAGAATATAAGCGTTTAGTCATAAGTATCACAACTATTTTTATTTCATGTATAACGAGTATCAATGTTTCAAGCCAAGTTTTTCGAATGAATAGCTAGTAAATCAGAATTGAACTGATATTCCAATAATTATTAACGATGTAATATAAAAGAAATTGATGAAGAGGGAGTTAAAATTTAATAATTAATATTAAAAAATTAAAAGTTAATAAAAAGTGTCAATTAACCACATCAATGTGTGTTTGTCATTGCATTGCTTGTTTTTCTCTGCCTAAGTACATCAGACGACACCCTGATAATTCGCTAAGAAGGTAAGTGATACCAATTAAAATTTTTTTCATTAAACAAGTAGAGTTTCAGTTGTATACACAGATTTCTAAATTTTTAATATTTATTTTAAACTCGTACAGCTTTAGTCGACGCCCGAAACAGGGGCGAATTTTAAATATTTTAATTACTAAAGCATTGACCAGCTTTAGTTGGCGCCCGAACAGGGACGAATTTTAAATATTTTAATTACTAAAGCATTGACCAGCTTTAGTTGGCGCCCGTTTAACAGCAACGTTGTGAATTAAAAAATTAAAATATATTAATTTACAACCTGATCGAAATGGCAGAGAAAAGCGAGAGTGCAAATTTATGTGAAGACATTGTGGAGGGGTCAATTTTAAATGTTACGCAAGACGATTTAATATCGACAAATATTAACGAGAGTGTAGACAATACAACACACGAATTAACGATTGAGACAGTAGATGCAAAAATAAGCGATAATGTAAATATATTTAATCAGTTAGCGTTAATAATGGAGATGATGTCAGGAATGAAAACTGAAATCAAATCAGAAATGCTAGTAACATAGAATTGAAAACAGAAATAAACAAACAAGACCAAAAATTTAGAGAAATAGACAATAAGTTAGAAGAACAGAATAAGACTATTGTTGGAGTGAGAGATGAACTGACTAGTGTTATAAACTATATAAAAATAATTAACGAAAAACAAAAAGAGAAAATGTTAGAGACAAATAAAAAATTTGACACATTGACAAGTAAATTTAATGATAAAATTAAAAAGCAAAATGACAAAATTGACTGTAATGTTCAATGTATAATTAATGAGTGTGAGCAAATCAAACGAGCAAGTGAAATACAAGAAAATGTAAATGATGAATTCAGAAGTAACTTTGAACAAATTGATGCAATTAAAATTAATGTAACTAGTTTAAAAAATAAACAAGCAGAACATGAGCGTGAAATAATTAAAGTCAGAGAAGACTTGAGTGTAACCATTAACCAGAAATTAAGTAATGTGAGTGAGAGAGTGAATGTGGAAGTAGAATTAGGATATTTTAGTAATGAAAGTAGGGGAGTGAACCCCATACAATTTTTGAACTCTGTAAAAAGCTTTAATAAATATAACCAAGAAAGTTGGGAGATTAAATTAGTAAGAATTTTAAAGTACTTTAAAGGGGATGCCAAAATATGGGCGGATGCTCATAACGATAACTGGGTAGATTTTAATGAGTTTGAGCAAGCATTTAGAAATAAGTACTGGTCAGAAGAGAAACAAGAGGGTACGTAGTACTATAATGGGGTGGGGAAATTTTAATATTAAACACATGAGTATTACATCGTATGTGACAAGACTATATAGTCAGGTTAAATATTTAGAACCACCAATGCCTCTTTCATCTTTTATAAGATACATTAGTAAACATTTACCTAAGGACATACGGTCCACAATCAGAACCCGAGATTTTGCTAATATTGCAGAGTTAGAAAAAATATTAGAAGCATACCAGAGCATGAAAGAAGAAGAAGATAATAAATACCAGTTTAGAATAAATGAATCAAAACAAATAAATACTGAAACAAGACAACCAGATCATTTTGTTAGTAATGTGAGTAGAGCAGGGGAGGGGGCGTGGTTGTGTCCAAACCCTAGTTGTGGAGCTAGTAATTATAATGGGTCGCGGAATCAATGTTACCGGTGTCAGGGTCCGAGGAGTAGTGCCCAAGGGAGAGTGGAGAATTATAATAGGGGTTGCGATCAATTTAGAGGGAATCATAGAGGGAGAGGTTTTACTAGTAATCGGGGAGTGTCAGGAAATTTTAATCATAGAGGAAGAGGGGGATATGTTAGTAACCCAAATGAAACTCGAGGCGGGGAAGCACCAGCTCATAATCAAAACAGTAGGGGGGTTTACAGTGAACCACCACCTCCAATACCGTTAAACTAATCAGGGCGGTTGAAAAAGAAAGCCCCCAGCCGTCTAGTAATCACCTAACAATAGGGTCACTAATTACCAATATACATAATGATTTATCTGACGAAGAAGCGGGAGAGAGTAATAATGCTTTCGGGATGGCAGAATTTGAAGCCGAAGTGTTTAATTCTAAGTATATTTTTCTAGTAGATTCAGGGAGTGAACTGACTGCTATAGACGATAGAATGTTTGAAAAAATCAAAAATCAGACTACAGAAACAATTCCACAATTACCAGTATTGGGAATTAGTGTTATAGGAGTGACGGGTGTTCGCAGTAAAAAGGTAACTAAACAAATAATGCTACAATTAAAAGTAAATGAGAACACAATAAATGTACCTTTCTTAGTTATTCCAGGACTAAATATGGGAGCTATAATAGGTAATGATTTTTTGAATAATTTCAAAGTAGAATTAAACTATTACACACAGACTATGAAATTAAATAATAATAATAATATAATTGAAATACCATTCATACAAAAGAAAATTGTAGGAATGAAAGCTTTAAAAATAATTAGTAAGGGAATGTTAATTTCTGACAATGATATAAACGAGTGTAGGCCCTTAATGATAAATTATTGTAACTTGAGAGTAAATAGTAACGAATTATTTGAAAATGAAGACAATTGGGAGGAGAAAATGAATGAAATCCTATATCAAGAGGGGGAATTTAGCTACCAAGACAGAGAAAAAATAGTGTTAATAATAAACAAAAATAGATCAGTTTTTTCAGATGAACCCGGTTTAGTAGAGAATTTTAAAGGTAAATTAGTCGTTAAAGAAAAAACACCCTTTGCACCTAAAGCCTATCCGGTACCATACTCCAAGAGGGGTTTAGTACAGGAGGAAATAAATAAAATGTTGAGGGAAGGTATAATAGAAAAATCTACATCACCATATTCCAACCCTTTAGTAGTGGTGACAAAGAAAGATTTATCGATAAGATTATGTTTAGACGCAAGACAAATAAACAGAATAATTGTTCCAGACAGAGAATCACCGGAACCAGTAAGTGAAATTCTGCAACGTTTTAGTGGGACCAAGTACATCACCACTTTAGACTTGACTGCAGGTTACTGGCAGATAGAGCTGGAAGAGGAGTCTCGGCAGTATGTGGCATTTCTATACAACGGTAGGAATTACCAATTTCGAAGACTACCTTTTGGACTCAACGTAAGTGTTTCAATTTTTATCAAATGCCTGGATTATGTGCTAGGGAGAGAGATTTTAGAATTCACGACCGTTTATGTAGACGATATAGTAATTACGTCACCAGACATTGATACACACTGTGAAAGATTAGACAGGGTATTAAGTAGACTGCATGAATATGGCATAACAGTTAAATTTAAGAAGTCAGAATTTTTGAAAGAACAAGTTAATTTCTTAGGACATATAATTTCAGCAAGGGGTATCAGTACAGACCCTAAAAAAGTAGAAATAATACAAAATTTTCCGATACCAAAAAATGTTAAACAGTTGCAAAGTTTCTTAGGCTTGTGCAATTATTATAGGCAATTTGTAGACAAATATTCATATTTAACAGTAAAATTGGGACATTTATTAAATAAAGACAATCGATGGCAATGGAATTTAAAAGAGCAAAATATATTCGAGCTGATAAAAAATAAATTCTTAAACACAGTTATATTAGCTCATCCTAATTTTTCAGAACCATTTTATATACACACAGACGCGTCAGACATTGCATTGGGAGTAGAGTTGTTTCAGTTAGATGGGAGTGGTAACCACAGAGTAGTAGCTTTTGCAAGTAGATCTCTATTAACTAGTGAAAAGAACTATACTACGACAGAGAAGGAGGCGTTATCAATAGTTTTCGCCTGTAGAAAATTCAGAACGTACTTATTACGAAATAAGGTAATCATAAGATCCGACCATCAAGCATTAACGTTTTTAAAGAACTGTAAATTAACACATGGTAGGTTAGTGCGGTGGATGCTAATATTACAAGAATATGACTTAACAATTGAGTATTGTAAGGGCAAAGAAAATGTAGTAGCTGATGTCCTATCCAGAACAGATTTTGATAATAATACCGAAGTAGACATAGCAAATACATATAAAATATTTATAGTAAAAGAAGTGGGGGAAGTAGATATGAAAAATTAATAAGTAACTTAGCAGCAGAACAAGAGAGAGACACCGAACTTAATAAAATAATATTAGCTTTGAGTCAAATACCCAACGTACCTCATAAGTGGGAGAAACATTTTAGCTTGTTTAATAAACACTTATTTCATCGGGCAAATGAACAGGGAGATGATTGGAAGGTGTGTATCCCTAAAGTCATAATACCTGAAGTAGTGAGAGATTGCCATCTAAGGTATGGTCATATAGGCCCCAAGAAATGTAGTGATATATTAAAGGAGTCATGTAAATTTAATAATATGGAAAGAACGGTGCGTAAAATATTACAAACATGCGAAATTTGTCAGAAAGCTAAAGTAAACAATCGTAAACAGGAGGGTTTAATGCAACATGTAATGCTAGACAGTCCTTTAGCATTAGTTGCCGTTGATTTATATGGCCCCTTACCCAAAGGTAGAGGAGGGGTAAATTATTTATTTGTTGTGTTAGATGTTTTTACCAAATTTGTAAAATTGTACCCGATTAAAAAGGCAACCTCATCAGTATTGGCTAGGAAGATAGTAAATGAATACCTTGTTGAAGTAGGTAAGCCTCAAGTAGTATTATCAGATCATTGTTCGCAGTTCACCAGCAACACCTGGCGGGAAACTTTAGGTTGGGAAAATATTTTAATTAAACATACATCAGTGTATCATCCACAGTCAAATCCAAGTGAACGTGTTATGCGGGAATTAGGGAGGATGTTTAGGACCTTTTGCCATAAAAAACATTCTTTGTGGGCTACTTTTGTGTGCAAGATAGAAGGATATATTAACAATAGTTTACATGAATCCACTAGTTACAGCCCATGTGAGTTAATGTTTCAGAGAAGGCCGTCACGCATATTAGAAGAGCTAGTAAAATTTCCAACCCGGACGGAAATACCACGATAGGAAATTGGTAATCGCTAGGGAGCGCCTGCTGAGTAAGGCCGAACAGCGGAAACGGAGACATGACCGGAATTTAACACCCATACAATACGAGGTAGGACAACTAGTATTAATAAAAAATCACGATCAATCATCAGCAATGGACAAAGAAATTAAGAAATTCTTCCTATTGTATGACGGTCCATATGAGGTTAGCCGAGTGAAAATGGAGAATGCGTATGTTTTAGTAGATTTGCAAACTCGAGAAATAAAAGGAACTTATAATGTGACCCAGTTAAAAAAGTATTATCTAGCTGAGTGATGATAGATATATTTGTAAATATTAAAATTTTCATACATAGACAGACCTTTTATATTTTATTATTATAATTTTTATTATTATTTATATACATATTATGGTATTTTAAAAGTAGAAGGGATCCTCCCCCATTTTCGGGCGGTCACAGATTCACCACCTCTGATCGTGGTTTTTGGCATTCTGGAGGCAGACCATGGTTGACGATAGCCCCGCAAAGGGCGAAACCAACAATGGTCCTAATCCGCAAATTGGTGTAAACTAGAAATTTAACATTATCATTGAACGGGGAGGGGGACCCCTAGTTTCGTGGAAAGGTTTAAAAAAAAAAAAATTGTAGTATTTTCCACGAACTACAGTAGGTTGTTCTAGAAATCAAAATTGGAAATTTTCAAAATGAAACAACCGAAATTAGGTAACTTAAATACTTAACTTTTCAAGAAGTTGTTTTCCTTCAGAAAACAAAGTGTATTGTACTTTTAAGGTAGATCTGTAAGATAATCCATTGTTGTAGTTCCTATTTTGGTCATAGAGAAAAAGTTTGGACTGGCAAAGGTGTCTGCGTAAAAAATGTGTTAAATAAAATAAAAACTTGTTATCAATACAAGATGTGGGGATAATTTTGGGGGGTAGATTGGTGCTCAAAGAAGTGACATAACAGTGTAGTGTGGAACCGCAATGGTAGGAGGTTGTAAATTTTGTATTTAATATTTTATGTTGATGAAGGTTAAACTTACATATAAAGGAGGGTAAAACACCATCCAAACTAATAATGTCATTTAAGTATAAATTCTTAATTTTAGTGTTATAAAAGATATTTTACTTGTGATTCCCCAACTTTTCGGGCGGTCACGGCCTCACCAAACCCTGACCGTGGAATTGGTTTAGCTTCAACAGCTATGGTTGGGGCACATTACGTTACGCGCTGCCTTAACTGACCATAGCTGTTATCGTTGTCAAGGTGTATTTTGAAATTGATGGGGGGTGAAATTAAGGGGAATCACCAAACTATGGAACAGCGGCTACCACTCTGCCCGCGTGGGTGAAGCAAAGGCAGGTGGTAGACCCGCATTAAGGGCATGTAACTATATAACAAAGGTATGTTGATATCTGAACCTTTTAAAATGTAATAGCCGAAGCAAAGGCACGGAGAGGTAAAACTACTCCAAAATATGCCGTCTTTGCAGAAGCGAAAGGCCGATACAGTCCTCCATAATGTGCAATAGAGTGTGTGGCTGGGAGGTGGTTCAGATGAGCCACGAATTTAAATTTTACCACATAAAAAATGTTTTGCTAATTCAAAGTTTGATCCAATAAAAATACTTGTGCTCTGTTTAAGTAATTAGATGCTCAGACACTCAATATAAGGTGTTCATGCTATAATTTTAAATGTATTATTTTATTGTAGTAGGTTAGATATAAGAATTGATAAAAATATATTTAATGCAATTTGCTCAATTTTGAAATGTGTTTACAATTAGCTAGGGATGTCAGCTGATCAGCTGTAGAATATCACTTAGGAATGATTTGCAATTTGTTCAAGCTAGTATAAATAACTAAATCACCCAAAGTAATGGAGATGAGATTATCAAAGAAAAGAGGTTCATAGTAAAAAGGTAGAATTTTGATTGAAACCAAGGAAAATTTTAGTAGAATTTGAAAATGTAAAATTATAAAGTGTCTATTTGAATAAGTTAAATGTCAATCAAATTGTTAATTATAATAATATTTTGTTAATTTTAAATGTTGTATTTTATTATGTTTTTGCGTTGCAAGACAGAATTTTACAGGAGTTTAATGTATTCACAGATGTAACTTGTACATAACGTATGTAGGTCAAGGATCTGGACTTGACCCAGTTTTGGTCAGCTGATGGGTGGTGTTCTATACTAAACCAGTTTTGGCAAGGAAGCGATGCCTATTTTGTTTATTCATTAATTTAAATAAGTTCAAATAAATCTCCTATTGAGAAAAAAATTTTATAAAATGTAAATTTTTTATTTTAAATTTTTTTGTTTTGAAAAAAAAAAATTTTTGATGTTAATTTAACTGAAACTTTTAAAATTTGATAGGTAGGAATTAACAAGTACATGTATGCGCCCAGTATTGCTGAAGGCGACCCAGTTTGCATATAAGGGGGAACAGATCGGTTGAGGATCTGGCATGATATAAGCCAGGGATTTGGATTTTTTGGGGAAACATGTTAGAAGGTGAGGTACACTGTGATACGGGTCTGTTCGATTTTTCGGTGTTGGGATCTCATACAGAGAAGTCCAGTGATCTCGTTCAGATGCGTCCATAGTCGCCGAGCCAGGGGGGTCGTTTACCCATGAAGTGTAAGAACAAAGGGGGGTTGTTGGCACCAGTTCCTCACCGGTCCTCTTAGGGGTTTTGGCAATGAGATATCTTCTGTTTCGGCAGAAGATCTCTCATTGGGGGGGTATTGTAATGGGACAATTTTGAGGGAGGTATGTTTTTTATTTCATTTAATATCAACTATTGGGAAATAATCGGTTTGGACACCCGTTGCGGCCACCGAGACCACTAACACTTGTTTGGACACCCTGTATACAATCCTGTACCGGTCCGTACCTAGCACACAACGATAACACCGTGGAATGTCAGCTTGTGCGCACATGCGTGTATCCTCCGTTGGGGAGGAGTAACAAAAACTTGGTGAATAACGCTCAACTACAATGGAATGTGGCAGTGCGTGTTCGCACGTGTGGCGCTATCTGTACTCTCGACACCAAAGTCGATCACCGGAACCAGCCATGTAAGATGCCGCAGCCAATCACAGCACGAGCTGGCGGAAATGTTTTTTGACCAACGCACCTGTAGCGTAGGCAGTCGACGAAATCACTCGCCACCGGCCGGGGCAAGGTTCGCAGTTCGCGAACCTTAAATTTTGCATTTCAACATATTCTAAAGTGTAACAGTAAATTTGAAGATAAACAGTTAAATCCGACAGTTTAAACGAAGTTAGCAGAGTGAACAGCAAAAGTGAAAAATGTGACAAATAAACAGGACATTCATATACATGCGCGACGCCACACGTGGTCAGCAGAAGGACGCTGGTTAAGTAGTCGACTCAAATCTAATTTCAATTATTTTTCAAATTTATAAAAAGAGGTTATAACTAAATTATGGGGAATTTTATAGTATGAGAGAGAGAGAGAGAGCAATATGGGTCGCTTTCATAATTTAGATACCATGGTTAGAATATAAGCGTTTAGTCATAAGTATCACAACTATTTTTATTTCATGTATAACGAGTATCAATGTTTCAAGCCAAGTTTTTCGAATGAATAGCTAGTAAATCAGAATTGAACTGATATTCCAATAATTATTAACGATGTAATATAAAAGAAATTGATGAAGAGGGAGTTAAAATTTAATAATTAATATTAAAAAATTAAAAGTTAATAAAAAGCGTCAATTAACCACATCAATGTGTGTTTGTCATTGCATTGCTTGTTTTTCTCTGCCTAAGTACATCAGACGACACCCTGATAATTCGCTAAGAAGGTAAGTGATACCAATTTAAATTTTTCATTAAACAAGTAGAGTTTCAGTTGTATACACAGATTTCTAAATTTTTAATATTTATTTTAAACTCATACAGCTTTAGTCGACGCCCGAAACAGGGGCGAATTTTAAATATTTTAATTACTAAAGCATTGACCAGCTTTAGTGTGGGAGGTGAATGGAGGAAAAGAACCAACCAAGAACTGAACACACTTCTGAATGAACCAGATATTGTGAAAATTATAAAGCTTGGTACGCTCAGGTGGGCTGGACATGTGATCAGAATGGGGGAGAATGAAATACCAAGAAAGGCACTCACAGAACAGATCTATGGCACCAGGAGAGTTGGTAGACCCAAATTACGTTGGGAAGACGGTGTGAGCTATGATGCGTGCCACATCCTTGGGACCCGGAACTGGAGAGCAGCCGCACTTGACCGGGACAACTGGCGGAGGTTGTTAAAGGAGGCCTTGACTCAGTAATGGGTTGTTGCGCCACTGATGATGACATTTATTTAAAGAATAATACTGTAATATTTTATGAACAAGATTATATAAACAGGAAAAATTATTAAAGTGTTGGTCCATAATGTTTAAGCTAATTAATTTTAAAATTAACTTTAAATGCAATTACATTTTAGATATGTTTAAAATTTTTAATGTAATTATAAGTTTGTAAATAACGAAAAAATACAAAAATTACTCAAAGTATGTTATGTTTAAGAGTATCTAATTTAAGAGTGCATTATGACATACTGCTCTAGGCAATCTAATACAGTATTACCACAATACAGATTCTGTCAAGAAAACCAGTTTTGACAGCATTTTGGTATACAGTTTTTTATACACAATGCTTATGCAGCAAGATATGAAAATAACCTGACCTCTCCAACTTCTTATTGACTAACAAACTGTTAGGAAACAGGTTTGTGGTTTACCTCTCCCCTTCCCTGACATATAAAAAGATAAAACATTCAGAGAAAAGTGTAAAATGAGTGATAAGATGAGAATCATTTGCATACTTAGATTTTTGCTTGTCTTATCAGTCCTTGTTTTCAAAATTTCTTATGCTTTCATTTTCCAAGAATAACACTGGAAATTTATACAGAAAAAGTGATGTAATAACACATCAAATAAGGTATCAGTTTGGGATACCATGACTACTATTAACACATGTGTGCATGCACGCACGCACACACACATGCACAATACAAGAATACATAATGTTATTTAATGAACAAACAGTTGGGATTGGAAAGACGAACAACAGTATAAATTTGTTTTTTGCATATTCTTCCCTGTAAAACCGTTTTTAATCATAGTGTATTTCTTCTAATGATTTATGAATCAGATATATACAAGGACAATGTACACATGAACAATACAGAATTTGTGAACTGCACAACGAAACTAGATCAGCTGATATGGTGTTTACATAATTAAGAATATAGGTGGGCAGAACATTTACACAGAAAGTTTGCTAGACCGTAAGGTCAACAGACCACAACAAGAGTCCTTTGCTAAATGGTTAACTGGTGCAACACTAAGAACTAGACAATATTTACTTTGGTGAGAAATCACTTGACAGGCCAGGCATTTCCTCAGCAGTAGAAGAGATGTATTAAACATGATGACTACGACATCTACATATTTATTTGCACGCACGCACACACACACATACACACACACACACACACACACCTTTATTACAAAAACCAATATTCAGATTCAGTAGGAGCCAACTGGGATGGAACCCACTGTATTCTGTACCATGGGCGTATCCAGCTCAAAACGGAAGGGGGGGCAGTTTTCGAAAATCAACTTCTTTGATGGCGGGGGGGGGGGTCCATAGTGCCATACTATATAATAAACAATACATAATAAACAAGAACATAAGGAAGAATAACATTTATTAAAAAACATTTTTTAAACAATAGTTTTTAAGGATTAGTTACAAATTTTCTAATTTTCTCCTTGTTCCTTTTTTGTGAAAACTCGTTGACGATGAATGCTTAGCATGGCTAAGCGTTTAACTTATTTTTACCAATACTTATTCTTAACCATGTTTTAATAAACAATAATAAAAGGAAGAACACCATTTATTAAAAGAAATTAATTCTTGAACAATAGCTTGCGAGGATTAGTTGCAAATTTTCGAATTACTGCTTCCATTAATCGCTCCTTGTTTACTAAAACCCATTCACGGTGAATGCTTAGCATGGCTAATCCATTTAATCTATTTTCACCAATAGTACTTCTTAGCCATGTTTTAATTCGGCGAAGAGAACTGAATGAACGCTCTATAGTGCTTGTTGTGCAAATAGAGAGCAATGTAGCGCCTTCTAATGGCCGGGAATAACAATTCGCTCTTTTTTAAACCTTCAATGATGTCTGGTGCTTCTTGTACCTCATTCCACATTTTAAACCACAATTCCCTTTCCCCGTTGATGCCTTCCAAATTGTAAAATGTTGCACAAGATGAAGTACTTTCTTTCCATTCCTCCAATGAAGCATCTCTCATGTTACTCGGATGGAAATGTGTCAATGAAAATGCAGGCGATTTGTCTGAAGAAAATCTAACTTCTAAAGATGATATGATGGAATCCAAGTAAGGAATTATTAGAGACCTTCTCCAAAATTCGGATAGATTTTCGGCAGGAGGATTACTTCTATGCTTTTGTCGGCCAGAAACGCGAGTGACGGTTATATCAATATTCAAATGCTTTGCAATGTTATATGCTTCTTTCAAAACATCATCTGTGATGCTCTCTGCATCTTTCCGATGATCTCTTAGCATGTCGAGAATAGTTTGAATGTGCTGGTTGGCTTTGACTATGTCAAGTGTCTTCAATTGAAGTGTATTTGCTATGGGTTGCAGTATAGCGGAATACTTCGCAATTAATGCTACTGAGACAATAAATGAAGATCTGCACGCCGATGCATGCATTTGATATGCTTTATTTCTGGTTGCTATTTCCCTCTTCAGCTAATGTCTCTAATGCTTCAACAATGTTGACGAAGTTATCCTTAAAAACATGAATGCTCTTGTACTTTTCTGACCATTTTTCTTGTACTTTTCTTGACTCAAGATTGCCTGCACACCCCCTTCTTTGCCAGACATGGTGGAACATCCGTCGAAACCTAATCCCACACACTTATCAGGGTCTAGATTTAAGTTTGTAACTAAATCATCAATAGCTTTGGCAATACTTCTGGCATCAAGTCCTTCAAGCTCTACAAAGCCTAAAAATTCCTCTTTGATTTTGTTGGCCTTTTCATCAAAGAAACGTAATCCAATAGACAGCTGTTCTTTTCCAGAAATATCTGCGGTTTCGTCAGCTAGAATGCTGTAAGCGCAAGCTTCTTTAACCCTTGTGATGATTTGTTCCCTGATTATAGCACCACAGAGATCAATTATTTCATTTTGGATGATAGGTGATCGGTATGACGCGTTTTTTGGTCCATGCTCAAAATGGTGTTTTAATTGTGAATCACCAGCTTCGATGCGTAAGCGGCATAAGTCTACAAGTACGCCTTCATCCAGATTTTTGCCTCTGAGAGGTAAATCATGTGTGCCGGAAAAAATGACACAGGCAACAATTGAGTACTTGTTTGTTTTCTTCCACTAATTTTTGTGAATACTGGTGAATTAGGATGTCCACTGGAATGGTCACCATGAATGATTTTGCAGATTCCATTGCAGCCTGGTGTCCTTTGCTCTGTACATGTGCTTTGCAATGATCGTGCATGTCCTTATACTTAGTGAAGGGTCTGATTATGAAAGAACCCCAACCGCCTCTCACCATGCTGGCTGACGGCGGAAACAACACACAATATTTACAGAAAGCACCTTTCAGTTGCTTTGAGTAAGTTAACCATGGTGAATATGTTTCCAGCCATTGGTGATTTTCCTCTTGAGATGTTTGGCATCTGCAGCAAAATCATAATTCTTCGAAGGTACCCATCCATTTTCCAAAAGATGGTTTTTCTTATCAACCGGCATACGGGTAGCCGAGCTGATGAATTTTCCAATATCATGTTCATGACAACCATCAGAAAGCCCCGCAGTCGCAGGGTCGGAAGCAGAGGGTGGTTTTACTTCCTTGTCCTCATCGCTGCTGCTACTGGTACTTTTCTTTCATTTTAAATTCACTGAAAAAAAAATATTATTTTTTACCAAATGTTTGTATGGTCGCGGCATAAGACCAAGGTATAGTGAGTATACCATTCCATCCCTTCCTATATAGTATTTAAAGCGCGGTTAAAGTTCATGTGTGGAATCAGGCATAACTAGAGTTGATAGATAAGGGAAAGGTAGTTAAGTCTACCAAGGTACTTTGGGAGTGGGAGGGTAGCTATACCTTTGGCAATTTTTCCCATCATATTATTAGCACTGTCTTGTAAATTTTCATATAGAATAATTTAACAATTACTGTACCTTTGGCAACTTTTGCTATCACATTATCAATTTTTAAAAATTACTATACCTTTGGCAATTTTTCCCATCATATTATCAATTTTTTAATAATTCTATATGAAAATATACAAGACAGTATAGTATAATTTAACTTTCAGTTGACCTTTTGATCCCCGCCCACTGTTAACATTGTTTTCGATTTCACATTTAGGGCATTAATGGTGGACGAGGAACGAAAGATCAACTGAAGCTCTGAAGAAATGGTTTGGTCATAAACCGAGCACCGAGCACTCGTTGGCTTGCCTTCATGCTCGCGGTATATCATGATGGTGACAAGACCATGAAACTTAAATTATACTATACAGCCATTCCACGCCAAAGTGAGCCTACAAGCTAAATTCGAAAGAAAACAACCTAATTATAACTGCATGATATTTTCAATTTTTAGTTAGCTTTATTCATATTATGACTTTTATGTATAAAAGGATTATATCATCTAGCTAATATGCGATAAGTATAATTACCTAAGATCTAAGATTTAATCATTCACACAAGTTTTTCCCGTGAGGACTGGATGTCGCACCTGCAATGGTGTTTCAAATTATTTTTCCGATAATATAAATAGAATCAAGAAATTATTTTTGTGTGTCACTATCTAGAAATATATTACTTGGTAACAAAATAAAGTATATATTTTTATCTTCTTATATATCACAGAAATGTATATATTTGTCGTTGACTGTAACACCTCATGTCTAAAAATGTCGCACCCGCAATGCAAATTAAAAAATATATAATTCATGGAAAAATAAATATTTTGTTTACAAAGAATTGTTTTCGTAACTTAGGACAATATTCTTTTTTTTATAATATAAAGCTCAATAATATAGTACCTAACAATGATTTTATTCGGCATTATATCATTGTATTATTGGAACATTGAAAGTCCATGAAAAGCATCACACCCGTAATCATGGAATGGCTGTATGCTGCCTTGTAAATTTTTATATAGAATAATTTAAAAATTGATAATATGATAGGAAAAATTGCCAAAGGTATAGTAATTTTTAAAGCGGTCTTTATAAAAAATTTAGTAAGATTACCAAGAGGTAACCAATACCAATTACCAATACCAAGAGGTACCAATAGGTTAACTGACCGAAAGCACGTTTGAGAATAATTTATACTATTGGTATATTTGGCTATTGGTATAGCTTTTTTTAACTATTGTATTTGTATAAGCTAAAAGTAAGCTAAAGTATAATTGTATAATTTTTAAAACATTTGTTTTAGAAAAATAATTTTAATTATATAAATAAATGAAACTTCCAAAGTCATGCTTAATCATGTAAAATAAACATTGATGATTGCTAGAACATACTTAAAGTTGTTCATCTGTGCAAAATTGGACAAAGTAAAGCACGCAATTTGCCTTTCTTCTTCAACAATATCTTAACTTCTTCAACGTTTTAACCTCTACGTGATTGTTCGTTTCAGTTCTTATGTTTAAAAAAAAAAACCAATGATGTAAGCTCACATTTATGTTTTATCTGATCACCTGAGATCATCTTATAACTAAGCAAATGAACAATGAACTGTTAAATAGAAAAAATAGTTTAAGTGGTTGCTTTAATTAATACTGCAACGCTTCTTCATCATTCGCATATCAGGAATAATCATGAGTCAATATTTGACTCTGACTGTTGTATAGCTAGAGACATCTCGTGTATAATAAAAAGCTGATAATTGTGGGTTTTGGAACGGAATAATTGGTAGGGCTAAACGTGCACTTACGGATTTTATTCTAGCAATTATTTGAGAGCAAGGATAGGTTACACCGTTATAAGCCCCAAAACCTCCCCTGGTTAGGCTCATGAGTGAAACTGACTACAGGAAGTTGGTTATTTTATTAATTGAAAAATATAACTCATGCTTTTATGTACTCATAATGATAAAACATACATTAGCGAGAAATGGGACTTTCCAGGACATTTTACATAATAAACGGTATTATCCAGGACATTTAGGAGTTTCCGAGACGGTTGTGGATTCTCTTTTACGTAAAACGTGACTATTCCGGGGCCATGTCCCGATTTTTCCACGATGAAATTCGGTTAAAAAACAAATTTTTTGCAAAACCACCATTTAGGTTAGGTTAGGATAGTTTTAAAATACACATACCAGTGAAAAAAAACTCGAAAAAGGGTGAAAAAGTACTTTGAGCGAAAACTATAGGGTTGAAAAATCAATGTCCAGGATAATACCGTTTCCGTTTTATACATTTAAATATACAGGCTGTCCCGGGAGGAGAGGGAAATAATTTGAGAAATGGTTCTATAGTGTAAAAGAAGAAAAAAGTACATATAAACATATGTCCGGAAACGCTTAGTAAGCGAGTTACGGCTAGCGAAAGATTTCGCCCATGTTTCGGTTCCCCCAGGTAAATGAAGACTTTCTGAAATTCTGGGAAGGGGCGAATTCTGTTGTTTCTTATGGTTTTTGACCTGAAAAATCGAATAAAACAGGTCGCAGAACTGTAAAAAACGTTTTTTAGGTTAGAAGTACAATAACTTTGTTAAATGACTAATAAATGCATAAAAGTTAAAAACAAAACTTATAAAAAATTTAATTCTGAGAAAAATGGTGTAAACAAAGTCAATAAAAATCAACAAAAAATTCCAATTGTTTCCAATTTTCCAAAATTTGTTTTTAGGCAAAGATTTTTCTGTTTTACGTCAGATATCATGAAACTTATGGGAGATACAATTCTGCGACCTGTTTTATTCAAATTTTCAGGTCAAAAACCATAAGAAACAACAGAATTCGCCCCTTCCCAGAATTTCAGAAAGTCTTCATTTACCCAAGGGAACCGAAACCCGGGTGAAATCTTTCGCTAGCCGTAACTCGCTTACAAAGCGTTTCTAGACATATGTTTATATAAACTTTTTTTCTTCTTTTACACTATAGAACCATTTCTCAAATTATTTCCCTCTCCTCCCGGGACACTCTGTATATGTAAATTGTAATATTGGTTTATTTTGCCGACATCCCCAATTTGTTTGCCTAAATAACACATACAAGTGTAGATAACCAAATAAAAGTCCTTACTTACCACAAAATTTTCTAATATACATTTATCTTTCAGTGTATGGCTTCTTCCTGTAGTAAAAATTGTGGTAATTGACTTCTTAATGTCGTAAAAATTGTGTTACTTGCGAAAGTAACTTCGCCGCACTCACTTTATGATAAGTACTGTAAGAGTTGTGTTCTAATAAGAAAAAGAGGTTGTAGTTCTTATCACTTCTCACTTCTCAGAGATGGCGTCATGGCGTGTAACAGTAAGAGTTGTGAGTTACATAAGCTAATCTTATGAGAAATCATAAGGTTATAGTTCTTATAACTTCTCATAGATGACGCGAGTGTCTCTATTTCATAATTAGTTTCTTTCAAAGTTTTGAAATATCAACAACCAGTCTGTTAATAAATTATTTACAAATTTGTTTTTTAAATTTTTTCCAATTTGTTGGAAGGGGGGCAGCTGCCCTCCTTGCCCCCCTGGATACGCACATGTTCTGTACGACAACACGTCTGATGATTGTATCAAAGAAAAGTGAACTGAAACAACTGCAGATACAATATTTAGGTACCTTCAGTTTTAAAAAATTCCAACCACACATCACATATTGGTTAAGATTTCTACTTTGGAAAAATCAGAACGTATAAGATTGTAATGGGACATTTCAGCCCACATAGTGGTTGGGGGGAAAACAAACATAAATTTATTTGTAATCCAAAAGTACAAATAATAATGGTAGAGTTTTGTAACAATGCAGACAAGTGCATGAAATCGTATCAAGGTCAACATTGTAGACGCAAAAACAACAGATATATTTAGCCAAACGAACTTTGACCGATGAAGTCACCATTTACATAACAAGCCAAGCCTGTAAAGACATCACTTTGAATGCAGTGCGTAATTCGCCTCACCTTGAAATCTGGTTCGTCATATTCAGAAGACAATAAAATGTGGTCATGTGACGCCCTCTCCACCTCAGAAAATAACGCAGTTCATCTCATCCCAGTCACGTCTAACAGCTAGTGCCGGCCGGTCACAGAGAAAAGTTCCGAAACGAAATCGTGGGTGCACCCAAACAAAAATGTGAAAGTATTAACAAAGTATTAACGGAATTGCAAAATTTAATTAACAGTTATGAGGTAATGTAACATTATTTCAGCAAAGTGCAGGCGACCAAGAAACAGCAGGAATTATCGAATGTGCGCAGTAAGATGGACTCACCTGTTGTACTCAGATAAGTAATAGAACGAGACATCATATTATAATGTCTTCAGTCAGGAATAAATAAAGTCAAAACCATTACAAATTCTGTTAAAAGAAATGTTTTCATAAAATGAGCTCAAAAGGGGAATACAAAATATGTACCGCATGAAAGGGTGCGTGGTTGTGTGAATGCAAAAAATCTATATTTAAGAAGTGCTGGGTTGTGATCTATGATATATATAATTTAAATTGATGATTTATTATACTTTATTTTGGTGGGAGAATAAAATGTTGAGGGTAATAATTACTTCTAACTTGATTTTATAAATTGCGCCTCATGGCCGAGTAGATGTTTTCATTTTTCGAAGTAGGATTCAATGTACAAGTGTTATGAGTAAAATAAAAGGGATATGTCATTGGTAAACAAAAAATATAAGAGTAATTTACTGAAAATAACCCGTTCTGCTATTTTCCGTTCGCCTAACCTGTACCTGGCCCGCAGGTAATTAAATTTTATATCTCATTGTTGGTAACTATTAAAGATGGCGTCCGGACTAGGGACGAATAAAGTAAATTCAATTAAAATAAATTAAAGTAATAAAAGGAAGTATATTACAGTGTCGCTTTCCGAACAGGGACTCGACATAAAATTTTTTAATTTTATGGAGAGGTAGGCCTACAGGGAAGAGCAGAATGGTTATTTGATAAAAAATTTTGTTGTACGTAGAAATAGACGTAGATGACGAGAGTGTCAGATAGGGTTATGTTATAATATTAGTTACATACGTGTATTATAAATAAGCAAAATGAATACTAATGACGATAAGAACATGGAAGTCAGCATAACTGACGAAACATTTACGAGTGAGATGGACGTTCACTCAACCCCAGTTAGCCAGATCGGTGAGTCTAGTGCCACCGAATCAGTCGAATTAAATACAATCCAAGTAACACCCATCTCAACTCGGTATGAAAACAAAACAGATGAGATAACTGCAATGATGCAGTTGCTGTTAAAGATAGATAGTAAGTGTGACAATTTAGATAGTAAATGTGACAAACAAAATGAAAATTTGAATAATTTCAAGAGCGAAATCAAGAATGAAATCAAAACACAAAATAAAATATTAGAATCGGTCAATAAGAAGTTTAGTATGCAAATAGACAATTTAGAAAACAGAATGAGTAAAGTAGATGAAACAACAGTTGAGAAAGTTCAAAGTCAAATTGTAATGCAGAGTAAAGAAATAGACAGTAAATGTTTAAATGCAGTTGACAAACAAATAGAAGTTAAAACCAAAATTGAGATTGATAAGCAGATAGACATTAAGACAGAGATTTTAAAAAATCAAATAGATAAATGTGAATCTAGTGTGACTAACATGACAAAGAATATCGAAACAATTGATAAAGCCATTTGATTTAGTTGCGGTAGATTTGTACGGGCCGTTGCCGAAGGGTACAGGAGGAGTTATGTATATTTTTGTAATGTTGGAGACTTTTTCGAAATATGTAAAATTGTATAGTGTGAAGAGAGCTACCAGTCATGTGCTGAGTGAGAAGGTGACGAAGGATTATATGATAAATGTGGGGAAGCCAAAGGTGATTTTATTGGACCATGGGCCACAGTTCATCAGTGGAAGATGGCGCCAGACCCTCGGATGGGAGGGAATCATTCCGAAGCATACAGCAGTCTACCATCCTCAGTCCAACCAGGTGGAGCATGTCATGAGAGAGATAGGCAGGATTTTTAGAGCCTATTGTCACACCAAACACAGCGAGTGGCTGTTATATGTAAAAAGGGTTGAAAATTGGCTGAACAGTACCACCCACGAATCGACAGGATATACACCTCATGAGTTGATTAAGGGAACATCCCCCCCCCCCCCCGAGGTTTTTGGAACAGCTGTTTGACTACCCACCTGAAAGTGAGAAAACGGATGTGAGCATTAAAATCAGGTTGGCTAATGAAAATCTATTAAGTAAAGGTGAACGACGTAAACGTAGACATGATGCAAAAGGTAAGTGGATGAAGTATGAAATAGGAAAGCTGGTATTGGTGAGGAGACACGACTTATCAAGTGCTCAGGACAAGGAAATTAAGAAATTTTTCTTACTTTACGAAGGACCTTATGAGGTAATAGAAGTGAAGAGAATAATGCGTACGTATTACAGAACAGAGAGACAAGGGAGATAATAGGGACACACAATGCAACAAATTTGAAATTGTATTGGTCATCTTAGGAACTTTAGCAGTCACTGTCATAAATTGTGATATGTGAATGAATTTTAATTTGGTTTTTATGTGTTTACAGAAGGGACTCTCCCCTATTTTCGGGCAATCACAGACTCACCACCTCTGGTCGTGGAATTTGGCAGTCTGGAGGCGGACCATGGTTGGCGGTAGCCTCAAAAAAGGGGTGAAAGCAACGATGGTCTTACTCCACAAATGGGTGACAGTAGAAATTCTTTGTTTACAAGAACGGGAAGGGGGACCCCTAGTTTCGTGGAAAGGTAATGTAGAGTAAAAAAAAAAAAAAAAAAAATTGGGTGATTTTGGGGGGTTGTTAGGTGTCAACAGATGAGAGGATAAGTTGTGGTATGTGGTTATAGTTAATGAAGAATGGAATAAATTTAGTTATAACGTAGGCTATTATAGTGAAGGCATGTTGTTGCTATAGATAGTGGTAAGGGTTTGATTGAGTAACATCTACGAATGTTACAATAAAAGGAGGCCCTAATAGGGTGTGACATATACTGTACATAAATAGTATATAATGTTATATTATATGGAAAACTGATAAGGTACAGTGTATGAAAAAATGATTTGTTAAAACATGCTCAAATGACAGATTTCCCCACATTTCGGGCGATTACTGCTTCACCAACACTAATCGTGGTTTTGGACGACAACCAGCTGTGGGCAGATATTGTAAACCTGACCATGGTTGGTTGCCTTTTAAAAAAAATTGGTTTGAAATAGAAATTAATGGGGGGGTGAATCGGGGGAAATCATACCGGAACTATGGAACAGCGGCTATCACCTGTTCGTGTAGGAACAAATAAAAGGGTGATTGGCCGTTTTAAGGTTTTTATTATATAATCAGTAAGATTTTGTAAACCCTTAGGAATAACTTTATCTGAACTTTGAATGTAATACCAAAGCAAGGACAGGAGATGACAAAATTCCTCCTTAACTTCAGTTCTTGTGGAGGCAACTGGGCGCTACAGTCCAGAGGGGGCCATAGTGTGTGTGGAAGGAGGTTACTAAATTATTAGTAACGAATTAATGAATGTTAATTACATTGTGTTGATGATGTTGATCTGAGGAGATAACTAAATGATTTTGTATTGAATTAAGAAGTAGTATGACAATGGAAGATGATTGACATTTTCAAGTAGATAATTTGTTCTGAAGTAGTAGACTTAAAAATGTGTTTTATTTTATATAAGAATTTTATTAATGAATTTAATTGTTTTGAAATATGAATTCTATAAGAGAAGGGTATGAAGAATGTCGATATTGAGGCTGGATGTTTTACATTTTGTTATAATAAATATTGTATTCATTTATATGTTAGGAGTTAAGGAAAAAAACCAGCGCTTCTTAACGCAAACCAGCACATAGCTAAGGGGAGACAGATCAGTTAGGGATATGGTATTATACAAGGCCACTATTTGATTTTTAATTTGATGTTTCAGGGTCTGGTGATGCTGTGCCGGCTGTCTTGAGCTGGCCAGCATGTCAGAGCAGGAGCGTCAAGTGCCTGACTGGCCTTGCGGTGTTGGCATCTCGAGAGAGAAGTCCAATAAGGTCATTCAGGTGCAGTCACGGTCACTGGACCAAGGGGTGAGTTAACTATTTTTTTTTATAAACCATAAAGGGGGTTGTGGCGACATATCCTGGCTGATCCCTTTAGGAAGTATGAGAGTGTCAATGAGAGTTTTATGCTTCGGCATAAAACCTCTCATTGAGGGGGTATTGTAACGGGACATTTCAGCCCACATAGTGGTTTGGGGGAAAACAAACATAAATTTATCTGTAATCAAAAAGTACAAATAATAATGGTAGAGTTTTGTAACGACGCAGACAAGTGCATGAAATCGTATCAAGGTCAACATTGTAGACGCAAAAACAACAGATATATTTAGCCAAACGAACTTTGACCGATGAAGTCACCATTTACATAACAAGCCAAGCCTGTAAAGACATCACTTTGAATGCAGTGCGTAATTCGCCTCGCCTTGAAATCTGGTTCGTCATATTCAGAAGACAATAAGATGTGGTCATGTGACGCCCTCTCCACCTCAGAAAATAACGCAGTTCATCTCATCCCAGTCACGTCTAACAGCTAGTGCCGGCCGGTCACAGAGAAAAGTTCCGAAACGAAATCGTGGGTGCACCCAAACAAAAATGTGAAAGTATTAACAAAGTGTTAACGGAATTGCAAAATTTAATTAACAGTTATGAGGTAATGTAACATTATTTCAGCAAAGTGCAGGCGACCAAGAAACAGCAGGAATTATCGAATGTGCGCAGTAAGATGGACTCACCTGTTGTACTCAGATAAGTAATAGAACGAGACATCATATTATAATGTCTTCAGTCAGGAATAAATAAAGTCAAAACCATTACAAATTCTGTTAAAAGAAATGTTTTCATAAAATGAGCTCAAAAGGGGAATACAAAATATGTACCGCATGAAAGGGTGCGTGGTTGTGTGAATGCAAAAAATCTATATTTAAGAAGTGCTGGGTTGTGATCTATGATATATATAATTTAAATTGATGATTTATTATACTTTATTTTGGTGGGAGAATAAAATGTTGAGGGTAATAATTACTTCTAACTTGATTTTATAAATTGCGCCTCATGGCCGAGTAGATGTTTTCATTTTTCGAAGTAGGATTCAATGTACAAGTGTTATGAGTAAAATAAAAGGGGAATGTCATTGGTAAACAAAAAATATAAGATTAATTTACTGAAAATAACCCGTTCTGCTATTTTCCGTTCGCCTAACCGAACCTGGCCCGCAGGTAAGTAAATTTTATATCTCAGTGTTGGTAATATTAAAGATGGTGTCTGGACTAGGGACGAATAAAGCAAATTCTTGGATTTCGTTGTCCATGACATGTCCGTTACTTAACTAAATATCACTATAATATTGACGACTCGGAACACTAAGTTTTTTATAAGTAAGGTAACTAACCTGAAAGCCGGTTTAGGCTGTAAGGTAAAACTTTACGTTTTTACTTATAAAAAACTTAGTGTTCCGAGTCGTCAATATTATAGTGATATTTAGAATAAAGCAAATTAAATTAAAATAAATTAAAGTAATAAAAGGAAGTATATTACAAGATGATATTATAAACAGACTATGACTAAGTTTTCAATATTGTAGAAATATTATGGTTACATCGTATTATACAAGAGTGAGACAATAATTAGCAAGGATAAGATTTTTACAACTATAAACTTTACTAAAAAAAAATTGGAGAACTCAAACTAGTATAATTTTTCAATATACTCATTTTTTTCAGTAATTTTATTTTATCCACACAGGCACAATCTACTCTGTACTCTCAGAAAATAATGTTTTCATCTGAGCAACAAGCTACAATTACACCAGTTCCTTTAATTCATGTTTGAACTTGTTTTGAGATCAATCTTCAAGAACTTTTATCAACATAAAGTCCACAGTGGATGATTTTAAAGGTAAACCATACCTATTTGCAGACATTTAGTGTGTCTCGTATGGGTAACATAATCATGTCAATGTCGATGTTGCCATCAGTTTGACTATTTTTGAATTTTAATCCAATGTGTAGATACTCTATTCCTGTACTGTACTGAAAATCTTTGTGGGGTTTCAGACATTTAAACCTTCTAGTCACAATTAAAAAGAACAACAAATGCGCATAAATACAAAGGATCTTCTTTAGGACAAATGGGAGTCAGACTGGGCTTGATAATCTCATGGCACAACAATAGAACTAACGTACAACTTGAAAATTACACAGCAATGTTACTATGCCACTGGTAAAACTAATTATATGAACAAATCGTCAATTTTTGTATTAGGTTGAAAGTACACTTTACGTAATGACCTATTACAATTGCAAGCATCACTACATGAAGTCATACATCATTTCATGTATTTAAATTTTTCATAAAATTAATGTACACGTAAATGTTAAAAGTCTGGTAACAAAAAAGCACAAGTAGTATAACAGTCTAAATATAGCCATTTTCCTGTGATATACAGTTATGCAATACCTTTGAAGTTTTGCTGATAAATCAGTTCTCTTTCCTCATTACAAGCAAATGAGTGCTTTAATTACCTGTTACAGTGGTATTTAAAATATCCATTCTGTTACCTTTGATGTGGCACCACTATTATTAAGTGATAAACGACTAGAACAATCAAATAATCACACCTGCTGGGAGCATATTTACAATAATACCACAGTAATAATAAATGTGTGGAATTTTATAACAAAGGTGGAACACGAATTATTTGAAATATAACATTAGGTAAAAACTTAATAAGGATGCTCACTTAGTTTATTGCTTTAACATATCTTGCTGCTGATGTCACGGATCTGTGACTGCTCGACTCATTGTAATATGTTAATACCGAATGAGTGTGCAGCATGAGAGGTTTCATTTTTGTTAGCGGTTAGTGAAACGAATACAAAATTTAAGTATGTGTATTCTTAGTTTGTGTTCATGTTTCTTTTTTAATGGCGCATTACAAAAAAAAGAAGAAAAACCACATGAGCATCTAGGTTTTGTGCCATAAAAAAAACTTTAGCATTGAATTTGTTAATGTAATTTCTATTAACTTAATTTTTAATTGGATATCAGGTTTTTATAATCATCATCACCATCACTACAATAGTCGATTATCATCTACTAGTCAGCCATAATAATTTTTTAACTGCACATTTTATTGTTGGTTATTACTCTGGAGTGAAAACCGATAGTTTAAGTTGAGGTAAACCAAGATATGGTGGACATAAGGAGGAAGGAAACAGTGGGCTGGAGAGAAAAATACCAAGAAAGAAAAATTTGAAGGAAATTATGCATACAGAGCAAAAAGCACACTAGCCTATAGAGTGAATAAATAGTGAAGAGACCAGGCTGGTCCTGTGCAAAGACAGAATCTCAAGAGTTCTCCCAAGAGCAGCTAAAATTCATTTGAGAAAAGTAAAGCCTAAAATATTTAAAAGCAACCATCAACAAGGTGGAAATTAGGGGACTTTTAGGAATAAACACAACACATAAATTCTTGCTCATGCCAATGATGTAGCCGTTACAAGTAGAAACAAAAACTCTTTGAAAGACGCTGTAATTAATATGGGTAGCAAGGCAGTGGTGAGAGGACTGTAAATATATATATATATGACTTTTATATAATATTGAAAATTGTGTAATTTGAATTTAACTTGACCATGGTCATGTTCATTCTTTACTCGTAAAATTAACTGTAAAAATAGACACAAATGCTTTAGACATTAGGAAAAAAACACCAATTCGCATCCTATACAGACAATGCTGGAAGCTAATATACGCAAATGCAAAGGCACCTTCATGATTTGCTGATCTCTCCCCTTTTTTCTCACTTTTCGGCACCGGCCTAATACCTGCCACTAGGCGGCACAAGTCCTTCACTAGGCAGGATTAGTGCCGCCTAGTTTATTGCTTAAAATATGCGCTGAGACAACCTCTAAACTTTGGAAATCATGAATTTGAGCACACAAGATAATTTCCCTACCTAGGTTTACAAATAAATTACACTAACAATACAAAAAATGATATCCAGGTGATAATCCTTAGTGGTAATCGATGTTACTATGCCTACTCAGAATTAATAAAGTTGAAAGCAAACCATTAAAATTAAAAATATACAAAAGCATAATTAGACCAGTTATAACTCATGCTTGTGAAACATGGGCATTAATAAAAAAAAGACAAACAGTATTTCAGAACATTCGAATAAACTGAGAAAATTTTTTGGACCACTGCCAAATAACAGCAGGTCATGGAGAATACAAAGGAATCAAGAAATGAATAATCTGATACACGAAGCTGACATAGTAAGGTTTATAAAGAGTAGAAGGATCCTCTGGTTGGGACACACAATTAGGATAGAACAACACAGAGTTCCCACAAAAATAATTCTATAATGGAGACCAGTAGGTAGGAGATCAAGAGGAAGGTTAAAGAAGAAATGGATTGAGGATGTTCAGGAGAATCTGAGGAATATGGAATAGACTGTGTAATGAGAGGGCCGAATGGAGAAAAATTGTCGAAGAGGCTAAAACTCATGCTGGAATGTAATGGGAGTAGAAGCAAAGGAAACCCTAAAATAACAACATAACCATTCATAATTATGATAAGAATATGTAAAACATCTAGAGAAGATTACAGGGCACATAACAAAAGCATTTATACGGCGTCACTAAAGCGAATGTCCAGAAGGTAATTGTGTTGCTGTTACGGTTAGAGAAGTGATTTCCAACTTGTGGCCTGGAACATCTTTTCATGCGGCCCAGAACGCTGTCTTGGAAAATCAATTCCTCTGTTTCACTCTGTTTACCTTAATAAGGAAATTAATAATAAAATGTCAGTTTAACCAGACAGTAGACTTCGTTAAGAGAGTAGTGCTGATAGTTGTAATTATGGTGGATAAGGTTTGATTGTCCGTTTTGGCGAGCTGCATAATCTCTTGCAATAGCAAAGTTATTGTATCTGCAATCCCAGTAGCAGATTATCCATAACGCTAGGGTATGCTGCAGCACTGGGCACCAGGGCCTCAGCTGTCAGATGGGGCACCATCCAGCCCTAAATCACAACATTTTTTGAAGATAATAAATGTGGAAAAAACAATAAAACACAAATGCCTCAATCCACTCGTTATATCATCTGTTTTTGATGATTCCAATTACTAACTGCAAATCTGAAAGATCATTTTCTGTATTGAAATGCATTAAAGATATGTTGATTTCAACCATGGGAGATAGAGATTATATTCATTAGCAAGGTTGAATATTGAAAGCGAGATACTTGAATCCCTCAATTTAGAAAAAAATATACAAGACTTTGTTAAGGGAAAATCAAGAAAAAACAGATCAATTAGTATTTTCTAAGCTTAAGTACTGCTATGCTCATTGTAATCACTATTTAACTAAATATTTGTTGTAATTTGAGAGTTTAATCAAATGATAGTTAACTTTCAAAATTGTTTATGCCATTTATCAGTGTAAATAATGGATAAAAGGTTGACTTTTGAATCCAGGGAGACACCAGTCTGATGGCAGCATAGGGCCTAATCCACCCCTTTGCACACCCACTTAGATATCCTACCACATCATGGGAACTCACTGATACTTATGATCATTCTAAACAGATAAATAATTTTAATGATTATCATGTTACTGTAAATATAATACATTGATACAAATATAGTGTATATAACTAGCCTAAAACTAATTTTTCTTTTGTACCTGCGCGCGCGCGCACGCGTGTGTGTGTGTGTTCAACCCCTCATTCATGCTGGTTTGATGAAATTTTTAATTTATGCTGATTCTGATTTTGGCTAAAATTCTCTTTGATATCCTACATGGATTGTTATGATTATATTAAAAATTTGAACCACTTTTTAGGCCTGGGTGGCCAAAAATTTTGTAATTTCTAAAACTGAACACTATATTCATATTTTTATTTAAATTCTCTTCAATTTGATAACAACATGGAGGATTTTTTTGTAATTTTTTCAAAATGTTGACTCCCCATATTTTTGCCTCCTGGTTCCTATTTTTTGAGATTAATCTCAAACACAATGTGGGGTAAAATATGGACACGTATGCAGGGTTTTTAAAAAAATCGGTTGATAAATTCAAAACTTATTGTGAAATATACCCAAATAAACAGTAGACAAATCCTAAATAGTCGAGTTAAAACTGAGAACTCGCTTTGCTCAATCAATAGTCCACATAGTGCATCAGCATAATATACAACATCTGTTGTTGTAGAACAGGACAAAGTCTCAATGAGAAAGGTGAAAAATAAGTAATAATTAGTTGAACAATAATTATAAATACAACTGTAAACAAATATTAAATACACTGTAAAAACAGATAATCTGCCTTTAAATCACAGGCCGTTAGTTCTATATAACCTGAATTGCAGAAGAAATACGAAATGCCTTGATTGCAGACTACGGAGTTAAATGGCAGTTTCCTGTGCCCGCATGAATATGAAACAGCTGCCAACAAAATACGTTGAATAATATTTATGCATCAAATGACCTAACCAATGTGCCGCCGCAGCTGTTCTCATTATTGTGCCAATTCTTTAATTTAACCAATTCAACAACAATGTAAAGTGACAGTAAAATGAACATAAAAAATGTTAACTGCGTTAAGTTTTATTTCACCAGTACCACATACTTACTGTTATATAATTTTAACATATTTTAGGTAATAATTTGAGAAACACTAACAACAACATGTAACACTAATTTCTTATCTTAAATATACAAAATTATTTTCAGCTGGTTTGTGTGAATTAGTTCATAAAATTCATAATTTTTAGTAGTACACATTTTTTTTAGTTAAATTCATATTTGCTCATTTTTCTAGTATATTTTATATTATTATTAATAATAATCCTTTTTGTACAAGAATATATTTTATTATTTTGTGAATATTACACTGTTTCACTAGTATTTAATTATCATCAGATATAAATTAATAAATTTAAAAAAATTTAAGTCAATTGTTTAAAACAGTTGTTTTATACGTAGATTAAATTTGATGTTTTATGTATGTATGTACAAATATGTTATATAATTAATTATAAAATATAATATAAATATTTATTATTTTATTAAATTAGTATTCAATAATATTAAATAATAAATAAATATTAATACAGTATTATATTTAAATTTATTAATAATAATTATATTAATGTTATATTAACTTTAATTACGTATTAATATGAATATTGTAGCATGACAGATAATCCACTTAAATAGATTACCATATGATCATTAGTAAAAATCAATTATATGGAATATCCAGAAAAATCCAAATGAGAACCAAATAAAAATCACAATAAATTACCACCATAACAAGAAGAAGTAAATATAAAGAAAAAACTCTGCAACAAAAATAAATGTACCACAAAATAAAACCCCAAAAAACTAAAATTAAAATAAGAATAATACCCAGGTAGGATAGGAGTAGGTAAGGAAGATACCCAGACCAAATAAACGAACCAGAATAAACAAGAATAAATAATAATGAAGAAACCAAGAACGAAAAAGGAAGAGACCCAGAACAAAGAAAAATAATAATAACAAAATGGTACTGAAGAAACCAAGAATGAAGAAGGAAGATATCCAGAACAAACCAATATACCTAATGAACAGGGACAAGTTTGAAGATAACATGTAATAGAGGAAGTAGAAGACGACCAATACCCAAAAGAAACCCAATAGGGAGAAAACAAAAACCCCAAAAGAAAGTAAATGTCACTATTGAAAGTATAACACCCCAAAAAACCAGAAACTCATGTAAAATAAATAAAAACAAAAGTGTTTAAAGTGCTAAGTAAAAGTGCACCCAAGAAAGTTATTGTATAATTAATAAAGACAAATCTTAACAGTTCCCCCATGATTAAATAATTTGATATTATAAAACTATGAAAATGACTAGTGATAGGATCAAGAAATAACAGGGGACAAGTGCAAGTTATTATATTATAATAAATAAACTTTGAGAAAGTACATTAAATACTGTACCTTTAAATAACTTTAAGAGTTTTGATATAGTATCATGAGTGCTATTTAATAAAATAGTATGGTGAAAGAGCAATGACTACTCTTTCTAATAAAATGCCACTATTTATGTAATAACATTCAATGGAGTGAATAATATAAATAGAGAGCTGGGAGTTAATCTATAAAGTGACAAGGGATACATCCCTAAAGTTAAGGAAACCAGATAAGACTGTACACAAATAGTTTTAAGTAAGTGTTAAAAATTAATGGAACAGAGATGTTAGGTTCCAATTACCATAAATGAACTCTATGCATAAGGTTTGGAAATAGAGATTAATTCTTATATTTATAAAATGTTATTATGGTTAATAGTTTGAATTAGGAATGCAATGTCTGAATGTGGATACCATTCTTATATAATAAAATGTTTTTAGGAGTTACTGTAAGTAATCAGTACAAAAAAGGGTATGAATTTAAATACCATATTTAATGTCAAATAATTGTTATGTTTTAATTGTTTAAAGTCAATACTAAATGTTATTGTAGTAAAAGAAAGAATTATTAATGAATACTGTATTAGAATAGGTCAGAAAAGGGTATAAACTAACTGTATTATTAAAAACTTTGTAGGTAACAACAGATAAAATCTAGGCCAAATAGTAAATCTAAACTACATTATAATTGACAAATCTAGTCCTATAAACCAATTAAACTGATGAAATTTATCCAAGAGAAACCCACCACATAGTAATATAATGTAATTTATACTTTAAGAAGATATTGTCAGAAGATAGGTAAAATTATGAATAAAAATGCAAAAGTATTAACTAAAATTTCAGAGGAGGAGTCATAGATAAATGAATTATATTTAAAAACAATAATTAATGGACAAAATTGCAAGAAATTAAGGAAAGATAAACAATTATATCAATCTGAGATTCAGTATAATAATAATTATATCAGATAAAATGGCTAATATTTGGACAAGAACAGGAAACAAAAATTTACGCCTACTTTTCCAAAATGAAAGAAATATAACTTTTTTAAATAAAAACTTTGTAAAACTATATTAATTAGTATCAACATAAGCAAAATAGATTAAAGAAACCGAATATATATTTAGTATTTCATAAAATTAAATAATAACAAAAATATTTTCAGTGATATAATGTATTTAATAAAGATGTATCGGAAGCCAAGGCATTTGAAACAATGTATGATGTATATTAAATTGGCTAAGAATTTCAGGAGACGAAGGAAATGAGAACAGTTAATTATTATCCGTTGAAGCGAACACTTGAATGAGGTTTTGCTCCGTTTAACCTATATAAGAATCAGAAATGGCGTGCGATACATAAATCGAGTTCAGTGAAAATTTGTAACTTTTTTATTTTTGACTTTTAACTTTAGAAGCAGTGAGCACAAACAATACAACAATTAAACTACAATAAAACAGAACCAAATACGCCTAAATTATTAAATTAACACCATCACAAATAATTATTACGGACGAAACAAAAAGTGTTAAGTACGACCTATTTAACCCAAAGTGAAGTAGACATTATCACACACATTTAAACAAAGTGAACTAAGAAACACTGCACCAGGAACACTCAATTAACTACAGAACGAACATCCACAATTGCTGAGACGAGGAAACGGTGAAAAGGCATCTTTATTGCAAGAAATATTTGTCAAGGTGACTGACGTTAACCTACGCAGTCGTCAGGCGGCCATTTTGTCTTCCCAGCATCCTATGCGAATTGGAACAAATGAACATCGAGTCTTCACTGGTTCGAATATTATAACATATAAACTTTCAATATTGATTAATAACCTTGTAATTTTTAGTTTTAAGACTTTTAATTGTAAGTGTTATACTTTCATGGCCCTACCCTTCTCTGGCTATTTATAAAATAACCGTTAAAAGAACAAAATATTTTATATACACTATTCATGTAAATTTTTTATCGACCGGCCCTGAGTAACGAGTCGATACTGTTGTCAATAATCGATTAACCATCGATCTTTCTAATAATTGTTAATAATCATATAATTCTGCAAATTGGTTGAAATTTAATTTAAATATAATTAAAAATAAGTTAATTCAAGATCACGGACTATCCGAAAGGCGGTATTTACAAAGGAATAAGGAGCATATTGAAGAAGAAGAAGAAGAACCATCTATCGACTAGTACCGGAGTTAACTATATTAACGCAGGAGTTATTCAGAGAAAGTGACACAACAACATAAACAACCATAAAATAATTAAAATTTTTACGCAATACAGTTACAAAAATTATTTATTAAATACATACAACAAAAAACACGAAAACAAATATTTTTCAGAAAACAAAATGTTTTATTTGAAATTAAATTTTTTTATTTAAAATTTTAATATTATTATTATTTTGTAAGAAACGTTACAATATGTAGATTAAATTTATATAAATAAATATTAATATTAAATAATATGTAACGTTACCAAATATGGTAGTTACATAAAATAAGCTAATATAACATCAAGTTAGAGGAAAGCATGGAAGTATGTCTAGATAAATAAACCTAAGTGTATAAAGTGTGTATCTACAAATATATTAATATAACAATCCAACAATGAGGAAGATAATATTAACATAGCAACATAAAATACGAAATGAAGAAAGAAAATGACCATGAGCCAAAACAAAATATCAGTAACCAGACCCAATAGGATCCAACAGTGAGGGGAACCAACAAAATAAGGACCAACAAACTCCAACAGCAAGAGAAACAAATGAAAAGAGTGACTACACCGAAAATATTGAAGAAGAATAAAGAAGAAGGACAAGGAAGAGTACCATGAAGAGAGAAGAAGATGGATAAATCATGCAAGGACTCAACAATAAACCAAGTGTACTAGAAACTATATAAGTGACCAAAGGAATGGTGATTATCAAATATGAAAAGAAAAACAGTGTTTAACATTTAAGGAACCACAAACAATTACAGTGAGTACTTAATATAGATGTGAAACCTGTGAATAGTTAACTAATTTCAACTGAATAAACCACACAAACAATCCCAGTGATAAAGTTTATAGTGTAAGGAAATATGTTAATTTCATAGTGAAACAGCAAGATCTAAAATAGTCAAATAAACACAGACAATGAGTGTGACTAATTTAATCAAGACTGTGATCAATATAGATAATCAAAAGACCACCAGAATAGAATAAAATCGAACAATTATATTATTGTTCATAGAGAACTGACAATAAATAAAAAACCTTTGTTATGTATCAAACAAAGTGACAGGAATTAAATTCCACCAATGACCAGAGAGATATTATAAGTAATACAAAAAGATTTGTGTTATTGTTTAAGAAGGAGTTGTATAAACATGTGTAACAAAATAATTAAAATATTATAGTAAGATACCATACTGAAGTCATGTTAGTAGGAGCAAAATACTGCATTAAAACATGTGGTACAGTGTTACATAACCCCATAGGGAAGACACCTATGAAACAGAAAATCATACATGTTAATGTAAATAAATGACCATCAACTATGATATCAATCAAGAATTTGTTATAAATAATAATAAATCCTAATAAATAGTGTATTATGTTGCAACACAATGCAAATAAAACAAATCAAATATGATGGCACAGAGATAGGAGAAATGGAACAAGTATACCAATTTAGTTAGACAAAATACAATATCAAAACAAATACCAATGTTAATAAAAGTATTACCAGTAGTTAGATAAACATATGGTACTACATTGAGAACAGATTCTGAACATAATAATAACAGTATTGTAACCAAAATATTGTAAACTAACTAACTATGTACGTATGACCAGAAGTAAACTGAACTATTGTATAACAAACTAGTTAAGGAAAATATTGTATTAAAGATTGAACACAGATTGTTAAGAGTATTACCAGTAGTAAGAGGAAAACCTCATGCTACTTTGAGAACAGACTATGACCATGAAAACAGTCATTTTATATACAAATAATTAAAAACCAAATGACTATAATGAAGGAACCCAAATGTAAACAAACCATGAGGAGCAAGTTACTTATGAAAAATGTAACATATAAACTTGTTTAAAAGTAAATGAAAACATTATCAAGAGTCAGAATAATGTCTAATACTACTTTGGAAACTCAAACCAAGTGTAACAATAACAATTTAATTATTGTTTTAATAAAAATAAATGACTACCATGATATGACACAATGTAAACAGACCCATTACTGAAAAATTGAAGGGTTCTGAGCCAATTAAAAGCTAACCATTATATGGAGTAAATTGGGTACAATGAGTGTACACTAATTACAATTAGTACATGATATAATTTATATAGATAAAACCAGAAATAAGGTAACAATTGTATAAGAGAGATAGGAGGGGACTAAAACAATGTAAATAGTAGATTAAATACAGTCATGTACAAATATTCTAGTGTAAAATTATGTAAATAGACGTTTCTAGTATTATTAGAGTGCAATATTACTAGTGTTAAATAAGAAAAATTAGTTTTAAATACATTTATGAAAAATCAAATATGGACGCCTAAAGACACCATAATGAGATATTGTTTAGGGAACAATTATTCCCAAGTTTTGAATCAAACCAGTTGAGATATGGACTCAGAGCGTTTATTTAAAAAGTGTTTTAATATAAATAATTAAATTTGGTGTAATAGACTTATAAATATAAGATACACCATAAATAATTAATAAAATTGTTATAGTTATAGAAGTGATGGACGGAAAATAATCATGTTTGAACTTAAATTAAAGCGCAGGATGTCCGCAATTCACTGACATCAACCATTTAACGATAGGACATAGATTAAGAAAGTTATTGTGATTTTAAACTTTTCAACTAAATTTTTGTACCAGTGCTGACGTCACGAAGCCTCAAATGCAAAATCAAATTTGGTAAAAAATTAAATGTTTTAAGAAAACAAAGGCCTTTGGGTCAGAGAGTATAGTTTTTTCAGCCAATCAAATGAATGAATATTGCCAGACGAGCAGGAGACGCTTCGAAGAAGCATCACAGTTCACGATCAGTCTTTCGACGGAGAGGTCACGCCACTCGCCGACATGAAGAAGTTATAATTTTTAAATTGTGCGCGGCAAAGACATAAGTAATTCACATACACATAACCATTATACTACACCAATATATACGAGTGAAATGTGCGGAGTGCTTATTTGTACGATTAGTGTATAATATCAATCGTACTTGCGAGTGTTGTGAAAGATAAAAAACAGGGAGTACAATTTTTTTACTTAAATAAAATTGAACCAAAAATAATATTTTCGTAAATAAACAATGTTGACACTACGCAAGTCAGTAACAAGCGAAGTGTCAAAAACTATGATTGAATTATCAGAATTAAACGAAATATTAATTCATCATTATTAAAATATTGAATAAATATCTTAATTATTTATCACAATTTAAAGAATTATGTTTGAAGCATTTATTACTAAATACGAGTAATACCAATAGTCACTCAATTGACTAAAATTGTTTTCTTGATTTTTTCGATGTTTTAAAGTAAACGTTTTTAACTTTAATGCGAAAGCATAAATGTAATACTGATAATTACATATCAAACTATTACGAATAATGTGTTTGTACTTAGATTAAGAAATAATAAATATTAAAAAATACTTAACCATTATAACAATACCCGTTATAACATAACCTTAGAGTCATAACGGCAACTTGCCAATTTCACTGTTACAAGTCTGTTCTCAAGTAAAATCCAAACCAAAATGGAAATAATAGCAAGAGTTTTTTAATGAATTTTTCTCTTGCAAGTAAATAATTCTCAAAGTAAATTATTAAAATAAGGTAATACATTTTAACTGTACAAGCCAACGAGCTTGATAATTGCCAGACGAGTACTATAGGTTGCGTGCGCATTCCCGCGTACGATAGTACCATAAGTATCAGATATATGATACTAATTTTCGATTTTTATATTTGTTTGTTTATTATTAATTATTGTTCATTTTTATATCACTATTAATATTACATCTTGTGCCTGGTATCATGCTACCTAAAAGAACCTTACGAATATGGTAATTCACTGATACAAGAGAACATAACCTCTTGAAATTAAACTATTGTACAACTAACAGGTTTACCAGCCTTGAGGCTGAATAGAGTCTTACTTTGAATTTTATTAATTGTAATTATTATCTGAAGGGTGGTTAACCATCGATTGTTAATTGTTTAAAAATTTTATAATATCCTGAATTGTTAATAAACCTCCACTTTTTATTACCAGTGACAAAGAGTATCATTTCAATTTTAAATTAGCTCATTCATACTTAGTCAGTCCTGCCAAAAGGGTGGCGGAAGAGTTTAAATAGATCTAATAATCAAGAGCATTATTTAAATATCATATCATTTATATTGTGTGATAATCATATTGAATATTCAACCTGAATATTATTTTGTATGTAAAGTGTATGTATTTCAGCGGAACCGTCACTGAACAGGACTAAAATATCCACGTATGGTAAGTGAGGGAGGTATATAACAGAGTGCGCGAACATTTTAAATCAAAGAAGTGGACTATTAATACGCACCTATTAAACAATACAATCACACTAATAACCATAATAGTTATAATCGGAACATTTTATAAAAAACAACATTATCGTAGATACCGGTGTGTATCTGCACTCACACTACTACACCACTATAAACACTATATCTGTACTTATAAAGTTCATTTACAAGTTGGCGCTCCATCGCGGGGCAGAAGTGAGTGAAGATCCACTAAGAAGAGTTATAAAATATTATCGTACTATCTACGAAACTACAAATACTTATACATCTACATTTAACTTGTAAAGTTATATTACAAATATCATAATTAAATATCATTTTTTGTATTAATTTGAATTTATTCTAGTATACATTTATTATTTGTTTTATGTTTAAATATTTAAATTTTCCCATAAGGTCATTTTTGGACATTTGGAAATGTGTTTTAATAAACTGATATATTTAAATTTGGAAATGTGTGTTTGTTTTTAATTGAGTGTGTAGGTAAATTTGATTTGTATACAGACCTGCCAAGTCTCACGCACTGAGCGTGAGACACACGGATTCGAGGCCGATCTCACGCTCACACACACGCGAGCTGAAATCTCACGCATTTTATCCATGAAAGACATTAAAATTTTATTTTGAAATTAACTTTATTTTAACTCCTGTTTATTGCGTTTCACAGTCTCGGAATACCGGTCATTTTAATATTGATGTGAAAGATAAGTCCATAGTCGCATAAAATATTGCGATTGTCACCAACAGATGGCGGGAGCGCCTCTACCGGCTTCGAAGGAAACACATACGGCCGATTCGATACATCACTCATAAGTTGTTTCATGGAAGAATGAAGCGTGTGCAGTCTGTGTTGTCTTCAGATTCAGAAAAGGAGGATGATCCTTCTCCAGGAGGAACTTCTCCAAAAAGAAATACAAATCCCAGATTTGGTGCTGCTAAATATAAAACCTACTTCAACGTTGCCTAGCAAGTAAAGTATCCTGTATCTGCAGTTGCTGATGATCCATCTGGATCTGCCTTTCGGTGTGATGTGTGTGCACGAACTTTGTCCTGTGGACATCAAGGTGAGGCGGATATCAAAAGACACGTTGACTCCGATGCTCATAAGAAGTTTATGAAATCTAGTAGAAATCAGCCTAAAATATCTGACGTATTCAGCAGACCTAAGGATGATCGAACAATGGAAAAAGTAAGTAGCCTAATGTTTATGTATTGTAGTTATAAATTATTATTCACTGGCACTAGTTAAAAACGTATTTCTTTACCTACCAAAGGCACCAAAAACTTATTTCTTTACCGATCGACCACATTTCGCACTCTAACCTATGAAGTGGACGACGCTAGGCGATGTTCGGCTGTTAAATTGGTGATCGACTGCGATATAGCGATTGATGTTCACGAGGTTATTTAACGATAGGTTAGGTTGTTTCATGATATGGTAATTTTAAAACGTGTGGTCGATAGGTAAAGAGGCACCGTTAAAAAATTTAATTTTAACCCAACCACATTTTATAATAGTTTTACCTTATTTTCAGGTTGGTAGAGCAGAAGTGAAAATAGCAACACTTCTTGCATGCTACAACATCCCAATTGCCATTGCTAGTCATTTGAGTCCACTCTTCAAGGATATTTTCCCGGATTCTTCAATAGCTCAAAATTATGCTTCAGGAAGGTATGTAAGAGAATGTGGTTATAAAAATAAGTTTATGGAAACATGTGAGCAATACAGGAGCATGAACCTTGTCACTGATTTACCCTAATTCGTTTACCATTCCTTCTTGCAGATGGAAAACTACATGCATTATGAATGGGGCTATTGCACCATACTTTCATTCTCAGTTGGTGCAACATATCCAGATTCATCCATATTCAGTTCTTGTAGATGGTTCAAATAACACTGTTCTTGAGAAATTAAACCCACTGACTGTACGCATCTTTGATATAAGATCACGGAAAGTTATGAGTCATTTTTTGGACTGTGCACCACCACAGGTACTGGAGCAGCAACAGCAGCCACAATTTATGACAAGATTTCAGAGGTACTAGTGAAAAACAGCATTCCCTGGATTAATTGTGTTGCTTTTGGTGTTGACAATACGAATGTAAATATAGGTGTTAGGAACTCCATCATGTCACGAGTCCTTCTTCAGAATAAGGATACTTACTTCATGGGGTGCCTCTGTCACCTAATACATAATATTGCAAGGAGAGCTGCAGACAAATTTCTTGAGAGAAGTGGGTTTGATCTAGAAGACATGTGTGTTGATCTCTACTATTATTTTGATAAGAGCACTAAGCGCAAATCAAATCTTAAAACATTTTGCTTATTTTGTGATGCTGAATATCACAAAGTAGTCAAACATGTAAACACTAGATGGTTGAGTCTTGAGAGAGCAGTGGAGAGAATCCTTTCCTTGTTTGATAGACTGAAGAGTTACTTTTTGTCCAATTCTGAGAGTGAGCCACGTTTTAAAAGACTTAAAACGATGTTCAATAATCCAATTCTGGAAGTGTATCTGCTCTTTTACAATGCAGTTCTGCCAATGTTCACTATTATTAACAAGTATCTTCAGAGGGAGGATCCATGTATCTTTGTTGCTTATCAATGTTTGCATGAATTTGTGAAAAAAGTTCTAGGTAAAATTCTCCCCCCTGAGAAAGTTAAAAAGGTTGAAGGTTCTGGATTCAAAGATCTCAAAGTTGATATAAGAGAAGATCAACTGGATGATGAGGAAATATTTATTAGGATTGCAACTCGACAAAAACTGACTACTCTGTTTCATGAAGGTAGCATTAGCCTTAAAGACTATGCTGAATTTTTAACTGCAGTTAGGCAGTTTTACCAGGAAGTAATTTCTGAGGCAACCAAGAAGTTACCATTGAACGACAACTTGCTGAAACATGCCAGATTTGTTGACTTTTTTGAGAAAAGTTCAGTTCAGTTTAGTGACGTAGAATTTTTTCTCTTGAGGTACCATAAATTCTTTCTCATATCCATCCACCCAGTGACTGAGAGCGAACAACTATACGATGAATTTGTGGATTACAAAATTTTAAAACAAGACAGCATCCCTGAAGATGAATGGGAAAGTGCTAAAGTCCAAGATGAGGAGCAAGTAAGTCGGTACATTCACCGAATGGATGTAATTTGGGCATATTTATCTCAGATGAAACTAGCAAATGGAGAATTAAGGTATAAGAGGCTATCTGATGTCGCAAAATTGGTTTTGATAATTCCACATTCTAATGCTGGCGAAGAACGTGTTTTTTCTATGATACGGAAAAATAAAACAGCTTTTAGACCTTCAATGAACGTGGATGGCACATTATCATCTGTCTTGACCATGAAAATAGCCATCCCTGAGCCATGCCACACATTCGAACCACCAAAAGAAGTGGTGGCTAATGCTAAGAAAGCAACATATCAGTATAATAAAACACATAGCAATGAAGAGTGAGATTTGTATTGTTTGCAATTAAGTGCAACATTTGGTATATATTAACTTGTGCTGTTGTTTTCCACAAAACTGATAAATACTACATAAAAATAATTTGCATTATAATAAAAAGTGGTTTGATAATGATTAATTATGAAATAAATGGATATATAAAATAAATTTGTTGTCTCACTCATTTTCCTTGAATCTCACTCTTCCTGACCAGTGATCTCACTCAGTTACTCTGGGGACCCTTGGCAGCTCTGTGTATATGTGGTTTTAAATATGAATTAAGGTATTGTACGAGGGCTATTTTTTTTTCAACCTCCAATAGACCAATAAACAGACTCATAAATGACATCAATAATTTTATTATACACAAAAGTTGCATATATATGTAAACTACTTTTCTACATAGTCACCACCATTGTTGAGGCACTTATCATAGCGAGGCACCAACTTTTCTATGCCCATGTTGTAGAATGTTCACTCCTGAGTAGTCACCCAATCTGCCACACTGGACTTTAACTCATCATTGGAGTCAAACCGCTGCCCACCTAACCACTTTTTCAAGTCAGTGACAAATGGTAGTCACTTGGGCCAAGTCTGTACTATAAGGTGGGTGATCAAGGACTTCCCAACCAAATTCATGAAGCAGGATTTGTGTGGACATCTGTGAGTTGTTTGGGAACCCACCGAGCACAGAGTTTCCTATGCCCAAGCTTCTGAGTAAGAATATCATAAAGAGCAGACCTAGAAATTTCAGAAAAATCTGCTGAAACTTCAGTAATTGTGAAACGATGGCACTCTCGAACCATCCTGCCTACCCTTTCAACATCATCATCAGTAGCCACGGACTATCTTCCTTGCCCTCCTTCATCATGAACATCAATTCGCCCTTATTTAAGTTTTTGACACCATTCCCGAACTGAACCATCACTCATCACATTTTCTCCATACACATTAAAGAACCTTCGATGAATTTCTGCAGCACTATGACCTTCAGCTTGAAGAAATCTAATAACAGACCGAATCTCTCACTTGGAGGCAATTTCAATTGTAGTTACCATAATTAAACTGTCATCACCACAGTAATAGACAAAATAACTATAAAACCAGTGGTTATAGGTTAGAACAAAGCCTCAAAAACATTAATCAACAAGCACATTGTTGCTATGACAACAGTACCAGGTTTGCCAACTCACCGGAGGTTGAAAAAAGAATTGCCCTCATATATATCTTTCTTATAAATGTTTTTTAGTTTGGCTAACATAAAATTTGTTACAGTCAAGGCACTCTATTTTATATAGGGTCTACTCCATTTAAATTATGAATTAATTTATCTGTTTTAGGTTTGATTCTATCAAAATCTGTTTTATTACTGTTATAGGCAATTTTTATATTTTGGTTTTTAAATAATTTTGTAATTTTATGGTTAATATTGCCTATATATGTGAAATTAACATATTAATTTTTTAGTGATAAATATATACTTGCATAAATATAATTAAATATAATTATTTCACTACGAATCGGAACACAAAACTTTTTATGGATAAAAACGTAAAAGTTTTACCTTACAACCTGAACCGGTTTTCACTTTTAAAAAGGTTCTTCAGAGGTTCAACTAAATCCAAGAATACTTGTACGACTAAAAATCTTTACAGTCCATTATTTTTATACTACACTAATTTGTCAGAAAAGTGTAGATTCAAAAATTCCTTAACATTCATCAATAAACAAACACACGCGTGTGCTCGTGCATGCTTGGTGGTACAAAATAGTGTTATTTGTTTTATTATACAGAGTATGTCTGTATCATATATCATACTTATGATAAGGTAATAATCATTAAAAATATTTGTCTATGTAGTACAATCATTAGTATCAGTGTGTTCCCGTGAAACGTGGATGTGATAGGGTATCAAAGTGATATAACTGTGCTATTGCAACAGATTATGCAGCTCACCAAAATGGAAAATCAGACCTTATCTGCCACACTCTCGAGACTACCAGCACTCCTATTATCTTTGAAAAGCCCAGTGCCCTCGCCTAGTTTTATGTAATATCCATGATAAAGGTGCATAAATTATTATCAGATTTTGTCTCTTATAAGAGATTCAAAAAATTTTAGAAATAAATTTGAGGTTTTATACTGAAATGAAACTTCCATAAAGGTGTAAAATTCTGCCACATTAACCTGTGTACTTGAAGTTGACATAACTTCTTGCATATGGTGCCAATTACCAATGAGATTCTTTTCAATCATACCAACTGCCACTAAATTATACTTAGCTTCTTTATCTTCGCTTTTTGTCAGAGTTTTATAATTGATCAGCCACCAGTTGTTTCCTATGTGTGGGCAGGAAAACAGTTATACTGTTATAATTAATCAGAATGATCACAGTTGCACACCACTATATAAAAATTATCCCGATTAGCGCTTTCAAGCCTCACAGCCCATCGTCAGATCGGAATAGGCAGAAATTATGTGAAACCAACCCTTCACCCCTCTCCCCCACCCTGCTCACACACAACAAGCTATAATATAAATGACCCTTCCCCACCCCCTAAACCCTGTCCCACCATCTGTATCCTGCTTACGTCAATGACCACACTGAAAAAATAGCCCACAAATTAAGAAAAGCAGGATACAGAATCACATACAAAACTACAAACAAAACAGAACACACACACAAAGAACAAATCAAATTTGATCTACCTGGTATTTACAAACTAAATTCCTCAGATTGCAACAAATTCTACATAGGGCAGACAGGATGTTGCTTCAGATACATTGAACACACAAAGGCACTAAGCAAACCACACATAAATAAAGATCAAAAGCAACATGGATATTCTACACGTACACGCAAAAGGCCGAAAACTAGACACTCTTGAACCCTACACACACACAACATTGATGTTTCAAAAGACGGCACCATCACCAAGAACAAGACAGACAGCGGTCCCAGTGGCAGCCTCTGATGAAGCTTATAATAAGCAAAAACTGGTTCAGGCTATAAGGTAAAAATTTTATATTTTTACCAATATAAAACTTTGTGTTCCGAGTTAGTGTTATACTTATAATTAGTTAATCAACGGACACGTCATGGACAACAAAATCCATGATAAAAATCCTTTAATTTGTGAGAATTCGCTTTCAAGTTAGAGGTATAATCAGCAGTATTGCTGTATAATATATTTTGTACTTATTACACAGTCCTGTATATCAGTACCATATACAATTTTTGAAAATACCTATGTTACATGCATGCTGGTAAAGGCTGTATTAACAAAACAGGTATAATTTTTCTTTTGTTACTGATACGATGTATTATATTATGATTTCATTAATGCATTCATCAGTTACTACTAATCAATAGTATTCTGTTGTAATTAACAAGAATCTTTAGGATATAGCATACAAATGAGAATAATATAAATTTTAAAATGAAGAAATATTTTTTCATTATCACAATGTGAAATATTAAGTCTCAACCCACTATCCTTTAGCTTGTGTATATTGTGTCATATGCGGCTACTTGTGTTACTTTGGATAATGGATGGTATGTACCAGTGGCGGCACGTGCTTAGGTTGCACGGTTGCACAACCCCAATTAAATCCCAAATTGTACTTTAAATTATAGAATTATGAATAAGACAATAAGTAATAATAGTGTTTTCAAGCTAAATCATCGTAATTAATCATTTGCCGACTGAAATGCGCAGAGCAATTACTAAAAACAGTACACGCTATTGCCGCGGTGTACATGGCAAGTGTGCACCAACTGTGACGCACTTTGTACAGTATATGGGGAAATACAATGGAGTAGTGTTCTGGCTGGCTAGACTCGGTTGTTTCTATTGCAGCGGTATAGGCTTGCTTGGTGTGATTAGGGACTGCAAACCCCGCTTGTACCTCACGGCACCACCAGTCTGGACACGTGGTGCGCCGGGTTGAAAGTTCATTGTTAGTGTCAGTTGTCAGTCCAGTTCACCATTAAATGTAAATAATAGTACATATAAAGAATTAAGGTGTCATAGTGTAAGATATTTATTATATTTAACTGGTATGATGCAATTAATTCTGTTGTAAACTTAACAAAAACGCTGTTCAGTTTACGTCCTATTAAAGAAAAAATTAAAGAGAGTAGGTAGGCCTACACCAGACCTTTCAAATTTTAATCAAAGTGTAACATCAGGTAACAGAATATTTAATCGTAAATTTAAAAAAGATTCATACAATAAACATTCGTGGTTATGTGGGTGTGACACTAAAATTGCATTATTTTGCTTTCCTTGTGTATTGTTTGGAGGTGAGGAGACTTGACATTTTCTATTCAGAGAATAAAACAATTTAATACTATCCAACCAAACTGCAACCCCCAAATTTTTCAACCACCAGCCGCCACTGGTATATACAATTATTTATGAAAGTGTCTTATAAATCCTTTATAAACTGTTCTTAAACATATTGTGTTTAGAAATGTTAAGTGTCCAGTAGAGTACCAGTGCTACCAAAGTTACAACAAAATCATGGGTAGGTGTGAAACATCTCTCTTAGAATGAAAATATATTGCACTGATTGGAGTATTCAAATACAGTTCAAACAAACAAACAAACCACAAACATTTTAATGAACGATATTAAAAGTGGGTCGCAGGTGCGTTAACTTCAAATCACACCACTTAAAGAGAAGACCAACGACCATGTCTGTCTTAGGTTATCTTATCTGGCTGGTTAATTTTAATGATTCTATATCATGGCTTATCGTATATGTTTCCGCTATGATAGATGGAGTATCATAACTAATATCAGCACTTTGTCATCAAATCTTTCCTCTTTAATTTCGAAGCACACATCACCCTTCAGTTAGTACAATAGGTTTAACAAGGCTTACACAAGTTTCCTGTCTGAGCTAATACACAGATAATGTATTCTTCACTCTACCAGTAACTACTGATACTCGTAATTGCAGTTACTGCTGCTACTTTGTGTAATATACTAAAAAAGGGGTAATACAAAAGATAGAAAGAAAATTATATGTATTGATCAAATAAATGGCTTTCAAAAAAGTTTCGAACATCAATAAATTAAAAACGACTGACCGAACATATATAGCACTGAGACTGATCGAATGGTCGATTGGCACTTAATAGAACTTTTTTTTTTGTATTGGCCATCTAAGGACCCCATGCCAATTTCAATTCTTTACTCTTTGTTCTTTCCTTTTTTCTAATATTCTTTCATCTTCTCCCTGTGTCTATTCTTCCTGTCTTCAGTCCACTTTGAACCTGCGTTTTTCTCTCTCCTACCCTGGACTCCCTCCATTTTTAACACTTTTGCCCGAAAAGTAGAACATTTTATTAATAATTGAATTTAACAAATAAACACCTGATACAGTTCAGCAGATACTTTTTGTTTTGCTGACTATTGTTTCACCAGTTATAACAACTTACGAGGTTAGATTTGAAATATATGTTAGACAGGGGAGGGGTGGAGGTAGTGTATGACTGAGGGTGCATTGGAAAGCCCAGGTAAACGGTTTAACAAGGGTGCCGTTCTACTGTATGGAACAAAAAAGTACCATAACTACATAATTGTAAACTGTAAACAATATGCTTTTGTGCAAGTCAACTACCAGTACTTGTCACTTAAACTAATGTAGGTCTAAACATATATGAAATATATTTTTATAATCACATGGGTGATTATAAATAACATACAATAAGGTTTTGTGTCTAACTGACAGTAAAGCAACATGAAATTCCTTATTCAAAACAAAAGTTATGGCCTTTTCTGGGGCAAATCATATTAGAACAAAGACTGTCATACAGGACTCACCAATAGAATAGGTGCCAGATTTCAAGTATCTAGGGTGCAGTATTACATATCGAGATGACAAGAAGGTTGAAAGCAAAATTAGTCTCTTCCAGTCACTTTGTGGATGTATCGTTAAACACTTAAAGAAGAAAACACGGAAAGAGATGCAATTGAAATATTATGATCTAATGGCCATACCTCAACTACTATATGGTAGTGAGACTTCGATTAGAAACTCCAAAGATATGTCTAGAATACAAGGAGTGGAAACGAAGTTCTTCAGGGCTGTAAAGGGTTGTATACCAGGAGAGATCTTATCAGGAATGATCATATTAGAATGGAGCTAGGCACAGCTGAATGGTTAAAAGAGAAAATCTTCTGGTACAAAACGGAGTGGCGGTTACACGTACAGAGAATGGATCCAACTAGATTTTCAATAAGAGCCCTTGACTATCATCCAAGGGGGAAGAGCAGTATGGGAAGACCCTGTAAACAATGGTTGGATGAATTCTATTGAGACTGGAATAGGCTACTAGCCTAAGCCGTACAGGATGACGAAGACGACAACATGAAATTCCCAGTATAATGTAAACTATACAAAAACATGTACAGTGAAACTTCTTTATAACGGGCACCGATGGGGAACATAAAAGTGTCCGCTGTTGAGAAGAGTCCGCTATTCAGAAACAAGCTTAGGAAGCTGTAAAAACTAGATTTGTGCAACAAAGTGTTTTTATGTATTCAATTGGTTTATTAATGAAATCTATACATATACCTAAACTTGTCTAGCCAGCCTCCCGATGCTTTGAAGTCGTGAATCCCTAATTCTGTAGCAATTTGGAGTGCTTTCTCATGGATAAGAGGTCCACTCAGAGGTGTATTGTTACTACGGGCACGACAAAACCATTCAAAAGTTAAATTGTCAACTTTTAAGCCAGACGTTTTGGGAAACGAGTGTTTGCCAGCCAGGTTTTTATTTTCAGTCCACGATTTAACGATTACTTTTTTGTTCCTTAAAATATCACTAATCTGCGTTTTTCCAACAGCAAACTGTGCGGCCATGTCTCTAACACTAAGTTTCTCCTTTTCATACACATTTATTATTTCCACTTTTTCTTGTAAAGTTAATCGTTTACGTTTCTGCGCCATAGTAAATGAGATGTAGATGTTTATGCGTATAGATAAACACGTACAGTACGCAACTTTACAAAACCTAACGGACACCTCTGAATAGCGAAACTATGTACATAATTGTAAAATCGCAACACACTGAGTAAGTAGGATACGGGCAGGTAGTTAACCTGTTACTAATAAACAAGCACCTCGCAACGTAAATGAAAGAGAAGCGACCATACACGCTCTTGTCTCAAATGTTCACTGTGATACTGTTCATACTGTCCAATACTTGGAAGTTTTGAATTGGAGCTGGGGCCTAGTTTTCAGTGTCCATGTCCGTTATTAAGAACGTCCGCTATTGAGAAGCCACTTGTCCATTATTTTCCTATAACTTCTGCCGGGGAATTAAACTGTGTCCGTTATATAGAGGTGTCCGCTATTCAGAGGTGTCCGTTAGGAGAAGTTTCACTGTATAATATGAACCAGTACAAATATAATAAAACAGATTTAAATTATTAACAAAAATATACAGCCTACATTTAAAATGCTGCCTAACATATATTTCAAATCTAACCTCTGAAGCTGCCATAACTGGTGATACAATTGTCAGGAAAATAAAAAGTATCTGTAGAACTATTCCAAGTGTTATTAATCTATTAAATTCAAGATACAGCTTTTTTTTAACAGTAATGCATTAAGTACATCAAAAGCTTGGATCATGAGAACATAAACCAAAGGCATAGGAAACATGTTCCTTTTACTGTTAAAGCAAATCCTATTATCCAATAAATTCAACTTTCAAGCCTTTACTATCACAGACTTAATCCACAACTATGTAGATTGCAGTTTAATATTGAATCTAAGATGTTGTAAACAGATTAATTTAAAATTAACATCCTTCTGTTTCACCACAATTACTTTTAAATTGTTGACTCAATTCTGTACAATTCACAGTAACTATTATATTAATAAATATAATATTGTGATATTATTCAATATAGTTTCTTCTGCAAGTTGTGTATTGCGTTTTTGTCGTTTCAATACCTGATGCACGTTTCACTGAAAAATATCAGCATCGTCTGTACGTGAATCAATAACAATCAAAATAATTATTTTAGTAAACAGAACTATTTTGATTTGTTATTGATTTACTTACAAACCTCTGATGATGCTAACATTTTTCAGTGAAACGTGTGTCAGGTATTGAGACAACAAAAAAACAATACACTACTTGCAGAAGAAATTATAATGAATAATATCACAATATTATATAATTGCTGCAAGAAACTTTCAGTTATGTCTATAGAAAATGATGGATTAATAAAAATATATACGGAAGTATTTAGCAGCACTTTTTGAGCGAAATAAATTATCTGTGTCACAGTTCAATTATAAGTGTTTAAAATGTACTTTGGATTTAAATAAATTAGAACTATATAATTAACCTATTTTCTTGTACAAGGATACAGACAGCAATAACAATAACAACAACAACAACAACAACAACAACAACAACAGCTGAATTATCAGATATCTCCAATAAAATTTTAACTCTAATACAAATACCAAAGAGAGAGAGAGAGAGAGAGTGGGGGGGGGTACCACAAACATGTCATTTTTTTGGACGAATTCTGTGATACATTATCATGCTGGTTTGTGGTATTGTTTGCGGTGATTCTTATGAATTACATATGAACTAATCCAACAAATAATTTACTGCCTGCTCAAAGGTTCCTAGAATGTGATACATATACTAACTGGGACAAGCATTATGCAGTTACGGAATTCTAGAAACTAGTGGGAACTCCTACTAGCATTACCTCAGAATGAAATAATACTGACATCAAATTACACTTACATGTGTAACTTGTTGCGTGATGATTCATAGATATTCCAAAATTTTTTGGTTGGATTCATTATTTTTAAAGTCTTTGCACAGTCAAGTGAAAATACTGAACTTGCGTCCACAAAAGTCATTTTAACTATAAAAAACTTGCTTTCGATCATACAACTCATAAGTAAGCTAACGACACGTTAATAAAACTATCAGTTGCTTTATAAATTAAAGCAAAATAAAAAAATTAAATAAGAATATTTATGCTTATCTGAAAATTCACAAAAACAATAAAGCAATATTGAACATGACATGAAACGATTTTACAATTTAAAACTATTACATTAACGACTCGGAACACAAAGATTTTTATAAGTAAAAACATAAAGTTTTACCTTACAACCTGAACCGGTTTTCACCTTTAAAAGGTCATAAAGGTGAAACCTCTGAAGAAGCCTTTTAAAGGTGAAAACTGGTTCAGGTTGTAAGGTAAAACTTTATGTTTTTACTTATAAAAAACTTTTGTGTTACGAGTCGTTAATGTAATAGTTGTATTTAGTTAAGTAACGGACACATCATGGACAACGAAATCCAAGAATTTAAAATTTAGTTTGCATGTACAGTTTTATTTAAAAGAATACAGTGTTCTTATTTTTATCGAACTATCGTATATCACTCGGCTCCCTCAGGTTATCTTTGAACAATACACACTTGAAAATTATTGTTTGTAAATGTGGGTCAGCTGACACGTAGCAGCAAAACATGTTTCTGAGCCTTGCTGTGTATCAATCTGGTACCATAGGATATACAACTTAGCTAGATAACCGGTTCAATTCTACTTGTTTTGTTTCCTCAAATGTTTTTAATAAACACTGCATATCAACTGAGAATGTTAAAAGGACATTCTAGTGATCAACTATATCTACGATAAAGATATCCATTATCACTATTCAGTTAGGTAAAAATGTTAAACATCCTATATGCAATTTTAATCAAGCTTATCTACTGGTTTTAATTAATAACTGATGTCTGGTAAATGATTATCCTTTCATTATTTGACCTGATTAATGAGACAAAAAATAAAAGATAAAAATTCAATTAAGATTAGTACAGCATGCAACAATTTACATTATGTTATCAAATTGTACAGCTCAACTAACTTGACAGTACGATTGTGCGGTGAATGCATTGTGGCTTCACTTGAAAAGTCAAGCGTTACATGCATTAGTAAATATGGATAAATGACCATATGGTGGCCCAGTGGCCAGTTCCTCTTCACTTGAAAGGGTAGACAGATGTGATGATTATATTATATTACTGTTCAATTAAATAGATTAGTTTTGTGTATTTTACATGAAAATTTCTGATACTGCATTTTTCACAACACTCACCTGTTTCATCAAAGCTTTGATGCCGTTGCCATACAAAAACATTTGGTTCCTACGGTGTAAAAGTCTGTGTCTCAAAATAAAACATTATTTTATAATTTGTCTCTCCCCTCCCTTCTCTAACACATACACATCTTTTTAACAGTACATTATTATATTTAATATCTTCAAATAATTTCACTGCAGGTAGGTTTATTTTCACCTGACATATGTTTCACAGAAATTATTCTGTACCTTCAGAGATTTGTTTGAATTGTAACTGAATGTTTTTAAATAAACATTAAATTGCACTGTTACGTCAGGTGAAAATAAACCTACTTGCAGTGTAATTATCTGAAGATATTACATAGGAGACCTGCAGGAAACTCAACGAGTTACTTACAAAGGAATATTATATTTATTGTATAATCTGGACAGCTCTAGAGTCTGGGAGAGCTTTCCACTAGTGTGCCTGATGGTATGGAATACCTTCACTATTCCTGCAGGAAGGCTCTAGTAATCTCACGCAGAAACATATTTGACCAATGATGTTACACAACTTAGAAACCCCACTTCAGCTCCATAAGTACTGGGCCGTAAAGGCCAACAACTTAATTACTCTCACAAAAATCATTACCTAAAACCTGGCAGGTTTAGTCCACTTAGGTCTAGCTACGTATATAATAACGGCATACAAGTGTAATAGTATTTTAGTTACAAATACGTTTATATTATTCAATGCCAACTTCAGTGTCAGTTGCATATATATCAGAAGGTTCCTTCCAAGGTAATTTATATCCAAACTTGGAACTAATGGTTGAGAATAATGATACAGACAAATTATACAACTTTTTTCCTGTAATATAACATCATTTGGAATTTAGAGATCTGAATCTTCTAGAAATACAAAAGTAGTTTTGGGCTAGTAAATCAAAGACCTCTACAATAATTACAGTAAATTACAAAGTAATTGATGAAGAACTGATGAAGAATTTGTGTGATATTTCAAACATTTCCCATGTGTCCCCTCCTCCCCAAAAAAGGGATCCACAAAAGAAAAGTCATAAAATAAAAATATTGTAGGGGGCAGTGGTAAAATTACCCAAGTCCACTTAGGTGAATTTTGCGGTACACTGACATTAAAGGTTTTCAAGTGCAACAATAATTCATAAGATTATTAATCTGACTTTCAAGGTTAATTTTTATTTTTAACAGAGTTTTTTTTATTGATTAAATAGGTTTTAAAAAATGAAAAGAAAAATATAAATTTATACAAAAAATTAAATGTGTTTTTGAAACACGATTGGACATATGTAGTTTTACTACTAACCCCACGATATGTACAATGTATTTAAACATTAATGGTAATAGAATATATCAGCTGTAACTGATTTAATTATTGAAAAACTTCAGCTAGACAAGATACTACATTGTTCAGATTTCTATTTTTTTGCATGTTGTGTACTCTACAATTCCGTTTTCAGTTTTTTTGACATTTTTGTTTACTTGGCAACCGGGTTTTATAAGCTGTTTAACTTACTTATTAGTAACTGTTGTTTACTGTCTATCAATTGAGTCACAACCAAATATTGTCATTTTTATTTTTAAATCTGAAAATGGTTAAAGGTATCTATTGTAGTCAGAATGTTGTTTTATAATTTTAGACACTGATACCTAACATTCTGTTCAAAACGTTAACATAATAAAGGCCTAGATTGCCCTCATGCACAAAAAAAATATATATGTATTACACATACTGGGGAATTAATTATAAACATACATATACCACATTACAGTCAGATATCCTATAATCAACTATAACCTTGTACAAAAACAAATAGGTTAATTTCTTCATAAGCCAATTTAAAAATATCAATCGAATGTACTGTTACTCTTCTGTGGTAGGCCGACTACACATAAAAAAGGTCTTAAAGTAAACAAACTTGGTGAAGTAAATACAGTAAACAAACAGTACTAAATAAAGTAAACACTTAATTGAATACTGTTTACGCATTAAGACACTGATGATGACATAAACTGATTACATTTATCTGTGTCAAACAAAAATCAGGTTTTGTTACAATGGTTTATACTACTACATGGTCACGGCCATGCCAAGCCTGAAGGTAGGCCTATTATCATTTCACCTCTAAAGTTACCTTCATGAGTCATGGCCACATGTAAAGTGCACGCAGTTAAGGCTATTTGATCACTTGGAAACACGAGTTTATTATTTTGGTTGTTAAATTAATAACTTTTGTGTGATTTGTAGATTTTCAGTTAGTACTTTTCTACAAAATCACAAAGTTTCAGTTATTTATCCAATTAGCAGTAAATTAATACTGGCTGGCATTTTAGCAAAGTCTGCAAGGACCTTGGACTGCAGTTGAAGAAATTATGACAGTGTCTGGAACACTTAGTGCGCGCGCGCACACACACACACACACACACACACACACACACAAGATTAAAAATTATCTCACTCTCTGTCTCTTTAATAACAATTCAAACTCAGCCTGTCCTATGTACAGCATATTTCTGACTAACAATTATGATTAACAAGTTTGTGATTAGTCTTAGAATATTAATTATATAATCATAATAATTATGTATATATATACTTTATATATATATATATATATTTTATAATGACTTTACCTCAAGATGTTTTTTCCCTATTTGGAACGTGTTTCGGGAAGCCTTGTGAGGTATTTATGTGTTGGCTGGTTGCTGCGGAAACCAAAGCAACAACCAGCCAACACATAAATACCTCACAAGGCTCAAAATTCGGAAGGCTGAAGATGGGAACACAAGGCTTCCCGAAACATGTTCCAAACAGGGAGAAAACATCTTGAGGTAAAGTCATTATAAAATATATATTATATACATCAAGAAACGAACTGTAGCAGAAAGTGTTTGAATATATATATAATCAAATTATATCATCTATCATATTCTTCAAATTTATATGACATCTTGGATTGTGAATATATTCTGCCTGTAGAGGCTAGTTTGTTTAATAGGCCTACTCGGCTCTACAGAAGGTTACTAATTCTAACAACTTCTTCACAAATGAAGGTTAAACTTTTTTTTTTTTCACTATTTCAAATTAACAAAAATATCTAAAAAGAAATATAAAAGAATGGCAGCACCTAAGAAATATATATATATATATATATATATATATATATATTACTATAATACTTATAACTATTTTACCTCAAGATGTATTTTTTCTTTAGGGACATGTTTCGGGAGATCCTGTTCTCCCATCTTCAACCTTCGCCATCTTGCTTCTGGTGCAGTATTTGTGTGTTGGCTTCTGGATGTTATTATGGTGGTTTGTTGGTCTTTGGTCCTTCAATGTTGCATTATTGTGTGTGGTTGTGGTATCTGTTTTTGTATTTTGTGTATTTTCGATGTTGAGTGCTTTGAATATTGTGTCATGTTTTGTATTGATTTGTATTTGTTCTGGTATTAATTTGTTTTGTGTTTTATGTTTGTAAATCTGTAAATTTTCCCAAATGTTCATTATGGTGCCTTTGTGTGGTATATGTTTTATTAGTGTTACATTGGTTATGTCTGGGAATTCATGTCCTGTGTTTATTGCATGTGTGGCTAAATTGGATTTATATATGTTTGGTTTTTTGTATGCATTTAGGTGTTCAAAATAACGTTTTTTCAGCTGTTTTTTGTTTGTCCTATATAACATTTATTGCAATCTTGGCATTCAATTTTGTATATACCATTGGTTGTCGTATTATCTTTGTTGTGTGAGTTATTTATATTTTGCAATTTATTTTTATTAGTTTTGTATGCTATTTTTATATCTGTGTTTTTAAATAGTTTTGTTAGTTTTGACATTTTATTATTTATATATGTGAATGTGGCCCATTTGTTGTTGTTGTTATTATTTATGTGTTGTTCAGTTTGATTAATTCTTAATTGTTCAGTTTTTATTTTGTATTTGATTTTATTTTCTATTTTGATCATAGTATTTTTATTGTATCCATTTGCATAACCAATTTGGTGTATTATATTTCTTTCTTTGTCAGTTTCTTGTTTGTTTAGGGGTATTTTGTACATTCTGTTAAATAACGAATAAAATGCTGCCATTTTATGTTGTGGTGGGTGGTCAGAATGGTTAGGTATAATGATGTTAGTGGAAGTTGGTTTTCTATATATTGCATATTGTATGTGTTTGTTGTATCTTGTGATGGTTATGTCTAAATAGTTGATTTTGTTATGTTTTTCTTTTTCTTCTGTGAATTGTATTTTGGGATGTATGTTATTGATTTGTTTCAGTATGTTCTCTGCATTTGTGTTTTTGTTATTTGATACATATAGTCCATCATCTACATATCTTATCCATATGCCATCTGGGTCATGTGTTTTTATGATATTTTGTATTTTGGTGTCTATATGTTGTAGGAATATTTCTGCTATTATGCTTGATAATGGTGATCCCATTGCTAAACCTTCTTTCTGTTGATAAATTTTGCTATTAAATTCAAAGTAATTTTGTTTTAGTATTAGTTGGAGACTATTTTTTATTTCGGTTATATATTGTTTGTTTTCATTTTGTTCTATAAGTTTGTTTATTATTATGTCAATTGTTTCTTCTACTGGGATATTAGTGTACATGTTTGTTATGTCATATGATGTGAAAAATGTATTTTCATTTATATTTATTATTTTTAGTTTGTCTATTAATTCGTATGTATTTTTTATGTTATGATGGTTATTTGTTAGTTGGTTATTTTTTAGTTTTTGTGCCATTATTCTTGCTATTTTGTATGTAGGAGCTTTTTTGAAATTGATTAATGGACGTATTGGGTTGTTTAATTTGTGTATTTTTATTAGGCTGTTCATTTTAGGTGGTTCTGGATTATTGTTTATATATATGTCTATGTTTTTATTGTTGAAAATGTTTTTATTTGTTTTTATTAGTTTTATTGTTTGTTTAAGATAGTTTTCTGTTGGGTTTTTATCTAGTTGTACGCATTTATTATTGTTGATGAAGTCTTCGGTTTTTTTGATGTAGTCTGTTTTATCAATGATTACTGTTGCTTGACTTTTGTCTGCTTTAGTTATTATTAAATTATTGTTCTTTACTTTATTTTTAATTTCTTTTATTGTTTTATTGTTTTTCTTTTGTTTATCTTTGTTTTTCATTTCGCTAGTGATTATTTTTTTAATTATATGTGCTGCTTCTGTTCTTTTTTCTTCTTGTATATTGTCTTTTATTAGGTTAATGGCAAATTCTGTTTACTTATAACTATTTTACCTCAAGATGTATTTTTTCTTTAGGGACATGTTTCGGGAGATCCTGTTCTCCCATCTTCAACCTTCGCCATCTTGCTTCTGGTGCAGTATTTGTGTGTTGGCTTCTGGATGTTATTATGGTGGTTTGTTGGTCTTTGGTCCTTCAATGTTGCATTATTGTGTGTGGTTGTGGTATCATTAACCTAATAAAAGACAATATACAAGAAGAAAAAAGAACAGAAGCAGCACATATAATTAAAAAAATAATCACTAGCGAAATGAAAAACAAAGATAAACAAAAGAAAAACAATAAAACAATAAAAGAAATTAAAAATAAAGTAAAGAACAATAATTTAATAATAACTAAAGCAGACAAAAGTCAAGCAACAGTAATCATTGATAAAACAGACTACATCAAAAAAACCGAAGACTTCATCAACAATAATAAATGCGTACAACTAGATAAAAACCCAACAGAAAACTATCTTAAACAAACAATAAAACTAATAAAAACAAATAAAAACATTTTCAACAATAAAAACATAGACATATATATAAACAATAATCCAGAACCACCTAAAATGAACAGCCTAATAAAAATACACAAATTAAACAACCCAATACGTCCATTAATCAATTTCAAAAAAGCTCCTACATACAAAATAGCAAGAATAATGGCACAAAAACTAAAAAATAACCAACTAACAAATAACCATCATAACATAAAAAATACATACGAATTAATAGACAAACTAAAAATAATAAATATAAATGAAAATACATTTTTCACATCATATGACATAACAAACATGTACACTAATATCCCAGTAGAAGAAACAATTGACATAATAATAAACAAACTTATAGAACAAAATGAAAACAAACAATATATAACCGAAATAAAAAATAGTCTCCAACTAATACTAAAACAAAATTACTTTGAATTTAATAGCAAAATTTATCAACAGAAAGAAGGTTTAGCAATGGGATCACCATTATCAAGCATAATAGCAGAAATATTCCTACAACATATAGACACCAAAATACAAAATATCATAAAAACACATGACCCAGATGGCATATGGATAAGATATGTAGATGATGGACTATATGTATCAAATAACAAAAACACAAATGCAGAGAACATACTGAAACAAATCAATAACATACATCCCAAAATACAATTCACAGAAGAAAAAGAAAAACATAACAAAATCAACTATTTAGACATAACCATCACAAGATACAACAAACACATACAATATGCAATATATAGAAAACCAACTTCCACTAACATCATTATACCTAACCATTCTGACCACCCACCACAACATAAAATGGCAGCATTTTATTCGTTATTTAACAGAATGTACAAAATACCCCTAAACAAACAAGAAACTGACAAAGAAAGAAATATAATACACCAAATTGGTTATGCAAATGGATACAATAAAAATACTATGATCAAAATAGAAAATAAAATCAAATACAAAATAAAAACTGAACAATTAAGAATTAATCAAACTGAACAACACATAAATAATAACAACAACAACAAATGGGCCACATTCACGTATATAAATAATAAAATGTCAAAACTAACAAAACTATTTAAAAACACAGATATAAAAATAGCATACAAAACTAATAAAAATAAATTGCAAAATATAAATAACTCACACAACAAAGATAATACGACAACCAATGGTATATACAAAATTGAATGCCAAGATTGCAATAAATGTTATATAGGACAAACAAAAAAACAGCTGAAAAAACGTTATTTTGAACACCTAAATGCATACAAAAAACCAAACATATATAAATCCAATTTAGCCACACATGCAATAAACACAGGACATGAATTCCCAGACATAACCAATGTAACACTAATAAAACATATACCACACAAAGGCACCATAATGAACATTTGGGAAAATTTACAGATTTACAAACATAAAACACAAAACAAATTAATACCAGAACAAATACAAATCAATACAAAACATGACACAATATTCAAAGCACTCAACATCGAAAATACACAAAATACAAAAACAGATACCACAACCACACACAATAATGCAACATTGAAGGACCAAAGACCAACAAACCACCATAATAACATCCAGAAGCCAACACACAAATACTGCACCAGAAGCAAGATGGCGAAGGTTGAAGATGGGAGAACAGGATCTCCCGAAACATATCCCTAAAGAAAAAATACATCTTGAGGTAAAATAGTTATAAGTATTATAGTATTATATACATCAAGAAACGGACTGTAGCAGAAAGTGAATGAAATATATATATATATATATATATATGAAACCACACACACACACACACACACACACACACACACAATAGTATGCACATGTCCAAGAAAAATCATTTGTTAAAACAATTTCATTAGAAAAGAATAAAGTAAATATAACATACATAAATAATTAACAACAAATGGTTCCAGCCTGGAGTTCCAGCCTGGAAGTTGTCTGCATAAATATCTGACTACCTCCTACACAAGCAAACACTCACAGTCAACCTCTAGGCTGGGACTCGCAAAAAGCACAAACTTGAGGTGCGGTCAGCATATTCAGGGAAGGTACGAGTCCATTATTGACATGTCGAGTTTATGTATGTTTTATTTTGTTTTGTTTTACATTTGTTTTCTAAAAGATCTTTTTGTTCTACATTTTGTAGTGTGTGTGTGTGTGTGTGTGTGTGTGTGTGTGTGTTTTGTACATACACCTGAAAACAACCTTTGATTCTAAGTCGTTGAAACAACGTGGTTGTAATTTACAGTGGACAGGTATCCAGGACATAACCTGTTATATGAAATCATATATATATTGTATGTGTTTATGAAGTTTCATAGTACTGAATCTTTTAAGAGGCTCTTCTGTGATTTGCCATACGAGTCTACAATATTATACACATTCACTTCAAACTGAACTGCATGATGTGCAAAACATAAACAGTAATAGTAAGTTCACTTTTTTTTGCTGAGTAATGTATGTATAACGTTTTGTGCCAACGACCTGTCACAGAAGAGTGGATTTAGTGTCAAAACTGAAATGATACTCCTTTTGACATTTACATTCCCTGCAACATAAGGACATGGTACACGATTACCAGAAACTGAAATCTGATGTTGTGTCACCTTTTTAAATGTTTTTAGTTTTTTCAAGTTTCAATTTTTCTCCTACATTGTCTTATCAGTGTACTTATTTTTCTCACTTCTTATTTTTATATTACATTTCTTATGTTTACAACATTATTTAAACATTTCAATGTATTTATGCATCATATATTAATATAGGTGAACATTAAAATACTGTTAGTTAATGTTGACATTTAATGACATTTGAAATATTAACAAAAATTTCATTACTGGACAAATTAAGCTAAACATGTTCTTCTTTTTTTATCACATTTTGTACAATTTTATTGAAGCAATTAATTAAATCAATTTCCTACATCTATTTTTAAGTTGGACCCTTAAACTTGATTTTAAAATAAACATTTTTGGATAAGGTATTCAGAAATGTCTGTGGTGCCATAGAAGGCGGAGATCAATATGTTGCGATTGGGATTATACTAGAATTTGATCCCTCCAACAGTTTTGAGTCAGAATAAACACAACTAATTCGATTATAAGTTTTCCCTTAAATCAGTATGGACATGACATATCAGAAAACTCAATGTGTGTGTTGCTGGATGTATACACTACAAAAAATATGGATAAATATTATACAGAATGTTTTCAAAATATTTACAATTGTATTGCAGCACAGTATAGATTCTAAATTTAATTTTAAAATTCTCGATCATTTTGATGATCTATAAGGGATGTTTGAATAGAGAATTTTTATCTGAAAATGAAAAATTTCATGACACCAACTGTACTGCTACTTGTATCCACATACAGCCAACAGTTCCAATCAGGGAGCTCTTGTGGTCAGGAAGTTCCTGTACATTGTAGACATGCATAATTTTTACCCGACGTATCTCTCTGATACTTATTATAAAATTACACTTATGCAACTGATTTATTACATAATATTTTTAACGTGAACATACTGTAGCTATTGTGGTGTAGATTGTGTAATGAACACAAACAGTGTTTGCTCAGCATCAAACACCTGCCTGTCTATCATTGGCATGAAAAATCATTATATTTATAGTGATGGCAGCACAGTACAGTGCTACGCAGTGGAAAGTAAAATTAAAAAAAAGGTAATTTCATATATATTACATATTTAATATTACTACATACGTAATGTTACAAATACTACATATTACTGGTTATATGTGCAATAAGTAGGTGATATTCTTAATAATAGTAATAAGAAATATAATACATGCAGTACGAAATAAGAGTTGAATGTCGACAGCAGACTTTACAATGGAGACAGGACACCCAATTTACCAAATATTCTGATATACAAATAGATAGCAATTACTTCGAAGCAGAGATAGAGAATTAGCAGAAACAAAGCTTATTCCGATTAGCCCTTTCAAGCTTCACAGCTCATCATCAGATCGGAAATGTCATATCATTTCTGATCTTATGATGAGCTGTGAAGCTTGAAAGCACTAATCAGAATAATTTTTCTAAAGTGGTGTCCAACAATGTTAATTCTGTTTGTGCTTTTAACCACTAACACAACTTTATTAATTAAAGAAACAAAGCTGTATAAGAATAAAAAGTGTATGGTATCATTAACAGAATGCTTAGAAATTAAATATGGATACACACAAAACTATAATTTTATAAATCTCCACTATATTGTATGGCTGCAAAAGTCGGGTGTTAGTATAATCAAGAATCTAGGCAATTGAAGAGGACAAGCTTTTACTTGGGTCTACAGATGAACACAAGAAGATCAAATAAGAAATAAAGATGTTTGGTGTACGAATATCAATGGAAGAATATAATTATAAACAAGAAATAACATATAGAGAGGAAGTACATTTAATCAAAATCAGTGGGCACCCCGTGAATAAGACGTGGGATTTTATTATTCATTATCCTAGCAAATCATACAAGTGGAAGCAGCAAATGAAAACAAAATTACAGTTAATGCCACATTTTATTACAAACCATGATGTTACACTCAATTAATATTCAATTTTTTATCAGTTCTAATTTATTAATATCCAATCAGTTCTAACGCATATTCCTACATATACAACTGATTCCTATATATTTGTACATATACAAAGATGTTTTTAAGTCTAAGTTTATGCTGTTAATTCATGACTGTATTGAAATTCCGCAGAAATGATTATGATACGTTGAATAGATCTGTTTAATTTACAGCATGGTGCCCTATGGAGATTATGAAAGAATTAAATCATATGAATACATTCGCATGTAAAGGGAGACAAAAAAAGAATTTTACAATTGGCTCTAAATTTTAAAATAAATTATACACACCCATCATTAAACAATCACATAATAAAAAAGAAAAGCTACTATGTTTTTCTGGATACTGATTTAGTGGCACCTATTTCTAATGTAATTTTCAATTCTCAATTATTAAACAATTAGATATTTTGCAATATAATTAATATTTCTCCAGCACCCATTAAAATAATATCTCAAATTGCATAACTTTTAATAGGTTTTGCTATAAGGAAAACCTATAAAATAGGAAAATGAATCTATACAATAGAAATAATATACGATCAAAAAGTTCATGCAATTTTGCAATATCCACTGCTACAAGTGTCCAGTTAAAAAACTGTTTTATCTGATGTTGGTACACATGTTACTGACAATCATCTAACATTTTAGCCCTATTTGATGCATAGTTTAGATTTCACAGCTAACTGAGTACGTCGTCCTTAAGTGTATTAGGTGATTTTTTTTTGTCATTGTACAATACACGACTGAAGAACATGGATTAAATTTTGTGTAAACTGTGAGATAAACTGCTATATCCTGGTACACACATTCAGAAGGGTTCTGGCGAGACTGCTGTGCATGAACAAGTGGTTTAGAAGCTTCAAAGACTGCCTCAATGAGTTGAAGATCGTGGTTGTCAGGTGAGATTATGTTTTTGTGGTCCATGAAATTTCATCGCTAGGCGCACTGGTAAATAAAGTGTACTGTTCGAACATTTTATACCATTTTTATGAAGCTATTCATAGAAAACAACCAGATATACGGAGTATAATTTATAAAAACTGCAGCCCGATAATGCGCCTGGACACACGTCATTGATTGTTACGAATTTTGCCAGGCTAGGCAAAAGAAAATGTCATAATAATAACACGGCAACTGCCATATTTACCAGATGCGTTCCGTGATTTTTGAAAATCAGTAAGCAAGGTCAAGTTTGTACCAAAAAGTGCATGCTTGAAATATTTTGAAGACTGTAAAACAACTGGGTTAATCGTGTTATATTCGACTGAAATTACTTTGAAGGGGGGGGGCAGTATAAGTACCGATGAATGAAGGCTTAATTTTTAAAATAAACAAGAACTGTATGAACTTTTTGAGCAAACCTCGTATATGATTGTTAAAAATTAAAAGAAGAGAAAAAACAGAGTTGTAGAAAATGTTGGCATAAAAAAAGAGGGATTGTGCAAAATGCCTAATCCATGAAGTGGGGAAGGGTACGGCTTTGAACATAATAGCAGAAAGTGTCCTTAACTTGTATATTTTCAAACTGACTTCATGGGCATACTTCTTTTTAATCCAAAATATATAGTAGAGCTATCATATTTCTTATTCACACATAGCTGATTAAGAAAAACAGTCTAAAGAAGTGTTCCAGGAGTGAGGAAGTTTTTTATAATAGCAATGTATCTGCAATTTTGCAATAAAAGCTTGCAGCACCTATCAAAATGTTACAAGAATTATATATAACTCCTGTACTTGCACTGCGTTAATTCTTTGCTTCCCCAGAAGTATTTCCTACCGCTGAGAGAAAAAAGACTTGTTAACTGGATTTAAATCTTTTTATCTGCAGACCAACACGCATATTATTGAAAGTAATTAATGGAAATACATTGCAAAGAGAAGAGTCTTAGTTGATCCAATTCACTTATGGTCAATTTTACTGGAAAAAAACATAAGAATATAATATTTAAAAGCATTAAATTATACACGTCACGAAGTCTAAGGGTGTCCTTCAACAAGAAAATGAAGGAACCAATTATTACACATTGTCATAACAATCTTGTACAGTAACTTACAAGGAATTGAACTGCTAGCTGTAAAAATCAATACATTTCAAATCTTTTTGAGTATTTCTGTCTGGTTGAATTACTGAAAGTCTTGTCTTCCCACAAAAACATATTATCAAGATTTCTTGTTTTAAGCAAAACGCCAGTGATATCTCATGTGTGACACGGTTTACTGCTTTTAATTTCACTAATCTAACTTTGCAAATGAACACTCTACAAACACCGTTATCAAAGTTAAAACAAGTTGTGTCATTTAAGGTGAAAAACCTTGTGAAACCGGTAATTGGCAATATGTGTTTTTGACGAGTAAGATGTCAAAGATAAGTAAAAATATAAAATCCGGTGCGGATTAGAATTTGTTGAGTCAACAACAGTGTATCTGCAAAACAAACTTCACTGAAACCTGACAGTTTACACAGCCATTACACCGTATCTGATAATTATACACCAGCTTATCATGCCCCCCCCCCCACACACACACACACACACACACACACACAGTCTCATAATATAGCAAGACATTTTAGTAATCAACAATCAGAACTACTAACCAAAGTCTGTCATTGATAACAAGCTAAATTATTATCGCATTACCCAGTAATATACCTGTTGCTGAACCTTTTTGATAAGTTACAAGGACAAGCAAAATTTTAATGATTTCTGATGTAGGAAGGAAATAATGCTAATTATATGTTTCAGTTTCATGGTTAGTTTATAACTGAAACTTAAACAAATTTGTCATTTGCAATTTTACACTTTCTGAAACCAGTCTTAGACTGAGTCACCACTAAGTCAAAAAAAAGCTCCTAGGTTTTATAGTGCTTCTTGAAAAACAATCCACGCTTTTATATTTGATAGCTAAGTGCCGTATCTATTGCTCTAGCTACTACCTGTAGCTTTCATTATTCATGGCAAAAATTACCAAAGGCTTACTGTAAGCTTGAGTACATGAGAACGTGAATAAAATTCTCATGATGATTAACCATGTTCATCTATACATGGACTTTCAACAGTCGCCAAATTTATAAAAACTTCACCAGTACTGACACCAATAACAACACTAACAGACAGCTACCACTAACAAATGTTACAATACAGTGCAAAGTCCTATTGATAATATAAAATACACCCTCTTAATATGACCTCTAATATGAAAACAGCTTTTTGACATTGCAGGAAGGAGTTTATATTGCTACAACAGCACAGAACAATCTACGCGTTTATCGAATGCGCCAGAAAGATCTCGATGTAAGCGTGTGGTGTGCGTGCTACTAGACGCATGTTGCGAGATTTTTGACTGTGCGGTTCGAGAGTATTAGTGCGATATATTTTACAGAGCGGTTCGTGTTATTACGGTGTACGTTCAAGTAATTATTAGTGAAGTGTTGCGTTTATATTCGGACGGTATAATCGTAATACAGTTGAGTTCTAATATTAATGGACATTTTATTGCGTATGAACAATTTCATTTGATTTGTTGTAGACACTGTGTTGTTAATTACGAACTGTTTTACTATAACAATTAAACGTGTGATTAGTGACTTGATTGGTGTCTTGTACTTATTTTGTTTCCACTGTACCTACGACGATCGAGTAGACCGTCGTAACAGTGGTGTCAGAACTGGGATAGAACGGTTAACAGTGGAAACAGTGGATACTTTGTACAAGACGAGTGTAATTCGTAATTAATCGAAAAACAATGGATGCCAGTCAGATGATGGAAAATTTACAGGCGCTGCTGTTGCAGACAGAAAAACGACAAGACGAGAAAGCGGAAGCGAGACAGAAAACTCTCCTGCTAGAGACAGAGGAACGTCAGAAAGCACTAATGCTAGAAACAGAAGAAAGACAAAAAAATAAAACAGAAGCTCTCTTTGAAACTATGCAGAAACAGTTGCAAGAACATAGTACCGCAGAATTGGGTCTCCTACGAGGTGAGCTTAATAAACAAGTTAATAAAATATCGGAGGTACAAGAATCAATTACATTAAAAATAGCTGAAGTAGAAAAATCTGTCTTGACTGTGGAAGAAACTATGTCAACAAAAATATCTGCAGTAGAAAACTCGATTACAAATATAAAAGAGCAGATTAAAAATGAAGTCGAGCTGTGTCTGAAATTACAACCAAAACAACTTTGTGAACAGACTGTACCAATGATAAAGACAGAAAAAGACGCAGAAAATAAGTCAATAGAGAAAGTAACTTTGCCTTCAATAGGGACAGTTCATGTCAAAGCTCCAAACTTTGACGGAAGCAGTCACTGGGCAACGTATCTCCGCCAATTTGAAGCTGCTGCATGCGCAAATAATTGGACAGAGAAAGATAAGGCAGTCTCACTCGTTCTCGCATTAAAAGGACCCGCGGCAGAATTACTACAGAAAGTGCCACCTGACAGCCAGAACATCTATGCCGAGTTGATAAAAGCTCTAGAATTACGGTATGGTGATAAACATTTGCGAGATGTGTACTGCACCCAGTTGAGAGCAAGGCGACAGCATTCCGGGGAAAGTCTTCAAGAGTTTGAAGCAAGTATCGACAGACTAATTAGACTGGCCTATCCCGAAGCGCCAGAAGATTTTCGAACGCGTTTTGCGATGCAGACATTTACTGCCGGTGTCCGAGATAACGAACTACAGCAAGTGTTACGAATGGCAAGACACCAGAACAGTGCGGACGCCCTGGTACATGCTTTGCAATTTGAGGCCGCCAAATCAGCGTCTGGTTGGACAAGTCATAAAGTGCGCGCGCTAAAAGATCGCGACGGCACAGACGATGAGGAAGAAGAACAAGGAACAGAGACTCGACGGTCGGCGCCACAGAATAAAATAAGAAAGGATGGAAGACCGAAGTGTTATAGATGTGGGAAACCTGGACATCTACAACGAGATTGTCGGGTTAGAATTCAGCAGCAGGGAAACGAGCAGTAGTCGGTACAACGGGGCGTGTGCTGACTAACTGGAGGAACGAAGCCCCTAGACAATACGCAATTTCTACACTTCAGAAAAACAGCGGGAGCTTGGTAGTTACCGGATTTGTTCAAGAAAGGCCAACCTCGATTACAGTTGACACAGGCACAACAGTTTCTATTGTGCGCCCCGACGTGGTGAAAGATCTCAAGCCAATCTGGTGCTCTTGCAGCTTGCGAACAGCTACTGGACGGCCTGTAAAAGTGTATGGAAAAGTGGAGATACACCTACGCCTCGGTCGACTTGAGTTTAATCATCAAGTACTTGTTCCAGACATTGTGGATGAAGCAATTCTTGGTGTAGACGTTATGAACGCATACGGATTTATAGTCGACTTCAAAAACAATGTCTTGAGAATCGGAGGCGAAGAGGTAATGCTATCAACAATGACGACAGCAGAAAAATCGATGGACGTCATAAACCAAGTGGCCGTAACTGTTCCGCCAAACTCCGAAAAGATCATCATGGTTAGAACTGCGGTAGATACTAGGGGCAATCAGTGCTCTATATTCGAACCCCAGGTAGTCAGCACACCGGGCATACTAATTGCCAGAAGTTTAGTAAAACCTGACGAAACCGGAAATGTACCTATTAAAGTGGCGAATATTTTGGATCAAGCTATCACTTTACAAAGCAATACGCTCCTAGGCAAATTGACTCCTGTGGCCTGGGTAGCCGGAATAACGCAACGAAGACCCAGTTCTTCGGATACTTCTAAATTACCAGAGGAACTGCAAGAATTATTGAACAGATCTTCTAACGACCTCTCAAGTGGTGAGGTAAAAGAACTCGGACAGTTTTTACACGAATTCAAAGATTGTTTTGCAGTTCGGGGACAGTCACTGGGAAGTACCTCTCTTGTACAACATCGCATCAATACCGGGGACACAACACCGATACGCCAACCTCCTCGAAGGCCTCCATTATCTAAACAAGAGGAGATGTCTCGGTTAGTACAGGACATGTTGACAGAGGGAGTAATTGAACCTTCAAGTGCTTGGTCTTCCCCTGTAGTACTGGTAGCGAAGAAGGATGGTGGATTGCGTTTCTGCGTAGACTACCGGAGGTTAAATGACGTTACAAAGAAAGACTGCTATCCATTACCTCGCGTTGACGATACACTCGACACGTTGTCCGGAGCACAGTGGTTTTCCACATTGGACCTGAAGAGTGGATACTGGCAAGTGGGTCTTCATCAAGAAGACAAGGAAAAGACCGCTTTCTCGACCCCAAGTGGCTTATTCCAATTTAACGTCATGCCATTTGGACGCTGTAATGCACCGGCAACATTTGAGAGATTGATGGACCTGATACTCCGAGGCCTGACGTGGAAAACTTGCCTTGTTTACTTAGACGATGTCATAGTGATCGGGAAGACTTTCGAAGATCATTTGGAAAACCTTAAGGAAGTTCTAACTAGAATTCACGGTGCACAACTGAAGCTGAGCCCGAAAAAGTGTTCTCTACTCCAGAAGGAAGTACAGTATTTGGGCCATCTGGTTTCGGCAGCGGGCGTTAGCATGGATCCTAATAAAGTAGACACCGTAAGAGACTGGCCAGTTCCGAAGAATAAACACGAAGTTCGGAGTTTCCTGGGGTTATGCTCATATTACCGACGTTTTGTGAAAGGCTTCGCTACTATTGCTAAACCACTACATGAGCTAACGGAAAATAAACGAAACTTCCAATGGTCGAGAGACTGTGAACAAGCATTTAGAACGTTGAAGATTGCATTATGTTCGCAGCCAATTCTCGCTTTTCCAGCTTCCGAAGGGAAGTACATCGTAGACACAGACGCAAGCAATACTGGTCTAGGAGCAGTTTTGTCTCAAGTGCAGAACGGTGAAGAACGAGTAATAGCGTATTACAGCAAGACGCTTTCTAAACCAGAGAGAAATTATTGTGTTACAAGAAGAGAGTTGTTGGCAATTGTCAGAGCTTTGGAGCACTTCCATAAATACCTCTATGGGAGAGAGTTTTCACTACGTACCGACCATGCTGCACTTGCATGGCTCTTGAGATTTAAAAATCCGGAAGGACAGTTGGCAAGGTGGCTCGAACGTTTGCAAGAGTACAAGTTCAAGGTACAACATCGGCGGGGGCGCCTGCACGGTAATGCAGATGGCTTATCACGAAGACCGTGCCCGGAAGACTGCCGACATTGCCACAGAAAGGAAGAACAAAACTCAAGCGAACATGTTCAAGCCATCACTGTAGATTTCCTGGCTGATGGCTGGACAACACAAGACTGTCGACAAGAACAGATGACTGATGAAGACATTGGACCGATCTTGACAGCAAAAGAGGAAGGTCGCCGCCCGGATTGGCAAGATATCTGCCATGGTTCCGAAGTGCTGAAGGGCTACTGGGCACAATGGGAATCTCTCACCTTAGAAAACGGATTGCTGAAAAGGGCTTGGGAAAGTGCAGATGGACGAGACGTGGTCATGCAGTTGATAGTTCCCCGAAGTAAAGTGCAGTCTGTTTTGAAGGAGATGCATGATGGAACATCTGGAGGCCATCTTGGCGTTAACAAAACCCTTGACAAAATACGGAAGCGATTCTATTGGCTTCATCTTCGCCACGACGTAGAGGAATGGGTTCGGACGTGTGAAATATGTGCTGCAAGCAAGGGCCCACAAACCAGAAGCAGGGGAAAAATGAGACAGTATAACGTTGGACAACCTTTCGAGAGAATTGCCATAGACATTGCTGGACCATTCCCAGTTACTGATGATGGAAACCGGTACATCATGGTTGTAGGTGACTACTTTACTAAGTGGGTGGAAGCCTACGCAATTCCAAATCAGGAGGTTACCACTGTGGCAAAGCAGTTAGTTCACAACTTCTGTTGCCGTTGTGGAGCCCCTATGGAAATCCATACGGATCAAGGGAGAAATTTCGAATCAGGAGTGTTTAAAGAATTATGCCGTCTACTTGGAATTCGAAAGACCAGGACAACGCCTCTGCATCCTCAGTCGGACGGGATGGTTGAGAGATTCAACAGGACACTTGAGCAGCATCTTTCGAAAGTTGTTGACGAGAACCAAACAGACTGGGACCAACGTATACCACTATTCCTTATGGCGTATAGATCATCAGTACATGACACAACCGGCATGACTCCAGCAAAATTGGTGTTTGGGCGGGAGATTCGTCTTCCTGGGGACTTAATGTTTGGATCACCTGAGACTCAGTCCCAAGAGCCAAAGAACTATTCCTCGCAATTAGAAAACCAACTGCGAGAAATGAATCGCTTGGTAAGAGGAAGGCTCAAGATTGCCAGTGATAAAATGAAAACTCGGTATGACATTCGCAGCAATAGTGTGGGTTTCCAAGAAGGAGATCAGGTCTGGTTGTTCAATCCAAAGCGCCGTCGTGGTCGGTCACCTAAGCTTCAGTCTAACTGGGAAGGACCCTACACTGTAAAAAAAAGGATTAACGATGTTGTTTATCGGATTCAACAGGAAGGACAGCGAAAGTTCAAGGTCGTCCACCTAGATCGCCTGGCTAAATACAAATTTAGAGACGCTTTGCCAGTTCGGGACGAACAGGCTTAAGGAGGGGGAAGTGCTACGACAGCACAGAACAATCTACGCGTTTATCGAATGCGCCAGAAAGATCTCGATGTAAGCGTGTGGTGTGCGTGCTACTAGACGCATGTTGCGAGAATTTTCTCGACTGGGCCGGCCTTCGCTCGGGCCCTCGGACTGTGTCAAGGGCGTAGCAATTACGTAGTTCGCGAGAGATAAGACGCAGTTTGGAAGCTTCTGGTGTGTGAGCGTGACTATAAATATATCGGGTAGGGGCCTTAGTAGTTCAGTTCAATGCGAGATTTTTGACTGTGCGGTTCGAGAGTATTAGTGCGATATATTTTACAGAGCGGTTCGGGTTATTACGGTGTACGTTCAAGTAGTTATTAGTGAAGTGTTGCGTTTATATTCGGACGGTATAATCGTAATACAGTTGAGTTCTAATATTAGTGGACATTTTATTGCGTATGAACAATTTCATTTGATTTGTTGTAGACACTGTGTTGTTAATTACGAACTGTTTTACTATAACAATTAAACGTGTGATTAGTGACTTGATTGGTGTCTTGTACTTATTTTGTTTCCACTGTACCTACGACGATCGAGTAGACCGTCGTAACAATATAATCAAAAGACGATTTGGGCACAATAAACAAGGATTTTCTGGACAATTATCATATAAAAAAAGAAAAAAACCTATCAGGAACTGGATTTTAACTCCTTTAAGTACCTGACTTGGCTGTCTTCTCACAAGGTTATGCCTTGGAATTACACGCTCTACAATTTTTCACCTCTACTGGCCACTACTTTTCCCATTTTCTGTCTTCTTCTCTCTCAAATTCATTACTCAGAGTTCACTCAAATTGTTCCTCACACTGTCCATCTGCTGTTCCTTTGTCTTCTCTGGCTCTCATCCCCTCTATTTTCCTGTGAATAACTTTCCTGTGCCTCTACTTTCACTACGTATGCCCCAACTGACTAAACCTTTTCTACCACAGTGGCTATCACGGCTGGAGTCAGTATTAAAAGAATCAAAAACTACCAGGCTGTTTGGCCGTGGTCAATTGCTTATTGAATTAACCATATTTCCTCTCTAAACGTCTTGGCAACTCACCAGAGGCCTTCTTCAATAGCAAAAATATTCGTCAAGGGATGGTGGACTGAATGTACCTTGAGCTGACATATAAGGTACCTTCATTGCTTATACTTCGGCTTGGGGTATGTTCAGCCTACCATCCCTTGGCGAATATTTTTGGCGAAGGCCTCTGTGGGTGGCCAAAAGTTTAGAGAAAAAAGATGGTTAATTCAATAAGCAATTGACCATGGTAAAACGGCAATTTTTTATTCTTTTCACACTGATTCAACCTTTCGTTCTAATCTCTTTTTTTATAGCTGGTCTGTTCTACATATTTACTAGTTCTTGATTTGTTCTTACTCTCCGTGTGCCACTCTCCTACAGTGGACCATATACTCCTCACTATTTTTCTCAGTGATACATCTAGTATGACCCTTTAAGAATTTACAATAATCAATCACTAATCTGCTTCATATGAGAGTTGCTTGCAATGAGATTAACTGTTTTTATATAATGTGTTATACAATTAAAATATACTTTTCAATCTGTTTAATGTATTACAAGTAGTCAATAAAACATGCTCCCTAGATAAACGTATTGTCACCACATATGTGGCGTTGATGGTGACCTACGTGATCCCTGTGTGGGGCTACTTGGCTAAGACCCATAGCCAAAAGCTTCAGTCTCTCTTGGACCGGGAATTGCTCTTAGCCCACTACTAAGTTTGAACCAGACTATCCAAGAATCCCTTCAAGTCTATTCCCTGAATGCTACTATACAGACACTTTCTAGAAAGTACTACCACCGCAATGCCCACTTTCAGGGTAACGAACTCATAACCGCGGTCATTGCAACTCGTTTGTGCCAGGTGAATCCTGGACCTGGCCTCAGTGAACCATTACGCTCAATGAGACTTGTCTAACTGATAACCCATGGCCAGTAGTAGGCCACATTTACAACCCTATGCGTCTTTTGGTCACCGCAGTGGGAGCTCTACAAGAAGCTTGCCCACCGCTCTGCATAACCCCTGGTCATCACGTAGTCAAGAAAACTCAGCTCAGTAACAACAAGAGCTATGATAGTCATACACCTACCATACATCACACAGTACATAATGATAATAATAACAATAAACTTACAGATTTGGATTTAAAAGATGAGTTGTAACACTACGTTCATATTCAGTAAACTGAAGCTGTATTTCCTGTCCAGGTATGAACACAGATCGTTGCGGTGATTTGAATCTCACTGGTTCCTTGTGCACTGTTTTGTACGGCAGACCGGTCAGGTTATCTGAAACAAGAGAATCGGTTGAGTACTGACCGAAGTTAATACACAAATATACCCTCCAGGACATAGCTGCTGAAATGAATTCGGAAGTGGACTTTATAAAGAGAGATCAACAGAATATAACAGCCCACCAGTCCTCACCAACAGGACAGTAAAACTTAATACATACAAAAACCCACTTTGGTACTACTTTTCCACTTCCACTACTAATAGTATACCTCACATTCATAGATAAATCTTCTCCCACACAGCAACGAGGAAACACATGCGGGCATATTATATTAAAGGCGTCTCACATTCAGAGATAAATCTTCTCGCACACAGTAGCGAGTAAAGACTCTCGCTCGGACATATTATACTTAAAGCTGTATTTATAGTATGCACATTTGTTATTAATTCATTTCATACATTCAAATTTATTTTTAAATCCAACAATGGAATCTTTCCATACACACAGTTTTATAACTGGAGCAGTTTTGATATATTTCTCATGAGAATTATCTGAAACGGTGTTTACAAGTACTTGAGAAAAAATCTGTATTAGGGCACTTGAAATTTTGAAAACATATTTACCTATCAATTTTCTTTAAAATAATGACACACGTCTGCCTGAGAATCACTTTACAATAAGAGGTCTTGAATAATTGCAAGGAAATATCAAATTATGTATGCCAACGTCTTTAAAAGATGGGTGTGATGAATTTGAATTCAACTGACAGATTTTTGCCATCACAGGAAAAATATAAATGCGACACTTCGGCCACCCAGACAATTGGCAGCATTCTTCGTGCTACTTATATACTGATGCATGTAAATAAATTAATAATAACAAAACTTACATAATATATAATCAAAAGATAAATATGTAATATTATAATATGTAGCCAAATGAATAGGAAATCACACACTTACGTGATCGTGTGCAGCACAAGTATAATGAGCATGACCACTTGCACACCATGAAGGGCAACAAAACACTGCGACTGGCTGGCGATTGTTTGGGTGGCCGAAACGTCGCATTTACATTTTATGAAATCACACACTAATCGTGATCGTGTGCAGCACAAGTATAATGAGCATGACCACTTGCACACCATGAAGCGCAACAAAACACTGCGACTGGCTGGCGATTGTTTGGGTGGCCGAAACGTCGCATTTACATTTTATGAAATCACACACTAATCGTGATCGTGTGCAGCACAAGTATAATGAGCATGACCACTTGCACACCATGAAGCGCAACAAAACACTGCGACTGGCTGGCGATTGTTTGGGTGGCCGAAACGTCGCATTTACATTTTATGAAATCACACACTAATCGTGATCGTGTGCAGCACAAGTATAATGAGAATGACCACTTGCACACCATGAAGGGCAACAAAACACTGCGACTGGCTGGCGATTGTTTGGGTGGCCGAAACGTCGCATTTACATTTTTACTGTGATCGGAAAAGTTCGTCAGGTAAATTCAAATTCAAATGATGTACAGTTAAAGTGGTAAATTTTTAATACAAGATACGTATGCATTAAATTTTAATACGCACGTTACATAAAATTAGTATGCAGCTTGTATAAAAACGAAGTACCAAAGTATCTATCGTACCACTGTTAGGTCCCACGTACTAATGTATTTATAATAGTAGCCGACCACTGCTGGGTCGTCTACGCGGACACGGGACTCGACAGCTGATCCGCGGCCAGTCGAATCGTCTGGCTGGACCACGGTCGAATTAGCCCGGATAGTTTTACAACCGTGATATCAAAAGATGGTTAATGAATTGGCTTGACGTGGAAAGGTCAAAGGTCGTGTATAGAAAGTAACGTCTAATGGTCAACGACTGCACACACGAGCCAGTCAGCCCATTGGCCACCGGGTAGAAAGTATCAGCTCCGCGCGTATTAAGTGCATATTCCGCATTTATCTTTTAGCATTTTTAATCGCTTTTTTATTTTATTTTTAGTTATATACTGTATGTAACGTGATTTTCAAATGTTACTGACTGGAATAATGAAAGTAGGCTATACTCAAATTCTTGGAATTTCACTAAGGTGAATTTCTTGCGCAAAACCGAAACACATTCACCATAAAGACAAAAAAGCGAAAATGAAAAAGTTGGCGAGAGATGAGGCGATCTAAAATGCTGAAGGTAATGATTAGGAAGAACATGTATATTCGGGATATTCAATTCGGCTAAGTAACCATTCGGTAAAAAAAGTAATTCCGTTTTTATATTTCAGGAAAATGTCCGGGACTGATTCCACGTGAGGATTTCCCGGACACTTTCCCGAAACGTAAAAACCGAACGACTTTTTTTACCGAATAGTTATTTAGCCGAATTTAATATCTTGAATACATTTCACCTAATCGAATATCCCGAATATACATACATGTTCCCGAATTAGTAACCAACGAAACGTTCAAATTCAAATTTCGAAAACTGACAAAATATTTTGTGCCAAAAAATTGAAGCAGTAAATTAATAAGTAGCTCATTTCAACCTCAATTTTTATAAAGACTAACTGGGATAGCAATAGGTTATGCAGTGCAAGATCAAGCACTATCCTTGCTACCAATAATCGAATACTTTGAGCAGAATTATGTCTGTGGGTGATCTGCAAGAGGTGAAGAAGGGCGGTGCCACCTCGATATCGAATAAAAACTTGGACTCGCTATCAAGCGACACTACGAGGTGCTCATAGAACAAATAATGTGAGTGAAGCCTGACACAACCGTTTGCGAATCGTTATTGGTAAGCATCACCCAGATTTACATTCGGGCCTGACGGAGTTTCAGAAAGAGCATGCTGAGTCTAAATCAGTTCTCGCCAAATTAACTCTTGGCAGAAGTGTAAAAGGAGGACCTAAGAAGAAATGGTTGGCTGTGCAAAACAGAATCCGTGGACTATGAAAACTACAAAACTGAAGACCGTATATTATAGTGTACCTACGAGCACTAGCTCACAATATTGTAATTTACAAATTTCATATTGTCAGTTAGGACCGCACTGCATGTAACTCCTCAATCGTAATTCGAATTTCAACAGTTTTTAGATTTTTTTTTACAAGTTATTGTGGATGGGGAATTTCTCGTTAACTCAATACAATTTAAACAGGTTCATTTCTCTCACGAAGGAGATCAAACTGGAAAGAGACAATCGAAAATCCAACCGTGCGTCGTTCCAACTTCATAGATGATGGAGTTTATGCACACGCGCGCGCGGTGAATTTTTTTTTACATTTCGAAGGTCGTTAAGATAACGAATCTGTACTCGGAACACCGTCACACTTCAATTTCCTGCGGAACACGTAGGTAAAAAAACTTGTCAAACAGTATTCAGCAGACACGTCATTCGAAAAACCACATTTTACGCTTCCCTACTAATGTGCCAGTACAGTTACAAACACGATTCTTTGAAGCTGTTCCATACGGACCATGAAAGTAATAGGCCTACATATACGAGGTTTGATGATTGATCAACGAAAAATCCGTGGAATTTTGCAGTTTCCACCACTACAAGTGTCCGATTAAAAAACTGTTTTTATATGATGTTGGTATACATGTTAGTGATAACCGTCTACAATTTTAGCCCTACTTGATGCATAGTTTAGATTTCACAGCTAACTGAGTAAGTCGTCCTTACGTGTATTGGGCGGTTTTTTGTCATTCTGCAATGCAAGATTTAAGAATATGGATTAAATTTTGTGTAAACTGTGAGATAAACTGCTCTGTCTTGGTAAACGTGTTCAGAAGGCTTCTGGCGAGACTGCTGTGCGTGAACGAGCGGTTTACAAGCTTCAAAGACTGCCGTAAATGAGTTGAAGATCGTGGTTGTCGCACGAAGATTATTATGTTTTTGTATTCCACGAAATTTCATCGCTAGGCGCAGTAATAAATAATAAAGAGTACTATTCGGATATTTTACGCCATTTGTATGTAGCTATTCGTAGAAAACGGCCATATTTATGAAAATTGCAGCCCGATAATTCGCCTGGACGCACGTCATTGCTTGTTAAGAATTTTGCCAGGCTAGGCAAAAGAAAACGTCATAATGATGACACGCCAACTAAAGATGTGTCCCCACGCGATCTTTCGTCCTCCCAATAGTGATAATTTCCACGAAAGGACAACGTTTCGCGACCGTTGAAGGCGTAAAACGAAAATCGCTAAGCGAACTCTAGGTTGTACCAAAAAGTGCATGCTTGAAATATTTTGAAGACTGCAAAACGGCTGGCTTAATCGTGTTCAATTCGACTGAGACTACTTTGAAGGGGGCAGTAAAAGTGTCGATGAATGAAGGCATAATTTTTAAAATAAACAAAAACTGCATGAACTTTTTGTTCACACCTCGTACATTTTAATACCACGTACTTTGCCACACAACAAGCAGGATTATAGTGGACAACCGTTTATAACGACCTTCAAGAGACCGCTGAAATTCGAACGTTATATCCGATGGTCGCTAACAGCGGTAACCACTGACATTTTTGTACTATTTCCCTTGTTTTCTTGTGCTGTTCTTTTCTCTGTACTTACTATAGCCCCGCATGTTCTTTATACTATTCCCAGCTTACAGCGTCTGCCGATGCTTTCGATCTACAGCATTTTCCTCCATTCATGCCGAATCTCATTTACTTCATGTTTATTGCGATTTTTTTTTTTTTTTTTAAGAGGGAAATGCTTTATGCACCGTCAGAGGAAACGATCTCCTAGTGTGTGGGACTCTCACCCACTAAAAAACTCACCTCTAATTCAGACATTCGTATCCATCCTGGAACCAATTAGCGTATGAAGCGTGCTGCGCCTTTATTGGGCTCCTTCTAGTTATCCCTTATTTTATACTGCCCGTTGGGTGTAAGCTGAACCTGTAATTTCTTTTCTAGTAGGACCCAGTGAATAAATGCAGAAATGCCGTCCCATTCCTCCTTGCCTCGAAGCATAATTTCAACTACGCCTTGGATGTGAACTCCCCGAGTTTCATCTCCAGAGCTATCCTCTTTCTTGTAAATCTGCTGAAATTGAAAAATATGTGCAAGGTATCGTCATGGGTGTGCTGGGCTTTGCATCTTTTCCATTCAGTGGAGGTAGGCATTAAAATTGCCGTGGCCACCGAGTCAGATGGTAGTTAACCACACCGTGTTGGCGGTCAATCCATTCCTTCAAATTCGGTATGAGCCTTGCGGACCATCTACCTCTGACCTTCCTATTCCATCGATGCGGAGCGTGAGTTCCTTGGCTTCATGCTTTGCCGCATCTCTTCCAAATATACCTCTCTTTTCGAAGAGTTGCTTTCGCTCTAGAGTCAACAGGTCTACGGGAACCACTCCCGCTATCACCAGGACTACTGGCTCTGGCACTGTCCGATACATCATCATTATCTTAACGGTTTTAGGCTTTAGCGGCCTGTTCCTATTCCACAGTCCACCTTTTCTTAGGTCTACCAACTTTTCTTCTGCCTCTAGGGTTGTAATTTTTTGCTATCTTCGGTATTCCTTCTTCCATTCTATTTTGAATCCGTTTTCTTCTGTACTCTTTAATCCTTTCATTAACTGCAAAAATATCTGAATCACGTATTATTTCTTCATTTCTTATATGATCTCGTCTATTACACCTTTTAACTGATCTCATAAATTTCATTTCTGCTGTTTGTATCTTCCGTTCATCTTTTTTCTTAATGAACCAAGTTTCAGAACCACACACTAGTGTAGGTATTGCCATTGATTTACAAAATTTTATTTGGGTTTCTTTTCTACATTTCCCAATTTTCTCCCAACGTTCTCAAAATCGTTCCATACATTCTTGTGAAATTCGTCACTTTATTTTCTATATAGTGAATGCTAATCAAGAGAATGCTATTCTACTTCTTCTCAGGCTGTGGACCGTACGATACGTTGCGCACTCCTTGGTCCGATTTTTCTTTGCTCTTACTATATTCAACCGTCCTTTCGGATTATAAACCAAATTTGTTTTGGTATTCTGTTCTTATGCATCCCTTTAACAATCGTCTGTCCAATCCTGTCTATATTGCTTTATCGTTTCCTTCAGGTCGTATATTCCAAGGAAGTTCCTTATGTCATCATTTCTTAGCCGGTCCCTCCGTGATACTCCTAGTACTGATCGTAAAAATCTTATTTCAGAGCCGCATGGCACTGTCATCACTTTACAAAATTTCAAAACAGTATCTCTTCTGACCTTTCCATTCAGTGTTCTTCTTATCGTTCCACACATGTGATTAAACTTCTCTATTTCTATTTCTCTATATACAGGTTTAACAGGAAAAAAGTCGACAGTGTACATACGGTCTCCGTTCTCACAAGAGGAAAACCTGAGCTCCTTGTTTTCGGACAGCCTAGGTACCCTACGATTTATGGTACCGCAAAAAACCTAATAGTGCCACCACCAGTCTCTTACGACGGTAAACGAATAAAAAAAATCCTATGAGTCCCCCAAAGTATTGGAGAGGATGAGTAATGCCTTATGGTCTCATTCGTTGATGAAGGGAAATATCCAGCCGCACCTCTAAGTGATGGGGGCGGGCAACTCCTACAGGTGGCTAACGCGGCTCCGGAGACCGAGTGATAGCCGGTATAAGCCGTCCCTCCTTTACTTTTCATTGTCAAGCAGAAATTAGGGCACCCTCTTGCCCTTAAGGTGAGAAGTTGCCAGTAAAGACGGATGACCTTTCATTGGTCAACGACGTAGGATGTGGGAGGCAACGAGAAACCACCATATTAATGATTCTTATGGATATCTTAACAGGAAAAACTGGTCTCTTTAGCCTGGTAAGACAGCCAGTTTATGGGAGAACGCCCATACGGAAAATCGGGCTGGAAGTTAAGGCTAAAGGTGGCAGCCTCACCATACGTCTTACCCTGCGATATGCTAGTAACACATCCAGGGGACATATTACAATTACTAAACTGTCTCAAACAAGGATAAGCTGGACGGATACGGCAGTAACTGAATATTATGAGTACACTCGACAGGATTACCCAATATCGGCTTAATTGGTGGGAACATCTTTGCCGAATGGATGACTGCCGCATCCCCAAACAACTATGGATCTATAAGCCGAACGGAGGGAGAGGCGTGGGACGTTCGAGGAAGCGCTGGAGTGACCAACTCTACACTCTTTGACTGTTTTGTGACCGGAAGGATGGATTAAACCATCCTTGGTTTAATCCTTGAAGATGATGATGAACTATGCTGGCAACAGGTTCCCTCTGAAGGAATGCGCTGTAGTGTACGGAAAGGCTAAAAAGGAGTTAGTGGCTTCGTCGCGCCACAGTACGAGCTTCAGCTGAAATCCGCCCGGCGAAGTAATGCTTAGCGGTAGACCGCGGAGGTTAGCATAATTAGGAAGTTTATGATCGACAGATCGATATCTGCGAAACCCCACACTGGCCTGTGCGTTCAAAAGCCGTTTTACCTCTTCGATTAGATCAAACACGATTAATAAATAAAATTTCATTTCACAATTTTTAAAAGCTGGATTGACCAGCTCTAGACTCTTTGACTGTTTGAGACCGGAACAAACCATCCTTGGTATAATCCTTGCAGACGATGAATTTCCTATGGAAGATAAGGTGAAATCCGTAATCAGGTGAAGAAGAAGGAATACGGTTATGTTATGGATATTCTGTACAAACGTGACAAAAAGTGGCTTCAACAAAGATGTAATTTTACAGTTATATGTAGGTTGTGCGTTATGACGACGGCGTAACGGATACGTCTCGCATCCTTCTACATGTACCGTACTACCAAGCCGCCATTGACGTCAGGTGTTCGCATGATTTTGCTCCAAGAACTCGCGTCATGTCGTCATCTAGGATGATTCATATTGTACTCTGAATTCTTACATTGCGAATTACGTACGCGTTCAATACAGACGCTTGCTGTAGGGCTTCTTTATGGTTTCCTTTATTCTTGGAAACCCACCACCACTGAATGGTAACTCAACGTTATCATCATCGTCATATTATCACCATCACTAGTAGAGGGGTGCTAAACTAGTGTTTGAAAATAACAGGTATGAACGGAACCGTTTCAAAAAAATAACACGTACAAATATCTGTTATTATATACCTATTATGCATATACATGTATTATATTTGTTATAAGAAATAAATTGAAACTAAAAGTATTAACAATCTTACTTTACACTGTGACTATATTAAGCTGTTACTGTTTAAAAGAAAATAAGAAACGAGAGAATTTACGGGCCTATCTCCCTTTGGGAATACTAATTTAAGTTTTCACTAGGAGTAAGAAAACCGACATAGATTAAATATTAAATTATTGATTCCATTTTGGTTAGACAAATCAGTTGCGAAACTCAGGCAATGAAATTTAGAGCGCACGTAATAGCACAACAAATAATATCAACAAAAGTTACGTGAGATGTGCAGTGAAGTCAAAATCATCTCCGACATCACATTAACAAAAAGTACTACATGTCCTACAGCCACTCTGTAGGTTATAACAAAATATAATTCGCTTTTTCAAAATTTACCAAGTTGGTGACTAGTATATCTGCATAACACACGAGAATAAATGTAACACCAGTATGAATTTTTTTCATTTATTAAAAACAGCTTCGTCTCATTGACATATTCTGAACATCGCTGTTTTGCTTCGTTTCGTACTTGTATGGCAATCGGCACATGCGCAGAATCAAGTATTCAGCACCAATAACTGTGACTTTGTACTCGTTTATTCGTTAGTTGCGTAGGGGGGTCCCGCAGTTATCGGTGAATAGGAACAGGTATTTCAACTTTTCAGTCACTGTTATATCCGTTCCACAAAAGTAATCGTTCCAAAATACCTGTTATAGGTATATCGGTCCACGTCTAATTTATACTGTACTCTGAATTCTTCATTGCGAATTACGTACCGTTCAATACAGACGCTCGCTGTAGGGCTGCTTTATGGTTTCCTTTATTCCTGAAAACCCACCACCACTGAATGGCAACTCAACGTCATATTATCACCACCACGTCTCTGCCGCTGCCTTCGGTCACTTTTCTCCGGTTTAAAACACGCAACATGCTTAACCACCCTCCAATTTCACAAAGGATCCTCTACGTGGCCTCTACGTCTCTTGCGACCATTAAACGCCCACATTCTCGCCCAGTTAAATGTCCTGCCACCGCCATTTAATTTTCTACATTATTTTCAGCAAGGATTAAACCAAAAATGATCTGTTCCGATCCCAAGCAGATAGACTAGAGCTGGTAACTCCAACGGTTCTTCGGATGTCCCACACTTCTCCGTCTCTTCGGCTTGTAATTCCATAATTGTTTTGGGATGCGCCAGTCATCCATTCGGTTAAAACGTTCCAACCATTTTAGCGATACTGGAGAATCCTGTCAAGTATACTCATAATATTAGTTCCTGCCGTACATCGACATTTGCTTTGCGATTTGAAGAGTATATCCTGTCACGTGCCAGAAAAATTTCATTTCGTTAGTCCAATTCTCAGACCCATAGATAAGTTTAGGTAGGGTCATGTGATTAGATTAGATCATGTTATATAGATTAGGTTCAATGGTTTTAAAAATCTGAATAACTCATAAAATAATAATCAACTTTACAGACTTTTGGGGACGAGAAATAATACTTTGTGTGTGTAAAGAAATTATTTATAATCCAATATGTATAAAAGTATATGGAAAAATCCTATATAGTTTTCCTATATGGTACAGTATGAAATCAAAAATAGATTACTCCTCAGTTACTGAAGTACACTGTTTTCGGCTTTCAGGACCTACAAATTCCATTAATTCTTGATTCTAAGCTATCTAATATGTATGAATTGGTACAAATTAGAGAAGTTTAGGGTTCTACACCTCGTAAAACTTCAGGCGTGTTTCTTCACTCGTTGACTTTACAGTTCTCCTGATGGTCCCACACATATGGCTGAACTTGTGCAGTTTCTTGAGCACACGATTGTTTGTAAAGTAAGGCACATTACAGACCAGATATTCAAATTATTGACCTGCTCCAGAACAGTCTTCAATGTGGAGATTTGTACTCCGAAATCATTGTACATTCGACTAAGTGAGTGTACAGCCATCTGCAAGCTGCTTTCCGAGTTTGATAGGATTGCCTCGTCATCAGCAAATAACAATGTGTCAACTGCAGAGGAAGGTCCAATGTGTCAACGATGTGTCATAAAATGTTCTGGAAGGTCCAATTGCGTGCCCATATTTCGTTTCATGTATGTATAAGCAAAGATATGAAAAGGTATAAAACAGGGATGCAGATTATTCCACTTCACTAACCAGTACGTCGTGTATAGACTGAAGGAGTTGTTCCCAGACACGACAGAGGACAAGGATAAATGGTAAGTACTATACAACAATTGGTTCTGCAGACGACACAGTATATGTGGTTGCACAATAAACTTATTTTTTAATAAGAGAAGTGAGACGCTGATGACAAGAAATAATTAATTAAAACATATAAAAGAATCAATCAACGATTATTAAATATTGCAAATTAATTACTTAATTATTAAAAACTGAAATTATAAAATTCAAAATATTGACGTTTGTACAGTCAAAGTAAAACTCATACGCGACAAGAAAATTTACACGTCCAAAAATTAAAGTTAGAGCATTATAATACTTAAACTGTACGGGTATGGTGTCAAAATTGTTATTCTTCTCCGTTTCAAAAATTATTAAATTACTTTGACCATAAACATAAACAATATGAGCAATAAACTCCACAATTTCAACTAGATGTTGATCTGTAAAACATAACTAGTCGTGTCTCCGTTGTTGATCAACATAAATGGATTATTGTTACTTCAGTTTGGAGCTTAATATGTCAATAAGGCTATTCAATCTTTAATTTTTTTGTACTCTTCATAAATCTATAAAGTTATGTTACTTTTGCTCATGATTTTTTCGAATTACAACATGAAACGTTAGCTGGTAGAGAAAGGTTTTGCTATTACAAATAGTAGTTCTATAAACGAGTGAAATTATGAGGAACAAGTAAATTTAATTTCTATTCAATTAGCAAGCTTCTAACGTGATATTGTGTATACCACGTTATAAACACGATATCATGTTATAAACGGACTTGGGAAACCTCATAATTGTTAACCGATCAAAGTTAAAGTTACTGTCCAAACAAACTAAGTTAAAGTTGTAGTTAATAGTTACAAAAACTAACTGATTAAAGATAAATAAAATTAACTGATTAAAAGTTAAACCGTTTTTGGTTTTTTGTTTTATTTTTATTGAGTAAAGTGCTCAGTTTTCTACCAGTCGATTTTGACACTTTTACCTCTTTCCGTATCTTACAAATTGTGGTTTCTGACTTTCCTGTTCAGCTGCTGCTCGTTTTATCGCGTTGTTTATTGGGTACTTATAACAACCAGTTATTTTCTTCATCAAAAAATTCAATAACTCGCCCAAATATTTGGCGTGCTTGACTGCGAATTGTAGGCCTTTCTTTGTTACTTGTCATCTTTCAATTCTACAGTTAATGAATTTTAATTTCGGAGTTGATTATAAACTATTATTTAACTCTTGTATTGTCACGTTCTACGCTGTTCTAAATTTTATATGTCGAGTGTGGCGTTAAAAGTCTGGAAATTACACTATATAAAAAGCTCAAAGTTTAAATACTTCTATCGGGTTTACACGCACAAATATTAATTATAGGCCTAACGCAAATCGACGCTCACAATACTCGTAGTTAATAAACATAAATTCAAGTGACAAACTCTGTAGGCCTAACACGAACACACACAAATATTAATTACACCGCAGATCAACGCTACGATACTCACAATTAGCAAATATAAATTCAAATAACAAACTCTGTAACACGAACACGCACAAATATTAGCTAGTATTTGTAACGCAAATCGACGCACACGATATTCATAGCTGGAAAACATACATTCAAATGACAGGCTTTTGAGTATGACTGGAAACTGCTTGGTGGGGTGAGACGCGCTTGCGCGTTTGTCTTTGAATTCTCTTAGTTCACATTTTTCCTGCATGTTTTGTTGATGTTGTCAGGTAGTACTTTGCTATTCAGCACACATTAATAACTAATAACATATAATCTTAAATGTCTAAACCTATATAATGAACAAATTATACAATTACTTTATATTGCATGGGTGTCTGACTTTTGACTCATTTTTCAAAATAGCAACTCATTTACAAAATAATACTAACTTTACTAAATAAAATTTTATTGTTGCTATTAATATTAAAAAAAAAACATTTACTTGAAGGATATTTACGTTTTCTAATGACACACTCAATTTGTAATAATGACCAGAAGAAAATTATTACAGTATGTTCAACAACAATTTATCATTAAGTCCGGCAACGTAAGTTATGTTTACATTATTTATATTTAAGTCTTTACTATCTCATACTTGGTTCTTTATGAGTTTCTTGCACAAAATATAATTGTTCATTTGTCACCTGCGTATTATCGAAGTTACCATTACGTGTGTACGTGTGTGTGTGTGTGTGTGTACGCACGCGCGCGCGCGCGCGTCCTGAATGATTATAATGACGCTGATGCGTTCTCGGTAATCTATGGCTTGTTGTGGATGATGAGCCGGTGTTCCTCCATCAGATGATTGTAATGTTGTTCAAATCGATCAGTAGACCGGCAGTCACGTCGTGTGAAGATATCTTGAGTCTGCCATCGCCCAAAATTGCCGGAGGTATTTATACTAGACGGTAAACTGACATGTCAGATATTGTTTTCGACATGTTAAATATTGTCACTTCATGCGAAGCGTCCTTTTATTTACTGATCACTTTTTATTCCGCTTTCGCGATCACGTAAACTGAATCTTTACGCGAATGATTGCATTGTCTTAGTAATTTTTCACTCGTCACTTACACATAACTCTCTTGTTAATTACTAATTAATTACGGTAGTAATTAACGTTAATTAATAACAAATCTTCATTATGCACTTTTCTGCAATAATTTCGCATCACCATATGCGTTTAAATGTCCTTAATCTAATTTTGTTCTTAGAGTTGTGATATATCTTTGGTAACAGGTAAAAAAACATTAATTAATTTATTTTAATCCTATATTCTCACGTAGGGTTCACCGGCCGGTGTCCATTATGTTTTTAAGTCTTCTTCCGGTATGGACCGCGTCAAATATGTCTTGTATGACAACGTTTCACTCATATTACAATGCGTATTCTCAGGTCTCAGTGGCTTAGACCTGAGGATACTCACTGTAATATGAGTGAAACGTTGTCATACAAGATATTTTAATCTTGTCAATCCCTGCTTTAATGACAAAACCAACAATTCGTACGTATTTCCCCCTCGTGCTCACACACACACACACATGCTGTATTTACACTATCGGGGCAGGTGTATGCTTTCGACAGGCAACGGCCTGCACTTTACCGCACAAAATTGTTTAAAACTGTTCGTTGTATTCTTTTTACACTAATTATTTACAAAACATATCGCCCTGGGTAAATATGCAAATATATGTATTGTTGCTGCAATATTATGTGTGTGTGCTTGTGCGAAAAATTATTTTGTGATACTATAAATAAACAAGGTATCGACAGTGATACGAGCGTTTCATTTCGATCCGTGCCTAGAAAACGCCTGGGCCCTTCCAGATGTTAAGTTGGAAAACATTACTAAAGATACCGTAGACAGAAAAAATATCGAGTAGAGGAAGTTCTGACAAAAGTGGGCGAAAGGCGGACGCTGCTGTAAACAGTTGCGGAAAGGTGGAGTGATACTGTTGGTCGTTTATTGCGGCAGTCGAACCGGTTTACTGCCTCTTTCAGGGGAAAAAGGTGAATCTACCACTGGGGGAAAACCAAGTCGACGGTATCAAGAAAGGAAGAAAATACAGACAAGTAGATTGGCTGTAGAACAAAACAAGTTGCAAACACGCCTACTTGCGGGTTGAAGAGAAAGTAGATACGTTAGCGTCGTGTTTTTACCTAATACTAAAAGTGCCGAACGACTGATATTGGAAGATAACCTACTAAACTTCGAAACGCGTCATTTGTGATAACAACGATGATGACACACGATAGATACAAGGTAAAATCTTATTCTACAGATCAGTGACGTTACTAGGAACTGTTACTGTGGGGGGGGGGGGTTCTGCTTCTTTGAAGGTTGAACTGTCCATTTTCCTCATGACAAGTAGGAAATTCACGATTCGTTCTATATAATTTTATAAAAGCATCTGATAAAATATACGTAAGGCCGCATACACCAAATGTAAATGTTATTTATTGTGAGCGAGTGAATATTAAGAAAATTCTAACTTTATTTGTACTTTACAAACAATGGATTCCTTTTATTGTCACAATTATTTGTAGGCTTTATTCTATCACATTCAACTGCTTTCCGAATAGAACTTGTCGCCTTCCACGCATCGATCGAAATAAAATACTCGTATCACCGTCGACACCTTGTTTATTTACCGCTTTCACAAATAAAAATATATAACACAGAAAAAACAAATTCTGATTCACAACTGTGATATCGATTACTTACACAACCGTAATTAACACAAATATAATACTGATCCACAAATGTGGTATCAAACACACACACACAAATTCTATAACATAATCGACTAAACTCAGAATCGAGACTGACTAAAACTTTCAACCACCGTTTACATATATTATATAGTATAGTACTGACGTCATTCACCAACATGCATAATTTACTACTATAGCCCAGAATATTCTAGGCGCCCATTCCAGAATAACTACGTAAACTACAAATAAATGTATTAGTACATTGATATAGAACATTCTAGTGTATTCTATATTGTCTACCACTATACATAAGTTACACATCACACGTGATGTATAATGTAAATACACGTGGGTAACATAATCCACGTACTATTCTAACTTATTTATTTAACTTAGGGAATATTCTAATGACAAGATAGTTTTTTAATAATATTGTTACTACGGTCTCACGTATCGTCGTACGGTACGGTGGAAACAAAATACAGACACCAATGAAGTTACTCATAACCACAGTTAATGAGTCACAAACAACGATTTGAAATCAACAAGATACGCTAATACAGTAATTCACGTTAAATTTGTCCACACGCAACAATAATACCAACTATTAGAGTTCCGCACTAATTATAACATAATGCTCACTTCGCCATAATACTTCGATCCGCACTTAAATAAATAGACAGCTATAACTAACTAACTAGGCCAGCCGCTGTTGCTTATATATAGCCTGCAGATGTTCAAGATTTTCCAGCATAATTTGCGTAGTTAACAAGCACTCGAAAAGTCTACATGGCACTTGAGTGCACGGCATTTACAGAGACACGCACCCGCTCGGGTAGTCGACAAACGTGCACAACGACACTTTCGACTGTTCGACAGCGTTCCGTAATTATCTAACAATACCAATCAAAACTTATAATATTATTCTGAATGTGGCTCGTGGGTTTTCTAGTTGCGTATAGGCTACTATAATCTATGTGAAGTGATTATGGAATTTCGTTGAAATTTTTATTAGCTTTGGGGGGCGATTGATATCCCTGACCCCCCCCCCACACCGTAGTTACGTAACTACTACTGCAGATCTGGACCTTCACGCAGACGCGAGACTCGGTAAGTCGGAAACGCATGACTCATACGTGCTGTACTGTCCCAACCGAATCGCGTATAGACTAAACGGGTATACTCCAAAATTTCGCAAGATCTTCGCAATACGGTACCCACCGCGAGGAATACCGAGCGATGTACCGAGTAACAACATATCGCGTTCCTCAATATCTCGCACGTGTATGGTGACCTACATTTACCGCCAGAGGTGCCCATCCCCATGGTGCAATCCTCCCCCCCGCATATTGTAAAATCTCCCTAATTTGATTTCGTGGGTAGGGGGGATCACAATACGGGGGTATGGAATAAGCCCCAGTTAACGGTAGATCTTGGGGCTTTATCCAAAAATTTTTGAAAAATCTAGGAATAAAAAACTAATGTTATTCTTTTTATCAATACCAAAAGGTTTTCTAGTATGCCTAATAAATAACTAAATTATGAGAAATGTAAAAGCCTGGTCAAACCTGGCGTAACATAATTAGTAGTACATTAGGCCTTATCAAGATAATCTAACTTGATTTTGTAATTGCATTCTTTTTCTTTACAGATTTGTTTGATATACAGACATCCCCACCCCCCCAAATCCCCTCCCAAATTCCAGTGGTGCGACTTGCACCACTGCACCATGCTGTGGGCACCCCTGTTTACCGCAATGTAATAAGATATCGTCCCGACTTGCGTGTCGCCTCTGTGTGTGTGTGGGTGGGGGGAGCTTTAATGTTTGACAGCGGAAGGAACACCGGATGCGCTATTTGTGTTTAAATTATAAAACTTGACAGTATCAGTCGATTAATTTAATTTCTAAATAAGCAACGTTTCGGCAGTTCTATAGGCTACTTCATTCGGTAGTCACACGACAAAACGGGAGAAAGATATCGAATACATTGCGTATACGGGTTTTTCGCTTGTATGTACTGCGCGACTTGAAAATTTAGTCATCAAAAAATCAGAGTTATAAGATTATAATTTATAAACTTTTATCATGTAAAAAATCATTAGTTTCCATAATTCTACATAATTTTAAATTATTTTGCTAATAAAGAAATCTGTAAACAACGGAAAAGCAATGAATTCGACAGTTTATTGAAATTTAAAACGTTAACTCGTTGCATATCCGTTGTTAATTAATGTAAATGGATCGTTTTTTATTAAATTTGTAGCTTAATGTACTAGTAAGGAGACGGATCCTTAAAAGCTTTATCCACACTCCTTATTTCGTCCTTACCAACAATATATAATTATAGGTATACAACGTTGAAAACGACCTGCGCAGTTGTGACATTTTTGACACATTTGGGACATTTGTAGGAGAAAGTCACGTGACCGAAGGCAACTGTGTGGAAGGGATCATTCACTCGCGGAACACCGTATGTGAACTATACACCGTGCCGTTGATTAGGCAGTAAGACGCAAGAATGCAATTTTAAAAATTTCCTAATGCATTTTAGGAAATTGGATCAGCTACATTCTCAGGAAGAACTGCACGCAGAAGTTAATCAACGAACGTAAAATATAGAAGGGAAAAGAGAAAGTGGCCTTCTATTGAATTGCTGTAGCAGGCCTCAATGTTGATACTCAATAAGGTACAATAAACAGAATAATAGAGGCCGACGACAATGACGTAACTGGAAGGTCAACGCGGGTGGTGAGGAAGACGTTTCAAGCAGTAGCATATTACCGGGGGGGGGGGGGGAGAAAGGCACCGGACTCCCCAGAGGCTCGGAAAAGTTGACGAACTTTGTTAATCTCTAAATTTTTAGGGTGTTTTTTTTTTTATTTTTTCTCCAGCTGTGTACGCTAATATAGTAGTAACTCTTTTTTTAAATAATATACAAAGAGGCTTATTACACAGCATCAGCGTATACGTTTGGAATATGGAATGTAGGAAAATCAGTTCAGTGTGTAAGCATCTTGTTAACAATGTTTCTATAACGCATATTTTTATTGTGTTATTACCGTTTACTTAAATGGGGTTGATTTCAGGATGTTATCACATGTTTTCAGCCACTTTAAAGATAGTAATGTTGATTAGTCTTAACTTCCTTTTTTCTTTTGTTATGAAGCCGAGCCAACCCTAGACCCCAGTCCAAATTCCAGATATTATGCCGCTGGTTTCAAGAGGTGAAGACGACAGCAAGAGTTGGGCAGATCAGAGTGATGGAAACAAGAAAAATAAAGAGACTAAACGAATTCAGAATACAGGAGACAAACATACTGATGTCATAGGTCACTTAAATGAACTGAATGAGAATAACGATGCGGTAGAATGAACGACCGGCGGAAACGAGCAGAATGACCAAGTACAATCCGTAATTACCGCATATCAGCACATGTTTCAACGTTAACGGCAACAGAATGTTTGCATTAGAATTTGAAATGAACAAATCTAATTAAGTTTTCAAATTTTGCGGAAACGTTAGGTGCCTTTGAACGCTGAGTGGCTCGGGAAATCGCGTACAGTCCTATCTAAGACATAGCAAGCGATGAGAACCATGATTTAAAGCAACCTTTAAGCCTAACTTTCGATGGTACGTGAACATTATCAGAAGGATTAGGTCGGTCAATAACCATCCTTAAATTTATCGATCACTAAATCCTTTTAATGTTTCGACCACTAAACAATCAGTGGTCATCTTCAAGTGTAAGTAACACCACTACATTAAATATAAAGTCAAGCTTACTCGAGATTAGTTCACTAACAAACAAAATTTAAGCCTTTACTTATGGTACGTGAACCTTATCAGAGGGGTTAGGTCGGACAATAACCATCGTAAAATTTATCACACTACGTTTCGACCGCTAAACAATCTGTGGTCGTCTTCAGGTGTAACACTACTATTGTGTAACACTACTATTACTATTACTACTCCACGGCGCTACAGCTCATGAAGAGCCCTGGTCTCCAGAATGATGTGCCTCCACTCCTACCTGTCCTGTACGATTCTTTGCCACCTTCTGACCCCTAGTTTTTCATATCTTCATCTATATCGTCCACCCATCTCCTTCTTGGACTTCCTCTTGCTCTTCTTCCTCCTAGTCCTCCATAAATACTTGTTTCACTGCTCTTTATTCTGTCATTCTTTGTACGTGACCTACCCACCTAATTCTGCCTTGTTTTATTGCTGTGACGATGTGCGGTTCCTTGTATAGATCGTACAACTGTAACACTAGCGCATTAAATATAAAGTCAAGCTTACTCGAGATTAGTTCACTAACAAACAAAATTTAATCCTTTAATTAACACTCCTATTTCACTTTCATTCAAATGAAATTTAGAAAAATTAAATTCATTTCTAACTTGAGTAACAGTATTCGATTGACGCCTACACTTTTCTTCCTTAAGTTTGCTCAACTTTTGCTTGTGTTTACTGCTATAAACACCATTACGGTCTTATGTTTAATAGTTAAAGTATTACGAATATTAGAAAAATCATCAGCCTCCATCATATTACGTAAAACGTTTTCATTTCAGATAGTTCATTAATATTTCAAATACCTGCGAACATTTAATCTTTCATTTAGAAAATATTTCATTGCAAGGTCAATGATAATGTTAGCTTTAATAAATTACAAATGATACTTTTATTCTGAGATCCTTGGGAACAGTCCCCTGGACCTTTACAGTGGTTAGAAACTTAAAATTATATAAAAAACATGTGCTAATCTTATATACAAAACTTCTAATGTCATAATTTCTAAATTAAATCCAGGTTCGTGCCGGTTACTTATACCATCTTTAAACCTAAATTTCGATGGTACGTAAACATTATCAGAAAGGTTGGGACGCACAATAACCATCATTGGAATTCATCAACCCATCGTTTCGACCACTAAACAGTCGGTGGTCGTCTTCAGCTATAAGTAACACTAGTACATTAAATATACACTTGAGCCTACTCGAGAATCGACAGTTGTTAGTGAACGAATCTGCAGTAGGCTTAAGTTTACATCTGATGTACAAGTGTTAACACCTGAAGACGGCCACAGATTGTTTAGTGGTCGACACGATGCGTAGCTGCTTTAAGTCGTTGTCGGAAGGGTTAAGCCGATCACGCACTATCCATCGCCGCTGTCCAGCATTCCCGACGTCGGTGATGAATGTGCGCACCACACTGTCGTGCAACTCGTCCAGCGTGCCAGACGTTCTTTAGTCTCTCGTTGTAACGATACGTCCCACAAACATCTATTTAATTTATATTTTTCGATAAATTCTGATTTTATTTCACGGTCCATTATTAATTGTAATTAAAACAAATTAATAATAACAATATTTAAAATAATAACTGCTAATAATATTTGAATGTATTATGTAAACGAAGAATAAACTAGACTAAACTGAAATTGTATCTGAATCGTTACTTATTAAATATAAACTAAAGAATGAATGTAACGTAAAATTAAACAGTAAACATTCATTAAACGAATGTGCTCTAAAAACATGTAGTCTACTGTACTTGCTCGAAAATGACGATTTGATAGACAGCAAGCGTACGCATGATCAAACATGCACGATGCACGATTCCTTGACATCCGTCAACACTACACACGATCCATTCGCACGTCGTGCGGCTTGAGCTGATGGCCTTGCTGGACTCATTTTCGTCGTGCACATCCTTCAAAAAATACACGACGTGCGGATGGATGTCAAAGCTACGCACTGTCGTTTTTGACTTGCTGTCCGTCATGACGTCCAGCGGCGATGGTTAGTGCGTGACCGGCTTTATGATGGTCATTGTCCGACCTAACCCTTTTGATAACGACTCAAAGCAGCTACGTAAGGGATCTCGGCCCTACAAACAGCACCAGGTGTCGCGCGCGAGACAACCAGAAGCGAATGAGTGACATTGGGATGCTCTAACCCAGTGATTCCCAACCTAACGGACCCGCGTACTACTTTGGTCTTCCGCGTTCATTTCAAGTACCACCGGAGCTTAAAGAAAGATTATTGGGGTTTTCTCAATAAAAACCTTGATACAACATGAATAGTATATCTTATTATTCCTAGTCATGTATAATTATTTAAATCTAATACTTACAATTCTTCAAAACGGGAAATGATTTTAAAAATTCATTTGCTGTTGGTTGTATGCTAAAATAAAGTAAAGTTTTTCAAAAGACAGTTGATTACTTTCATTACAGATTTTTTTTACCACTGAAAAATAACACATTAAAAAGAAAATAAGCACTGTGAAACTTGTTGCTGCTTATTTTGTACAAAAAGTTAATGTCAGGTTATATTGATGTTATTTTTAACCTTAAATCACACTCAAGAGACATCCTGTTAGATTCTAATAAAATATTACCGCAAAGTGTTTAGGTTGCGTTTTTATAAGGGTAATGGTTTTAAATCATGTCCGATAAAAATTTATTGTTGTTTAGAACATAAATTTTTATTTATTTATTTTTTAAGTAAATTCTATTAGTTAGATCTCCTTGCGTACCACCGGTTGGGAACCACTGCTCTAAACACTGACGACGTTGATCTGATGACTGCCAAATGACCTGACGAGAAGAAGATCTGGTAGTGGCAACCGAGATCTGTTGAGAACGAGAACTGGTGGGTGCGTTCAAGGTCAACAGTTCACTTCGCATCGCAAACTTCACGCAATGCAATTCCGTCACATTAAATTCCAAGTAGGGCTTCCGTGTCCTGTGGTATGTTATCGACGCTACGCAACGTCAACGTATGCGTAATTAAATTCCTGTTTAATGTTTACGAGATTTCTGGGAAATCGTTTGTCCTGGTATCTGGGGTTACCATACCAAGCATCGGCATTCAGCAGGTCATATCCGTATTTTTACGTTAAACAATTGCTACAGTAAGGATAACTGAACATAACTAAACATTTGCACTATGGAGTGTGTGCATCTATAGTCGAGTCGATGAGTGTCCGGCCCTGACGTTCCGCGTAGAAAGAGATGGGAGAAAGAGAGAGAAATATAGAGACCAGCATTGCCAACTGTGGCGTTTTGAAGTTGTGAACAGAACCTGGAAATTCTACTGTAAATGACACTATTCTGCTAAATTTTAACCTTAAAACACTCTGGTTCGGTTTAATGTAATGTTTTTAATTCTACTGTAGTTTGCTGCTACAAGACTTGAGTTCTGATATGCGAAGAATAATTCAACCGCAGTTTGCAATGCTGGGAGAGGGGTGGGCACCAGTTGTGAAAGTTTTCTGCTAGAACCAATCAGCTATTAGCGTCTGCTAAAGTTAGCGCGATGTTGCCACTTCCTTTTTTATGCGAAGCACGTGGCAAAAGAGCGTCAGTTCTTTGTGTTAGTACAGTGAAGTTCTTGTGTTGTTTCGTGCTTGAGCGATTTACGGTGTCTGTAAGCCTTATTATTGATATAGTAATATGGCCAGTGGTTCGTCAGAATCGAAAAAGAAAAAAATCGCCTCTTTTAAGAGCCAAAGCCGTGAATTTATATACAGATTGCGTGAATATTTTGAGAAGGAGCGAGACAATGGAGGACCTCTTCTCCCTGTGACAAAAGTGGTAGATAGAGTTTGTGACGCTTTGAAGGTGGGAAAAACAACCGTTAAAAGTGTGACAAAAGAAAAGTGTCCATTGGATTTTAATACGCCTTCTGAAGTGCTACGTACTCCTGGAAAGCAAAGACCACGACGCAGTTCCAAGACATCACTCGATACATTTCAGAAGGACGCGATAAGACAGCATATTCATCAGTATTATATGAGGAAGGAATTTCCTACTCGTGAGAAGCTCCTCGTTTCTTTGAAAGAAGCGAGCTTATTCGATGGCGGAAAAACCAGCTTGCGTATAGTGCTAAAACAACCTGGTTTTAGATATAAGAAATTCTCAGGGAGGCGAGCTGTGATGGAAAGAAGTGAGACTGTGGCATGGCGTGGTAGATTTTTGAGGGAGATTCTGAACATCAGTCCCGAAAAAGTGGTGTGGTTAGGCGAAACGTGGGTAAATGCCGGACACACAAAATCACTGGCTTGGACAGACGATACTGTAGCAGGGACATTTAAAGCGACCATTGGGAAAGGAAGTAGACTTATTCTGCTTCATGCAGGTAGTGTGCATGGATTTGTTCCGGGGGCAATGCTTCTTTTCAGGTCAAAGAGCACTCGTGATTATCACGAAGAAATGAATGGGAAGACTTTCACGAACTAGTTTAAAAGTACTCTTCTGCCGAACATAAATGCCAATTCTGTAATTGTTATGGACAACGCTCCCTACCACTCTGTGCAATTAAACAAAGCACCAACAATGAAAGACAGGAAAGACATCATTCTGAAATGGTTGGTGGAAAATGATGTACCAGGGGTATCTGCAGACATGACGAAAGCAGAGCTGATACAGAGTGTAAAATTTTATAAACCTCGATTCTGCACTTATGAAATAGACTCTATCGCCACTGCTCACGGTCACATTGTTATTAGACTCCCACCTTATCACTGCCACTTCAATTCCATTGAACTAATTTGGGCACAAGTGAAAGATTATGTTGCAGAAAATAACACGACTTTCCGCCTCACGGATGTCGAACACCTAGTGCAGCAAGGAATCCAACATGTGTCAGTGGATAAGTGGAAAAGTGTTGTCGGTCACACTTGGAAAGTTCTGCAGCAAGCAAAGGAAGCCGACGGTATAGTGGAAACACGTGTGGAACAGTTATTTATTTCCTTGGATAACGACAGCAGTGACACCAGTGATTCCAGTGATGAAGTTCGCATTAATTTTTTTTGTGATCTACGCTAGCTGTGTACATTAACGAAAGATGTGATCTACGTTTTATGTAAAATTATTTATATACGCGTTCGCATTAGTTTTTATTCTGTTATCATAAAAATCGACCGGCGAGCGCGCGAAAATTCCGTCTGTACGTGTCGGCAACACTGTACTCTCGATCACGAGAAACGTCAGGGCCGGACAACGGCCGGCTGCACTATACACGCAGTTACACCGTTAGGGATGTGCAACAGGTACGATCGCACCAGTGGCGTATCTACAATTCCGTATGGGGGGGGAGTCCGGTCATGCTAACTTCGTACAAACGAAAAACAAGTATCATCATCATCTGCAAGGATTAAACCGAATATGGTTTTATTCCGGTCTCAAACAGGCTAAGCCTAGAGCTGGTCATTCCAGCGCTTCCTCGGACGTCCCACACCTCTACGTCCCTTCGGCTTATAGCTGTTTGGGGATGCGGCAGTCATCCATTCGGCAAAGATGTTACCACCAATTCAGCCGATACTGGGCAATCCTGTCAAGTATACTCATAATATTCTATGAGCCAAAAGAAAAAAAAACAAGTTAATACTGATCAATATTAAAATCTTCGAAATGGCTGAAAAATGTGTGATAACGTCCTGAAATGAATCCCATTAAAATAAACGGCAATAACACAATAAAAATAAATGTTCTTGAAACACTGTTTACAATATGTTTACTGACATTTATATTTAAATGTGATAACTACAATTTCAATGAAAAAAAGATAAACCAAGAAATGTTTATACGAGTTGCGTACATCAAAAAAGATACGGTGTTTGAAAATGTTTTAAAGTTTAATTCGCCTTGCTTTTTTGGCCATTTTATTAACAACTTTTTCCGGGGGTCACTGAATTGATTTTCCTCTATTTCGTCCTTCAAACGTACGCGCAAATTCTGTGTAATAAACCTGTTTGTGCATTTAAAAAAAGAGTTACTACTACATTAGCGTACGCATCTGAAAAAAATAATACAACAGCCTAAAAACTAAGACATTAATAAAATTCTCCATCAATTTTTTACCACATGGGGGATGAATTCGTCACCCCCCCCCAGTAAATACGACATTAGGCCGCACAGGCCCGCGCTCATTCAGTAACAAAAAAAGTGGAAAAGAAAAAAGAATAACAAGAGAGAGAGAGAGAGAGAGAGAGAGAGAGAGAGAGAGAGAGAGAGAGAGAGAGAGAGAGAGAGAGAGAGAGAGAGATTATTCAATTAACAGGTTTCATAAACTTTTTTTACCGTTTGCTAAATTCATAGTTACACGAAATGTCGACAGGAAAGTACGTTATCACTAGCGAAACAGAAGTATTGAAACTAATTGGCCTATCTTACATATGGACTCGACAAATTACAGGAGATTAAACAGCCGACAGTGTGAAGCGTGGAACAACAAATTTCATTGTGTTCGCACTATGTACAATAAACTGTTGAAACTTGATTGAACTACAGACCTCACTGGTAGTTTGTCAACAGTTACTACTCGCGGCTTCAGCTCAGAACAGGAAACATATAGGCTATGGCAAAGGTAATGTCCTATCCTTTGTGAGACATTCATTGTAGGTACGTACAGTAACACTGATTATTTTAAAAATCTACGTCATCATCATCATCATCATCATCATCTTCTTCTTAACGATTTTAGGCTTTAGCGGCCTGTTGCTATTCCACAGTCCACTTTTTCTTACGTCTACCAACTTTTTTTCTGCCTCTAGGGTTGTAAACTTTCGCCATCTTCGATATTCTACTTTCCTCCATTCTATTGATGTGTTGAATCCATTCTCTTCTGTATTCTTTAATCCTTTCATTAACTGCAAAAATATCTAAATCACTTCAAATCTCTTCATATGATCTCGTCTACTACACCTTTTAACTGATCTCAGAAATTTCATTTCTGCTGTATGCATATTCTGTTCATCTTTTCTTTTTCTTTATGACCCAAGATTCAGAACCATACAGTAGTGTAGGTGTTGTCATTGTTTTATAAAATTTTATTTAGGTTTCTTTTCTACATTTATTTCCCAACGTTCTCCAAATCGTTCCACACATTCTTGTGAAATTCGTCACTTTACTTTCTGTATATCTATCTTGACCATAACACTTTATATAATAATGAAACTTTCTCTTGTGAACTTACTTGTCTTTTTCCGTAGAACGCGTTTCGGCGTCGTGTTCGCCTTCGTCAGCTTAGAAACAGACTGCCAGTACTTTGTAACGATTATTGCTTGGAAGGTATAGTGGGGGTGGTGTGTAGAGGAAGGGGATTGGCGCGGGGATCCAAATTGTTGGATACAATTGTAACGACCAATTACAATATAAATCACATACACTTTTTGACACAATTATACAAAAAACAAACAACAATTTGGATCCCCGCGCCAATCCCCTTCTTCTACACACCACCCCCACTATACCTTCCAAGCAATAACCGTTACAAAGTACTGGCAGTCTGTTTCTAAGCTGACGAAGACGAACACGACGCCGAAACGCGTTCGACGGAAAAAGACAAGTAAGTTCACAAGAGAAAGTTTCATTATTATATAAAGTGTAGTGCTGTGAAAAAAGATGATGAACAAACAAGACAAACTTGATCATAAGTAATGTCACGTCCAAATAGCTGAAATGTCTTACTTGTTCTCTGCATGTGTTGTCTATGCATATTTTGGTCCGAACCGGTTCATCTCCTATAAAGGCCATTACTTTTGTCTTTGATTCAGATATGTTACATTCTTTTCTATTTTATGTAAGATGTATAGCCTATTGCTCGCTGAATATCGTCTTCTGAAGTGACGAATATAGCTTGGTCATCCGCGAAGAGAACGGTTTTCAAGCTTTTATTTCGGTGGATTTTAATACCGTCAGGGGATTGTTGTTTCCATTTTTTGAGCTCATCTAGATAAAGGTTACAAAGTAATGGTGAGCGACAACGACCTTGTCTTACGCCTTGGTATAAATCTACGTGTTTTTACGAATTGTGTACAAAAACTGAGGCAAAGTAAAGAAATTACTATATAAAGAAACGGTTATGATAACAAAGTTACCTTTGTGCCTTGTACAATGGGTTTCTGTTTAATAATAGATTACATTACACGTTTGTATCGAATTTGTCGCTACCGGATCTGACAATTTAAGGCTCACTACTGCCTGTACTCGATGTATAAATGTATAAATATAAAAATGGCACCGGCTAAAACAGAATGTTTGGCAGCTGTTGACGGATATACTGTACTTGCTACACCACGTACGCAGGGAGGGGACGAACGGGGTCCGGATCCTTCCACAGGGTTGAAAAAAGTTGACGAATGTTGTTAACTCCTGTTGTTTTATTATTTTTTCAGCTACGTACGTAAGCTCATATAGTTGTAACTCTTTTATAACAATATACAAACAGGTTCATTACTCAGCATTTGCGGATACGTTTCAAATATGGAATATAGGAAAATCGATTCAGACAACAAGTATCTTGTAAACAATGTTTCAGTAACGCGTATTTTTATTGTGTTATCGCCGTTTACTTTAACGAGATTGATTTCAGGATGTTATCACTCGTTTTTCAACCACTTTAAAGATATAGTAATGTTGGTTAGTCCTAAGTTGCTTTTTATTTTATATGAAGCCGACTTGACCCCCTGCCCCCAAGGTCAAATTCTAGATACGCCACTTCCATACAGCGAACGAATAACGAGAGATGGCGGACTCTTTCCCTTCTATTCTGGCATTCCCATACGGCAGACTCTTGCGACTTTTCCTGCGCTGGTGGCCACATAGGCGTGCGCAGGGCGATTACAATAGGGGGACCACTATACCGGAGGATATGGAATACTACAGTAAAACGGTCTATAATGCCTCAGTCTAGACTGAAATCAGTCTTACATGTACTTTTGTATTGGTGTATTTTTTTTATAACACTGTTTTTTCTAATCTTTTAATTTTTCCGAATTCGGCTTTTTTTGTAAACTAATGGGGGAACCAAGGTCCCTCTGCCCCCTCCCCGTGCGCACGGCTATGGGTGGACACGCTTTGGCTCGTTGTGCGAGAGGTAATCCTGCCTTCCAACCGAAATGTCTCTAGAGGCTCCCGCGTTCTACCCGTTGCGAGCCGCATGCCATAAATAAAGCAGGCTTCCATCCCTCCACAAAAAATAAAGGAGGATCCTTCCATCTCCTCACAAACGCATATTCATTATTCAGGTAATACAAAGAGACAGGCAGTCATCGTGCTCGTTTTGGTTTAATTTTTATGTATTTGTTAAATGTTAAAAAAACTGGTTACGCTGATAGTCAATGTCTCATCATTGTGATCATCATCATCAACATTATTTAAACGCCTTAAATTAAAATATCCGTTCTCGTTTTAAACAGGTAACCGACTCTCCATCGTATCTTGGGCATTCCATAAAATTGCATACTCAAAACTATATAACTTATTTGTGTATATCGAGGATTGATATATCTTCCTCACAGCTGTGATATTAACTTCACTTACCATGACATTATTCAAACAAGGCGACAACATCCAAGAGACTTCAGGATAAAAGCGCCTCCACTAACTGTCAATTGTCTCTTGAGAGTCTGGTCTCTAGCTTTTCACGTAAGGAACAATCCTTAAAGCTCGAAAAGCCAATAGGTAGCCAACGGCTTATAGTAGGAAAGATAAAAGTAACTTCTAAAATTAAAAAAAAACATGTAACTGGAAAAGGATAGAGGCCGCAAATAGAGCACATGCTTCGTTGACAACTATATTCAAGACAAGGAATATCCACCGTCAGTCCATGGTCACATTATATAAAGTTATGATTAGACCGGTGATAATATATGGCAGCGAGACTTGGACTCTGAACCGCTAACATAATCAATACCTTCGAAAGGAGAATTTTGATGAGAATATATGGACCAATCCAAGTCAATGGGATATGGAGAATGCGTCACAATGAGGAACTATACAAGGTGTATAAAGACAATGATCTGCCCACCACCATCCGACTGGTTCATTAGGATCGAAGGCAACCGAATACCTAGGAAGGTACTGTTTAGTCAAATCGAGGGTAGAAGGCCCAAGCATCGCTGGATTGACGCAGTGGCGAGGGATGCTGATACTTTGCTTAAAATAAAACGATGGACATCGATCGCCAAGGACAGGGAAAAATGGAGGCGGATGATTATGGTGGCTAAGGTTCGACTCCGAACTGTGACGCCATAAAAGAAGAAGAACTGTTTTGAAGGTTATACGATTTGTGTAGAACAGACCGATAAAAAAACATAAACTATATCTTAGGTATGGTACGATCAGTATGAATTTACGTAAATTAAATTAGGTTTTCCGCAATGCTAAGTCGCTTTTTCCTTTTATTCACAGCTGTGGTCGGCAACTTTTGATCCGTACGGCTAGTCCTTATTTGAGACAATTTAGTATGAATACGTCCCTTGGATATGTTACTATCATGTCGCAGGTTACTACTTCTTTATGGGTCTGAGAACTGGAATTTAAAGAAAGGCCACGCAGTCGTATCCAAGCTGCTGAAATGATATTTCTCAGGCACGTGTCAGGGTATACTCTCCACGATCATAGAAGAAACACAGACATACGGCGGGTACTGAATATTATGAGTATACTCGACAGGATTGGCCAGTATCGGCTGAATTGGTGGGAACATCTTTGCCGAATGGATGACTGCCGCAACCCCAAACAACTATGGAACTGCAAGCGGACGGGACGGGAAGGTGTGGGACGTCCGAGGAAGCGCTGGTGTGACCAGCTCTAGACTTTGCCTGTTTAAGACCGGAACAAACCAGCCTTGGTTTAATCCTTGTAGATGATGATGATGGAATTAGGTTTTTATTGCTAAACTGATACTTTTTTAAATAAATTAACCAGTATTAGTCAATAATGCTTGTAACAGTAGCATACATTTTTCAGAAGTTTACCACATTCATCGGACATTAATTAAAAAAAAATAATAATTTTTACACGTCATTACCAACGTTTTATAACACGATATTATAATAGAGAAAGTCTACTGGTATCCTTGTTTCGACATAATCTGTCGAAATCGCTGACTAAAAACAAACAAACAAACAAACAAAACAATTTTAACGATTTTTATATTTTGAAAGCGGGCCAAATTAATAGAAGTAAACCAAATGAAATACGATCTCGAATGAAAAGTAAACCTGTCATACATTTAGGCCATGCTGGAATTTTTTTGATTTTGCCAGCTGACTATAAACTTTACATAAATGCGCGGAGTACGTTTTTTAACCCAGCGCGTTAGTCGTGTTAGGAGGCCCAAAACACCTCAATGTTAAACAGTATAAATCACTTTCTTTGGGTAGGTAATTCGGGAATAAAAAAAGAGTCCGATCGACCGCGTTGGAAGCCAAGGATCACTGTGGACTGGGTACTCTAAGGCGCTAAGATAAAAGTGTTTGAATATTTAATTACAGTGGAACCTCTCACTAATTCGTCACCCACTCTAGCTTTTTTCCTTTTTCTTTATTAACAAGCAAGTAACGTACCTCTAATACCGTATAGTCGGGGTAAACCAAAAACGTGCTGATTGTGGCCAGGAGAACGGATTGCGGAAGGTATTGGTTTCGTACTTGTGTGCTCGACACAATAAGCGCTGTGTTGTGTAGAAAATTCAGTCGGATTGCTTAATGCCTGGCAAAGTATTCCGGAAAACACTCTTAAAATCTGCCTGGAAAAAGTGACGGCCATCTGAATTACAACCAGCGTCTACAGAACCGAAAGGTCTTGACCTCACATCGGAATTGCTGGATATCTGCCCTACCAGCATTTAACAGTTTTAATGAAGACGACGTCAAAAATTGGTGTGAAATAAACTTACCTGATGTAGGCTACGAAATGTGTAGTGATGATGAAACTGTTACATACGTATCCACAGAACCTACAGAAGCTAATGGTGAAGAAGATGACCAGCCAATAAAACCTGCAACCTCTCATAAGGAGGCCGTTAAATCACCGACTACGACAAGCAAGTGGTACGAAGGCCAAGATGAAGGAAGCAGAACTGCCTAAAATAATTTCACTGCGCCAAATACATAATTTGGCTCTTGAAAAGTACGATTGACGGAAAAAACAGAAGAAAATTACAGATTTTGTTCACAATCATTAAACAATTTTTCCTGCAATTACTTTGTTTAACTTGTTTGAGTTTGAAAATTTTCAGCAATAAATATGTTCGAGCATCACATTGTAGGGGAACATGGAGAAGGTTGTAACACGGGGTTGGTTGTAACAGTACTTGTAACTCGAGTAATTTCCAGCAGATCGCGGCGCTTTCTGGCTTGCAGATCACACCAAAGGTTACGTCAGTGTAGGCTAACGCCGATGCAGAACGTTGAAGCTAACCTCCGCTACATCAAAAATATTGTTTTTTGAAAAGGTAAGTAACTTTTTGAACTTCTGTTATGAAGCTTATTTCTACTTACATCATTCTTTAATCATACTAGCTACGCATGTAGTCTAACAACTCAAGTATTCTTTATGAATACCAGGCATAAGCTTTGATTTTATTGAAACATAATTAGACCCATGGGTACTTGTTTGTAATGGCGACGTGTGGGGTTGGTTGTAACACGGATTTTACTCTGTTACAACCTTCTCCAGATCAACGTTACAACCTACCCCATGGGTATTTGTGGAATCATTTAATCGATATCCATTTAATCGAGCAGTATTTAGTGATGCCGATTTTAGACCGTTATTTTTTACAGATAGGCCAAACCAAAAACAGTATTATGGCTTCTAGTTCTTCAGTCCAACATGGAAGTCCAGACAGACAAATGACACCACTGAGATCTGACAGAATAGCCTATATCAGAAGAACTAACCTTGTCTTCAAAAAGTCTGGAATCTTCACCATCTGGGGACTTAACTTTAAAACAGGATTTTTCTCCAGAGTTAGTGCTAGCATTTCCTAAAACAGGGATAAGGAAAACTAAAAGACCTAACACACAGCGCAGTTGTGCCATACTAACTGACACACCCCCGTAAAAGAAGCTATTGAAAGTAAATATCAGAAAAGAAGGAAATTGTCTAATGAAAAAAATAGAAGACGCAAAGGAAAAAGTCCCGAAAAAAGAAAGTAAAGAGAATTCATAAATTTGAAAATCCATCTGAAAAAGAAGATAATGATGAAACCTGTCTGTGTTCAGTCCGCATGAAACCATTTTCAAAGAGCAGGCCTGAAGAGGAGTGGGTACAACGGATGGACTGTAAGCATTGGGCACATTTTTCATGTGCTAAGAGATCAAAGATATATGTGTGCCATAAATGTATTTGAGATGGAATTTCTGAATAAAACTTTAAAGCAATGGCAATGGACTAGGTCTTTGTTTTTCTAAAGATGTTTCTAGTTAAACATGCTTTAATTTGTATTTTGTTAAATTACAGACATTCATTATCTTGGATATGCTTTTCAAATTTTTGTTTATTTTAAAATTATTTTAACTAAACATTTGTATTTTGATATTTGTTAAAGACATTTATAGTTTTACACATTTTGATAAGTTTGGTTATTTTAAATTGTTTTTTCACTTAAATTTGTATTTGTTATGTTACAGACACATAATTTTATAAAAGTAACTTTAATTTGATTAGTTTGAATTGCTTTCTTTGGATAAGTGTTCACATGCTCATGTGAACATGTGTGTGTGTGTGTGTGTGTGTGTGTGTGTGTGTGTGTGTGTGTGTGTGTGTGTGTGTGTGTGTGTGTGTGTGTGTGTGTGTGTGTGTGTGTGTGTGTGTGTGTGTGTGTGTGTGTGTGTGTGTGTGTGTGTGTGTGTGTGTGTGTGTGTGTGTGTGTGTGTGTGTGTGTGTGTGTGTGTGTGTGTGTGTGTGTGTGTGTGTGTGTGTGTGTGTGTGTGTGTGTGTGTGCACGCGTTTTAAGGAGGAAAATTATCAAATGCTTGTATGATTGTAACGACATTTTGAGGACAATCTGTTTTAAAAGACATTTTTAAAATTTAATGAACTGATGTAAGAAGGAAGAAATTTTTTCTGGTAAATGGTTTAATGGTGCGTGTGTGTGTGAGACACTATATTTTGATTTTGTAGGTAAAATTACACAATTTTTATGAGAAATAAAATGTTTTTAAGCGAAATATTTGCTTTATTTGTCTTGTTACAAACAAGCCCTTCAGCTGTTACAACCAACCCCACTATGGGGAAGGTTGTAACATTTTGACTTCAGTTTTCTTTGGGTACTAAAATAATTATGAACCATAAAACTCTGAATATTTAGTACATCATAAACAACATCCATGGGTATCGGAAACTATGAAAATATTTTAAAAATTATGAAAACTGTCAGAGTTATTAATGACCAAATTTGAAATGTTACAACCTTCCCCGTGTTCCCCTACTGTACATTGAGCATAGTACTGTACATTGCTAGTGTTGTAATAAAACATTTTATATTGTCTTTAATGGGTTTATTTCTCACTCCCTCACTAATTCGTCACCCCTTCAGTCCCGTAGGTGACGAATTAGTGAGGTTCTACTGTAATAAAGTTGTATTAGTGGTTATAATCATAAACAGAAACAACACGTTGACACCACCATAAATAAAAATTCCCGATTAGCACTTTCAAACTTCACAAATCCATCTACCACAGCTCACCTAGTTCTACTATTGTATATTTCTGATCTGATGATGAGCTGTGAAGCTTGAAAGCGCTAATCTGGAATTTTTATGTGTTGAGGTGTGAAACAGTGTTATTTATGTTCTCAAATATTTGGATAAAAACAAAAAGTTTCGCTACACAAAACTACCTTGGCCAAAAGGATGACAGTCGGAATCCTTTGTTGTAATAATGTGTTCTTAATTGCAAGGTACTTTCACACACTGACTCTGTGCACCAATCAGATGATAAGATTACCGTTTTGAGTCCATGTTCCCACGATTAGCATTCATCAACTGGAGCTTACCACCTTCAATGGAACCGACCGTTGTGTCGTCGTTATTTTGCTGTCGATATAGTCGTTGTTTAATGATGTGCAGAAACATGTCAACAACATAACCACGCTGATGCCAAATAAACAATTAATTACCACTGATAACAGTTGCTTTGATGCCGACTGTCATCGTTTTGGCCTATTACTCGTAGACATGCGTGATAGGGCTTTTAATAACAGTACTTTCCGGTTTATAACCTAGTTTTATTGCTACCACTGTTAACAGTAGATGTTTCGTCTATTCTATTAAGTGTCATCGTCGGTTGTAGAGCTTGACCACTGACGATCCCACATCACATAATGGGTAAAATGTCGGTACTAACAATGAATGATATTAACAAAACAAGACTGTCAACCGGAAATAGTGTTGTTATACACATGTACGTTGTGTTCATACCTTCAAACTCCTATTGTTTTTGAGACTGCCCCCCCCCCACTGTAGGAGACAGGAGGCAGGATGTGAAAATGTAAGAGGGTCAAAATTGTGAAAAAAATGCATAACACACGTGGGATATCAAATTAAAGATAATGTTAATCAAAATCTGAATATAGTGTTCATTTTTGAAAATTTCAAATTTCTTGTATGCCTGGACCCACAAACTGAGTCAAAATGTTAACAAAATTACAAAAACGCATGCACAGTATCAACTTTAAGAAACTTTTAACCACATCCGAATACAGTACACAGTTTTGAAAATTTCAAAATTTTAGGACACCAGGCCCCAAAAATGAATCAACAATTTGGAAAAGTTTTAAAAATTCAGTCGTGTGTCAGATTAAAGTGCATTTTAATCCAAATCCGATCGTAGTGTTTACTATGGCAATCTTTTTGCTTTATTAACCATGGACAAAAAAAAATAAATAAAAAATAAAAAGAACTCAAAATGTTAAGAACATTTACAATGTCTAGAAATTTAAATGTTCAAAATTAAATTTGGTTGAAATTTAGACTTTTCCAAAGTCTATGTTGCTTTATTACAAGAAACGTACGTAGCTTTCACTGACTTTGAGAAGCCTTTGATAGAGTACATACAAATTTTCTGTGGCAAATGTTAGAAGAACGGGAACACCCACAACTTATAAGAACTATACAAGGTCTATATATAATAGAACAAGAATAGCTGTTAAAAATAATTGTAGGATATCTGTCAACAAAGATCTGTCAATCAAGGGTACAGTATATCACCTACTCTTTTCAACATTTATATTGACAATCTAGGAAGGAAATGGAAACATCTAGTGAACTCTGGTATTAAGACATCACAAGACAGATATTTGAATGTGCTGTTGTTTGCTGACGATTTCCTTGTAATTCAAAATACAGAATGTTTTACAAAAAATCTGTTTTTAAGTTTCATCAGATTTGCAAATCATCCAATATGAAAATCCCCACTACAAAAACAAAGGTAATGGCATTTCGAGGCAGGAAACCAATAAGAAAAAAATTAAAATTAATTATCAAATTGTAGAACAGGTGAGTCATTTTAACTAAATTTGGAAAATGACACTGCTTATGATAAGAATTATGATATGATATTAAGTTAGGCAAATTTCAGACGATCTGTGAGACAATCAATCATAGTTTTAGACATCAGGTACTGTGAGAGACAAAATTAAAGTTCTACAAAGTTATGGCGGCCCCTGTACTGGGTGTGAATTATGGACAACAACCAAGAAACAAAAATAAAATACATTCTTAAGAAATGGCATTCTTAAGAGGAGTTAAAAGGTGTTCTAAGCTTATCGTATAAAGAATGAGGCCATAAGAGAAGATTAACAAGGTTTAAATTTGAATGAAAGACTAAAAGATCATAAACAACGGAGGACAGAACACTTAGAAAGAATTTCAGATTCAAGACTGTCGAAACAAGTCTTGAAATACAAACCTATAGGATACAGGTGTGTGGGTAGACCCAGATGACTGAAGGATCTTTGAAGGCGGAACACGCAGCATCTTGCCTATGCTGTGATGTGAAGATGATGATGATGATGATGATGAAAAAGTCTATGTGGGGTATCATGATATGAGGGATTTTATTTAAAATACAAACTTGGTATCTTTAATAATTTGACAGAATTCATATCTCTCAACACACCTGGCAAATTCTGGATCGTCTTCAAAAAGGTTGTAAACTGTGTTTACAAAGGAACTTCATATATTTTTATCAGTTATGTATAACTGTGAAAAGTATTAAATAAAGGCCTATACATGTCTATCTATGAAATCATACATAAACGTTAAAGCTAAGACCAAATTACTTGATATTTGTAGATTACAGTAATAAATATAATTAATAAACCAATGCATTAGTTTGAAATTTTTTGTGTTCAGTGTATAAACTGGTTTATAAGTGTTGTTTTACTAAAAAAATGTCACTGAATAATCAATTTTCATAATTTTTACGATAACTGAAAAATTATCTAATATTGAAATTTACCTAATAATAAATAATGTATTTCATTCAAAACAGCAGGTGAGTTGTGCAGCTCAGGGAGTTTATTACTTTTATATTAAGGGAGAACTGTTCTGCATACGCTTTCAATGTGGGAGGTGGAACATGCTATGATTGTAGTGCAGGGGTCTCCAAACTACGGCCCGCGAAGGGTCATTGTGCGGCCTGCAGCAACCCGGCCGATGCTGAGTGCAGTTATTAAATAAATTGTCAAAATAGTTCACATATTATACAATTTTACGAAGTAACTAATCAAGAAATAAGTTCAGTAAAATGTTATAATATTTTGTACAGTTTAAAATATTTACGTGGTTAATATGCTTGTTCGTCTGGCTGCTTTGAATGAATCACGCTTTTCATTCGCATCTCATTGGGTGATGATTTCAAGGAAATAAAAAACTTTGAAAGAGCAATGCTTTCAATGTTTGGATCAACCTATACCTACGAACAAACGTTTCAAAAAATTAACTTTGTAAAATCAAAGTACACAGCTAACTTGTCAGACGAACACTCGAAATCCATTACAGTGATAGGAGCATCAAAATTTGACCCAAAATGGACAGACATTATACGTCAAACATTACATCCTATACGCAGGCCTACATAAGAAAGCCAAAAAATAATACATCAGAAATATCTTTTAATGTTATTTTTTCCTTACTTTTATTTACATTATTTTCAATAAATAAATTTGTTTTCGGTTAATTTTTATTTAAATACCTATTTTATTGACGTTATTATTCCATAAACTTAAAAAAAGATAAGGTTACAAAACACACACACACACTTGTTGGGTCGCCTGACTTCCAAGATTTTTCAATTCGGCCCTCAAGTGAAAAAGTTTAGAGACCCCTGATGTAACGCATTCACAGTCATAGTGTTCGTTAGACACTGTGTTATTCACACTTACGAGGTACACAAGGGTTGGATGGTATATAATAGAAGATGTTGTTAGCATGGGAATCAGAGGAAGGGCAGAGAACACGGATCCATGGAGGAGTATTGTTGAGGAGGCTAAAGCCCACCAAAGGCTGTAACGCAAGATAAGATAAAGAAGAAGAGATACACCAGAGCTGATCGGTGTGCATGCCGTATTTCTACAACATTAAATCTCAATGTGGCTTGAGCCACACCTAATGTACATTATATACATGAACATGTTATATTATGGGAGGAAAACATAAGGTTCAATCTGGTGAGATCAGAATACATTGTAACAGGACAAAACAAATTTTGAACAGAAACACAGTGATCAATGTGAGGAAATGTAAAAACTTTACATAGTAACTTTTAAAAGTTTTTTATTTGCATACAACTTCTAGTTACACTCTGGCAGTAGAGAACTGATGATTTTTCTAAAGTGGACTGTTTTCGCTAGTGAAGACATGGATGGATGTCACAACCAGTGGTGTATCTAGAATCTAGAATTTGCAGGGGGGGGGGTCCAGTCGAGTCGGCTTCATACAAAATAAAAACCAAGTTCAGACAAATCAAAACATTACTGTCTTTAAAGTGGCTGAAGAACCTGTTATAACATCTTTAAATAAATCCAATTAAAGTAAACCGTAATAACACAATAAAATACGCGTTACTAAACATTGTTAAGATACTGACTGAACTGATTTCCTACATTTAATATTTCAAATGTATATACAAATGCTGTGTAATAGTAGCTGAAATACGAGCTATTAAAATAATATAGAGCTTACAAATTAAGAGATTAATAAAATTCATCAACTTCATCTAGTGCCCCAAGCCAATTCATATTTCTTCTTCAGACACTCTTGAACATCATTATTTCCTTATCTTTGCAATATTTCCGCATTATTTGCTTCATCATCCCATCTCACGCTTCGACTGTTCACCATACCCACATCTCCAGTACCTCGAACGTTCTTATATCCTCTCTCGTTGGTGACACAAAGGATAAAAAAAATGTCACCACTGTACAATGCTGTCTACATATGAACATGAAATTTGGTACGAAAATTCCTCTTTGGTCATACGAGCGTGCAAAGAAATCTTCTTAAGAAATTTTACTTCTAAAGAGTGTTTTAGAGTGATCCCCCCTCATAGAAAAATAAAGTTTCTTTCAACCAAATCCTATGGAACCTTGCAGGTTCAGTAGAAGATAAGTTACATTCAAATTCTGATATGTTAGTTTTATTTGTAAACCTTTTCATTTTATAAATAAAAGTCCAATAGTAAAACTTAGCACACTGAGTATAGGCTGAGTTGAAAATTTAATTTCCATAGCGAAGCATGGGTGTACAGCTATACTCCATATAACGCACTTTGCATAGTCCTACTTCTTATTAAGTAGTCCTACAGAGCAACTTTTGTGGAAGAAATTCCGCAGAAAAAAATGTATTAAAGTGACGTATGCACATCCTTTGTAGCATGTTGGAAATTTTCATGTACCCTATATGGGTCAAAATATTTCATTACCTAATCAACATTTTAAAAAACACAGATTTATACACTCATATGAAATTTTCAAGAATTTAAATCAACAGAATATGTTTAATAAATCTGATTGCACTAAACATAGTTCTCACGTAGGAAATTAGGTAAATAATCAAATTTAGTTCTAAATAACATAGCACCTGAAGTTCCAATGTACATTTTCTAAAATTCAATTCAATTTCTATGATAGGGCTAAAAATCACTGGAAAGACTTAAGTAGGATAGTTAAAGTTTGATAATACTATAAACTTTATATAGCCTAGTATATTTTACAGTTCACCTTCAGTAATTTTAATTTACTGCTTGCTGCCAGTGATAACAACCCTCATTTATCATCCTCGTTATCATTAAATTTGTATTTTGCAAACCTTGGAACATGACTATTTAAAAAGCGATTAATACTGAAGTATCCATAAATTAAATCTTTTACGCATTTTAATTTTTGTCTGTATCATTTTGGGTTGTAAATACATAAATTTTCTATGCCTGCATGTTCAGTAGCAGAATGCTGTTAACCATCAGACACGTTATATTATAGTCACAGTAAACTGAGTGTAACAGGACTCAAACAAATTTTGAACAGAAATACAGTGTTCTGTACAACATGATGTTTATTGCACGATCGCATCAGCATACTGTTTGTGCAAAACTACAGTTTATTGAAACACATCGAACACAAGCTGTGGTCATATATCTTGTATTTTTGCATACAAGACACACACACACAGGCATATAAGATACAATTACCATTTCAAGCGTACAACGCTTCAAACCTTGTAATAGAAAATACTAATTGATACATTTTTCTTGATTTTGTCTCAACGAAGTCTTGTATAATTTCTTCTACATCGAGCGATTTAAGTATCTCGATCAAAAAACATAACAGCAACTCGTCGAAAAGTGTGCACACATCTTTTTATGATTTTGGATTGAGGACTTTTTTGTTTGTTTTTCACATTTATTATCTTCAAAACGTTTTTGTGATTTAGGGCTGGATGGAGCTGAGGCCCTGGTGCCCAGTGCTGCAGCATACCCTAGCGAATGTTTAATCCGCCACTGCATACAAGACACATTTCACGGCTTATCATTTACTCTGGGCATGGTTGGGTTTCTGAGCCTCCCAACTGTAGTAACAGGGCACTGTGGACCAGAAATAATGGGAATTTAGATCAGAAGCAGAAACATGAAATGCGATGGAGATCACGTAGCAAAAGTAGTGAGCAGAACGTGATCCACACATCTTATCATGTAGACATAAGAGCATGCTGCTTTACAATATATATTTGGGGACAGAGTTCATGGTACAGTGGCGAGAGTTAGCTGATTGATTGAAGGAGGTAACTCAACCCAGCACATTGTACCTGTACCCTGTGGTATAAAGATGACACCTTCTTATCCACAATGCAGACAATCACTGGTTGTGACAATGTTCTGTAAGTACACCAGTATAGGAGAACATGGTCTTAAAGTCTGTAAAAGAATTATTTAAAGTGGGACTTGTAACCAGTATAAATGAGTTTTTCAGTCGACATGTATGCATTTACAGTAAAATTTAACATAGACCTATATGTGGTTAAATGTTGCTGCTTGTTTTTGAAATAAAGTGGAATGTTTCAACTTATTATGTACACTTCTTATGATAAAATACTGATGATGTTTATTTGTTGTATACTGTTTGCATATCAAGTTTTTTTTTTCTTCTTGTAACAGGTTGACATACTGAATTTTATGTTCAGTGTAATAATGATCATTCATGTTCGATCAGAAAATACATAAAACCCAACTTAATCTTATAAAAAGAATAACTCTTGACTTAAAACGTTATAATATAACTCACTCGCTATAAGGTATTCGACTAAAACTCACCTGTCGGCAGTATTTCGGTCGCATATTTTCCGGGTTTTTCACCGTTTGAAAAATTAACAAAAACATTTCCATCGATGTCAGGAATTGCAAGATATTCATCGTACTCTGAATCCAGAGATGCTGGTCCTGGATTATCATCAACACAGACACCACTTTCACTGGGACTATTCATTGTTACAAAAGTTAATGAAGATTTACAAATGAGTAAGTTTGCATAACGAATGCTTTCTTCGAAATAACAATTAATAGCATTAGAGGTAAGTCACAGTTATTTAGATACAAGCAACACTTAATTTTGATATCGAACTTACGTTACAGGGCATCATCTTAATTGACACATGCTTCCACGCTAAACATACAACTTCCCTCGCGCACAACTCGGCACGAACTACGCTCTCAATGTAACTAGAATATAAGGTAGGCCACTCCGGCCAATTACGCTCCCATTGGTTGCTTCGCTGTGACGTCACCTGGTGGAAGAAATACGCGCGAGTCTTGATTTACCATGCAATCTTACCTGAGACAATGTCCTACTTAGCATCTCTCTGCTGTTTACAAGAAATATTAACAATAATTGTAATGAGCTATTCATATAGAAAAAGGATTAAACAACAAGATTAAATGGTTTGCGGCAAAAAATTATGGTAAAATCTATTTCTACATTTAATAGAAAAGTAAGCAAGTCTGTCCACATATAACATTGACAAAATGGCACAAGATGTAAAATTAAGTCGGAAAGGAGGCGATATTACGATATTATATATATATATATATATATCATTTTTTATTATTCGTTAATTTTATATTAATAGAATTATTTCGATTGTTATTAATTTACTTAGAAACCTCTGATGATACTGATATTTTTCAGTAAAACGTGCGTCTGGTGTTAAAAAGAATATACGAAATTATACTACTTGCAGAAGAAACAAATTGAAAACATCACAAATTTTATATATATATATATATAATATGCCTGCGTGGGTGGGTGCGCGTACGTGCACACGCGTGCGCGCATGAGTGCGTGTATAAACATTTCTATGTAGTATAATATATTTGAAACAAGCTTCCAATTATTATAATTATAATCAATATCATAATCATTTTCTTTATCTACATTTTCATTGTTATTTCATTGTTACTAGTTTCAGTTAAAAACTGAAGCTAGTACGTTTAGTTGTAAACATAAAAATTTTTATCAACGAAATGAAAATGGTTATTTAGTTGATACATACCTTCATAGGTGACTTAAATTTTTGAAGACGAAGCTACCCAGAGCCGACTCTTTGTTGCTGCATACTTTTCAAGTGACTTGAGTTTGAGCTGTTTGTTCAGATGGCGGATTCTGATGAATGTTCTTGTCCTGACGTACAGACAAATGACTTTCTCGTCCACCTCTGGAAATTTAGATTTGAGTAAGGTGGCCAAATAAGAGATAACTTTCACTTGTTTTGATACTGTACGTCCGTGGAAAGAAGTAAAAACTATCTCAAACTGAATCAGTTTTTGTAACCACTCGTCTGACGGATGGGTAAGCCCCCCCCCCTTTGATATAATCGATATCCAGTCATGACTTAGTTCCCCGGAAAGACCCAATGTTTCGCCTCTCACACCTAGACTTTCATCAATGAAGCGGCACTTGAATGCGATGTACCCGGCCAGATATTTTAAGGCATCTTGAGGAACATCGTTGTCACTTGCAGACGGGGCCAAGTCCTCTGTTTTTAACAATTCTGCTTCGTCGGTGTCATTATTCGGAGAACTTGGTATTAACGTATGTTCAACTATGTCTATGCATAGTTCATTGGTAACAAACTGGATGAAATCCTCGTCAGAGTCATTTGATTCCATAACTTCGGTGGAATGAATGCTACCATCCTCAGCCACAGACGCACTTCCAGATAACGGTAATCGTCCGTGCTACCCGTTAAAAGTAAGAGCCGAATTCTGTTGCGCACTTCAAAGGGAGTGGGATTATTATAAAAGACGCCTAATCCCCGAATTCGTGAAAAAAAGTTTTCAAGGCAATCTTGATTGAATCTAGCGGTCAAAATGTACGTCACCCCATGAATCATTGTCATTTGTTCATAAAGGCCGAACAATGAATTTAAAGATATAACGAAACCTTTCTGAAAAGGTAGTAAACTTTTTTTACTTGCTACTCGCATGTTAGTTATTACTTCCAAAAACCTTTTTAAAGTATTTTCTTGGCTCCTTAAATTCATGCCGTACCCACTTCTGAGGGGCGTTTTCTGGTCTTTTGGAAGTCTTGAGTTTAAAACATCAAATGCATCGTTTACCAGTTCGATGAAGCTGCTTTCGCGCTCTTTATTTGCAACATACTTCAGCGCCTTTGCTGTACGATTAGAAAACAACTGTGCAGCAAATCTTACATTTTCACGAGATCGACCAGTTACGTTAAGGTGTATCTGACTAATATTGGGTAAAATCGTCAATTCTCCTTTCTGTTGCTATAACAGATTTTCGATTGTATCTTTTTTAAGCTCAGTGCCGTCGCAAAGTAACAACCCATGGTCTAGAAAATGATTTCTAAGCAGCTTCAAAAGATGAGGTACGTCACAGAAAACCCACACCTTATCGTTTGTAGTCGGGTTAATGAAGAAATTTTTTTCTGTGTTTACATCTAATTCCTTCCAGACTTTTGAATTCTTTCCCCCCATATCACACGTCACAGCCGCTACATGAATATTACTGCTCTCAACGGCACTGATAATGCTTTTAAGCAATACATCTGTCATGGTCACATCAAAATCATAATAAATGGGTTGCTTCCACTTGGCAAACAGACCTCTAATTCATCAGAATCCGCCATCTGAACAAACAGCTCAAACTCAAGTCACTTGAAAAGTATGCAGCAACAAAGAGTCGGCTCTGGGTAGCTTCGTCATCAAAAATTTAAGTCACCTATGAAGGTATGTATCAACTAAATAACCATTTTCATTTCGTTGATAAAAATTTTTATGTTTACAACTAAACGTACTAGCTTCAGTTTTTAACTGAAACTAGTAACAATGAAATAACAATGAAAATGTAGATAAAGAAAATGATTATGATATTGATTATAATTATAATAATTGGAAGCTTGTTTCAAATATATTATACTATATTCGTTAATACCAAGTTCTCCGAATAATGACACCGACGAAGCAGAATTGTTAAAAACAGAGGACTTGGCCCCGTCTGCAAGTGACAACGATGTTCCTCAAGATGCCTTAAAATATCTGGCCGGGTACATCGCATTCTAGTGCCGCTTCATTGATGAAAGTCTAGGTGTGAGAGGCGAAACATTGGGTCTTTCCGGGGAACTTAGTCATGACTGGATATCGATTATGTCAAAGGGGGGGCTTACCCATCCGTCAGACGAGTGGTTACAAAAACTGATTCAGTTTGAGATAGTTTTTACTTCTTTCCACGGACGTACAGTATCAAAACAAGTGAAAGTTATCTCTTATTTGGCCACCTTACTCAAATCTAAATTTCCAGAGGTGGACGAGAAAGTCATTTGTCTGTACGTCAGGACAAGAACATTCATCAGAATCCGCCATCTGAACAAACAGCTCAAACTCAAGTCACTTGAAAAGTATGCAGCAACAAAGAGTCGGCTCTGGGTAGCTTCGTCTTCAAAAATTTAAGTCACCTATGAAGGTATGTATCAACTAAATAACCATTTTCATTTCGTTGATAAAAATTTGTATGTTTACAACTAAACGTACTAGCTTCAGTTTTTAACTGAAACTAGTAACAATGAAATAACAATGAAAATGTAGATAAAGAAAATGATTATGATATTGATTATAATTATAATAATTGGAAGCTTGTTTCAAATATATTATACTACATAGAAATGTTTATACACGCACTCATGCGCGCACGCGTGTGCACGTACGCGCACCCACCCACGCAGGCATATTATATATATATATATATAAAATTTGTGATGTTTTCAATTTGTTTCTTCTGCAAGTAGTATAATTTCGTATATTCTTTTTAACACCTGACGCACGTTTCACTGAAAAATATCAGTATCATCAGAGGTTTCTAAATAAATTAATAACAATCGAAATAATTCTATTAATATAAAATTAACGAATAATAAAAAATGATATATATATATATATATATATATATATATATATATATAATATCGCCTCCTTTCCGACTTAATTTTACATCTTGTGCCATTTTGTCAATGTTATATGTGGACAGACTTGCTTACTTTTCTATTAAATGTAGAAATAGATTTTACCATAATTTTTTGCCGCAAACCATTTAATCTTGTTGTTTAATCCTTTTTCTATATGAATAGCTCATTACAATTATTGTTAATATTTCTTGTAAACAGCAGAGAGATGCTAAGTAGGACATTGTCTCAGGTAAGATTGCATGGTAAATCAAGACTCGCGCGTATTTCTTCCACCAGGTGACGTCACGCGGCAAAAACAGCTGATCGCTAGGTTAGCGCGGGAAGCCGGAATGGCCCCCCCCCCCCGCTACGCACTAGGCTCTACTATTGCTGTAACTAGTTTGCTGTAACAGCTGATAACTAGCATCTACAGAAGACTGGTAAGTGGTCAAGAATAGGTTATGTTACTTTTCACGTGTTTTTTATAGACAAGGCCATTAATATATTATCAAAGATTTTAAAATTGCGTAAATCACTTAGCAATAAAAAAACACACAAACGGATTTTTTATGAAAATAAGCGAATCGAAATATTTACCCATTTAGTTAAATACACATAACCGAGTTGACTCACAATTTTATTTTAATCGCAAAATTATCACGATTATGGCAACACATGTGAATGGCGCTATATTTAAACAGTTGAATTTGGAAACATCGCTAAAATCGTATTATCCATGAATTTCATGTTCACTGTTTTTGTTATTGAATCAATTATTTTTATGTAGCCTATTTATTGAAGTTCTTTAGCAATATGAATTCACATATTTAACTTTATTTTATGAAAACTTGAATTATAATCTGACCAAGATTATATTATAATAATATAATATTATTATATTATTCGTTTTATTTTCTGATTTAGTTGTAATAATTTATTTATCAAAGTTAATTTACATCAGTGAATCCAAATGCTGACTTTAATTTGTGCAGCTTATAGGCCCAAGTTCTCTAAACCTGCTAATGTTAAACAATAAAAAACAAGTTTGAGCAAAGAGGAACAGATTCACCACACGTTCACTATCTTGCAATGTTCTGGGTGCTTATTAAAGAAACCTTTACATTTTTCAGTTTTGTTAAAACAAATCGTGTGTAAATCTGATTAAACTAAGAAAGTAAATGGAGTGGTGGACAATTTGGCCAATAACCCAATAAGAATCAGGGACTTGATTGAATTTGGTAGGGAAAAGATACAATTGAAGAAAGGAAGGAAATTACTTAATTTTATCCTTACTTCTGTAACTATTATAAAATATCGGTATGGAGAACCATACATGACTTCCATATTCTAAGATTTATATTTAAAATCATTTTCAGCCAAACAGCCAGGGAAGGAATTTTAACAAAAAAATACTTCTTTCTTGCCAATAACGTAGTACACATATAAAAAATATTATCCCCTCCCCCTTCAACTATAATTTTGATTTATAGAAAATTACCCTCAGCCCGTTCAACTAGCCTCTTCATTTATAGATATTTCATCTACGTTTCTACAGTGGATTATTAAGATCTTATCAGGATACTTTATCAAAATTAAGTACTTTACTCATGTTACAACAAAAAATGTTTCAGGTAAACTGCCCTTTCCCCGTAACCGATCTTCACCAAAATCAACAGACATTGAGTTCTCTATAGCTCAGGCACATATGTAAAAAATTATTTGATTCTGTTTGAATTTACGGCAGTTATGGTTCGTCATATAAAAAATTACCCATGTTAAAACATAAAACATGAGAATTATAAAACATATCTAAGATTTATATTTAAAATCATTTTTGAAATAAAATATTTTCATAGAACCTACTAACGCTGGGGAAATCTGAGGAGCCAATCAGAGTTGGGCCTACCTGTCACTCTGCTGAATTTGGTGGAAAGCCCTGTCACTGTCGTCAAAGTATCAGCCTTGACAGGGTCCTCTTTTTCTCCAAAATGGGAGAGGAGGCTTGAGATGGAGTGAGTGACATGGTCCCCACCTCAATGAAGAACCCATTGTTTTATAAAAATATATTTAAATTTTGAAAACTGAAAATTCTTTTCTTGTTGTAAATATTTATATTTTATAATCAAAATGACTTTATCAAAAAACAAACATTATTTTTTTATAATAAGTACTTACATATGTTTCTTAATATGCTTACTTTTTCTTCAATGTTGATGATCATTTCCAAACATTCTGACAAAATTGTATCTACAGAACAGTTAACATTCCCCAGGTTTCCATTTCTGCTAATTTCTCATTACACCTTCCACTGACGTATTATTAACCATTTCATAAACTATCGTATAATCTTTTCAGATTTTGTGGGACAAAATCTGAAATTTTCAGAATGCCTGGCAACAAAATTATTTTATTTTCAACAATTACCATTGTTTGAAAAAGTTTAAATGAATTTTCAAGTACTTTACTCTTGTTAAAACGTAAAAGGTTGCAGGTAAACTACCCCTTCCCCTTAACCGATCTTTACCAAAATCTAAAGGCCTTGAGTCCTCTACAATTCACTGACGTATGCAAAAAATTATTTGATTCTGTTAGAATTTGCGGCTGTTATCGTTTGCCATAGAAAATACCCTTGTTAAAAAAAGTTGTAGGTAAACTACCCCTTTCCCTTAACCGATCGTCACCAAAAACAATAGGTCTTGAGAACTCTACAAATCAGGGCTGTATGCAGAAAATTATTTGATTCTGTTTGAATTTGCGGCTGTTATCGTTTGCCATAGAAAATACCCTTGTTAAAAAAACGTTGTAGGTAAACTACCCCTTTCCCTTAACCGATCTTCACCAAAAACAATAGGTCTTGAGAACTCTACAATTCAGGGCTGTATGCAAAACATTATTTGATTCTGTTTGAATTTGCGGCTGTTATCGTTTGCCATAGGAAATACCCTTGTTAAAACATAAAACGTTACAGGTAAACTACCCCTTTCCCTTAACCGATCTTCACCAAAAACAATAGGTCTTGAGAACTCTACAATTCAGGGCTGTATGCAAAACATTATTTGATTCTGTTTGAATTTGCGGCTGTTATCGTTTGCCAAAAAAAAAAAATTTCCCTTGATAAAAAAAAACCGTTGCAGGTAAACTACCCCTTTCCCTCAACCGATCTTCACCAAAAACAATAAGTCGCGAGTCCTCTACAAATCAGGGCTGTATGCAAAAAATTATTTGATTCTGTTTGAATTTGCGGCAGTTATCGTTTACCATAGAAAAAAATCTACAGACAGACACACAGACAGACAGACACACAGACAGACACACAGACACTTTTCGGAAAACGACTTTTTTTCATGTTTTGAGTGTAGTAGAATCAGAATCTGCAATAATCTCGAACACGATTTTTTTTGCCATCACCATACTTCCCATTCCTTAAGGAATATGGAAGTAAAAAGTATAGAGCTTTTTTTTATTCTGTTTCCACCATTGGATCCCTGAATTAACTTTGTAACTAACCAACAACTTCATCTTTTTTGCTTATAACTTTATATATGTAATTAATTCACTACCGACTCAGAACACAAAGTTTTTTATGGGTAAGAGCGTAAAAGTTTTACCTTATAGCCTGAACCGGTTTTCGCTTTTAAAAAGGTTCTTCAGAGGCTGCCATTGGGAGCACTGTCCGTTGTCTTGTTCTTGGCGATGGTATCGACTTTTGAAAGATCGATCTTGCATGTGTGATACACATATCACACCCCACACACACAACATCGATCTTTCAAAAGTCGATACCGTCGCCAAGAACAAGACGGACAGAGCTCCCAACGGCAGCCTATGAAGAAGCTTTTTAAAAGCGAAAACCGGTTCAGGCTATAAGGTAAAACTTTTACGCTTTTACCCACAAAAAACTTTGTGTTCCGAGCTGGTAGTGAATTAATTATATTTAGTTAAGTAACGGACACGTCATGGACAGCGAAATCCAAGAACTCAGTTTGGTAATTCTCAAAAGCGAAATTCTACCTTCTCCACAATCTGTCCTAAGGTAATGGTCGGCAGTGAAAACTGCTATCACAACTTCCTTAGCTGAAGAGGTGAATTGAAACCGAAACAGAGACAAGCAAAAGTAACCAGAGCATAATGCTCAAAGAATAAGTTTGTGTTTGTCAAGCACATCTTTGTCAAAAGGTAACCCTTTTTGCAAATGTTTGGAGTCCGAAATATAGTAAATATAGTAATATTTACTATTAAATAATTAACAAAATGATAAATAATACGTGTTAGAAGAAGGGTGATAAAGAAAAAGTGTGTTTTTATATAAATAATAAGAAGGAAATACGAATAATGCCCATCAACAATATTGTTTCACTAAGAGCTATAGAGCATGAGAAAGGAAATCAATAAAGAAAGAAAATATAATATAATCTGAACAACGATAACGTGAATGATCCCAGAATATTTACTAAAAATGAACTTTATCTTGTGAAAAACTTACTTTTTTCGTCGGACGTGTTTTGGCTTAAGTATCCGCCTTCTTCAGCTTTTTGGTCAGACGTCTGACCAAAAAGCTGAAGAAGGCGGATACTTAAGCCGAAACGCGTCCGACGAAAAAAGTAAGTTTTTCACAAGATAAAGTTCATTTTTAGTAAAGTGATAGTGCTGTGAAAGAAGAGATGAACAATCAAGACAACCAGAATATTTGTTTTATTTAGTCGCACTTAGACTACTTTTAAAGTTTTTTTATGATTGACTGTAGAAATGATCCAGCAATCATATACCTGAGCAGATGATATGTTCCTCTGAACTCAGAAGGTGTAGAATGGACAGCGGTGTAATGGAGCCAAAAGTGCCCACCCGACTTGTACCAACGCACGTGATAGGGAAAATAGTTAGGGAAATTAAATATTTAAGGGATGAAACACTAAGCAAGAAGGTAATAGATTAAATAGAGCAAGGAGATAGTATATTACATGAAGAAGAAAAGGGAAAATTGTAAGGGATCAAAGAAGGAAGCTCAAGTAAAGAAGTGATTAAACAAATAAAATGATTGATAATTTCATCAACACCTAAACGATATTTTCTGAAATGATCAATTTTAGAGTGGGGCAATGTGTAACGGTACATATGTTCACCATACATTTAACAACAAATATAAGGGATAAAACATACACTAACTAACACAAGAACACATAGAGAGGAATGATAAATGAATAACTGTGTACTAAATGTTATATCCGGTCCACGAACTAAGTAAAACAATTAAAATAATTAAATCAACAAACGAAGAATAATAAATAGTGATGAAGAAGAAAATATAGAAGACAACATAATAATGTGATTAACCAAATGATCCAATAGATATGGTAAGTGAGAGGACAAAAACAAATTATAATGACAACCAGCCCTAACAAGAGACTGAAGAGAATACAAATAAACACAAGTAAAGTGATAAGCGAAGAAGAATTAACAAATATATCATACAATGTGCCAATAATGTGTACCAATAGAGAATGAAACCAATAAAACAAGGAATCTACAGAAGTAAGAAACAGTAAAAAGACACAGACATAGACAAACCATTATTAAAGACTTGACCACAACAAAAACTCTTTATTCTGAGATAAAAATATAATTAATAAACAAATAAACACAATGAAATAAGATAATGAAAGATAAGAATGAATTAGTTATCACAGTAAGAATAGAATACCACGCATGCTTTTAATACAGGCAAATCCAGTTAAAATAAATAAAAGAAAACCTGGTAATCACCAGTAAACATGTAAACATAACGAAAAAATAATAAATAATGGTTAACCACAGCAAAAGTGTAAAACAATAACCTTTAAAACCTTGAGATCAGAAAGAAAAGCATAGACCATTGTTGTCAGACAAGGGGGTCCCATGTAACCTCAATTCTGGTATAAATCAACTTGTAATTAGAATAAATTAAGAATAAAACAATGTAAAACTAGTGTAGGTTATACAATAATGAAAATAGACATTATAAAGACAAACCTAGTGATACGATTTATTAATTAAAAGTAGTGTTGTGGATTTAATCGGTTAATCGAACCGATTAACCAATTAAAATTTGAACTTCGATTAATCAATCAGAACTACTTAATCGAATAATAGAGTCGATTAAAATTAATTGTTTGTTGAAATTTTCTTTTATGAGAAGTTGAAGCTTGTCCACCAAATACCTGAGTTATGTCTTGTCTCTTGAATAAGGGTCCTGTTATTTTAAATCATTTAGTACTGCTGGAAGTTCCCAGAAAAACACTGAAAGAGAAAGGGTGGTGTAGTGGTTTTCAAAAGCCAGGTAGCGGCATGTCAGATTTAGTCCGTGTACGACAAGATCTACAATAGAAGGCTGTCAGGTGCCTACTACTAATTGTCTGAGAGGGGGTGAGTATACTAAAAATAAGAGTCCCACAAGAGCCTGTACTCTCATCCTAACAATGGGTGACCTATAGTATAGTAAAATTGAAAGTTAAGGGCATATGCGCAGAAACCAATTTGAGAATTTATGGATGGACGAGTCCACTTTGAAATTGTGAATGGCGGGAGGGTACCGGAGAATCAGCTGGTATGCAAGTGAAGGTGTCGCCAACTTTGCGTGTGATGTTTCAGTTACCCGTACATTCTTAGTTATTGTGTAACGTACTATCTCAGTCATGCATTTGTTATTATTATTTCAATTTATTTTTAATTATATCGTTGTTTTACAGTCACTCATTTTTATTAGTTATTTAATTTTTTAGTTAATTTCTATTGGTAGTTTTTATTCTGTAATTACAATTACGTATTATTGTAATTATTTGTGTTATCATCCAGTAACGAGATTTGTTAAAATGAATACTTTTCCTTCAACTAGCAAAGACAGGAAAGTTATTCATAGACGCACAGGAAGTTATAATACACAGTTTTTTGTTGTCCAGGATTAAAAGATTCTTGCAATTAAATTAATACGAAGAATGCGTTCCTTTATGTAATGGGAAACTGTAGAGATAGTCGCGTGTAATTAAGGAGTGGAAGTGTACGTTTTGTAAATTCCGTTGCGATAAGAACGGTCAGAAAGGCTGTAGTTTTTTACGTCTCAGCAGTACACAATGACAGACCAAACAACACTCAGATATGTTTATAAAACATTCTGATATGTAAAAGAATGTAAATTCTCACATCTCACAGCGACTCCCTCCACATAGCCTTTCCCCTCTGACCGTAAGCATTTCGCGCATTTCCATGCCCTTAACTTTCAATTTTGCTATAATAGTAACAGCTGGACAGGTGGCGTGTTACAGTGTGTTTATTCAGGTGAGGAAAACTTGTGTTTTTCAAAGAGGCTACTTTTTGTGTGTGTGTTTCCTGATACCATGCGTGAAATCTGTGTTATGGCGTACGAAGACTTACGAGGAAGACTCGGTGGAAGTTTTGGATATAAATTGAACGACAGTGGTAAAGTGACGGACAGGAAAACTGTTTTCTGTAAGCTTTCTGGGAAATCATTTAGCTACAGCGGTAGCACTAGCAGTTTGCAATACCATTTAAAACACGTCCATCCCTTACAAAGTGTTGCTGAATCATCTGTTGTTAATGCAAGTTCATCTCAGTCGGACTTGAATCATTTCATAGCGAAACCAATCTCTTCATTAAAGGAGGCTGAACTAACAAATAAAATTGTGAAATGGAAAGTAAAAGACAGTCGACCTATCAATATAATTTCGGATGAAGGGCTAAAAGAAGTTTTAAGGGAAGCTGTATGTAGTAGTTCTTATAATCTTCCATCTAGAGACGTTGTGTTACGTTCTATTACTTTACCAATTTCCACCACGGGACTTCTAATTACTGCGTGCGATTTTTTTATGCACTCGCCCGGATTACACTTTACACTGACTTACCACAACAGAAGACTCCAAATTACTAATAGGTCGCCACCAATATCTTTTAAGGGCAGATATGGAGACCTTAAAACACTTTCACTTACTTACCAGGTTCGTTAGGCGAAATTGTCTATACGGGACAGGTGATGTTAATTTGGCGTAATAATTGACTTAATGCATGGTTACGCTATTAATCCATTTTATTTACTTATTGATTATATTTGTGAATGTTCAAAAGCCCCAATGTTGGGTTCGCCAATCTTGTAACGTCTCGCGGGTAAATCTCTCAGAGCTTTTATGTACTATCGTTAATTTGTTAAGCTTTCCTAATTAAGCACCACGTTGGTACATCATCTTGTAACATCTCGCGGTTAATATCTAAGAGTTTAAATAGTACTTTACTTAATTAAATCTAAGTTTTATTTGCCCTTCGAAAATCTCGCTTTAATGAGAGTCACAGTAATTGTTTAATGAAATAATATTTTATTAGACCCACTGTTGGGTTCGCCAATCTTGTAACGTCTCGTGGTTAATGATCGGATAGTATCGTTAGATTTTATCGTCACTCTTGCAATCGTCACAGAATTCGTTATATTTTATGTTTACAGTTCCAAAAAAAATGAAATCGAGGATGTGTGATTTGGGAGAATTCAGTGAAGTTGTTTAACCGTAGTTAGGAGAGAGAGTGCAAAAAGTATTATCCTCTTGGCATACAATTACTTAATATAAATATTGTGTTGTGGTCTCCAAGTTGCATATAACTAACTATATTTAATATTACCTTGTGTATCCAGGTACACTGGTGCTCCTCCTTGCAACTTCAATGTTTCTTTAAAAACTACGCGTTTCGGGACTCATGGTCCCATCATCAGGTTGATAAAAAACAAGAATCACTCACATGGAGTACGTCAACTTAATAAGAAATAAATAAAAAGTTTCACTCGCACATACCGCGTGTATACAATTACACAACTACACGATGCGCATCGTATCGGAACTTGCAAGCGACTAACCGTTACGCGTCGCACTATCTCTACCTTTATCTATGTGTTGTTCCAACACGCGTATGGCCGTGTCATACAGTCCGGCCTATTCACGCTTCTTCATTTCATCCATTTGCACAAAAAATGGCATCATTCAACTCGTTGGTTAACAGATTACTAAAAATTCCGTTAGAGGCGAAAGACTACATCGATGAGCTTAATACAATAAAGTATATCGCGGTGGCCAACGGTTACAATAGTACAGTTGTAGACAAAATAGTAGCGAGGCAGAGGAGGAACATATATAAAAATAGGAGCATAAACAAAACACACAACAGTGACATTAAATATATACCAACAGAATTTACAAATCTTTTGCCTAATACTATTAAGAACGTTTTTAAAAAACACGGTTTTGCAGTTTCTTTCAAAACGAGCAATTGTATTTTGAACGCTTTGAGACCAGTGACCAACAGACTAGTAGAAAACTGTTCTGGTATTTATAAAATAGAATGCGAGGACTGCAATAATTTTTATGTTGGACAAACGGGCAGGAAATTTCTGGATAGGTACAGAGAACATCTCCCTAGAGGTGATATCCAGAAGATAAAATCAAACTTTGCCTTGCATATAGTCAACCAGAACCATAATTACTCGAGTTTTCAAAGTAGCTTCAAGCCATTGCATTTCTGTAAAAAGGGCAGGCTTATGGACGCGCTGGAAGAATTTGAAATTTATAAGGCCTCAAAAACCCAAGGTAATCAGCTCTTGAACGACAAGCTTTCTTTTAAGTCCAACGGACTGTATGACACGGCCATATGCGTGTTGGAACAACACATAGATAAAGGTAGAGATAGTGCGACGCGTAACGGTTAGTCGCTTGCAAGTTCCGATACGATGTGCATCGTGTAGTTGTGTAATTGTATACACGCGGTATGTGCGAGTGAAACTTTTTATTTATTTCTTATTAAGTTGACGTACTCCATGTGAGTGATTCTTGTTTTTTATCAACCTGATGATAGGACCATGAGTCCCGAAACGCGTAGTTTTTAAAGTAACATTGAAGTTGCAAGGAGGAGCACCAGTGTACCTGGATACACAAGGTAATATTAAATATAGTTACTTAATATAAATTTCTCTGATCATGAAACCAGCTGATTTTGACTTTTACAAACAAATTGGAGGTTAAATTACCACCAATGGTATGTAATATTTTCTGGTTGTCCGTCCTTTTCTTTGTCTCCTGACGATCTGTAAACAACTACCCTCTACTGAAAATAATACACTTTTTATTCAAATAACAAAGTATTCATTGTATTTATTTAATAAATACAATGTTTTTATCTTCTCCCAATACAGAAAGTTATAATCGATTCTCCCTGTCAACACAACATTAGTTCGATCTTAGTTGGTAAACATAGAAAGTATAACAAATATTTTTATCCTTTATAAAATATAAAACAATAAAGAATTAATTTATTAATTTCCCAGGGTTATTTGTAAGTTCTTTGTACTATGAGACGGTCAGAAATGAATAATTTAATACCAAGCTTTTCATTAAAAAATAGATTATATTTTTTTCTTTTATTATGTAGTTCCGGGTTTATCCGCCAGATCGCAGGTTACGTTCCTTCACTATACACAAAAATTATTTAATGGCGACTAGAAATTCACAGAGATTCGTTATGATTTTTTTTTGGTTAACAAAAATAATAAAGTTTGTTTTCATCTCTTTTCCTGAAGTGTTTAAAGATATGGTGCTGTTTCTAGTGTCATGAAGTTATAGTTGAGATGTAATTTAGTTAGATTTACTTGAATACGATCTCACCAAAATCTCGAAGTGCTGGAGACTAGGCCTGGATCTAGTCGTTAAATTTTTTCCAAGTTTCGTCAAATAAAGGGCGTGGATGGTGCTACTTGAAGGAGTTCTAATAGAAGGTGTACATCACTCATCAATTTTTATTAAATTTCGCACTAGTTATTCCAAAAGTATTCATTAATTTTCAAATTTTAAATAGGCATTACACTTTTTTTCAAACGTTCACTTCCCAATCGTTTTAACAATTAAAATTCAATCTTGTTAGTTGGTTACTCGTAGTAACCAAGATTTTTTTATGGTTTTTTATTGGTGAATCTATACACTTTTTTGTATATAGGCTATTATTAATTATTATAAATTTATTTCTTCTTTTTAGAAAAATAATCCTTTATTTCTTATTTTTATCCTTTATAAAATATAAAACAATAAAGAATTAATTTATTAATTTCCCAGGGTTATTTTTGAGTTCTTTGTACTATGAGACTGTCAGAAATGAATAATTTAATACCAAGCTTTACATTAATTAATAGATTATATTTTTGTAGTATGTAGTTCCGAGTTTATCCGCCAGATCGCAGGTTACGTTCCTTCACTATACACAAAAATTTTTTAATGTCGGCCTGCAATTCACAAGGAAGCGTTATGCTTAATTTTTGGTTAACAAAAATAATAAAGTTTATTGTCACCTCTTCTCCTGAAGTGTTAAATATATGGTGCTGTTTCTAGTGTTAGAAGTTATAGTTGAGTTGTAATTTAGTTAAATTTACTTGGATACGATCTCACCAAAATATCGATGTGCAGCAAGACTAGGCCTGGAACTGGTAGTTGGATTTTTTCAAAGTTTCATCAAATTAAGGACGTGAATGTTGATACTTGAAGGAGTTCTAACATAAGGTGGATATCACTCATCAATTTTTATTAAATTTCGCACTAGTTATTCCAAAAGTATTCATTAATTTTCAAATTTTAAATAGGCATTACACTTTTTTTCAAACGTTCACTTCCCAATCGTTTTAACAATTAAAATTCAATCTTGTTAGTTGGTTACTCGTAGTAACCAAGATTTTTTTATGGTTTTTTATTGGTGAATCTATACACTTTTTTGTATATAGGCTATTATTAATTATTATAAATTTATTTCTTCTTTTTAGAAAAATAATCCTTTTTAAATTTTGTTCATAATCCAATTTAATTTATTTAAGGTTTTTCTTTATATTTTCCCTTAAGCTTGTACATTGGTCTTTTATATTTTAATTCCCTTCAATTGGATTTATTTATTATTTATTGTTTACTTAAAGTATCCTTACTCTAAACTATTTTCCTATGCCATCTTGCTCACATAGTATTGTTTTATATTATTATTATTTTATATCTAACCCTGGGTCTTATATTTAAACACAATTATTATATTAAACATAAAATTATACCTAGGTACAAGACCTTTGTGGCCTACACAATAAAAATTACACAAAATACAAAAAAATACAAAATTTGTCAGCAGCAATATAGTCCACTGCTACAATTGATTGTTTTTTCATCTACAGTATAAATATGTGAGATGCTCTTTTTTAAAAGTTTACACTCTCACTATGTACACTATATCTCACTTTGTACACTATATTTCACGTTGTTATTGTTTACAAAATTTTGTAGTACAAAGTTTTTTTTTTTAGCTAGGTACATAATACCCATTTCTGACTTTTAGAGTGGGGTGATTGTGTTATCATATTTGGGCATGGGTTATGTAACGTTACAATATTCCTTTAAAAAAAAATTAATCGTTCTCTGTTTGTAACTCTTAACAGTTCATCAAACCCTTTGCTTTATCAACTCTTTAGAATATTATACGTTAAACATTTTAGACAACCAAATTTATTACTTCAACTAATTGGTATACCTTGTATTTTATTAGACAGATGCCACATTACTTTTATATTCTTTCTTTCAAAATATTTGGTATTCGTTTTTACTGCTCCTTTTACTTTATTTTTGAAAATACAAAACTATTGTTTCTTACCTCCTTTCTAGGAAAACACATATTGAAAACAAAAAAAACTTAAACTATTGTATCTCTATTTTTTAAGACAACCCAGTATTGCTCATACACTCACTCACACAATATTTAAATTTTCCCCCTAATATAGAGATCTCTTTACGTTATAATTTTCATGATTGTAAAAGTTTATATATTATACGGTTACTTGGTTTTGGGTGTCCTTGCAGATCACGTGTTGCACTCCGTACTTTTTTTTGTTCACAGGTTTGTCCGAACCAAGTTATCACTGACGATTTAATTTTGATATCACTGATGATGAATTAATATCTCACAGTTAGTCCATGTTAAATTGCTGTTAAGTTGAACTCACATTCTAATACTTTTAATAAATTTTCTGGCTCGCGAGTCTTTGTGGTCGTCTGGCCAGACGGGAGTTTTGTAGTCGACTGACGCTGTTTTCTTCGCACACAGCATGAAAGAATGTATTCATATGTGCCGAAACCATGAGAACGTTGGCCGAGGGAGTGCGCACATGATGGTGAATACGCACCCTCGTTGATAACTGCACATTCCTTTGTCACAATTCCCAATGCGTACCTTGTACTGACTGTTACCGAATAGTAACTTTCAAATAGATTGGTTTACTGGTTAAAATGATCAAAATCTGTCTCACCCCTTTTGCCCTGTTACAGTTGTAACTAGACGGATTGAGAAACTTTATGATGTCGAACGATCCAAGCTGCTAGACAAACTAAAAGAAACTGAATTTGTTGGCCTAACAGGTGATTTCTGGACATCGATAGCAAATCAAGGTTATTTGGGTGTTAGTGCTCATTGGATTGATTCTAACTGGGCGTTCTGCAGCGCTGCGTTAGAAGTGAAACATGTGGTGGAGAAACATAGTGCAGCAAATTGTACAGAAGAATTCGAACAAGTTGTGACTGACTGGAATCTTCAAAGTAAAGTAGTTGCAATATGTACAGACAATGCCAGGAATATTGTTCTTGGTGTCAAAAATTCAAAATACGATAATGTTAGGTGCACTGCTCATACCCTGCAATTAAGTCTGAATACAGCAATTGAGAATGTGTCTATAGATAAACTGCTTTCCAAATGTAGAAAAATGGTGGATCATTTCAAGCACAGTCCTTATTTAGAAAATCAGCTATGCCAAAAACTGAAAGAACTTAATATTCCGCAGTGAAAACTGAAACAAGATATAGTCACCCAATGGAATAGTACATGCCTTATGTTCGAGGCTCTTCTGGAAGCCAAGGAAGGAATTGTAGCTATAATGTCCACCAATCCATCAAACATCATTCGATTAACTGAAGTGGAATGGGAAATGACACAAAAAATGTATAAATGTCTTAAACCATGTTTGGAAATATGTGATTTTCTTGGAGGAAGTAAATACGTGATGGCAAGTGTTGTACTACCCGCCATAACTCATTTAAGAGTAAGTCTAAAAATTACCGACACGGATTCTGGTTACGTTACTCGATTCAAAACAGCTCTGTTAGATGATTTAACGGAAAGAGTAAACGCCTGGCCTAAAATAAAAATGTATCAAGAAGCTACGGCTCTTGATCCAAGATTTAAATATTTGAAATGTCTTCCAAGAGAAGCAAGGGAATTAGTGTGGAACACTTCAATACCCCTAAACACACATGACTACCAAGATGAATTAAACACAATTAAATACATAGCAGTCAAAAATGGATACAACCCCGAATTAATAAATAAACTACACAAACGAATCCTCAACACAAAAAGTAAAACACATCTGACCAACAGCACACAACCCAGTAAATACATAACACTTACATACTACAATTCCAACACGCACAAAATTGCTAACACATTTAGGAAACATAATTATAAAGTAGCTTACAGAACCAACAACACCATTAGGAAACACATAAATAATACTAACAAAGACACAGACACATACAACAAAACAGGGGTATATAAATTAAATTGTAATGATTGCCACCAATTCTACATTGGCCAGACGGGAAGATCTTTTTCCTCCAGATTTTCAGAACATTTAAAAGCCCTCACCACAAAGTACATACATTCCACATTTGCCACACATTTACAAAACGAAAACCACAGTTACACAAATATACAACACAACATGGAAATATTACACTACTTACCTAAAAGTAGAAAACTAAACACAGCTGAACAATTTAAAATATACAGATATCACACACTACAACCAAACAACATATTAAATGAACAAATACATTATAAATCACATACACTATTCGATACACTGATCCACACACACAATTCGAACCTCAGCGCCAATCCCTTCCCACCATCAACCCCCACCACACACACCATTTTTCCGTAACGGTTATTCTGTAATCGACAATCAGTATACACCCACTGAAGAAGAGAAACAACATCTCGAAACATTTGGGAAGTGACAACAGTAAGTTCATTAGTGAAAGTTTAATATATATTATTAAATTAATAAAGTGAACGAAGAGGATGCAACAACAAGATAATTTTTTAATATTTTTTATAGAAACAATAAATATTTTTTGACCTATATTATAAAAGTTAAACAACATAGAGAAGTAAACAATGAATAGTATGAGCTCGAGTACAGGTTATCTAAACTTCTGATTTCGAGTGTTACAATACATAACAATCAACGAATATTGTGATGAATGCTATTTAAGCAACAGATCATAATTGTTTACCTGACTAGAGTGCCGCATGCAATGGACATGATAATTCATAACAGACATTAAATGAACTTATAATTATAATCACTTATGTATTTTATTATGTATAGATTAAGGAGTTACCTGATATTTTGAATAGTTAATACTTTGTAGCAATTCAGTATGCCTGAAGTTGTTTTAATGTTGACAACAGTCAAAGTCATAACCATATGTTAATAATTTTAAAAACTTTTCATGTCATTTTGTTTCAAAATATTAATTCAGTACGCCTGAAGGAAATGTAATGTTGATAATAGTTCAAGATATAATTCCATATTAATGATTTGAGAAAACTTTTCATGTCATTTAGTTTCAAAATATTAATTCAGTACGCCTGAAGGAAATGTAATGTTGATAATAGTCGAAGATATAATTCCATATTAATGATTTGAGAAAACTTTTAATATAATTGTTGGTTATAATAATTAATTCCGACTACTCATGTTAAACAGTAACCCAGACATTTTCTGTTAGGTATCTTGCAGTCACAAAGGAACCACTGAGAATTTATAAACCTAATGAACCAAAGTTCAAGGTTATATTTTAAATTTATGTTAAATCAAATTATTTTAATTACCCTGAGAGTAAGAGCTAATAAAGTCAATGACTAACGAGGCAAACAGCCAGTAATAAATATCAAACAATAATTTACAATTTTATGAAACTAAAAAATGTTAATAAATTCAAATTGTGTAACAGAAAAAGAGTTGATGACTTTTATTGAATAGACAGTACAGTTACGAGTTAGATTACCAGTAATACTTCCACAGGTGGCACTGTGTAACTCTGACATATGAGAATCGAGTTACCTATTCGCTCATTAACGAGTTTGTAAACCAACTAGAACATCGACTTCAGTAAGTACATGGTGAGTACATGACTTGTGTTTATTTCAGCCACATTAGAATCTGCGACGAACTACGCCTGTCCACAGATGCCTGCGAGGGAATCGACTTGAATAATTCGTCATCAGACTTTTTCCATTACACATTCACAAACTTTTAACAAAATTTAACGACCTCAAAATAATTTAAATACGAGCAGAATAACAACATCGACACTAATCATTTACATTACAATATATTGGTATGTACATTTTTTTCAAATGTATCAAAGATAGGTTTTTTTTAGTTATAACATATTTCCATATGTGCCACAATTACATAAAAGGAAACACACAGATAAATAATGCAAAGTATAAGAAATACACAGAAAATACATAGCAGAAGCTTACTTAAAACTTTTTATTACATAGAATTTTTTAAGTAACAGGATTCAATTTTTTTGTTAATACAACATTTACACTGAAATCAATGACCTTTTTTTATTAGTAAGTTATTTACTATACATCTCCTTCTATACAGAAGCAATAATGTTATTTGTAATAACAATATCACTTTATTATTTTCCTACAAACATGTTTATAAAATAAATGTTAAAATGACACAGTTGCCTTTTTTCTTGAACAATATCACATTCATTTGTAATACCATAATGGTTTCACAGCAAAATAGTGGAATTGAATTGGCTCCTTTTGATTAGAGTTGGGAATATATAAGTGGCTGACTACATGGTATGTTTTGTATATACTGGAATGGGGGGGGGGGACTGGATTTTGTACTGGGCTGGAGACAGTCACTATTCAGATAGGAACACACAGTGCATGTATAAGCTTTGGCTAGGTCACTAATTGTAATGAACCTAATATGCATATCTATACAAAGAGCTACTGGCTGCATTTGTAACAGTTTTGGTCAATTCAAATTAGATTGTTTGGGATGATATAGGCTGCAGATTGTAAAGGCATAACAAGCCACTCACAAAAGAAGACGACCATGCTCTTATAGCAGATTGGTGGCTGTATGGTACTTCTCAGGATGATAAATAACCTGATAAGTGAGTTTCCTGATGTTAACTGATTAATTATTTTCCAACTAATTAGACTGTTAATTGATTAGAGATAATTTTAACTAACAATAGAGAATAAGATACTAATTTACAAATATCTACTAAACTCAATTTGGCTATGTTGTATACAGCTACAGGACCTCTGGATATCATACAGAGACTCAAAAATAAAATCCTAAGAAACATAGTTGATGCTCCTTGGTACATGTGAAATAGGTACTACCATATGATCTAAAAATCCATACAGTAGTAAAGATGATGGCTTAGAAGCATTAGATGTGGCTGCACGATTATTCAAACATTGAAGCAGTCTGGTAAGGAGGCAGTAAGATGACTTAAGAGAATGAAACATTTTAAATTGGTGTGAGATGAAGATGTCAGCATTTCATGAAGGCATTTCATGAGATGAAGAATTTCATGTTTAGGAATTCATTTTTCAGTTGTGTTACAACATGACAAAATTACAATTTGTATTTTACAATTTCCTTTCTTCATCGGAAAGGCTGTTTCTTTATTACTTTGGTCTGGACACAGGGAAATAAATATATCTCTCCTTATGTCTACTAATTTATAAAACATGGAATACATAAAAAAGTTTAGGAATGAATTGAAGGAACTTACTTACATTGCTTACTTGGAATCATTACCTAGAGATTGAAAATATTGAGATCATTGCAACAGTTTATACTAAATCAATATTGGTTATAAATAAATTATAATTACAGTCTGTACTAATGTGTAATAAATGATTTTGAACCAATATCTTATATTCAATACTTTTGTAAAAAAATTGAAACATTAACTAAAGAATCAGTTACAAATACCCAACTAGTTCACACATATCTTAATAAATTGGTTTGTACTTTATTTTAATTGTAACATTCTTAATAATACGAAAACAATTACCTTACAATTTTATAAATAAATTATTAAATAAATAACGTAAAAAATTGAATTTAAATAAAAATGTTTTTAATACCTATTAAAATAAAATTCTCACTAAAAAACTAATTTATTTAAAAACGTTAAGCTGATGTGGCCACCGGTTTTCTTTTAACTCCGTTTAGTATATCTTGAATCTCCTGTAAAGTCTTACCACGAGTTTCAACAACATACACTAGTATAAATATTGTTCCTAAGAAACAGCTGACTGAAAAAATCCAAAAATTGGAATAAAAACCAAAATTATCAACAAGTACCAAATATATTCTGTTCAAAATGAAAGACATGATTGCGTAAAAGACTGATGTAATAGCTGAACACAGACCTTTAATACTAGCAGAAAATAATTCACCCTTAACATTGGCCACTATGGGACCCAATCCAATCGAATACAGAATTCCGTGAAGCACGATACAGTAAAATGGAATATAGCTGGCAGAATGTACACCAATATTAGTTTTTTCATCTAAGAAAAACCACATGCCAGTTATAAACATCATTATACCACAGCCACTTGCTGACAGCGATAATAGAAATCGTCTATTAAATCGATCGATCAAAAACATTGACAAAATACAAGCGAGAACTGATATCGTACCAAAAACAATGACACATTCATTTGGTCCAAAAAAATGGAAAGCATCCTTCGGTAATGTTGTAGATGTGAATGCCATTAAAACATCAAAACCACTTAGGTTTTTGTTGAACGCAAGTATTTCAGCAATAATAAATGCTCTCCTATTTCCTTTTATTGTAAAAACATCTTTCAAAGTACCTTTATTTTTGGTTTGTAACTCAATTGCTTTTTCAATCTGATCTAATTCTGTGTTTAGAGCACTTTCTTCTTTGTCACCCCGTAACCATTTTAATGCTAGTTTAGCTTTATCTTTTTTCTTTTTCATTATTAAGTAATATGGTGATTCAGGCATATAGCAGAAAGTGGCAATGTAAAACACTGGGAGTATACCACAGATAATGGCTAAGGTTCTGTATGATATGTAAGGGCCAATAATAAATACAAACAAACTACCTACAGATCTGAAGAGATTGTTGAAGTTTGTCAAGGAGCCTCTTATTCTTGGTTCAGCTATTTCACCAATGTAAATACAGACAACAGTATATGCGGTGCCAGCCCAAAGTCCATCTAGAAACCTTGCAATGTAAATTATCCACGGATATTTTGAGTACCATATCAGTATCCATGCAGTCAATGACATTGTACTTAAAGACAGCAATGTTCTTTTTCGTCCATACATGTCCATCAGCCAGCCAGCTGGGAGAGGACTTAAAGTGTTTCCAAAAAACAAAAGGGACACCATCCATGATATCTGGGTGTTATCCATCTGTATGGGAGCTTCGTTTGCTCTAATTTTTGGCAACGTTGGCGAAGGCCATGCTGTTCCGACTCCAACAATTAACATTGATATTGCAACTGAAAATAAAAGAGGAAAACAATATACATTATACAAATGTGTTATCATCATCTTAAAGTGCACATAGTTATGTAGTTAATTTATTTTTATACTCGTATATTGTGCTTACATATCATACTGTACTTTTAAGTACATCCATTACCTTTTATGAAAATGGTTTGCAATTAGTTTGATTTATAGTCTGAATAATTACAAGACAAGTTAGATTCAAAGTCATATAGAGGTTAATTAAGACTGATTTTTATATGAGTATTGGGGAATTGATTTTTATATGAGTTTGAACCTTGATACTGAGTGGATATTTGTGAGGTGCAGCAATAAGTGGTCTGTCTACAAGCCTATCATGCATGACATGGGCAGACGGTTTTCAAGTTTAAATGTCCAGCTAGTTAAATGGATGAATATAAATTACTCTAAATTATTTTTAAGTGGATGAAAATTTTGATTTTTATGTTTGTAAAAGTTTATGTAGTGAATTATGGATGAAATTATGGGTGAAAGATGGTTTAAATTATTTATAAAATGAAGATATGACAATATAGATATTAGTTTTGAATGGTAGCCATAAAATAGATCAGTGTTAAATGGTAAACATGTGCATGACTTACATATTAAGAGTGTGTGTAAGTGGTATAAAGTACAATTTATTTAATTTGTGATTAAGGATTAAGCAGGAAGATGATTTGTGATTGATGAGCAGGAAGATGGAGCTGACTTGGGTAGTTAACCTCCATTGAGTGATGATATTATATGAAAAAGGCATAGGTATCCTGCTTGTTTTTATAACAAGTAAGATAACTAAAAGCACATCTGAAAAATGTTGTTATTTTTTGTTGGCAGACGCTGTCAAAAAATATTTAAGTAGATGCTGACAAAACTTAACAAAATTAAAATTAATCAGTAAGAGAAAAATCGAAGGACTGTTCAAAGATTAAGAGTGTCATGAACAATAGTATTCAGAAGTTGGACTGAAGAATTGGAATACTGGAAAAGGAGAAAAATAATACAATAATAACTGGAATACCTGTGGACACCCAAGAAAAGTAATGTGATAAAAACAGGAAATGGAAAATTTTGTGAAACAGGAGTTTCAAATTGAAGCACCAATAAGAGACACTATGAAAACTGGAGAAAAGACATATCAGTATTTCAGTGTTTAATTGCACTGACAAGTTTTGAAGGAAAAGTTAAAATGTTAAAACATAAAAGGAAGTTGAGTAATGGATGAACATATGTTATATAAACAACAAGTTAACAGTCAGTGAGACAAATTATTACAAAGAGAATGAAAGAAGAAACGTAAATGTAACTTTATTATAAATGATGTAAATGAAAATGTGATAAAGATAAACAAGATTTAATACTAGTGGTAAATATTGGAATGAGTAGGCAAAACACAAAGAAAGTAAGTGGAAAGGTGGACAATTTGGCCAATAACCCAATGAGAGACAGGGACTTGATTACATTTGGTAGGAAAAGGATACAATTGAAGAAAGGGAGTAATAATATTTACAGTGAAGATGAAGAAATTATAGTGGAGAAAAACAAGAGCTTAAAAAAGGTCTGAAGAATGGCTACTTGGAATTAGAGGAAACAGAGAGAAGAAATGGAATTGTGTGAGGTAGTTGAAAAGGCAAGAATCTTGGCAGTCAGTGAAACAAAAACAAATGGCAGTGGATGCACTGAAATTAGTGAGAGACATATAGTGGTGACTCATAGTGGAATTGGTGGAATAAGTGATGAACAATGGGCAAAATCAGAAGTCGCATACATTATTAATAAGGGTAAGGTGAATGGCATTAAGGAATGACATGTATTTCAGATATGCTACTTAGGTTGGAATTGTATGAGATAGGAAAATCTATTTGCCCCAGACACCGTGCTAGGAGGGTGTGAAAATAACAAAATAGTATTTGCGTACAAGATGTTTTTGCATCTTGGCACTCGTAAAATCCACACAGATAATAATAAATAATTTAGTATGAATGTAACATATTCCTGTAACGGGGCAAATAAAGCTGAGGGTTTATTTTCTATTTTTTATAATAATTGTAATAATCTGGGGCCAACGTGGCTGGGCAACAGTTATTATCACAGAAGCTTGATTTGTTTAACACCCTGTGTTTAGCTCGGTGTCAGGCCGAGCGAGGTATGAGAGCAATTAAGCGTCGAGGAATGTGTAAGAGCGCGCATGTGTGCCGCCTTTTTGCGACGTGCTCAGAGGACAAAAGGACATGAGAAGGTATGTAATCTTGAACCCGAAGTTTATAACGGAAGGAAGACGAATTTAACTAATTAGTGTGTGACATGGTGCCCTTTGGACCAATGAGAGACCAAGTTGCCGTGGATGAAACAGTTTTTCGCCATCCTGAAGCGTCGGTTTTGGAGTTAGTCGTCTAACAGTCATAGAACCGCGCGGTTCGACATAAAGGCTCGCGAGCCGAAAATTTCATAAAACTCGAGTAAAACAGTGAAAATGGTAACCTTTTGATACAGTGAATAAATGTAAGCAACAGCCACTTTTCGGAATTAAAACAGTAACATTTTCAGACAAATAGTGATACAAATACGGAGTGCAGCATGTGTCAGCAGGGACGGCGTTAATACGTAACTGTATATCAATCAATCTTCAATTAACTATGAAACTATAAATTAACGAGAGCTCGAAATAAAGTATAATGGGGTAAAATGAATGAATGTGTGTGCGAGCAATTACTGGGCTGCCTTTATTTAATATAAGTAATTTTAACCAATAGTCAGCAAGTGAGTAATAATAAGAATTTGAATAATAAAAATGCTGAAGTCTATGTGTTTGTATTAATTGGGGTATCAACCTCAAAGCTGAAGTAGTCTGAATTGGAATTCTAAAGATCATAATCAACCGAAGTTATATTATTGTTTAAAAATGCCTGATAAAAAAATGTTTAATAAAAGCTGAGTTAGTTAACAAAAAATGAGAGTCGAATACATTACTGAGGTAAACCCTAAGTCACGCTTATAATTCACAGGTTCGTGTGAAGAACTCTGGGCTACTCAAGGTAAGCGAGATTTATTATTAATACAATTTAAATGTGGTAGAGTGTTAAGAAGATCACATTCCTTACACTGTGGAATCTAATCAGATACATATAGACATTACGTAAATCTTAAAGAAATAAACCTGAAGAAGTTGAAAGTTAAAACACCATGTCTTAGCAGTTGATGGTCACTTTGAAAAGTGACACCTATAGTTGAGCATGACATTCTTGAGCCTAGTTTATAAACAGAGACTTGAAGAAGCATATCTAACTTGACTACAGCTTAAGGTTATTTTTAACTTCAGGGGAAAGAAATCTTAGTAATTTTAAAATTATTAAAAATTACTTAAGAAGCACCTTGGGGCAAGACCTATTTCAAATTTGAGTATTATTTCAGTTCATCACAGGGGATCATTGTCTATTTACTTTGACGACATCACCAGAATCTTTGGAAAAATTCTTGCAACCCGAATCTATGAAAGACTCATATGATTCATTCAACAGATTAATTTATATTAAGCAGACAATTTTGAAAATGATAACCATGGAATCGATTTCAATTGTATGTGAATATGTAGTTACTACTAAGTAGTGTTGCAAGATATTATACTGTACTAGTGGTCGCCCAGTGGTCGAAATTCGACCGTAATTCATTAAATTTTTAAGTTTGAACGTTATTGAGGTTCTTTTGTCAAAGAGTATACCTCTATAATCATTGCATATAATTTTTTTGAATTTTGTTCTATTACGTCAGCTGCGAGCGTGTACAAATATGTCATTAGCGTGTGTTGTTTGCCTTAATTCCCTGCAAATACCTATGAAATTTAAAATTTAATGTTAGTAACAGTTGAAAAAAACACAATTACAGCTTGTATTCGTATTTATTTTTTGATATAATTCATTGTCAGTTTTAATTTTTCATGTTATTATTGAATCAAATAAACGCTAATAAAAATGAGACTTGACATTCATAGAATTATAAGATACATTGTTTTCAATTCCAGTGGATTACATTTCATTTTTGGTAAGGTACAAAATTCGAAAACAGTTTGAAGATTATCTGCTACAAAGGTTATATAATTTTTTAATTTTTTTTCTATGCATTAATTTTCGAGTTATTTGAAAAATATGAAAGATAGGAAAAATGAGGTTTAGCTTGGCTAAGCCATATTTAAAAAGCAATAACGCATTTTTTGACATTTCCTTGGGTTTTTTTTATTACCATACTGACTAGGTTTCGCCAAGGCTACACAGTTATTTTGCCTATCTTTTCCGAATTATATAAAATTTAAATAAAAAATGAAATAAAAAATACGTGCCTCGTATTTTTTCATATATTTTTCATTAAATCAAAAAAACCGGGCGGTTAAAAAAATAAATGTTGTCCATTGAACTTAAAATAGTTTGAAAGTGAATTTAATGATTCAGAACTTCTGTGTAAACGATGTTTTTTGTAAAAACTCTTTCATCATTTGCTAAATGCCCTTGGCCATTATATTCGAAAATATAAAATCTCAAACCATCGAATGATCGAACTCTACTTGCTGCGACGTACAATTGACCATGTGTAAAAACTGGCTGCCTCAATAAAATTCCAATTTTTTCGAATGTTTGTCCTTGAGACTTATTTATTGTCATCGCAAATTCAGGTATAATTGGAAATTGAGTTCTTTGAAAGTTAAATGGTAAAACAGTACTGGAATATGTTAAATTTATACGTGGAATCAAAATTCTCTTATTGCGTGCGGTTCCAGTTAAAACTTCGCAATCAATAGCATTACAATGCATACACTTGATGTGCATTCTTGTTCCATCGACTAATACTTCCTTTGTATTTAAGTTTCTGATCAGTAAAACGATGCAATTAACTTTCAATACTAACTTATGTGGTGGCAAACCACTAATAGTCAAAGAATTCAAAAACTCTACTGGATAGTTATTGATTTTATTGTCATCATCACAAATTATTTTATCGTAGCTATGATATGTTTTCTGTTCACCTGGTATTCAATTAAGTATATCAGTATTAATAAAAGTACAATCATCATTTTTAGGTGCTAAAATAACTGACTTCAATATGTTATCTGAGAGTATGTTTTCGAAAATATTTCCATACACCTCATTAATAATATTATTTTCATCTCCTATTAATTGCTGAGGTATTTCCAGGGCCGGCCTAAGGCGTGTGCGACGTGTGCGGTCGCACACATGCGATTTTGGGAGGGGCGCCGAAATGAGAAAAAATATAAAAAAATAATATGGTAAAAATTTAAATTTTTATGTAATTTTGATTGCAAATTAGCCATTTGAATATGTTAATAACTTTTGTTCAACAAATAAAATGTTGCTTGAAAGTACAGTAAAGAGACTGGCTACTGGCTCCAAACGCTCCGCTCCGTTGTTTTGACAGAACTGAACAGTTGTAGATAGTGAGTCACAATCACTATCACATGTTTAGTCTATCTGTCGCGTCGACGTCTGGTGCTGTATCTGTGCTGCGACAGGTGGCAGTCGTTATCTGACGTGAGTCGTGACAAGTGTATCCAGTTGAGGTCTGCATATAATTAGTATTGTTTAGTTTTGTGTTTTGTGATAAATATTAGTTTTGTGAATCGTGATAACTCTATTTGTGATGTTAGTAAACTAAAAATGTTTTCCAAACCTTCTGGATGTCAAAATAGGAAGCGGAAAGCTATATCCTTAAAAGAAGCGGAAGCCAGTGCTAAATTACTATGCAAGTATTTATCAAAACCACAAAACCCTGTCTCTAGTACAGAAAATGTAGCTACGAATGACGTAACCCTAACTGATGAACCTAAGCTCAGTGAAAAAGTCGAGCACTCTTAAGGGACAAGAACTACAACTACCAGAGTGTAGAGATAGTTTACAAACTGAAACTGGTATTCATGAAATCGCAACAAATATAGCTGATGAAACTTGTCAAGGTCAAGAACCTGTAACTGTAACTCATTCATTGGAAGAGCAAGAAAATGGTGGCCCCAGCTCGGCGGATGTTGATGTTACAGTTTCATTTCCATTAAAAGATCCTGCTACATGGCCTACACATCTTAATCCAAACGATCGTGATTGCATTATAGCTGAAGGGCCGTTCTCTCCATATTTAGAGAGATATCCCAAAGATGGAACAAAGAGGTCATTTTCTAATGTATTTTACTATCGGCTGGCTCCAAATGGTGAAAAAGTTAAGAGACGTTGGCTATTGTATTCTCAACACAACAATAGTGTTTACTGTTTTTGTTGTAAGATATTTAGTACTGCACGTTCCAATAAAACTTTATCAGATCAAAGCGGAAACTGTGACTGGAGGCACATTGGAACTATACTGACACGTCATGAAACTTCCCCTAATCACCTAAAGTGTTATGAAAGGTGGGTGGAGGCGGAAAGGAGACTGAGGACAGGTAAAACAATTGATGATGAAAACCAGAAAATAATTGCCCAAGAAAAAGAACGATGGCAGAATGTTCTTAAACGACTTCTTGCCATAACACAATTTCTTGCCCAGCACCCCATTTCAATTCCAAGGAAGAAATGAAACCCTGTACAAAAAGGACAATGGAAATTATTTAGGGCTTGTTGAACTAATTGCCCAATTTGATCCTGTAATGAAAGAACATATATGTAGAGTATTGGCAAATGAAAAACAAAGGTGTCTGTCATACTTGGGGAAAAACATACAAAAAGAATTATTGACTCTGATGGGAGACAAAGTAAGAGAAGAAATACTAAGCAGAATTAAAGGAGCCAAATACTATGCATTGATTCTCGACTGCACACCCGTTTTAAGTAGGAAAGAACAGTTCTCTGTTGTTTTGAGGTACGTTTATGAAACAAAAGAGAAAAAAGTTGAAATTTGTGAAAGTTTCCTAGATTTCTTTGAAATAACAGACACTTCAGGGAAGGGAATGTCAGAAACAGTCTTAAAAAAACTGCAAGAGTACGACTTGGACATTTCTAATTGCAGAGACCAGGGATATGATAATGGGGTAAATATGAAAGGAAAACACTCTGGACTACAAAAACAAATTTTAGAAAAAAAAACAAGAGAGCTTTTTTTTGTACCATGTGGCTGTCACAGCCTAAACTTGGTACTAAGCGATGCCGCAAAAACCTCAGTACCAACAGTTACCCTTTTTGGAACAATTCAACGATTGTTTGTGTTTTTTAGCTCATCAACAAAACGTTGGAGCAAATTGTTAGAGAGTCTGTCACAATCATATAAGGCGTCATCAGTATTTGGGCCTTCTCTCACATTGAAAGAACTTTGTGTAACTCGCTGGGAAGCACGTATTGAATCACTCAAAGCAGTAAGATACCAGATTGTGCAAATCCGACAAGCACTTTGGGACCTGCACGAGGATGCATCATTTGAAGACGAGGTTAGAAGTGAGGCAAATTCCTTGTCCGAAACAATTGAAGATTTTGGTTTCTTAGTGTCATTGACTGCATGGTATGATGTCCTGTTTCAAATAAACATTGCTAGTAAGATATTGCAATCAAAGATCGTCAACTTACCTCAAGCTGTAGCTATTTTGAAGTCCGTTGGGGACTTTTTGACGGACTTTCGCGAAAATGGATTTGTTAGTTGTTTAGTGAAAGCCAAAGAGTTGGCTGAAGATTTAGAAGTCGAAGGAAAATTCAAAACACCCCGGGTTAGAAGGAAGAAGAAGCAGTTTGATTACGAAGCTAATGATGACGCACCGATTGACCCCCAAGAGCGTTTTAGAGTTGACTTTTTTTATACCACTTGTTGAAACTGCCCAAATGGCTGTGCAAGAGAGGTTCGAACAGCTTAAGGCCAAAATGTCAAAAGTTGAGTTTCTTTTTAAACTTGATGAATTGCCCAAGAGAGAGGACTTGTTTGTTAAATGCAAAGACCTAGAAGACCTCCTTTCAGATGGGGATGACAGTGACATCAAAGGAGCTGAGTTACGCGAGGAGCTGATATCTATCAAGGACCTCATGCCAAATAAAGGTACGTTTTACTTTTACGTTTTAGCTATTCAAAATTTATCATCTTGATTTATTGTTTGGTCAGTTAATTCATAATTGTTTTGGGCTCAAACAAAATTATTATTTTTCAAAGTTTTTTAATTTCCAAAATTAAAAAGCAGTCTTTTAATTCCTTTTTGTTTGATTTTAGGCGGGAAAACGCCTCTGAACGTGCTGAACTTTCTGTTGGAAACTGGATCTACAGACGCTTATGTAAATGTGTGGGTTGCTTTGCGAATACTTCTGACAATACCAATGTCGGTAGCATCGGCGGAGCGAAGTTTTTCAAAATTAAAATTAATAAAAACCTACCTAAGGTCTACTCTTTCGCAAGAAAGACTCAACAACCTTGCAATTTTGTCCATTGAAAATGATATTTCATCGTCATTAGATTATGATGCACTAATAAAAACATTTTCGGCTGCTAAAGCTAGGAAGGTCCACTGCTAAGTGTATAATACAGATTATTTTAATCAATTTTCTTGATCTTTTACACTACTACTATCAATTTATAGTTATATTGATGTACCTTTTCGAGAAAAGTGAATACCAAAGTTTATATTTCTGAACTTTTTCGTACTTTTTCTAATGTACTGACATAACTTTTTTTAATATTAATATATTCAAACTGAAATGTATTTTTCATGAATATTAAATCAAATAAAACTTTTGTTGTAGTAAAAAAATGTGTCTTGTTATTTTCTACCTGACAAAACAATAAACTGAGTAAAAGAATTTGTTAGGAGTTTGCTCTTTACACAAGTACAGTACAGCATGCCTATTGAAGTTTGAAAAAGTCGGTTAAAAGAATTAGTACTAGAAGTCATTTAAAAAAATAAAAATAATGAAAAGGTACTAAATACTTTACTTTAATATTTACTATTTATTACTACTTATTAGTTTTAGTTTTTGGTTTTTAATCCCTTTAAAATGCCAACTTCAGTTATAAAGTTCCGTCAAATTTCAGGTATAGAGCACCCATACCATTTTTTGGAGGGTTTTCTATACCCATTTTCATTGTAAGGGGCGCCAAAACTCATTCTTGCACACACAGCATTTTGCTCTTAGGCCGGCCCTGGGTATTTCAATAATATTTTCACCAAACTGAGGGAATTGTGGGGCTTCATCATTACCAATTTTTTTCAAGAATTCGACAAATTCTATTTCACTTGGTAAGGCTCTCATATTTTGAGTAAACGTTACTTTATGAAAATAAACAAATTTATGCCAACTCATGACACAATTTTCAATTAAAGTTGCACGTGATCCATGTGGGACGACTGGTAAGATTTGCCGAAAATCACTGCACAGAAGTATCGTTTTCCCTCCAAATGGTTTATGTTTATCATTTTCATCGCATAGATCCTGCAATAATCTATCTATGATTTTCAACACTTGCAGTGGGCACATAGAAATTTCATCAATAATTATCAATGATGATGAATTTATGTAACGTCCATAGCTACTATTTGCGGTAATATTCGCTACAGAATTTTCCAAAATGGGTATAGGCAATTTAAACACATTGTGTAAAGTTCTACCTCCAAGTAATAGAGTTGAAGCTATGCCACTGAACGCTGTTGCAATGCAACTAAGATTAAGCGAATTTAATTTGTGAATGATTGCTGTGTGAATGTTTTTCCACAACCTGCATGAGCGGTTAAACAAAAAACATTAGATCCAGTATCATGATGCAAAACTTCACGAATCACACGATCAATTAGATTACGCTGTTCAATATTTGCAGTTTCATAATGCTCAGAAAACAGAAACTCTTGTTCTATTGGATCAATAGCATTTGCTTCGTCTGTTCTCTGCGAATACGTGGGAACTGGTAAACCAAGTTCTTGACATGACAAATTATGAACATTCAAAATATCTTCAATTTCTAATAGAGCTGTATTAAAGGATACTTCTTCGTTGTAATCTCTCAAAAAATCTTCACTAAGATATACTTTAAATTCATTCCATAACGCCAATGCATTGGCTGGCACATTTACTGCACAAATGTAACCAAATAAATTTCGCATTTGTTTTGGTGAATGTAATTCTTTTACTTCATTTAAACATTCGCGCCATTCATTATCATTTGAAGCAATGCCGCGAGCATGGCACGCTTCAACAAAAGAAGTGTGTATAATTCCATTGTATGTTCTAACATCCTCAAATGATTTTGGACCACAGACATGTAATAAAAGCAATCGTAAATGGAAAAGTTCGATGTCTTTTGGTGATACTACATATATGCGTGTAATGATTTTATCACCTCCACGCCTTCTCTTCTTCCATTTTTTTCGGGAATCTTCCCACACATAATGCAAAGGAATTTCAATATACTTATATTCATGCGCTGATGGATCTGATCGATTCAATTCAAAAAATGCTAATAATTTTGTTTGTCTTGCATTTTCAATTGCTTGACGTTCTTGCCCTTCTCGAAAGTAAACATTCTGTCTACGCGGTAAATGAATGTCAAGTCTAACGATGACATGTGATTGAAAATGCATTGGTAATTCATAGATGCGCCATACAGCTTCAGTTGATTCGACATAACGGCCATTTAAACAATTTTTAACTTCATAAATTTGTATTTCTTGACCTGGTTCATTTCTCTCTGAACCTAATTCAACAGATGCACTGTCATAGCCTTTATACATGTATTTATAAATGTATTTAACACTTTTAACTGTAGTGCATACTTAAACATTTATATGGCAATTAAATTTGGCAAGTAAATACGGATTGTATGGTACAACATAACGATTGTCGAGGCAACTACCGCGAACTTCAGCATTAATACCATTATCACGCCTTCTGTATAATGGATATCCATTTAATGATTCACATGTAAATTCATTAAATCGTTTTGGATAATCTTTTGTGCATTTTCCATCTCTCATACATACAGAATTTGGATTAAGTACACCGCATGGACCATGCATCATGTGTTTTACAACATATTCATTAAATATCACTATAATATTGACGACGGCTGAGCCTCTGATGAAGCCTTCTATAGGTGAAAGCCGGTTTAGGCTGTAAGGTAAAACTTTACGTTTTTACTTATAAAAAACTTATTGTTCCGAGTCGTCAATATTATAGTGATATTTAGTTAAGTAACGGACACGTCATGGACAACGAAATCCAAGAATTTAACATATTCATGTAATGTAGGATGTGTTTGAATGTTAGGAATCTCCGCAGATACAACTTTATCAATATCGGTAGCGTTAACAATTTTATCTTGCTCATTTAAAGAGAGTAAAATGTGAGCATGAGGCAATCCTCTCTTTTGAAACTCAATTGTATAAATGAGTGCTTCAACTTTACCGAAGATTTTTTTTAGTGTAAGGCCCTCAATTAATGCTTTCAGTTTGGACTTGAATACACGCCCAACAATATCAGGTCAAAAATTAGCTGACTCACCTACACCAATATTGCTAACTATTTCAGGCCAACTTGGATTGCAAGTCATTGTAATAAACAAAGAAGGCTTTCCGAAATGTTGTACAATTGACATTGCATCTAAATAATTCTGATACATATATTTCTTGGAGATCCATTGAATGAAGATGGTAAAATTACTCTACGGCCAACATTATTGGCATTGGGGTTCAATTCTAAATAATCTGTTAAATTGTTGTAAACTTCAGACCTAAGACTTGTTTGATTTTGTCAAATGAAATGTAACCTTGTGCCCTTTATTTTCACATACATATCAACTATCCACTGCAGAAATAATTTTTGTGAATGGTGCAACATGCTAAAATCTTCTCTAATTGCAAGTCGATAGGCTGCATACTGAAGCATGGTTATTTATTTCTGGGTGCTCTTGAATTAGATGTAGTTGGTACATTATGAGAAATATTGATATGCCACCCAGTATCACCATTTGGAAAAAGTAATGGATAAGTTAAAGGGTCCAATGATGAATCCAAAACAGAGATATTTTTAATGGTACCATTAACTTTTGAAAACGAAACCATATTTCGTTCAAAGGGTGGCTCACCATCAACTGTACTAAATATTACTGCTACATCAGTTTGAACTGCATCATTATAACGGCATAGATCTAAATCACAATTTACTTTAATGAGCATACAAATTTCTTTATTTTGATTTTCAACTCTCTGACAATGATCTTTCATTGCAATGAATGACCGAACGAAAGGATTAATGCGTGCCAATTCAAGAGAGATTTCGCGCATTATATTGTTATTGCATGTTTGATTATAGTGTTCACGTAATCTATAATTGACAGCAGTGTCAACATCATAAAAATATAATTGCGCATAACATGGTGAGTGACCATATCCAGCAGCCATTGGACCTGATCTGTGATAAAAAACATCATGTATTTTAAAATGATACACTCCACGCTTAACTGTATCCGAAATTTTAGCTTCTGAGCTAACCACAGCAAATGATGAATTGTATTTACGAATGTTTTCAAAATAATTTTTTGACTTTCTTTTTATTGAAGGTTCATTTGAAGTAAGTCCATCATACAATGATTTAAAGTATTCATTTTGACTTAAGGCCGGTAATATTGCTTTACCCTTATGACAGCATGAAGTGAATGCAGTCCTTTCACCTAAAGTGACCTCAGATTCGAAATGTTTTGCATTGCAAAACATGCATTGTAAATGCATTAATCCACAATCAAAAGTATTAAAATTTCTTGGAATGACATTCAGTGTGCATTTAAATGTATCCCTCAAAATAATTTCATCATTTTGTATACTATTTACACTATTTAAATTTGCATTTGGTCTATTATCATTTTGACTTTCACGCGAATATATATTACTTCTTCTTTGTCTCTCACTCCGACCCGTCAATGTTCTATGTCGAGGCATAATGGAAGTAGGTGCGAATATCTGAATGTAAAAAAAAAACATGTAATGAAATTACTGAAACTAAGATTAGACAGGGTTTAATTTAAAAATAATAAAATGTACTCACTTTTTTGAAACCACCAATAATAATTAGGCGAGAGTAAGTCAATTCAAATTGCTGCTACAAAATTTTCCTTTTGCAACAGGTGTATATTAAGCAAGCTGTATTTCACTTTCAACTGCACATTAATATATAAAACACAGATATCTAATATACAAAATATAAAATAAACGCTTTTTTGCGTTGACATACACTCCACAGACTATTGAAAAAGGAACATTTGAAATCACACAAAATTCACAGCTCATTCAGTCAATCTGTCAGTATTAAGCAAGCTGTATTTCACTTTCAACTGCACAACTGCACATTAATATATAAAACACAGATATCTAATATACAAAATATAAAATAAACGCTTTTTTGCCTTGACATACACTCCACAGACTATTGTTGCCTGGCAACAAAATTATTTTATTTTTAACAATTACCATTGTTTGAAAAAGTTTAAATGAATTTTCAAGTGCAAATGAATGTTTTATTTTATTTTATTTAATGTATTTGTAACACATGTTATATATAAATTTTAGCTTTCTGCACTCCTTCTCCATATAAACTTTAACTATGCCAAATCTCACACTCCTCCGTGCGCGCAATATGCTTAAAAAGGGGTACAAAGTTTTCTCTTCACGTATTAATATATAGATATTTTGTCAGTCCTAAACCTAAAAATCTGTCATATACAAAATTAAATTATAGAATTGGTTAGATTAAAATTTGTAGATTTAAAATCTTTAAGCTAGTCATTATTGTAATTTCTGTAGATTAAGTTGTTCAATTTAAGAAAACTTCAAACTGACTTAGAATCAGTTGTGTTAATTGAGTGAGTAATGAAATAATAATATTAAAATAAAATAATATTTAGTGCCTAATAAAATAATAAAAATTTGCTAGCACCTCCCTCATGGACCATGTAGGGGGGGGGGTTACAGAGACTGTAGCTGTGGCTCTGAACGTATGGGTTAAGTAAAGGTGCTGGAAGAGGGGATATAGGGAAGTTCTGGGATACTTTAGAAGTAACTTAGACACTAGGAAGGGCATACTGTTAGTAACTGGAGACTTTAAAAGTGGGAAATTGCCCTGTGATTGCTGAGTGTTGAAAAGGGAAATGTAGACAAAGTAGCAAGAATAGGCAACAAATTGTAGAGTGTAGAATTTTATATCCTAAATAACATGATAGATAATATTTCCTTTCAGCACAAAGATAACACGGACATATTACAAACAGCACAAAAAGATATGCTTGAAGTGAGCAGCAGCATGAAAGGTCTATAAATAACCTAATATTTGCATGTTTGGACAAAAATGTATCAAAAAAGTAAATGATATTAGAGTGAAAAGAGGGTATGACGGAGTGATCATTATTTGCCACTGGCAAGCATACAAATTTCAGGGAGAGGTAACTTGTTAGAGGAGCCCACAAAATGTCATCATCATCTTCAACATGGATTAAACCAAAAATCCTTGATTTGTTCTGGTCCCAATGCTTGTCACTCCATTGGTTCTTCAGACGTTTCACACCTCTCTGTCCTTTTGGCTTATAATTCAATAGCAGTTGTAATAAACTAAATACTTGTTGTTGTTTGGGGTTTAATTAAGCTCCACGTTGGTATGCGCCAATTTGTAAAGAACTAAAAGATTACGTTAAGTCCCACCTTAGATGCGTCAATTTGTTATCAATATATTATATTGTTTGTATTTCTTATTTAATTACTGTTACGGGTTATAGTTAATTTAAAAAATTTAAATTAACAAATTTAAGCTGTTTATAAGGAAAATATTTATTATGTTGTGGTAGATGAGACCTCCTGCAAATCAATATTAATTAAAAAAAACAATTATTTATTATATAGTTGCTGCGACTCGTATGTTGAACATAACCCTGTGTTAATTAATTACCAAGTGTTTTACCAGAGAATAACGCTATATTACGGGTTATATCGTTAATAATTCGGTAATTCTCTCCAACCCTATTCGGTCTGTATTATTTAAATTGACCCAAATGTGGTGAAGAGAATACGTTAGTTCAGCACTCTCCCGTATCCACCAGCTGTCTGCTACGAGCGCTTTTATTAGTAATTGACTCGTTCTTATAGGTTAGTTCGTTTCACTTGACGGTTTTATCACCTTCTTTATCTGTAAATTACTCCCCAATCAAAATACAATAACTATTCTACAATAACACAGAACATCATCACATACAAGAAGGATTCTTTATTTATATTATTTTTTAAATTTCCTTAGTCGTCTTCATAGGTTAACAGATCGTAATATCGATCGTACAATGCTGAATCGATTTGTTAGTGGACTAGTGATGTATAATACAATTTAAATATAATTTTCGGTTTATCTCTTATCCCAGGGTACATGTGATTCTTTTAACGATTAGTAAGGCCAGGTAATGCAAAATTAAGGTTACTCTTGACCCAAATACTGCGTCCAGATTATCAATAAAAGTTGAAAGGTGATGTCCAGGAGTGTAACAGGAGTTCAGTTCTGTTCTTCATTCTTCTTCGCGATCCTCGTAGTTGCCGGTCCCAGTGGAATTGATGTAGTATTACGATTGTTATTAATTCTTAATATATAAAATTAAATATAAGCAGGTTTGTTACCGTACAATACGATATTCAAGGTGGCCATGTCTATTTATAACTGAGTGGAAAGGTAATGGTGAGGTTACTCTAACAACCATTACTTTTCCTGTCATTGGATAATATTTGATATCCTAGAGCCAGAATTAGAAAATATTACTACTCTTATTTAATAAAATACTCCATGCTTGGAATTACACTAAATCACATAAAACTCTCACTTAATCTGCCTTATTAAACCATATACATTTTACTATCTTTTCATCTGACTGGACTTTTTAAAAAGGTATTAATTTCCTTTTACAAATATTAAATTTAGGCCTATTGGTTTTATTACACCTGTTATAATTTTGCTTTGTTTTTAATTTAATTTTTCTTTACCTGACCTACTGTACAAATAGTCACTGGCTTATGGCCACTTATATCAATTTTAATTTCCTGGTTTCAATTCATTATATTACTTAGTTCATCATTGAACCCTTCATTGGTTTTTAACATAACTATAATAACTACTTGCCAACTGATTAATACTTATTGTCTTCCTGGCCAAGTTTACAAATATTATTTTAAACATCTTCATTAATCAATTAAAGCAAATACATTTAACATAATATCATACCTAATAAATGTACTTGTATTTAATTATTTAAATACAATTTTAACATGAATAAAATGAGTACCTATGACTTAGTACTTCCTTAAAGTAACAGCTCTACACTTACTACACACAAAACATAAAATAAATATCCTGTAAACACTATATCATGATACAGTACAACACCAAGTACATTTTATAACACATTAAATATTAATTGAACAGTATACTATACTCAACTCCTATACATTAAACTCATCCCACTAGACACAGTGTTTATATTTTACATCTCATACTACTCATTACATATTTTAGATTTAGGTACACTTTTGATGTTTTATTACTTAGTAACCTTACTAGGTACCTTCAATGCATTCTTTAGGTGAGATGGGCCCTCTTGTGTTTAATTATAACATACTTTGGGCATTGTTTTAAGTCATGTTTACAAAGTTTTTTATGTAACGTCGGGAACCTCAACTCTGTTACGTTACACAGTTTAAGGATTCAGCAGTCATCCATTTGGCAAGATATTCCAACCATTTTAGCTGATATTGGGTGATCCTATTGAGTATATTCATATTATTCAGTTCCCGCAGTATATTTGCATTTCTTCTGCAGTCTTGAAGAGTATATACTGCCATATGCCTGAGAAATCTCATTTCAGCCACTTGAATATGACTGGCCGGGGATTTCATTAAAGTCCAATTCTCAGACCATAGGTAAGTGTTGGGAGAGCCATCACCTTGTAGAGCTTCAGGTGTGTTTCTTTACTTGTTGATTTTAGAGTTCTCCTTATGGTCTGGATATTGGTTGAACTTACGTAATTAATTCACTATATCATTGCTTGTAATGTAAGTGAACCCATATAGCCTAGATATAACCCATAGCCCAGATATTAAAGAGTACTGACCTGCTCGAGAACAGTACCATCTAAAAACAATTTTTGCTCGTATGGGAGAAATTCCATGGAAAGCCATCACCTTTGGCTTCAATGTGGAGATCTGTAATTTGAAATCCTTGCAGATTTGATCCAATAAGTGTACAACCATCTCCAACCCACTTTGCAAAGACAGGGTAACCTGGTCATCGGCAAACAACAACATGTCAACTGCATAGTTATGAATCATAGAATGCTTCTCAAGTTTCATCTGCCAATTGTGTATGCTATCTACATATAAATTAAAAAAAAGAGAAGGTGACAATGGACACCCTTGTACACTACATATGATCAGGCCTACATTGGTCTTGCTGTCTCAATTAAGATTTCATTTTACACATCATAAAGGCTTTCTATGGTTCTAATGAGGTGTGGGATCGGTTTATTTGCTATTATTGCCCACAGCGTGCCCCTAGTCACTCTATCAAATGCCTTTCCAAAGTCAATAAGTGTATTTGGGCTTTTCAATGACCTGGGCTATTGTGAAGATTCAATCTAAATATGATCTCGCCTTCCTGAAACCATGCTTGGCCTCTGAGAGAATTGTCTTTCATTATTGCATGTGGTTGTTTGCAAGGATAGATGCATACAATTTGTAAGGCATGGTAGATTGGGCCTTTTATATTTATGATCTTTCTTGAATATAGGGACTTATCTTTGCCATCTGTCAAGCTTCGGGAATATGACCAGTGGTCCAGCACAGATTGATAAAGTTCAATGAATAATCATCCAGCAAGACCTGCGCATACTTTGGAAGCTTAAAATTCAGTCTGTTGGTGCCTAGAAATTGTCTATTTTTACAGCATTGTAGAGCAGCTGAAAATTCTTCCATTGCTCTAAATGTCAAAATGATTTTGATTATCCACATATTCAATGATGTCTGAAAATTTTGTTTCTTCCAGTTGCTCTTGGGTCCATATCTGCTCACAACATCTGAGTCATTCCTTTTCTGTTTTATTACTGAGCTTCAGGTTATCTTTTTCTGTCTGTCATAAATGCCATAATATTTTGCAAGCCTTGTCCTACCTACCCTGCACACTATGCTCTATTTCACTTATATATTTTTCCCAACTGTCTAGTTTGATTTTCCTAACTTCTCTCTGGTAACAACATAGCAGAACTTATATTCATACCTTGTCTGATCAGTCTTTAAAGCTAGATGTTCCAAATATGCCTGTTTCTTAGCATCTATTATTTATACAATAATTTGTAATTCCTTATACACAGGCCTTGGTTTCCATATCTTTTATGTCTCATTCCCAATGTTTGTTATGCTGTGTGGGATATGATAGCTCTGATGTTATCTCATTCTTGATTTATATTATTACTGATAGGTGTATTTTATGAAGTAATGGCGGCACCAGTATTGATGTATAGGAGTGAATTGTGGACAATCACCCAAAATCAGAGAAAATGAATTGAAGCTGCTGAAATGAAATTCTTAAGGAGATTCAAAGGATGCACCCTAAGAGATCACATAAGAAATGCAGATATAAGGCAAGAGCTGAATATACTGTATACTCAATAAGCGATAAAATTAAACTAACTAAAGAAAACTGGACATAACACATAAATAGAATGGGTGACTTGAGAATACCAAAAAAGATAATCCAGTATGACCCTCCTGGAGTACGAAATAGAGACCAAGAAAATGGTGGCTGTGAAGACAGAACAGGCTGCAAGCCTACTCCTTGACGTGAAGAAGAAGACTGATAGGTGTTTGTTGCACAAACTGACTCAGCCGAGTCTGGTACAGGTGTTATATACACCATCTTGGAATAGATGTACTGAAGAAGTTTATTTGGGGCACTGGGTTGCACCTCCCTCTACTTACCAGAAATACTAATCTCTGATATGAAGAGAAAAATGGTCAGACTCAACATCACATCCTCTAAAAACCCTTGTATCTTTCATTAAATTTTCTATTCACTAAAACATAATCACTGTATGCAGGTAATATTTATAAATATTATAGACTGTAAGAGGAGGAGCTGAGGAAGACATGTATCAGAAAATAATTTCTGAAGAAATAAGTAAACACAAGGAGAAGGTTTGGGGTTTTGATACAGAGGAGGTGCAAAACTAGTTTAAAGAAATACTTGTGACTGTGTCATGCAGGTTTGCAGAGTAAATAAGTACACGAATAAAAAGAGAGAAATCTTCTGGTACAATGAAGAAATAAAAGTTGAGGTTAGAAGGAAAAATAACTATAGAAGAAATATTTAGGGTGAATTGTAGAAGCTCATCAGGGCTATAAAAGTTAAATGATGAAGTCAAGGGAATGGCAAATGAGGCAAAGTCTAGACAGTGGGAAGACTCTGGTATGAAGATGAACTGTAAGTTTCAAATTTCTTTACTATATTCCATTTTCTGGTTTGAAGTCTCTATTTAATCATACAGTGTACAATTTATAAGATAAAATTTTAAAACTTTAGTCACCTGGTTTTAAACTCTATAAATTGAATATAAAACTTTAATAGGTATAGGTATGTCTATGTTTACATACATACAGCAGATACTTGAATTCAGTTCTCTCACTAAAGTGTTTATTTATGTACTTAATATCTGTATACATGATTTTATTTAAAATTTCAAGATATTCAGTTGTTTTCAGTTTTCAGTTCATTACTTGTCTTTGAAAATGTGACAATAATTCAATTATCTTGTAAAGGGTTTCTGCAGCTTGATGTGTTGTGCAGTTATACAATGCACTAAATTATCAGACTACTGAAGAAGAGTCCAGTGGTCCAAACTCCAAGCTGAACATTTTCATATATAAAGCATATGACATAAGCTAAATATCAATTAGTATGGGTTTTTAAATTTTACAAACTGTCATGACTACAAAATGTGTTTTTAATGTACATTTTACAGTCTTACCCTAGTGAATAAAGTAAATTTTACCTGATATTGAAGCAAGGTATTGGCGGAAAATTGCTTTCGATGAGGAATCATTTGGTAGGATATTAATAGTCATGTTGTGTCTTTATGTTTGGACCCTTTTTACACTTTCGTTAGTTCAGTGGCCTGAAAACAAAAAGAGACATTAATGTTGTAAAACCCTAATTGTACATCACAGTATGCTTTGTCTATATTGTATATGTAAAAAAAAACATTAAAAGGAATTTTAGATACATAAACAACACAAAAAGGACAGGCAGGACCAGTAGTACCAACGAAACAACTAAAAAACTCCTGACAACTTTATTTATACCTTTTAAAAAATTATGCTGTTTATGTGTTCACTAGCTGTGAAGGATAGGCTATACAGAGAATATAATCAATGGTGGGAGATCATGTAAACTGAAATTTTGTTGTCAGTGGGAGAATATGATTTTACTTTGAAGTTAGGAGGTTTTTGGATTTATTTTGCCAGAAACCAGAGTTGCTTATCTCTGGTAGCTTGAGAATCTGTATGCTTCGTCATACAACCTCTCATTGGGGGGGGACTAAGGTAGCACACAATTCTGTACCGTTACAAGCTTCCTCATTATTTTTGTGGTAAGTCAGGAATAAAAATCTAAATTGTTTATGATGTTTGGGACTAAGATAAATAACAGCACTTTAGAATAAGTGAGCCATTTCAAATATCTGAGCTGTGCAGTAAGCTATGAATCTGAATATGATATAAGAGAGAAGATAAATAAATTTAGGAATATTTGTGGTATGGTTCATAGAAATCTTAGAAATAAAACAAGAAACAGCACAAGGATTAAATTTTTTTAAACAATTGCAATACCCACATTGATTTATGTGAGTGAGGCGTGGGTCATGCCAAAAAAGGAAAGCAGCAAGATTCAGAGTGCTGAAATGCAGTTTCTTCAAAATACTTTAAATTATACATTGCAAGATAGAATAAGGAATGAAGGTATCAGAGCAGAACTAAAAGTAAAGGACATAAATGAAATTATTTCAACTTACAGAAGACAATGGTGGGATCATCTGCAAAGGATGACAGAGGATCGATTGCCGAAAGCAGCACTGAACTATAAAGCCATTGGTAGAAGAGACTTGGGTCGTGGGTCCGAGGATGAGATGGGTGCCAGAACAGGTTTATATAACCTAATCCTTGAATGGAGGAGGAGGAGAAGAAGAAGAAGTTTATGATGGAGTATTGTGAAACTGGTTTTTCAGAATTTTTTAGTTCTGTAATTGTTCCTTTCTTAAAACCCAGATGTTAGACCAACATACTGTGGAGAACATAAATCACATCTTTGGTGATATATGATGTTTAATGATTCATATTTGTGGTATGTGTAAATATAAAATTCACTTCTTATCAGTGATTCTGATCTGTATCTCCTCACAGATGCTTATCTTAAAATCCCTTAGAGTACTGTAGAATTCATTTATTGTGCACTTATAAGTATTTCCTTAACATTGTGAATACAAGTAAGTGTTTCATGTTGTGACGCACATAGCTAGATTTGCAGCTAATAAGTCTTATGGAAAAGACATGTTTTAATGACAGTGTTAAAGGCTGAGTTTACTATGGAGGCTTGAGGTTGAATATAATGAAGTATTGTAACTAAACGAGATAAAAAGAAGATGAAACGAGTTATCCTATTATTACTTTATTGGTACTTACCCCTTAATATTCAGAAGATCTTAAAAGTCCCGAATCGCCACCACATTTTTATGGAGGAAATGTGGAAACCATTCATACTCCCCAAAGAAACAATTTAGTAAATAAAACAACTTAACCAAAATCCAGGGCCGTCTAGACGAACGTATTGAGACAGAGATAGGGTTATGGGTAGAGTGGCATAATAATTAAACTAACACATTATTATGACAAAATCTTATGGTTTTTATTTCAATAAAATAAAAATGTATTGGTTTCATTGCAACCTTGTATAAAACTATTTACTACCCAATAATACCAAATATTACTAAATACGCAAATCAGTACTTTATACCCCTACCCATTGTTTCTCTATACTCTCTCTCTCTCTCTCTCTCTCTCTCTCTCTCTCTCTCTCTCTCTCTCTCTCTCTCTCTCTCTCTCTCTCTCTCTCTCTCTCTGAGATCTCATTTTGTTCTAATTTTGTTTTTTGTAACATTAAATTGGTTCTGATTTAACTTGGTTTCAATTTTAGAAAGTAAATTTTGAACTTATCTGGTTTATATAGACGAGTCTCCTGTTGGTTACACCATTTGTGGCGAGACACTTTTCCGAGAAAACACCAAAATGAACGTTTCAGAACTTTTATATCTTATTCACATTTTGCTTGTTTATTAATTGAGAAGTTTGTTACTGCTCCATCACATTTTTTTAACATAATTTTCAGTAGGCCTGCCTTGACTGCCCGAGGGCACTATTGCAATACGACCGTACGGTTCGGCTGTTGGTTGGAGACTCCCTCTTTACTTTCGTTTGGTGCCACCATTCTGTTCAACTACACCTTCGAAACCAGTTTTCATTGGTTTTCTTCACCCATCCCATCTTGGTGGATTTACGTCACTTATTTTTCCATTGACCAGCATGGCACCATTTTGGCGGCCGCACCCAGACATCGAACTATTTTGTCGTAAACAAATGCCTAACTGGTGACTAATCATGACTTCAACAGCTAAAAATATAACTTGTTACATAATATTATGTCCCGTAAAACTTTATATATAAAACTTGGCACCAAAATTTTGTCCCGTTACAAGACCCCCCCCCAATGAGAGGTTTTATGTCATTAAACATAACAACTCTCATTGCCTAAACCTAGGCGGATCAGTGAGGATATGGCGCCACGACCCCCCTTACTTTCTGATTAAAATTTTAGTACTTACCCCCTGATCCATTGGCTGCGGACGTACCCGCATGACTTTACTGGACTTCCCTCAGGATCCCAACACCGTAAAGCCAGACAGGCACTTGGCGACCCTGCCCTGACACGCTGGCCAGCACAGGTTCACCTCCACAGTTCCACACGGATTCTGTGACAACCAAAACAAAAACATTAGCAAATGGCCTTTCACTAATCCATATCCTTGCACTGATTTGGGTTCCTCCTAGAAGTACTGATTTGGGTTCCTCCTAGAAGTACTGATTTGGGTTCCTCGTAGAAGTACTGATTTGCATTAACCAAAGTACTGATTTGTGATATTAAAGGAGAAAAAACACATTTAACATCTTAACTGTTCTATACACATTTAACCCCCCTCAACACATTACATACCTTACTCAACTGAACAATGACATCAAACGCATAAGTACAATTTCAAATGAAATACGCATGTGGCATATATCAAATAAAGATTCTATCCAGTTAGATGGTGCAATTAATTATGCAAAACATACTGCAAACCCCAATTCTAAATCATAACTTCATACATTTTTACATGTACACAACAATTTCATTAATAAAATCTCACAAGGTATTAATAAACTGTTACACATTTAAATTTGCTACGTAACACTCAGTGTCCGAACATGATTAACTCAACGCTTGTTAACTAATATTACGATACCGATAGTTATCAAAATTTGTTCCAATCAGGTCATACTAGATACCATATGGTTACGGTACCTACATATTACATTTTATACGTAACTCATGTTGTAGCTTCCCCCTAAATACAATATATCAATTCACCATTACAAACCATATAACACATATTTTATAACTACTCACAAATACATGACATTAAAATAACCATTACAACTCTGAATTTCACATTTCACATTTCAATTATCAAATTCTGATCATTTATAATTTATTATCAAATTCAAACCTAAAATTTTTGAATTAATTACAATATTCACCTCTTAAACCATTTCAAATCAATTTAATTACATAATAAAAATTTAGTAATACCAATTATTATTCAATCAAAATTATAAACATTACTACACAAAATACAATATACACACACACACACACACAACACAATGTATCCTCAGATACCCTACCATAGCAATAACATAACCTAATACATAATACATTTAACCCCAATACAGAATATACAATATAATACCACATAATCCATCATTATTCCCCAAAATCATTATATCAGCAAGCCAGTACCAAAACCATTAAAACCAAATAATCAAATGTCCCTCATCAACATATGTCTAACCCCCATCATCAGAGATCAATCTAATACTGTACATGCACATTTCAGTATTGTCTAATCTAATCTTACCTCTTTCAATATAATAACCATTTAAATTTGTATACTCCACTATACCATAATAATCAAAAGCAGGATTATTCCATAATATTATATCATATACCTTGTCAACATCCTGTACATTCAAGTCACCCTTGGGATTATTTGTACAACCAGGTAAGTCACAATATCATCTGCACCAGTTTCATTATAAGGTAAGTCATACATTTTCTCAACTCTCTCAATATGTAAAATCTGCACTAACATTACATAACCTCTACTAACATTAAAAATCTCTATCTCTCTCTTTCTCCACCTCTCATCATAATACCTATCACAACCCCCCTGAACTACCTCACTCCTCGCAAAGGGCACCACAAAATCACTAAAACACCTCCTGGCTTTACCAGGTATACCATAAAAAACTAGGGGACCATTATGAGACACTATGTCTCCCACATAACCTCTGGAGGAACCTTCGTCCTCAAAAACCACATGTGGAGTCCTTACTCCACTTAAACCACAGGGAAAATTTGCCCTTTGCCCCTCATGCTCACCTAACCTCACTTCACACTCTCTCTCAAACTCATTTACAACCACCTCACCACTAACTTCTACTCCCACTAGAATCTCATCATCACTCCCATTATTCAGTATTTTACTCTCTAATACTACATTTTCAACTAAGTTATCATTATTATTTATCATATTATTATCATTATTACTTTCATTATCAGAATCGCTTACCTTATTATCTATTACCTGGTTCAGTTTACCTTCTTTGTTCTCATTTAATTTATCTGCCTCTCGTTTCCACTCTTCAGTTTGTTCTCTTAAGCTATTGATCATTTATTTTTGTGAATCAATTATATCACTCAAATGCTTCTCCCACTTTTCGTCATTAGCATCAAAACGCTTATTAATATCACTAGACATTGTGTGCAAAAAATCGTCATTAGTATCAAAACGTTTTTGTGAATGGCTCAATTTTTCATTTATATTACTCAACATGTTACACAAAAAGTTCATTACTTCCTCGTTTGACTTAGCCTACTACTACCGGCCGACACCGGAATAGAGTGTATGCCGGAATCGCTCATTACGGCAGAGTCAGTTAAACTAATTTCATTTTCATTATCTGCCATCTTTTTGAATTACATAAATTGCATAAACATCTATTGCCATTTTTTAAAACTCTTTTGCAAGAAACTCGGTAGGCCTACCGTGACTGCCCGCAGGCACTAATAGAACACATGTGTACTGTTTGGTTGCTGACTGGAGACTGGGATGCTGCGCTTCCGTTCCTGCGCCACAATTCCATTCAAATACGCATTTGAAAACCAGTTCATTCCGGTTACCTCTCCCCGTCCCTCCTTTGGATTGATGTTATTTGTTTTTCACTTGATCATCACGGCACCTGGCAGTCGACCCCACCGCAACTCTGCCTTACTTCGTCATTGTCAACAAAATGCTTTTTGTGTGAATCACTGTCTAAAAATAAAATTCGTTACATAACGTACCATTACAGTATCACATAACAGATTTAATCTGTCTACTTCCAGAACTAATTAGGCTGTATATTCCTAATTCACAAAAAATGTTGTTTCTAAATTCTTAAACAATGATTCAGAATACTAAAAAGTGTTTCACAATAAATGAGGCACTATGGTAATAAGAAAGTACTGAAGTATAATAAAAACACAATACTAGACGTGTGAATGTCTGTTGGATTTCTGTATTTTCTATAATCAGGTTAAATACTATGAAATGTGCTGAAGCACATTATGTTTCTAATCAAGTTCTCAATATGCTACTATATGATAAAATTTCTCAAGCTTTAGATAAATATAAAATGAAAAAAATTGTAAAAAAAATTAAAAAAAATCCCATCTGAAATTAGTAATATAGGACATCTTGGAAAGTTTCAATATGCTGCTTTTTATGATCTTATCATCTTCACTTCGTTTTACATTATCTGCCTATCCTCTGGCACTACAGCCAAAGATAAAGCTATTTCTGCTATCTACAAGGCTATATCTTGGTATACTCAACTTTCCAAACTGCACAAAAATATCGTATATATCTTATAAAACTAAGCTTTTGTAAATCTTATAAAGGAACAAGTGTATTTAGTAAACTCTATTGTTTAAAAAGTGATACATATTAACTTAATATAGAATATTGAACTTTCACTTGCGAAACTTACTTGTTTTCTCCCGTACGCGTTTCAGCGTGATGTGCACCTTCATCAGCGGATTGATATAGACTGCCAGTAACTCGTAACGGTTTTATTTGGTAGGTTGAGTGGGGGTGGTGTGTGGTGGAAGGGGATTGGCACGGGGATCCGAATTATTGTTTGTTTTATATATAATTGTGTCAAAAAGTGTGTGTGATTTATAGTGTAATTGGTAGTTAAGTATGCTGTTTGGTTGTGTTGTGTAGTGTTTGTATATTTCATATTGTTCTGCTGTGTTTAGTTTTCAACTTTTGGGTAAGTAGTGTAATATCTCAAGATTAGTATCTATGTTGGTGTAGCTATGGTTTTTTGTGTGTATGTGTGTGGCAAACGCGGAATGTATATTGTTGTTGGATAAAGCTTTTAGGTGTTCAGAGTAATGAGATGAAAAAGATCTTCCCGTCTGGCCTATATGGAAAGATCTTTTTCATCTCGTTACTCTGAACACCTAAAAGCTTTATCCAACAACAATATACATTCCGCGTTTGCCACACACATACACACAAAAAACTACAGCTACACCAACATAGATACTAATCTTGAGATATTACACTACTTACCCAAAGTCGAAAACTAAACACAGCAGAACAATATGAAATATACAAACACAACCAAACAGCGTACTTAATGACCAATTACACTATAAATCACACACACTTTTTGACACAATTATACATAAAACAAACAATAATTCGGATCCCCGCGCCAATCCCCTTCCACCAAACACCACCCCCACTCAACCTACCAAATAAAACTGTTACGAGTTACTGGCAGTCTATCTCAATCCACTGACGAAGGCGCACATCACGCCGAAACGCGTATGGGAGAAAACAAGTAAGTTTTGCAAGTGAAAGTTCAATATTCTATATTAATTTAGTACTGTGAAAAAAGAAGATGAACTATCAAAACATATTAACTTTATAAACTAATTTGGAAACAATGCTCAACTTGGATTTTATACTTTTTTATCTGCATATTGCATATTGTAAAAAATAATTGGTACAAACAGTTACTTATATGTATTTCTTTTCACACTATAATATAGGAAGTGGTACAATAATAGACTTTTATTTATAAATTACATCACTCTAAAGTGAATAAAAATTTAAATTTTCTTCTTCTTCTTCTTCTTCTTCTTCCATCAAGGAGTAGTAAAAATTGCCTGCTCCAGTCACAAAGAAATAATATACTTAGTTCAATTAAGAGTGAAACAGTGTAGATATGATCTTCAAAGAAGAACAGACTGTGAGAGGTGTGAAATTTTAAGAGCCACACTTGCTTTTATCCCTGTGCTCCCTACCAATATATACCTAAGGCCTCTATTACACAACTGATTGCAAGCAACCAATTTCAAGCCTAAATGAAACTAGTTGCAGGGTAGTAAAAACAGGCTGCAACTGCTCTGGTATACTACTATTATAAAGAGGTGAAATTTGTTTGTATCATTTTCTGGGCTAATTTCAGAAACAACTGATCCGATAAAAAGAAATTCTTTCACCACCGTGTTCATTGAAGTTTGAGGATGCTTTTAGACATAAATTGTAACTAATAACTTTAGTAGTTTTCAAGAACAGAGATTTAAAACGGTCCCTTGATATGAAATTTTCGTAAATTTGCATGTAGTGAAATTTTTGACATGCGATAAACATTCGTTCTGTAAAAGTTTAGCGAGTGAATGAGTGTAGGTGTCAGCGAGTTAACCTCCTATATGGTGTCTGTGAGTGAAATTTAGAAAAAGTTACATAGTTTATTTTGGTTTTTGTTTTAATAAAATCCTCCTTTTTGTTTTTGAGATACTGGCGGTTTTGTAAAAAATTTATACGTTGTGTCAGTCCCATGTCATGAAATTTTTTCATTATCTATAGAATGCGCGCGTAGGCAAATTACATGCAGTTGGTTGCACAGTGTAACAGGCTACATTTGATTCAATGCCCTACAACGAGTGCGTGAAACTAAAAGTTGCATGAGAAATTGCAAGGGCAACTACATAAAGACCTAAGAGCAACCACTGTTATCCCTTTTCACTCTACATCATTTTCTCTTGACATTTATCTACAATAATTGATTTAAAGCAGCAGATATTACACATTTCTTTTTACAAATCACTTAGTCATCTGCAGTTACAAACAAAATCATCCGCAAACCCAATCATCATCACACACACACACACACAGGTACTGTATTATATTTAATTACAATAATAAATAATTTCTTACACAATTATTAAAGTAATACACGCAATGTAAGCATCACATTCGCAGGCCAAGCTCATATGAAATGTGCATCAAGTGATTATATTAGAAAATAATTATTACGACATTTTATAATTATATAGTTTGTCAAAATCGTATATTAAAACTTTTGATTATACTACTGAGTTGTCTTAATTACTTATATGACTGACTGGTGACTGCTCTGCATCCAAACGTACAGCACAAACCATACCAATAGTGAAAGTCTGCTTAGCTACCAGCCAGTTGAAGCAGTGAAACTGGATGCACTAGTTATAAAAATTATTGCTTCTCTTAACTTATACTTTTATATAGCTTTTAAATTAATTGTATTACCTATTTTAATAAATCTTAATTAAGTAAATATTACATGTTAATATCTTGTAAAATACTGCCAATAAATTATGGCACAATAATGTTAAAAATATAAAAATAAATAAAATGAAGTAGAAATGTGCATGTGCACACAGGCACACACACACACACACACACACACACACACACACACACACACACACACACACACACACACACACACACACACACACACACACACACACACACACACACACACACACACACACACACACACACACACACACACACACACACACACACACACACACACACACACACACATGCACGTTTTAATTCACCTCTATTGGGTGAATGGAGTCAAATGTGCTGGTTCTGGGGTTTCACCTTGTTTTGACATGTTACTTCATTGTTTGCCAAAAGGATGCGAAAGGCTCCCACACATGCACTGACATGACAAACGGATGTGAAATGATGCAAAGTTAACAGTGACAAAATTCCTTCAACACATGCATCATAATTTGGCAAATGAAAGAAGATGAATGCGTGGGAGGGTCTTAATTGATTACATGTTATTAACTAATTTACTGTCATTATTCAGAGTATTAAAACATTTATTTAAATTTTAAATAAATTAAATATTTACTTAAAGTTATGCTAAGAGATTAGAGAGTACTGGGCCTCAGTTATGCTTTAAAACGATCATAGAGAAAGCCAACAATACATGAAATTCTTTGTTTTATAATAAACATTCATGTATAAGAAAACATGAGTTTAAAATATTTTACAGACACTAACAGGAAAATATATACATTCAGTCATAAAGAAATATAGGTAATATGATAAATGGGCAATGATGCCAAATTTATTGAACATTTAAATAAGTGTCATACATAAATTTTAAAATTATTTATTGTGTGTCTTTGTGTGTGTGTGTTTTGCTAAATTGTAGCTCCAGTTTCCTAAGCTTCTTATAGTTTTATTTCACAGTTAAAAATCAATAATTTCTTCTGCAAATATAAAATTGTCTCTACAAAATTATATTTGTGTCATCAGAGACTGAATCACTTCACCATCCATTTTAAATATTATATAATTAAATATAATTAAATCACTACCGACTCGGAACACAAGTCGTTCTGAGTTGGTAGTGATTGAATTATATTTAGTTAATTAACGGACACGTCATGGACAACGAAATCCAAGAATATTATATAATATTTAATATTAATACAATAGATGCACAGAATACTAAATATTTCATATAAAAATATCAAATATTGATTTGTAATAAATTAAATATTGTAGATCAGGTATAATTTAAAACACTTTTTTTTTTTTAAGTTTAAATTATTATTAAATGAAAGTAAAGATTGTGACATGAATTAAAAGTTGTGTAAAATGGTGTAAAATATGTAAATATAAATGTGGTGAAAACATAAACACACGCTTATACATGTTGTAAAGTATATGTTAATGTATGAAAGAATTGAACGCTAAGAGACAATGTACAATATACAATTTGGAAAGTGAATGCTTACCTCAGTTATTTGCATTTATGTCCAGAGCCTTGTATGTGTATTACAGTAATAAAGTATTAAATATTTAACTCATTTTATTTTCTTGTAATGTAACAGACCATTTGTTGATGAGGCAATTTTATTGAACACAACACAATACACAGAAATGTATCGATTCACACATGCTGCTCACAAAAGGTTAGTGGGTGACTAGGGTTATAATTTATGGCACACTTTCAAAAATAACATGTGGTTATAGCACACACACACAAAACGACTAACATTGAACACTGTAGCTAGTATGTAAATCTGCGCAGACAGAGAGAGACACTGAAAAAGTAAGTACCATGTGACTGTCGGATGGGATGCTGGTATCTGTGTAGATATCACTGTTTGTCTAAAGGCTTATGTCTCTGTCACTTCTGTTACATGTTGTAACACATAAACAGATGATGTAACAGACAGTTACTCTTAATGATAAACAGTGAATTCATATTGCTGTAAATGTGGATTAATTAACGTCTTGATTTTTTTTTCTTTATACTGTTGTAATTATTGAGAAATGTACCTGACGAATAGTAGGATAACAACAGAACATATATCTTTTTTTGTTACAGCAGAATAGTTATTCTAGTTATTTATATAATGTTAATGATGAATTTTTTCCAAAAGTTTTGTTTTGATTGGTAACTGAGGAATGTAGGAGTCATTTTTTTTAGAAATTTATAAGTATTTACAAAAATGTCTTCGCTTTGTGTCCTCACTTTAGGCAGTGGCAATCAACAAGCACGGTTTACTTTTTTTGACTATGAGCCCAGTGATAGAGATTTATACGGAGCTTCTGTCTATAGACAAAAATGTTTGTAGACCAATATTGCCCACAGCAATCTATTTTGACAGTTTCATCAAAAGTCCATTAAAAAAAAAAACTAATGGAACTGTAAACATAATATGAATTCATGTTGCGGTTTACGTTGAATGTTAAGTTTCGGTAAATGTTATGTAGGACTTAGTAATATGACATAACAGTGATTACTGATTTAAAGTGGAAATAACATCAATAATAATAGTAAGACTGAATAGATGATACATAAGAAATGGAATGTTGAACTGTAGTAATGTTATGTGAGGTAGCTTAGCCCTTTAACCCAGAATATGGTACTAGAATCTACTTTAAAAGATATGTAAAAAAATAGAAGCAGATGAAAGAACATTAGTGGGAGCTATAGGGAAATTAAGAGAAAAAGGAAATTGAGGAGAGAGAGGGAGGGAAGAGATCAAGAACTCTTAACTCTCATACATAGTGCTCTTTCACATTACTCACAAAATGTTACTTTATGTGAAAATTTTATTTACACAGAGGAAACCTCAATATAAGTGTAGTCTCTCTTGCTGTTTGCTTCAATGTCATGTTGTTTTTCAAATTTAAATTACAACTCAGTGATATGACTTGTTGAACTGTGTTGTTTGACTTGCCTATTCTTGGCTTTTAAAGAATTTAATATTAATGTGATTTTATTAATATTATTGTCAGGTTCAAAATATGTGATCACATTTTTATCAAAATGGAAAACATAAAGACAAAATATATTTTCCTTTTATCTGTTGTAACAGAAATAAAGTTAGGAGTTTACGGCAAAGTTTCCGTATCAAACAAGAAAACAACATAGTTTATTTGTGTATTTATGCATTATTCTTAAGAATAAAAAGATATGAGAAGCTGTAAAATGACTTACTACTTACAACCTTGTTTACACTTGTCGATAAGAAAACAGGTGCTAAATTAGAATAAACAAAACTTGTACATGTAACACAAAGTTTTACTAAAACACTAGCTCCTTTTGCACAGGTTATACCTACTCTTGAGAAATACATTAAAATTATAAAAGTTATATCCATTATGTATGAAATTATGTAAATAAAATTAACCCTGATAAAGACTAAGTCTATCTGATAATGTGTCTGAGATAAAAAGGAATGAGTCTTGTGTTAATCTATGGCAGTAAAAAAATCCCAAAATGTCTGCAAGAGTGAAGAGAGAGCAAAGAGATGAGGTTCGACACAGCTATGAGAGAGAGAGAGAGAGAGACAGAACTCCTTGACTGCTCTGACCTTAGATTAACAAGTGCTTACTACAAATACATTCAATGTCTTCATTTAGTTAATCACCAATCATCAGACAAATTGAAAGTTGATTACAGTATTATAACACATCTGAAGTTACAGCACTTACCTCAAAAACCGACCTTTTTTGTTGTAAGATCTTCACCTATTAAATAATTACCTTAAGTGATAATGGTGTGGTTATAAAATTGTATGACCTCCATGACTTCTGTTACATGTTGTAACAAATAAACTGATGGTGTAACAGACAGTCATTCTTAATGTTATCTTTTTATAACTTTCTTATACTCATTTGTGTTTTTTTAAATGATAGGGCTTTAAATAGCATTCTTTAATGCATTTTATAAGATTCATTCATTTGTAAAGTTTGTTAAACTGTTGCCACTACAGTTAAACAAAATTTTGTATGATGCAAAATATCCATTCAGAGATTCATGAATTTGACCTAAGACATTGCTGCAATATCTGTATTTCTGCCAGTCAGTCTGTGCTCGTGAATAATGTAATGGCAATTTAGTTTGACATAATAACTTCTGATTCAATTCAAGCTTCTAATAGCAGTTGTTAATTTACGTTGCTTGTGAACTTACTGAGCTAACTTATAAGCATTTCTTGCAGTTTATTGAAAAAAAAAAAGAAAAAAAACTGGAATAATGAGCAGGTACCGGTAAATTCAGTTCACAAAGTCTTTAGTATGCAGTTCATCTCACACTTCAAACTCTTAAACAGCTTACTTTTTTGTTACCTGACAGATTTTTATGAAACTTTGTATAGCTATCAAAAAAGACAATACACTGTTGAGTAAATTTAACATTAAGTACCGGTACTATATTACCATACAGTGTTTATTGTGTTATTTATATTGTAACAGTACATATCTTCACCATAAATGTAACAACCAAGATAAAGAATGAAACACTCATAAACTAACACCAGAACACCTAAGAGAGGAATGGTAAATGAATAGCTGTGTACAAAGTATTATATAAGGTTCAAGAACTAAATAAAACAATTAATATAATTAACTCAGCAAATGAAGGATAATAAATAGTGATAAAGAAGAAAATATAGAAGACAACACAATAATGTGATAACCAGATGACCCAATAGATATGGTAAGCGAGAGGATAAAACTTACGTATAATGACATTCAGTATTAACAAGAGACTGTAGAGAATATAAATAAACACAAGCAAGGTAGCAAACACAAAAGAAGTAACAAATATGTCAGATAATGTGCCTAGTATATGTAATTAATAGAGAATGAAACTAATAAAACAAGGAACCTACAGTAATAAGAAGCAGCCAAGAGACACATACCTAGACAAACTATTACCAAAGACAAACCACGACAAAAACTCTTTATTCTAATAAAAGAATAGGACTAATTAAACAAATCAAAACGATGAAGGTAAATAATGAATGATAAGAATTAATTAATTATATTAGTAAGAACAGTATACCATGCATGCTTTTAATACAGGCAAATCCAAGTAAATTAACTAAAAGAGAACCAGTAATCACCTGTAGACAGATAGAAATCATAAAGAAATAATAAATAATAATTAACAAGATTAAAAAGTCAAATAATAACCTGTAAAACATTGAAACAGAAAGCTAAAACATAGACCATTGTTGTCTGACAAAGGGGGTCCCAGGTAACCTCAACTCGGTTACAAATCAGCTTGTAATTAGCATAAATTAAGACCAAAACGCTGTAAACTGGTGTAAGTTATAAAATAATGAAAGTAGACATTATAAAGACGAACCTAGTGATACAATTTTGTTAATTAAAAGTGGTATGTGTGGTGTTTAATGCAAATACACAGACTGAAATTGGACAGAAAGATATACACATTAAACACACTCAGAATTTCTATAATATTGTAAACCAGTGAAGAACAATGACATAGATGTGCAATATAATATGTATTACCACTAATATAGTATACAATGATTATAATGAAAAGCTAATTTAACCAGAATTAAGGAAAATTGAGGTAACTGTCTGACCACACTAGATGCAAGAAGTATTAGTGAATTATTATCAATATCACATGTAATTATAAGAGAACAATCATTGCAAAACAATCTTTAAACTGTAAAGACAATTTAGACCTACAATAACCACATAAAAATGGTTATATCATTAATTCAGAATTAAATCATAATGACATGGCATACTAAGACTATGAACAATAAATGAGATTAAAAACAAGTAAATAATTGTATTCTAATGAAAACTAAGCTGTCCAGAAGTTGTAATGGACATCTTAGAATATCTGTATCACTGTAAAAAAGTGGACAGAACAAAATATGTCAATAAATAAAGTAAATCAAACTGACCATACTCTACGCCATAGAAAGCATGGGTCAAATATAGTAATTTTATTAATTTTAGACAATCATTCTACTAAATATTATCATATATGAACTTCAAAGGAACCATATGATGGAATGTAATCATCATTTGGTCAATTTTAGTAATTAATCATATAAAACAATAAGAAATGTGTAATAGTCATAAGTAATGAATTAACTTTCTTATTATTAAACTCACACATGTCTTGTGAGGACTCATTTTAAAGAACAGATTAATTGTAATAACATGATGTGATTACATTAAGCATAACTCATATAACAAGGACGTTAAACCAATTTTAAAGGAATTATATTTATTTTGGGAAAAAGAGAAGGCAACAAATGATACTCTCCAACCCAAAGTCGTTAACAATTTTCTGTAAAATTAATTAACTCGCGAGGGGGTGACCTCGCTGAATGGAATAGCAGCCTTTTTAACCAATGGAATCGATCAAAATTGACCGGGGGGTATGTGCTCCCGATATATGAACAGCGAAGAAGAAAAATAATTGTATGATTCTACCTCAGACTAGCGACGCGAGACGACGCCAAATTTCTGTGCGCGAATACAGTCATTTTCAAGATATCAGCTGTGCGGTTATAAATGTAAACAGAAGGGGGCATCCTAACCCCGAAATTTTTAGTGTCGAGTGATTAAATAAAACACTTGTATTATGGCGAAATGCAATTGCACAGTGCATAATAAAATTGCAATTAAAGTGTATTAACAGGAAGTATAGTGTTAATTGATAATTAATTAAAAAACAGAGATTTTAAGATTGTCAATTTTTTTGAAACATGGAACCAACCATAATATACTAACGAGGTTCATAGTGAATGAACAACATGACAAACATTGATAAACCTGACATAATTATTTTTATAGAAATAAATAATAAATTTATTACTGATGTTACAAATATCGAACCAAGTCGAACTAAACAATGAATAATACAATCTCGAAGAGAGGTTATATGAACTTTTGAATTCAATTGGTATCAGACATAAACAACCAATTAATATTGTGATGAACACTTATTAAGTAACAAATCATAATGTTTTGAATAACTAGAGTGCTATATACAATGGATATAATAATAATAATTGACAAACATTAAGTGAATTTATTATTTAAATACTGATGTACTGTTTTAGATTAAGCTGATACCTGGTGTTTTGGATAGTTAATAATTTATTGCAATTCAGTATGCCTGAAGTTGTTCTCATATTGACAATAGTCAATTTAATAACCATGTTAATAATAATATAAGCTTTCCATGTTCTTTTGTTATTAAATATTTGAATCAGTATGCCTAGAGGCAACTCAATGTTGATAATAGTCAATGTTAGGACTATAGGTTAATAATTTTGAAACCATTCCAGATCATTTTTGTTCTAAAGATTAATTCGTTATGCGTAAAGTAAATGTAAGGTTGACCATAGTCGATGATATTTATTCCATGGTAATGATTTATGAAACCATTTAATATACTTATTGTTTATAATAATTAACTCTCTCTACTAATGTTAAACAGTAGCACAGACTGTTTTTTCTTGTTTTTGTATCTTGCAGGCTCAAAGGAACCACTAAAAAATTGTAAACATAATGAACCAAGGTTCAAGAAGTACATTGTAAATTTTATGTTAAATAATTTAAATAATTTTCTATACCCTGAGATTAAGAGCAAAATAGAAAGTAAAGTCAATGACTGACTAGGCAAACAGCCTGTGTTAAATTCTAAAGTAACGATTTGCCAATATTATCAAGATTTGTTAATAAAATTAAAATGCCTAACAGAAAAACAAAGAGTTGACGACTTTTTATTACACAGACAGTACAGTCTCGAGCTACATTTTCAGCAATACTTTCACAGGTGGTACCGTCTAACACTGACCTATGAGGATCGAGTTACCGATTCAATTATTTACGAATTGGTCAATCGACAAGAACTTCATACACTGTAAGTAAATAACTTGTGTTTGTTTTAGCCGAATCAGAATCTGCGATGATCTACGAACATCCACGGACGTCTGCGAGAGAACCATCAACAATTTGTCGTCAGTCTTTTTCACCACAGATTTTCACTACAGAGACTTTTCATTTTACAATGTAAACAAACAAATAAAATTTAACTTAAACTTATTAAATTCTACAACAGAAGAGAATTTGTATTTATACAATATTACTAATCATATTAATGTAATTTATCATTGAGACTCTACTTACAAAATCAAGAGTCACATGTTTATAACAAAACTTGAATATTTCATTAATAAAGTTGTGTTAGTGGTTATAATCACAAACAGAAATTACACTGTTGCACATCATCATGTAAAAAATTCTCGATTAGTGTTTTCAAGCTTCACAGCTCATATGGCTTTTCCTTGATTTTGCTGTCCATGTTGTCCAATCTGACTATCAATAACAACTTTTCCATTTATGTCTGTCTCTCCACCTATCAGTATACTTGTTAGCATAATACGTCTCTCTAAGTTGGTTTGATTTATTATACTGTACTTTGTTTCCAAACTTTTTTAAATCTAATATCTAATTTTTACATATATTGTAACGTACCAAAATAGCAGTTACATAAAAAAAGGTCTAATACGTCAAATAGAAGAATAACATGAACATGTTTCATCAAGCATAGAAGAAGGAACAGGAGAATAAAAATAAAATGTGTATCTACGAATAAATAATATTGAAACAACCCAACGAAGAAGAAGGAAGAGTAATAAGAATATCATCGAGTATAAAAAAAAAGAAAGAGAAAATACCATGAGTCAATATAATACGTTAGCATCCAGGCCCAATAGATCAAAATAGTGAGGGGATATGCCGAAAATGATTATCATCGTAAGAAGGAGACGAATCAAATACAATCACCATAGTGAAAAAACAAACTAATTTGTTATAAGAATGAAATAAGTATAGGACAATGACTATCATAATAATGAATGAAAATGTGGAAGAATATGACTATATTCAGTGAACATGAATTATTACAAATAATGTGTAACCAAGAAAAGCACCAAAAGTGACAAACAACTAACCAGAAGAAGGAGAAGAGGAAGAAATGTACCATGAAGAATGAAGATTATGTATGACCAGTACAAAAGACATCAACATTCACAAAATATGGAAAGAATCAAAGTCAATGTAGTGACCAGAATAAGTGTAATGATTATTGGACTATCAATAATAAAGAAACCAAGTGTTGAGCATCAATAAGTGATCACAAACAATGACAGTGAATACCTAGTATAAGTGTAACAACATATGATATAATAACATTTTACCCCAAGTAAACAGCACCAACAATATCAGCGAAAGTGTTTATAACGGAGTGAAGTGAATGACCATTTGTAAGTGAAAGAATCAACGATTAACAAGTGAAATGCACAAACAATTAGTGTACCAAGTTTAATCCAAGATTGTAAAACCACAGATATAATCAATAAGACCACCAAATATATAATACAGAAAAGTGAATTAATTGTTCATAGAGATCAATAATAAAAGCTTTATAATCCTTGATATGAAATGTGCCTGAATGTCATGGCAACACAGGACAAAATGTAGATGAATGTCAAAACAAATAGTAGTAAATACACTAATTTGTTGAGTATAAACAAGTCAATGTACCAAAGCCTAGATACAATCCACCAAAATATGTAACATAATTAGACTAAGAAACCCAGTATTATTGTTTCAACAGATAGTGTAAAAATGTGTACAAAATGTGTAAAACATAATAATAAACCATTGTAGTAACATGCCATAATGAGATGACAGTAGTTGAGATGAATACTGTAAAAAACTATGAAGCACATTGTTGTCAAACAAATGACACATAAACTCACATGAATTGGACCTACAACATAAAATCATATACATTAATTAAACAAAGTAATTATCCATCATTGTTTCAAATAGAGACTAAATAAGAATAAAAATACAAAACAATGAATACCATATGATGTGATGGTACAATCATGGTACATTCCATAATTACCTAAAATATGGTAAAGAGATCATAAATATTGTATTTTTCTATTTTTTGACATACCCAACCCAACCTCAAACACCCGATGTAGAATTTACAGTGAGTGGACTATATTACAGTATTTGCCAGGATTTGAACTAATTCATGACAAAAAACGGTGTCACATCACAAAAACAGTGTGCAGTTATTGCGATAAGCAGAGCCAAGCCTTCGTTACGTCAGAGGCGGAGAATGTGTTGACAACGACAAAACGGCGATGTCAACAACTTAGACAAAGGAAATGTGACGTCAGTACACCACACTTCCGCAGAATTCAACTAGGAATTGCCGTCATTCTGTTGCAACAACTGATCAGCACCGGCCGGTTGCACATTCACTTACGAGTGAATTTTAACTTTTTAGACCACTGTAGGTGGTTAATAAACAGTATAATATCTACAATCAAGATGTATTAAGGAGAGTTATAGTTCGGTTTGGTGTAGGCGTCCTCGACCGATTAAATCGTTCGTAAAAAAGATCGACGTATAGAATCGGTCCCACGACGGTGGGTTACGTGGGTTGACACAAAGGTGTCCCGTCAAGCGCCGTGAAAATATACCGATTGTGCCGATGTACGAACGAGACTAGCAGTGCGAGGAAGCCAACACGAAATGGGTGAGATCGTTCCTTAATTCCTGATTTCATAATTTCCCAATATCATTTTTTGGTTAAAAAATAATTTAAAATTTCAATCTAATAAAAGGAGCTCCAAAAGTTAGAAAAGTTATAAATGTTTGTACCATGAGAATGAAAGGGTGAGTGGTTGTGTGCGTGCGTAATTATTTCTAAGTGCTGGGTTGAGCAACACCTATAAAAATATATATATATATATAGATGTAATTTTGTCATATACATATTGTACTTATAGAAGTTGCAACACATATAAATAATTTTGTCATATACTTATGATATTTACCGAAGGTATTATTACACTATGTATTTATTTTGGAAGGGTTAAAGATAGGGTTGAAAACAAGTATGTAAAACGTATAAATAATAAAAAGGGTATTTCATTGGTAAAAATCAGAACAGCTGTTTTTATTTCAAGCAATTTCTATTCCCGACTGACTTCGCGTAACGAAATTCTGGCCCATGACTTAGGTAGTAAAAGATGGCGTCCTAGTTTTTGTATACATAACCACATTTGTGAGATATAATATATCGTACTTATAAATTCAAAAATAACGTAGGTATACAGATGTCGCCCGTAAGAACAGGGACCCTATGTAATATTATGTATATATATTATTACATGGGATACGCCTAGAAAGAACACGGGAAAAAATTGCTTGAGGTAACAGACAAAATTTTATAACTAGTAAACATAACCCCACAAGTAGGTTAGACAATTGTATGCATGCGTGCATTACACAATTGCCAAAATGAGTACAAGTGACGATAGTGACATAAAAACCAGTACCACTGACATAACTTTAACTGGTGAAATGGATATGCAAATAAATCCCATTAGTCAGACTGACGGGGCAAATACGCCTGTGTCTGCCGAAATAACGCAAACTGACACATCCATTTCAACTAATTTAGACAGTAAGTCAGATGAAACTAATGCAATGATGCAACTTTTATTAAATAAATTTGACAGTTTTGATAAAAAACTAGAACAGCAAATTGATTCTGATATTAAATTCAATGAATAAAAGAATGAAATAAAAGTGAGTTACGAAAAACTTATTAAGAAATGTGACCAGCTGATTACAAAATTAGATAAGTTACATGTGGTAGAAAGTAAATTAGAAAGTCAGAAAGTACTAGATAGTAGTACCCAGCAAAATGCTGTACTGGATAACATATTTAAAACTGATAATTCCAAAAATGAATGTACTCTAGATAATTCAAATAATACAGGTAGTAAGATTGTGGTGGTAGAAGAGTATAGACATGATAATGAAAATATAACGCATGACAATGAAATATTTGAATTTTTGAAGTCAGAAAGAAAGTGGAGAGAAAGTATTTTAGTACAAGGAATGCAGGGGGTAGAATTTTCTTTTAATGTTGTATTAGGGGGTGAAGACAAGTCTTCATGTTATGGTTATAAGGATAAGAATGCCTTTAATTTATATTTGATAGACGATAGTTCTACAAATAAAGTTTCTTTTAGTTTTTGTGTACCTAAGAGGTACAACGATTTTATGATAGGGACCCCTGCATATTTGGAGAGAGAAAGTGTATTTTGGTGTTATGGAGAGAAATGTATTAAGAGAGAGAGTATAGAGAGATATTGTGAGAGTAAAAGAACAATAGAAGTATTTGAAGTAAACAGAAATTACAGACAACTGTTAGAAAGGTTAGGGTTAGATGTGGTATATGAGAATGATGAATACTTACCTGATAATAACAATAAATTGAAAATAACAAGAAATGAGAATAAAGACATTAGGTACTTACCTGTGGTGGAATATTATGGGGATAATTATAATATAAACCGATTAATGACATATGATACTAAGACAAACGGAACTCTACTTGATCGTGACTGGGAATATTTGTTTAATAACTGTTCAATAACATATGAATATAATGTATCTAATAAAATCTATTTAGTAAATAAGAATTTATATAGACCTAAGATTCGTTTGTTGTTTAATGATGGTGGATAGACTGTTATATTGTGAAATGAACATTAAATAATAATATGAAAAGTGGTTTTGAATTGGACTGTTATGGACTGATTTCGATTAATGACACAATAATGAAGTTGGAGTGTATATTTTTATTGTATTAACTGTATTTATCCATGTATTTTGATATGTATTATGTATTACAGGTACCCCAGTGTGTATTATTATATATTTTATATATGTAACATGTTTAATAATAATATTTTAATTAATTACTAATGAATAATAATGAATGTTTAAATAAATAATTATATTGGAATTTTGAAAAGAGGTATTGTTATAAGTAGGTAAGAGAGAAATTTTATAAGAGAATTGTCAATGATTACAGTAAGTGTTTAAACAGGGATAGAGCCTGGGTATAGATAAAATGCAGGTGAGTTATGCAATTGATGTAAAGGGAATTAGAAAGATAAGAATTTTTAAGAAAATATAAAGAGAATTATTAAATATTTAGGGACACAGTAGTTAGTTATTATTTGTAAAGAAGGTGTTTAAGTAAAGGTACATACATATATTTATTGTTGATGAATTCTGTAGTGGGGGTGAGGTGATAAAGAGTAGCCAACCAATAGTGTTGTGGCAGGTATTAGCGTAGTTTAAGGGAGTGTTTGCCGAATTATATGGAAGGGCAAAATATTAGAGATGTATATAGCCAGTTAGGGAACACCCAACCCAGTGCAAAGACGAGCGGTGCCAGATGATTTAAATGAAAGTAGTAATGGAGTATATAATTGAGATATTGGTGTCAATGATAGGTAAATTTGATGGTCAGTTAAAAGAAGGTGAGTAAAATTATATAATGAAGTATAGTGAATATAGGAGTTATCCAGACTAAACAATGATAGAAGGTGAAAGGTTAGGTAGTTAGGTAGATAGAAAGTTCAGAGTATAGAGAAAGTAAGAAGTGAATTATGAATAATGAAATAATAATGTAATATGAATAGTAACAATAAGTTCAAAATGTATTTTATTATTATAAATAAATAAATTTGATGTTTAATTAATAACTGCAATGGTAAATTTTAATTTAAATACAACTTTTAAGTAAATTATACAAATGTTACTGCATATCTTAGATATGATTAAATATGATTGAGTATTTAAAATGTATTAACTGTATTATTAATATATCAGTGTTAATTATTAATGTATTATGTATTTATTTGAAAACTTTTTAACATGATGTTATAATATGTGTAGGAAGAGAAAAAAAAAATTTTTAAATGGCGCTGTTAATAATATTTATCAGCCAAATAATTACCTGTTAATAATAATAATAATAACAATAATAATAATTTTTTTTATTTTATCATGCACTAAGAGTATTCAATAAATAAATGTATAGAGTTATTAATTCTTTTATAATTTGTTTTTCTCTAGATTTGGGAGATTGTAATGTGTAATTTTCTTATTATATTTTTAATTATATTTTAATTCTTGAAGATTATAATATATAATCTTATAATTTTATTAGGCGTATTAAAATATATTAAGCCAACCCAGTGCTTATTGGCACAAACCAGCACTTAGCTAAGGGGAACCAGATCAGTTGAGGATGGAGTGATTCAATAAGCCACTATTTTAATATTTATTATATATTGTTTCAGTGTTTGGTGGTGTGACAGCGGTCCTGAGCTGGCCAACGCGTCAGAGCAGGGGCGTTAAGAGCCTAAGTGGCCTTATGGTGTTGGGATCTCGCAGGAGAAGTCCAGTAAGGTCATCTAGGTACGGTCCTCATCACCAGACCAAGGGTGAGTTGTTATTTTTTATGTAAAATTGTAAGGGGGTTGTGGCGACTTGTCCTGACTGATCCCTTTAGGAAGTATGAAAGGGTCAATGAAAGTTTGTGTGCTTCGTCACACCATCTTTCATTGAGGGGGTTTTGTGATGGTACAATCATGGTACATTCCATAATTACCTAAAATATGGTAAAGAGATCATAAATATTGTATTTTTCTATTTTTTGACATACCCAACCCAACCTCAAACACCCGATATAGAATTTACAGTGAGTGGACTATATTACAGTATTTGCCAGGATTTGAACTAATTCATGACAAAAAACGGTGTCACATCACAAAAACAGTGTGCAGTTATTGCGATAAGCAGAGCCAAGCCTTCGTTACGTCAGAGGCGGAGAATGTGTTGACAACGACAAAACGGCGATGTCAACAACTTAGACAAAGGAAATGTGACGTCAGTACACCACACTTCCGCAGAATTCAACTAGGAATTGCCGTCATTCTGTTGCAACAACTGATCAGCACCGGCCGGTTGCACATTCACTTACGAGTGAATTTTAACTTTTTAGACCACTGTAGGTGGTTAATAAACAGTATAATCTCTACAATCAAGATGTATTAAGGAGAGTTATAGTTCGGTTTGGTGTAGGCGTCCTCGACCGATTAAATCGTTCGTAAAAAAGATCGACGTATAGAATCGGTCCCACGACGGTGGGTTACGTGGGTTGACACAAAGGTGTCCCGTCAAGCGCCGTGAAAATATACCGATTGTGCCGATGTACGAACGAGACTAGCAGTGCGAGGAAGCCAACACGAAATGGGTGAGATCGTTCCTTAATTCCTGATTTCATAATTTCCCAATATCATTTTTTGGTTAAAAAATAATTTAAAATTTCAATCTAATAAAAGGAGCTCCAAAAGTTAGAAAAGTTATAAATGTTTGTACCATGAGAATGAAAGGGTGAGTGGTTGTGTGCGTGCGTAATTATTTCTAAGTGCTGGGTTGAGCAACACCTATAAAAATATATATATATATATAGATGTAATTTTGTCATATACATATTGTACTTATAGAAGTTGCAACACATATAAATAATTTTGTCATATACTTATGATATTTACCGAAGGTATTATTACACTATGTATTTATTTTGGAAGGGTTAAAGATAGGGTTGAAAACAAGTATGTAAAACGTATAAATAATAAAAAGGGTATTTCATTGGTAAAAATCAGAACAGCTGTTTTTATTTCAAGCAATTTCTATTCCCGACTGACTTCGCGTAACGAAATTCTGGCCCATGACTTAGGTAGTAAAAGATGGCGTCCTAGTTTTTGTATACATAACCACATTTGTGAGATATAATATATCGTACTTATAAATTCAAAAATAACGTAGGTATACAATGAGAACACCTCACAAATATTATACTAGTAATTTAATAATTGAAATTTAATAAACTAACTAACTGCAATCATAGAACTAGGTGTAAATAACTACCATACAATAACTTAGAGAGATTTCAGATAACAAAAGTTAGTGAATACACTAAACTAACCATGTACAACAATTGTACACAATTTTAATTGTTAACAATATATCCAATGTGTAGTAAAATAACTAAATAAGAGTGACAAAATGGCGAGATGAGAGCATAATGTATTTTGAACCATACTGTATATGTAAACAAAATAGCATTTTACCAAAATAAAGTATGAACAAATGTATATAGATATACCTATTAATGTTATAATACAAAAAATATGTAGTAGAATAAGGGATGATAGCGATATAAGTAAATGTAAACAATCGAATATAGTTGGCTTATACGCCATTAGCAAATTTTGTTTAAACTGTAAATATAGCAATATTATGTATTAGCATGAATGAGAAATGGACTCAAAATGTTTAGTCATAAGTATTAAGATGTAATTACAACAAAATATAGTGAAAAGGACTTATTTGTGTTAAGAACCGCTATATGAGTTTTGAAGAAGGTAAAGTGAATTATTAATGGACGGAATTATTACTTGTTTGGACTTAAAATAAAGACGCAAGTGTCCGCAATTTAATGCCACTATCCAAATGACGATCTGACAAAAAATAAGAAACTTATAGCCATTATAAGATTTTCGATCATTTTCGAATGTCCATGTACACGTCATAGATAATCTCTAACCCGAAGTTAGTAACGCTAAAAATTAAAATATTTATTTAACCAAGGCATTTGGGGTAGAGAGTATGGCTTTCTAAACCAATCGAATGACTCAATTTCCCCAGACGAAAAGAGACGCTTTAGCGAGATGAATTAATTGTCTTCCAACACTCGAAGCGGGAGGAGTGTGTCACAGTCGTCAAGACATATTTTAAAATGTGTGCGTCACCCCAGTAACGTGGTCAAATATTAACCTATACTGAACACCCTATTATCGAGTGACAGTGTAATAAGTGTATAGTGAACAAAAGACATGACCAGTGTATAATAAGGGTCATGTCATGTGAAAGGAAACAGGGAGTATAATACTTTAACAATTAAAAAAAAAAATATTAATGAAATAATTCTCGTTGGTTGAACGAAAATTATTGTTTGACTGCACTAGTCAAGTAAACACGCTTGAGTGCATTCACCGATAACAATGAATAATTATCAGAATGAGATGAACAAATATATCGTCCACTGTGATGGCGATAATTAATTAAAAGATGTTATATTTTTATATTTAAAGAATAATTAATAAAAGCGGAATCAATATTAAATACCGCACACAATTACTTGTAAATATAGTCGCTTAATTGACTATGAATTTAGTCTTGATAAATAATAACTTTCTTTTGTGGATATTATCATTACTGATAATTCTACATCCTATTACTAATAAATAAAGTGTTTGTAAAAATAGTATTAAGAGTTTTATATGATATTACTTATTATACGTTATAACTTACTCTCATCTAGGTAAACTAACCTAGAACCAAAACGTATATTTTGTCACAAAGAAACACTTCTGTCATAAATGATTTTTATAAGTGGAATCGATAATAAGAGTTTTTTCAATTTTTTTCTCTTTCCAGTTCATAATAGTAATAACTAATAAATCAATGATATTATTTTAATAGTGCAACGTTAAAAGCATGTGGTTACAATCTTAGCTTCACTAGGCACCAGAGTACCGTACGATAGTACGATAGTATTGACTATCGTATTGAGGTTAATAATTTTAAATTTTGTTCTTTTAAATCATAATAAATAAGTAAACATTGTTATTTATTAACACATCTTTATATCTAGTATCATGTATATTAAAAGAATTCACGAAAATTGGTAATACAAATGACCAAAGTGAACATAACCTAAAGTACCATTTTATAGTACATTGTAACAGTGTTACCAGCCTTGAGCTGAAGAAGTCTCAATATTTATTTAATTTGTTGTTGTTTTTAAAAAAATCAATATTAATTGTTTTAAAGGAGTTTTTGCTAAATTTCACTACTGTCAATAAAATCCTCAATTTATTACCAGTGGATATAGAGTCTTCATTTCTATAGAATAGAAGTAAATAGCTTATTTTTTTTATAAACAATTATTTCACAAGGTGGCGGCAATATTCGAACTATTGATATTGTAATATTTAATTTACAATTGAATATCTGAATTGTTTTATTAACGTGCATTTATCGATATTCAAACGAAATATCTGTGTGTTATAAATGTATTTACAGTGAGATAGAGTCGCCCATCGAGAGGATTGAAGATATTCATGGATGGTAAGTGGGCAGGTGAATACAGCGAATTATTAGTGATTTTAATACTCTTTTAAACATAAACTTTAACTTCAAATTACCCATTCCTAATTAATTATGTTCAATACTAAACAAGCCATATAACGACGTGAGAATCTACAACTACAACAACAACACTGCTAGTAAATAAAAACATTCTATAATAAAAACCATCCAGTATAGATCTATTATAAATTGGCGCCCAACGTGGGGCTATAACTGATAGATTCCGTGGGTGGAGATGATCAAGTCGAGCCCCACGTTGGGTTCGTCACGTTGTAACAGAACAACTCTTGTTTTTTTTTTTTATTTATTTGGTTGTATTTTTAATTAGAATGTTGTTTTATTAACTAGTCGTGTTGTTGTTGTAGTTGTAGACTCTTACGTTGTCATATGGTTTGTTTAGTATTTAATATAACTAATTAGTAATGGGTAATTTGAAGTTAAAGTTTGTGTTTAAAAGAGTATTAAAATCACTAATAATTCGCTGTATTCACCTCCCCACTTACCATCCATGGAGGTCTTCAATCTTCTCGATGGGCGACTCTCTCTCACTGTAAATACATTTACAATACACAGATATTTCATTTGAATATCGATGAATGCACATTACATGAAACAACACTGATATTCAACGGTAAATTAAATATTCCAATATCAATGATTCGAATATTGCCGCCACCTTGTGAAATAATTGTTTCAAAAAAATAAGTTTTTTACTTCTATTTTATAGAAATGAAGACTCTATATCCACTGGTAATAAATTGAGGTTTTTTATTGACATTAGTGAAATTTAGCAAAAACTCCTTTAAAACAATTAATATTGATTTTTTTTTTAAAAAACAACAACAAATAAAATAAATATTGAGACTTCTTCAGCTCAAGGCTGGTAACATTGTTACAAGGTACGATAATATGGTACTTTAGGTTATGTTCACTTTGGTCATTTGTATTACCAATTTTCGTGAATTCTTTTAATATACATGATACTAGATATAAAGATATATTAATAAATAACAATGTTTACTTATTTATTATGTTTTAAAAGAACAAAATTTAAAATTATTAACCTCAATACGATAGTCAATACTATCGTACTATCGTACGGTACTCTGGTGCCTAGTGAAGCTAAGATTGTAAACACGTGCTTTTAACGTTGCACTATTAAAATAATATTATTGATTTATTAGTTATTACTATTATGAACTGGAAAGAGAAAAAAATTGAAAAAACTCTTATTATCGATTCCACTTATAAAAATCATTTATGACAGAAGTGTTTCTCTGTGACAAAATATACGTTTTGGTTCTAGGTTAGTTTACCTAGATGAGAGTAAGTTCTAACCTATAATAAGTAATATCATATAAAGCTCTTAATACTATTTTTAAAAACACTTTATTTATTAGTAATAGGATGTAGAATTATCAGTAATGATAGTATCCACAAAAGAAAGCTATTATTTATCAACACTAAATTCATAGTCAATTAAGCGACTATATTTACAAGTAATTGTGTGCGGTATTTAATATTGATTCCGCTTTTATTAATTATTCTTTAAATATAAAAATATAACATCTTTTAATTAATTATCGCCATCACATTGGACGATAACTGTGTTCATCTCATTCTGATAATTATTCATCGTTATCGGTGAATGCACTCAAGCGTGTTTACTTGACTAGTGCAGTCAAACAATAATTTTCGTTCAACCAACGAGAATTATTTCATTAATATTTTTTTTTTAAATTGTTAAAGTATTATACTCCCTGTTTCCTTTCACATGACATGACCCTTATTATACACTGGTCATATCTTTTGTTCACTATACACTTATTACACTGTCACTCGATAATAGGGTGTTCAGTATAGGTTAATATTTGACCACGTTACTGGGGTGACGCGCACATTTAAAAATATGTCTTGACGACTGTGACACACTCCTCCCGCTTCGAGTGTTGGAAGACAATTAATTCATCTCGCTAAAGCGTCTCTTTTCGTCTGGGGAAATTGAGTCATTCGATTGGTTTAGAAAGCCATACTCTCTACCCCAAACGCCTTGGTTAAATAAATATTTTAATTTTTAGCGTTACTAACTTCGGGTTAGAGATTATCTATGACGTGTACATGGACATTCGAAAATGATCGAAAATCTTATAATGGCTATAAGTTTCTTACTTTTTGTCAGATCGTCATTTGGATATTGGCATTAAATTGCGGACACTTGCGTCTTTATTTTAAGTCCAAACAAGTAATAACTCCGTCCATTAATAATTCACTTTACCTTCTTCAAAACTCATATAGCAGTTCTTAACACAAATAAGTCCTTTTCACTATATTTTGTTGTAATTACATCTTAATACTTATGACTAAACATTTTGAGTCCATTTCTCATTCATGCTAATACATAATATTGCTATATTTACAGTTTAAACAAAATTTTCTAATGGCGTATAAGCCAACTATATTCGATTGTTTACATTTACTTATATCGCTATTATCCCTTATTCTACGACATATTTTTTGTATTATAACATTAATATGTATATCTATATACATTTGTTCATACTTTATTTTGGTAAAACACTATTTTGTTTACATATATAGTATGGTTCAAAATACATTATGCTCTCATCTCGCCATTTTGTCACTCTTATTTAGTTATTTTACTACACATTGGATATATTGTTAACAATTAAAATTGTGTACAATTGTTGTACATGGTTAGTTTAGTGTATTCACTAACTTTTTGTTATCTGAAATCTCTCTAAGTTATTGTATAGTGGTTATTTACACCTAGTTCTATGATTGCAGTTAGTTAATTTATTAAATTTCAATTATTAAATTACTAGTATAATATTTGTGAGGTGTTCTCATAGTAGTAATGAACATTTCTCTAACTACTGGTAACATTTCTTACATTCTCTTTATAAGTTTTGATAATGTTTTTTGACTAAATCTCTTGTCACATTGGGGTTCTGTCTATTTGGTTTATTGTTATTGTACTTAATCTGATTCATTTGTTGTGTCCTTCAGTTCATATGGTATTCATTGTTTTGTATTTTTAATCTTATTTAGTCTCTATTTGAAACAATGATGGATAATTACTTTGTTTAATTAATGTATATGATTTTATGTTGTAGGTCCAATTCATGTGAGTTTATGTGTCATTTGTTTGACAACAATGTGCTTCATAGTTTTTTACAGTATTCATCTCAACTACTGTCATCTCATTACGGCATGTTACTACAATGGTTTATTATTATGTTTTACACATTTTGTACACATTTTTACACTATCTGTTGAAACAATAATACTGGGTTTCTTAGTCTAATTATGTTACATATTTTGGTGGATTGTATCTAGGCTTTGGTACATTGACTTGTTTATACTCAACAAATTAGTTTATTTACTACTATTTGTCTTGACATTCATCTACATGTTGTCCTGTGTTGCCATGACATCAGGCACATTTCATATCAAGGATTATAAAGCTTTTATTATTGATCTCTATGAACAATTAATTCACTTTTCTGTATTATATATTTGGTGGTCTTATTGATTATATCTGTGGTTTTACAATCTTGGATTAAACTTGGTACACTAATTGTTTGTGCATTTCACTTGTTAATCGTTGATTCTTTCACTTACAAATGGTCATTCACTTCACTCCGTTATAAACACTTTCGCTGATATTGTTGGTGCTGTTTACTTGGGGTAAAATGTTATTATATCATATGTTGTTACACTTATACTAGGTATTCACTGTCATTGTTTGTGATCACTTATTGATGCTCAACACTTGGTTTCTTTATTATTGATAGTCCAATAATCATTACACTTATTCTGGTCACTACATTGATTTGGATGCTTTCCATATTTTGTGAATGTTGATGTCTTGTACTGGTCATACATAATCTTCATTCTTCATGGTACATTTCTTCCTCTTCTCCTTCTTCTTCTTCTTCTTCTGGTTAGTTGTTTGTCACTTTTGGTGCTTTTCTTGGTTACACATTATTTGTAATAATTCATGTTCACTGAATATAGTCATATTCTACCACATTTTCATTCATTATTATGATAGTCATTGTCCTATATTTATTTCATTCCTATAACAAATTAGTTTTTTTTTTCCACTATGGTGATTGTATTTGATTCGTCTCCTTCTTACGATGATAATCATTTTCAGCATATCCCCTCACTATTTTGATCTATTGGGCCTTCATGCTAACGTATTATATTGACTCATGGTATTTTCTCTTTCTTTTATTTATACTCGATGATATTCTTATTACTCTTCCTTCTTCTTCGTTGGGTTGTTTCAATATTATTTATTCGTAGATACACATTTTATTTTTATTCTCCTGTTCCTTCTTCTATGCTTGATGGAACATGTTCATGTTATTCTTCTATTTGACGTATTAGACCTTTTTTTATGTAACTGCTATTTTGGTACGTTACATATGCCTTCCTATAAGAATTGATTAATTCTGAATTCGTATATTTATTTTTACTGAAGAATTCATCAATTGTTGTACATTTCCAAGTTGACTCTTATGCTTTTCTTATATCCCTTCGTTTTCTTTTTATTTGAATCATCATTATTTTCTTTCTATGTAATTATCTCCCTTGTTTATTTAATTCCCTAATTCCCTAACATAATTTTAGCTGGGGTAGTTCAGAGTGGCTCACTTTGGCATACATCTCTGCTGGCCATAGTAACATCAATAAATACAGAGGAACATCATCTCTGTTAATAATATAAATGATTGCTGGAATATTTCATCAGTCAATTCATCTCAAATCAATTCAAAATATAAAGTGGTCATTCTTTCGACAAATAATAAATATCCTTGGGATCATCTCACGCATCTGCGGTTCATACATTATTATATTCTCTTCTTCTTGATTCAACTTAACTAAATTCTTCACATTGTACTGGTATAGTTTGTTTACATTTCATCGCTGGTATATTCACATGATCTTCTTCGTTAGTATATTAGTTTTCATTTTTCTTTGTCATCAATTAATCCTTTCTCTTGGTATTACATTAAACGTTATTTCATAATCTTCTTCATTTTCATGATTCACGTCTTTAACTATATTGAATATTACCTTGTGTATCCAGGTACACTGGTGCTCCTCCTTGCAACTTCAATGTTTCTTTAAAAACTACGCGTTTCGTGACTCATGGTCCCATCATCAGGTTGATAAAAAACAAGAATCACTCACATGGAGTACGTCAACTTAATAAGAAATAAATAAAAGTTTCACTCGCACATACCGCGTGTATACAATTACACAACTACACGATGCGCATCGTATCGGAACTTGCAAGCGACTAACCGTTACACGTCGCACTATCTCTACCTTTATCAATGTGTTGTTCCAACACGCGTATGGCCGTGTCATACAGTCCGTTGGACTTAAAAGAAAGTTTGTCATTCAAGAGCTGATTACCTTGGGTTTTTGAGGCCTTATAAATTTCAAATTCTTCCAGCGCGTCCATAAGCCCGCCCTTTTTACAGAAATGCAACGGCTTGAAGCCACTTTGAAAACTCGAGTAATTATGGTTCTGGTTGACTATATGCAAGGCAAAGTTTGATTTTATCTTCTGGATATCACCTCTAGGGAGATGTTCTCTGTACCTATCCAGAAGTTTCCTGCCCGTTTGTCCGACATAAAAATTATTGCAGTCCTCGCATTCTATTTTATAAATACCGAGTAATTTACAAATATTTTCAAAACTAGTAATTGTATTTTGAACGCTTTGAGACCAGTGACCAACAGACTAGTAGAAAACTGTTCTGGTATTTATAAAATAGAATGCGAGGACTGCAATAATTTTTATGTTGGACAAACAGGCAGGAAATTTCTGGATAGGTACAGAGAACATCTCCCTAGAGGTGATATCCAGAAGATAAAATCAAACTTTGCCTTGCATATAGTCAACCAGAACCATAATTACTTGAGTTTTCAAAGTGGCTTCAAGCCGTTGCATTTCTGTAAAAAGGGCAGGCTTATGGACGCGCTGGAAGAATTTGAAATTTATAAGGCCTCAAAAACCCAAGGTAATCAGCTCTTGAACGACAAGCTTTCTTTTAAGTCCAATGGACTGTATGACACGGCCATACGCGTGTTGGAACAACACATTGATAAAGGTAGAGATAGTGCGACGTGTAACGGTTAGTCGCTTGCAAGTTCCGATACGATGCGCATCGTGTAGTTGTGTAATTGTATACACGCGGTATGTGTGAGTGAAACTTTTATTTATTTCTTATTAAGTTGACGTACTCCATGTGAGTGATTCTTGTTTTTTATCAACCTGATGATGGGACCATGAGTCCCGAAACGCGTAGTTTTTAAAGAAACATTGAAGTTGCAAGGAGGAGCACCAGTGTACCTGGATACACAAGGTAATATTAAATATAGTTAGTTATATGCAACTTGGAGACCACAACACAATATGTATATTCACGTCTTTGTGTTATATTTCATTTGGTATAGGCTCTCTTCTAGTGTCTTGCCTCCGGTTTGGTTATCATCTATTGTTTATATCAATAATATTTACTTGCTTCCATTTCTCCAACTTCTTATGTTGCTCGTTCTGTATATCATCTTGTATATTTCTTTCTAATTATTAGTAGTACGTTTAAGCTGTTAATAACTGGTTGACTTGGCTGTTGGAATTATTTATATGTGCCAATGGTCTTATTTGTCATTCTCGTATAGTTCTCCTCTTTATTAGTACGGGTAAGATGTTCTTTACTAGTTGACTTGGCTCTAGGAATTTATATACACATTTCATATATTTTATGCCATAGTTCTTGGGTGTCTTTCTCGTGTAGTTCTCCTCTTTATTAGTACGGGTAAGATGTTCTTTACTAGTTGACTTGGCTCTAGGAATTTATATACACATTTCATATATTTTATTCCGAAGTTCTTGGGTGTCGTTCTCGTATAGTTCTCCTCTTTATTAGTACGGGTAAGATGTTCTTTACTAGTTGACTTGGCTCTAGGAATTTATGTACACATTTCATATATTTTATGCCATATTTCTTGGGTGTCTTTCTCGTATAGTTCTCCTCTTTATTAGTACGGGTAAATCACAATTTTCTTCACATTTTACATTATTTCTTTGGGTTACACTTTTATATTATAAAATTAAAATCTAGTCAACATTTATTCTTACATTTATATTTTCACTTCGTACTTAGTATCAACAATAAATAACCTTCATCGTAATATCCCATCCTTTTGCATTATTTAATTCTCAATATATCGTTTCATTCTGGTTATAGTTGCCTTTTATTTTCTTTGTCACAGGGTCTTGTATTTCGTTTGTGTTGTTCATATTATTCCTGGTAACAGTATATGGGCCTGTGTATAGCAGTAATAATTTTTTAGCAATTCCTTCTATAGCACTTGGGAGTTCTCGATTTTTTAAGAGCATTTTGTCTCCCACTTCGTATGTTATGATCTTAGGTTGTGATTTTTTATACTTGAGCCTGAGTTTGTCAGCTCGTTCAACTGCATTGTTAAAGAATTTTGTTTTGTTAAATTCAAATTCACTTTCTGGTGGAAAATTGATAATTTCTGTTATTTCTCGGGGTGGTCTTTGCTCAAACATAGCAGTATAGGGCGTTTCATCAGTTGACTGGTGACAAGCTAAGTTAATGAAATCTTCAGCTGGGGATAAATATTCTTCCCATCTTCGCTGTTGGGTGTGGCAGTATGTCCTTGAAATTCTGCCTACTTCTCTTAAAACTCTTTCGGCAGGGTTGCTGTTAGGGTGATATACTGATGTTTTATATGTTTTCACACCTAGGTTTATTAAAGTATCTCGCCATTTTCGGCCTCGAAATTGCGTTCCGTGATCCGTGATTATTGACTGGGGTTTTCCTATCTCTGGGATGTATTTTGATGTGATAATTTCTAAAATCTTGTTGGTTGTTGCCCTGTTTATGGCGTAAAGTTTAGTGAATTTTGTGTAGTGATCGAAGATTATCACTATGTATTTGTATTGGTGTCTGCCGCCACTGCGTGGAAATGGTCCACAAATATCCACAAACACCTTCTCTGATTTTCTTGTAGATTGAATGGGTATCATCACCCCTTCTTTCCTCTCATTGCTGCATTTAACTAATTGACACAGATGACAATGTTGTTTTCTTGGATTTCGTTGTCCATGACGTGTCCGTTACTTAACTAAATATCACTATAATATTGACGACTCGGAACACAAAGTTTTTTATAAGTAAAAACGTAAAGTTTTACCTTACAGCCTAAACCGGCTTTCACCTATAGAAGGCTTCATCAGAGGCTGTCGTTAGTAGCGCTGCTCGTCTTGTTGTTGGCGACGAGAAAGTGTTTCGACACACACACACAGCTTCAATCTTTCGAAACACTTTCTCGTCGCCAACAACAAGACGAGCAGCGCTACTAACGACAGCCTCTGATGAAGCCTTCTATAGGTGAAAGCCGGTTTAGGCTGTAAGGTAAAACTTTACGTTTTTACTTAAAAAAAACTTTGTGTTCCGAGTCGTCAATATTATAGTGATATTTAGACAATGTTGTATGCATCTTCTTACTCTACGGTTCATATCTTTGAAGTAGACATGCTCATTTAATGCTTTGACTACTTTTGCTGCTTTCTCCCATATGTCCATATCTCACATGGTAGTCAATTGCAATTTCTTTTTCGATAATCTTAGGTATTACAACTTTCCATTGATCACTGGATTGTTTGGTTTTAGTGAATAATATATTATTGTGGATACAGTAATATTGCATAACTCCTTCATCTTGTTCTGTCAATCTCTGTATTATCTGGCTAATTTTAGGATCGTTTTGCTGATTGATTTGTATATTAGTTAATATGTCTGCCAATTCGGATCTGCTTTTTAAAATATGGTAAACCTTGGCGATGGTCTCTTTTTCTCCCTCAAATGTTTGGGCCAATATGTTTACTCTGGACAACACGTCTGCAGCTATGTTGTTTTTACCAGGGACGTATTCCCAATGTATGTTGTACTCTTGGAGCGTTAGTGTCCATCTCATCAGTCTGCCATGTTTTAATCTACAGTTTTTCAAGAAAGATATTGATTTGTGATCCGTACGTACTGTGATTGGGTATCCCAAAATATATGTTCTGAATTTTTCGCAAGCGAACACTATACTAAGAAGTTCCTTTTCAGTAGTGTGATAGTTGCGCTCACACTTGTTGAGTGTCCTGCTAGCAAAACTGATCACTTGATGATTGCCTTCCTGGTCTTCTTGATACAATATTGATCCAAGGCTTACATCACTTGCATCACAATTCATGTAAAAATTCTTGTTAAAGTTTGGGTGATGCAACATTACAGTTTTAAGAAATTTCTTTTTTATCAATTCAAATGTTGTGTCCTGTTCAGGTCCCCATCTCCACTTCTCTTTTGATGACAATTGTTGGGAAAACTTAGCTGCCAACTCTGAATAGTTATGTTGGAATTTTCTATAATAATTGCAAATACCAAGAAACGATTGCAACTGTTTCTTGTTCTTTGGTACTGGGAAACGCTGTATCGCCTCCATCTTTTCTTGTGCTGGGGTTATGCCAGTTTCAGACAAGTTAAAACCCAAAAATTGCACTTCATTTGCTATGAGTTTGGATTTCTCCAGTTTTAGTGTTATATTATTTTCATCTAATTTGTATAATACTTGTGCCACCCTGTTGCAGTGTTTCTCCCAGTTATCGGAGGTAATTAGTAAATCATCCACATACACTGTAGTAAATTGTAGTGTATTCTGGCCTAAGATCTCGTCCATACATTTCACGAAGACTGCTACAGAATTTACCAGGCCGAAGGGTAACCTTTTAAATTGGTAGTTATTCCCTTCAAAAATAAAGGCCTTATACTTTCTGCTGTTGGGGTGTAACTCCACCTGCCAATACCCACACACTGTGTCCCATATACTGATGTACCGTATGCCATGGAATTTCTTTAGAATTTCGTTGATTTCTCCAGGCGACGTCCTGTCATTGATTATGGCTTTGTTTATCTCCCTGGCGTCTAAACAAATCCTTACTGCGCCATTTTTATTTGGTACAGCTACAATCGGATTGGTGTAGGGGAGTTGCTTAGTTCGATTATGTCGTTTTCTATCAATCGCTGTATCTCTAAGCGAACTGCTTCTTTTAGTGAAAATGCGATAGGGTATGATTTTCTTTTGAATTCGGTCTGCTCTTTGAACTTTATCTCGCACTGAAAATTTTTCACTTTCCGGGCATATACGAAAAATCCGCTCAAGTTTCTGGAGAGAGTGGACGAGGTACTTAACCGAAATAAAGAGAACCGGTGGTCAGTAATCAAAGGGATGTTGGACGAGTATTTCCGGAATGTGTTCGACAATTGGTGGACAGCAACCAGACATGAGGTAGATAGTTATGCAGCGTTCAAGGTGGCATTCAAATTGAAGTATTGGTCAGAGTCCACCCAGAACATCATAAGAGATGACATCACTAATGGCAGATACGATCCCAATGGCAGACAGTCAATGACGACATACTTCCTAGGAAAAATCTGTTTAGCAAGGAATTTACTAGACGTTTAAACCCCATGGGGAATAAACTAGACGTTTAGCAACGTGTGCTAACAACTAGTAAAGAACATCTTACCCGTACTAATGAAGAGGAGAACTATACGAGACCGACAAATAAGACCATTGGCACATATAAATAATTCCAAGAGCCAAGTCAACCAGTTATTAACATCTTACCCGTACTACCAGTGTAAAGAGAAGATTATATACGAGAACGACACCCAAGAACTTTGGCATAAAATATATGAAATGTGTATATAAATTCCAAGAGCCAAGTCAACCAGTTATTAACATCTTACCCGTACTAATAAAGAGGAGAACTATACGAGAACGACACCCAAGAACTTCGGCATAAAATATATGAAATGTGTATATAAATTCCTAGAGCCAAGTCAACTAGTAAAGAACATCTTACCCGTACTAATAAAGAGGAGAACTATACGAGAACGACACCCAAGAACTTCGGCATAAAATATATGAAATGTGTATATAAATTCCTAGAGCCAAGTCAACTAGTAAAGAACATCTTACCCATACTAATAAAGAGGAGAACTATACGAGAACGACACCCAAGACCATTGGCACATATAAATAATTCCAACAGCCAAGTCAACCAGTTATTAACAGCTTACCCGTACTACTAATAATCAGAAAGAAATATACAAGATGATATACAGAACGAGCAACATAAGAAGTTGGAGAAATGGAAGCAAGTAAATATTATTGATATAAACAATAGATGATACCCAACCACGAGGCAAGACACTAGAAGAGAGCCTATACCAAATGAAATATAACACAAAGACATGAATCATGAAAATGAAGAAGATTATGAAATGACGTTTAATGTAATACCAAGAGAAAAGATTAATTGATGACAAAGAAGAATGAAAACTGATATACTAACAAAGAAGATCATATGAATATACCAGTGATGAAATGTAAACAAACTATCCCAGTAAAATGTGAAGAATTTAGTTAAGTTGAATCAAGAAGAAGAGAATATAATAATGTATGAACCGCATGACTTTGAAATTAAGATAAATGGTCAAAAATTGAAAAGAGTTAAATCTAGTAAATATCTAGGAATAACATATGACTTTAACATGAAGTTGTAACTTCTCAATTAATTTATATTATAATTAACTTTTACCTTCGGGTTTTTATTCCAAGGGTCATTCAGACGAAACTGCTGCAAAAGGATTATTTGGATTTGATATGTGTGAAAATGACGCTAACACATTTTCTACTGTCTAAAATACATACTTATTTTATTCCTCAAAAATCGCCCCCTTTTTCTACTCCTACAAATGACAGTATCTTTCTTAACTTTTGTTTTTAAAATATTAGGATAATTAACATTACTAAATACATATAAGAAAATTGAAAATGAACCAGTATATAACCACGCACACACACACACTCTTTCTCTTTTTAATGTTTGAATAAACTCCCCTCTCTTAGAGATCTCTATTTCTTATTAATGTGTCTATGAAAGCATATATTGAAATATAATAATTGAACTTTATAACGTTGTACTCATCCTGCTAATGACTTCCCTCCAATGCACACTCGTTTTATTCACGGGTAATAACCGTGACACCAGTTCACTAACTGACCGATTTCTAAGTTCTCTCGCACTCACGCCACTGTTGGTACCGGTACTGATTTTACGGTTTATTGTCTCATGGTTCTTATTGAGTTACTCATTAACGTCTCACGTTCTGGAAGATGATTAAGTCGGCCGACATAACGTTTTACTCTTAGATGTTGGTGTAGGCTGGCCGTGCGGCCAAGAGTTGCAATAGCACTGCCATTAGTTCACTAAAGACTGCATGCAGAACTGGTCACATGATCGTGAATACGTGCTCCCATTGGTGCTGTTAAAAGAGCGCTTTAACTTAGGCATAGGATTTAGCAATCTTTTGTCGCCTGGCGCAATGTACAGTTAAATTACTTTCTTTCGTAATTCACGGCTGAGGCGAAGTTTGGTGTTATTTCACAATCGGTCTACGTTGCTTGAGTACAGAGACAAAACATAGACGTTTTATTCTGTAATAACCACAGCCCATCTGGTTGACTAACTCAGGGTTCTACAAGGGTGAACAATGACTGTATGGGAAATATAATTTTTTACAATGTTATCTTGGCCCTACGATTTCGTACCGTTACAATACCCCCCCAATAAGAGATTGAAGGCCGGAGCGTTCAAACTCTTATTGCCTAAACCTAAGGGGATCAGTGAGGATATGGCGCCATAACCCCCCTGAATACTCTACTAAAATCATGGGTTCTTACCCCCCTAGTCTGGCGACTGCGACAGCACCCATCCGATCTTACTGGACTTCTCTGTTCGAGATCCCAACACCGAAAAATCGAACAGATACCCGACCCAGTATCGCCTGACTTTATAACATGGAATTTAAAAATTGACAAACGGCCTTCCATCACTCCATATCCCACAACTGGTTCGTTTCCTCTTAGCCATACTGGTTCATTGACAACGCACTGGCTCATTTTATATTATAGACTAAAAAAATAGTGGCAATAAAACAATATAGGTTTACAGTAGTACACATAAATTCCAGTTAAATTGAATAATGTTCCCCATACAATATTGCCCGTCCAAAATAACACCTTAATTATACAAGGTTACATTAACTCACAGTGATCGTACCTGAAATACAAATTATATCCTTACTTGCCTACTCATATTTATATAGAATAAACAAAAAAATTTTTTTTTTTTTTCTAATTTGGATCCAATCAAAAATGCTTGTGCTCTGTTCAAATAATTATATGCTCAGACTCTTAATATAAGGTGTTCATACTATAATTTTAAATGTAATATTTTATTGTAGTAAGTAGATATAGTTGTTGATAAAATATGTGTTTTCATGATATGTGTATACTGTAACTAAGCTAATAATTAAACGTCTGGCAGGCGGTTAACACAAAATGATCAGAATCAGAGGAATGGGAAACAATGAGGTGAGGAGTAATGATAAATAAATATCTATATATTTCATGTAGTCTGTTCAAGTATGAAATGTGTTTTCATTAGGATAGGATATCAGCTGATCAGCAATAACATGTCACTGGTATATTAGTTATAAATGTTCCACATAATTAATGTTTGATGTAATGTTTTTGAATGCATTACAGCCGTTTTGGAGTAATGATAAAAATAATTTGATAAAATGAGAAGTAAAGTAATAATTTATGCAAGTTAATAAGAGAGAGTTTTGGGTGATAAATATTTTGTGGGACATGTAGATCTGTCCAAATTGAATTCCAAGTGAAGTTGAAATAGTAGAGATGAATATGATGTAATGTTGTTTTGAAGTAAGGTATATTGTAGAATTTTAAGTAGTATTGATGTGACACAGTAGTAATGGAGAGTTTATGTGGAGTTTTGAGTAATATATATTTATGTTTATAATTAATGATGTTATTTTGTTGTATTTGTAGTAAGGTAATGAGATGGAGATTTTTGGGGATGGCAATTTTGTATTAGAGGGTAGTGTAATGTAGGAGTTCGCAACAAAATAATATGTTGGGACGGGAATTGGTATCGATTTTAGTGAGGAGGGGCCGCCTTAGGTAGAATCCAGGCCGCCAGATAAGGGAATTGAGTTTTGGGTAGGGGAAACACGTATCCTATGTACAAAGGGTTAGAGAGTATTTTTTCATATGTATAGAGAAGGTGGCGATTTGAGTTCAATGATAAGTTGGGGTTCAGAGTGTCTTGATTAGTAGAGATTTTAATAGAGATGGGTGTCATGGGAGTTGAAGTTGTTAATGGTTAGAGTTCGAGGGAGAAAGTTAATCTATGTATACAGATCAAATAGTAAATTAGATGAGAATAAATAATTCATATCACCCACAGTAGATTAAAGTAAGATTATGAATACAGAGAGTGATTCATAATAAAGAATATAAAATTTTTCATTTTTTAAGCCAGTGACAAACTTTTGGTAGAATTGAAAATAATGTCAAGTTAAGAATTGTTTATTATAAATAATTTAAATGTCAATTTGATGATTATTTATATTAATATTGTGTTTGTTTTAAATATTTTATTTTATTGTTTTGTGTTTCAAGTTAGCTTATTCCAAATGTATTTTCAGAAAGCATACATAACATATGTAGGCCAAGGGTCTTGGACTTGACCTACTTTCGATCAGCTGATGAGTTCATACACCTACTAAGCTTGTATAGTAGGAAGTCAATTTAATTTGTTTGTTTAATCAATTTAACCAAATTTTAAATAATGTCTAAATATAAATGAAGCAGCTTTATAAATTTAAATATTTTTTATTTGTACAATTTTTGGAAATTTTAATTTTTTGAAAAAAAAAAAAAAAAAAAACTTGATTTTTCGCCTGCCAGCGAATGAATATTTTAAGTGTTGACTCTTTTATTATTTGTGTACTTAACATGTTTATTTTTATTGATTGATTATATTGCATTGTATTGTTAGACTATAAGTGATTACTTGTTAGATTAAGAATATGTTTTGATTAGTAGGAATGTCTAAGTTAAGTCATTTGAAATAAAAACGAAAAAACAAGGAAGAGAATTTTTTTGGTAAAATAGTATTTCGAATTTTGAATTTTTTAAATTTTTTAATAAATTTTAAAAGATTTTTTTTATTTTTCAATGTGTTATGGTAACATGTAATGTGAGTGTGTGTGAGCCCAGTATCTGCTAAAGGCAGCCCAGCTTGCATAAAAGAGGGAACACATCGGTGGAGGATCTGGAATAATCTGAGCCAGGGATTGAGGATTTTTGGGGGTAGCATGTTAAAAGGCGAGGTGCGCCGTGGTACGAGTCTGCTCGATTTCTAGGTGTTGGGATCTCTTACGGAGAAGTCCAGTGATCTCGTTCAGATGAGTCCATAGTCGCTGAGCCAGGGGGGTCGTGCACCCATGCAGATTAAGAACAAGGGGGTTGTTGGCACCAGTTCCTCACCGGTCCTCTTCGGGGTTTATCGATGAGATTTCTTCTGTTGTGAACAGCAGAATTCTCATCGAGGGGGTATTGTAGCGTGTCATTTTTTAATTTTTTACAGTATGGGGCATTGGTATTTTTATTTATTTCATTTTGTGCGGGAGTCTTAAAAAACTTGTGAAATTGGATTATGCGACGTTATTTCAGTTGCGAAAGAACACGTGTAGACTGAACAGTTTGGGACAAAGTTAAGACTCAACAGTATGGTGAAATCAGCAAGCAAAGAATTTACCACCCTAGATTTTCCAAGAACTATGCGAGAGTGTGGCGGAGCCCACCCATGCGTACACCAAGCATGGGCGCCAACCCACGCGTTGGTAAAAAAACTCAAGATGGCCAAAGCCAAAGTACTCATCGTCTTTTCACAGACCTTCTGGAAGTGCCGTTAAACCACGCCCACTGCTAGTGACGTCAATAGAGCAGACGCCAATATCGTGCTCTGGTATCCTGAATATAACTCCCATATTCCATGTATAAACGGAATATGCCTCAACAACTGAGCATGAATGACGACGTAAAGTAGGTGGCAGTGTCTGCGCTGTCCCTCTCACTCAGAGAAAACATTAGCAGTTGTTCACTGATTAGACCGGCGCCGGTACTGAGCCGAGTGGGCTCCTCGCAAATTTTTATAATATAACAGTAAAGTGAGTTAACAGTGTAAAAATCAAGTGGCGGTGATGTCTGAACAATGAGACAACAACGAAACACAATAGTTTTTTTTTGATTCGGGACAATTCAGAACTTAAAAGGGGCGACCACGCGGTCCACAAGTGAACACGCGGCTGACTGGGGCTTTATGTAATGGGTTTTTAATTTATAAGGGTGAAGGGGAATTTTATTTTAAGAATGTGAGTAGTGAGTGAGCAGGCTGGGCTACTTTAAGATTGTAAGTAATAATATGTAAGGTTAAAAATAAGTTATAAGCAAGAATTGCACCATATTTGAAAAACATGTAAGTGACTGTAGTTGATAAACAAAATTTTAAATCAGCAATAATTGATAATTAAAACTAATTATTTCTCTTCATAACAATGTGTCGAATCAGTTATTTCACTAACCCATGAAACACGTTTGTATCTAGTGTACATGTGATCGAATCCCTGGAACCGAGTCTTTGCAGGTAGGTGGGAGATTTATTATTATAATTTGATAATTAAAAATTTCAATTCGATTAGAGTAGTACAAAGTGGGATGTACATGTGGCTAACATTGTAAAAAAAACCAAATTCTTAGTCTACGTTTTTTACAGACTTAAACAAATTTTATCAAAAAAGCAACTAATACAAATATACTATGGACTATTCCATAGTGTGGCAGGGTATGCTATCATAGGCTGGGGGGGTCTATATAAATCATCTCTAGACGCATTGGATCGGCTGCAAAAGTGTATTCTTAAAATTATAGGAGTCAATGAACAAGATTCGAATAAACCATTAAATATTAAACAGGTGTTTGTAGTGAATTCTATAGTTTATCAATACAATGATCTAAAAAGTGAGTTTTTACAAAATCGAATCAACACACGGTATAAAAATATTATATTGCCGCGACACCTATTAAGTATTGGGCAAAGAAGCTATGTGTATTATGCCATAAAATATTTTAATGAATTACCTAATGAACTGAAAAATCTAAGTGTAAATATAAAAGTGCTTAAAAAAAAAATCAAAGAAAAAGTTAGGAACATTGTTATTGAATAATCAAAAAAACAGTCTATTATGATATGGACCTTTTTTCTCTTTTTTTTTCATTTATTTATTGAATTGTGTTATAGTACAAACTAAAATTTTGTTAAAATTGAAAAATAATTTATTTTTAATATTTACTATGATCGGTGAGGTAAAACTCACAATTAGTATTAAGTATATAAATATTAATTCTAAGGACCAACCTATGTACGTGCATTTATGCCCCCTATAGGTCCTTTATTGTATAATTTTTATTATATGTAAAGGAAAATTGGTAGTAAATATTATTATTTATTATTATAGATGCGTGAGATGATCCCAAGGATATTTATTATTTGTCGAAAGAACGACCACTTTATATTTTGAATTGATTTGAGATGAATTGACTGATGAAATATTCCAGCAATCATTTATATTATTGACAGAGATGATGTTCCTCTGTATTTATTGATGTTAGTATGGCCAGCAGAGATGTATGCCAAAGTGAGCCACTCTGAACTGCCCCAGCTAAAATTATGTTAGGGAATTAAATAAACAAGGGAGATAATTACATAGAAAGAAAATAATTATGATTCAAATAGAAGAAAACGAAGGGATATAAGAAAAGCATAAGAGTCAACTTGGAAATGTACAACAATTGATGAATTCTTCAGTAAAAATAAATATACGAATTCAGAATTAATCAATTCTTATAGGAAGGCATATGTAACGTACCAAAATAGCAGTTACATAAAAAAAGGTCTAATACGTCAAATAGAAGAATAACATGAACATGTTTCATCAAGCATAGAAGAAGGAACAGGAGAATAAAAATAAAATGTGTATCTACGAATAAATAATATTGAAACAACCCAACGAAGAAGAAGGAAGAGTAATAAGAATATCATCGAGTATAAAAAAAAAAGAAAGAGAAAATACCATGAGTCAATATAATACGTTAGCATCCAGGCCCAATAGATCAAAATAGTGAGGGGATATGCCGAAAATGATTATCATCGTAAGAAGGAGACAAATCAAATACAATCACCATAGTGAAAAAACAAACTAATTTGTTATAAGAATGAAATAAATATAGGACAATGACTATCATAATTATGAATGAAAATGTGGAAGAATATGACTATATTCAGTGAACATGAATTATTACAAATAATGTGTAACCAAGAAAAGCACCAAAAGTGACAAACAACTAACCAGAAGAAGAAGAAGGAGAAGAGGAAGAAATGTACCATTAAGAATGAAGATTATGTATGACCAGTACAAGACATCAACATTCACAAAATATGGAAAGCATCCAAATCAATGTAGTGACCAGAATAAGTGTAATGATTATTGGACTATCAATAATAAAGAAACCAAGTGTTGAGCATCAATAAGTGATCACAAACAATGACAGTGAATACCTAGTATAAGTGTAACAACATATGATATAATAACATTTTACCCCAAGTAAACAGCACCAACAATATCAGCGAAAGTGTTTATAACGGAGTGAAGTGAATGACCATTTGTAAGTGAAAGAATCAACGATTAACAAGTGAAATGCACAAACAATTAGTGTACCAAGTTTAATCCAAGATTGTAAAACCACAGATATAATCAATAAGACCACCAAATATATAATACAGAAAAGTGAATTAATTGTTCATAGAGATCAATAATAAAAGCTTTATAATCCTTGATATGAAATGTGCCTGAATGCCGTGGCAACACAGGACAAAATGTAGATGAATGTCAAGACAAATAGTAGTAAATAAACTAATTTGTTGAGTATAAACAAGTCAATGTACCAAAGCCTAGATACAATCCACCAAAATATGTAACATAATTAGACTAAGAAACCCAGTATTATTGTTTCAACAGATAGTGTAAAAATATGTACAAAATGTATAAAACATAATAATAAACCATTGTAGTAACATGCCATAATGAGATGACAGTAGTTGAGATGAATACTGTAAAAAACTATGAAGCACATTGTTGTCAAACAAATGACACATAAACTCACATGAATTGGACCTACAACATAAAATCATATACATTAATTAAACAAAGTAATTATCCATCATTGTTTCAAATAGAGACTAAATAAGAATAAAAATACAAAACAATGAATACCATATGAACTGAAGGACACAACAAATGAATCAGATTAAGTACAATAACAATAAACCAAATAGACAGATCCCCAATGTGACAAGAGAGTTAGTCAAAAAACATTATCAAAACTTATAAAGAGAATGTAAGAAATGTTACCAGTAGTTAGAGAAATGTTCAATACTACTATGAGAACACCTCACAAATATTATACTAGTAATTTAATGATTGAAATTTAATAAACTAACTAACTGCAATCATAGAACTAGGTGTAAATAACTACCATACAATAACTTAGAGAGATTTCAGATAACAAAAGTTAGTGAATACACTAAACTAACCATGTACAACAATTGTACACAATTTTAATTGTTAACAATGTATCCAATGTGTAGTAAAATAACTAAATAAGAGTGACAAAATGGCGAGATGAGAGCATAATGTATTTTGAACCATACTATATATGTAAACAAAATAGCATTTTACCAAAATAAAGTATGAACAAATGTATATAGATATACCTATTAATGTTATAATACAAAAAATATGTAGTAGAATAAGGGATAATAGCGATATAAGTAAATGTAAACAATCGGGCATAGTTGGCTTATACGCCATTAGCAAATTTTGTTTAAACTGTAAATATAGCAATATTATGTATTAGCATGAATGAGAAATGGACTCAAAATGTTTAGTCATAAGTATTAAGATGTAATTACAACAAAATATAGTGAAAAGGACTTATTTGTGTTAAGAACCACTATATGAGTTTTGAAGTAGGTAAAGTGAATTATTAATGGACGGACTTATTACTTGTTTGGACTTAAAATAAAGACGCAAGTGTCCGCAATTTAATGCCACTATCCAAATGGCGATCTGACAAAAAATAAGAAACTTATAGCCATTATAAGATTTTCGATCATTTTTGAATGTCCATGTACACGTCATAGATAATCTCTAACCCGAAGTTAGTAACACTAAAAATTAAAATATTTATTTAACCAAGGCTTTTGGGGTAGAGAGTATGGCTTTCTAAACCAATCGAATGACTCAATTTCACCAGACGAAAAGAGACGCTTTAGCGAGATGAATTAATTGTCTTCCAACCCTCGAAGCGGGAGGAGTGTGTCACAGTCGTCAAGACATATTTTAAAATGTGCGCGTCACCCCAGTAACGTGGTCAAATATTAACCTATACTGAACACCCTATTATCGAGTGACAGTATAATAAGTGTATAGTGAACAAAAGACATGACCAGTGTATAATAAGGGTCATGTCATGTGAAAGGAAACAGGGAGTATAATACTTTAACAATTAAAAAAAAAAATTAATGAAATAATTCTCGTTGGTTGAACGAAAATTATTGTTTGACTGCACTAGTCAAGTAAACATGCTTGAGTGCATTCACCGATAACGATGAATAATTATCAGAATGAGATGAACAAAATTATCGTCCAATGTGATGGCGATAATTAATTAAAAGATGTTATATTTTTCTATTTAAAGAATAATTAATAAAAGCGGAATCAATATTAAATACCGCACACAATTACTTGTAAATATAGTCGCTTAATTGACTATGAATTTAGTCTTGATAAATAATAACTTTCTTTTGTGGATACTATCATTACTGATAATTCTACATCCTATTACTAATAAATAAAGTGTTTTTAAAAATAGTATTAAGAGTTTTATATGATATTACTTATTATACGTTATAACTTACTCTCATCTAGGTAAACTAACCTAGAACCAAAACGTATATTTTGTCACAAAGAAACACTTCTGTCATAAATGATTTTTATAAGTGGAATCGATAATAAGTTTTTTAAATTTTTTTCTCTTTCCAGTTCATAATAGTAATAACTAATAAATCAATGATATTATTTTAATAGTGCAACGTTAAAAGCACGTGTTTACAATCTTAGCTTCACTAGGCACCAGAGTACCGTACGATAGTACGATAGTATTGACTATCGTATTGAGGTTAATAATTTTAAATTTTGTTCTTTTAAATCATAATAAATAAGTAAACATTGTTATTTATTAACACATCTTTATATCTAGTATCATGTATATTAAAAGAATTCACGAAAATTAGTAATACAAATGACCAAAGTGAACATAACCTAAAGTACCATTTTATAGTACATTGTAACAGTGTTACCAGCCTTGAGCTGAAGAAGTCTCAATATTTATTTAATTTGTTGTTGTTTTTAAAAAAATCAATATTAATTGTTTTAAAGGAGTTTTTGCTAAATTTCACTACTGTCAATAAAATCCTCAATTTATTACCAGTGGATATAGAGTCTTCATTTCTATAGAATAGAAGTAAATAGCTTATTTTTTTTATAAACAATTATTTCACAAGGTGGCGGCAATATTCGAACTATTGATATTGTAATATTTAATTTACAATTGAATATCTGAATTGTTTTATTTAACGTGCATTTATCGATATTCAAACGAAATATCTGTGTGTTATAAATGTATTTACAGTGAGATAGAGTCGCCCATCGAGAGGATTGAAGATATTCACGGATGGTAAGTGGGGAGGTGAATACAGCGAATTATTAGTGATTTTAATACTCTTTTAAACATAAACTTTAACTTCAAATTACCCATTCCTAATTAATTATATTCAATACTAAACAAGCCATATAACGACGTGAGAATCTACAACTACAACAACAACACTGCTAGTAAATAAAAACATTCTATAATAAAAACCATCCAGTATAGATCTATTATAAATTGGCGCCCAACGTGGGGCTATAACTGATAGATTCCGTGGGTGGAGATGATCAAGTCAAGCCCCACGTTGGGTTCGTCACGTTGTAACAGAACAACTCTTGTTTTTTTTTTTTATTTATTTGGTTGTATTTTAAATTAGAATGTTGTTTTATTAACTAGTCGTGTTGTTGTTGTAGTTGTAGACTCTTACGTTGTCATATGGTTTGTTTAGTATTTAATATAACTAATTAGTAATGGGTAATTTGAAGTTAAAGTTTGTGTTTAAAAGAGTATTAAAATCACTAATAATTCGCTGTATTCACCTCCCCACTTACCATCCATGGAGGTCTTCAATCTTCTCGATGGGCGACTCTCTCTCACTGTAAATACATTTACAATACACAGATATTTCGTTTGAATATCGATGAATGCACATTACATGAAACAACACTGATATTCAACGGTAAATTGAATATTCCAATATCAATGATTCGAATATTGCCACCACCTTGTGAAATAATTGTTTCAAAAAAATAAGCTTTTTACTTCTATTTTATAGAAATGAAGACTCTATATCCACTGGTAATAAATTGAGGTTTTTTATTGACATTAGTGAAATTTAGCAAAAACTCCTTTAAAACAATTAATATTGATTTTTTTTTTAAAAACAACAACAAATTAAATAAATATTGAGACTTCTTCAGCTCAAGGCTGGTAACATTGTTACAAGGTACGATAATATGGTACTTTAGGTTATGTTCACTTTGGTCATTTGTATTACCAATTTTCGTGAATTCTTTTAATATACATGATACTAGATATAAAGATGTATTAATAAATAACAATGTTTACTTATTTATTATGTTTTAAAAGAACAAAATTTAAAATTATTAACCTCAATACGATAGTCAATACTATCGTACTATCGTACGGTACTCTGGTGCCTAGTGAAGCTAAGATTGTAAACACGTGCTTTTAACGTTGCACTATTAAAATAATATTATTGATTTATTAGTTATTACTATTATGAACTGGAAAGAGAAAAAAATTGAAAAAACTCTTATTATCGATTCCACTTATAAAAATCATTTATGACAGAAGTGTTTCTCTGTGACAAAATATACGTTTTGGTTCTAGGTTAGTTTACCTAGATGAGAGTAAGTTCTAACCTATAATAAGTAATATCATATAAAGCTCTTAATACTATTTTTAAAAACACTTTATTTATTAGTAATAGGATGTAGAATTATCAGTAATGATAGTATCCACAAAAGAAAGCTATTATTTATCAACACTAAAGTCATAGTCAATTAAGCGACTATATTTACAAGTAATTGTGTGCGGTATTTAATATTGATTCCGCTTTTATTAATTATTCTTTAAATAGAAAAATATAACATCTTTTAATTAATTATCGCCATCACATTGGACGATAACTGTGTTCATCTCATTCTGATAATTATTCATCGTTATCGGTGAATGCACTCAAGCGTGTTTACTTGACTAGTGCAGTCAAACAATAATTTTCGTTCAACCAACGAGAATTATTTCATTAATATTTTTTTTTTTAATTGTTAAAGTACTATACTCCCTGTTTCCTTTCACATGACATGACCCTTATTATACACTGGTCATATCTTTTGTTCACTATACACTTATTACACTGTCACTCGATAATAGGGTGTTCAGTATAGGTTAATATTTGACCACGTTACTGGGGTGACGCGCACATTTAAAAATATGTCTTGACGACTGTGACACACTCCTCCCGCTTCGAGTGTTGGAAGACAATTAATTCATCTCGTTAAAGCGTCTCTTTTCGTCTGGGGAAATTGAGTCATTCGATTGGTTTAGAAAGCCATACTCTCTACCCCAAACGCCTTGGTTAAATAAATATTTTAATTTTTAGCGTTACTAACTTCGGGTTAGAGATTATCTATGACGTGTACATGGACATTCGAAAATGATCGAAAATCTTATAATGGCTATAAGTTTCTTACTTTTTGTCAGATCGTCATTTGGATATTGGCATTAAATTGCGGACACTTGTGTCTTTATTTTAAGTCCAAACAAGTAATAACTCCGTCCATTAATAATTCACTTTAGCTTCTTCAAAACTCATATAGCAGTTCTTAACACAAATAAGTCCTTTTCACTATATTTTGTTGTAATTACATCTTAATACTTATGACTAAACATTTTGAGTCCATTTCTCATTCATGCTAATACATAATATTGCTATATTTACAGTTTAAACAAAATTTTCTAATGGCGTATAAGCCAACTATATTCGATTGTTTACATTTACTTATATCGCTATTATCCCTTATTCTACTACATATTTTTTGTATTATAACATTAATAGGTATATCTATATACATTTGTTCATACTTTATTTTTGTAAAACACTATTTTGTTTACATATATAGTATGGTTCAAAATACATTATGCTCTCATCTCGCCATTTTGTCACTCTTATTTAGTTATTTTACTACACATTGGATATATTGTTAACAATTAAAATTGTGTACAATTGTTGTACATGGTTAGTTTAGTGTATTCACTAACTTTTTGTTATCTGAAATCTCTCTAAGTTATTGTATAGTGGTTATTTACACCTAGTTCTATGATTGCAGTTAGTTAATTTATTAAATTTCAATTATTAAATTACTAGTATAATATTTGTGAGGTGTTCTCATAGTAGTAATGAACATTTCTCTAACTACTGGTAACATTTCTTACATTCTCTTTATAAGTTTTGATAATGTTTTTTGACTAAATCTCTTGTCACATTGGGGTTCTGTCTATTTGGTTTATTGTTATTGTACTTAATCTGATTCATTTGTTGTGTCCTTCAGTTCATATGGTATTCATTGTTTTGTATTTTTATTCTTATTTAGTCTCTATTTGAAACAATGATGGATAATTACTTTGTTTAATTAATGTATATGATTTTATGTTGTAGGTCCAATTCATGTGAGTTTATGTGTCATTTGTTTGACAACAATGTGCTTCATAGTTTTTTACAGTATTCATCTCAACTACTGTCATCTCATTATGGCATGTTACTACAATGGTTTATTATTATGTTTTATACATTTTGTACATATTTTTACACTATCTGTTGAAACAATAATACTGGGTTTCTTAGTCTAATTATGTTACATATTTTGGTGGATTGTATCTAGGCTTTGGTACATTGACTTGTTTATACTCAACAAATTAGTTTATTTACTACTATTTGTCTTGACATTCATCTACATTTTGTCCTGTGTTGCCACGGCATTCAGGCACATTTCATATCAAGGATTATAAAGCTTTTATTATTGATCTCTATGAACAATTAATTCACTTTTCTGTATTATATATTTGGTGGTCTTATTGATTATATCTGTGGTTTTACAATCTTGGATTAAACTTGGTACACTAATTGTTTGTGCATTTCACTTGTTAATCGTTGATTCTTTCACTTACAAATGGTCATTCACTTCACTCCGTTATAAACACTTTCGCTGATATTGTTGGTGCTGTTTACTTGGGGTAAAATGTTATTATATCATATGTTGTTACACTTATACTAGGTATTCACTGTCATTGTTTGTGATCACTTATTGATGCTCAACACTTGGTTTCTTTATTATTGATAGTCCAATAATCATTACACTTATTCTGGTCACTACATTGATTTGGATGCTTTCCATATTTTGTGAATGTTGATGTCTTGTACTGGTCATACATAATCTTCATTCTTCATGGTACATTTCTTCCTCTTCTCCTTCTTCTTCTTCTTCTTCTGGTTAGTTGTTTGTCACTTTTGGTGCTTTTCATGGTTACACATTATTTGTAATAATTCATGTTCACTGAATATAGTCATATTCTTCCACATTTTCATTCATTATTATGATAGTCATTGTCCTATATTTATTTCATTCCTATAACAAATTAGTTTGTTTTTTTTCACTATGGTGATTGTATTTGATTCGTCTCCTTCTTACGATGATAATCATTTTCAGCATATCCCCTCACTATTTTGATCTATTGGGCCTGGATGCTAACGTATTATATTGACTCATGGTATTTTCTCTTTCTTTTATTTATACTCGATGATATTCTTATTACTCTTCCTTCTTCTTCGTTGGGTTGTTTCAATATTATTTATTCGTAGATACACATTTTATTTTTATTCTCCTGTTCCTTCTTCTATGCTTGATGGAACATGTTCATGTTATTCTTCTATTTGACGTATTAGACCTTTTTTTTATGTAACTGCTATTTTGGTACGTTACATATGCCTTCCTATAAGAATTGATTAATTCTGAATTCGTATATTTATTTTTACTGAAGAATTCATCAATTGTTGTACATTTCCAAGTTGACTCTTATGCTTTTCTTATATCCCTTCGTTTTCTTTTTATTTGAATCATCATTATTTTCTTTCTATGTAATTATCTCCCTTGTTTATTTAATTCTCTAATTCCCTAACATAATTTTAGCTGGGGTAGTTCAGAGTGGCTCACTTTGGCATACATCTCTGCTGGCCATAGTAACATCAATAAATACAGAGGAACATCATCTCTGTTAATAATATAAATGTTTGCTGGAATATTTCATCAGTCAATTCATCTCAAATCAATTCAAAATATAAAGTGGTCATTCTTTCGACAAATAATAAATATCCTTGGGATCATCTCACGCATCTGCGGTTCATACATTATTATATTCTCTTCTTCTTGATTCAACTTAACTAAATTCTTCACATTGTACTGGGATAGTTTGTTTACATTTCATCGCTGGTATATTCACATGATCTTCTTCGTTAGTATATTAGTTTTCATTTTTCTTTGTCATCAATTAATCCTTTCTCTTGGTATTACATTAAACGTCATTTCATAATCTTCTTCATTTTCATGATTCACGTCTTTAACTATATTTAATATTACCTTGTGTATCCAGGTACACTGGTGCTCCTCCTTGCAACTTCAATGTTTCTTAAAAACCTACGCGTTTCGTGACTCATGGTCCCATCATCAGGTTGATGAAAAACAAGAATCACTCACATGGAGTACGTCAACTTAATAAGAAATAAATAAAAGTTTCACTCGCACATACCGCGTGTATACAATTACACAACTACACGATGCGCATCGTATCGGAACTTGCAAGCGACTAACCGTTACGCATCGCACTATCTCTACCTTTATCTATGTGTTGTTCCAACACGCGTATGGCCGTGTCATACAGTCCGTTGGACTTAAAAGAAAGTTTGTCATTCAAGAGCTGATTACCTTGGGTTTTTGAGGCCTTATAAATTTCAAATTCTTCCAGCGCGTCCATAAGCCCGCCCTTTTTACAGAAATGCAACGGCTTGAAGCCACTTTGAAAACTCGAGTAATTATGGTTCTGGTTGACTATATGCAAGGCAAAGTTTGATTTTATCTTCTGGATATCACCTCTAGGGAGATGTTCTCTGTACCTATCCAGAAGTTTCCTGCCCGTTTGTCCGACATAAAAATTATTGCAGTCCTCGCATTCTATTTTATAAATACCGAGTAATTTACAAATATTTTCAAAACGAGTAATTGTATTTTGAACGCTTTGAGACCAGTGACCAACAGACTAGTAGAAAACTGTTCTGGTATTTATAAAATAGAATGCGAGGACTGCAATAATTTTTATGTTGGACAAACAGGCAGGAAATTTCTGGATAGGTACAGAGAACATCTCCCTAGAGGTGATATCCAGAAGATAAAATCAAACTTTGCCTTGCATATAGTCAACCAGAACCATAATTACTTGAGTTTTCAAAGTGGCTTCAAGCCGTTGCATTTCTGTAAAAAGGGCAGGCTTATGGACGCGCTGGAAGAATTTGAAATTTATAAGGCCTCAAAAACCCAAGGTAATCAGCTCTTGAACGACAAGCTTTCTTTTAAGTCCAACGGACTGTATGACACGGCCATACGCGTGTTGGAACAACACATAGATAAAGGTAGAGATAGTGCGACGTGTAACGGTTAGTCGCTTGCAAGTTCCGATACGATGCGCATCGTGTAGTTGTGTAATTGTATACACGCGGTATGTGCGAGTGAAACTTTTATTTATTTCTTATTAAGTTGACGTACTCCATGTGAGTGATTCTTGTTTTTTATCAACCTGATGATGGGACCATGAGTCCCGAAACGCGTAGTTTTTAAAGAAACATTGAAGTTGCAAGGAGGAGCACCAGTGTACCTGGATACACAAGGTAATATTAAATATAGTTAGTTATATGCAACTTGGAGACCACAACACAATATGTATATTCACGTCTTTGTGTTATATTTCATTTGGTATAGGCTCTCTTCTAGTGTCTTGCCTCCGGTTTGGTTATCATCTATTGTTTATATCAATAATATTTACTTGCTTCCATTTCTCCAACTTCTTATGTTGCTCGTTCTGTATATCATCTTGTATATTTCTTTCTAATTATTAGTAGTACGTTTAAGCTGTTAATAACTGGTTGACTTGGCTGTTGGAATTATTTATATGTGCCAATGGTCTTATTTGTCATTCTCGTATAGTTCTCCTCTTTATTAGTACGGGTAAGATGTTCTTTACTAGTTGACTTGGCTCTAGGAATTTATATACACATTTCATATATTTTATGCCGAAGTTCTTGGGTGTCGTTCTCGTATAGTTCTCCTCTTTATTAGTACGGGTAAGATGTTCTTTACTAGTTGACTTGGCTCTAGGAATTTATATACACATTTCATATATTTTATGCCATAGTTCTTGGGTGTCTTTCTCGTATAGTTCTCCTCTTTATTAGTACGGGTAAATCACAATTTTCTTCACATTTTACATTATTTCTTTTGGTTACACTTTTATATTATAAAATTAAAATCTAGTCAACATTTATTCTTACATTTATATTTTCACTTCGTACTTAGTATCAACAATAAATAACCTTCATCGTAATATCCCATCCTTTTGCATTATTTAATTCTCAATATATCGTTTCATTCTGGTTATAGTTTCCTTTTATTTTCTTTGTCACAGGGTCTTGTATTTCGTTTGTGTTGTTCATATTATTCCTGGTAACAGTATATGGGCCTGTGTATAGCAGTAATAATTTTTTAGCAAATCCTTCTATAGCACTTGGGAGTTCTCGATTTTTTAAGATCATTTTGTCTCCCACTTCGTATGTTATGATCTTAGGTTGTGATTTTTTATACTTGAGCCTGAGTTTGTCAGCTCGTTCAACTGCATTGTTAAAGAATTTTGTTTTGTTAAATTCAAATTCACTTTCTGGTGGAAAATTGATAATTTCTGTTATTTCTCGGGGTGGTCTTTGCTCAAACATAGCAGTATAGGGCGTTTCATCAGTTGACTGGTGACAAGCTAAGTTAATAAAATCTTCAGCTGGGGATAAATATTCTTCCCATCTTCGCTGTTGGGTGTGGCAGTATGTCCTTAAAATTCTGCCTACTTCTCTTAAAACTCTTTCGGCAGGGTTGCTGTTAGGGTGATATACTGATGTTTTATATGTTTTCACACCTAGGTTTATTAAAGTATCTCGCCATTTTCGGCCTCGAAATTGCGTTCCGTGATCCGTGATTATTGACTGGGGTTTTCCTATCTCTGGGATGTATTTTGATGTGATAATTTCTAAAATCTTGTTGGTTGTTGCCCTGTTTATGGCGTAAAGTTTAGTGAATTTTGTGTAGTGATCGAAGATTATCACTATGTATTTGTATTGGTGTCTGCCGCCACTGCGTGGAAATGGTCCACAAATATCCACAAACACCTTCTCTGATTTTCTTGTAGATGTAATGGGTATCATCACCCCTTCTTTCCTCTCATTGCTGCATTTAACTAATTGACACAGATGACAATGTTGTATGCATCTTCTTACTCTACGGTTCATATCTTTGAAGTAGACATGCTCATTTAATGCTTTGACTACTTTTACTGCTCCCATATGTCCATATCTCACATGGTAGTCAATTGCAATTTCTTTTTCGATAATCTTCGGTATTACAACTTTCCATTGATCACTGGATTGTTTGGTTTTAGTGAATAATATATTATTGTGGATACAGTAATATTGCATAACTCCTTCATCTTGTTCTGTCAATCTCTGTATTATCTGGCTAATTTTAGGATCGTTTTGCTGATTGATTTGTATATTAGTTAATATGTCTGCCAATTCGGATCTGCTTTTTAAAATATGGTAAACCTTGGCGATGGTCTCTTTTTCTCCCTCAAATGTTTGGGCCAATATGTTTACTCTGGACAACACGTCTGCAGCTATGTTGTTTTTACCAGGGACGTATTCCCAATGTATGTTGTACTCTTGGAGCGTTAGTGTCCATCTCATCAGTCTGCCATGTTTTAATCTACAGTTTTTCAAGAAAGATATTGATTTGTGATCCGTACGTACTGTGATTGGGTATCCCAAAATATATGTTCTGAATTTTTCGCAAGCGAACACTATACTAAGAAGTTCCTTTTCAGTAGTGTGATAGTTGCGCTCACACTTGTTGAGTGTCCTGCTAGCAAAACTGATCACTTGATGATTGCCTTCCTGGTCTTCTTGATACAATATTGATCCAAGGCTTACATCACTTGCATCACAATTCATGTAAAAATTCTTGTTAAAGTTTGGGTGATGCAACATTACAGTTTTAAGAAATTTCTTTTTTATCAATTCAAATGTTGTGTCCTGTTCAGGTCCCCATCTCCACTTCTCTTTTGATGACAATTGTTGGGAAAACTTAGCTGCCAACTCTGAATAGTTATGTTGGAATTTTCTATAATAATTGCAAATACCAAGAAACGATTGCAACTGTTTCTTGTTCTTTGGTACTGGGAAACGCTGTATCGCCTCCATCTTTTCTTGTGCTGGGGTTATGCCAGTTTCAGACAAGTTAAAACCCAAAAATTGCACTTCATTTGCTATGAGTTTGGATTTCTCCAGTTTTAGTGTTATATTATTTTCATCTAATTTGTATAATACTTGTGCCACCCTGTTGCAGTGTTTCTCCCAGTTATCGGAGGTAATTAGTAAATCATCCACATACACTGTAGTAAATTGTAGTGTATTCTGGCCTAAGATCTCGTCCATACATTTCACGAAGACCGCTACAGAATTTACCAGGCCGAAGGGTAACCTTTTAAATTGGTAGTTATGCCCTTCAAAAATAAAGGCCTTATACTTTCTGCTGTTGGGGTGTAACTCCACCTGCCAATACCCACACACTGTGTCCCATATACTGATGTACCGTATGCCATGGAATTTCTTTAGAATTTCGTTGATTTCTCCAGGCGACGTCCTGTCATTGATTATGGCTTTGTTTATCTCCCTGGCATCTAAACAAATCCTTACTGCGCCATTTTTCTTTGGTACAGCTACAATCGGATTGGTGTATGGGGAGTTGCTTAGTTCGATTATGTCGTTTTCTATCAATCGCTGTATCTCTAAGCGAACTGCTTCTTTTAGTGAAAATGCGATAGGGTACGATTTTCTTTTGAATTCGGTCTGCTCTTTGAACTTTATCTCGCACTGAAAATTTTTCACTTTCCGGGCATATACGAAAAATCCGCTCGAGTTTCTGGAGAGAGTGGACGAGGTACTTAACCGAAATAAAGAGAACCGGTGGTCAGTAATCAAAGGGATGTTGGACGAGTATTTCCGGAATGTGTTCGACAATTGGTGGACAGCAACCAGACATGAGGTAGATAGTTATGCAGCGTTCAAGGTGGCATTCAAATTGAAGTATTGGTCAGAGTCCACCCAGAACATCATAAGAGATGACATCACTAATGGCAGATACGATCCCAATGGCAGACAGTCAATGACGACATACTTCCTAGGAAAAATCTGTTTAGCAAGGAATTTACTAGACGTTTAAACCCCATGGGGAATAAACTAGACGTTTAGCAACGTGTGCTAACAACTAGTAAAGAACATCTTACCCGTACTAATGAAGAGGAGAACTATACGAGACCGACAAATAAGACCATTGGCACATATAAATAATTCCAAGAGCCAAGTCAACCAGTTATTAACATCTTACCCGTACTACCAGTGTAAAGAGAAGATTATATACGAGAACGACACCCAAGAACTTTGGCATAAAATATATGAAATGTGTATATAAATTCCAAGAGCCAAGTCAACCAGTTATTAACATCTTACCCGTACTAATAAAGAGGAGAACTATACGAGAACGACACCCAAGAACTTCGGCATAAAATATATGAAATGTGTATATAAATTCCTAGAGCCAAGTCAACTAGTAAAGAACATCTTACCCGTACTAATAAAGAGGAGAACTATACGAGAACGACACCCAAGAACTTCGGCATAAAATATATGAAATGTGTATATAAATTCCTAGAGCCAAGTCAACTAGTAAAGAACATCTTACCCATACTAATAAAGAGGAGAACTATACGAGAACGACACCCAAGACCATTGGCACATATAAATAATTCCAACAGCCAAGTCAACCAGTTATTAACAGCTTACCCGTACTACTAATAATCAGAAAGAAATATACAAGATGATATACAGAACGAGCAACATAAGAAGTTGGAGAAATGGAAGCAAGTAAATATTATTGATATAAACAATAGATGATACCCAACCACGAGGCAAGACACTAGAAGAGAGCCTATACCAAATGAAATATAACACAAAGACATGAATCATGAAAATGAAGAAGATTATGAAATGACGTTTAATGTAATACCAAGAGAAAAGATTAATTGATGACAAAGAAGAATGAAAACTGATATACTAACAAAGAAGATCATATGAATATACCAGTGATGAAATGTAAACAAACTATCCCAGTAAAATGCGAAGAATTTAGTTAAGTTGAATCAAAAAGAAGAGAATATAATAATGTATGAACCGCATGACTTTGAAATTAAGATAAATGGTCAAAAATTGAAAAGAGTTAAATCTAGTAAATATCTAGGAATAACATATGACTTTAACATGAAGTTGTAACTTCTCAATTAATTTATATTATAATTAACTTTTACCTTCGGGTTTTTATTCCAAGGGTCATTCAGACGAAACTGCTGCAAAAAGGATTATTTGGATTTGATATGTGTGAAAATGACGCTAACACATTTTCTACTGTCTAAAATACATACTTATTTTATTCCTCAAAAATCGCCCCCTTTTTCTACTCCTACAAATGACAGTATCTTTCTTAACTTTTGTTTTTAAAATATTAGGATAATTAACATTACTAAATACATATAAGAAAATTGAAAATGAACCAGTATATAACCATGCACACACACACACTCTTTCTCTTTTTAATGTTTGAATAAACTCCCCTCTCTTAGAGATCTCTATTTCTTATTAATGTGTCTATGAAAGCATATATTGAAATATAATAATTGAACTTTATAAGGTTGTACTCATCCTGCTAATGACTTCCCTCCAATGCACACTCGTTTTATTCACGGGTAATAACCGTGACACCAGTTCACTAACTGACCGATTTCTAAGTTCTCTCGCACTCACGCCACTGTTGGTACCGGTACTGATTTTACGGTTTATTGTCTCATGGTTCTTATTGAGTTACTCATTAACGTCTCACGTTCTGGAAGATGATTAAGTCGGCCGACATAACGTTTTACTCTTAGATGTTGGTGTAGGCTGGCCGCGCGGCCAAGAGTTGCAATAGCACTGCCATTAGTTCACTAAAGACTGCATGCAGAACTGGTCACATGATCGTAACTACGTGCTCCCATTGGTGCTGTTAAAAGAGCGCTTTAACTTAGGCATAGGATTTAGCAATCTTTTGTCGCCTGGCGCAATGTACAGTTAAATTACTTTCTTTCGTAATTCACGGCTGAGGCGAAGTTTGGTGTTATTTCACAATCGGTCTACGTTGCTTGAGTACAGAGACAAAACATAGACGTTTTATTCTGTAATAACCACAGCCCATCTGGTTGACTAACTCAGGGTTCTACAAGGGTGAACAATGACTGTATGGGAAATATAATTTTTTACAATGTTATCTTGGCCCTACGATTTCGTACCGTTACAATACCCCCCCAATAAGAGATTGAAGGCCGGAGCGTTCAAACTCTTATTGCCTAAACCTAAGGGGATCAGTGAGGATATGGCGCCATAACCCCCCTGAATACTCTACTAAAATCATGGGTTCTTACCCCCCTAGTCTGGCGACTGCGACAGCACCCATCCGATCTTACTGGACTTCTCTGTTCGAGATCCCAACACCGAAAAATCGAACAGATACCCGACCCAGTATCGCCTGACTTTATAACACTGGCTCATTTTATATTATAGACTAAAAAAATAGTGGCAATAAACAATATAGGTTTACAGTAGTACACATAAATTCCAGTTAAATTGAATAATGTTCCCCATACAATATTGCCCGTCCAAAATAACACCTTAATTATACAAGGTTACATTAACTCACAGTGATCGTACCTGAAATACAAATTATATCCTTACTTGCCTACTCATATTTATATAGAATAAACAAAAAAAATTTTTTTTTTTTTTCTAATTTGGATCCAATCAAAAATGCTTGTGCTCTGTTCAAATAATTATATGCTCAGACTCTTAATATAAGGTGTTCATACTATAATTTTAAATGTATTATTTTATTGTAGTAAGTAGATATAGTTGTTGATAAAATATGTGTTTTCATGATATGTGTATACTGTAACTAAGCTAATAATTAAACGTCTGGCAGGCGGGTAACACAAAATGATCAGAATCAGAGGAATGGGAAACAATGAGGTGAGGAGTAATGATAAATAAATATCTATATATTTCATGTAGTCTGTTCAAGTATGAAATGTGTTTTCATTAGGATAGGATATCAGCTGATCAGCAATAACATGTCACTGGTATATTAGTTATAAATGTTCCACATAATTAATGTTTGATGTAATGTTTTTGAATGCATTACAGCCGTTTTGGAGTAATGATAAAAATAATTTGATAAAATGAGAAGTAAAGTAATAATTTATGCAAGTTAATAAGAGAGAGTTTTGGGTGATAAATATTTTGTGGGACATGTAGATCTGTCCAAATTGAATTCCAAGTGAAGTTGAAATAGTAGAGATGAATATGATGTAATGTTGTTTTGAAGTAAGGTATATTGTAGAATTTTAAGTAGTATTGATGTGACACAGTAGTAATGGAGAGTTTATGTGGAGTTTTGAGTAATATATATTTATGTTTATAATTAATGATGTTATTTTGTTGTATTTGTAGTAAGGTAATGAGATGGAGATTTTTGGGGATGGCAATTTTGTATTAGAGGGTAGTGTAATGTAGGAGTTCGCAACAAAATAATATGTTGGGACGGGAATTGGTATCGATTTTAGTGAGGAGGGGCCGCCTTAGGTAGAATCCAGGCCGCCAGATAAGGGAATTGAGTTTTGGGTAGGGGAAACACGTATCCTATGTACAAAGGGTTAGAGAGTATTTTTTCATATGTATAGAGAAGGTGGCGATTTGAGTTCAATGATAAGTTGGGGTTCAGAGTGTCTTGATTAGTAGAGATTTTAATAGAGATGGGTGTCATGGGAGTTGAAGTTGTTAATGGTTAGAGTTCGAGGGAGAAAGTTAATCTATGTATACAGATAAAATAGTAAATTAGATGAGAATAAATAATTCATATCACCCACAGTAGATTAAAGTAAGATTATGAATACAGAGAGTGATTCATAATAAAGAATATAAAATTTTTCATTTTTTAAGCCAGTGACAAACTTTTGGTAGAATTGAAAATAATGTCAAGTTAAGAATTGTTTATTATAAATAATTTAAATGTCAATTTGATGATTATTTATATTAATATTGTGTTTGTTTTAAATATTTTATTTTATTATGTTTTGTGTTTCAAGTTAGCTTATTCCAAATGTATTTTCAGAAAGCATACATAACATATGTAGGCCAAGGGTCTTGGACTTGACCTACTTTCGATCAGCTGATGAGTTCATACACCTACTAAGCTTGTATAGTAGGAAGTCAATTTAATTTGTTTGTTTAATCAATTTAACCAAATTTTAAATAATGTCTAAATATAAAAGAAGCAGCTTTATAAATTTAAATATTTTTTATTTTTACAATTTTTGGAAATTTTAATTTTTTGAAAAAAAAAAAAAACTTGATTTTTCGCCTGCCAGCGAATGAATATTTTAAGTGTTGACTCTTTTATTATTTGTGTACTTAACATGTTTATTTTTATTGATTGATTATATTGCATTGTATTGTTAGACTATAAGTGATACTTGTTAGATTAAGGATATGTTTTGATTAGTAGGAATGTCTAAGTTAAGTCATTTGAAATAAAAACGAAAAAACAAGGAAGAGAATTTTTTTGGTAAAATAGTATTTCGAATTTTGAATTTTTTAAATTTTTTAATAAATTTTAAAAGATTTTTTTTATTTTTCAATGTGTTATGGTAACATGTAATGTGAGTGTGTGTGAGCCCAGTATCTGCTAAAGGCAGCCCAGCTTGCATAAAAGAGGGAACACATCGGTGGAGGATCTGGAATAATCTGAGCCAGGGATTGAGGATTTTTGGGGGTAGCATGTTAAAAGGCGAGGTGCGCCGTGGTACGAGTCTGCTCGATTTCTAGGTGTTGGGATCTCTTACGGAGAAGTCCAGTGATCTCGTTCAGATGAGTCCATAGTCGCTGAGCCAGGGGGGTCGTGCACCCATGCAGATTAAGAACAAGGGGGTTGTTGGCACCAGTTCCTCACCGGTCCTCTTCGGGGTTTATCGATGAGATTTCTTCTGTTGTGAACAGCAGAATTCTCATCGAGGGGGTATTGTAGCGTGTCATTTTTTAATTTTTTACAGTATGGGGCATTGGTATTTTTATTTATTTCATTTTGTGCGGGAGTCTTAAAAAACTTGTGAAATTGGATTATGCGACGTTATTTCAGTTGCGAAAGAACACGTGTAGACTGAACAGTTTGGGACAAAGTTAAGACTCAACAGTATGGTGAAATCAGCAAGCAAAGAATTTACCACCCTAGATTTTCCAAGAACTATGCGAGAGTGTGGCGGAGCCCACCTATGCGTACACCAAGCATGGGCGCCAACCACGCGCTGGTAAAAAAACTCAAGATGGCCAAAGCCAAAGTACTCATCGTCTTTTCACAGACCTTCTGGAAGTGCCGTTAAACCACGCCCACTGCTAGTGACGTCAATAGAGCAGACGCCAATATCGTGCTCTGGTATCCTGAATATAACTCCCATATTCCATGTATAAACGGAATATGCCTCAACAACTGAGCATGAATGACGACGTAAAGTAGGTGGCAGTGTCTGCGCTGTCCCTCTCACTCAGAGAAAACATTAGCAGTTGTTCACTGATTAGACCGGCGCCGGTACTGAGCCGAGTGGGCTCCTCGCAAATTTTTATAATATAACAGTAAAGTGAGTTAACAGTGTAAAAATCAAGTGGCGGTGATGTCTGAACAATGAGACAACAACGAAACACAATAGTTTTTTTTTGATTCGGGACAATTCAGAACTTAAAAGGGGCGACCACGCGGTCCACAAGTGAACACGCGGCTGACTGGGGCTTTATGTAATGGGTTTTTAATTTATAAGGGTGAAGGGGAATTTTATTTTAAGAATGTGAGTAGTGAGTGAGCAGGCTGGGCTACTTTAAGATTGTAAGTAATAATATGTAAGGTTAAAAATAAGTTATAAGCAAGAATTGCACCATATTTGAAAAACATGTAAGTGACTGTAGTTGATAAACAAAATTTTAAATCAGCAATAATTGATAATTAAAACTAATTATTTCTCTTCATAACAATGTGTCGAATCAGTTATTTCACTAACCCATGAAACACGTTTGTATCTAGTGTACATGTGATCGAATCCCTGGAACCGAGTCTTTGCAGGTAGGTGGGAGATTTATTATTATAATTTGATAATTAAAAATTTCAATTCGATTAGAGTAGTACAAAGTGGGATGTACATGTGGCTAACATTGTAAAAAAAACCAAATTCTTAGTCTACGTTTTTTACAGACTTAAACAAATTTTATCAAAAAAGCAACTAATACAAATATACTATGGACTATTCCATAGTGTGGCAGGGTATGCTATCATAGGCTGGGGGGGGGTCTATATAAATCATCTCTAGACGCATTGGATCGGCTGCAAAAGTGTATTCTTAAAATTATAGGAGTCAATGAACAAGATTCGAATAAACCATTAAATATTAAACAGGTGTTTGTAGTGAATTCTATAGTTTATCAATACAATGATCTAAAAAGTGAGTTTTTACAAAATCGAATCAACACACGGTATAAAAATATTATATTGCCGCGACACCTATTAAGTATTGGGCAAAGAAGCTATGTGTATTATGCCATAAAATATTTTAATGAATTACCTAATGAACTGAAAAATCTAAGTGTAAATATAAAAGTGCTTAAAAAAAAAATCAAAGAAAAAGTTAGGAACATTGTTATTGAATAATCAAAAAAACAGTCTATTATGATATGGACCTTTTTTCTCTTTTTTTTTCATTTATTTATTGAATTGTGTTATAGTACAAACTAAAATTTTGTTAAAATTGAAAAATAATTTATTTTTAATATTTACTATGATCGGTGAGGTAAAACTCACAATTAGTATTAAGTATATAAATATTAATTCTAAGGACCAACCTATGTACGTGCATTTATGCCCCCTATAGGTCCTTTATTGTATAATTTTTATTATATGTAAAGGAAAATTGGTAGTAAATATTATTATTTATTATTATAGATGCGTGAGATGATCCCAAGGATATTTATTATTTGTCGAAAGAACGACCACTTTATATTTTGAATTGATTTGAGATGAATTGACTGATGAAATATTCCAGCAATCATTTATATTATTGACAGAGATGATGTTCCTCTGTATTTATTGATGTTAGTATGGCCAGCAGAGATGTATGCCAAAGTGAGCCACTCTGAACTGCCCCAGCTAAAATTATGTTAGGGAATTAAATAAACAAGGGAGATAATTACATAGAAAGAAAATAATTATGATTCAAATAGAAGAAAACGAAGGGATATAAGAAAAGCATAAGAGTCAACTTGGAAATGTACAACAATTGATGAATTCTTCAGTAAAAATAAATATACGAATTCAGAATTAATCAATTCTTATAGGAAGGCATATGTAACGTACCAAAATAGCAGTTACATAAAAAAAGGTCTAATACGTCAAATAGAAGAATAACATGAACATGTTTCATCAAGCATAGAAGAAGGAACAGGAGAATAAAAATAAAATGTGTATCTACGAATAAATAATATTGAAACAACCCAACGAAGAAGAAGGAAGAGTAATAAGAATATCATCGAGTATAAAAAAAAAAGAAAGAGAAAATACCATGAATCAATATAATACGTTAGCATCCAGGCCCAATAGATCAAAATAGTGAGGGGATATGCCGAAAATGATTATCATCGTAAGAAGGAGACAAATCAAATACAATCACCATAGTGAAAAAACAAACTAATTTGTTATAAGAATGAAATAAATATAGGACAATGACTATCATAATTATGAATGAAAATGTGGAAGAATATGACTATATTCAGTGAACATGAATTATTACAAATAATGTGTAACCAAGAAAAGCACCAAAAGTGACAAACAACTAACCAGAAGAAGAAGAAGGAGAAGAGGAAGAAATGTACCATTAAGAATGAAGATTATGTATGACCAGTACAAGACATCAACATTCACAAAATATGGAAAGCATCCAAATCAATGTAGTGACCAGAATAAGTGTAATGATTATTGGACTATCAATAATAAAGAAACCAAGTGTTGAGCATCAATAAGTGATCACAAACAATGACAGTGAATACCTAGTATAAGTGTAACAACATATGATATAATAACATTTTACCCCAAGTAAACAGCACCAACAATATCAGCGAAAGTGTTTATAACGGAGTGAAGTGAATGACCATTTGTAAGTGAAAGAATCAACGATTAACAAGTGAAATGCACAAACAATTAGTGTACCAAGTTTAATCCAAGATTGTAAAACCACAGATATAATCAATAAGACCACCAAATATATAATACAGAAAAGTGAATTAATTGTTCATAGAGATCAATAATAAAAGCTTTATAATCCTTGATATGAAATGTGCCTGAATGCCGTGGCAACACAGGACAAAATGTAGATGAATGTCAAGACAAATAGTAGTAAATAAACTAATTTGTTGAGTATAAACAAGTCAATGTACCAAAGCCTAGATACAATCCACCAAAATATGTAACATAATTAGACTAAGAAACCCAGTATTATTGTTTCAACAGATAGTGTAAAAATATGTACAAAATGTATAAAACATAATAATAAACCATTGTAGTAACATGCCATAATGAGATGACAGTAGTTGAGATGAATACTGTAAAAAACTATGAAGCACATTGTTGTCAAACAAATGACACATAAACTCACATGAATTGGACCTACAACATAAAATCATATACATTAATTAAACAAAGTAATTATCCATCATTGTTTCAAATAGAGACTAAATAAGAATAAAAATACAAAACAATGAATACCATATGAACTGAAGGACACAACAAATGAATCAGATTAAGTACAATAACAATAAACCAAATAGACAGATCCCCAATGTGACAAGAGAGTTAGTCAAAAAACATTATCAAAACTTATAAAGAGAATGTAAGAAATGTTACCAGTAGTTAGAGAAATGTTCAATACTACTATGAGAACACCTCACAAATATTATACTAGTAATTTAATGATTGAAATTTAATAAACTAACTAACTGCAATCATAGAACTAGGTGTAAATAACTACCATACAATAACTTAGAGAGATTTCAGATAACAAAAGTTAGTGAATACACTAAACTAACCATGTACAACAATTGTACACAATTTTAATTGTTAACAATATATCCAATGTGTAGTAAAATAACTAAATAAGAGTGACAAAATGGCGAGATGAGAGCATAATGTATTTTGAACCATACTATATATGTAAACAAAATAGCATTTTACCAAAATAAAGTATGAACAAATGTATATAGATATACCTATTAATGTTATAATACAAAAAATATGTAGTAGAATAAGGGATAATAGCGATATAAGTAAATGTAAACAATCGGGCATAGTTGGCTTATACGCCATTAGCAAATTTTGTTTAAACTGTAAATATAGCAATATTATGTATTAGCATGAATGAGAAATGGACTCAAAATGTTTAGTCATAAGTATTAAGATGTAATTACAACAAAATATAGTGAAAAGGACTTATTTGTGTTAAGAACCACTATATGAGTTTTGAAGTAGGTAAAGTGAATTATTAATGGACGGACTTATTACTTGTTTGGACTTAAAATAAAGACGCAAGTGTCCGCAATTTAATGCCACTATCCAAATGGCGATCTGACAAAAAATAAGAAACTTATAGCCATTATAAGATTTTCGATCATTTTTGAATGTCCATGTACACGTCATAGATAATCTCTAACCCGAAGTTAGTAACGCTAAAAATTAAAATATTTATTTAACCAAGGCTTTTGGGGTAGAGAGTATGGCTTTCTAAACCAATCGAATGACTCAATTTCACCAGACGAAAAGAGACGCTTTAGCGAGATGAATTAATTGTCTTCCAACACTCGAAGCGGGAGGAGTGTGTCACAGTCGTCAAGACATATTTTAAAATGTGCGCGTCACCCCAGTAACGTGGTCAAATATTAACCTATACTGAACACCCTATTATCGAGTGACAGTATAATAAGTGTATAGTGAACAAAAGACATGACCAGTGTATAATAAGGGTCATGTCATGTGAAAGGAAACAGGGAGTATAATACTTTAACAATTAAAAAAAAAAATTAATGAAATAATTCTCGTTGGTTGAACGAAAATTATTGTTTGACTGCACTAGTCAAGTAAACATGCTTGAGTGCATTCACCGATAACGATGAATAATTATCAGAATGAGATGAACAAAATTATCGTCCAATGTGATGGCGATAATTAATTAAAAGATGTTATATTTTTCTATTTAAAGAATAATTAATAAAAGCGGAATCAATATTAAATACCGCACACAATTACTTGTAAATATAGTCGCTTAATTGACTATGAATTTAGTCTTGATAAATAATAACTTTCTTTTGTGGATACTATCATTACTGATAATTCTACATCCTATTACTAATAAATAAAGTGTTTTTAAAAATAGTATTAAGAGTTTTATATGATATTACTTATTATACGTTATAACTTACTCTCATCTAGGTAAACTAACCTAGAACCAAAACGTATATTTTGTCACAAAGAAACACTTCTGTCATAAATGATTTTTATAAGTGGAATCGATAATAAGTTTTTTAAATTTTTTTCTCTTTCCAGTTCATAATAGTAATAACTAATAAATCAATGATATTATTTTAATAGTGCAACGTTAAAAGCACGTGTTTACAATCTTAGCTTCACTAGGCACCAGAGTACCGTACGATAGTACGATAGTATTGACTATCGTATTGAGGTTAATAATTTTAAATTTTGTTCTTTTAAATCATAATAAATAAGTAAACATTGTTATTTATTAACACATCTTTATATCTAGTATCATGTATATTAAAAGAATTCACGAAAATTAGTAATACAAATGACCAAAGTGAACATAACCTAAAGTACCATTTTATAGTACATTGTAACAGTGTTACCAGCCTTGAGCTGAAGAAGTCTCAATATTTATTTAATTTGTTGTTGTTTTTAAAAAAATCAATATTAATTGTTTTAAAGGAGTTTTTGCTAAATTTCACTACTGTCAATAAAATCCTCAATTTATTACCAGTGGATATAGAGTCTTCATTTCTATAGAATAGAAGTAAATAGCTTATTTTTTTTATAAACAATTATTTCACAAGGTGGCGGCAATATTCGAACCATTGATATTGTAATATTTAATTTACAATTGAATATCTGAATTGTTTTATTTAACGTGCATTTATCGATATTCAAACGAAATATCTGTGTGTTATAAATGTATTTACAGTGAGATAGAGTCGCCCATCGAGAGGATTGAAGATATTCACGGATGGTAAGTGGGGAGGTGAATACAGCGAATTATTAGTGATTTTAATACTCTTTTAAACATAAACTTTAACTTCAAATTACCCATTCCTAATTAATTATATTCAATACTAAACAAGCCATATAACGACGTGAGAATCTACAACTACAACAACAACACTGCTAGTAAATAAAAACATTCTATAATAAAAACCATACAGTATAGATCTATTATAAATTGGCGCCCAACGTGGGGCTATAACTGATAGATTCCGTGGGTGGAGATGATCAAGTCAAGCCCCGTTGTAACTTGATCAAGTCAAGTTGGGTTCGTCACGTTGTAACAGAACAACTCTTGTTTTTTTTTTTTATTTATTTGGTTGTATTTTAAATTAGAATGTTGTTTTATTAACTAGTCGTGTTGTTGTTGTAGTTGTAGACTCTTACGTTGCAAATTAATAAAAGATAATTCATGGGTGATAAATATTTATGGGACATGTAGACCTGTCCAAGTTGAATTAAAAGTTGAATGTGAAATGATGGAGATGAATATAATGTAATGTTGTTTTTGAGTTGATGTGATATAACAGAATTTTGTGAAATATAGATGTTGACACAGTGGTAATGGAGACTTTATGTAGATTTTGAATGATATATTGTTGTTTTTATAGTTAATGAGGTTATTTTGTGTATTTGTAGTAATGTAATGAGATTGAGATTTTTAGGGATGGCAATTTTGTATTAGGGGGTAGTGTATTTGGGGAGTCCGCAACAAGGGTTGGGACGGGATAGGGACCGATTGGCGCCGGAAAGGGTTACCTAGGGGGAGTCCAGGGACCAACATAAGGGAATGAGTTTTGGGAAGGAAACACGTATCCTATGTACAAAGGGTTAGAGAGTATTTTTTCATATATGTAGAGAAGGTGGCGTTTTGTGTTAAATGATAAGTTGGGGTTTAGAATGTCCTGATTAGTAGATATTTTTGATAGAGTTGGGTGTCATGGGAATTGAGTTGATAAATATTAGAGTCAGGGGGAGAAAGTTTATATATGTATAGAAATCTCATACAGAAAAACGAGAATAAATAATTTACATCACCCACAGTATATTAAGGTAAGATTGTTGAGAGATTCATGACAGAGAATATACAATTGTTTATTTTTTTTCAACCAGTGACAGAATTTTGATAGAGGTGAAAATAATGTAAAGTCAAGAATTGTTTGTTTTAAATAATGTAAATGTCAATCTGTTTATTATTTGTATTAATATTTTGTTTGTTTTAAATATTTTATGTTATTATGTTTTGTATTTCAAGTTAGGATATTACAGATGTTTAAAGTGTTTTCAGAAATCATACATAACATATGTAGGTCAAGGGTTTTGGACTTGACCTAGTTATGATCAGCTGATGAGTTCATACACCTACTAAGTTTGTGTATAGTAGGAAGCTAATTGTGATTTGTTTGTTTAATTAATTCAAACCAATATTTGAATAATTTTAATAAATGTTATTTAATAAATAAATTTAATAAATATTTAATGAATAATTTTTTTGAATTTTAAAATTTTGAAAATTTTAAATTTTTTTGAAAAAAAAAAAAAAAAATTTTTTTTTTGATTTTTCGCCTGCCAGCGAGTGAATATGTTGAGTAATGATTATTTTATTGTGTATGTATTAATGATGTTTCTTTTATTGTATTGCTTTATATTGGTAGGCTATAAATTGTTCTCATGCTAGAGTAAGGATGTATTTGTATTAATAGGAATGTTTAGGTTAAGTCATTGAAACAAAAATTAGAAAAAAGAGGAAGAGAATTTTTTGATAAACGATTATTTTTTGAATTTTGAATTTTTTAAATTTTTGATAAATTTTAAAAGAAAGTTTTATTCTTATGTGTTATGGTAATATGTAATGTTAGAGTGTGTGAGCCCAGTATTTGCCAAAGGCAGCCCAGCTTGCAAAAAGGGGATCCATATCGGCGGAGGAGCTGGAATGATTTTAGCCAGGGATTGAGGATTTTTGGGGGTAGTATGTTAGAAGGCGAGGCGCGCTGTGGTGCGAGTCTGATCGATTTCTCGGTGTTGGGATCTCTTACGGAGAAGTCCAGTGATCTCGTTCAGATGAGTCCATGGTCACTGAGCCAGGGGGGTCGTGTACCCGTGCAGATTAAGAACCAGGGGGTTGTTGGCACCAGTTCCTCACCGATCCTCTTCGGGGTTATCGATGAGATTTCTTCTGTCGTGGACAGCAGAATTCTCATCGAGGGGGTATTGTAGCGGGTCATTTTTGGGTGTTTTTATTTTTAACAGTTAGGGGCATATGTATTTTTATGTATTTCATTTTGGGCGGACTTTTCATAAAATCATTGTGCAACCGAATTCATTTCATTTATAACGGACCACGTGTAACAGAACAGTGAAACAACGCTATAAGACGCAGTTGTTGTTGAGGAATGCGGCAGAGCATTTGCACCTCCACCAAAATTCCAAGAACTATGCGAGAGTGTGGCATTGCGCTCCCATGCGCACACCAAGCATGGGCGCCTACCCAAGCGTTGGCAAAAAAGTAAGATGGCCAGAGAGTGAAATTTTCATCATTCATTTGGTTTCACTACGGAAGTGTCGTTTAGACCACGCCCACTTAAATGACATCAGCAGAGCAGAAGCCAATATTGTCCTCTGGTCACACACATATACCAGCTCTATGCCACGCATAAAGTGGTTACCACACAACACCTAAACATGAACGACGATGCAAAGCAGGTGGCAGTGAACGGCAGTTTCCTACCGCCTATACCCAGTCTACATATGGCCGCGGCGGCGGCCGCACGCTAGCCAAGACTCGAGGTTACAAAAAACTAAGTTTCAGCAAAAAAAAGAGCAATCGGTGTGAATAAGTGGAGTGACACTGTGAATGGTAGTAAATGAAGTGATCTAAGAAAGTTATAAGTGTTCGTAACGGACAAATATTCAGATGCATCTATCCAACAGCACGTGGTGAACGGGACTCTAAGCGTTACGTAACGTACCATGGTTATTCAATTTTAATTATTATTATTCACGAACTATTATCCATTTTCAGAACATATTATTCAACTTAAGACTCGAGCAAAAAATAAGGGGAATATATATATTATACGGTGTGAATGAGTGAATGGCAGAATGGGCTGCTTTATAGTGAATATTTAACTACAACACTTAATGCATTAATAGTTCAATGTAAATATAATACCTAATGTATAATTCATTTTTGGTCATAGGGTTCTTGTCAAAATATTTAAACTAATTTTCAAGTAATTAAAAGTATTTAAGTTCCAGATAAAATGTGTTAGTCTAAGTTATTTCGTCATTACCATATCTCATTTCTGTGTTAAAAATTCGTCTAACGTTCCGGAATCTTTCTGAGTTATTAATTGGGTGGGTCAGATTGCTAAATTGTCCGTTTTATTTAGGGTGGAGTGTAAAGGTTTTCGATATTTTATCCTATAAAAAATAATCGTGGCGACCTTGGTCTTCTGGTAAAATTTCAATAACAGGTAAGTGTTGTAATTGCGTGCAGGTAAGTCCTGGCAGGGTATTTTATTTATTTTATATATTTAGGCCTCTTTTTTATTGTTACAAGAAGAAAACGAAGGGATATAAGAAAAGCATAAGAGTCAACTTGGAAATGTACAACAATTGATGAATTCTTCAGTAAAAATAAATATACGAATTCAGAATTAATCAATTCTTATAGGAAGGCATATGTAACGTACCAAAATAGCAGTTACTTAAAAAAAGGTCTAATACATCAAATAGAAGAATAACATGAACATGTTTCATCAAGCATAGAAGAAGGAACAGGAGAATAAAAATAAAATGTGTATCTACGAATAAATAATATTGAAACAACCCAACGAAGAAGAAGGAAGAGTAATAAGAATATCATCGAGTATAAAAAAAAAGAAAGAGAAAATACCATGAGTCAATATAATACGTTAGCATCCAGGCCCAATAGATCAAAATAGTGAGGGGATATGCTGAAAATGATTATCATCGTAAGAAGGAGACGAATCAAATACAATCACCATAGTGAAAAAACAAACTAATTTGTTATAAGAATGAAATAAGTATAGGACAATGACTATCATAATAATGAATGAAAATGTGGAAGAATATGACTATATTCAGTGAACATGAATTATTACAAATAATGTGTAACCAAGAAAAGCACCAAAAGTGACAAACAACTAACCAGAAGAAGGAGAAGAGGAAGAAATGTACCATGAAGAATGAAGATTATGTATGACCAGTACAAAAGACATCAACATTCACAAAATATGGAAAGAATCAAAATCAATGTAGTGACCAGAATAAGTGTAATGATTATTGGACTATCAATAATAAAGAAACCAAGTGTTGAGCATCAATAAGTGATCACAAACAATGACAGTGAATACCTAGTATAAGTGTAACAACATATGATATAATAACATTTTACCCCAAGTAAACAGCACCAACAATATCAGCGAAAGTGTTTATAACGGAGTGAAGTGAATGACCATTTGTAAGTGAAAGAATCAACGATTAACAAGTGAAATGCACAAACAATTAGTGTACCAAGTTTAATCCAAGATTGTAAAACCACAGATATAATCAATAAGACCACCAAATATATAATACAGAAAAGTGAATTAATTGTTCATAGAGATCAATAATAAAAGCTTTATAATCCTTGATATGAAATGTGCCTGAATGTCATGGCAACACAGGACAAAATGTAGATGAATGTCAAAACAAATAGTAGTAAATACACTAATTTGTTGTGTATAAACAAGTCAATGTACCAAAGCCTAGATACAATCCACCAAAATATGTAACATAATTAGACTAAGAAACCCAGTATTATTGTTTCAACAGATAGTGTAAAAATGTGTAAAACATAATAATAAACCATTGTAGTAACATGCCATAATGAGATGACAGTAGTTGAGATGAATACTGTAAAAAACTATGAAGCACATTGTTGTCAAACAAATGACACATAAACTCACATGAATTGGACCTACAACATAAAATCATATACATTAATTAAACAAAGTAATTATCCATCATTGTTTCAAATAGAGACTAAATAAGAATAAAAATACAAAACAATGAATACCATATGATGTGATGGTACAATCATGGTACATTCCATAATTACCTAAAATATGGTAAAGAGATCATAAATATTGTATTTTTCTACTTTTTGACATACCCAACCCAACCTCAAACACCCGATATAGAATTTACAGTGAGTGGACTATATTACAGTATTTGCCAGGATTTGAACTAATTCATGACAAAAAACGGTGTCACATCACAAAAACAGTGTGCAGTTATTGCGATAAGCAGAGCCAAGCCTTCGTTACGTCAGAGGCGGAGAATGTGTTGACAACGACAAAACTGCGATGTCAACAACTTAGACAAAGGAAATGTGACGTCAGTACACCACACTTCCGCAGAATTCAACTAGGAATTGCCGTCATTCTGTTGCAACAACTGATCAGCACCGGCCGGTTGCACATTCACTTACGAGTGAATTTTAACTTTTTAGACCACTGTAGGTGGTTAATAAACAGTATAATATCTACAATCAAGATGTATTAAGGAGAGTTATAGTTCGGTTTGGTGTAGGCGTCCTCGACCGATTAAATCGTTCGTAAAAAAGATCGACGTATAGAATCGGTCCCACGACGGTGGGTTACGTGGGTTGACACAAAGGTGTCCCGTCAAGCGCCGTGAAAATATACCGATTGTGCCGATGTACGAACGAGACTAGCAGTGCGAGGAAGCCAACACGAAATGGGTGAGCTCGTTCCTTAATTCCTGATTTCATAATTTCCCAATATCATTTTTTGGTTAAAAAATAATTTAAAATTTCAATCTAATAAAAGGAGCTCCAAAAGTTAGAAAAGTTATAAATGTTTGTACCATGAGAATGAAAGGGTGAGTGGTTGTGTGCGTGCGTAATTATTTCTAAGTGCTGGGTTGAGCAACACCTATAAAAATATATATATATATATAGATGTAATTTTGTCATATACATATTGTACTTATAGAAGTTGCAACACATATAAATAATTTTGTCATATACTTATGATATTTACCGAAGGTATTATTACACTATGTATTTATTTTGGAAGGGTTAAAGATAGGGTTGAAAACAAGTATGTAAAACGTATAAATAATAAAAAGGGTATTTCATTGGTAAAAATCAGAACAGCTGTTTTTATTTCAAGCAATTTCTATTCCCGACTGACTTCGCGTAACGAAATTCTGGCCCATGACTTAGGTAGTAAAAGATGGCGTCCTAGTTTTTGTATACATAACCACATTTGTGAGATATAATATATCGTATTTATAAATTCAAAAATAACGTAGGTATACAGATGTCGCCCGTAAGAACAGGGACCCTATGTAATATTATGTATATATATTATTACATGGGATACGCCTAGAAAGAACACGGGAAAAAATTGCTTGAGGTAACAGACAAAATTTTATAACTAGTAAACATAACCCCACAATTAGGTTAGACAATTGTATGCATGCGTGCATTACACAATTGCCAAAATGAGTACAAGTGACGATAGTGACATAAAAACCAGTACCACTGACATAACTTTAACTGGTGAAATGGATATGCAAATAAATCCCATTAGTCAGACTGACGGGGCAAATACGCCTGTGTCTGCCGAAATAACGCAAACTGACACATCCATTTCAACTAATTTAGACAGTAAGTCAGATGAAACTAATGCAATGATGCAACTTTTATTAAATAAATTTGACAGTTTTGATAAAAAACTAGACGAACAGAAAATTGATTCTGATATTAAATTCAATGAATAAAAGAATGAAATAAAAGTGAGTTACGAAAAACTTATTAAGAAATGTGACCAGCTGATTACAAAATTAGATAAGTTACATGTGGTAGAAAGTAAATTAGAAAGTCAGAAAGTACTAGATAGTAGTACCCAGCAAAATGCTGTACTGGATAACATATTTAAAACTGATAATTCCAAAAATGAATGTACTCTAGATAATTCAAATAATACAGGTAGTAAGATTGTGGTGGTAGAAGAGTATAGACATGATAATGAAAATATAACGCATGACAATGAAATATTTGAATTTTTGAAGTCAGAAAGAAAGTGGAGAGAAAGTATTTTAGTACAAGGAATGCAGGGGGTAGAATTTTCTTTTAATGTTGTATTAGGGGGTGAAGACAAGTCTTCATGTTATGGTTATAAGGATAAGAATGCCTTTAATTTATATTTGATAGACGATAGTTCTACAAATAAAGTTTCTTTTAGTTTTTGTGTACCTAAGAGGTACAACGATTTTATGATAGGGACCCCTGCATATTTGGAGAGAGAAAGTGTATTTTGGTGTTATGGAGAGAAATTTATTAAGAGAGAGAGTATAGAGAGATATTGTGAGAGTAAAAGAACAATAGAAGTATTTGAAGTAAACAGAAATTACAGACAACTGTTAGAAAGGTTAGGGTTAGATGTGGTATATGAGAATGATGAATACTTACCTGATAATAACAATAAATTGAAAATAACAAGAAATGAGAATAAAGACATTAGGTACTTACCTGTGGTGGAATATTATGGGGATAATTATAATATAAACCGATTAATGACATATGATACTAAGACAAACGGAACTCTACTTGATCGTGACTGGGAATATTTGTTTAATAACTGTTCAATAACATATGAATATAATGTATCTAATAAAATCTATTTAGTAAATAAGAATTTATATAGACCTAAGATTCGTTTGTTGTTTAATGATGGTGGATAGACTGTTATATTGTGAAATGAACATTAAATAATAATATGAAAAGTGGTTTTGAATTGGACTGTTATGGACTGATTTCGATTAATGACACAATAATGAAGTTGGAGTGTATATTTTTATTGTATTAACTGTATTTATCCATGTATTTTGATATGTATTATGTATTACAGGTACCCCAGTGTGTATTATTATATATTTTATATATGTAACATGTTTAATAATAATATTTTAATTAATTACTAATGAATAATAATGAATGTTTAAATAAATAATTATATTGGAATTTTGAAAAGAGGTATTGTTATAAGTAGGTAAGAGAGAAATTTTATAAGAGAATTGTCAATGATTACAGTAAGTGTTTAAACAGGGATAGAGCCTGGGTATAGATAAAATGCAGGTGAGTTATGCAATTGATGTAAAGGGAATTAGAAAGATAAGAATTTTTAAGAAAATATAAAGAGAATTATTAAATATTTAGGGACACAGTAGTTAGTTATTATTTGTAAAGAAGGTGTTTAAGTAAAGGTACATACATATATTTATTGTTGATGAATTCTGTAGTGGGGGTGAGGTGATAAAGAGTAGCCAACCAATAGTGTTGTGGCAGGTATTAGCGTAGTTTAAGGGAGTGTTTGCCGAATTATATGGAAGGGCAAAATATTAGAGATGTATATAGCCAGTTAGGGAACACCCAACCCAGTGCAAAGACGAGCGGTGCCAGATGATTTAAATGAAAGTAGTAATGGAGTATATAATTGAGATATTGGTGTCAATGATAGGTAAATTTGATGGTCAGTTAAAAGAAGGTGAGTAAAATTATATAATGAAGTATAGTGAATATAGGAGTTATCCAGACTAAACAATGATAGAAGGTGAAAGGTTAGGTAGTTAGGTAGATAGAAAGTTCAGAGTATAGAGAAAGTAAGAAGTGAATTATGAATAATGAAATAATAATGTAATATGAATAGTAACAATAAGTTCAAAATGTATTTTATTATTATAAATAAATAAATTTGATGTTTAATTAATAACTGCAATGGTAAATTTTAATTTAAATACAACTTTTAAGTAAATTATACAAATGTTACTGCATATCTTAGATATGATTAAATATGATTGAGTATTTAAAATGTATTAACTGTATTATTAATATATCAGTGTTAATTATTAATGTATTATGTATTTATTTGAAAACTTTTTAACATGATGTTATAATATGTGTAGGAAGAGAAAAAAAAAATTTTTAAATGGCGCTGTTAATAATATTTATCAGCCAAATAATTACCTGTTAATAATAATAATAATAACAATAATAATAATTTTTTTTATTTTATCATGCACTAAGAGTATTCAATAAATAAATGTATAGAGTTATTAATTCTTTTATAATTTGTTTTTCTCTAGATTTGGGAGATTGTAATGTGTAATTTTCTTATTATATTTTTAATTATATTTTAATTCTTGAAGATTATAATATATAATCTTATAATTTTATTAAGCGTATTAAAATATATTAAGCCAACCCAGTGCTTATTGGCACAAACCAGCACTTAGCTAAGGGGAACCAGATCAGTTGAGGATGGAGTGATTCAATAAGCCACTATTTTAATATTTATTATATATTGTTTCAGTGTTTGGTGGTGTGACAGCGGTCCTGAGCTGGCCAACGCGTCAGAGCAGGGGCGTTAAGAGCCTAAGTGGCCTTATGGTGTTGGGATCTCGCAGGAGAAGTCCAGTAAGGTCATCTAGGTACGGTCCTCATCACCAGACCAAGGGTGAGTTGTTATTTTTTATGTAAAATTGTAAGGGGGTTGTGGCGACTTGTCCTGACTGATCCCTTTAGGAAGTATGAAAGGGTCAATGAAAGTTTGTGTGCTTCGTCACACCATCTTTCATTGAGGGGGTTTTGTGATGGTACAATCATGGTACATTCCATAATTACCTAAAATATGGTAAAGAGATCATAAATATTGTATTTTTCTATTTTTTGACATACCCAACCCAACCTCAAACACCCGATATAGAATTTACAGTGAGTGGACTATATTACAGTATTTGCCAGGATTTGAACTAATTCATGACAAAAAACGGTGTCACATCACAAAAACAGTGTGCAGTTATTGCGATAAGCAGAGCCAAGCCTTCGTTACGTCAGAGGCGGAGAATGTGTTGACAACGACAAAACGGCGATGTCAACAACTTAGACAAAGGAAATGTGACGTCAGTACACCACACTTCCGCAGAATTCAACTAGGAATTGCCGTCATTCTGTTGCAACAACTGATCAGCACCGGCCGGTTGCACATTCACTTACGAGTGAATTTTAACTTTTTAGACCACTGTAGGTGGTTAATAAACAGTATAATCTCTACAATCAAGATGTATTAAGGAGAGTTATAGTTCGGTTTGGTGTAGGCGTCCTCGACCGATTAAATCGTTCGTAAAAAAGATCGAGAATCGGTCCCACGATGGTGGGTTACGTGGGTTGACACAAAGGTGTCCCGTCAAGCGCCGTGAAAATATACCGATTGTGCCGATGTACGAACGAGACTAGCAGTGCGAGGAAGCCAACACGAAATGGGTGAGATCGTTCCTTAATTCCTGATTTCATAATTTCCCAATATCATTTTTTGGTTAAAAAATAATTTAAAATTTCAATCTAATAAAAGGAGCTTCAAAAGTTAGAAAAGTTATAAATGTTTGTACCATGAGAATGAAAGGGTGAGTGGTTGTGTGCGTGCGTAATTATTTCTAAGTGCTGGGTTGAGCAACACCTATAAAAATATATATATATATATAGATGTAATTTTGTCATATACATATTGTACTTATAGAAGTTGCAACACATATAAATAATTTTGTCATATACTTATGATATTTACCGAAGGTATTATTACACTATGTATTTATTTTGGAAGGGTTAAAGATAGGGTTGAAAACAAGTATGTAAAACGTATAAATAATAAAAAGGGTATTTCATTGGTAAAAATCAGAACAGCTGTTTTTATTTCAAGCAATTTCTATTCCCGACTGACTTCGCGTAACGAAATTCTGGCCCATGACTTAGGTAGTAAAAGATGGCGTCCTAGTTTTTGTATACATAACCACATTTGTGAGATATAATATATCGTACTTATAAATTCAAAAATAACGTAGGTATACAATGAGAACACCTCACAAATATTATACTAGTAATTTAATAATTGAAATTTAATAAACTAACTAACTGCAATCATAGAACTAGGTGTAAATAACTACCATACAATAACTTAGAGAGATTTCAGATAACAAAAGTTAGTGAATACACTAAACTAACCATGTACAACAATTGTACACAATTTTAATTGTTAACAATATATCCAATGTGTAGTAAAATAACTAAATAAGAGTGACAAAATGGCGAGATGAGAGCATAATGTATTTTGAACCATACTGTATATGTAAACAAAATAGCATTTTACCAAAATAAAGTATGAACAAATGTATATAGATATACCTATTAATGTTATAATACAAAAAATATGTAGTAGAATAAGGGATAATAGCGATATAAGTAAATGTAAACAATCGGACATAGTTGGCTTATACGCCATTAGCAAATTTTGTTTAAACTGTAAATATAGCAATATTATGTATTAGCATGAATGAGAAATGGACTCAAAATGTTTAGTCATAAGTATTAAGATGTAATTACAACAAAATATAGTGAAAAGGACTTATTTGTGTTAAGAACCGCTATATGAGTTTTGAAGAAGGTAAAGTGAATTATTAATGGACGGAATTATTACTTGTTTGGACTTAAAATAAAGACACAAGTGTCTGCAATTTAATGCCACTATCCAAATGACGATCTGACAAAAAATAAGAAACTTATAGCCATTATAAGATTTTCGATCATTTTCGAATGTCCATGTACACGTCATAGATAATCTCTAACCCGAAGTTAGTAACGCTAAAAATTAAAATATTTATTTAACCAAGGCATTTGGGGTAGAGAGTATGGCTTTCTAAACCAATCGAATGACTCCATTTCCCCAGACGAAAAGAGACGCTTTAGCGAGATGAATTAATTGTCTTCCAACACTCGAAGCGGGAGGAGTGTGTCACAGTCGTCAAGACATATTTTAAAATGTGCGCGTCACCCCAGTAACGTGGTCAAATATTAACCTATACTGAACACCCTATTATCGAGTGACAGTGTAATAAGTGTATAGTGAACAAAAGACATGACCAGAGTATAATAAGGGTCATGTCATGTGAAAGGAAACAGGGAGTATAATACTTAAACAATTTAAAAAAAAAATATTAATGAAATAATTCTCGTTGGTTGAACGAAAATTATTGTTTGACTGCACTAGTCAAGTAAACACGCTTGAGTGCATTCACCGATAACGATGAATAATTATCAGAATGAGATGAACAAATATATCGTCCACTGTGATGGCGATAATTAATTAAAAGATGTTATATTTTTATATTTAAAGAATAATTAATAAAAGCGGAATCAATATTAAATACCGCACACAATTACTTGTAAATATAGTCGCTTAATTGACTATGAATTTAGTCTTGATAAATAATAACTTTCTTTTGTGGATACTATCATTACTGATAATTCTACATCCTATTACTAATAAATAAAGTGTTTGTAAAAATAGTATTAAGAGTTTTATATGATATTACTTATTATACGTTATAACTTACTCTCATCTAGGTAAACTAACCTAGAACCAAAACGTATATTTTGTCACAAAGAAACACTTCTGTCATAAATGATTTTTATAAGTGGAATCGATAATAAGAGTTTTTTCAATTTTTTTCTCTTTCCAGTTCATAATAGTAATAACTAATAAATCAATAATATTATTTTAATAGTGCAACGTTAAAAGCACGTGTTTACAATCTTAGCTTCACTAGGCACCAGAGTACCGTACGATAGTACGATAGTATTGACTATCGTATTGAGGTTAATAATTTTAAATTTTGTTCTTTTAAATCATAATAAATAAGTAAACATTGTTATTTATTAACACATCTTTATATCTAGTATCATGTATATTAAAAGAATTCACGAAAATTGGTAATACAAATGACCAAAGTGAACATAACCTAAAGTACCATTTTATAGTACATTGTAACAGTGTTACCAGCCTTGAGCTGAAGAAGTCTCAATATTTATTTAATTTGTTGTTGTTTTTAAAAAAATCAATATTAATTGTTTTAAAGGAGTTTTTGCTAAATTTCACTACTGTCAATAAAATCCTCAATTTATTACCAGTGGATATAGAGTCTTCATTTCTATAGAATAGAAGTAAATAGCTTATTTTTTTTATAAACAATTATTTCACAAGGTGGCGGCAATATTCGAACTATTGATATTGTAATATTTAATTTACAATTGAATATCTGAATTGTTTTATTTAACGTGCATTTATCGATATTCAAACGAAATATCTGTGTGTTATAAATGTATTTACAGTGAGATAGAGTCGCCCATCGAGAGGATTGAAGATATTCACGGATGGTAAGTGGGGAGGTGAATACAGCGAATTATTAGTGATTTTAATACTCTTTTAAACATAAACTTTAACTTCAAATTACCCATTCCTAATTAATTATATTCAATACTAAACAAGCCATATAACGACGTGAGAATCTACAACTACAACAACAACACTGCTAGTAAATAAAAACATTCTATAATAAAAACCATCCAGTATAGATCTATTATAAATTGGCGCCCAACGTGGGGCTATAACTGATAGATTCCGTGGGTGGAGATGATCAAGTCAAGCCCCACGTTGGGTTCGTCACGTTGTAACAGAACAACTCTTGTTTTTTTTTTTTATTTATTTGGTTGTATTTTAAATTAGAATGTTGTTTTATTAACTAGTCGTGTTGTTGTTGTAGTTGTAGACTCTTACGTTGTCATATGGTTTGTTTAGTATTTAATATAACTAATTAGTAATGGGTAATTTGAAGTTAAAGTTTGTGTTTAAAAGAGTATTAAAATCACTAATAATTCGCTGTATTCACCTCCCCACTTACCATCCATGGAGGTCTTCAATCTTCTCGATGGGCGACTCTCTCTCACTGTAAATACATTTACAATACACAGATATTTCGTTTGAATATCGATGAATGCACATTACATGAAACAACACTGATATTCAACGGTAAATTGAATATTCCAATATCAATGATTCGAATATTGCCACCACCTTGTGAAATAATTGTTTCAAAAAAATAAGCTTTTTACTTCTATTTTATAGAAATGAAGACTCTATATCCACTGGTAATAAATTGAGGTTTTTTATTGACATTAGTGAAATTTAGCAAAAACTCCTTTAAAACAATTAATATTGATTTTTTTTTTTTAAAACAACAACAAATTAAATAAATATTGAGACTTCTTCAGCTCAAGGCTGGTAACATTGTTACAAGGTACGATAATATGGTACTTTAGGTTATGTTCACTTTGGTCATTTGTATTACCAATTTTCGTGAATTCTTTTAATATACATGATAGTAGATATAAAGATATATTAATAAATAACAATGTTTACTTATTTATTATGTTTTAAAAGAACAAAATTTAAAATTATTAACCTCAATACGATAGTCAATACTATCGTACTATCGTACGGTACTCTGGTGCCTAGTGAAGCTAAGATTGTAAACACGTGCTTTTAACGTTGCACTATTAAAATAATATTATTGATTTATTAGTTATTACTATTATGAACTGGAAAGAGAAAAAAATTGAAAAAACTCTTATTATCGATTCCACTTATAAAAATCATTTATGACAGAAGTGTTTCTCTGTGACAAAATATACGTTTTGGTTCTAGGTTAGTTTACCTAGATGAGAGTAAGTTATAACCTATAATAAGTAATATCATATAAAGCTCTTAATACTATTTTTAAAAACACTTTATTTATTAGTAATAGGATGTAGAATTATCAGTAATGATAGTATCCACAAAAGAAAGCTATTATTTATCAACACTAAATTCATAGTCAATTAAGCGACTATATTTACAAGTAATTGTGTGCGGTATTTAATATTGATTCCGCTTTTATTAATTATTCTTTAAATATAAAAATATAACATCTTTTAATTAATTATCGCCATCACAGTGGACGATATATTTGTTCATCTCATTCTGATAATTATTCATCGTTATCGGTGAATGCACTCAAGCGTGTTTACTTGACTAGTGCAGTCAAACAATAATTTTCGTTCAACCAACGAGAATTATTTCATTAATATTTTTTTTTAAATTGTTAAAGTATTATACTCCCTGTTTCCTTTCACATGACATGACCCTTATTATACACTGGTCATGTCTTTTGTTCACTATACACTTATTACACTGTCACTCGATAATAGGGTGTTCAGTATAGGTTAATATTTGACCACGTTACTGGGGTGACGCGCACATTTTAAAATATGTCTTGACGACTGTGACACACTCCTCCCGCTTCGAGTGTTGGAAGACAATTAATTCATCTCGCTAAAGCGTCTCTTTTCGTCTGGGGAAATTGAGTCATTCGATTGGTTTAGAAAGCCATACTCTCTACCCCAAACGCCTTGGTTAAATAAATATTTTAATTTTTAGCGTTACTAACTTCGGGTTAGAGATTATCTATGACGTGTACATGGACATTCGAAAATGATCGAAAATCTTATAATGGCTATAAGTTTCTTACTTTTTGTCAGATCGTCATTTGGATATTGGCATTAAATTGCGGACACTTGCGTCTTTATTTTAAGTCCAAACAAGTAATAACTCCGTCCATTAATAATTCACTTTACCTTCTTCAAAACTCATATAGCAGTTCTTAACACAAATAAGTCCTTTTCACTATATTTTGTTGTAATTACATCTTAATACTTATGACTAAACATTTTGAGTCCATTTCTCATTCATGCTAATACATAATATTGCTATATTTACAGTTTAAACAAAATTTTCTAATGGCGTATAAGCCAACTATATTCGATTGTTTACATTTACTTATATCGCTATTATCCCTTATTCTACTACATATTTTTTGTATTATAACATTAATATGTATATCTATATACATTTGTTCATACTTTATTTTGGTAAAACACTATTTTGTTTACATATATAGTATGGTTCAAAATACATTATGCTCTCATCTCGCCATTTTGTCACTCTTATTTAGTTATTTTACTACACATTGGATATATTGTTAACAATTAAAATTGTGTACAATTGTTGTACATGGTTAGTTTAGTGTATTCACTAACTTTTTGTTATCTGAAATCTCTCTAAGTTATTGTATAGTGGTTATTTACACCTAGTTCTATGATTGCAGTTAGTTAATTTATTAAATTTCAATTATTAAATTACTAGTATAATATTTGTGAGGTGTTCTCATAGTAGTAATGAACATTTCTCTAACTACTGGTAACATTTCTTACATTCTCTTTATAAGTTTTGATAATGTTTTTTGACTAAATCTCTTGTCACATTGGGGTTCTGTCTATTTGGTTTATTGTTATTGTACTTAATCTGATTCATTTGTTGTGTCCTTCAGTTCATATGGTATTCATTGTTTTGTATTTTTATTCTTATTTAGTCTCTATTTGAAACAATGATGGATAATTACTTTGTTTAATTAATGTATATGATTTTATGTTGTAGGTCCAATTCATGTGAGTTTATGTGTCATTTGTTTGACAACAATGTGCTTCATAGTTTTTTACAGTATTCATCTCAATTACTGTCATCTCATTATGGCATGTTACTACAATGGTTTATTATTATGTTTTACACATTTTGTACACATTTTTACACTATCTGTTGAAACAATAATACTGGGTTTCTTAGTCTAATTATGTTACATATTTTGGTGGATTGTATCTAGGCTTTGGTACATTGACTTGTTTATACTCAACAAATTAGTTTATTTACTACTATTTGTCTTGACATTCATCTACATGTTGTCCTGTGTTGCCATGACATCAGGCACATTTCATATCAAGGATTATAAAGCTTTTATTATTGATCTCTATGAACAATTAATTCACTTTTCTGTATTATATATTTGGTGGTCTTATTGATTATATCTGTGGTTTTACAATCTTGGATTAAACTTGGTACACTAATTGTTTGTGCATTTCACTTGTTAATCGTTGATTCTTTCACTTACAAATGGTCATTCACTTCACTCCGTTATAAACACTTTCGCTGATATTGTTGGTGCTGTTTACTTGGGGTAAAATGTTATTATATCATATGTTGTTACACTTATACTAGGTATTCACTGTCATTGTTTGTGATCACTTATTGATGCTCAACACTTGGTTTCTTTATTATTGATAGTCCAATAATCATTACACTTATTCTGGTCACTACATTGATTTGGATGCTTTCCATATTTTGTGAATGTTGATGTCTTGTACTGGTCATACATAATCTTCATTCTTCATGGTACATTTCTTCCTCTTCTCCTTCTTCTTCTTCTTCTTCTGGTTAGTTGTTTGTCACTTTTGGTGCTTTTCTTGGTTACACATTATTTGTAATAATTCATGTTCACTGAATATAGTCATATTCTTCCACATTTTCATTCATTATTATGATAGTCATTGTCCTATATTTATTTCATTCCTATAACAAATTAGTTTGTTTTTTTCACTATGGTGATTGTATTTGATTCGTCTCCTTCTTACGATGATAATCATTTTCAGCATATCCCCTCACTATTTTGATCTATTGGGCCTGGATGCTAACGTATGATATTGACTCATGGTATTTTCTCTTTCTTTTATTTATACTCGATGATATTCTTATTACTCTTCCTTCTTCTTCGTTGGGTTGTTTCAATATTATTTATTCGTAGATACACATTTTATTTTTATTCTCCTGTTCCTTCTTCTATGCTTGATGGAACATGTTCATGTTATTCTTCTATTTGACGTATTAGACCTTTTTTTTATGTAACTGCTATTTTGGTACGTTACATATGCCTTCCTATAAGAATTGATTAATTCTGAATTCGTATATTTATTTTTACTGAAGAATTCATCAATTGTTGTACATTTCCAAGTTGACTCTTATGCTTTTCTTATATCCCTTCGTTTTCTTTTTATTTGAATCATCATTATTTTCTTTCTATGTAATTATCTCCCTTGTTTATTTAATTCCCTAATTCCCTAACATAATTTTAGCTGGGGTAGTTCAGAGTGGCTCACTTTGGCATACATCTCTGCTGGCCATAGTAACATCAATAAATACAGAGGAACATCATCTCTGTTAATAATATAAATGATTGCTGGAATATTTCATCAGTCAATTCATCTCAAATCAATTCAAAATATAAAGTGGTCATTCTTTCGACAAATAATAAATATCCTTGGGATCATCTCACGCATCTGCGGTTCATACATTATTATATTCTCTTCTTCTTGATTCAACTTAACTAAATTCTTCACATTGTACTGGTATAGTTTGTTTACATTTCATCGCTGGTATATTCACATGATCTTCTTCGTTAGTATATTAATTTTCATTTTTCTTTGTCATCAATTAATCCTTTCTCTTGGTATTACATTAAACGTCATTTCATAATCTTCTTAATTTTCATGATTCACGTCTTTAACTATATTTAATATTACCTTGTGTATCCAGGTACACTGGTGCTCCTCCTTGCAACTTCAATGTTTCTTTAAAAACTACGCGTTTCGTGACTCATGGTCCCATCATCAGGTTGATAAAAAACAAGAATCACTCACATGGAGTACGTCAACTTAATAAGAAATAAATAAAAGTTTCACTCGCACATACCGCGTGTATACAATTACACAACTACACGATGCGCATCGTATCGGAACTTGCAAGCGACTAACCGTTACGCGTCGCACTATCTCTACCTTTATCTATGTGTTGTTCCAACACGCGTATGGCCGTGTCATACAGTCCGTTGGACTTAAAAGAAAGTTTGTCATTCAAGAGCTGATTACCTTGGGTTTTTGAGGCCTTATAAATTTCAAATTCTTCCAGCGCGTCCATAAGCCCGCCCTTTTTACAGAAATGCAACGGCTTGAAGCCACTTTGAAATCTCGAGTAATTATGGTTCTGGTTGACTATATGCAAGGCAAAGTTTGATTTTATCTTCTGGATATCACCTCTAGGGAGATGTTCTCTGTACCTATCCAGAAGTTTCCTGCCCGTTTGTCCGACATAAAAATTATTGCAGTCCTCGCATTCTATTTTATAAATACCGAGTAATTTACAAATATTTTCAAAACGAGTAATTGTATTTTGAACGCTTTGAGACCAGTGACCAACAGACTAGTAGAAAACTGTTCTGGTATTTATAAAATAGAATGCGAGGACTGCAATAATTTTTATGTTGGACAAACAGGCAGGAAATTTCTGGATAGGTACAGAGAACATCTCCCTAGAGGTGATATCCAGAAGATAAAATCAAACTTAGCCTTGCATATAGTCAACCAGAACCATAATTACTTGAGTTTTCAAAGTGGCTTCAAGCCGTTGCATTTCTGTAAAAAGGGCAGGCTTATGGACGCGCTGGAAGAATTTGAAATTTATAAGGCCTCAAAAACCCAAGGTAATCAGCTCTTGAACGACAAGCTTTCTTTTAAGTCCAACGGACTGTATGACACGGCCATACGCGTGTTGGAACAACACATAGATAAAGGTAGAGATAGTGCGACGTGTAACGGTTAGTCGCTTGCAAGTTCCGATACGATGCGCATCGTGTAGTTGTGTAATTGTATACACGCGGTATGTGTGAGTGAAACTTTTATTTATTTCTTATTAAGTTGACGTACTCCATGTGAGTGATTCTTGTTTTTTATCAACCTGATGATGGGACCATGAGTCCCGAAACGCGTAGTTTTTAAAGAAACATTGAAGTTGCAAGGAGGAGCACCAGTGTACCTGGATACACAAGGTAATATTAAATATAGTTAGTTATATGCAACTTGGAGACCACAACACAATATGTATATTCACGTCTTTGTGTTATATTTCATTTGGTATAGGCTCTCTTCTAGTGTCTTGCCTCCGGTTTGGTTATCATCTATTGTTTATATCAATAATATTTACTTGCTTCCATTTCTCCAACTTCTTATGTTGCTCGTTCTGTATATCATCTTGTATATTTCTTTCTAATTATTAGTAGTACGTTTAAGCTGTTAATAACTGGTTGACTTGGCTGTTGGAATTATTTATATGTGCCAATGGTCTTATTTGTCATTCTCGTATAGTTCTCCTCTTTATTAGTACGGGTAAGATGTTCTTTACTAGTTGACTTGGCTCTAGGAATTTATATACACATTTCATATATTTTATGCCATAGTTCTTGGGTGTCTTTCTCGTGTAGTTCTCCTCTTTATTAGTACGGGTAAGATGTTCTTTACTAGTTGACTTGGCTCTAGGAATTTATATACACATTTCATATATTTTATTCCGAAGTTCTTGGGTGTCGTTCTCGTATAGTTCTCCTCTTTATTAGTACGGGTAAGATGTTCTTTACTAGTTGACTTGGCTCTAGGAATTTATGTACACATTTCATATATTTTATGCCATAGTTCTTGGGTGTCTTTCTCGTATAGTTCTCCTCTTTATTAGTACGGGTAAATCACAATTTTCTTCACATTTTACATTATTTCTTTGGGTTACACTTTTATATTATAAAATTAAAATCTAGTCAACATTTATTCTTACATTTATATTTTCACTTCGTACTTAGTATCAACAATAAATAACCTTCATCGTAATATCCCATCCTTTTGCATTATTTAATTCTCAATATATCGTTTCATTCTGGTTATAGTTGCCTTTTATTTTCTTTGTCACAGGGTCTTGTATTTCGTTTGTGTTGTTCATATTATTCCTGGTAACAGTATATGGGCCTGTGTATAGCAGTAATAATTTTTTAGCAATTCCTTCTATAGCACTTGGGAGTTCTCGATTTTTTAAGAGCATTTTGTCTCCCACTTCGTATGTTATGATCTTAGGTTGTGATTTTTTATACTTGAGCCTGAGTTTGTCAGCTCGTTCAACTGCATTGTTAAAGAATTTTGTTTTGTTAAATTCAAATTCACTTTCTGGTGGAAAATTGATAATTTCTGTTATTTCTCGGGGTGGTCTTTGCTCAAACATAGCAGTATAGGGCGTTTCATCAGTTGACTGGTGACAAGCTAAGTTAATGAAATCTTCAGCTGGGGATAAATATTCTTCCCATCTTCGCTGTTGGGTGTGGCAGTATGTCCTTGAAATTCTGCCTACTTCTCTTAGAACTCTTTCGGCAGGGTTGCTGTTAGGGTGATATACTGATGTTTTATATGTTTTCACACCTAGGTTTATTAAAGTATCTCGCCATTTTCGGCCTCGAAATTGCGTTCCGTGATCCGTGATTATTGACTGGGGTTTTCCTATCTCTGGGATGTATTTTGATGTGATAATTTCTAAAATCTTGTTGGTTGTTGCCCTGTTTATGGCGTAAAGTTTAGTGAATTTTGTGTAGTGATCGAAGATTATCACTATGTATTTGTATTGGTGTCTGCCGCCACTGCGTGGAAATGGTCCACAAATATCCACAAACACCTTCTCTGATTTTCTTGTAGATTGAATGGGTATCATCACCCCTTCTTTCCTCTCATTGCTGCATTTAACTAATTGACACAGATGACAATGTTGTTTTCTTGGATTTCGTTGTCCATGACGTGTCCGTTACTTAACTAAATATCACTATAATATTGACGACTCGGAACACAAAGTTTTTTATAAGTAAAAACGTAAAGTTTTACCTTACAGCCTAAACCGGCTTTCACCTATAGAAGGCTTCATCAGAGGCTGTCGTTAGTAGCGCTGCTCGTCTTGTTGTTGGCGACGAGAAAGTGTTTCGACACACACACACAGCTTCAATCTTTCGAAACACTTTCTCGTCGCCAACAACAAGACGAGCAGCGCTACTAACGACAGCCTCTGATGAAGCCTTCTATAGGTGAAAGCCGGTTTAGGCTGTAAGGTAAAACTTTACGTTTTTACTTATAAAAAACTTTGTGTTCCGAGTCGTCAATATTATATTCCGAGTCGTCAATATTATAGTGATATTTAGACAATGTTGTATGCATCTTCTTACTCTACGGTTCATATCTTTGAAGTAGACATGCTCATTTAATGCTTTGACTACTTTTGCTGCTTTCTCCCATATGTCCATATCTCACATGGTAGTCAATTGCAATTTCTTTTTCGATAATCTTAGGTATTACAACCTTCCATTGATCACTGGATTGTTTGGTTTTAGTGAATAATATATTATTGTGGATACAGTAATATTGCATAACTCCTTCATCTTGTTCTGTCAATCTCTGTATTATCTGGCTAATTTTAGGATCGTTTTGCTGATTGATTTGTATATTAGTTAATATGTCTGCCAATTCGGATCTGCTTTTTAAAATATGGTAAACCTTGGCGATGGTCTCTTTTTCTCCCTCAAATGTTTGGGCCAATATGTTTACTCTGGACAACACGTCTGCAGCTATGTTGTTTTTACCAGGGACGTATTCCCAATGTATGTTGTACTCTTGGAGCGTTAGTGTCCATCTCATCAGTCTGCCATGTTTTAATCTACAGTTTTTCAAGAAAGATATTGATTTGTGATCCGTACGTACTGTGATTGGGTATCCCAAAATATATGTTCTGAATTTTTCGCAAGCGAACACTATACTAAGAAGTTCCTTTTCAGTAGTGTGATAGTTGCGCTCACACTTGTTGAGTGTCCTGCTAGCAAAACTGATCACTTGATGATTGCCTTCCTGGTCTTCTTGATACAATATTGATCCAAGGCTTACATCACTTGCATCACAATTCATGTAAAAATTCTTGTTAAAGTTTGGGTGATGCAACATTACAGTTTTAAGAAATTTCTTTTTTATCAATTCAAATGTTGTGTCCTGTTCAGGTCCCCATCTCCACTTCTCTTTTGATGACAATTGTTGGGAAAACTTAGCTGCCAACTCTGAATAGTTATGTTGGAATTTTCTATAATAATTGCAAATACCAAGAAACGATTGCAACTGTTTCTTGTTCTTTGGTACTGGGAAACGCTGTATCGCCTCCATCTTTTCTTGTGCTGGGGTTATGCCAGTTTCAGACAAGTTAAAACCCAAAAATTGCACTTCATTTGCTATGAGTTTGGATTTCTCCAGTTTTAGTGTTATATTATTTTCATCTAATTTGTATAATACTTGTGCCACCCTGTTGCAGTGTTTCTCCCAGTTATCGGAGGTAATTAGTAAATCATCCACATACACTGTAGTAAATTGTAGTGTATTCTGGCCTAAGATCTCGTCCATACATTTCACGAAGACTGCTACAGAATTTACCAGGCCGAAGGGTAACCTTTTAAATTGGTAGTTATGCCCTTCAAAAATAAAGGCCTTATACTTTCTGCTGTTGGGGTGTAACTCCACCTGCCAATACCCACACACTGTGTCCCATATACTGATGTACCGTATGCCATGGAATTTCTTTAGAATTTCGTTGATTTCTCCAGGCGACGTCCTGTCATTGATTATGGCTTTGTTTATCTCCCTGGCGTCTAAATAAATCCTTACTGCGCCATTTTTCTTTGGTACAGCTACAATCGGATTGGTGTATGGGGAGTTGCTTAGTTCGATTATGTCGTTTTCTATCAATCGCTGTATCTCTAAGCGAACTGCTTCTTTTAGTGAAAATGCGATAGGGTACGATTTTCTTTTGAATTCGGTCTGCTCTTTGAACTTTATCTCGCACTGAAAATTTTTCACTTTCCGGGCATATACGAAAAATCCGCTCGAGTTTCTGGAGAGAGTGGACGAGGTACTTAACCGAAATAAAGAGAACCGGTGGTCAGTAATCAAAGGGATGTTGGACGAGTATTTCCGGAATGTGTTCGACAATTGGTGGACAGCAACCAGACATGAGGTAGATAGTTATGCAGCGTTCAAGGTGGCATTCAAATTGAAGTATTGGTCAGAGTCCACCCAGAACATCATAAGAGATGACATCACTAATGGCAGATACGATCCCAATGGCAGACAGTCAATGACGACATACTTCCTAGGAAAAATCTGTTTAGCAAGGAATTTACTAGACGTTTAAACCCCATGGGGAATAAACTAGATGTTTAGCAACGTGTGCTAACAACTAGTAAAGAACATCTTACCCGTACTAATGAAGAGGAGAACTATACGAGACCGACAAATAAGACCATTGGCACATAAATAATTCCAAGAGCCAAGTCAACCAGTTATTAACATCTTACCCGTACTACCAGTGTAAAGAGAAGATTATATACGAGAACGACACCCAAGAACTTTGGCATAAAATATATGAAATGTGTATATAAATTCCAAGAGCCAAGTCAACCAGTTATTAACATCTTACCCGTACTAATAAAGAGGAGAACTATACGAGAACGACACCCAAGAACTTCGGCATAAAATATATGAAATGTGTATATAAATTCCTAGAGCCAAGTCAACTAGTAAAGAACATCTTACCCATACTAATAAAGAGGAGAACTATACGAGAACGACACCCAAGACCATTGGCACATATAAATAATTCCAACAGCCAAGTCAACCAGTTATTAACAGCTTACCCGTACTACTAATAATCAGAAAGAAATATACAAGATGATATACAGAACGAGCAACATAAGAAGTTGGAGAAATGGAAGCAAGTAAATATTATTGATATAAACAATAGATGATACCCAACCACGAGGCAAGACACTAGAAGAGAGCCTATACCAAATGAAATATAACACAAAGACATGAATCATGAAAATGAAGAAGATTATGAAATGACGTTTAATGTAATACCAAGAGAAAAGATTAATTGATGACAAAGAAGAATGAAAACTGATATACTAACAAAGAAGATCATATGAATATACCAGTGATGAAATGTAAACAAACTATCCCAGTAAAATGTGAAGAATTTAGTTAAGTTGAATCAAGAAGAAGAGAATATAATAATGTATGAACCGCATGACTTTGAAATTAAGATAAATGGTCAAAAATTGAAAAGAGTTAAATCTAGTAAATATCTAGGAATAACATATGACTTTAACATGAAGTTGTAACTTCTCAATTAATTTATATTATAATTAACTTTTACCTTCGGGTTTTTATTCTAAGGGTCATTCAGACGAAACTGCTGCAAAAAGGATTATTTGGATTTGATATGTGTGAAAATGACGCTAACACATTTTCTACTGTCTAAAATACATACTTATTTTATTCCTCAAAAATCGCCCCCTTTTTCTACTCCTACAAATGACAGTATCTTTCTTAACTTTTGTTTTTAAAATATTAGGATAATTAACATTACTAAATACATATAAGAAAATTGAAAATGAACCAGTATATAACCACGCACACACACACACTCTTTCTCTTTTTAATGTTTGAATAAACTCCCCTCTCTTAGAGATCTCTATTTCTTATTAATGTGTCTATGAAAGCATATATTGAAATATAATAATTGAACTTTATAAGGTTGTACTCATCCTGCTAATGACTTCCCTCCAATGCACACTCGTTTTATTCACGGGTAATAACCGTGACACCAGTTCACTAACTGACCGATTTCTAAGTTCTCTCGCACTCACGCCACTGTTGGTACCGGTACTGATTTTACGGTTTATTGTCTCATGGTTCTTATTGAGTTACTCATTAACGTCTCACGTTCTGGAAGATGATTAAGTCGGCCGACATAACGTTTTACTCTTAGATGTTGGTGTAGGCTGGCCGCGCGGCCAAGAGTTGCAATAGCACTGCCATTAGTTCACTAAAGACTGCATGCAGAACTGGTCACATGATCGTGAATACGTGCTCCCATTGGTGCTGTTAAAAGAGCGCTTTAACTTAGGCATAGGATTTAGCAATCTTTTGTCGCCTGGCGCAATGTGCAGTTAAATTACTTTCTTTCGTAATTCACGGCTGAGGCGAAGTTTGGTGTTATTTCACAATCGGTCTACGTTGCTTGAGTACAGAGACAAAACATAGACGTTTTATTCTGTAATAACCACAGCCCATCTGGTTGACTAACTCGGGGTTCTACAAGGGTGAACAATGACTGTATGGGAAATATAATTTTTTACAATGTTATCTTGGCCCTACGATTTTGTACCGTTACAATACCCCCCCCCCAATAAGAGATTGAAGGCCGGAGCGTTCAAACTCTTATTGCCTAAACCTAAGGGGATCAGTGAGGATATGGCGCCATAACCCCCCTGAATACTCTACTAAAATCATGGGTTCTTACCCCCCTAGTCTGGCGACTGCGACAGCACCCATCCGATCTTACTGGACTTCTCTGTTCGAGATCCCAACACCAAAAAATCGAACAGATACCCGACCCAGTATCGCCTGACTTTATAACATGGAATTAAAAAATTGACAAACGGCCTTCCATCACTCCATATCCCACAACTGGTTCGTTTCCTCTTAGCCATACTGGTTCATTGACAACGCACTGGCTCATTTTATATTATAGACTAAAAAAATAGTGGCAATAAAACAATATAGGTTTACAGTAGTACACATAAATTCCAGTTAAATTGAATAATGTTCCCCATACAATATTGCCCGTCCAAAATAACACCTTAATTATACAAGGTTACATTAACTCACAGTGATCGTACCTGAAATACAAATTATATCCTTACTTGCCTACTCATATTTATACAGAATAAACAAAAAAATTTTTTTTTTTTTTTCTAATTTGGATCCAATCAAAAATGCTTGTGCTCTGTTCAAATAATTATATGCTCAGACTCTTAATATAAGGTGTTCATACTATAATTTTAAATGTATTATTTTATTGTAGTAAGTAGATATAGTTGTTGATAAAATATGTGTTTTCATGATATGTGTATACTGTAACTAAGCTAATAATTAAACGTCTGGCAGGCGGGTAACACAAAATGATCAGAATCAGAGGAATGGGAAACAATGAGGTGAGGAGTAATGATAAATAAATATCTATATATTTCATGTAGTCTGTTCAAGTATGAAATGTGTTTTCATTAGGATAGGATATCAGCTGATCAGCAATAACATGTCACTGGTATATTAGTTATAAATGTTCCACATAATTAATGTTTGATGTAATGTTTTTGAATGCATTACAGCCGTTTTGGAGTAATGATAAAAATAATTTGATAAAATGAGAAGTAAAGTAATAATTTATGCAAGTTAATAAGAGAGAGTTTTGGGTGATAAATATTTTGTGGGACATGTAGATCTGTCCAAATTGAATTCCAAGTGAAGTTGAAATAGTAGAGATGAATATGATGTAATGTTGTTTTGAAGTAAGGTATATTGTAGAATTTTAAGTAGTATTGATGTGACACAGTAGTAATGGAGAGTTTATGTGGAGTTTTGAGTAATATATATTTATGTTTATAATTAATGATGTTATTTTGTTGTATTTGTAGTAAGGTAATGAGATGGAGATTTTTGGGGATGGCAATTTTGTATTAGAGGGTAGTGTAATGTAGGAGTTCGCAACAAAATAATATGTTGGGACGGGAATTGGTATCGATTTTAGTGAGGAGGGGCCGCCTTAGGTAGAATCCAGGCCGCCAGATAAGGGAATTGAGTTTTGGGTAGGGGAAACACGTATCCTATGTACAAAGGGTTAGAGAGTATTTTTTCATATGTATAGAGAAGGTGGCGATTTGAGTTCAATGATAAGTTGGGGTTCAGAGTGTCTTGATTAGTAGAGATTTTAATAGAGATGGGTGTCATGGGAGTTGAAGTTGTTAATGGTTAGAGTTCGAGGGAGAAAGTTAATCTATGTATACAGATCAAATAGTAAATTAGATGAGAATAAATAATTCATATCACCCACAGTAGATTAAAGTAAGATTATGAATACAGAGAGTGATTCATAATAAAGAATATAAAATTTTTCATTTTTTAAGCCAGTGACAAACTTTTGGTAGAATTGAAAATAATGTCAAGTTAAGAATTGTTTATTATAAATAATTTAAATGTCAATTTGATGATTATTTATATTAATATTGTGTTTGTTTTAAATATTTTATTTTATTGTTTTGTGTTTCAAGTTAGCTTATTCCAAATGTATTTTCAGAAAGCATACATAACATATGTAGGCCAAGGGTCTTGGACTTGACCTACTTTCGATCAGCTGATGAGTTCATACACCTACTAAGCTTGTATAGTAGGAAGTCAATTTAATTTGTTTGTTTAATCAATTTAACCAAATTTTAAATAATGTCTAAATATAAAAGAAGCAGCTTTATAAATTTAAATATTTTTTATTTTTACAATTTTTGGAAATTTTAATTTTTTGAAAAAAAAAAAAAAAAAAAAAAACTTGATTTTTCGCCTGCCAGCGAATGAATATTTTAAGTGTTGACTCTTTTATTATTTGTGTACTTAACATGTTTATTTTTATTGATTGATTATATTGCATTGTATTGTTAGACTATAAGTGATTACTTGTTAGATTAAGGATATGTTTTGATTAGTAGGAATGTCTAAGTTAAGTCATTTGAAATAAAAACGAAAAAACAAGGAAGAGAATTTTTTTGGTAAAATAGTATTTCGAATTTTGAATTTTTTAAATTTTTTAATAAATTTTAAAAGATTTTTTTTATTTTTCAATGTGTTATGGTAACATGTAATGTGAGTGTGTGTGAGCCCAGTATCTGCTAAAGGCAGCCCAGCTTGCATAAAAGAGGGAACACATCGGTGGAGGATCTGGAATAATCTGAGCCAGGGATTGAGGATTTTTGGGGGTAGCATGTTAAAAGGCGAGGTGCGCCGTGGTACGAGTCTGCTCGATTTCTAGGTGTTGGGATCTCTTACGGAGAAGTCCAGTGATCTCGTTCAGATGAGTCCATAGTCGCTGAGCCAGGGGGGTCGTGCACCCATGCAGATTAAGAACAAGGGGGTTGTTGGCACCAGTTCCTCACCGGTCCTCTTCGGGGTTTATCGATGAGATTTCTTCTGTTGTGAACAGCAGAATTCTCATCGAGGGGGTATTGTAGCGTGTCATTTTTTAATTTTTTACAGTATGGGGCATTGGTATTTTTATTTATTTCATTTTGTGCGGGAGTCTTAAAAAACTTGTGAAATTGGATTATGCGACGTTATTTCAGTTGCGAAAGAACACGTGTAGACTGAACAGTTTGGGACAAAGTTAAGACTCAACAGTATGGTGAAATCAGCAAGCAAAGAATTTACCACCCTAGATTTTCCAAGAACTATGCGAGAGTGTGGCGGAGCCCACCCATGCGTACACCAAGCATGGGCGCCAACCCACGCGCTGGTAAAAAAACTCAAGATGGCCAAAGCCAAAGTACTCATCGTCTTTTCACAGACCTTCTGGAAGTGCCGTTAAACCACGCCCACTGCTAGTGACGTCAATAGAGCAGACGCCAATATCGTGCTCTGGTATCCTGAATATAACTCCCATATTCCATGTATAAACGGAATATGCCTCAACAACTGAGCATGAATGACGACGTAAAGTAGGTGGCAGTGTCTGCGCTGTCCCTCTCACTCAGAGAAAACATTAGCAGTTGTTCACTGATTAGACCGGCGCCGGTACTGAGCCGAGTGGGCTCCTCGCAAATTTTTATAATATAACAGTAAAGTGAGTTAACAGTGTAAAAATCAAGTGGCGGTGATGTCTGAACAATGAGACAACAACGAAACACAATAGTTTTTTTTTGATTCGGGACAATTCAGAACTTAAAAGGGGCGACCACGCGGTCCACAAGTGAACACGCGGCTGACTGGGGCTTTATGTAATGGGTTTTTAATTTATAAGGGTGAAGGGGAATTTTATTTTAAGAATGTGAGTAGTGAGTGAGCAGGCTGGGCTACTTTAAGATTGTAAGTAATAATATGTAAGGTTAAAAATAAGTTATAAGCAAGAATTGCACCATATTTGAAAAACATGTAAGTGACTGTAGTTGATAAACAAAATTTTAAATCAGCAATAATTGATAATTAAAACTAATTATTTCTCTTCATAACAATGTGTCGAATCAGTTATTTCACTAACCCATGAAACACGTTTGTATCTAGTGTACATGTGATCGAATCCCTGGAACCGAGTCTTTGCAGGTAGGTGGGAGATTTATTATTATAATTTGATAATTAAAAATTTCAATTCGATTAGAGTAGTACAAAGTGGGATGTACATGTGGCTAACATTGTAAAAAAAACCAAATTCTTAGTCTACGTTTTTTACAGACTTAAACAAATTTTATCAAAAAAGCAACTAATACAAATATACTATGGACTATTCCATAGTGTGGCAGGGTATGCTATCATAGGCTGGGGGGGTCTATATAAATCATCTCTAGACGCATTGGATCGGCTGCAAAAGTGTATTCTTAAAATTATAGGAGTCAATGAACAAGATTCGAATAAACCATTAAATATTAAACAGGTGTTTGTAGTGAATTCTATAGTTTATCAATACAATGATCTAAAAAGTGAGTTTTTACAAAATCGAATCAACACACGGTATAAAAATATTATATTGCCGCGACACCTATTAAGTATTGGGCAAAGAAGCTATGTGTATTATGCCATAAAATATTTTAATGAATTACCTAATGAACTGAAAAATCTAAGTGTAAATATAAAAGTGCTTAAAAAAAAATCAAAGAAAAAGTTAGGAACATTGTTATTGAATAATCAAAAAAACAGTCTATTATGATATGGACCTTTTTTCTCTTTTTTTTTCATTTATTTATTGAATTGTGTTATAGTACAAACTAAAATTTTGTTAAAATTGAAAAATAATTTATTTTTAATATTTACTATGATCGGTGAGGTAAAACTCACAATTAGTATTAAGTATATAAATATTAATTCTAAGGACCAACCTATGTCCGTGCATTTATGCCCCCTATAGGTCCTTTATTGTATAATTTTTATTATATGTAAAGGAAAATTGGTAGTAAATATTATTATTTATTATTATAGATGCGTGAGATGATCCCAAGGATATTTATTATTTGTCGAAAGAACGACCACTTTATATTTTGAATTGATTTGAGATGAATTGACTGATGAAATATTCCAGCAATCATTTATATTATTGACAGAGATGATGTTCCTCTGTATTTATTGATGTTAGTATGGCCAGCAGAGATGTATGCCAAAGTGAGCCACTCTGAACTGCCCCAGCTAAAATTATGTTAGGGAATTAAATAAACAAGGGAGATAATTACATAGAAAGAAAATAATTATGATTCAAATAGAAGAAAACGAAGGGATATAAGAAAAGCATAAGAGTCAACTTGGAAATGTACAACAATTGATGAATTCTACAGTAAAAATAAATATACGAATTCAGAATTAATCAATTCTTATAGGAAGGCATATGTAACGTACCAAAATAGCAGTTACATAAAAAAAGGTCTAATACGTCAAATAGAAGAATAACATGAACATGTTTCATCAAGCATAGAAGAAGGAACAGGAGAATAAAAATAAAATGTGTATCTACGAATAAATAATATTGAAACAACCCAACGAAGAAGAAGGAAGAGTAATAAGAATATCATCGAGTATAAAAAAAAAAGAAAGAGAAAATACCATGAGTCAATACAATACGTTAGCATCCAGGCCCAATAGATCAAAATAGTGAGGGGATATGCCGAAAATGATTATCATTGTAAGAAGGAGACAAATCAAATACAATCACCATAGTGAAAAAACAAACTAATTTGTTATAAGAATGAAATAAATATAGGACAATGACTATCATAATAATGAATGAAAATGTGGAAGAATATGACTATATTCAGTGAACATGAATTATTACAAATAATGTGTAACCAAGAAAAGCACCAAAAGTGACAAACAACTAACCAGAAGAAGAAGGAGAAGAGGAAGAAATGTACCATTAAGAATGAAGATTATGTATGACCAGTACAAGACATCAACATTCACAAAATATGGAAAGCATCCAAATCAATGTAGTGACCAGAATAAGTGTATGATTATTGGACTATCAATAATAAAGAAACCAAGTGTTGAGCATCAATAAGTGATCACAAACAATGACAGTGAATACCTAGTATAAGTGTAACAACATATGATATAATAACATTTTACCCCAAGTAAACAGCACCAACAATATCAGCGAAAGTGTTTATAACGGAGTGAAGTGAATGACCATTTGTAAGTGAAAGAATCAACGATTAACAAGTGAAATGCACAAACAATTAGTGTACCAAGTTTAATCCAAGATTGTAAAACCACAGATATAATCAATAAGACCACCAAATATATAATACAGAAAAGTGAATTAATTGTTCATAGAGATCAATAATAAAAGCTTTATAATCCTTGATATGAAATGTGCCTGATGTCATGGCAACACAGGACAACATGTAGATGAATGTCAAGACAAATAGTAGTAAATAAACTAATTTGTTGAGTATAAACAAGTCAATGTACCAAAGCCTAGATACAATCCACCAAAATATGTAACATAATTAGACTAAGAAACCCAGTATTATTGTTTCAACAGATAGTGTAAAAATGTGTACAAAATGTGTAAAACATAATAATAAACCATTGTAGTAACATGCCATAATGAGATGACAGTAGTTGAGATGAATACTGTAAAAAACTATGAAGCACATTGTTGTCAAACAAATGACACATAACCTCACATGAATTGGACCTACAACATAAAATCATATACATTAATTAAACAAAGTAATTATCCATCATTGTTTCAAATAGAGACTAAATAAGAATAAAAATACAAAACAATGAATACCATATGAACTGAAGGACACAACAAATGAATCAGATTAAGTACAATAACAATAAACCAAATAGACAGAACCCCAATGTGACAAGAGATTTAGTCAAAAAACATTATCAAAACTTATAAAGAGAATGTAAGAAATGTTACCAGTAGTTAGAGAAATGTTCATTACTACTATGAGAACACCTCACAAATATTATACTAGTAATTTAATAATTGAAATTTAATAAATTAACTAACTGCAATCATAGAACTAGGCGTAAATAACCACTATACAATAACTTAGAGAGATTTCAGATAACAAAAAGATAGTGAATACACTAAACTAACCATGTACAACAATTGTACACAATTTTAATTGTTAACAATATATCCAATGTGTAGTAAAATAACTAAATAAGAGTGACAAAATGGCGAGATGAGAGCATAATGTATTTTGAACCATACTATATATATAAACAAAATAGTGTTTTACCAAAATAAAGTATGAACAAATGTATATAGATATACCTATTAATGTTATAATACAAAAAATATGTAGTAGAATAAGGGATAATAGCGATATAAGTAAATGTAAACAATCGAATATAGTTGGCTTATACACCATTAGAAAATTTTGTTTAAACTGTAAATATAGCAATATTATGTATTAGCATGAATGAGAAATGGACTCAAAATGTTTAGTCATAAGTATTAAGATGTAATTACAACAAAATATAGTGAAAAGGACTTATTTGTGTTAAGAACTGCTATATGAGTTTTGAAGAAGGTAAAGTGAATTATTAATGGACGGAGTTATTACTTGTTTGGACTTAAAATAAAGACACAAGTGTCCGCAATTTAATGCCAATATCCAAATGACGATCTGACAAAAAGTAAGAAACTTATAGCCATTATAAGATTTTCGATCATTTTCGAATGTCCATGTACACATCATAGATAATCTCTAACCCGAAGTTAGTAACGCTAAAAATTAAAATATTTATTTAACCAAGGCGTTTGGGGTAGAGAGTATGGCTTTCTAAACCAATCGAATGACTCAATTTCCCCAGACGAAAAGAGACGCTTTAGCGAGATGAATTAATTGTCTTCCAACACTCGAAGCGGGAGGAGTGTGTCACAGTCGTCAAGACATATTTTTAAATGTGCGCGTCACCCCAGTAACGTGGTCAAATATTAACCTATACTGAACACCCTATTATCGAGTGACAGTGTAATAAGTGTATAGTGAACAAAAGATATGACCAGTGTATAATAAGGGTCATGTCATGTGAAAGGAAACAGGGAGTATAATACTTTAACAATTTAAAAAAAAAATATTAATGAAATAATTCTCGTTGGTTGAACAAAAATTATTGTTTGACTGCACTAGTCAAGTAAACACGCTTGAGTGCATTCACCGATAACGATGAATAATTATCAGAATGAGATGAACACAGTTATCGTCCAATGTGATGGCGATAATTAATTAAAAGATGTTATATTTTTCTATTTAAAGAATAATTAATAAAAGCGGAATCAATATTAAATACCGCACACAATTACTTGTAAATATAGTCGCTTAATTGACTATGAATTTAGTGTTGATAAATAATAGCTTTCTTTTGTGGATACTATCATTACTGATAATTCTACATCCTATTACTAATAAATAAAGTGTTTTTAAAAATAGTATTAAGAGCTTTATATGATATTACTTATTATAGGTTAGAACTTACTCTCATCTAGGTAAACTAACCTAGAACCAAAACGTATATTTTGTCACAGAGAAACACTTCTGTCATAAATGATTTTTATAAGTGGAATCGATAATAAGAGTTTTTTCAATTTTTTTCTCTTTCCAGTTCATAATAGTAATAACTAATAAATCAATAATATTATTTTAATAGTGCAACGTTAAAAGCACGTGTTTACAATCTCAGCTTCACTAGGCACCAGAGTACCGTACGATAGTACGATAGTATTGACTATCGTATTGAGGTTAATAATTTTAAATTTTGTTCTTTTAAAACATAATAAATAAGTAAACATTGTTATTTATTAATACATCTTTATATCTAGTATCATGTATATTAAAAGAATTTTGAAAATTAGTAATACAAATGACCAAAGTGAACATAACCTAAAGTACCATTTTATAGTACATTGTAACAGTGTTACCAGCCTTGAGCTGAAGAAGTCTCAATATTTATTTAATTTGTTGTTGTTTTTAAAAAAATCAATATTAATTGTTTTAAAGGAGTTTTTGCTTCATTTGTTTTATTTCATTTGAAATAAAAACGAAAAAACAAGGAAGAGAATTTTTTTGGTAAAATAGTATTTCGAATTTTGAATTTTTTAAATTTTTTAATAAATTTTAAAAGATTTTTTTTATTTTTCAATGTGTTATGGTAACATGTAATGTGAGTGTGTGTGAGCCCAGTATCTGCTAAAGGCAGCCCAGCTTGCATAAAAGAGGGAACACATCGGTGGAGGATCTGGAATAATCTGAGCCAGGGATTGAGGATTTTTGGGGGTAGCATGTTAAAAGGCGAGGTGCGCCGTGGTACGAGTCTGCTCGATTTCTAGGTGTTGGGATCTCTTACGGAGAAGTCCAGTGATCTCGTTCAGATGAGTCCATAGTCGCTGAGCCAGGGGGGTCGTGCACCCATGCAGATTAAGAACAAGGGGGTTGTTGGCACCAGTTCCTCACCGGTCCTCTTCGGGGTTTATCGATGAGATTTCTTCTGTTGTGAACAGCAGAATTCTCATCGAGGGGGTATTGTAGCGTGTCATTTTTTAATTTTTTACAGTATGGGGCATTGGTATTTTTATTTATTTCATTTTGTGCGGGAGTCTTAAAAAACTTGTGAAATTGGATTATGCGACGTTATTTCAGTTGCGAAAGAACACGTGTAGACTGAACAGTTTGGGACAAAGTTAAGACTCAACAGTATGGTGAAATCAGCAAGCAAAGAATTTACCACCCTAGATTTTCCAAGAACTATGCGAGAGTGTGGCGGAGCCCACCCATGCGTACACCAAGCATGGGCGCCAACCCACGCGCTGGTAAAAAAACTCAAGATGGCCAAAGCCAAAGTACTCATCGTCTTTTCACAGACCTTCTGGATGTGCCGTTAAACCACGCCCACTGCTAGTGACGTCAATAGAGCAGACGCCAATATCGTGCTCTGGTATCCTGAATATAACTCCCATATTCCATGTATAAACGGAATATGCCTCAACAACTGAGCATGAATGACGACGTAAAGTAGGTGGCAGTGTCTGCGCTGTCCCTCTCACTCAGAGAAAACATTAGCAGTTGTTCACTGATTAGACCGGCGCCGGTACTGAGCCGAGTGGGCTCCTCGCAAATTTTTATAATATAACAGTAAAGTGAGTTAACAGTGTAAAAATCAAGTGGCGGTGATGTCTGAACAATGAGACAACAACGAAACACAATAGTTTTTTTTTGATTCGGGACAATTCAGAACTTAAAAGGGGCGACCACGCGGTCCACAAGTGAACACGCGGCTGACTGGGGCTTTATGTAATGGGTTTTTAATTTATAAGGGTGAAGGGGAATTTTATTTTAAGAATGTGAGTAGTGAGTGAGCAGGCTGGGCTACTTTAAGATTGTAAGTAATAATATGTAAGGTTAAAAATAAGTTATAAGCAAGAATTGCACCATATTTGAAAAACATGTAAGTGACTGTAGTTGATAAACAAAATTTTAAATCAGCAATAATTGATAATTAAAACTAATTATTTCTCTTCATAACAATGTGTCGAATCAGTTATTTCACTAACCCATGAAACACGTTTGTATCTAGTGTACATGTGATCGAATCCCTGGAACCGAGTCTTTGCAGGTAGGTGGGAGATTTATTATTATAATTTGATAATTAAAAATTTCAATTCGATTAGAGTAGTACAAAGTGGGATGTACATGTGGCTAACATTGTAAAAAAAACCAAATTCTTAGTCTACGTTTTTTACAGACTTAAACAAATTTTATCAAAAAAGCAACTAATACAAATATACTATGGACTATTCCATAGTGTGGCAGGGTATGCTATCATAGGCTGGGGGGGTCTATATAAATCATCTCTAGACGCATTGGATCGGCTGCAAAAGTGTATTCTTAAAATTATAGGAGTCAATGAACAAGATTCGAATAAACCATTAAATATTAAACAGGTGTTTGTAGTGAATTCTATAGTTTATCAATACAATGATCTAAAAAGTGAGTTTTTACAAAATCGAATCAACACACGGTATAAAAATATTATATTGCCGCGACACCTATTAAGTATTGGGCAAAGAAGCTATGTGTATTATGCCATAAAATATTTTAATGAATTACCTAATGAACTGAAAAATCTAAGTGTAAATATAAAAGTGCTTAAAAAAAAAATCAAAGAAAAAGTTAGGAACATTGTTATTGAATAATCAAAAAAACAGTCTATTATGATATGGACCTTTTTTCTCTTTTTTTTCATTTATTTATTGAATTGTGTTGTAGTACAAACTAAAATTTTGTTAAAATTGAAAAATAATTTATTTTTAATATTTACTATGATCGGTGAGGTAAAACTCACAATTAGTATTAAGTATATAAATATTAATTCTAAGGACCAACCTATGTACGTGCATTTATGCCCCCTATAGGTCCTTTATTGTATAATTTTTATTATATGTAAAGGAAAATTGGTAGTAAATATTATTATTTATTATTATAGATGCGTGAGATGATCCCAAGGATATTTATTATTTGTCGAAAGAACGACCACTTTATATTTTGAATTGATTTGAGATGAATTGACTGATGAAATATTCCAGCAATCATTTATATTATTGACAGAGATGATGTTCCTCTGTATTTATTGATGTTAGTATGGCCAGCACAGATGTATGCCAAAGTGAGCCACTCTGAACTGCCCCAGCTAAAATTATGTTAGGGAATTAAATAAACAAGGGAGATAATTACATAGAAAGAAAATAATTATGATTCAAATAGAAGAAAACGAAGGGATATAAGAAAAGCATAAGAGTCAACTTGGAAATGTACAACAATTGATGAATTCTTCAGTAAAAATAAATATACGAATTCAGAATTAATCAATTCTTATAGGAAGGCATATGTAACGTACCAAAATAGCAGTTACATAAAAAAAGGTCTAATACGTCAAATAGAAGAATAACATGAACATGTTTCATCAAGCATAGAAGAAGGAACAGGAGAATAAAAATAAAATGTGTATCTACGAATAAATAATATTGAAACAACCCAACGAAGAAGAAGGAAGAGTAATAAGAATATCATCGAGTATAAAAAAAAAAAGAAAGAGAAAATACCAAGAGTCAATATAATACGTTAGCATCCAGGCCCAATAGATCAAAATAGTGAGGGGATATGCCGAAAATGATTATCATCGTAAGAAGGAGACAAATCAAATACAATCACCATAGTGAAAAAACAAACTAATTTGTTATAAGAATGAAATAAATATAGGACAATGACTATCATAATAATGAATGAAAATGTGGAAGAATATGACTATATTCAGTGAACATGAATTATTACAAATAATGTGTAACCAAGAAAAGCACCAAAAGTGACAAACAACTAACCAGAAGAAGAAGAAGAAGGAGAAGAGGAAGAAATGTACCATGAAGAATGAAGATTATGTATGACCAGTACAAGACATCAACATTCACAAAATATGGAAAGCATCCAAATCAATGTAGTGACCAGAATAAGTGTAATGATTATTGGACTATCAATAATAAAGAAACCAAGTGTTGAGCATCAATAAGTGATCACAAACAATGACAGTGAATACCTAGTATAAGTGTAACAACATATGATATAATAACATTTTACCCCAAGTAAACAGCACCAACAATATCAGCGAAAGTGTTTATAACGGAGTGAAGTGAATGACCATTTGTAAGTGAAAGAATCAACGATTAACAAGTGAAATGCACAAACAATTAGTGTACCAAGTTTAATCCAAGATTGTAAAACCACAGATATAATCAATAAGACCACCAAATATATAATACAGAAAAGTGAATTAATTGTTCATAGAGATCAATAATAAAAGCTTTATAATCCTTGATATGAAATGTGCCTGAATGCCGTGGCAACACAGGACAAAATGTAGATGAATGTCAAGACAAATAGTAGTAAATAAACTAATTTGTTGAGTATAAACAAGTCAATGTACCAAAGCCTAGATACAATCCACCAAAATATGTAACATAATTAGACTAAGAAACCCAGTATTATTGTTTCAACAGATAGTGTAAAAATGTGTACAAAATGTATAAAACATAATAATAAACCATTGTAGTAACATGCCATAATGAGATGACAGTAGTTGAGATGAATACTGTAAAAAACTATGAAGCACATTGTTGTCAAACAAATGACACATAACCTCACATGAATTGGACCTACAACATAAAATCATATACATTAATTAAACAAAGTAATTATCCATCATTGTTTCAAATAGAGACTAAATAAGAATAAAAATACAAAACAATGAATACCATATGAACTGAAGGACACAACAAATGAATCAGATTAAGTACAATAACAATAAACCAAATAGACAGATCCCCAATGTGACAAGAGAGTTAGTCAAAAAACATTATCAAAACTTATAAAGAGAATGTAAGAAATGTTACCAGTAGTTAGAGAAATGTTCAATACTACTATGAGAACACCTCACAAATATTATACTAGTAATTTAATGATTGAAATTTAATAAACTAACTAACTGCAATCATAGAACTAGGTGTAAATAACTACCATACAATAACTTAGAGAGATTTCAGATAACAAAAGTTAGTGAATACACTAAACTAACCATGTACAACAATTGTACACAATTTTAATTGTTAACAATATATCCAATGTGTAGTAAAATAACTAAATAAGAGTGACAAAATGGCGAGATGAGAGCATAATGTATTTTGAACCATACTATATATGTAAACAAAATAGCATTTTACCAAAATAAAGTATGAACAAATGTATATAGATATACCTATTAATGTTATAATACAAAAAATATGTAGTAGAATAAGGGATAATAGCGATATAAGTAAATGTAAACAATCGGGCATAGTTGGCTTATACGCCATTAGCAAATTTTGTTTAAACTGTAAATATAGCAATATTATGTATTAGCATGAATGAGAAATGGACTCAAAATGTTTAGTCATAAGTATTAAGATGTAATTACAACAAAATATAGTGAAAAGGACTTATTTGTGTTAAGAACCACTATATGAGTTTTGAAGAAGGTAAAGTGAATTATTAATGGATGGACTTATTACTTGTTTGGACTTAAAATAAAGACGCAAGTGTCCGCAATTTAATGCCACTATCCAAATGGCGATCTGACAAAAAATAAGAAACTTATAGCCATTATAAGATTTTCGATCATTTTCGAATGTCCATGTACACGTCATAGATAATCTCTAACCCGAAGTTAGTAACGCTAAAAATTAAAATATTTATTTAACCAAGGCTTTTGGGGTAGAGAGTATGGCTTTCTAAACCAATCGAATGACTCAATTTCACCAGACGAAAAGAGACGCTTTAGCGAGATGAATTAATTGTCTTCCAACACTCGAAGCGGGAGGAGTGTGTCACAGTCGTCAAGACATATTTTAAAATGTGCGCGTCACCCCAGTAACGTGGTCAAATATTAACCTATACTGAACACCCTATTATCGAGTGACAGTATAATAAGTGTATAGTGAACAAAAGACATGACCAGTGTATAATAAGGGTCATGTCATGTGAAAGGAAACAGGGAGTATAATACTTTAACAATTAAAAAAAAAAAATTAATGAAATAATTCTCATTGGTTGAACGAAAATTATTGTTTGACTGCATTAGTCAAGTAAACATGCTTGAGTGCATTCACCGATAACGATGAATAATTATCAGAATGAGATGAACAAAATTATCGTCCAATGTGATGGCGATAATTAATTAAAAGATGTTATATTTTTCTATTTAAAGAATAATTAATAAAAGCGGAATCAATATTAAATACCGCACACAATTACTTGTAAATATAGTCGCTTAATTGACTATGAATTTAGTCTTGATAAATAATAACTTTCTTTTGTGGATACTATCATTACTGATAATTCTACATCCTATTACTAATAAATAAAGTGTTTGTAAAAATAGTATTAAGAGTTTTATATGATATTACTTATTATACGTTATAACTTACTCTCATCTAGGTAAACTAACCTAGAACCAAAACGTATATTTTGTCACAGAGAAACACTTCTGTCATAAATGATTTTTATAAGTGGAATCGATAATAAGAGTTTTTTCAATTTTTTTCTCTTTCCAGTTCATAATAGTAATAACTAATAAATCAATGATATTATTTTAATAGTGCAACGTTAAAAGCACGTGTTTACAATCTTAGCTTCACTAGGCACCAGAGTACCGTACGATAGTACGATAGTATTGACTATCGTATTGAGGTTAATAATTTTAAATTTTGTTCTTTTAAATCATAATAAATAAGTAAACATTGTTATTTATTAACACATCTTTATATCTAGTCTCATGTATATTAAAAGAATTCACAAAAATTGGTAATACAAATGACCAAAGTGAACATAACCTAAAGTACCATATTATCGTACATTGTAACAGTGTTACCAGCCTTGAGCTGAAGAAGTCTCAATATTTATTTAATTTGTTGTTGTTTTAAAAAAAAAAAATCAATATTAATTGTTTTAAAGGAGTTTTTGCTAAATTTCACTACTGTCAATAAAATCCTCAATTTATTACCAGTGGATATAGAGTCTTCATTTCTATAAAATAGAAGTAAATAGCTTATTTTTTTTAGAAACAATTATTTCACAAGGTGGCGGCAATATTCGAACTATTGATATTATAATATTTAATTTACAATTGAATATCTGAATTGTTTTATTTAACGTGCATTTATCGATATTCAAACGAAATATCTGTGTGTTATAAATGTATTTACAGTGAGATAGAGTCGCCCATCGAGAGGATTGAAGATATTCACGGATGGTAAGTGGGGAGGTGAATACAGCGAATTATTAGTGATTTTAATACTCTTTTAAACATAAACTTTAACTTCAAATTACCCATTACTAATTAATTATATTCAATACTAAACAAGCCATATAACGACGTGAGAATCTACAACTACAACAACAACACGACTAGTTAATAAAACAACATTCTATAATTTAAACCAATTAATAAAAAACTTCCTAGAAAAGATCTATTATAATATGTCAAAATAGCTAATGATTTTTTTTAGATATGTGTGCACATTGAATATTAGAAGGCATTTAATATGCACTATTTCGTTATTAACTGTTTGTCAGAAGATATTTTTGTATTCATGAAGAATACATATGTATAATTTCCTAATTCATTATGTAGGTCTGTTTGAAATTTGGTTAATAAACATGATTTTAGCTAAGAATCTGATTAATGAGTCAGATTAATTTATAATTATAAACAAAAATTCTTGTTTGTTAACAGATAAAGTATATGAATAATTCTAAAAATCTATGAAACCAAACAAAGTACTTTTAAGGTTTTTTTTAAAAGTACATCATTAATTTTAACCCACTTACCAACTAATGAATTGTCCACTTTACAACACAAATTATCACTCACAAATACAAAAACTATTAAAAAATAATATTTCTTAGAAGGAATTAGTTTCATTACCTCAGTAATTTATCTAATCGAACCAGCTCAAGTTGCTTAGTCTTTTTGAACTATAGGGCATTGTTGCTGGAAGCTACGTCACGTGCAGTTTCAATTTTTGGATTGTCATGAATTTGAAGACGCAGTTTATGCCTCTTTGTAATCTTATTGATCTCTTCAGTGGTAAAGTCACTGTTTAATTCACTGTGTAAACTACCACTGTATATATTCCATGAGGAGCTTCTTAACTCACAGATACTAAATTTATTCTTTAATGGAAAGTTTAAATTGCTGTTGTATTAGTTTTTGTGTGTACAACCATACTTGGTTGCCTTAAATCCAAACAGGTTTGAGTATCCATTTATACAAACCATCCTCGCATTCAGTCACATACATATTATTATCATTTTTTAACATACATATACTTATTTATTATTTCTAACACTTTTTGCTACAGTCTATTTCTTGATGCATATATAATTTATTTAATATTTATACATTATTTACCTCAAGATGTTTTATTCCCTTATTTGGAACATGTTTCGGGATGCTTTGTGTTCCCATCCTCAGCCTTTCCAATTTCGAGTCGTGTGAAGTACTTGTGTGTTGGTTGGTTGTTGTTGTGGTTTCCTGTTGGCCTTTGACACTTTAAATTGGTATTATTGTGTGTGATTGTGGTGTATATATTATAATATTCATCCTTCCTTGTCTCTTTGTAAGGTGCCAATTTATTATGTATCTTATTTTAATATGTGTTATAATAATGTTAAGTATATCTCCTTTCCTCTCCATTTAATATAATTGTGTTATTGTGGGTGAAAATTATGTGTATAGGGTGTAATTCGAATTTTTCGCTCAAGCCTATTCTGCGTTGGAGAGAAGAGAAGTAATTTTTATTGTATTCTCCTCTCTTTAATACCTAAGCAGTCTGCGAATAGCGCTGTGGTTCCCAGACAACGGAAATTTGTAGGTTAACCTACAGCGTATGGTGATTATTTAGTTACACTCTTTACTTATCTTATATCTTGTTCACACTACACTAAATCTTATATAAATGAGAAGATATCGAAATTCTGAAAGGATTCTTTATTAATATTTAATATTTCTTGTCCAACAAAGTTGTTTCTTTTACGTTAGATACAAAAGGCTATATGGCAGAAGTAATCGATTATCGATCGGATTCAAGGTTTTATATTATTTTTAGTTATGATTTTATATTTCTTTAAATACAGGGCGTGAAGGTTCTTTCAACTGTTAGTAAGATCAGAAAATGCATAAATAGGAATACAAGGTATTACAATATAGAGTTAAGTTTTTATTAAATAATATTTAAAATAATTGTAGTTTTACCGTCTGCTCGGCATCGTGACTCGTTAAGGCCGTGTACAGATAACCTATTCATCTTTTGTTCGGTCAATAACAGCATGAAGATGAATCCGCTCTCGTCAGTCTTCGCTCCAACTTGAAAATAAAGTTTAATTCCTGGTCCTGGGATGATGCAGAAATACCGCTCCTTTTATTCACCAATGTCCGAGTTTGTGGTTACGTGCTTTGACGACTTTCGATTCCAATTACGTTTTTCTATTGAATGGTGTAAACTGAAGTTCCGATATAATTTGGTGTTTATTTTCGTTTCTTTTACGTTATAGGATTATATCACTTTATGCAGGTAGTTATTTCTCTGGTTTTGTTAGTCAATTAAGTTAACTTTTGTTCATTTTTTGAATTTTGCAATCAGTTCTTCCTTTTTATTTTTCGTTACTTTCACGTATAAGTTTTTAGATTGTCCAATTATATAATACAGTTTAATGATAGTTGATCATACTATTGTGATTTATTGTTCATTTTGCTTAAATTTGGATGGACTTTGTATTTAAATTAAATCAAATTTTTTCTGAGCGTCTTTTAACTAAACCATCTTCGTTCATGTAAATTTTTCCAATAATCAAATCAACAAATTCTATCTACTTTGTCGTCCCTGGCAACCATCTTTTTTATTCTTATTCGATATTATGTTATTATATAATCATTTCATACAATGTTCTTCCACTCATCAAAATAATCCCTTTCTAAATTTCCATTATATCCGAATATAATTTTACTTATGGCTTGTTTACTAATTCTTATATATTTTGCTGTCTTTTCCTCTTAGTCTATTTATTTTAACAAATATTATTTTTCTGTTACTAAACATTATCTATCGGTATCATTGCACTATGGCATTATAAGAATTTATTTAATTTGAGTTTATTTATTTGTTATTATCAATTATTATTAACTTCTCCTAACTCATTAGATTTTATTTAGTATTTGTTACTAATTTCTTTACCTAACCTTTCTGATCTGACTTACTATATAATGTTATTGGTTGTTAGGCCTATCATTATACCTTGATCTACTTCTGAATTTAACTTGTTACTATCTGCAATATTCTAGAATCTTTTATCTATTTATGACATGGTTGTATTAAACTCTTTTGTATCTCGTTAACAATTATAGCCTTTTTGGCCAAGTTTACAATTATAATCATTCTACTATCTAAGTACATATATACAAATAATTAACTCTATAAAATCTAACAAAAGCTTTTTCATGACATATGGATAACACATAAAATGAAATTAATTAGTAATCAATTACTAAGTTCAACAACAGCTCTATAATGGTAAATTAATAACACATAATACTTAATTACCTGGTATTCTATTAACAGAAAACTTTCACTTGCTAACACAAAATATAACATCACTATCATGATAACAATATAACATGATACAATTAATAATAAGTACATTTGAGTAACTTAAGTCATACACCATTTACTCATTCTCATCTATTTTAAAACATCAATTATTATGAAACAGTCAAAATTAGTTTTTACATTATGTGTCAATGTCTGTTATTTACCTTTCACTGAACCTTGAGGTTTATTATTATTAACATTATCACTTGCTTATCTTTTTACCTTGTATTCTTATTTTATTTAAACAATCATGGGTTGGGTTTTTGACCTTTTACAAGTGTGGGTAATTAATAAATTTTCTTCTCTATTCTAAATCTTATAAGTTGCTTTATGTAACGTCGAGGACCGTGTTTCCGTTACGTTACAATATTAGTATTTTGTGTATTTTCGATGTTGAGTGCTTTGAAAATTGTGTAATGTTTTGTATTTATTTGTATTTGTTCGGGTATTAGTTTGTTTTGTGTTTTATGTTTACATATTTGTAAATTTTCCCAGATGTTCATAATGGTTCCTTTGTGTGGTATGTGTTTTATTAGTGTCATGTTGGTTATGTCTGGGTTTCATGTTCAGTGTGTTTATTGTATGTGTGGCCAAATTAGATTTTTATATTTCTAACCAACAGAATTATCACTGTTGCACACCACTATAGAAAAATTATTTCGATTAGCGCTTTCAAGCTTCTCAGCTCATCATCAGGTCAGAAAAATCCAATCTGACGATGAGCTGAGAAGCTTGAAAGTGCTAATCGGAATAATTTTTCTATAGTGGTGTGCAACAGTGATAATTCTGTTTGTGATTATAATAACTAACACAACTTTTTTAATTAAACTTATATATTTCTGGTTTTTTGTAAATTATTTTTGTTAGTTTTGTATGCTATTTTTATGTTTGTGTTTTTAAATAGTTTTGTCATTTTATTATTTATGTATGTGATGAAAATTGCTTATGAAAATGGTTACAATAAAAATACTGTAAACAAAATAGAAAATAAAATCTAACATAAAATAAAAACTGAACAATTAAGAATTAATCAAAATGAACAACACATAAATAATAACAGCAATAAAAAGTGGGCCACATTCACATACATAAATAATAAAATGACAAAATTAACAAAACTATTTAAAAACACAAACATAAAAGTAGCATACAAAACTAACAAAAATGATTTACAAAAACTAAATAACTCACACAACAAAGATAATACAACAACCAATGGGATACACAAAATTGAATGACAAGATTGCAATAAATGTTACATAGGACAAACAAAGAAACAACTGAAAAAACATTATTTTGAACACCTAAATGCATACAGAAAACCAGAAATATATAAACCTAATTTGGCCACACATGCAATAAACTCTGGACATGAATTCCCAGACATGACCACCATGACACTAATAAAACACATACCACACAAAGGAACTATTATGAACATTTGGAAAATTTACAAATATACAAACATAAAACACAAAAAAAACTAATACCTGAACAAATACAAATCAATACAAAACATGACACAATTTTCAAAGCACTCAACATTGAAAATACACAAAATATTAATATATACACCACAATCACACACAATAATACCAATTTAAAGTGCCAAAGGCCAACAGGAAACCACAACAACAACCAACCAACACACAAGTACTTCACAAGACTCAAAATTGGAAAGGCTGAGGATGGGAACACAGAGCATCCCGAAACATGTTCCAAATAAGGGAATAAAACATCTTGAGGTAAAGAATGTATAAATATTAAATAAATTATTTATTATTATATCCATATTAAAAGAGTTCGCCACTTAATATAGAAGTCTGAGAAGTCCTGTAGTCTCTGAGAAAACAGTACAGGAGATTCTCATTGTCTGGCATTCTCTTAGCACTGTCAAATTCTATTCAGCTCGGTGGTCAAATCAGTAAAACACTGAGTTGAGAGAAAGTCAGTACGTTACAATGTTACAATTATAGGTGTCTTGTATGAGTTCTTTGTATTGCTTCTTGATTTGTTTGTTCCTGTTATACTTACGAACAGGAAGTTTGTCCTTCACAAACCCTCCTTGAAACCCTTTTCCTACAAATTCCTTCTCTATATTTAGTCACAATTCTGTTTCCACAATTAGCTATCCTCCTCTAAGTATCACTTTGTTTACTGAATATCAAAGCAGTAAATTTGTATCTTTTCTTTGTTTGACAGGAATTTTTAAAAATAGTTGTTCCCCTAGTTAATCAAGTTTGGATGTGCCACTGTGATTTAAAGACAGTATTTCTACTAACATTGCAACAACACAAATGCTTACTATGATTATAACCATATACACGGTTGGGCTTCTTTCTAATTTTGCATATTTATCTTACATTACACATATTTTAAGTAAATACTCGATACTGTAATCATATATCCACAGCCTCTATTCATGATTTACACTGATGAATGATTGGTGGTATTATGCATTTCTTAAATATGTATTTATTTCTTCTTTCCAAAACCATTTATCCTGAGCCAACTGTGATCAGTATGTAGTGAATACACTGTTCATATTCGCCCACCTCATCTCTATTCATATCTGTCCCCAGGTATTTTACCCCTTACTTTGGACAACAAGATTTACCATTTTGTCTGTTCTTCTATGTGTCCAAAACAACTTAAGTATGCCTTATTAACAAGTTCTCTTGTAGTAACTTCCTTGTAGGAACTACAACTTGCATCACCAACAATCTGTTCCATACATTGAAATCTCGGACCTTCCTGTTCCTATTTTCTCTTTAATGTAACCTTCTATTATTGTTTTTATTAAATTCTCATAGTGCATAATATGGCCAATAAGTTCAACCCTTCACTTCACAATATTTTGCCAGAAACTTCTTTTTTCTCCAACTCTAGTCAGAATCTGCAAGTCTAGTCAGTCTGCAAGTCTTACCATGTTAATTTTCTCTCCTTATACTTTCACTCCACCATCTGTTTACTCATTTCCTTTGATAAGAGCATCCTATATACATAAATTAAACAATGCAGAAGAGAGGTTGCAACCCTGTCTTACACCTTTTCAAATATTAACAACTATAAATTATAAATACATATTGTTATGATGGTCTAACTGATCGTCGTATAGTACATTGGAAAACAAAATACAAGACACTAATTACATCACTAATCACCAGCTTTAATTATCACAATTAAACAGTTTGTAATTAACAAGAGAGTCTCTTACAACAAATCAAATAAAAAATGTTCACACACAATAAAAATGTCCACTAATAGAGTACTGCACAATTATAAAACACAATACTTCACCACAATACTTCAAACCGCACTGTGTAAATCGCCACTTAAACGCACTGTGTACTGTGTAATCGCCCGACAAATAACTGACTGAGTGTCACTGAGTACTTGTATTTATACCCTGCTGATGTTCCAGAATATTCGCTAATAGGCATCTACTAGAAAACACTAGACCGTAATTCATTGCTGCCTTGAACACAGCACGCGTGGATCGGTATGGTCTGGTAGTTGACGCGTAATTGTCTTTCACCACAAAGTAGCAGCATTATGTACGCACACACACTTACAGCTGGATTCTACTGGAACATTCGATAAACTTGTAGAACGTTCCATATTATGTAACACTTTTTCTGCATTATGTAACAATGTAATGAATTCCTTGTAAATACAAGCGGTCTTTCTACATTCCATCCAAGATGCTGTAGACACGATGTAGACACGATACTGTAGATACTGTAACCCATTATTTGATGGATTCAGTCCTTGGATATATCGTATAAATGTCAACCATCATAAAATGTCAGTGGGACGTCAGTTCAGTTCTGTGTCAGGTATTGTCAATACAATGATTAATAACATTATTTCTCTCAGTTTGGGCTATCTACACATATCCTGCACAATGCTATCTTTTTGTCCACCATGTCTTCAATATCCATACTGTGATGTCTTATATCATTGTCAATGATATTTTTAAAATATCTTAGATTTCTGGATTTTTTTGTCCATGATTGTCCCTTGTTATTAATTAACTATATATAATACTACTGACTCGGATCAAAAATTATTATTGATAAAAATGATAAATGTTTACCTGATGGCCTAAACTAGTTTCTATGGAGACAAAGTTTTAACGGAGCGAAATCTAGGTTAGGCCATCAGGTAAAAATTTATCATTTTTATCAATAATAATTTGTGATCCGAGTCAGTAGTACAGTATATAGTTAATTTCATAGACACATTATGGAGTTCAGTATTGATATTATCTGAATGTTTCTAAACAAAAATGAATGACAAAAAGTGTATTGAATTTGTATTGAATTATTGTATCTTACTATATGATTTTGCCACTTAATATACATTGACAAACTGGGTGAATCAGCCTTAAAACATTAAACAATAGTAATGGGCTGAGTGATCATAATAAGAAGAAACACTCCCAAACAATTGGCAAACGTGTTTTATCCTCGGATTTTGTGTCCATAGCATGTCCATTGATTAACTAATTACAAATATATCACTACTGACTCGGATCACTAATTTTTTATTGGTAAAAATGTTAAAATTTTATCTTACAGCTCTTTGACAGACAGACAGCACTCCTAGCGGCAGCCTCCGATGAAGCTTGTAATAAGCAAAAACTGGTTTAGTCTATAAGATAAAAGTTTTGCCTATAAAAATTACCGATCCGAGTCAGTAGTGATATATTTATATTTTTTATCCTCTCTTTGTAAGTTATGATAAATTTATCTTCTTCTTCTTATTCTTCAGGCTGTGGCCCTTAAATACTCTGCACACTCCTTGGTTCGACCATCTTTTCTTCGGTCTTACAATATTCCACGTCCTTTTGGATTATAAACCCAAATTTGTTTTGGTATCCTGTTCTTATGCATCATTTCAACAGGGTCTGTCCAATCATGGACTGTATTGCTTTACAATTTCGTTTACGTTGCATATTCCAAGGATGTTCCTTATATTATCATTTCTTAGTTATGAGAAATTTTATGTAAATACCAGTTGTGTATTTGGACTTCTGTATGTTTCAACAACTGGAATAAGAACAAGAAATTGTAAAATAAAATAAGTTTTAAATAGGGGCATATTCAAGTAATAAATAAGTCAGTTAACGTCTTAATAGAAATTTATTTATTTTCTCTTTTATATAAATTTTAATTCTTTATATTTATCATATTTACAATATTTTGCATATTATATTTATATAAGGTATTACCTGAGCAACAATAAAAAAAATGTACAAATACAGTAAAAATTTTTAAAACAACTTTTTAATATATATGTAATTTTAAAAACAAATACCGGTAATAATTATGATAAAATAATAATTACTTTCATTCTCCACCGTTTAAAATTCTATTTAACATAAGACTTCCTTTTGTAATATATTCAAAATATTTTTAACATCATTATATATATTTTATTTTATTACAACATAGTTTAGAATATATATTTTACTATTTAACAATAATTATATATATTTCAATAATAAATACTATAATTCCCAACATCAATTGAAAATTTTAATTGAAATTGCAGTATCCTTTTATTAAATATTTCAAATGAATTGTTGGTTTAAACATAATGATTTGGAAGGCAGTGTACACAATTTGTTTTGTTTAGTTTCTTGAAATTTTAAAATTGAGTGATTTTTTAAATATAAAGTGAAGATATTTAAACCCGATAGGAAATAATTTAAAGAATTATTATTCAATAAATTTTAATACTAACAATTTACCCATGCAATAACAAGTGGTAACAAAACTAAGTAATTTCTGCATATAAGGAATATTATTGTTATTAATGGTTTATTACATTTGGCAGACTAATTTTTTTTGTCAAGTATTTTGGGTAATAGTCGGCAGTCACAACCTTAGCTCTGGCAGCCACAAAACTTGCAAAAATCGTGTTTTTTGTGTATCTACGTAAACTACAGGTCAAAACTAGGTGCAGACGCGAAACCTTTTTTTTATGTGCAAGTTGCGAAAAAAATGCATAAACTTCATTGAAACACAATCCTGCTTCGAGTTGGCTGTTTTTTCAGCGATCTGCACTAAAACAGAGTATTAGTGGAAAAGAGGTCTGCCACTGAAAGGATGTATGTAACAGGCAAGGGGCCCACCTTACTTAGTTTTTTTTTTTTAGTTTTCCAAAGAGGGAGAAAGCTTAGTTGTTAGGTTAAGTTTGCATGTTAACCTAACAACGTCAATGTTACCTTATTTACGTCAAAAAAACCACCTTATTTACCGCATTAACTGCAAAATTAGACGTGGATTCCGCATAAAAAATGAAAAAACTCATTTCTACATTATTTGGATTTTTGCAAAAAATTTTTTTGCGTCCGCACCTACTTTTGACACATAGTTTCTGTAGAACACAAAATCGTGGTTTTTGCAAGTTTTTTTCGGCTGCCAGAGCTCAGGTTGTCACTGCCGACTATTGCCATATTTTGTTCTACAGATAGTTAACAAATTCAGCTCAGCTGTTTACCAGATGATTGTGCAGAATAATTTTGTTTATACAATGAATTATTTAAAGAATCGAATGTTTGGGAACAGTTAGAAGTTAGAATTACAGTTCACCAATAACTGCAGAGAAGTGGAAAGCAGATACTGAAGAAGAGACAGAAATTGATAGAATATATAATTTGTTAGTTACAGATAATCAGTATATAGCCTACAATTTAAAGAAATGTAAACAAATGTCAAAGTTAATGCAGTAAGTACAAATTATCTAATCATATTTAGTCTGCTTCTGGAATTAAAATTGTAATGCAATTATTTTATTTAGATATGTGTGGTCTATTGTAATGATAATGGCACACTTTATAAAAAATTTGTTAGTACAGACATGCACATGTAAGTAAACACAGTCCTGTTGGAACACATGTTAAAAAAAATCTTTGGTCCAGGGATGTAATGCAGTATATTATTATATAGAAATTCTTTTAATATAGTTACTTTGTTTCTGTTTAATATTAGCAATGAAATAAATGACGTGTAGTAGAAGTTAACAGTTACATAAATAGCACTAAAATTGTCATTTGCTATCTTTCTTCACATACAAATATAAGTACTGTACTTGTAAATTGTGATTCATGTAACAAAACAATAAATTTAAATCTCCACTGATAAGTTAGAAACACACTTCCACTATATTACCAACCTAACACATCAGATTATGGTATAAAAAAGCAACAAATGATAAAAGTAAGCATACTGTCATATTCGTTAGTTTTTAGCTTGTAGCTTGTTAACATCTTTTAATAGTTAACAGTTACTATGTCATCACTGCCTTTGTTATTAAATTAACATAATCCTAAACCAAAATCTTTTAATTCACTTAAATGCATAATCACATGCACCGTGTTTCACATGTACGTAGAAATAAACACGTTTACAATGTCCTGTGTTAACATTAATAAATAAACATGTTATTTACTTTTCTTTTTCAAACATTAGGCCAATAATTTGTATCTAAAGATACAATCAATTTATATTCACTTAGTTTTTGCAGGATAAATTGCATTTTAAATTATGTGGATAAAATCTGTAAACAATATAACCTTCAGTATGATTTTTAAGAAGTTAATAAAAAATAGCATAACTTCTCCATCCATATATCTTACTACAAGTTTATAAATACGTTTTAAGTATATTTACCAGAGTTTAACTGATTGCTGTATATAACAATAATAATTTTAAGAATTGAAACATTGTTTATATAATATATTAGTTACATTATATAGTTTAGTATGTAGTGTTAATGGAGATAGATTTTAAGCTATATATGAAAAGTTAATGGGACAAGGAAGAAGAAGATGAAGAAGGAAAAAGAAGAAGTAGAATATGTATACCAATTTAAATATATATTATTTAAATTAAATAATTAGCAATAATCAACAAGAATCAGTATTGTAATGAACCATGTCTTAAAGGACTGTTAATTCATGAGTCTCATTATATGTTAATTATTATGATGAACTGTAAATATTTTAAAATAATTCCAAAATGTTATAAAACAAGTTTTTGTGGGCAAAAGACTTGAAACAAATATATTTAGGCACTCTTGATGCCAGTACACATTAATAAAAGGCATCAGCAAATGTTTACATACTGAACCACATAAGTAGACTGAAACAAATTGTTTTCGTAAATGAAAAACCAAAGATTTAAAATGAAACATGTGATTAAAAAACCCTGATTAACTCTTTCAGTTAACAGGCTGCCACACAGCATTCTGGCTGCAAACTGCTATAGTTGCCAACAGCCAAAAAGCATTAATCAGAGCTATTCAAGTCTTTAGAATTTTACACAACTGAATATTGTAAATCCGTATGAGCATCATAAATCTAATTGGCTGATATTGCTGCAACTTACATAGTTGTTATAACAGATACTTAACCATTTTATTTAGGCATAATTTCTGAAGTATTCATGCTTTAATGTTAATATTAAAATTTAAAAGAATGACAAAATGCAGTCTAAATTCCCATTATATTAGCTTTGTTCCAAACTAAAATGATTTCAATGAGTTAGTAAGAGCAATGTGAGGACTTTAAGTGAACAGTATGTATGTCATAAAATTAATACAGAGGCTGATGAGATACTTAGCCCATTGAACAACCTATCACAACAAAAAATGTTCATCTTGTTATTTGAATTATCAGTCTCTGTAATTCCAGCTTTGTTGTATTACTTGATGAACTGCTACTTGTCATGTTCCGGACGAGGCCTTTTAGTGTTTCCATGGCCTCATCCGGAGCATAATGAGTAACAGTTCTGCAAGTAAACACGACAAAGTTGGAACAAAAAATGTGTTTAAATTTAATTGAAGAGGAAGGTGCAACTGTTACAAATAAAGTTGAGTTCACACATAATTGATTATGTTGTTATATTGGAATTACTGAAAATTAATTTTTAGTTAAAATAACATTAGTGTACTGTGGTGTTTGTTATTTTAGTTAAAATAACAAAATGTACTGTGGTATTTTAACCATAGTATTTTTAGATATGGAATAACATATAAATTAAGTTGATAACTTCTACATTAAATTAAATAGCACTAAATTAAATTAAGCATGATACTCCTAGTCTATAAATGAATGTGCCATAGATATAACATATTAGCATACCGGATAAACGGTCTTGAACATCTTCTTGAAGTAAAATATGTATACTGTTATCCAGCCATGACAACTAGTTTTTTTTACAGCTTTTTAGGCAGAGTTGTAGAATAGGCTCACTATGCATGCACAGTAAATGATTTATAAACTGCAAATGTCAGTCACTCCATTGTATGATAATACATACTATGCCGCGGGGATACAGGCAACACACACGTGCATAAACAGTTATCTTTTTTTCTGTTTACTGTTCTGTTTGTTAACAAAATGAACTGTGATATATGACACTTAGTGCCTGCTTGCAAACTATTAAGGTTGACACTAATCATAATAACTCTACTACGTTTTTGGTTTAATATAATTTTATTTTTCTGAATACCAACAGTTTCACCACTCTAAGATGGGGCATTCTCAGGGGCTTGCCTAAACGATGAGGTGTCTTCAGTTACTTGATAGACTGCCACTGTGGGATGTCCCACACAAAATGGGAGAAACGTTTGATACTGAGAAAAGTAAAGTGTATGTTAAATAAAGAAACAGAACTGTTAAAAATTTGTTAAGCAGAGTTGTGTGTGTGCACGTGTGTGTGTGTGTGTGTGTGTGTGTGTGTGTGTGTGTGTGTGGATGTGTGCATGTTTCAGCACTCTTTTCTTGTTTCCATGTAACACGTGATTGCTGATAAATAGTTTGCCGACTTGTGTTAAAAAAAAAAAAACACTTAAAGTAGAAGTAAGAATGATATATATATAATAGTGGCAACAGTTTAGAAAGATTTGAGCTCTATGACAAAATAATACTCTATGTTTCAGTAATTTATATAGGATTTCCTCTTATTTACACGAACATGGTGCAACCTGTTGTGTTATATGGCTGTGAAACATGGACCTTGTCAGAAAGTGACAAGAACCAATTAAGCAGGTTTGACATAAAAAACTTTAGAAGGATTTTGGTGCGATTAAAGAAGAAGACACTTAGAAAATAAGGAAAAATGAATTGAACACACTAATTGAAGGGAAAGATACAGTAAGGTTCATAAAAGTGTAAAGATTAAATTGGCTGGAGTATATGTTGAAAGAGTTGATGATAGAAGAATGGTTAAGAATGTCTAAAAGGGCAGATTATATGAAAGAAGAAGAAGGGCTGACCAAGAATGACATCACTTGAGATTTTGCTAAAATGGGTATAAGAGCCTGAAAAGGATTGGCAAATAATAATGGAGGAGGATTGTTGCAGAGGCCAAGGCTCACCAGGGGCTGTAGAGCAAGTGAAAAAGAAAGAAAAAGGAGAATGTAGTATTTCCTCTTCACAAACAGAGGTTAGTTGGTTTTGTGGATAGTACTTTAGTGGATGTTCAGAATAGGAAGAACAGAGAAGAAATATGAAGTTATGTGGAAATCCAGAGAAGACTGAAAAGTTTCAGCATTTATAAATACTAAAATCTTGACCAAAAAGCCTGCGGTTTCATGATTCTAAGTGGACAAAATATTTGTTGTTACTTTATTTTATCATAGTTACTTTGAAGTTGAAGAGTTTGTAGTAACAATATAGGTAAAACTGCTTAATAAGATTGGAGTCACATGAAAATCGAAGTATCATTAAAGTGTCATCAATCACTACGGGCACTATGTCTTCTGTATCAGATATTTTGAAAATTGAATGTTACTTTCTAAGTGGTTATGATATATCGGTTTGTAAAAAAAATTCATTTGACAATTGGAATGTAAACTAAAAAAAAAACCTATTGTGATCTTTTTGAAATTAAATAATTGTTTTTATAATAATTCGTTTCTCATTTCACTCTCATCGTGTGTGACAATATCCATGCAATTTTTTAAATGTGTATTCAATATACAGAATTACAATGTACACTTAGGCAGCCGATATATTCAAGTTTTGATAGAGCCAAAGATGAGGTTGATTTTTGTTTGTTTGTTGGCTTACTTTATTATTCAGTTGTGTAAACAGAAACAATTTAATATTATACATTACATACGTGCATGTGTTATGCAAACCACTGAACATTAAATATACGCATTCAATAATTAACTAACAATTTTGTTGTTGTAGCCTTTCGTTTTGTTAAAATGTATTATAAGAAACCTCTAATGACCAAGTAATCTTGGTATTATTATAGGTTTTAGTGGCCAAAATTTAATTACCAATTATATTTCAGTGTTTTGGATGTTTTAAAGCCACAGTCCCCTGTTGGATGTTTCTTTGGCTGGATGATTTGGCTACATCTGTGGCAGACTATTGTTAGTGATTCACTTGGCCACTGACAAGGGGCTTCAGCACAACAGCCTCGACACCTAGCAGAAAACTAAGCGTTTGAGCTCACCTTTATTAACTGAATGCAAAAAAATACAGTACAATATAGCATTTGTAATTATTATGTAATCAGGAGTTAATTACATTACTGTTTGAATTCAGAGAATTATTTTAACTCAGTTCTTTTGTTTTCTTCTTCAAAAGTAATTTATAAGTACACTAAAAACTCGTTTATCCGAAAATCCAGTTTATCCGAAACAATTTTTTGTAAATTTTAAAAATACACAAAAGCATTTTCCTGTTGCTATAATTATATTTAGTAGCGTAGACAAGCGATTCCACGTGATATAAGGTAGCACTCAGAACTAATTGGGATAAGGGTACTCTGAATTATCGATTTGCTCGGATTTTTGAACATAAAGTATTATGTTCTTATATTGTAAACATAAAGTAACAAACATAAATGTAAACATTGAAACTTCCTCTACAGAACTTCTAACAGTGAAACGACTTCGAGATCGGGCAGCCAGCAAATGAGCTTCAAAGATTAGGGAAACAATTATGATTGATTACTGTACAAACAAGCAATAGGACTGTTCCAGTACTGTAGAAACTATAATTTACAGTGTGGTGCCATTTTATAGTTTACTGTGTCATATTCACTGTAAATAACTTTTAAATTATTATTATTATTAAATAAGTTACTGTACTTACATATGTATTATTATTTAAAATAGAAGTTTCGGTTTATCCAAAATTTCATTTATCCGAAACGGGCTTGGTCCCATCAAGTTCGGATAAACAAGTTTTTAATGTATGTGTTTTCAGCAGTACTGGTTTCACTGAGTTAACATCAATATTTGTAGTTTCTTGGTTCATTTTGTTTTATTAAATATTTCTCTTCTCTTGTATTAAATGAATATTTTGTGTGATGTATTGCTTAATAGAAATGATGATCTTTTCAAATTCCAGCATGACGATTTTAAATAATGATGCAAGGATAATTAATTTTTGGGATACAACTGAATGCAGTGGCTTACATAACTCAAGCACTTAATGCAATATTCAGGACTGATAACGGTAGTAACTACTATTAACTAACTAACAAATAAATAATGTAGATACATTTAATTTATTTTAAAGAACACTTAAAAAACTGGATTACAAACATTTAATTTAAAAAAAAGGATTTTTGATTCAAATAATTATGTATTAAGAATAATTTTTAGTTTAGTGGATGTTGAACTTGTTAAATAAACATTTCACAAGATATTAGCGCAACGTAGATTTTAATTCTAATAAAATATTCTAGTATTGTTCCAGTTTCAGATGAAGCTGAATCAGGAAAATAAATTCATGTAATCAGTAACAGCACAGGTAAACACCATTTGAAAATAATCCGATACAATGAATATTTCGAAAGATGGAACTGTTGATAAGTATTAAATGTGTTTATAAACCCAATGCCATGTTTTAGATATAATCGTTTCAAGTAAATATAAAAAAAATCACTTTGGGAATTTTTGTGTTACCAGTTTACTCAATCTGATTTTAAGTTGGATGGCTAAAACTAGAAATAAGCATTAAAAAAAATACGATCACAGACTTTTGTATAATCAAAGGTTACAGGAATTCCATGTACTACTTTATCAAAACAATCCATTTACTAGAAATCAAAACAATTAAAACAACAACTTTAACAAATGATTTCTTGTTTTTTAAGTCATTAACTAATTTGACAATCGAGTTCATGAACATACAGTAAATAGGCCTACTGTGTGAAAGCGATGGAAAAGGCAATATGAAAAAATTAAATGAATTTATTGCAGCAACTCACATGTATCATAAATTCTCATACAGCACTGTCTATGGGAGAACTTGTGAACACCCCACATTATCTACCCCCATCTGGTTCCAAGTAGCTTTAATAAAAGTTAAGGGAAACACTGAAAGAACACATTTTTATGACAATGGGAGCAACATGAGCTTGGTAGCTGTCAAGGCAAGTCCAAAAAACTAGTTGCAAAGTGGTTATAAAAGGTGGGCAAAGTCTGTGTAGTTTCCCATATGGACAACCAGTGTATAGCTAGGGAGAGTATATCAAATACAACCAAAATGATGTTCATCGACAAGGTATATTGACATTTTATCACAGTAAGCTGGTAAATGTTTTAAACTGAAATAGTTTTAAGTACATTTTAACAGTAATATGTAACGATTCAGATTGAGACATGAGAGTTTAGTGTATAAGAAACAATATTAAATGTCTCGTACATATCAACAGTACCAGTAAAAATTAGTGTTTGTTATTGGTGAATGTTATAGTGTCAATGAAATGTTGGTGAATATTACAATATATAATAGTTGGGTATCCACATAAAAATCCCCTGTAAGTTGTTAAAATAAGTCATAATATTGCCATTTGAGAAATTCACCAACACTAAATAGTAACAGTAGCAATATTATGTTCTTTGTACAGGTTTTGAGTTATCAGTCACTGTTTTTTATTACATCTCAGATGGTTTGGGAAAGTAGAGATTTGTTTTGATGAGTTAGTAAATAAACTGTTTTATAACAACATTGCATTTTTATTAGGAAATGTATGAAAGTATGAAATGATGCTTTTATACATTAAAAGATACTTAATTACATACTTAATTAAAAGATTATGTAGCATATACTTTGTTGAAAGACTAAGAAGGAAACAAAGCATTTTTATTTTTAAATTTTGTCTGAGGCCAGCTTCAGTGTTATTAGAACTTCGGCTTGCCGGGCTCTAAGGCCATGGTCTAAGGTTGTTTGGTGCAAATGTTTCAGCTGTGCCTTTGATGGCCATCTTCAGTGCAGAAGGCTGCAAAAGACTGACCAGGGTTTCATAGTCAGTGACTACTGAACTGTGGTTAAGGCTAGTGGCTGTGAGTAGGACACCTATATTTGTAAACTTTTGGAGTCCACAGAAAGGTGTTGTCTGGCACCACCAGCCAATCAGACGAAAGGCAGATTCTTATTATTATTCTTTACTCACATTATTATTATATGTCCTACTCACAGCCACTAGCCTCAACCACAGTTCAGTAGTCACTGACTACGAAACCCTGGTCAGTGTTTTGCAGCCTTCTACACTGAAGATGGCCGTTGAAGGCACGGCTGAAATGTTTGCACCAAACAACCTTGGACCACATGCTTACAGCTCCACAAGCTAAAGTTCTAATAACATTTTCATTTTTAGTTTATACATATTTGGGCCTGAACTCACATTATAATAATAACTCACACCTACATTTAAGCTATCTCATGAAAGTTTGATGCACAATTGCTGTATCATGTATTAAGTATTTTACTAGGAATGACGGATCATGATGGTCATTACATGTCATAATTCATTAAGTTTTAGACAGTTGTCCCTTTGTTAGAACACAAAAGCGGTTAATTTTTTCAGGTGTCATTCTGCATCCTACGTCTAAGAATGCAAGGAACACACCGTGAGGGCTAAACGAATATATTTAAAAATATTTTATTATTAGATCTGGGACCTGGTACGTAACAAGTGAACCTGAATAATCCAGGACAGCTTGAATTACTGGAGCCATAATGATGTTTTAAAACGTAAATTACACATGTGGACATGTGTACATGAGCCACATATTTTTCAAGAAATAAGTGACAGATTAGTCCACAGTCTTCATTATCACATCACATTTGACATATTATCCTAATGACATCAACATGCTAACAATGACATATTGTTTCTTATGTTAAGTGAACCATAACATAATAAATAAATGAAGCATTTTAGATAGATTTAATAATATATACAAAAACACTTTTCTGAACACAAATGATGAGTTAGGTAACACCATTCTGTTATAACACAGAATTATGAGTTAGGTAGATAGACGGTACTTGGAGTGTCTTAAAATGTGGAATTGTGCATACTGTCTTTATTGCAATCTGATGAATGTCAATTCGTTCTGGTACTGTATAGTCATGTAGGCCTATTACAAGAAAGTTATCATGTGAATCCCTATTGGATGAACTAGCTTACAAAGCGATGAAGGCTGAACTTAAACGTAGAGGCTGCTCCACTGCAAGCCTCATGTATGAGGTAGCAGCTCCATGGCTTCCCGTGGAGTTTATTTACAGACAGTTGGTTTGGGTGAGAGACTGAAGTTGCTGTAGTACATCGTTTGCTTTCAATGCAGTGGTGAGATTGGGACCAACAGCCTAAGTCTAGACACAATGCAGCTAATGTGGCTTTACAAGTTCTATGGTTTATGGGCGCATCACCATCTGAACTCATGTCTGAAGCGACTATTGATTGCAGCAACAGGCATACAATTCCTAGTACCATAACTGGCAGCAAATCACATCTCATACACATGGAGCTATGATCTTTGTTCCTACAGCAGGGACCAAGTTGAGTTTGGGACATGGAACCATTGTGGGTGATGTGTCCTGCTGTCTTCCACATCTTTATGATGAACAGCTAATGAACTTGAATTTTTTAGAAAAACTATAAACAAAACCTGGATCTAACAAAAGATGAGCAAGGAATTTTCTGATTATGAGGAATTACCTTTTGTTATAAATTACAATACATCTATAGTTTATTTTAATTTCACCTGAAACTGAAACATCAGTTACTAAAAAATAAATGACATACAAATTAAAACTTTTCAGTTGGCTGTATATGCTATAAAGAAAAGAAAGAAATATAAAAATTCTCAGCTTAAAATTTGGTTAAAATTTAATTTTAAGTATAACAAAATTGAAGAGAAAATTATGACATTATGCATACAAAGCAATAACACAACGATTACTGTTGAAGTCAGATACACCAACTGCATGTGTGAACTCTAAAACAATAAAACATATTATATAGTCTAAAAATCACATTCATAATTGAATTTAAAGAATTTTCTTAGTTTTTTTTGGTCCCACAAACTATGTTTTAATCTATGTTTCTACAGTAGATTTTTTTAAAAAGCCAAAGCAATACATAATAAATAAAAGAAGACTGACTTTTTATTTTTCACAACTTATGTTTTTAATTTTCATATACATATGAAGAATAACTAAAAAATTACCAACCATTTTAATAAATTTTACTTTCAGTTTTTTACTTTAATGCACATTTTTCATGTATCCTTAAACACATACACTGAACACAAATTTTCACCAGTATTTCAATATTTACATTTTTTAAATATTATATGTACAATAAATTTTGCATTTAAAATTTATTTTTGAACACTTTGTTTTCTTTATACTTATGTACACATACACATGTACTCACATAGATATAAATATATGTATGCATTTATTTTATACATACATATACAAATGTCTAGTAGTTTAGTATTCTGAGACAATTTAGTATTTCTGCGTTGCTCTTCAGGTTGACACACGTTTATTATCTGGATGTTGATAATAGATTGATAACAGATTTCTGTGCCATTGGCTTTCCGGATTAGTTGGACCATCTGACTAATTAATTTATCATACTGATGCTTATTTTGTAAATGATGTTCAGTACAGTGACATATGGTATATTTTAATTCTAATCTGAAATGTTTTACTTACCTAGAAAAATTTTATTACCAATGGTGAAATGTAAAGATTAACATTATTAATCCTTTTCAGAAAATATTTTAAGAAATCTTAATTTGCTTAAAATGTCTTTCAGGCTGCCAAAAATTATAAATACTCACAGCAAACAATTAAAAAAGTCAACATTATTCCAGGAACCCAAACCCTATATGAACGTAAAATTAAATTGTTGGACCTTGTGATTTAAACAAAATTGAAACCAATAATGGTACTGAACTTGTTTTTATAAATTCACCTAATGATTTTTATTCATGGTTCTAATTTCTGGGAAAACATTGGTGGTGACAGGTTTACTCTCTATTCCCATGCCTGTTTCACTCATGGTGGTAATGTTAGAAACAATAAGTATTTATAAGTATTGGAATGTAATGTTACTGAACCATTGAGTGTTTTGAACATAGTGAACTGATAAGAACAGTATATAGAATATGGTATGAAAATGACAGTTATTAGCTTTCCCAAACAATGTAAAACACAGAATCAGAAAACCCATGTCTGTATAAGTAAAACAATTTTAAAAGGGAAAATAGAATAACTTAAGTTTAAATACGGGAATGTGATAAAGTAGTACCAAAGAAGAAAAATATAAAAGTAAAATACAAAAAATTATAAAATAGATTAGACGATATGCAAAGAAAAAAAAACATAATTGATCATCAAGTGTATGGTTAGTTACACTAAAATATTTTGCTAACAATTGTGTAAGTACGTACATTTCATTAATGGCAGTGAATTTGAGAGGGTAGATAGTTTTAGATATCTTGGGTCCTTCTTGACATCAAAGATCAGATGGCAATGGAAATTTAAGACAAACTAGCCATGGGGAATAGGTGCTACTTTTCTTTGCTGTCTATCCTAAAATTCAGAAACGTTTCTGGAACCTCCAAGGCCCATATGTACAAAACTGTATTTCAGCCATAAATTACAGATTAAATTGGTGGTTAATTATACATTCTTAGCAGAACTGGAACTACTCAGTAACTGAGCTCTTTTGGTCCATTGGAATGGCAATAGGATGGCAATGGGAAGTCATTCCATTTGCCCTGGTTATTTACTGTACCAGTATAATGTTTAAATATAAAATAGACATTAGATAATATATTAAATAACAACATTTTCTAAGTGATTTGTCCGATAGGTACGTTTATAAAATTCACATGGGCCAACAACAAAATGCTGAACTCGCGTGGAAACATTAAACAGTTGTTTTGAGTATATGCGTACGTATATGATTTCACTTAACTAAAAATGAACTTTTTCATGTGAAAACATACTGATTTTATTGGACGCGTTTCGGCTTACGTATCCGCCTTCTTCAGCTTTGATACAGACTGCCAGCATTTTGTAACGGTTGTGTGGAAGGTGTAGTGGGGGTGGTGTGTGGAGGAAGGGGATTGGCGCGGGGATTCAACTTACTGTTTGTTTTCTGTATAATTGTGTCAAAAAGTGTATGTGATTTATATTGTAATTGATCGTTGAGTATGTTGTTTGGTTGTGTTGTGTGGTGTTTATATATTTCGTATTGTTCAGTTGTGTTGAGTTTTCGACCTTTGGATATGTAATGTAAAATTTCAAGATTAGTGTCTATGTTGGTGTAACTGTGGTTTTCTGTGTGTATGTGTGTGGCAAATGCGGAGTGTATATTGTTGTTGGTTAAAGCTTTTAAGTGTTCAGAATAACGGGATGAAAAAGATCTTCCCGTCTGGCCTATGTAGAAACTATTGCAGTCATTACAATTTAATTTGTAAACACCTGTTTTGTTATATTTGTCTATGTCTGTGTTTGTATTACTGATGTGTTTTTTGATGGTATTGGTTGTTCTGTATGCTATTTTGTATTTGTGTTTTCTGAATGTGTTGGCGATTTTGTGTGTGTATGAGTTGTGGTATGTGAGTGTAATGTATTTATTGTGTTGTGTGTTGATGGTATTTTGTGTTTTGTTGTTTTTGTTTTTGATGCGTTTGTGTAGTATGTTTATTAAATTGGGGTTATAACCGTTTTTGATTGCTAAGTATTTTATTGTGTTGAGTTCGTCGGTGTAATCTTGTTTATTTAAGGGTATATGATTTTGTTATTAGTGTGCATGCACATGTATGCGTGTACATGCGTGTGTGGGTTAGTACTGCCTGTTGTTTTTGTTATTTTTATTTCTAATTTCTTCAAGCAAATAACTGAATCATGACATTTTGAAACATGTAGATATTTTATGTTAAATGTTAAATTATAAAAAGAACACTTATTTTTAAAATATTAGTATAGTGTACAGATGTTTATACAAAGAAATATGTTGTGGTGTCTATATATAATGATGTATCTGATGTTAAAGTAGATTAATATATAAACAGTCTACTTATTGAAGAACAAAACAAGAAAATTTGTAAAATTTAAAAATGTACGTATAATTAGTATTTTAAACATTGTTAAAAATAATTCAGTATTAAACATGCACATTATACACTTTTCAAGTTTCTCATATGCCATCTGTTGTTTTCAAATGATCAGAAAGGTGAAAATAAAACAAATATAATGCAGTTAGCTGAAGTGCTTTAAATAAAAACATATATTCTTTAGTTTTATGTTAAATTAATTTAGTTTGGAACTAGGGGCTAAAGATGTCTACAGAAAGGACATATTGCATCCTTACAAGTAAAACAAAATTAATTAAATGTTTATAATTGTTAAAATATATTCAATTAGCAAGGTATACAAGGGATTTAGTATTATATAATTGTAAAGGTTCTACTATATTTTTATAACCACCATAAACTGTACAGATCTTTATGAATAAATTGCCATAAGTATAGTTAAATATGGGAGTTTTTAAACAATATTCTGGATATTGTTTTGTATGTTCATCACTACTTTGTTTACAGCACTTATAATTTTATTAGTTTTAATAGAACTTTCACTTGTAAACTAAACTTACTTTGTTTTTCACTCAGACAGCTGTTTCGGAGCGGTGCCCTCCTTCGTCAGTGAGTCGTGGATACAGAATGTGCAATCTGTCGGTAATTTCTAACGGTTTTTGTAAACAGGTTGTGTGTGGTTGGAGGTGGAGGGGATTGGCACAGGAGTTTTGAATTGTTCTTATGTGTTGTTTATTACTGTGTCAAATAGTGTGTTTGATTTAAATTGTAATTGGTAAATATCACTATTGTTTGACAACTCGGAACACTAAGTTTATCGTCAAACAATAGTGATATTAAGTTAAGTAACGGACACGTTATGGACAATGAAATCCAAGAATTGTAATTGGTCATTTAGTATGTTGTTGGGCTGTGTTTTGTTGTGTTTGTATATTTCAAATTGTTCTGTGGTGTTGAGTTTGCGACTTTTGGGTAGGAAGTGTAAAATTTTTAGGTTGTTTTGTATATTGGTGTAACTGTGGTCTCCTGTCTGGATATGTGTGGCAAATGTGGATTGTATGTTAATATTGGTGAGTGCTTTGGTGTGTTCATAAAATCTGGATGAAAAAGTTCTTCCTGTCTGGCCTATGTAGAACTTGCTACAATCATTGCATGTTAATTTATAAACTCCTGTATTGTTGTATATGTCAGTGTTTTTGTTTGTGCCATTGAGGTACCTTTTGATGGTGTTGTTGGTTCTGTATGCTATTTTGTAGTTGTATTTCCTGAACGTGTTGGCAATTCTCTGTGTGCTAGAGTTATAGTATGTGAGTGTGATGTGTTTGTATTGTTGTGTGTTGTTTTTATTTTGTGGTTTGTTGTTTTTGTTTTGGATTTGCCTATGTAATTTGTTTATTAGATTCTGGTTATAGCCATTTTTTAGGGCTATGTATTTTATGGTGTTAAGTTCTTCTTTATAGTCTTGTTTATTCATTGGTATTTTGGTGAGTCTTTGTAGTATGTGGTTGAAGGCTGCATGTTTATGTTGTGTTGGATGATTTGATGTATTGTGGATGACCATGTCAGTTGTGGTTGGTTTTCTGTAGATTTTATATGTGTGTGTATTGTTTTTTTCTTTGGTGATAGGCCTAGAAAGTTTATGCAGTTGTCTTTTTCTATTTGTAAGGTAAATTTGTGTACCAACAAAATCATATATTGGCACAGATATGTAGATGCCATTATATTACTATTCAGAGGTAATAAAAGACAAGTAGAAACATGCCACAAATACATCAACACAATACACCCCAAACTCAAATTTACCTTAGAAATAGAAAAAGACAACTGCATAAACTTTCTAGACCTAACTATCACCAAAATAAACAATACACCAATGAATAAGCAAGACTATAAAGAAGAACTTAACACCATAAAATACATAGCCCTAAAAAATGGCTATAACCAGAATCTAATAAACAAATTACATAGGCAAATCCAAAACAAAAACAACAAACCACAAAATAAAACCAACACCCAACAATACAAAAACATCACACTCACATACTATAACTCTAGCACACAGAAAATTGCCAACACGTTCAGGAAATACAACTACAAAATAGCATACAGAACCAACAACACCATCAAAAGGTACCTCAATGGCACAAACAAAAACACTGACATATACAACAAAACAGGAGTTTATAAATTAACATGCAATGATTGTAGCAAGTTCTACATAGGCCAGACAGGAAGAACTTTTTCATCCAGATTTTATGAACACACCAAAGCACTCACCAATATTAACATACAATCCACATTTGCCACACATATCCAGGCAGGAACCACAGTTACACCAATATACAAAACAACCTAAAAATTTTACACTTCCTACCCAGAAGTCGCAAACTCAACACCACAGAACAATTTGAAATATACAAACACAACAAAACACAACCCAACAACATATTAAATGACCAATTACAATTTAAATCAAACACACTATTTGACACAGTAATAAACAACAGATAAGAACAATTCAAAACTCCTGTGCCAATCCCCTCCACCTCCAACCACACACAACCTGTTTACAAAAACCGTTAGAAATTACCGACAGATTGCACATTCTGTATCCATGACTCACTGACGAAGGAGGACACCACTCCGAAACAGCTGTCTGAGTGAAAAACAAAGTAAGTTTAGTTTACAAGTGAAAGTTCTATTAAAACTAATAAAACTATATTATGGAGAAAATTCTATAAGTAGTCATGACATACATGTCATAATCATTAATACATTTCTTCAAGTATTTTGTTAATGTAATATTCTTTAAGTAACACATACTAAGAAATGTCAGATAATTAAATTATATCAGTGGACATTTTTTCATCATTGAATACTTCATAGACTGAAGTTACATTTTTTAATTTAGATATTTAATAATTTTATATTTAAGTTTGAAGTAATTTGTTTGAGTCTGTAAGTGAACAAGAAATGTATAATCTTCCATATAAATAATTATTGAAGGGGTTCAATAATTATTTTAAAATTTCAAACTTATTCATATCTTTCAATTTTTGAATTGTTAATATTCTTCTAATTATTTTATGTTCCTATATTCTTTAAACTACAGTGGAACATGATGTGATAGAAATAACGATAACACAAGTGCAGCAAGGAAGTGGAACCGTGGTGACCCAAGAAGAGGTAACAGACATAATCCAGAAACTGAAGAATAGGGAAAGCAGCAGATGAAGATGGCATTAATAATGAACTTATGAAGTATGGGGGGGGGCAGCATTGGAAGAAAAAATAACTAAACTCATTAGCAAGATAATTAAGTCATCTGGAGTGCTATCTGATTGGAAGACAAGCATAGTGATACCTGTTTTCAAGAAGGGTGATAACAAAATACTGGGTAACTATAGAAGGGTCACCTTACTAACCACAACACTTAAGGTAATGACAAAGGTTTTGTAGCTCAAGCTATTACAGCATACTAACTTTGAAGAAGAACAGCATGGATTTAGAAATGGAAGGTCTTGTAATGATGCATTATTTCTAATTCAAAAAATAAAAGAATAGGTAATTGAGTTCCAAAAACCAGCTTTTATATGTCTGATAGATCTCGAGAAGGCATTTGATAGGGTCCGAGTGTTGGATGTGTTAAAGATTTTACAACAACAAGGAGTCCCAGTTGACATCACAAGGCTAATAAAAGAGATCTGCATGAATACTTCAATGAGAGTAAAAGCCAATTGTGAATTATCAGATAATATACCTGTAACAAAAGGAATCAGGAAGAGGGATTCCCTCAGTCCCATAGTCTTCAATGAAATTATAAAGGAGGTAAATCATATGAGAGGATATAGGATGGATGGAAGTGTGTTTAATATATGTTATGCAGATGATTTTATACTAATAGAAAATGAAAATGACTTTTAAAGACTTGTGTACAATTTTAACAAAGCATGCTAGAAATATTACATGAAGACAGTAGAAGAGAAAACTAAATCAATTACAATTTTATATGATCCATTAAGGTGTAAGCTTGTGGTAAATGACAGAGTAATAGAACAAGTAATGCAGATAGACTGCTTAGGAACAAGGCTTATAAGTAACAATAGGGCAGATGAAGAAATAGTACATAATTGCTGAAAGCAAGAAGAATTGCTGGATGCATGAATAATCTTATATGGAATAATAAATACCTTAAACAAGATGGGAAAACTAGGGTTTACAATAGCACAATACATCCAGTAAGCAACAACTCAAAGAATGCTGCGATTGCAATGAATTGGTGGGGTGAGAGTCTTTCATTAAGTACGTACTTTGTGGGTGGGCATTGTGGTGAACCAATAGCGTGATACCTTCTTCTGATTGGCTCGTGGTATCAGACAGCAACTTCACAGGACTTAAAAAGTTTATAAATATAGGTACCCTTCTTAGGGCCACTAGCCTTAACCACAGTACTGTGGTCACTGACTGAGACATCTCTGTCAGAGTGTAGCCTGATTTAAGCACTGAAGATGGCCGTCGAAGGCATGGTTGAAACGTCTGCAATCAACAACTTTGGACCACGGCCTTACAGCCTAGAAAACAACAATTTTAATAACATCGACACCGGCTGTGAAAGTCTCAGACAAAATCAGATATTGTATTTGCTTTTAAGTGTAATATGAGATACAATTTGGTGCAATATTTATTTTAAATAACCTTGTGTTAAACGAAAAACAAATTTTTTGATATTTTTTAGTATTTATTACTTTCTTAATGATATATGAAATAATTATGTCGTGATTATTTATAACGAATTTCTGCATAATTATAATTAATTTAAAAATCTATTGACTGCAAAATGTATAACTATTTATGAAAATTTATTTTAGCAGTAGTTAACATTTTTTGGTGGGGTCCCAAAAAATGAAATTGATGTTTACAATTATTTATATACAGTATTATGTTAGTGAATATACAAACACACATGTTGGTATCAAACTTACTTCTTAATACGAGCATCCGAGGCTGGCTGCTTCGATTATTGGTATCAAACAATATGTTATTTAATACGGAAGAATGCAAGACTATTAACTGGAAATGCTATCTTACATCCAACAGCAATATGTCTTATCCTATAAAATCACTGTGCACATTATCCACAAATGCAGAACAAATTGAGGATAATGTAAATGATATCAGTGTTCTGATAGTGAATGACTATAGTTTACCCATTGTTTATATTATATAGCTAACTACAACAGTTTACTTTTATGTACATTATAAAAAATACTGAAAAAGCTTTTAAAGAACTATTACTGACACCCAATGCAATAACACCATTATGTATTTGTTTACACGTAAGTCAACTTCTGAAATATTTTAAAACAAGATGGTAATTTTTTTTTAATGAAAAGATTTCAAAGAAATAGTAATTTGTATTAATGGAATTTGCATTCCCACTATTCATAAGATCCACTGTTAATGATTAATTTATTATTAATGATTTGCTATAGCTGTATTGAGATGCTTTCTTTCATCAAATTTTCTGTGTGGTGTTCTGGAGTCTTCAATTGCTTTATGTGCTTACAAAATTTCTACAGTTATTGATACTGAATAGTAACAATTTCCACAGTAATAAGCCTCCCACTCTTGGCATTAACTCATATTATGTTATTTTTAATGACTTGGAGGATAAACTTTGTTTCCCTCTAGTACTTGTAACCATTAAATACTGTTATGCAAATCATGCAAGCTGATATCAGCAGTGGCGTGGCGGATTATCCATAACGCTAAGAGTATGCTGTAGCACCGGGCACCAGTGTCTCAGCTGTCAGAGGGAGGCACCATCCAGCCCTACATCACAAGAACTTTTCGAAGATAATAAATGCAAAAAAACAAAAAAAAATGTCCTCAATCAAAAATCGTAAAAAGATGTGTGCACACTTTTTGATGAGTTCGCTGTTATGTTTTTTATGTTCGAAAGAAGATGGTAGATTCCATGATACTACAGTTTGTCCACTCAAAGTATTAAACTGGATTATTGATTGTAAAATGGTTGATGTATTTTCGAATATATACATTGCTTATCATCTGCGTTTGACGATTCCAATAGCTAACTGCAAATCTGAAAGACCATTTTCTGTATTAAAACGCATTGAAGATATGTTGAGTTCAACTATGAGTGATGACTATTAGCAAGGTTGAGTATTGAAAGCGAGATACTTAATTGATCAATTTAGAAGAAATTATATAAGAAGAAATTTGTTAAGACAAACTCAAGAAAAAAGATGGATTGATTAGTATTTTCAAAGCTTTAGTACTACTATGCTCAGTGTAATCACTATTTAGCTAAGTATTTGTTGTAATTCGAGAGTTTAATAAAATAATTGTTAACTTTCGAAATTGTGTATGCCATTTATCAATGTAAATGATAGATATAAGGTTGAATTTTGAATTTGGGGGGGGTACACCAGTCTGATGGCAGCATAGGGCACCACGCACTTCTGATCCACCCCTGGATATCGGTAACATTTTTTAATTTTGTATTGGTAGCATCAGTCGCAGTTCTAGAATCTGGAGACTGTTTAGAGTTCAATTTACCACATACTGTGTGCTCCACACATTTATTCTTACAAAGAGTGTTTCTCAGTAAATTGCAAATTGCAATTCTGTTAGAATTGCAAATTGTTTTGATTGCCTGAAATAGGTAAAGAACTAGGTAAGTAAAATACTAAAAAACAGAAAGAAAAATCATTTAGTGAAATGAACTTTTCTGGCTTCATTAGTGAAAATTCTCGAACAGTATCATGTTTATCAAGTTAATCCAAAATGTCTGACTCTACTGATATAATGGTAAGATTTGAAAGTCTGTTTTGTACCATTGCGAGCGCAAGTACCCTAGTTTTTAATAATTTTAAATTTAGAAAAGCATCATTTCACAGATGCTACAGATACCTGTAATGATAAAAGAATCCGAAGAGCAATATAATTGTAAAGTTTGGATAAACTGTGATTAAGTCGTTTGAATAAATATACTGAACTGAATTATCTGATGTAGGCCTACATCGTTTTTAAAATTAGAAATAAATGGTTAACAGTGACAATTTGGCGGGAATACCCGGGCAGAGCACCTAGAAGGTTAATACGGTTAACTTAATGGATAACAATTTTTTAAAATTTTTCTCCTCGCCTCTACTATCCTGGCGCCTGTGTGCGCCGCGCACTTTGCACACTGTGTCGGCGCACCACTGAGTTTATCCAAGTTATTCATTGCAAATAGCGACGAAAATAAGCCAGTGGATATAGAAAAATAGTATTCACGCACTTGCAATTAATATAACACTGGTAAAATAGTTTAAATTACTGCTGTGTTTAAATTGACGACGGTATCATAAAAATTAATGCGTAGTTTGCTGCAGTAAAACCAACACATATTCTAAACGAGTGACGATAAATTGAATATTGTGTGAGTAAATCATATTTGAATGTTAAGCGACGAATCTGAGAAAATGTTATAATATATAAGACCTCTTTTCTTCATTTAAGAAGTTCATATTTCATTAAAAAAAAAAATAGTACTTATGAATTTACTAGTTCAAGTTACGGGAAGTAAGTACAGAATTTTGACAAATTGTTTTAATAAAAAAACTTAATGAAATGAAAATTAAATGTTTCATCTTCATAATTAAAAAACATTTTGAAACTGTGGTAATTATGATTATGAAAAATCTTGTTTGTGGGTAAAGTTTTTACGTAATTTACACAGATTCATTCGCTTCTGATTGCATTAATTCAGCGTATTCAAATTAGAATATTTGGGCAATTATGAAACTTCGTTGAATATCTGCTAATATTTAAGACTTAATCATTTTAAGCACTGAAATTAGTCACCGAATTTAGCCATTTAGTCACTGAAATTATTGTAGTCGTTATCCCATGCGTCCAATTCCCAATTCCCGTTCAACATTTATTTCATTTGTCGATACGTCTGAAGTAGAAGTAGGCTACAGGCAAATTCATAACGCATATGACGAACGCACGTGCGTCTCAAATAATTTTTTTCCAAAGCAAAGAGGGGTCGCTTGGACGGGTAAGGTGACCAGGGGTGTATTTCCGGGGGGCGAACAGGACCGGACCCCACCCCAGACGATCGGAATTGTTGACGAATTTTGTTAAACTGTTAACTTTTAGGCTGTTTTATTATGTTTTTTGACATGATAATGTCTTATGGCTGGGGGTCATTTGAAAATTTCTGTAACGCATCACGCTGCATGACGTCATCATTTACCAGCCGGGAATCGTTAACTAAAACCGCGACCGCTAACGTGCTAACGTCCGTCGCAGATTAAAGACCTAACAAGCAAACAACACTGCATAGCTGTAGATAGGTATGTAACCAATCAGTCAGTCAGTAACCATAATAATGTTGCGTTTAGCTGGCGGCTGAAAGACATTATCATGCTCTTAAGCTTTTACCATTTGGTAAACGGTACTTTACATTTTTCCAGCCAATACAGTAGAAACTCTTTTTTAAATATACAAACAGGTTTATTACACAGCGTTAGCGTATACGTTTGAAATATGGAATATAGGAGAATCAATTGTCAGTGTCTCATTAACCATGTTTAAATAACACGTATTTTTATGGCGTTATTACCGTACCGTTTACTTTAACGGAACTGATTTCAGCCACTTTAAAGATTGTAATATTGATTCGTTTTAACTTGTTTTTTCTTTTGTATGAAGCCGACACGATCCTGGACTCCTTCAAGGCCAAATTCTAGATACGCCACTGAAGGTGATAATTGTAAATATCACTATAGTATTGACGACTCGGAACACTAAGTTTTTTATAAGTAAAAACGTAAAGTTTTACCTTACAGCCTAAACCGGCTTTCACCTTTAGAAGGCTTCATCAGAGGCTGCCATAGGTAGCGTTGTCCGTCTTGTTGTTGGCGACGGGATAGTTATTCGAAAGATTGAAGCTGTGTGTGTGTGTGTGTGTGTGTGGTGAGATGTGTTCGAATAATGCGTGCGATTTGAATTGTGTCTGTTCGTTTAGGATGTCGTTTTTATTTGTTTTTGTGTGTTTGTATATTTCTAATTGTTCTAGTGTGTCTAGTTTTCGGCCTTTTGTGTGTACGTGTAGAATGTTCATGTTATTGTCGATGTTTTTATATGTGTGGTTTGCTTCAATGAGGTGGTTTGCAAAGGTAGATTCTGTAGTGGTGTGGAGTGCTTTTGTGTGTTCAATGTATCTCTGTTTGAAGCTACGTCCTGTCTGGCCTATGTAGAATTTATTGCAATTTGAGCAATTTAAACACAATTTAAACGAACAGACACAATTCAAATCGCACGCATTATTCGAACACATCTCACCACACACACACACAGCTTCAATCTTTCGAATAACTATCCCGTCGCCAACAACAAGACGGACAACGCTACCTATGGCAGCGTCTGATGAAGCCTTCTAAAGGTGAAAGCTGGTTTAGGCTGTAAGGTAAAACTTTACGTTTTTACTTATAAAAAACTTAGTGTTCCGAGTCGCCAATACTATAGTGATATTTAGTTAAGTAACGGACACGTCATGGACAACGAAATCCAAGTGATAATTGTGTTTATGCTAATAGAAGCCGGTATTTTAAAGAAGACGGTCCCGCTTGTGTTATGCCATCTTATGGCTGCGATTCTGTTTTATTTAAGTTGATTTGACAATCTTTACAACTTAAAAATGCTAATGAAAGCATAGTATTAACAAAAAAAAGAGTTACGCTCTATTTAAAAATGTACGTGTTTTAACGATAACTGTGTTAGTGAAAATAAAATTGTAAACTAACTACGAGTTTCTTCATTTTGTTGAATTTTTTTTGCAAAAATGTTTCGCAGAACAAACAAGCGATTATAACATAAAAATAAGTAAATATTTTGAGGAAATTCACTTTTATTCATAACATGGATTACGCTAATTCTCATACCACGCCGTAGCCGACACAATTGTTTAAGCACCTGGAACAAACAAAACACAATTTCACGTAAAATTGTTTTGATGTCCCCGTATTAATTGCACCACACGGTATAATGAGCTACAAATTTTAATGAAGATTAACTGCAGATGATCGGATTTGTAACACATCGTAATAAATTTATTAACAATACTGCGACAACAGATCTCCCAAGTCAGAGTCACTACTGTGGAATGACCGCGCATGCGCCCCCTACAGATACACACGTGTTGCATAACCAAAACACGACTGGACGTATCCAAAGCTTTTCAATTTTACGATAAATTTATGACTGGCCAAGATCACGACTGCAGTCCAACGGCAAGCATGGAAACAACTGTTGAGACGCGTGCATTCTTTACCAACTCGATTCAAACATCCTAAGCGAAAACATCGTATTTAAAAAAAAAAAAAACTTTAAAATAATTTTAATAGTAAGGCCTATACGGTTAGGAATGTTGTAACAATTTTTCACAATTATAAACGATGGACAGCGTTTTAGTACTACCATTGTTTTTTCCTCTCTTTCTCTGTCAGTTAAATAAATAAATGTTCGTTGACAGACAAAGTGACTGACCTGATGTTTGGAACGCAGCTTCCCTCCAGCTGACGGGTCGTCGACTGAGCCATTATCGACCGCTGTGCTTTGCCTCATCACACACACACACACACATCCCTCAAACCGTACCGTACTGAATGAGTTTAACTTTGTTAAATGTGCGCGGAATAAGCCTTAGCAATGAAGAGTTGCATATATTGAGAGCAAGTGTAGAAAACAGCACTAAGCTTAATTGACCTTTTCATGGATTATGTCATAGCCTATAGTTTTAACAGTACGTATTTTTTGTATAAGCCGAGTTGAAACCGAACGTGATTAAGGATTTAAAACTTTGACTTAAAGTATTATTTCATGTATGTGTGTTGAAAAATTATGTCTTATTCTTTTTCTTCTTTTTTAACTTCCTTGTTAGCACTCTGTCCTGTTCTATGACAGCGTCCTACATGCTGTCACTCCATCTCTTCCTTGGCCGACCAATGCTCCTCTTGGTGTTTGTTTGCCTATCTCTTGCCTTTTTCACTAGCCTTGTGTCATCCATTCTTGGTATGTGTTCATTCCATATCCTTCTTCTTGCCGCAATCTAAGAATTAATATCTGTTACAGTATACGTTTCTCTTATACTGTTGTTTGGCATCCTATCGTACCTTGTCTTTACAAAAAAGTTTGTCGTTTTCTTTGAGTTGTTGCTGTATCTAGTTTGGTCTCTGATGCACAGGGTACTACTGAACGTGTTGTCCTTTCGTAAACCCTACTTGAGTGACGTATTTATTATTCCGTATAACGTTATTCATGCATCCAGCAATTCTTCTGGCTTTCATCAATTGATGTTCTATTTCTTTGTCTGCCCTATTGTTACTTGTAAGCCTCGGTCCTAAGTAGTTCATCTGCATTAAGTGGTTCTATTATGAGAACCTGTCATTTGTATTCTGTCATTTGAAAAGTTATGTATTATTTGAAATTTTATAAATAATTAGAGTGTACTCTCCATGATCATAGAAGAAACACAGATATACGGCAGGAACTGAATATTATGAGCCTATACTCGACAGGATCGCCCAGTATCGGCTGAATTGGTGGGAACATCTTTGCCGAATGGATGACTGCCGCATCCCCAAACAACTATGGAACTATAAACCGAGGGGACGGAGAGGTGTGGGACGTCCGAGGAAGCGCTGGAGTGACAGCTGCAATATTTGCCTATTTGAGACTGGAACAAACCATTCTTGGTTTAAACCTTGAGGATGATGATGATAAATAATTTGAAAATTTCACTCGGAGACGGTGGTTGCGGCTCTTTCTATCCGAGAATTATCTACGTAAAGCAATCTGTTGTTATCCGGACTATCAAGTTTGTCAAGGAACTACGGTCATGTTACTTCACGGGGGCCGATTCAGTGCTGCCGGCCGTAATAGGAGACACTCAATGAGATGTATGGTTGCACTGACGAAAAACACGGCACTGCGCAACCTACTGTCATCACCACAAACCCCCGAGGGGGGGGCCTGGGGATTTCGACCCCAGAGGGGACGTGCAAAACGAGTCTATACCGCCATTGCCGGTGGCTTCGATCTCTGCCCTCCCCACCTGATACCCACCGCCTAATCGCTGACCTAGGGGTGAACCGGTATTTCGGGTGGATTGGAGCCGATTGACACTGGGCTGTGGTGAGTGTATGACGAACGGGAACCAGGGTTGCCTCGTCCCTAGTATGTAGCCGCACTAGGAAACCACTCCTGCTCCAGTGGCCTTTGTCAAGATCGTGTGCGGTGAACCCTAGTAGCAAGTGAAGCCTCCACGCGGAGCGGAACGACCCTGCACTGGTGGGAGAGGGTCGTACAGGCTGAACCCTGCCAGATGGGCCTGGGCTGCGGCCCAGGAGGTTGTGAGATGGGCCTTGCCACTGATTAACGGTGGGTTCATTTTTTCCGAGATCCCCACTCTGGTGCACGCTGCCTTACGGGGCGCGGGGTGATCCGATTTTCGGTGGCATCAGGACTGTTAATCAAAACAAAGCGTGCGTTCAGCATTGGGAAGCGCGACTTGAGAGTTCGGGTCTATGAAACCCCCCTCTGCCGGAGCCTGTACCTGACTCGAGTGCGGTGCTGGCCACCATCGTTCGCTTGTCTGGGCACGAAACGGCGCCTCTTCGAGGCCCCTGCTGGGCAACGTTGTGTTTTGTATGGACATGCGTGTCTTTACACAATACAGCGGCTAAGTTTGTTATTCTCCTCGTAAGGAGAGGGCTCCAGGCCCGCTCGCTGACGTATCCAACGGATGGAGAGCGAGGATTTTTTCATTTCTCTTCCTTGGTTGTTGTTCGTGGGTAGTGGATAACATGGGATCGCTATGGGGGCTTGCTCCCGGGGAACGGTAGAGTTGGCCTGGCCACCTCTCCCGACATTATATGTCATCACCATAACTGAAGTTAGTGTTACATAAAAAAAAGGTCGTATTAGTTCTCGCTTTTAATTTATGGTTATTTTTAAGGTTTAGTCAGCCTCCTGGGGCCTTTTCTTATGAAAGGAGTATAGCATAGGTTTGTATGAATAAGACATTTGACCGGGAATGTAGCATGTAGCATGTAGCACTGTGGTAGCGGGGCGTCTTTGCACTTGGTGCATGATTGCAGCATCTGGGTCGAGCCCAATAGCTGCCTGATGATATACATAGTTCTGGAACGGTAGACTAGTTTCTAAAAACTGGAAGGGACCACCGCCAATGCGTTATGGCAGAAGGCGGGGGAGAAAGAAAACTTCATTTCTGATTTGATTTTTGGGCACTGCCGCTGGAAACGATTCAGGCAACAGATGTTGCCTGCCTCAAGCTCAGCAAGCAGACACCTTGAGGCGTCGGTCATTCTCCGCGAGACAGAGAGCCTCCGTGCCAGTGATAAGCGTAACAGTGACCGGGGATACTGCATTTCATAGACAATATTAAATCGTTTTTTTTCACTCGATGGGGTATTAAAGTATATGCGTTTCGAATGCTCTTGTAATGGGTGAGCCATTACCATAAGTAGCCCCACCTTCGATTGGCGGTAATCGTCGTTTGTGGGCCTGTAGGTAAAACTCCTGTCAGGTGTGTTGGACTTTTTCAAGTGACGGCACACTCACACCCCCGTTATACACGAGAGAGTTTGCATCGACCTCCACGATCTCGGTGGAGAGGACAATTGGAGGAAATCGCTGGAATATTATAGATCCCTCGGGCAAAAGAATGCCAGTCGGAAGCCGTTGATGCAGTGACGAGTTCTTAATTGCACGTAACTTCACGACACTGCACCAGTGTGCACCAATCAGATTGCACTGTTAGTAAGATGAAATTGCCGTTTCAAGTCAATGTTGACGTCGCGTATCCACAATTACCTCAGCTTAGCATCTTCATTTGAATTGATGGATACATTAGGGAAGGCGGAGAGTGGAGAATAAGGTAAAACAGAGAGCTCTATGAGTTATGTAGATCGCCTGATATTGTGACATCAATAAGGATAGCTAGGCTGAGATGGGCAGGACATGTACAGAGAATGAATGAGTAGGATGTTCTTAAGAGGATAATGAAATGCACACCAGAAAGAAAGAGAGGACGATGGAAGACCCAGACTACGATGGATTGATGGGATCATAGAGGATGTGAAAGTGCTTGGAGTAAAAAATTGGTGGGCATTGGCTAAGGATAAGGAAGTCTGGAGGAAAATCCTGAGGGAAGGTGAGGCCCATGGTGGGCTGTGGAGCTACTGATGATGATGATCATCATCATCATCATCATCATCTTCATTGGAACCACCAACCCATCATGTCGTCACCATTGTCCTGTCTCCATTGTTAATTACAGTTGATAACAGTTGCTTTGATGCCGACTGTCATCCTTCTGACACAGGGAGCTATAAACGACTTGGCTCCAGTGATATCCTCTCTGTTTGTCTGGAGCCATTGCCCCTATAACGTAAAAATTACACTCTCAACAATTTTACGGGGACAAAGTCATGTTGTACTCAGGGAGAAATATAAATTCGTAGAAAGTGGGGAGAAAATAAAACTGAAACTACCGATTAGAGCGGTGGTACTTCAAAGTAAGAAATATTAAAATGTTGTAGTAAGGCGCGGTAGTTGTTCATAAAGACGACCTTGAGTTGACGCCCGTAAGTCAGCTAAAAAAATATGAAAAAGTAACATAGCGGACGAACCGTCATAAAACTATATTATTTTCAAGGGTGTCAGAAGACATCCCTAAGATTGTAAAAAGTTAAGTGCATCTAACAAAAGAACCGTTAGGTTAGACAGAGAACGATAGGAGCGAGATGGAGATAGACGCTATGTTTTCCCACTACGTTTTCACGCGCAAATAGTTGACAAATAACGGAAAGCGTCATTTTTTACGCGGGACGTGTTCACTAGAGAGATTGGGTAAATTTGAAATTAGCGGTATGTCAGACCAATCGGCGTGTATTTTGTATATAGTTGGTGAGGGTAGTTCAAAGCAATGTATAAAAAACGAAGTGTAGGAAGTTAAGTTAGTCTACGGGGAGATTACAATTAAAAGACTTGTATTTAGTGTATTAAGAAATTTGTCGGTAAATAAAATATTTCAATCGTAACGAAAAAGTCAGTTACGGTAACGCGACATTAAGCCTTGTGGAAGTTACGTATCATAAACACTTAATAAGCGTTGACAAGAATAATTTTCAGAATAATCAGAGAAGATAAATTATAATCGAGTAATATATCCTAGTTTTACTTAGTACAACATCAATCGTTAAATGTCGAAATACATAGCGAAATATAATGTGTCAAACATCACAGTACGGGACAGTCGGTTGAGATTAGTTATCAATCCGGTGTTGGACGCACTTAGCTTTAATAAGGATATACTGAGTATTCAACAAGTGTATTAGTATACGGCACCTGTGTAATTGCCACTAAGTTATTTAAGGGAATTGTGTAATACCTGTGAAACCAGTGTAAAAATAGTGCAAACTAACAAGGATAACTGTTCAACGATCAACGTCGGGTCGGACGACCAGCAGGAACCCGCAGAATTGATGACATCGCATCGCAGAGTGAATTCAACATACACGTAAATAATAAAATGAACACTCATTTTACTATTGCTTATTAAATTTAAATGTATGTAAATCATATTTGGTGACTCAATAAGTCTAAGAATCCATTGCCAAGAAATAAGCACGAACAAATTTTATAGTAAAAATATAAAAGTACTGACTTATAAATTTTGTAATATGTGAATGCAAATCGTTATTAAAAAACGTAATTAATAACAATCAAATTGTGTTTATTTATTACTGGCGCCCTGGGATAATTCTTAAGAGTCGGTACACTAAAGTAAGTGTGACATCCTGTTGCTGAGAATTAGTATGTGATAAATATTAATATTGTCATTGAGTAATTTAGCTTGATAAACTCTTACTTTATACATGCTTGTAGGCCAAGTGTAGTATGAAAAGTTGTAATGTGAAATAGTAATAAGGCCTATTAAAAGTGTATTACATTCTGTCGCCCAGAACGTGGGATTATTGAGTCACTAATAGAATAGTAAAGTAAGAATAAAATAGAATTAAGAATAACATTAATATAAGACATAGTTGTATGATTACGCGGAGTAAGAGTAGGAAAAACAAAAACACACAGAACAACACGCACGAAGTAGACAATAACATGAATACAGAAACAACAGACCACGATAGCGAAATGGAGTTTCATATAAACAATCAGCTAGGAGATCCTCAGATGCTCGCACACATTTCAATGGGGAATCAAGAGTCAGGGACGCGGGGACAGAACGACGAAAATGCAGAAACTGAACAGATTACACAAGAAAGACTAGTAGAGGTTAGAGAGAGACCGGTATATCAGACATTACCAGAGACAGACAAAGACACCGATATATATACAGTACTCCAACGACTGTTACAACAAACACAACGAATTGAAGAACAATCGAAAGAAACAAAAGAACAGGCGGAAAAAACAGCACGACAGATAGCACAGCAAGCGACACAACAAAAACAACACGAACAAAAATTAGAACAAGCGTTACAACAAATGCAAAAACAAATACAGGAACAAACGGCACAACAAATATCAGAACAGATACACAAACAAAATATGAAACTAAGAAACGAAATAACCGCGCAACTCAATCAAGAAACAGCAAACAACCATAATTTTCTCCAGAAGTTTAGAATAGACACTGCTAATAAGATCCAAGAAAATTGTGATAAGATTAATACCGAGATTAGTGCCAATACAAAACAACAGATTAAAGAGCTTGATGAAAAGTACAATAATAACTTTAAAATAATTACTGAAACAGTAAGTGTAAACAATAAAATTGTACATAAAAGTGTGCAGATAACACAGCAGCTATAAATGAATTGAAGGTCGAAAAACTAAAAGAGTTGGAAACTAAAATTGATAGCAAGTCTGACGAGACACATCTTAAGTTACAACAAATACAACGGGAAGTCAGAACTAAACTAGCGTCAGTAAGCAACACACCATGTAGTCGGGGCATGACAAATGAACAAATTAAGGACATAAAATATAATGGTACGGGTGATTTCCCGATGGAATTTATTAAAGAATTGAACGAAATATACAGAGAACATTATCAAGATGCTGGAAACATCATGTTGATAGCGAGACATCTTGAAGGAGAGGCAGCAGTGTGGTGGAGATTAGTAAAAGATAGCGTTACCAACTTCGTCGCTTTCTATGACGCATTCATCAATAAATATTGGAATGAGGTCATTCAAGAGAGGGTAAGAAATGAACTGGAGTTCGGAAGGTATCACGCAGAGAATGGAATGAACATGATCCAGTAGCCTACTTAGAGCGTAAACTATTAGAAAACTGCCAATTAATTCCGCCAATACCAGATAAATATTTAATTAGGAAAATCTCTAAACATTATCCACATGAAATACAAGTTGCAATAATTACTCGTGGTGTAGTTACAATCGATGAATTCGAGCAAGTATTGCTAGAATTTATGAGTTTGAGAATTGACACGAGGGAGGCGAACCGAGTGTATTGTGAAGGCAGGCGAGAGCGTAAGCCGTGGACGAGGGGTGAAGAGGAGAGAGAGAGCGAGCAGCTGAACAAGGGTGCGCTAACGAAAGTGAAACTAGGTCAGCTACTCAGCACTACCCCAAAAGGCAAAACAGGTTAAGAATGAAAACGACTCTATTCTGTCGACTAGCAGTGCAAACGGTAACAAAATTAACACCGCTATGCCAAAAAAGTAGACAAGTTATGTAAATATGAAATAGACTTTTAAGTACTATTAATAAATATATTAACACTACCTTTCTAGATTTAAGAGATGATTTAATGGTTAATGATGATGTCAACGTAATATGTCGAGTTAATAAATTTCCGGAAGTAAGAATCACGTTGATTGGAGTGCCTACGTATGCCTTGGTAGACACTGGGAGCCAGGTAAACGCCATCTCGGAACAGTGGTTTAAAAACAATAAGAGGGAGTTGGGGAATTTAGAAATGTTAAAATTGTCAAATACCGTTATTAAGGGTGCGACCGGCAATAAGTCAAAAAGGGTCACACAACAAATCTTGTGAACTGTCCAGATCGAAAGTGTAAAAGTCGATAGTGTCTTTGTAGTTGTACCAGAATTAATAAAAGACTGTATCTTAGGCATGGCATTATTGGAAGAAAATGGGTGCGTGATCGACCTGAACAACAAACGATTAATGATTCAGGGAGATCAAAACCAGGAAGGAACTACAGCAGAGATACTACAAGTAGAACTCTCATCTGCCGATGAAGATATCGAAGAATTGATTGAACAGAAGGTGCAAGTGATCAGAGAGATAACCGATGCTGAACGGAGCGAGCTACAACATATTTTAATGGAAAATAAAATGGTATTCCGAGATACGCCAGGTAGAATTAACTCATATAAGCATAGATTCGAAGTTACCGATCGGACACCATACTGTCTGAGAGGATGGCCGATTCCGATGAGATACAAGGAGGCAGTGAAGGCAGAATCCAGAAGATGTAGGCGCATGGTATCATTGAAAGGGCCCAGAGTCCATACGTCAACCCTATGGTCACTGTCATAAAAAAAGACCAGACGGTTAGATTATGTTTGGACGCCCGTAAATTAAATTCAGTAACAATTCCGGACCATGAGGGAGCCATTCCAATTAATGATATACTGGCAAAATGTGGGAACATTAAAGTCATGTCCACAATTGACCTCCGTAGCTCATTTTGGCAAATCCCATTGCATCAGGAGTGTAGAGATTTTACTGGGTTTTTGTACGAGGGCAAATGCTATCGGTACACGGTGATGCCGTTCGGATTGAAGACTAGTCTAGCAGGTTTAACTCGTGGTTTGGACCGGGTGTTATCGGAAGAAGTGAAGGCATTTACTATCTTGTATGTAGATGACTGCCTATGTATCTCGGATAGCGTGGAAGAGCACCTACGACACTTAAAATTGTTAATACATGATATAAAACAAGCCAATTTAACTGTCAACTTTACAAATCACAACTATTTCATAAAGAGATTGATTATTTGGGATATCGCTTAATAACAGAGGGTATTACCGCCGAACCGGATAAGATTAGAGCCATCCAGGAGTTTCGGAAGCCAAAGAATCAAAAACAACTCAAAGGGTTTGTGGGCTTAACCAACTTTTATAACAGATTCAGAAATAAATACGCTGAGGCTACGCAACCGTTACTAAACCTATTAAAAAAGGATACCACGTTTAAATGGACAAAGGAAATTGATCAGCATTTTGAGAAGGTCAAGGAATTATTTATTGAAGCAGTGGTTCTTAAGCATCCTGACCCCAGCAAGCGTTTTTACCTACAAACGGATGCGAGTCGCTATGCACTGGGAGGACAGCTTTACCAACTAGACGAGAATAACGACATCGGAGTGGTCGCATTTACAAGCCGCGTGGTACGGGGAGCTGAGCGTAATTACTTCATTACAGAATTAGAGCTACTGAGTGTCGTCCACTGTTTGCAAAAATTTAGGACATACGTACTGGGTAAGCCTCTAACGACAATCACTGACAACAAGGCGTTAATTTTCATAAAAAAATGTCAACTAAATAATTCCCATATAACGCGATGGATTCTCGCAATACAGGAATATGATTTTGACATCATTCACTGCAAGGGGCGAGATAACATCGTGGCAGATATCCTGAGCAGACATCCTGAAGACATGAACGAGGAACAACCGATCGATCGAACCGAGGAATTAGAGATAAGTCTTATCAACATCCGTATTAGTAAGGAGGCCAAGGAGCAGCTCAAGAACATAAAAGGTTATCAACTAGCCGACACGAAATTGAAGCAAATTATCGACTTAATACAAGCAAATAAGCAACATAAACTTGCCAAAAAATACAGTTGGCACAATTAGAAGTTATACCGAAAGGAAAAGGGGATATGGAAACTCATGTTGACCAAGGAACTATGCCACAACATGATTTATGAACTACATCAGGCATACAGTCATGTGGGAAATCGGCGTACATATCACCTATTCAAGGAAAATTTCATGGGGGACTCAATCAACAAGATCACGAAATTAATTACAAGAACTTGTCAAACTTGCCAGAAAAGCAAGGATCATTTTAAACGAAGGAACTCGGAACAGCAATCTACCAGCTAGAAGACACGCAACTACCAGGATGTATCCGGGGAAATTTTAATATACGGCAATTAAAACCTTATTATGAGCAATGACTCATTGCTACACACATGAACACTGACACTACACAGCTACTAAAACAGATTGTAATAGCACACAAACGTCTATGTATGTAATAGTTGTAAGAGATTAGAGTACCGTTGTAATGATAGGATGATCTTTGTTAATTACTTAACTGTATAGTAACTCCAAAAGGTATTAGCATAATTTTGTGAGTTAAGGGAAACTAGAATGTAAACAAACCTTTCAAGGGTGTCAGAAGACTTCCCTAAGATTGTAAAAAGTTAAGTGTATCTAACAAAAGAACCATTAGGTTAGACAGAGAACGATAGGAGCAAGATGGAGATAGACGCTATGTTTTCCCACTATGTTTTCACGCGCAAATAGTTGACGAATAACGGAAAGCATCATTTTTTACGTGGGACGTGTTCACTAGAGAGATTGGGTAAATTTGAAATTAGCGGTATGTCAGACCAATCGGCGTGTATTTTGTATATAGTTGGTGAGGGTAGTTCAAAGCAATGTATAAAAAACGAAGTGTAGGAAGTTAAGTTAGTCTACGGGGAGATTACAATTAAAAGACTTGTATTTAGTGTATTAAGAAATTTGTCGGTAAATAAAATATTTCAATCGTAACGAAAAAGTCAGTTACGGTAACGCGATATTAAGCCTTGTGGAAGTTACGTATTATAAACACTTAATAAGCGTTGACAAGAATAATTTTCAGAATAATCAGAGAAGATAAATTATAATCGAGTAATATATCCAAGTTTTACTTAGTACAGCATCAATCGTTGAATGTCGAAATACATAGCGAAATATAATGTGTCAAACATCACAGTACGGGACAGTCGGTTGAGATTAGTTATCAATCCGGTGTTGGACGCACTTAGCTTTAATAAGGATATACTGAGTATTCAACAAGTGTATTAGTATACGGCACCTGTGTAATTGCCACCAAGTTATTTAAGTGAATTGTGTAATACCTGTGAAACCAGTGTAAAAATAGTGCAAACTAACAAGGATAACTGTTCAACGATCAACGTCGGGTCGGACGACCAGCCTGGAACCTGCAGAATTGATGACATCGCATCGCAGAGTGAATTCAACATACACGTAAATAATAAAATGAACACTCATTTTACTATTGCTTATTAAATTTAAATGTATGTAAATCATATTTGGTGACTCAATAAGTCTAAGAATCCATTGCCAAGAAATAAGCACGAACAAATTTTATAGTAAATTTATTAAAGTACTGACTTATAAATTTTGTAATATGTGAATGCAAATCGTTATTAAAAAACGTAATTAATAACAATCAAATTGTGTTTATTTATTACTGGCGCCCTGGGATAATTCTTAAGAGTCGATACACTAAAGTAAGTGTGACATCCTGTTGCTGAGAATTAGTATGTGATAAATATTAATATTGTCATTGAGTAATTTAGCTTGATAAACTCTTACTTTATACATGCTTGTAGGCCAAGTGTAGTATGAAAAGTTGTAACGTGAAATAGTAGTAAGGCCTATTAAAAGTATATTACACCCCCAATGGTTAACCCCCAACAAAGGCAATAACCGTTCAAACCTCTGAACTACCTATGCACCTCACTACACTGTGATTATCAAACCCTTTGCAAAAGAAGAGGGTTTTTGCCCGATTCCAAAGAAACATTCCACATTTAAACACTACCAACTCCAATTCTAATATCCTAGTGAGAGTTTATACATCTTGTTACAATCACTCCGGGCGCTGCTTCATCATCACAGAAGTTGTCACTTTAGCAAATGAATTTGTATGCGACAACTTTATAGACCGCATAAATATGTTCGTTTAAACATAGGAAATGGATATTTTTGTTAGCCTTTTAAGTGTAAATACAGCGCCGTTTATAGAATTTTTTTGGGGAGGGGAACAAATATTTTGCTCCTGGATTTTGTTGTCCATGACATGTCCGTTGATTAACTAATTATAAATATATCACTACTAACTCGGAACACAAATTTTTCAATTGGTAAAAATGTAAAACTTTTTCCTTGTAGCCTGAACTAGTTTTCGCTTATTACAAGCTTAGTCAGAGGCCCTATAAAAGTTTTACATTTTTACCAATAAAAAATTAGTGTTCCAAGTCAGCAGTGATATATTTATAATTAAATGTTTTGTAATGCATACGTAATGGCATCGTAGCATGAACAAAACTCAGTAAATACACGAACAGTTTTAAGACACTCGCGCGCGTGCGCACGAACACACACACACACACACACACACACACACACACACACACACACACACACACACACACACACACACACACACACACACACACACACACACACACACACACACACACACACACACACACACACACACACACACACACACACACACACACACACACACACACACACACACACACACACACACACACACACACACACACACACACACACACACACACACACACACATAATTAGTACAGGAAAAATAGATATTTCTGAAGGAAAAAATTCTTAGTCATTGTAAAACAGTTGAGTTGACAGTAGGATCGAGGGCAGGGTGGTTTTTAATGGGGGTGAAAAGGAGCAAAAATGAGGTTGCTTGTGAATAGCTCGATGAATGTGTATTTTAGCAAAAAAATGCATTACTACTGTTTTAGTGTTTAAAACATGTCTAACAAATGTTTTTTCTTTTCTGTAAGTTAAAAAGTAATCGAGATGTGGCTGTCTAAAACGAAGCCTTTTCGTACCCCTTTCACGATCGCATGATTCTCGATTTGTTTTCTGCAAGTAACTTAAAAACTATGCATAACAGTGCATTAATTCTTTTTTAAATCTTATATTTATTAATTTGATATTTGTTCTTTCCTATATGATGAAAATTGACCGAAAATTGAAACATTTACGTGTTGTCAAAATCACGTGTGTATTTTTTAAATTACATTTTCAATGATTTAAAAGACGTTATCTCAAGCAAAAATATTTACCGATATTTTAAACATTATGAAAATACTTTTTATTTGTGTCTTAATTAAAAAGAATTATTGTTTGTTCAATGAGGGATGACATTCGTTGTTCATCCGAATGAGGCTCAATTATAAACCGCATTAATCAGTGCACCTATTGTTTACTAGATTTTGTAGTTATTTATGGGTGCCCTAAATGTTAATATAACATTAAAACGTATTAGAAATATAAATAATCTAAAATATAAATATATTTATATAGCTCAATTATATTCATAAATGCTCAAGTTTTACTTGTTCTATATTTTATATTATAATTAATAATAAAACTTTTTACAACAATATATTTTATTTTGTAAATTGCATATGTTTCGATAGTAATCCGACTATCATCATCATAGTTGATTTGTTGGATTACTATCAAAACATGTAAGTTACAAAATAAAATATATTCTTGTAAAAAGTTTTATTATTAATTATAATATAAAATGTTTATATAAATATAAATAAAATACATAATCGTAAAATATAAGTATAATTTCTACGAGTGTTGATTTTAAATGAGCGTTGATGCTGATTCATGAAACATAAGCCAGATTATAACCACTAAAGCGGTCGCGGCAATGATCGCAGCCATTCTTTGGTACCCCTAGCGTCATGTGTCTTCTAACATGTTTGACCCTGTGAATGTGTGTATGTTTTGTAGAACAGAACTCTCATATACAGAATTAACACACTACAGTATCACTGTTTTGAAAACAAAGTGTACTGGAATTTTCAGTACTTCAGTCAGTTTAGATTTTCCGTTTTCTAAAAAAAAACTAAAATAATTAATTGACAATACTGACATGTAAATAAACTTCAGATTTAAAAATATAGAAGCGATCATAGAATTATCGCATTATCAAGTCAGGCATGTGTTTAACGGAAGTTAGCACCCCACCATAAATCGATTTCTTCCTTCCACAATACAGATTAATACAAACCATTATTACTTTTTTTTGGCTTTACTGTTTTTACCAAATTAACTGTACATTACTTTTCTTTATTGTTCAGCTCAGAGAGAGACACTTAGACTTCTATGCCGACTAGGTACAGAGCTTAACTATTATCACAAATATACAATAGCGTTTGTTGAGAATCACAATTTCAACACACAAACTTGACCGGCAGCAAACAAACAGATATTAGTTATATCACAATTAATTTTTTCAGCGAGTTCCTTTAGACAAAAATAATGAAACATTTATATAATTTCTTTTTCAAATATTTGTTTCAAAACAATTAATTTTTTTCAAGTAATCGCTATAGCTGACAACAAAAGGTGCTGATACCGGGACGTTGTTGAGACTTTTGTGGCAAATATCGACTGAGGAATGATGTATACTTACGCGCAGAAGGTAATTGCGATTAGAAATGTAGTAGAACCACGCGAATCCGACCTAGTTGGGACCGACCCTTGTTCGGAATATGAATTATTCGCATTAAGCGGACGTAAAAGGTAAGTTATGTGGAATCTCTATTAATTTCACTACAGACAGAGGTGTCACTACGATACGTTGAACAGCACAGCAAAGCTACACCAACTGATGTCATGTTTATGAAGCGCTGGCGAGATATTGCTGCATCGTCCCGAATGTCCAAACTTCGCCACAAGAAATTGATCGACTTTGTTTTTAAAAACGACTAGGTTTTTTTAAAAAAAATTTTCGTACATTATTGTTTATTTTAAGATGATATTGTTTATTGCATACACTATGTTCATTTATATCGTAAATAGCCTACAACCGTTATCGTTAATTACCGTACGGTATATGATTGTTTTCGTATATAACATTCTGTTTATAAATTTTCCGGTGAAGGGTTTGTGAGGATCGGTCAAAAATGTAACACAAATTCTAACTTATTTGTGTCGACGTTTCAACAATGTTTATTGTCATCATCAGGACAATTGTTGCAGATGCCAAACAACAATCGTTGTGTGTTTGGCGTCAGCAACAATTGTCCTGATGATGACAATAAACATTGGTTGAAACGTTGACACAAATAAGTTAGAATTTGTGTTATACTTTTGACCGATCCTCACAAACCCTTCGCTGAAAAATTCAATGATTGATGGTCACTACGAATTTAAGGATTTAATTCTGTTTATAACAATTTCGTCTGATTTGCTGTAATAAAGTAGATTATTGTGTTTCGTCTGAATTTTATTTTTCATAAGCCTGTTCGGATTATCCGAAATTCTGGATTCACGGGGTTCGGCGTCACAGGGTTCGCTACTGTACAAGTTGTAACCGTTGTAATTCGAAAATGTGTGGTGTGTCTGAGTGCGGTCAAAACCAATCAGCTTTTAGTCGAACAGCGGTGTCCACTTCTCCTGCGAAGACGTTTGGTGGGTCTCTTTTGACGGACAATCAGAAACCACCAAGTTCTCCATTGTAGGACGATTCTCCACTGAAGCGATTAAGTTGCTGCAGACAACTTGCATAAACGAACCGTTTTCACGTAAAGAGTATTTGTCGACCACACAATCATTTGCTGCTTGTTTTAAGCGGTTTTCAGTACAGACACGTTTACAAGCACACATCGAAATTTTGATTTTGTTGAAGAAGAAACAATGCTGATGACACAGTACTTGTCTCAAGAAGCCAACAAGAACTAAAAGGGTTCCTTGAGTCTAGAAAAGGCCGCACAAATTTAGGTCTAAAAGTAAACACAGAAAAGACGAAATACGTGTTAACAGGCAGTAAAATGCAAGAGAGAAGAGCACCTCTGGTAATTGGAGGACACAAATTTCAAAAGGTTGCAAAATTTAAACACATGGGCCCACTAATGTTACTGAGGACAACATTATGACCGAAGAAATAAAAGAAAGGACATCTGCTGGCAACAGATGTTACTTCTGCCTACAAGGAATATTTAAGTGTAAAAACATAAGCAGAGCAACCAAGATTCGGCTCTACAAAACAGTTCTTAAGCCGGTTGTCATGTACGGGTCCGAAACTTGGATAGTGGAAGTGACAGAGGAAGAGTGGTCACGAAGGTGGGAAAGAAAAGTCCTCAGGAGGATATTTGGTGCAGTGAACGTCATAGGAACGTGGAGAATAAGGAAGAATGCAGAAATCCAGCAAATCTATGGAGAATCAGATATCGTCACTGACATAAAGAAAAGTAGAATCCGATGGGCAGGGCGTGTCCAGAGAATGTCAGAGACATCCATATTAAAGAGAATTTTTTACGGGGAGACCTGGTGGAATAAGAAGGAGGGGTCGGCCCAGAAAACGATATAAGAAGATAGTGAATGAGAGCAGAGGATCGGGATTACTGGAGGCGGTATGTCCGGTAGGCCAAGGCTCTCCAAGAGCTGTAACGCCAATTGACAGAGAGAAGAAGAAACAGTATTTTCTTTACACTGACCGAACGGTCGCTCGGCGCTTAGTAGAACGTTTTATTAAAACTTGAATTTAATAAATAAACACTTGGTATGTAGTTCTGCACATAGTTTTTATTTTCCTGACAATTGTTTCACCAGTTCCGGCAGCTTCAGAGGTTATATTTGAATGTATGTTAGGCGGGGGAGGGGTGGATGTAGTGTATGACTAAGAGGTAATTGGAAAGTCCGAGGTAAACAGTTTAACAAAGATGTTTTTTGTTCCAAACAATAGAACACGCGCCTTTGTTAAACCATTTACCTGGAACACTTTCCAATTCCCGTTCGGTCATAAACTACCTCCACCCTTCCACCCACCTAACATAGGGTACATTTCAAATCTAACCTCTGAAGCTGCCCGTAACTGGTGAAACAATTGTCAGGAAAATAAAAACTATTTGTAGAACTATTCCAAGAGTGTTTATTTATTGAATTCAAGAATTTTCTTTCTCCACAGCCGCCTTTACAAATTCTTATATACTTTTGTAATGGACAAGTCATTTAGTTGAAGTGGCACAATTGTCGCCAGTTCAGATGTGTTGCGTATGTAAAGCGTACATATTGTGTCCATTTGAGGTAAAGCGGAACATTCTCGACCATACCCGATCAAACTGCCAGTCATGCAGGAAAGTGAATTAGCGTGTGGAATATCGTAAGCTTTAAAGTGAATTAGTCTTAAGGACATAATAATGTTATTTAAACTATTTATTCTGCGGGCATGGCTACTAAATTTTCATCCAGATCAAATTTATTTACTTACAAAAAATTCTACAGTTACTGTCATAGTAATACTTTAACTGAAGGAAGCCAGTTCATCTTTAAAACTTGTCACAACCAAGAAATCTTTTGATTTTTATTTCTACAGTGTAGAAAACATTTACCTTCCCTTTCAGGTGACTTAAAGAAAGACCTAAAGTTACAGCCGGTTCTGGAAAGAATAAAGGAATACAGGCAGAATTGGAAGTCCCATGTGGAACGCATGGTCGACACGCGTGATCCTAAACAAGTGTTTGAATATAGGCCAGTGGGGACGGGAGATCGTGGAAGACCCAGGAAAAAATGGTCAGAGACTCTGTGAAGTCGGAACGGGCTATTGCCCAGGCCATGTAGTGAAGAAGAAGAAGAAGAATACCGTAAGAATTTAGAGGTTTGTTTTCTTTTAGCTTTTAACATTTGAAATTCGTGAATGGAACTGAAATCGTTAAAGAAATATTTTTTAGTCACATCACTTTTGGACCGACTGAGTGAAGCTGAAATTATTCATAAAGCAAGACGCATGATTTATTTTCATTTCTGGCGAGAAGAAAATCTGGGTAGGACGTGTTTAGTTATACTACCTGGAAATGCGTTTTTTGTTAACTTTCTATGTATTTTTGCCACAATTTCGAATTATGGGTTGAATATAATCAATATAAGGCCGGGTTACTTTGACAGGATCAGCATCTTAGGTTGCCCAGAGACTGACTGACTGTAAAAATACGGACTCTTCAACGAAATTACAATATTATTCGATTCTAAAATATATATATGTATAATTATTTTACAGTTAGTTTTTAAAACGAATTGATTTTATTTTTTCTGTTTTATTATATAAAAATGTTTAGTAAATATAGTCTGATATTTTTTTTTAATTTCTCTTATTCCTATCAAGTTTCTTCTTATAAATAATTTTAAATAATTAATTAATTAAATAATAAAATTAATGGCCGTCGCCTCGCCATCTTTGTTAAATGATGGACTCGCGGTTGCGTTCGTTATCCTCGGCGCTGCTGTCCGCGCTGCTGGCGCCGCAGATCTGCATCTCGATCTCGGCCAGTCGGTGTTCCACTTCCCACTGCTGTTGGCTTAGCTTCATGCTGAGCGACGCGTTTTCCGTCTCCAGCGTCACTAGACGTTCTCGCAGCCGCTTGATCTCTGCTATGAACGCCTCCTGCGACATCATCTCCGTGTTCTCAGCGGCTGGTATACTTGCCCCTGTAAACAGTATGTTATGTGTACATTATTGGAACACAAGCTTATAACATTTATTGATTTCGTTATTGTTATTAAAACAGGCAAAAGCCTGTAAAAATAAAATGTTAATATTGTTACGCCATTAGCGTTCTACATGTTTCTCGGCTATCCCTGCAGAGCCCAGCTGTAAATGTTTGTGTGCGTACATATTGCTACTTTGAGAAGAAAGACAATTACGTGACACTTAACATGCGTCAACAATCGAGGTTGTTCCAGACTTCACCGGTCACGCACTGTGTTCAAGGCCGCAATCAATTACGCTCGAGTGTTTTCGAGTAGTGTTGACGCGTTTTATGAATTATTCTGACAAACTTGTGCTTAAACAATGACAGCTGCTGCTTATAAGTCGGATTAAATGGCTATTTATTCAAGTGAGGTTCGAAGTATTGTGGCGAAGTGTTATAGTGTTATAATAGTGCGAGACTCTATTAGTTGACATTATTATTGCGTGTGGACAAATTTTAATTGAATTGTTGTAAGAGACTATCTTGTTGATTACAAATTATTAATTGTGATAATTAAAGCTGGGTATTAGTGACTTCATTGGTGTCTTGTATTTTGTTTTCCACTGTACCATACGACGGTCAGTGAGACCGTCGTAACATATATTGATTAATAAAATGCCCCATGTAGAGATTAAATAGTAAGACATGCAAAGGTCCGTGCAGATCGTAGCGGAGTACAGGGAAGGCAGTGCTGGGAGTGGGGTCGCACTCACTAACCATGTAGCTGTTCCGAACACAACATAATTGCTTCGTCAACAACGAGTCAAAGCTACGCTTGCGCAAATGAGATCTTTTCACATTGCACAACCAGACACCCGTTTCATGTCTAATTATTTTATCTGTATTACAACATTACAAATTTATTGCAATTTATTTAAATTTGTGGAGCCCCACGATTTTTGGAGCGCCAATTACAATACAAAATATATCGATTAAAGTTAATTTAACTTGTGTAGCCTCATGCTTTTGGGAGCCAATTATTTATACAACGCAAGTTAACCAATTTAAATGCATTTACATATTGTGTATTGAATTCATGGGTGTAATCGTAATAAGAAGATGATACGTTATTTACGTTTAAAATCGTTTGATTATTTATTTATTTAAACAACATCTCTCATATCGGATATAAAAACAATAACTCATTATTAAATCGTTTGTACAAAGTTTTCGTACATAACTTATTGCTAACAAATTACATATAAGTTATATACAACTCTTATTATCTAATTGTAATTACTTTAAAATGTTTATTTTGCTCTCGGCTCACTCATGGTGTGTTCATATTTTTGCAATTGCTGATTCATTAGCTTCAAAAAATGAATTTACTTCTATTCAAACTTCTTTTATATTACTTTGTTTTACTTTCTACTGCATATGCATTTTTTTTTCTCTTTATCATCAAAGACTTTACTAATTACGTTAATTCAAAAATTACTTATTTCTCTTATCATTTACGTTACTAATTACTAAATTTGATACAAGAAATATTATTCTAATTTTTACTGCTTTTACATTTATTTATTTTAGTATTGGTTGAATGTCTTCCATTCAAGCTTTAATTAGTGTCTTTCAACTGTCTGTAATTAAATGTTTTTTTATCACCTCGTTTGACGTGGTTATTCATCTGTACGTCCTCCATGTCCTTCGGGTCGTGTCCTCTGGTCGTGTTCTGTGCATGTGCTTCTGGTCCTCTGGTCGTGTTCTCTGCATGTGCTTCTGGTCCTCTGGTCGTGTCCTCTGCATGTGTTTCTGGTCCTCTGGTCGTGTCCTCCATGTGTGCTGATTAATAGTCGTCTCGTCTCACGTCATATGCTGCCGGTGTGTCTATAGACCTCATCGTATTTATTTTGCAGCTCTGGCTGTATAGCTAGTTGATCCTGTGACTCTTACGATCCTTGTGAATTTGTGTCGTCGACTGACATAGCCTCCTGCGGCAATGGTTGAATCGAGAAGAAGAAACTTTATTAGCGCGACCTGGTATTTATAGTCAGGTCGTGCAAAAATTCCTGTCTGAACACTTTTCAACTTGTCAGATCTGACGAGGCGTTACTACCCCCACTCTGGTTCAATTCACTATTTTTGCCTAGTTTCGCGAATTACGAAGTTTGTTTCACCTCACTCGATGCTCAATCGATCACTAATTTTTATGTGATTACTATACGTAAATTGCACTTCTTTATGGTATTCACAAAAAGAGTTATTCATTTTTTATGTATAGTAATTGCACTTTTCGTCACCTCTGTATGGTTTTTTAACATTTTATTTATCTATAATTTCTACACATTTTGGTGTCTTTTGTTTTATCCTATCGTACGCAGTTTTCTTATAATTGACATAAACATACAACTATTCTACTTGAAAAGGGTTGGTTACATTTCAGGAACGGACAAGTTTCACACACACTAACAAAATACGCGCGTACACAACGCTAGCGACAGGTGTGTCGAATTTGCATGTCCATGTATGAATTCTGTACTCCCTATTTTTACTACGATTCGGCTTATGCAATCTGAATAATGTTTATTAATTCATATTTATTCATTTTTATTATTTATTTGGGCAATACACAGTATCATTACTGTTTGTACTGTTGCAGTATATTGCACCGAAAAATCCTGTTGCATATGTTTTGTGGGATGCATGTGGTCGAAATAAACCATACAAGTAAGGGAGTATATAAAGTATGTAGAGTTGCATGTACTTTAGTTTTTAAAGAATTTTATTGAACGAGTGAAGCGAGTTTTCAGTTTTAACTTGACCATTTGGCATTTGTCTGTCTGTCTATTTGGGGGATGTCTCATGATAACTTTTGAATGCATAACCGATTTTCGTAAAACTGGGCACACATGTCCATACTTTTGCCCTACAGAAATCTACAAAATAGTGAAAAAAATCGCAAAAGTCCATGTGGGGTATCAAATTAAAGAGACTTTCACCACAGTTTGAATTTCATGTTCATTTTTGAAAATTTCAAAATTCTGGGACACCAAATTAGGGGGCCCCTAAAAAAAGGGTGAAAATTTTGGTAAAATCGCAAAAATTCGTATAGGGTATCAAATTAAAAGGAATTTTAATTAAAATATGAATTTAGCGTTTAATTTTGGAAATGTAAAAATTTTGGGACTCTAGGGCTCAAAAAGTTGGTCAAAATTTTAATAAAAACGGATATTTTATGTGGGGTATCAAATTAAATAAAATTTTAATCACAATCTGAATATAGTGTTTTGGAAAATCCAAAATATTTGGATCCAGGTTCCAAGAAAAGGATAAAAATTTGAAGAAAATTGTAAAAACCATCCAGGTGTCAGACTAAGTTGAGTTCTAACACAAGCCCGAATGTTTGGAATTTTTAATGTTTATTATAAGATTGTCTATGATGGATTTAAATTGCCAAGGACAGGGAAAAGTAGACGGGGATGATTATGGAGGATAAGATTTGACTCCAAACTGTGACGCTATAGAAGGAGAAAAGTAAAAAATTAGTAGCATAATTGGGATTTTCATAATTTTTCTGATAATTGAAAAATTTTTAATATCAAAATGTGTCTATTAATATAAATAGTCTACTAATACAGTCTAATAATATAATTGTCTGCTTCATTCAAAATAGTGAGCGAGTGCTGCAGCTCATAGAGCTTACTAGTTATTTAGACTTATAAATAAATTATTGTAAATGCAAATATGTACAGTGATACATGAAAATGCGCATAATAACATAAGTTCGGGTTAAGATTGTTGATTGTGAGCATGTGTGTGTCGCGTAGGTGCTAATTAGAAAAAATCCTTATATCGCTGTTATTACTTGAGAATGAGATTATGGAACATGACTTGAACAAGAATATAGATTATATTATTAATAAAACAATTTACCCTAGTTAAATACAGGCTATATATATTATATTAAACACTAGGAGTAAATATATATTTTAATAGTTCTATGTATGACTCATATTTGTAACTCCATAAAAATAACATAAAATTTAAATAATTTTGCTGCAGGTTTAGGACAATTCGTAACCAGAATTAGCTGAACTTTACATGATAGGATTGTAATTCCCTCAATTAAATCAAATTTTGACCAATCAGAATTTTACAATTTGAGCCAAGAGTTCAGCAACATAACCGTACAAGATCAGTTGAGATTGGCAGATGACAAAGGCAGTCCCTAGATCCAAAAAATGAGATTGTAATGACTGTGATAACTATAGGTAAGTCAGCCTGCTTAACAAATCTTACAAATTGTATGCATCTATTTCTCCAAGACGACTGAATGCAATAACAGAGACTACTCTGTCAGAGACCCAGCATGGTTTCATGAAAGGCAGACCATGTTTAGACTACATATTCTCAATAACCCAGGTCATTAAAAACCACAGAGAATGTCAGTTGCCCACATACATAGCTTTTATTGACTTTGGAAAGGCGTTTGATAAAGTGTATAGGGGCAGGCTGTGGGCTATAATGGCAAAGAAAGGGATCCTGCAACACCTCATTAGAGACATACAAAGTCTCTATGTGGAAAACAAAATCTTATTTGAGGCAGGAAGATAAAGCACAACTCCTAGTGTGGGCCTGATCAATTGTGGAAACTGACAAGAGTGTCCATTGTCACCTTTTCTTTTTAATTTATGTGTAGACAATGTTGGCGATGAATATTTCAGAACATTTTATGACTGGTAACTCTGCAGTTGACACATTGTTATTTGCTGATGGCCAGGCTATTCTGTCAAACTCGGAAAGCTGTTTGCAGATGGCTGTACACTCAATGAGTCAAATCTGCAAGGATTTAGGAGTACAGATCTCCACATTGAAGACCAAGGTGATGGCTTTCCATGGAGCTGATTCCGTATAAACAAAGATTGTTGTAGATGGTACTGTACTGGAAAAGGCTAGTAATTTGAATATCTGGGGTGTAATGTATCTTACATTACAAACATTGGTGTGATCAAGAAGCTGCACAAGTTCAACCATATGTGTGGGACCATCAGGAGAACTCTAAAATCAACGACGAAAGATGACGACCTTCCCCACACTTCTGTATGGGTCTGAAAATTGGATTTTAATTAAGTCCCATATACATATTTTGATATATATATACATACATATATTAAACAAAAACACAAATGCAGAGAACATACTGAAACAAATCAATAACATACATCCTAACATACAATTCACAGAAGAAAAAGAAAAACTTAACAAAATCAACTATTTAGACATAACCATCACAAGATACAACAACCACATACAATATGCAATATATAGAAAACCAACTTCCACTAACATCAACCATACCTAACCATTCTGACCACCCACCACAACATAAAATGGCAGCATTCTATTCGCTATTTAACAGAATGTACAAAATTCCCCTAAACAAACAAGAAACTGACAAAGAAAGAAATATAATATACCAAATTGGTTATGAAAATGGACACAATAAAAATACTGTGAACAAAATAGAAAATAAAATCAAATATAAAATAAAAACTGAACAATTAAGAATTAGTCAAAATAAACAACACATAAATAATCACAAAAACAAAAAATGGGCCACATTCACATACATAAATAATAAAATGACAAAACTAACAAAACTATTTAAAAACACAGATATAAAAATAGCATACAAAACTAATAAAAATGAATTACAAAATCTAAATAGCTCACACAACAAAGATAATACAACAACTAACGGTATATACAAAATTTAATGCCAAAATTGCAATAAATATTACATAGGACAAACAAAAAAACAGCTGAAAAAACGTTATTTTGAACATCTAAATGCATACAAAAAACCAGAAATATATAAATCCAATTTAGCCACACATGCAATAAACACAGGACATGAATTTCCAGACATAACCAATGTGTCACTAATAAAACATATACCACACAAAGGCACCGTAATGAACATTTGGGAAAATTTACAAATATACAAACATAAAACACAAAACAAACTAATACCAGAACAAATACAAATAAATACATAACATGACACAATATTCAAAGCACTCAACATCGAAAATACACAAAATACAAATACATATACCACAATCACACACACAATAATACAACTTTAAAATACCAAAGACCAACAAACAACCTTAATAGCATCCAGCAGCCAACACACAAATACTTCACCAGACACAAGATCGTGAAGGCTGAAGATGAGAGCACGGGAGCTCTCGAAACATGTTCCAAATAAGGAAAAATAACATCTTGAGGTAAATTTAGTTATAAATATTAAATGTATTATATACATCAAGAAACGGACTGTAGCAGAAATTGATTGAATATATATATATATATATTTTTTTTGTGATGTTTTCAATTTGTTTCTTCTGCAAGTAGATAATATTGTATATTCTTTTAACACCTGACGCACGTTTCACTGAAAAATATCAGTATCATCAGAGGTTTCTAAGTGAATTAATAACAATGGAAATAATTCTATTAATATAAAAGTAACGAATAATCGAATTTGTATCGATTTTAATGTAAAATAAAATAACTTATAATCGATTTAGGTCGATTAGTTAACGATTGTTTTAATGTTTATTTCTTCAGCAGCTGTTTTCTCGGTTATATTTGAAATTTTGTTTATATAGTATTTTATTCACATTTATTTTTATTTTTTAGTAAATTTATAATTTTAAATAGATCGTCTTGTTTTGTTTTTATTTGGGTTTGTTCTTTAATTAATAAATTATTGTTATTGTGTTTGTAAATGTTAAGATTTTCCCAAATATTCATTTTTTGACCTTTTTGTATGTTTTTAATTAATTTTATATTTTCAATGTTTGGAAACTGGTGGTTATTATTTAGACAATGTGTGGCTAAATTAGATTTATAAATATTTGGTTTTAAATATGCATTGCGGTGTTGAACGAATCTATCTCGTAGTTTTTTCTTCGTCTGGCCCACGTAAAATTTATTGCAATCTGGACATTCTATTTTATATATTCCATTTTTGTTGTGAGTATTGGATTTAGTTTTAGGTTTTATTTTATTAAAAATTATATTATCTGTGTTATAAGATATTTTTAAATTAGTATCTTTAAATATTTTATTTAGTTTTTGAGTTATATTTCCGTAATAAGTGAAGGTTGTATATTTTATATTATTATTAATAGATGAATTTTTAAATGTAGTGTTTTTAGGAATTTTATTAGTGATTTTATGTTTAATTTTATTTTCTAATTTATTAATAGTTTTTATTTTAACATTATAATATTAAACATTATTTTAATATTAATATTTTATTTTATTTACACACATTAAATAATAACCACACTTTTTACCCAAAATTCGTAAATTTATCTAATATTAAATTCACGGAAAACGAAATAGCTACCCTAGAATCATCAAACAAAACAAATCTTAAAAATGTAAACAAATATGTAATAGATAATATCATAGTCGAAACTGAAAACGCAATTAATAATGTAGAACACGAAAAACAAGATAAAATAAGAACAGAAGCCTCAATGGAAATAATAAAATATATCAAAAAATATAATAACCAAAATCATCATATTAAAAATAAAAATAAATAAAATAAAACTATTAATAACATAAAACAGAAACTAACGACTAATAACCTCACTTTAACCAAAGCTGATAAGAGTAATAGTACAATAATAATTTCTCAGAAAGATTTAGACGATAAAACAGAAGAATTTATAGTTAATAATAATTGCATAACATTAAATAAAGATCCCACAAATAAATATCAAACACAAATAACAAATATATTAAAAAATAGTAACCAAATCATAAATCCTAAAGACTCCTTTAAATATAAAATGGATAATCCTTGTGCACCAAAATTAAATTCTTTAATAAAATTACACAAAATCAATAAACCTATCAGACCTTTAATAAACGCTAGGACCGCACCAAATTATAAAATATCAAAATTATTAACTCAAATCTTAAAACATAAAATTGAACTTCCAGCAAAACACAATATAAAAAATAGTATCGAACTCACGGAACAACTAATAAACGTAAAAGTAAACAGAAATACAAAATTATATTCATTCGACATATCAAACATGTATACAAACATTCCCATTGAAGAAACTATTAATATTATAATAAATAATTTGAAAACAAATAACGAAAGTAACACATACATTAAACAGTTAACTAATACTTTAAAAATAATTTTAAATCAAAATTATTTTCAATACAACAACAAATTGTACTATCAAACAGATGGCCTTGCTATGGGAGCCCCAACCCCCGCTATCATATCAGAAATCTTCCTACAAAAACTCGACGAACAAATAATAAATATAATAAAATTAAACGACCCATTAGGATGTTATTTTAGATACGTTGATGACACTCTGTACATTTCCCAAAACAATGGTATAAATATAAATAAAATATTCAACTCCATAAATAATTTACATTCTAAAATAAAATTCACGTTAGAAGAAGAATCTAATAATAAATTAAATTATTTAGACTTAACAATAAAGAAAAATGAAACAAATTTTGAATACGCAATATACAGGAAACCTTCTCAAACTGACTTAGTAATACCAAATACTTCTAATCATCCTCCCCAACACAAAATGGCAGTATTTAATTCCATGATTTACCGAATGCTTAGGATCCCATTAAATAACACAGAAAGAAACAAAGAAAGAAAAATTATCCAACAAATAGCAGTTAAAAATGGATACAAAATAAAAACTATTAATAAATTAGAAAATAAAATTAAACATAAAATCACTAATAAAATTCCTAAAAACACTACATTTAAAAATTCATCTATTAATAATAATATAAAATATACAACCTTCACTTATTACGGAAATATAACTCAAAAACTAAATAAAATATTTAAAGATACTAATTTAAAAATATCTTATAACACAGATAATATAATTTTTAATAAAATAAAACCTAAAACTAAATCCAATACTCACAACAAAAATGGAATATATAAAATAGAATGTCCAGATTGCAATAAATTTTACGTGGGCCAGACGAAGAAAAAACTACGAGATAGATTCGTTCAACACCGCAATGCATATTTAAAACCAAATATTTATAAATCTAATTTAGCCACACATTGTCTAAATAATAACCACCAGTTTCCAAACATTGAAAATATAAAATTAATTAAAAACATACAAAAAGGTCAAAAAATGAATATTTGGGAAAATCTTAACATTTACAAACACAATAACAATAATTTATTAATTAAAGAACAAACCCAAATAAAAACAAAACAAGACGATCTATTTAAAATTATAAATTTACTAAAAAATAAAAATAAATGTGAATAAAATACTATATAAACAAAATTTCAAATATAACCGAGAAAACAGCTGCTGAAGAAATAAACATTAAAACAATCGTTAACTAATCGACCTAAATCGATTATAAGTTATTTTATTTTACATTAAAATCGATACAAATTCGATTATTCGTTACTTTTATATTAATAGAATTATTTCGATTGTTATTAATTCACTTAGAAACCTCTGATGATACTGATATTTTTCAGTGAAACGTGCGTCAGGTGTTAAAAGAATATACAATATTATCTACTTGCAGAAGAAACAAATTGAAAACATCACAAATTATATAATTACTGCAAGAAACATCGAGTTACTTATATAGAAAATGATGGATGAAAACACCATACAAGGTGATGTAACTCATTCCTATAACCAATTTATTAAACGTAAAAAACAATTAATTAATTGTTTTGGAAACATATATTTTAACAAAAAATGCCTACACCTTAATATTTTTCCAAAATACACAAAAATAATAGTAAAAAACAACAATAACAATAAAGTAAGCAAATATATTACTCAAGCCCAATATAAATGGATTAAAGACGAAATATCAAATAATTACAGAAAAATCGACTACATTAATAAACAATTAATTAATTTACATCTTCTTTTAGCCAACACACTTGATTATCATACATGGAATAATAAATATATTAATATGCTTAAAATACTAAATAAACACAAAACAATTAAATTTAACACAATCAATAAAAAACTTAAAAATCTACTAATAAATAGTACACCTAAAGAAGATAACCAAAATTTACACACATTAAATAATAACCACACTTTTTACCCAAAATTCGTAAATTTATCTAATATTAAATTCACGGAAAATGAAATAGCTACCCTAGAATCATCAAACAAAACAAATCTTAAAAATGTAAACAAATATGTAATAGATAATATCATAGTCGAAACTGAAAACGCAATTAATAATGTAGAACACGAAAAACAAGATAAAATAAGAACAGAAGCCTCAATGGAAATAATAAAATATATCAAAAAATATAATAACCAAAATCATCATATTAAAAATAAAAATAAATAAAATAAAACTATTAATAACATAAAACAGAAACTAACGACTAATAACCTCACTTTAACCAAAGCTGATAAGAGTAATAGTACAATAATAATTTCTCAGAAAGATTTAGACGATAAAACAGAAGAATTTATAGTTAATAATAATTGCATAACATTAAATAAAGATCCCACAAATAAATATCAAACACAAATAACAAATATATTAAAAAATAGTAACCAAATCATAAATCCTAAAGACTCCTTTAAATATAAAATGGATAATCCTTGTGCACCAAAATTAAATTCTTTAATAAAATTACACAAAATCAATAAACCTATCAGACCTTTAATAAACGCTAGGACCGCACCAAATTATAAAATATCAAAATTATTAACTCAAATCTTAAAACATAAAATTGAACTTCCAGCAAAACACAATATAAAAAATAGTATCGAACTCACGGAACAACTAATAAACGTAAAAGTAAACAGAAATACAAAATTATATTCATTCGACATATCAAACATGTATACAAACATTCCCATTGAAGAAACTATTAATATTATAATAAATAATTTGAAAACAAATAACGAAAGTAACACATACATTAAACAGTTAACTAATACTTTAAAAATAATTTTAAATCAAAATTATTTTCAATACAACAACAAATTGTACTATCAAACAGATGGCCTTGCTATGGGAGCCCCAACCCCCGCTATCATATCAGAAATCTTCCTACAAAAACTCGACGAACAAATAATAAATATAATAAAATTAAACGACCCATTAGGATGTTATTTTAGATACGTTGATGACACTCTGTACATTTCCCAAAACAATGGTATAAATATAAATAAAATATTCAACTCCATAAATAATTTACATTCTAAAATAAAATTCACGTTAGAAGAAGAATCTAATAATAAATTAAATTATTTAGACTTAACAATAAAGAAAAATGAAACAAATTTTGAATACGCAATATACAGGAAACCTTCTCAAACTGACTTAGTAATACCAAATACTTCTAATCATCCTCCCCAACACAAAATGGCAGTATTTAATTCCATGATTTACCGAATGCTTAGGATCCCATTAAATAACACAGAAAGAAACAAAGAAAGAAAAATTATCCAACAAATAGCAGTTAAAAATGGATACAAAATAAAAACTATTAATAAATTAGAAAATAAAATTAAACATAAAATCACTAATAAAATTCCTAAAAACACTACATTTAAAAATTCATCTATTAATAATAATATAAAATATACAACCTTCACTTATTACGGAAATATAACTCAAAAACTAAATAAAATATTTAAAGATACTAATTTAAAAATATCTTATAACACAGATAATATAATTTTTAATAAAATAAAACCTAAAACTAAATCCAATACTCACAACAAAAATGGAATATATAAAATAGAATGTCCAGATTGCAATAAATTTTACGTGGGCCAGACGAAGAAAAAACTACGAGATAGATTCGTTCAACACCGCAATGCATATTTAAAACCAAATATTTATAAATCTAATTTAGCCACACATTGTCTAAATAATAACCACCAGTTTCCAAACATTGAAAATATAAAATTAATTAAAAACATACAAAAAGGTCAAAAAATGAATATTTGGGAAAATCTTAACATTTACAAACACAATAACAATAATTTATTAATTAAAGAACAAACCCAAATAAAAACAAAACAAGACGATCTATTTAAAATTATAAATTTACTAAAAAATAAAAATAAATGTGAATAAAATACTATATAAACAAAATTTCAAATATAACCGAGAAAACAGCTGCTGAAGAAATAAACATTAAAACAATCGTTAACTAATCGACCTAAATCGATTATAAGTTATTTTATTTTACATTAAAATCGATACAAATTCGATTATTCGTTACTTTTATATTAATAGAATTATTTCCATTGTTATTAATTCACTTAGAAACCTCTGATGATACTGATATTTTTCAGTGAAACGTGCGTCAGGTGTTAAAAGAATATACAATATTATCTACTTGCAGAAGAAACAAATTGAAAACATCACAAATTATATAATTACTGCAAGAAACATCGAGTTACTTATATAGAAAATGATATATATATATATATATATATATACATATTTGTCGATAAAATGAAAACTAAGAACTGCTATGAAATATAGAAGAAACACTAATAAAAAGTTGTTACTGGTTACATAAGTGTTTTATTGGAAGTCCTGTCATTCTGGGCTCCAGCACATTTTCGCTCCATCTAGGCCAAGTGTATAGTTTTTAAATTTTACGTAACAGCCTATGCGGCTGTTACAATACTTGATAGAATTGCCCAGTATCGGCTAAAATGGTTGTAACACCTTAACCGAATGGATAACTACTGCATCCCCAAGCAAATATGGAATTATAAGCCGAAAGGACGGAGAGATGTGGGGCGTCCAAAGAAGCACTGGAGTGACCAGCTCTAGTCTATCTGGTTGGGACTGGAGCAAACAATTTTTTGTTTAATTATTGCTGAAGGCGATGATGACCATTTCATATTGGTTATTTGAACATGATGCATGTGGTTTTCTGCAAACATTAAATTTGTAGGAAACCACCACAAATCTACAGATTTACCATATTGAACACTGCTGATTTTGGAGAGATAATCTCGAGTTATTCAAACATTATAAACAAGTGTTAGTTGACCACAGTTAAAAACAAGTGCTTTTTGTGGTAGCGGAAGACAATCCATGCAGATTTGGAGAGACACTTCCGGTGTACTGGATTTGGTGTAAGGCCGGACATACCGAGTTCAACTCGTGAAATTTTGAATTCAATACAACCTGAAAGTGTCTGTGAAAGACTGTACCATTGTCAAAGATCAATTTGTAGATCATCAGGTCAGCAGACTACAGCTACAGACATCATTCTTTAGTCTACAGTCAAGGGAAGTCTAATGTTTAATAATACTGTTCAGTCATAAACTCTAAAGAACTTTTAAAGATTATAAACTAAAACAAACTATTAAAAGATGTTTAATTTTAGTTAATTTTGTGTTTGTTAGCAGACTATTTTGTAAAGCAAATCAGTAAACAGACCAGTATACTATGTACTTCTGATATAGGTATAGGCAGATTTTTAAACATTTTAAATTTGTAACTTGTGAAGGCAAAATAAAGGTTCAACTGAATTGACGGACTACATATTAGTATACAGTGGTGTAGCTACTGGGAATCATGCATCTGCAGGAGTAGCAGTAATGATAAAGAAGCAGCTGAAAAACAGGAATCATAGCTACCAGCTTGTAAATGAGTGTATATTAACAGTGTGGTACAAACCATAAGGGGGTCCACAACATTGGTAGCTGTATATAGCCCAAAGGATGGTCACAGAGATGACTCAGAAGAATTTTACAGGATCTTACAGAAAGTTGTCAACAATATAATCATGAATGTGATTATGTGATAATAGCAGGGGATTTCAATGTGCATGTTGGAAATTCCCCATAAGAAATATAACGGGATGTCACGGCGAAAGAATGGAAAATGGAAATGGATGGTGCCTTATTGATTTTGCCACATTCAACAATTTTAGTATAACTAACACATTCTTTCTATATAAAGAGATATATATACTTGGCAAGCAAGAGGATATTATTCAATAATTGATTGTCTTCTAGTTAATGGGAAATTAGGAAATTTAGTGGAGGATACTAGGGTTTTTAGAGGATGTGACATTGAGTCTGACCATTTCTGCCCACATAAAAAATTAATATTCCAGGTCGATGGAGAAAGGCTTGACCTACAGAGAGCTAGTGCTCCAAACAAACTTTTAAAGTGCGTCTGCTCCAAGATGGAAGTATAAGATACCTGTACCAGACCCAGTTGAATCAGTTTGCACAAAAAAACCTATCAGTAACAATATCGATCAAGAATGGGGTAACATCAGAGATATCATATCACAAGCAGCATTCGAAGCATTGGGGATGAGACGTAAAAGGTATGGAAACCGAGGCCTACAGGTATAGGATGACGATGTTAGACAAATAATAGATGCTAAAAAGCAGGGATACCTAAAACATCTAGGCTTAAACACTGATGAAACAAGGTGTGAATATAAGCGCTGCTGTGCCATTACCGGAAGAGAAGTCTGGAAAAATCAAGCAAAGTAGATGGGATAAATATTTAAGTGATGTAGAACACAATTTACATGGCAAGCAGGACAAGGCTTACAAAATATTAAGGCATTTAAATCAAACAGAAAGGAATAAACTGAAGATCACTAATATCTTGGAACAACAATGGCTTGAATACTATGAGCAGCTATGGACCCAGGATCGACCCAAGATACATTGAACACACAAAGGCACTACACTCCACTACAGAATCCACCTTTTCAAACCACCTCATTGAAGCAAACCACACATACAAAAACATCGACAATAACATGGACATTCTACATGTACACACAAAAGGCCGAAAACTAGACACTCTAGAACAATTGGAAATATAAAAACACACGAAAACACATAAAAACGAAATCCTAAACGAACAGACACAATTCAAATCACACGCATTATTCGAACATATCACACCCCACACACACAATATCGATCTTTCAAAAGTCAATACCGTCACCAACAACAAGATGGACAGTGCTCCCAGCGGTAGCCTCTGAAGAAGCTTTATAAAACCGAAAACTGGTTCAGGCTATAAGGTAAAACTTTGTTTTTACCCATAAAACACTTTGTGTTCCATGTCGGTAGTAAATTAATTATATTTAGTTGTCTTGCTTATTCATCTCTTCTTTCACAGCACTAACACTTATCTAAATATGAACTTTTTCTTGTGAAACTTACTGTTTTTCGTTGGACGCGTTTCGGCGTACGTATCCGCCTTCTTCAGCTTCGAGTCAGACTGCCATCATTTTGTAACGGTTGTTGTGTGGAAGGTGTAGTGGGGGTGGTGTGTGGAGGAAGGGGATTGGCGCGGGGATTCAACTTATTTGTTTTTTGTATAATTGTGTCAAAAAGTGTATGTGATTTATATTGTAATTGATCGTTAAGTATGTTGTTTGGTTGTGTTGTGTGGTGTTTATATATTTCGTATTGTTCAGTTGTGTTGAGTTTTCGACCTTTGGGTAGGTAATGTAAAATTTCAAGATTAGTGTCTATGTTGGTGTAACTGTGGTTTTCTGTGTGTATGTGTGTGGCAAATGCGGAGTGTATATTGTTGTTAAAAGCTTTAACCAACAACAACAATATACACTCCGCATTTGCCACACACATACACACAGAAAACCACAGTTACACCAACATAGACACTAATCTTGAAATTTTACATTACCTACCCAAAGGTCGAAAACTCAACACAACTGAACAATACGAAATATATAAACACCACACAACACAACCAAACAACATACTTAATGATCAATTACAATATAAATCACATACACTTTTTGACACAATTATACAAAAAACAAATAAGTTGAATCCCCGTGCCAATCCCCTTCCTCCACACACCACCCCCACTACACCTTCCACACAACAACCGTTACAAAATGATGGCAGTCTGACTCGAAGCTGAAGAAGGCGGATACGTACGCCGAAACGCGTCCAACGAAAAACAGTAAGTTTCACAAGAAAAAGTTCATATTTAGATAAGTAGTAATTATATTTAGTTAAGTAACGGACACGTCATGGACAACAAAATCCAAGAATGAAACATAAAACATAAAAAATCAACAAGTTTGTTGATACGGAAACAAAAGCAGATGCAAGAGCACGGCAGAACTGGGCTTATTGGGAGGTGTGCTGAAAAAGAAGAACCGATGTCGACTAATATATATGAAGTAGAGGAATCAGTAGCAAGTATGAAAGACTCAACTGTCAATATGAGAGAACAAACAAAAACTAGAGTTGAACAATTAATGGGGTTGTAGCTACTGGATGAGTCCGTTATCTGCAAAAAGGGTCATTAGACTGGCATCCTATTGTTGTGGGTGTTACAACTTTCACCACCTCGCACACATTTAGTGGACACTCATTCAGTGGACTGCGGGCACATTCTTTTTATTTGGCAGCTTGCTCTATAAGTGAAACTGTTCTACCACATTTAAAAAAAATAAATTTTAATAGTGTATCATCGTTTCACAAATTTGTTAGTGAAAATGGGTTAGTAAAGCACTTTGTTGACTGGGATATAAAAAAAAAAATTCAGTGTGTGAAGTGTGGGGGTAATATGCACATTAACAAATGTGCTGGCGACAGATGTGAGTCGAATGGATGTAGATCAAGGAAACATTTGAGGGAAAATACATTTTTTGGACTAGCATGGATTTCACCTTACACTTTGCTCTGTGTTTTTGATGGTGTGGATTCTGAAATACCCAATTTCAATTATTACCAAAGAAACGGAACTGAACCGGCAAACAATAAGAAAATTAATTGCGAAAGTCAGAGAAATACTAATTGTGTGGTTGTTGGAAAATAGCACTAAAACTGGAGGCATAGGTGAAACTGTGGAAGTGGATGAAAGTGCTTTTGGAAAAAGAAAATACAACAGAGGTCATGTAATGAAAACCCGTTGGATAGTCGGGGGAATAGACCGAAAAAGTAAGAAGTGTTTATTAAAAATTGTAAATAAAGGTGATTCTTGCATGTTGTTGGACAATTCGTTAGACAGAAATGGTTTTACTCATCTGTGAGTCAACCATTCAGTGAATTTTGTTTGTCCCGGCAACAGGAACGTTCACACACAGAATATTGAGGCACTGGGAGAAAATTAAAAGACATGAGACGATGAGTAGGGTGGATGTCAGTGACCTCTTTTGAATCATATCTTGTGGAGTATGTGTGGAGGGTTATGTACTCGAATGATGAGGAGCTGTTTGCAAATTTTTTAGAAGCAATCAAATATTTTTACCTGTAGACTAAATAGAAATACAATGTGAATAGACTTATGATTTGATTTTATTGCATAAGTGTTTGTAAATAATGCCATTTCCTGTAAATAGTGCAAAAAATATTGATGCAGTCATATGATGAAGAATAAGGATGACAAGGCGTTCTCAGGGCGCTTTTACTAAGCAGTAAAATTATTAATCAAAAGTTGATTAGTGATTTTCCACTTATCTTTAATTAAAATTTAAAGTTTTTTACCTTAATCTGTCTATGTGACCGCTTAATTTTGTCTTCTTACGCGTTTCGGATTATGTTAATCCATCATCAGAGATTAAAAAATTCATCGGTTAAGACTTCGTTAAAACATTAAAAGTTCACTAAAGGACATTTAAGTATATATTCCACAAACACAGCGACGTACGCGGATGTGAGTGCACACTCAATAGTGGTTAGCGACGTACTGGACAGTTTATTGGAGTTTTCATGCTATCTATTGCTGTGTTGGGGCGTGTATTCTATGGCTATGTTATCTATAATCTTATCACATAGTGTATGCGATTTAAATGCCAATTGTTCGTTTAATATATTATTGGAATTATTTCTGAAGGCTCGGTAAATTTCGAACTCTTCTACCGCATCCATATATCGTCCCTTTCCACAAATGTGTAAGGGTTTGCAATTTGCCTCAAAATTTGTGAAATTATGATTCAATGAGACGAGATGTTTAGCGTAGTTTGATTTATTTATATTTGAAATGCTCATGGGTAAGTGTTCTTTATAACTTTCGAAAAAACTCCTGCCAGTCTGACCAATGTAATGCATATTGCAGTCATCACACATCATTTTGTATACACCTGTTCTTTTTTCAATTGATGTACGTGTGGCATTATTTAGCATTTTACAGATGTTGTTTGTTCTAAATGTGATGTGGATGATATGTTTTTTAAAAGTATTTCTAATGAGCATTGAAAAGTTGTTAGCGGTTGAACTTATCTTTAGCGGTGGGAAGGATAATCATTGCATTTCAAGATCATGTACATTAATTTAATATATATCGTAAGCAATGGTCATTTATCATTGGTGAATTTCTGTGCTTTATTTATAAATGTAATGTTTGTAATTATATGTGTATATAAGATGAAATTTTGTAATGAAAATATGTAATGTGAATATTTTTGTAACAATAACTTTCAACGCTTAGGCCCTTAGGTTACCAGATGAGTCCACTGTAATTTAGTGGAAGGTAAACAAGACAATAGACCTTCATAACAATAGGACAACCTTTTCGAGGATTACAAAGGCAACCTTTCTTCTAGCAAAATGTTAGAGCAGGTAACGGACTCATCCAGTAGGCACAACCCAATTAATAAAAATACAGCCATGCACTTCAAAACAAATAGTTAAACAAGCTGTGCCAATAATAAAAACAGGAAATCACAGAAAGTAAGATAACAGAGAAAGGGGTTTTGTCTATAATAGGACTAGCTCATGTCAAGGCCCAATTTTTTGATAGAATCATTTGCTGATTGACTTGGCTTTCCAATTTGAATTTGTTGTATGTGCAAATCAGTGGTCTAGAGAGTTGTAACCAAGACTTCAAGGATTTAAAAATTGCATTATGCTTGGAGACAATTCTCACTTTCACAGTTTTTGAAGGAAAATACACCAGAAACACAGATGTGTACATCACCAGTCTGAGGAAAGTTTTGTCCCAAATGGAGAACGGTGAAGAATGACTTATTAGAAGGGACTCACTAAAGTAGAAAGAAATTATTGTATGACAAGAAAAGAGATCGTGGTTATTGTCTGAGCTTCAGAGCATTTTCATAAGTATCTGTATAGAAGGGAGTTTTCACTACATACTGATCACTAATTATGAGTATAATACTACCGACTCGGAACACAAAGTTTTTTATTGGTAAAAACGTAAAATTTTTACCTTATACCCTGAACCAGTTTTCACTTATTATAAGCGTCATCAGAGGCTCAACAGACTTATAAATTAGTTAATCAACGGACACATCTTGGACAACAAAATCCAAGAATACATACTGATCATTACAAGCTTAAATGACTTGAAATTCAAATATCCAGAAGGGCAGTTGACAAGGTGTCTTGATGTTTTAAAAGTACAACATCAAGGTATACATCATTGGTGGAATACAAGCAATAATAATAAGAATACAACATTGGTGGTAATGCTGACGACTTATCTGAAAGACCATGCCCAGAAGATTGCCAACATTGCTCCCAAAACTAAAGAACAGAATGCAAGTGAACAGGCTGAACTGATGTCTATAGATTTCTTGACAGATGGTTGGATGACAAGATTTCTTGAATAATGTATATAAATGGAGGAAGATCTTGGACCAATCCTAACACTAAAAGAGGAGGGCTATCACCCTGTTGGCAAAGTATCTTAAAGAGCTATTACCCTCAATGAAAATCACTAACCTTGTAGAACGGATTACTGTAAAGGGCTTAAGAAAGTGCAAATGGGAGATGTTGTACTGTTGGTAGAACTCAGAATACTATGTTTAAATTACTATGTTTTGAAGGAAATGCATGACAGACCATCTGGAGATCATCTTTGAGTCAATAAAAAAACTGAATAAATGTGGAATGAGTTTATTGGCATCATATTTACCATGATGTGGAGGGATGCTGTTGGACCCATGAAATATCTTGCTGGTGCGCCATTTGTACTTGGTATGATATTATGATTGTCTTGTGATTGGTTATTAATTTCTGCGAGATTGTGTTGGAAAGTTGTGGACTTTGGAGAGATTGTATGAGTTTTATGTTTATTGAAACTGTTGTCAAAGTCAAGAGTAACAAATTCTCTAGTTATTTACTGTACACTGTAATAAGTTACTTATTTGACTGTTATAAGAACAGTAGCCATGGAATCATTGTAACAGTATTGAATAAGGCAAAATGAATAATAAACAGATATTTAATTAATAAAATATAACTAATTAAATAGACTAAAATAATAATTTTTCCACAGTTATAATGACAGTTAAAATTCTATTGCGTGTTTTTTTTATTTGATACATCTCTTAAAAAGTTGAAAGTACCTGCAGGTTTTGTTGTTGTTGGTTTAGGCACATGTTGGCAAGACTGCTCTTCAGAAGAGTGACCACTAGATAATACAGACAGAGGTGACTCATTTGCTACATGCGATCTGGAAAACACAGACAAGTATACACTCTGTTATATTTTGTACAAAACGTGTACACATGGTTATGAAGGTAGAATGTAAATGCAATGATGATTCTGAGAATGACAGTAGGCCTACACAGTTACTGTAGTAGTAGTAGTATTAGTAATAGTAGTAGTAGTAGTAGTAGTAGTAGTAGTAGTAAATAGTGGTAGTAGTAGTAGTAGTAGTAGTAGTAGTAGTAAATAGTAGTAGTAGTAGTAGTAGTAGTAGTAGTAGTAGTAGTAGTAGTAGTAGTAGTAGTAGTAGTAAATAGTAGTACTAGTAAATAATAGTAGTAGTAAAAGTAGTAGTCGTTTGTACAATTATTGGCTAGTAAAATTAAAAATGCATTAGGAGGTAATTTGCTAAGGGGCCTTGAGATTTCAAATGCCTAGTGGCCTACACAGGGTTTAATTTAACTCTATGTTTACCCTATAATTTTCCTTGCATTTTCCTTCCAAATCTATATATCGATTTATTTAATTGTCCATATTTGCTTCCTTATACCTAACTATTACTAAATTGTTACTATTACTACTACTATGAGTACTACTACTACTACTACTACTATGATGATGACCACTATCACTACCACTACTATTGCTAATATTATTATTATAATATTATATCTTATCATTGAAAGATGTGAATGATGCATATCACCTTGGAGATTATTATTTTATCATCTTTTGTACTACTGTTCACAGTTTCTTCAGCTTATGATAAGTGGTTGGAAAAAGCCATCAGCATGCTTTACAAATAAAGGTATAGATCCTAATGACAATATGCCATGACATAGCAACAAATTTGAAAATAAATTGTCGTAGGTTTTTACAAGATTGAAACAGATTCAATTGAGAAATTCAATTTACGTAAGAATTTTACTAAAATGATTTATGAATGTTTTTTTCAAATTCATTTTGATAGAGTGTGTCTGTTTAATATTGCTTTTGAATTGTCTCAATACTGGCAATGGCACATTATTGTAGGATGTCTAGAAACTACTGTGCTAGCGCCAACCTATATCCTTTCTCAATCTGTATACTCCATAAAAGTTTGCTTTAGATATTCTCTTCATTCTTCAAGAAATGCTAAATTTAGAGAATTGTAAAATCAATGGAAAAACCAAATAAACCATATTTTGATACTTCTTGATTCCTATAGTAGTTCTCGCCATATGTGATTAACATATTTTAGTACACCTACTTATTTGTTAAAAGCTTCCATTTTTTTAGTTTGTTGAGGCAACCTAATGCTTTTTTATATAGTTGGGTTTTGTATAGTACTGACTGCTTTATTCAATTGCATTTTTCTTTAAACTTATATGGGAATAAGTATCTACTCCAATCTTACATAACATTTTTATCAATTTTTATGTACCTGTTTAATTAAGCAATCAATTTTGTGAAAATTCATTCAGATATTTGCTTAACTGCCGAACTGAGCACACTCAGTCCTTTTTTTGTTATCTATACACATTTATTTTTTTGATGGCAACCATAGAAATTTGCAAAACCAGTCTGGTGACACATGAGAAGCATATGAGATGAACACACTCTTGTATGTTTCATCTGTTGGAGTTGAAACACCATACTTACGGTTTCAAGTGAATATATTTCTTGAATATATGTTTTCCCAGCATTTTTAATGAACACTCCAATGGTAACTTGTAAATAGTAAGTAAATGCAATGAAAAATGCAGTAGTATGTGGTAAATTGCTATAATGCAATTTTCTTGACATAATTGGACTTACTTTTGTTGTTTTGGTGAAATTTAATTTTGACCAATACTTATATATTTTTTAAACTGTATTTTTCACTCCTCTCTCCCAATTCAAGATGGTGCTACCATACAATAATAAGTAGGATATTTTAAAAAATGTTTAAAGTTTTCACAAAATGTCTTTCACTCTTTTGTCCGTTGCGTGTCCTTTCACTCTTTGTATGACTTTATGTATGTGTGTGGTTTTTTTAAATTCTTGTCACTGTTTTATCTCAGGTTCACCTAGATCTTCCCATTTTCTTATACATTTTTTTAAGGTCTTGCTTCTCAAATTTGTTTTACTGATTTTGTCATCTCTATGTAGTGTAATTTGTTCCACTTTCAAAATTTCTATGAATATAATGAATTAATTTAATTTTAAAATCTGCATAAACATGAACTTTATATTACATAGCTTTGGTTCAGATGATTGTTTCTCTTTGTGATTTTTGAATAATGAGATTGAAAACTTTTAGATCATCCAGACCAACTAAAAAGAGTCAGTTGATTTTTAACCTTTGTTAGTTTGGCACTTTGCAGAATGCTGTGTAATCTCTTAATTGTGGTTCCAGACTATTCCATTTTACTTCATACTTTTCACTGCTACAACCTCATTATATTATGTTCACTCTTCTTCTTTTGTTCTTACTTTGCCCTTCTTCAGCTTGTCTACAGGTGTAGGCCTACTCTAGTCTCTCCCATAATACTCAGTCAAATGAGTGTACAGCTATAAAGATGCTAAAAGTTGTATGGTCACACTGCTGACATTGTATTATGATCATTCTGTACTTGTTTTCTGAACAGTGTGAATGATTAACTTTTTGTTTTAAAAAATGATTAAAATAAATAAATAAATATAATACCACTGACAATATTGTGTGTACTTCGCTTTACTTATGTAGAAGCTTACATTTTGAGTTGAGGTAAATACTAAAGCATATACTTTTAAGAAGTTTTATTATTTACTGTGTGTACATAACAGAAAATTCTGTAAACTGTATTTTAAGATGTAAGCATTGTAACAATGCAAACTTGGAGGTTTCACTCTGATATGTACATTTGTGATTATTTATTAAATAGGTATTGTCTATAGAACACCAATTCCATAGAAATGTATAATATAAAATATATAATATACTAAAATAGCTAATAAATATATAAATATAAATTTTATTTTATTATTAATAATAACAAAGCTTTTTAGAAGAATATATTTTTATTATTTTGTTAATTACAATGTTTCGATAGTATTTAGCTATCATCAGCAGATATAAATTTAATAAATATAAAAAAAATGTAATCACTTCTTCAAAATAGCTATTTTATATGTAGACTAAATTTCATGTTTTATATATTTAGGCCAAGACTAAATTTCATTGCCTACATAAAATTTATTACAGTCAGGCATTCAATTTTATATACTCCATTTAAATTATGAATTGCTTTATCTGCTTTAGGCCAAACTAAAAAAAAAAAACATTAAAAAAAAGATTTATAGAATACCGAAATTCATATTTAAAACCAGATATTATTATATACAAATCAAATTTAGCTACAGATTCAATAAAAAACAAACAGACATTTTCAAATTTAAATAACATCACTTTATTAAAACATATTTCCAAAGGTCCAAAAATGGGAAAATTTAGAAATATTTAAAGATAAAACAAGTAACCAATTAATACCAGAACAAATTCAGATTAATACAAAAAAATGATAATATTTTCAAAATTTAATAAAATAATAAATATTTATATTATATTTTGCAATTAATTATATAACATATTTTATATACATATATAAAACATGAAAAAAAAGCTGTTCGATATTTCGAATATCGAACCGGTCAATTATTAATTTTCTGAGGTTGGCACTATGGCTTTTGTAAAGTCGATTCATGCATCGGGCCTGAACCCTTTGTCATGCGTCAACCACTGTAGTGTGCACATCCACGGGCCGGCTTTGTGTCAGGTAGACTCCATCTCATGTAACCTATCTTTTATTCCAACCAGTCTTTTCTGCCTGTGTGTCAAGAACAACCAGTCATGAGATTTCGGTAAGTCATTTATTGCTAATTATTTGATTGCTAGCAATTCTGCATGTTGCACTGCTTAACGAGCTCACCAGAGGTTAAATTATACCGTAAGAATAAACTTCTTACCTTCAAATTGTCAATCTTTTAAAATAATATCGCACATATTATACTACCAGAGGCTTATGGATTTGCTAGTTTTTCAATTTAATTGCTTACCGTTTCGAATGGGAACACGTGCTTTGTAATTTTTCATGTTGATGCTGGCCGTGTTGGGTAAATGGGTTACAAGCCAGTTTTTGCTTTGCGTTTTTTATTCTAATCACCAACGTGCCGTGCTGTTTCGTTTTTTGTGCCTGCTCGTGGATTTTTGCATGCTGTTAGTTTCAGAATTATAACAACGTTCGTTATTTGCATGTTGTGGCACGGATACACGTTGGTACGATAGGTATGTGGACCATTATTTTGCGCCTAATGCTGTTGGGCAGTTTCGTCGCGTGTGCGTGGGCCAGGTGAGCGAATATTGTGTCAAATTTTTGCACCTTGATTTTTTTGGTAATCGTTTGATTACTCGGTCTTTTCGTGAGAAGTTTGTACCCGTCCTGTTATGGTCTGCTTTACACGTGAAGTCGACGTGTTACGTGCTTGCGAATGTGTAAGGCGTGTGGGGGACGGTTGGTTTTTAGGTGACCTGGTTTTTTCGGTACAGCCTGCATTTATATTTAATTTTTTTTGGAATTGACTATTACCTTTTTGGTGCGGGTTATATTTGGCATATGCGCGATATCCTGTCCATACACGCCGCGTTGACCATGATAAATTTTTGCATGTAGTGTGTCTAAGTTATTATGTTTGTATCGTTAACTGTGGAATTTTTGTATATTGTACCTTGTTGTGTATTAGTGTGTTTTTGGGCATTTATTCTATTTGGTATTACACATGGTCTTTGTGTACCATTATTTTGCACCGTATGTGCTTTAATATTGTGCAACCTGTTGTTTTTTCGTGCTTTTGGACTGTGCAAATTAATCTTTTTTTGTATTTTTTGAGTATGTGATTTATTGTGTTTTGTACTATTAGCCTTTTGGATTGTGTAAATTGTATTTTGCCTTGCACTAATTTACTTTTGTATTTACTATGTTTGGTATTGTTCATGAAAACTAGTTTATTTCAGAGGCCGATTTATCTAGATTACTGTTAGGCTAGGTCTGGGTCGTGACTATATTGTTTAATTTCTTATTCTCTCGTCCAGGGTGGTTGTCGGTTGCGCGAAATTCTTTAAATCATAATGCCTGCTAAATTGTCGCTGGCAGCTTTTGACCGGACCACTTCGGCGGGAATACTTGCGTTGCAACACTTAATAAATAGGTTGGAAGGGTTGCCGCAATTGAGAGTTGTGGATCAACATGAAGCCGGTATCTTGGCCTCCAGGTTGTCCGAAAAATATCAGGATCTTCTAGGTAAGGTAGATCCTTACCTATCGGCAGAGTCGTTGCCCCAGGGATTGGACGAGGACCACATTTTTTCGGTGGTAGCGCAAATTGAAGATATTTATGTCCGGGGAAGCGTTTTAGCGTCAAAACTAACTAAACCAGAGATACCGGTTGGTTCCGGTCAGTCTTCACCGGCAAGTGGCGGGCACTCAGGTGTTCTCGTTCATGAGTTGCCGAAGCTTTCTTTACCTTTCTTTTGATGGCCAGTCCAAATGTTGGTCCGAGTTTTGGTCGAAGTTTACCACATTAGTGGACGAAAGTCCTGCTCTCACCCCAAAACAGAAATTGTTATATTTATTGACTCATCTTAAGGGTGAGGCTTATGAGAAGGTTGCCGCGCTTCCCATAGTTGACGATAGTTATCAGCTTGCACTGTCAACTCTTAGAAGCCGTTATCACAACCCTCGTTTGGCCGCCCGGGTCCATTGTACCAATCTGCTTCAATTACCAGCCGCTTCTATGCGATCAGCTGCGTCTATTAGAAAATTGGTAGACAGCTTCAATGCTAACTTTTCAGCGTTGTCAGCTCTAAACATTGCTGATATATATCAAGCAATATATGCGTCTTTTGTATTGTCAAGGCTGGATTTATCATTACGTGAACGCTTTGAGGCGTCTGTTACGGACAAAGAAAATCTCCCTTCTCTAAAAGAAATTATGACATTTTTAACCGCTATGGCGGAACAAAAAGAACTGGCATCTTTGGAATCGGCTTTACCTGCTCTTCCTAGCACTAGCCACCAGAAAACTCAGAAGGTTTCCTTTTCTAAGGCTACTCCTCTTGCTGTGTCCACGTTATCTGCGGAGGTTACGCAACGGGATTCATCTAATTCACGTTGCCTTCATTGCGATTCCCGGACCCATGTGCTTCTCAAGTGTCCGGCGTGGCTGAGTAAGGACCCTAGGGCTCGATTTCAAAGTCTCAAGAATAAAAAATGTTGTCTTTCGTGCCTCCAACATAAACATTCTGGATGGTGCAAAAACAGGTGCAAAACGTGTGGCTCTAAGTACCACCACACTTTACTTCATTTCAAAAATGCCCGTCCGTCTCCGTCTCGTTCACAGATTTCTGAAACAGCTGAACTCAAGGCTTCGGGGTCATCGCTTGCTGACCAAGTTGATCTGTCTAGCACTACTTTGACCGTGTCTCTGCCCTATCCTTCAGGGGTTCTGTTAGCCACATGTCTGGCAGTCTTGTCGTCTCCCAATGGTGGTTATATCGTAGTTAGGGCCATCCTGGATAGCGCGTCCCATGCTTCTTTCATCACTGAAGCGTGTGCATATCGCTTAAAGTGCGCTTGTTTTGACGCTTCAATAAGTGTCAATAGGGTAGGTGATATTGTCACCAAAGCTAAAAGGGTGTGCCATCTTTCCTTGGAAACTTTAAAACGCGAGGTTGTGGCGTCTAACCATGCTTTTGTAATTCTTTCAAAGATCTCATCGGACTCACCTAGGTTCCAGGTGTTGCCTGAAGTTAAGCAGGCTACGAAAGACCTTCTGTTAGCTGACCCTACCTTCGATGTAGCAGCCCCAATTGATGCGTTGTTTGGAGCCGATATTGTAGTGGCTATTCTTTTGGGAGAGACTATTCTCTTGGGTGCAGGTTTGCCTGTTGCAGTTAGGACACGTTTTGGGTTTGTAATTATGGGTAGAGCCCCAATTTTACTTAATTGTGCATTGACTTGTGCTAGCGGTCTTACTGGCCTTCCTTTGAATCTGGTGTCTGCACATCAGCTTCACTGTCATTTCCACCACTTTTATCCTTCAGTCACAACATTATCAACTGATACAACCAACCTACTTGAGCAAGTTCATCGGTTTTGGGAGGTCGAAGAGCCTCCAGCTTGGCCCCACCAGTTATCTGAAGAGGATCACTTTGCTGAAAAGTTTTATATGGAGTCAACAAGTCGGTTGCCGTCGGGTCGTTACCAGGTGCGCTTGCCATTTTTCAAAAACTCTTCTCACACTTTGGGAAATTCCCTTAAGGGAGCTATGTCTCGGTTTTTCGCATTAGAAAGGAAATTTGCGTCTAACAATCAGTTTAAGAGCCAGTATGTGCAATTTATAACTGATTATGTTCCTCAGGGGCATATGTCGCTGGTGTCTGACCCCAACTTTCCAAAATATTTCATCCCACATCATGGTATCTTTAAGGTTAGAGGCGATACTTCAAAAATAAGAGTGGTGTTTGACGTCAGCATGAAGACGTCCTCCGGGATTTCCTTAAATGACGTGTTATGTGTCGGCCCTAAGTTGCAGACCTTACTGTCCGATGTTTTGATTTTGTATCGGCGTTTTAGCCATGTCTTCACGTGCGACATTGAACAGATGTATCGCCAAATTGCCATGCAACCTGATGACTCGGCGTACCTATGTATTTTATGGCGTGAGGAAGTTACCGCCCCACTAAGGGTTTTCGCTTTGCGTACCGTTACTTACGGGCTGGCTTGCGCCCCTTTTCAGGCGTTGCGAACCTTGCAGCGGCTGGCTCAGGATGAGGCAGTTAATTTTCCTGCGGGAGCGGCGGTACTTAGCCGTAATATTTTTGTTGATGATATTGCTGCTGGTGCTGATTCAAAACCAGAGCTTTGCAAATTACAACAGGAATTAATCCTGTTGTTATCGTCAGGAGGTTTCAATTTGAAAAAATGGTGTACTAATCAACCTGACTGCCTGCCTGAATCAGCCGCTCAGAGTGATTCCGTCGTTTCTAAGGATATTCTGGGTTTAAGTTGGGACCATTCAACCGATTGCTTCTCATTTCCTCCTTTGGCCTGTTGCAGTAATGCTCAGGTACAATTCACCAAACGTGTCGTGTTATCCCAGATGGCACAATTATTTGACCCATGTGGTTGGCTTTCGCCAGTGATTTTCAGGGCCAAGGCCTTTTTCCAAAAACTCTGGGCTGAGGGCTTGGAATGGGATGCTCCTCTCAATGATGATTTAAATGATTATTGGAGTCAATTCCTGTCCTCTCTGAATCATCTTTCGGTAATCACTATTTCTCGGCCATTCCTCCCTAAAGGTGGGCATATTGAAAAGGTTATATTACATGGTTTCTGTGATGCTTCCCAGTTGGGTTACGCGGCAGTCCTTTACCTGTCCATTTATACTGACTCTGGTCCTCCAGTGGTTTCGTTGGTGTCTTCTAAAACTAAAGTGGCACCTCTTAAAACTTTATCAGTCCCACGTTTGGAGTTGTTGGGAGCTTATCTTTTAGCCGAACTAGTTTGTCATTATGTTGGCTTATTCTCTTCATGTTTTCAAATGAGTCAAATTTTCTTATGGACAGATTCGACGATTGTTTTGGATTGGCTGAATATGCCTACTTTTAAATTAAAAATGTTTATTGCTAATCGGGTGGCTGCCATTACCGAGTGGACCAATACTAAGTCTTGGCGTCATGTTCATGGTGTTTCTAACCCCGCTGATTTGGCCTCTAGAGGTACTTCAATCACCAGCCTCCAGTCGTCGACATTGTGGTGGTCAGGGCCAGATTGGCTAAAGCTGGATTCTGTGCACTGGCCCCCTATTAATTATCGACCTAATCACGACGTGCAAGATGTTGCCTTGGAGACCAAGGTCTCTTCGTTTCTTACTCAGGAGCCCCGGGTGGAATTGTTCGATCACTTGTCCTCGTGGCCCTTAGTGGTGGGGGTAACCTCAGTTATCTTAAGGTGGGCTATGCCTTCGGGGGTTGAACCTTCCACAGCCGTGGATTGGAAGAGGTTAGCTGTTAACTATATTTTACGCTACATTCAGCGCAGCGTGTTTGGACAGGAGCTCGCGGCTGTTCGTTTAGGTAAGCGGCTCCCGGTCCGCATTCAGCGCCTGTTCCCGTTTATTGATGATTTTGGCCTCATTCGAGTACGCGGTCGCTTGACCAACTCTACAGTAGCTAGAAATCGTTTTCCGGTTTTACTGCCCAAGCATCACCATCTAGTCGGGTTGCTAATTCATCACACCCATGTGTGGTTAGGTCATGCTGGTCCTTTGCAAGTTCAATTTCAGCTGGCTCAAAATTATTGGATTTTGTCCGCACGTCAGGTCATAAGAACCATAATTTGGAAATGTCTTCCTTGTTTCAGGGCGCGTCCTCGCCCCACCAATCTGTTAGTGGGGGATCTGCCAATCCCTAGGGTTAATCCGGCACCTCCATTTTATTCTTCCGGCATGGATTATGCTGGCCCTTTTTTGGTACGGGCTTACGCTGTTCGGAAGGCGCCTATAGTCAAAACTTACCTATGTATTTTCATCTGCTTAGCCACTAAAGCAGTTCACTTTGAGGTAGCTATGGATCTTTCTACTTCACAGTTTATTGATGTGTTGAGGCGATTTATTAGTCGTCGTGGAGCTCCTCAAACACTGTATTCGGATTGTGGCAGGAATTTTGTGGGGTCGCGCTCCGAACTTAAACGGGAGCTAAAAAAATGTTCTTTCTAATCCTGACATGTCAGCTCAGATAACAGCTTTTGCTGTCGATAACAATATTGATTTTAAATTTATCCCTCCGTCTGCCCCTCATCAGGGTGGCTTGTGGGAACGGGCTGTCCAGTCGGCCAAGTTTCATATGAAACGCATGATTGGGACCAGGTCGTTGACTGTAGCGGAATTTTCATCGTTATGTATTCGTATAGAAGCAATCTTAAATTCCCGTCCTTTAACTGCCCTATCTTCAGATCCAAGTGATTGCCAGGCTCTAACGCCTGGTCACTTTCTGGTTGGCCGCCCCATTACCGCGCCCCCGGAAGCTGAAGTCTCGTCAAATGAAGGGACGGTCCGCCATTACAAACGAATTGCCGCTTTGCTCCAAGCATTTTGGAAAAGGTGGCGTTTGGAATACTTGACGGCACTTCATGCCAGATCGAAGTGGTCGTCTAAGTCCAGAAACTTAATGGTTGGGGACCTGGTTGTTATGGAGGAACAGAATTCTCCTCCCCTGATGTGGCCTCTTGGCCGAGTTTCAGCTGTGTTTCCGGGGAGCGACGGGGTTGTTCGTCGTGTTTTAGTTAAAACTTCCGCAGGTTCTTTTGAACGACCTGCTATTAAATTATACAGGTTGCATATAGCTTCTTGACTGTCTTGTTTTCGGGTGAGCAGAATTAGTTTTAATGATTGTGTTGTGGACTTACTTGACACTTTTCTGGGATTTCCCAGGTGGTTCCTTCCAGCTGTTGTCCGCATTGAAGTTTACATTGTGGAATGTTTCTGGCATGGCGTTGTGCCAGTCTATTGTGAGTTATGGATGCTCAACAAATCAACAAAAACAAAAATAAGTAAAAAAAATGATAAAAAATAAAGGGAACAAAAAAAATAAAAAGGGAAAAAATTGTAAAAAATAGGGAATGTTAACTAATTTGATTTGCTGAGTTTTAAGTTGTGTTTGGCTGGGCAATTGTTTATTGCATGTTGGTTGGGTTTTGTCTGCTCTACCCGAACCTTTCGGATTGCTCGCCTGGTCGATGTGCCTGCGGCGGAGTTATTCGGCATTTTTTTCCTAATTAATTGCATGTTTTGTTGTATGTTTTGAATTGTCTCGTGTTTGCGTGTGACCCCTTCCTATGTTGGAGGGTAATTTTTCAGAGTGTGTTCATGTTCACTAAAAAAATTTGTAATGTATTTTGTGCAGTTCTCTTGGTGTACTTGCTTGTTGACCCATCGTGGTCAACGGGCGCTGGTGTTCGATATTTCGAATATCGAACTGGTCAATTATTAATTTTCCGAGGTTGCCACTATTGATTTTGTAAAGTCGATTCATGCATCGGGCCTGAACCTTTTGTCATGCGTCAACCACTGTAGTGTGCACATCCACGGGCCGGCTTTGTGTCAGGTAGACTCCATCTTATGTAACCTATCCTTTATTCCAACCAGTCTTTTCTGCCTGTGTGTCAAGAACAACCAGTCATGAAATTTCGGTAAGTCATTTATTGCTAATTATTTGATTGCTAGCAATTCTGCATGTTGCACTGCTTAACGAGCTCACCAGAGGTTAAATTATACCGTAAGAATAAACTTCTTACCTTCAGATTGTCAATCTTTTAAAATAATATCGCACAATGGCTATTTTGAACAACATTTAAATTGGCTGATTTAAATTTTTTTTATATTTATTAATTTTATATCTGATGGCGATAGTTGAATACTATCGAAACATTGGAATTCACAAAATAATAAAAATATATATGTAAAAAGTTTTGTTATTATTAATAATAATAATGTAAAATATATATACAAGAAAAAAATATGATCATTTATGAATACAAATATAAATATAAATATATAAATTATATTTTACAACACGTATTATATATATATATATATATATATATATATATATATAGAATAAAGACGATTCTATAGATATATAGAATACCAGTTGTTGCTCCACTATTTTCAGTGGCTTCTTGACGCACTACTGTGATTTTTCTTCTAGTCTGAATATGCAGGGCTGCAACTAGGGGAAACAAGAGGGGCATATGCCTCAGGCAGTGCTAGGAGGGTGTGCAAATGACAAAATAGAATTTGATTACTGAATGTTTTTGCATCTTGGCGCTTATAAGAATTCCCACAGCTAGTAAAAAATAATTTAATACGAACGTAACATGCTTTTTGTAATTTGGTATCCTATGTCAAAGACATGTAGACATGACATAAATCAAAAAGAAATACTATTCATTTAACTCGAAGAAGCAGAAAGTTAAAATACTATGTCTTAGCACTTGACACTATAAAAACCGTGCTTATAGCAATACTCTTGAGTCTGATTTACAAACACAGGCTTGATGATGGATATCCAGCTTGACTACAGCCCTAACGTTATTTTCAACTTCAGAGGAAAACTATCTTAGTAAGCTGAAAATTATTAACAATTACTTAAGAAATGACTTGGAACAAGACCTATTTTAAATTTGAGTATTATTTCAATCGATCACAGGAGTTCATTGTCTATTTGCTTTGGTGATATCACCAAAATGTTTGCAAAAGCTCTTGCAAATTGACTTTTCATATTCAGTTCAATAGCTAATTTTTATAATAAGCAGAAAATGTTGAAGATGATAACTACGGAATTGATTTCGATTCTGTGTAATTATATACCTAGTTACTAAAACATAGTGCGATATGTACTATGTATTCTATGTTGCCAGTTGTTTCTAAATACAAAAATCTGTCATATAGAAAATAAAATTTCATTAGTTGTAAGTAAGATTAAAATTTTTAGATTGCAAATTTTTAAGCAAGTCGTGACCGATAATTTCTGTAGCTTATGTTGTTCAATTTATGAAAGCTACAAACCGACTTAAAATAAGTTTTAATAATTTGGAGAGTAATAAAATAATAAAAATTTTCTAGCACTCTATCACGTATCATTGGAGGGTGGGGGGAGGGGGAGGACCATGTTTGCCGTGGGTGACAGAGACCCTAGTTGTGGTGCTGTGAAGATGATCTGAAAGTGCTAGTCAGCAGTCACTGGAAACAGTGGGGTGCAACAAGTGGTATTCTGTATTTTTGAATCTACAATCAACTAAAAATGTTTTTTAATTCCTCCTCCTGGAGTCGACAGTCTTTTGACTGGTTTGTACCCTCCCCACACATACCCGTGGTGTGTGTGTTATGGAGTCTCTGACAGATATATGGGACCTATAATTTAACACCACATCTGAACGGCATAATTGGGGAGGGCTTATACTGGGCAGGATACCTCTCACTGGTTTGGTTTTTTAATTAAGTATAATAAAGTAAGTTGAGAGCCTAACAAAACTTCAAGTAAGTAAGATTTCAAGTACTTACCTAACTGTTGGGCTGAGTGCTGGACTAAATAAAGAATTGGAAGAATATGGTGGAGGACCAAGAGATGAGCCACCCCTTATTAACGGTTCTATCGGTGAGACCCACATTTCTTCTAAAGGCACACGACCTTTAGTTTCCACCAAACCAGGTGTAGACTGGCTGCGACCCATTGCAGCTACAAAACAGTCAGTTGGTATAAATAGAAATTATATCAAAAAGTAATATGAAATTTAAAACTGTATTGTTTACTTGTATGTGTATGCACTGTGTCTGCATACAAACGTGTAATGCAAGTTAATCTCACACAAATAAGCACCAATATTCACACATGTACAAACATACAAACAATTACACAAATTTAAAAATAATATTTTTAGTACCTTACAGCTTTTACTGTTTGTACAAACAAAATATTGAATGAAGTGTAATATACTCTAATTTTCGAGCAAGTCGAGTTTTTCATCTTGTTATTTGAATTAGCAGTCTCTGTAATTCCAACTTTGTCGTATTTACTTGCTGAACTGTTAGTAATGACAGCGAGTTAGTAATTCTTACTTGGGCTGTGGTTTACGACTTGAAAATGGCGGAAACACTGAAAGGCCTCATCCAGAACATGACAAGTAGCAGTTCAGCAAGTAAACACGACAAAGTTGGTAGTCGAGTTTGACAGTATGTCCTGCTGGACTGGTTCCGTTTCAACATATAACGATTGATTATTACAATACAACATATACACATGCATTTACTTTCTGTGTTCTAGGTAATGCTAAAGTTGTGTAACATGGAACATAGAAGAAAGTAACAATAATCAACAATTACAGGTCATGAATACCTGTTTCACATGAAGCATTACACAGAAAACTGATCAGTTAGAATATGTAAATTAGTTTGTATATAGAGGCACTGTCTTATTAGACTTGCAGTTAGAACAGTTAATTACAAACATTAGACCCAAATTACATGTCAGTAAAGGATGCAAAATATATGTCTTTTTAATATAAGTAACAAAATTTAACAGAAAAATACTCAAAAAAAGAGGACAAAAATAACTTCATTTGAATTTACAGCTTTGGTGGTTAAAATTTTACTACAGCTTTGCTGTAAATTATTTTACAGCTTTGCTCATAAATAAAATTTTACTTGTCAAAAAGAAAAACTGGGTAAAGTCTACAACAGCAATGATGGTGGAGATGGAAAAAACAAATATGGCGAAACTGGAGGAAGTAGCAAACTAGCTTTTAGGGGAATATAAAAACAAAGGGGCAGACGGGGTTTCTAGTTGTAGTGAAAACAAACCACCTAAGGAAGAACACCTTGATATTAAAGTTCCTGTCCTCCACGTTGGGTGTTGAAGGTGGGTCAGCAAACTTTTACCATTGAAAATCATAGTAAGAAGTGTCAGTTGGATGGATTAAATGGTTTATAACATAGCAAATGAATAATTAAAAGCCAAGTTGAGTATATTGAGGAACAGAATGAGTTTTGTACAGGCTGATCTTGTATAGATCAGCTTCATACATTTCTCCACATTGTTAGAGCTGTATAAGCGCTAAATACCAACATTACTAGCAGTATAAAGATAGACTCAAGACTATCTGATGAATTTCCAGTCACTAAGGGATTGCGATAAAGTTGAGCTGTATATACACTTTATTTAAGATATATTTGAATTTGGCTTTAGAATATTGGAGAATGTTGCACCTGTTGCAACATAAGAATAACTATAAATGATGTGAAGCTCTTCACTTTGTATTTCGTAGACGATCAGGCAATTATAGCTGTAGATGAGGATGATATCTATTATATGTCTAGGAAATTATACAAAGAATGCCAGAAATGGCGTTTAATCATAAATGCAAATAAGACTGAATATATTGTCATCAAAAATGTATGCAGAAATATACTGTTGGAACAGGGAGTTTATGAAGAGAGTTTATTCATACAGATCCTTGGTATCTTGGTTACAAAAGATGGCATAAGTGTACCAGAAATAAAAAATCATATAGTACAAGAAAAGCAAGTGATGAGACCAGTGGCGGCGATAAGGCCCCTGCAGACCCTCTGGGAGCCCCGCCCCCTGGCCCCTAGAAAAAAATATGAAACGAGCTATAATAGGAAAAAAAGTTTTAATGGGATCCGACTACCGGCAAATTTGTATTTAAAATACGAAATATACGTTTTATTTAAGTGTATAGACATGCAAAAAAACTACGTTTTCCGAAATGACATTACTGTTTGTAGTTTGTAAGCGAAGTTTATCTTATCTCTTGTGGTGCCCGTATGTCCGGTGCGATGAGTCACTCGGCACTGAGGAGACGTAAACAAACACAACACAACGTAGTTCAGTACTCAGTAGTGCGTCGCATCTCCTGCGCGATAGTACTGTATTGCATTCATTTTGTAATTTAGTGCCGTTTAAGTTTAATTAATGACTTAACATTTGATTTTAGTTTTTGTATTTTGTGTAGAGATAGAGTGTTAGAGACAGAGTTTATAAAATGGAAAGTAAGCGTGAATATTTAAGTGGTGCTAAGAAAAGGAAACTGCAAAAACAACGAGAAGAATCTAAAAGTAAACTTTCAAAACTCGACCAGTTTTTAAAAAAATCATCAAAATGTGAAGTTGAACAACTCAAACCCGGGCCAAGTGCAAGTAATGAAAAAGAAACAAAAATCGGACTTGAAGTTGATTGTGACAGTGACAATAAACCTGATTTAAACATTAGTCCGTCGGCTACAAGTGATACAACTACGGAAACAAATAAGCAACTGCAACATGAACAAGAAGAACAACTGCTAGGCATTGAATGTGTTCACCAGTCCGAAGACATACCTGGACCAGAAAATCAGTTTGAACCAACTGAAGTTGTAAGTAATCACGCAAATAAAACTAGTTTAGCAGGCCCTTCTGATCCAAACTGCCAAAGTTTTGAGACAGATATTGCATTGTATAAAAATCAAGCTACAATGACAGACGAGAAGAAAAAGTTAATAACGTTAAGTGAACCTTGTCAACCAAAGGGTCCTTTCCCGAAGAATTCCGTTTCTAAGCGGTCTTTCAGTACAGCATATTATTCTTTCAAAACTGCAGCAGGCCAAATTGTTCACAGGTTTTGGCTTTGTTACTCTTGAAATCTAGATTGAGTCTATTGTTTACCATGTTGGCTTTTCAGCCAAAGTGCTGATGCCCAAAGCTGGCGTGAAGGCAATATTAGAGATTGGAAAGGTCTCAGTAAAAAAATTAAAGTTCATGAAAGTAGCAATGCTCATTTACAATCTTGTCTCACGTATGCCACTTGGAAAAAGAGTAAAATGGTAGCTGATCAAATTTCCGATGAGCGGAAAAAATGGAAAGATATTTTCATACGGATTGTGGATGTCATTCGAACCATGGCACTGTGTTCATTGCCATTTCGTGGCCATAGAGAATCATTACATGAAATAAATCCTGAAAGTGGAAATTTTTTGAACATACTATCTTTAGTTTCTCGCTACGATTCTCTCCTTAGTGCGCACTTAGAAAATGAAAAAACAGATCAAAATACCTCCACCATGACATTCAAAATGGAATCATTAACTTGCTAGGAAAATCAGTATTGACTGCCTTACTAAAACAGATTCACTCGTCTCCTTTTTTTTCTATAATTGTTGATAGCACACAAGACATTTCTAAGATTGACCAAATGAGTGTTGTAATCAGATACATTAACATAGTAGAAGAAACTCCTGGCAATTATAAAACTGTGATTAGTGAGTCCTTTTTGGGATATCAAGAAATAAAGGAGCCCAACAGTGAGGGGTTCAAAGTAAGATTTTAGACTTTTTGAAAACAAGTGAAATTGACATTAGTAACTGTAGAGGTCAAGGTTATGACGGTGCAGCAACAATGAGCGGGAAATACTCTGGGTTACAGAAAAGTATTATGGATATAGTCCCAAACACGGATTACGTACACTGTGCTGCACATAACCTGAACTTGGTGATCAATGATTCAGTATCAAATATTTCTGAAATAAGACAGTTTTATGACGTAGTTCAGAAAACTTATGTGTTTTTCAGTGAAAGCTTACATAGATGGCAAGAACTTAACACTGCCGTTAAAGAAGACAGCTCTGCCAAAAATCTAACTTTAAAAAAGCTATGTCCAACAAGGTGGTCTTCTAGACACGACTGTCTGTTAGCTTTAAGAAAAGATTTCAAAAATGTGATTAAGTGTTTGACAGAAATTATTCTGTACAGCTCAAAAAAACCCGAGGCAGAAGAAGCATTAGCAATTAGAAACCACCTGGAAAACTTTGAATTTATTCTTGTGCTCTGCCTTGAAACTAATTTTAGAGAATGTAAATATAACTTCAAAAGCACTACAGAGGCCAACTGTTGACCTAGGCAGAGCGTGGCAGTTTCTAAGCCGCGCTTGTGATGAGTTAAAAGTTTTAAGAAAGGACTTTTCCGGCTTTCTTGCTGGTGCTAAACAGTTGGCCCAGTCATGGGACATAACTTGTAACATGAAAAAAAAGCATAAGCGAGTTGTAAAACGCTTCTTTGTTGAATTATCAGTTGACCATAGAATTGACAACCCAGTGAAATCGTTTGAAGTAAAAGTTTTCAATGCAACACTAGATATTGTAATAGCTCAGCTACAAGTGAGATTTGAAGGATTGTGTTGCATTGATGATAGGTTTTTATTCCTGATGCCTCAGAATTTAGTAAACTTCTCACAAGAGACAATAGTGGAGAAAAGTAAGGCTCTGGTAAATGTGTATCCTGGTGACCTTTCCACATCACTGACCCACATCACTTTTCACCACAAGAGCCTGACCAAGTAATATCCTTCAAAGCTCTGATGGCAAAAGAAATTGTACACAAGAAAAGCATTCGAGAAATGATGAATTTACTGGTTGAAGAAAACAGCTGCCTTATGAGTTGCCTCCCAGACTTAACTACAGCTTTGCAGCTTTATTTAACCATACCTGTCACAACAGCTACAGCGGAAAGAAGCTTTTCAAAACTTAAATTAATTAAGTCATACTTAAGAAGTACCATGGCCCAAACTCGGTTGAGTGACTTGGCACTGTTAAGCATTGAGCATGAAGAGACACAGAAAACTAATATCAACGAAGTGGTTGAAAAGTTCTCAGCTGTTAAAAAAAGAAGACTAGGCTTAGGAAAACAGTGAATTTTGGTTGATCCTCACCTGTAAATATTGTACATTACTTGAGTTCGAGTGTTATTGAATTGGATTAGACTTAAAGAGAACTTGTATAGAGTATATTCAAGAATTTTACAAATTCAGTTACAAACTAATTTAAATGTTTGAAAAAACTAGAATGTTACTTTGATATTCGTTTTTAAATAATAAATTTTTAACACTCTGTGTGCGGTACTGTTTCATAGTCTGAATTTAGATCTTTGACGTAAAAATAAATCATTCTTTTTATTTTGTTTTTTTTATAGTTTGTATAGAACTTTGTCTATTTAGCAACAATGAATTTTAAGAGTTTGTACACGTGTAAAATGTCCTTTGCAAATTGCAAACGATTTGTGATAGACGAGAAAGTATTCACAAACCATTGTTGTGAAACACACGTAAATAGAAACTCATTTGAGTGTTTTCCCCTATTACGTATACAAAATTTAACCATTTTTATAGGGCCCCCTAATTAGTTTCACAGAGGGGCCCCGGTTTCGTTAGCGCTGCCACTGGATGAGACAGTTACATTTCACTTTATGGAGCATTCAGATAAGACCCGGAACAAAAATTATAACATATAAGACAATAGTAGAAAGTATTGTAACATAGGGGGCTGATGTGTAGGAAACTACAGAACATATGATCATCAGCCATGGAAATTGGGTACTAGAGAAGGTGCTGTATTGATGTACATTGAAGGATAGGGTTAAAAATGAAAAAAAAAATAAAAAGAAAGAATGGAGATATGTACATAGCACAACTGGTGCAAAACGTTTAAGATGGTATGGGCATGTGGGTAATGATAGATGGTCAAAGAAATTACTAGAATGGACCATTCTTGGAAGAAGAAAAAGAGGCAGGCTGAGAAAGACTTTGATAGAAGGCAGGGGTGCCCACAGCATGGTGCAACGGTGCAAGTCGCACCACTGGAATTTTTTTTTTGGGATTTTTCAAGGCGATTTTTGTCATTAATAATCATCTTTTTCCTGTCATAATCATTTGTTGGAAATAGAAGTTACGAGAATTTAAGCCAGTTGCGTAACCAGGGGCTCAAATTATCCCCTTAAAAGTGTCGTAAATCAAACAAATCAGTGAAGAAAGAGAATGCAATTACAAAAACTAGTTAGATTGTCTTAATAAGGCCTAATATACTACTAATTATGTTACCCAGTTTGACATGTCTTTTACATTTCTCATAATTTAGTTATTAATTAGGCATAGTAGAAAATATTATCGTATTAATAAGAAGAATAACATTAGTTTTTCAATTCCAATAATTGCTTAAATGACTTTAGTTTTTCAAAAATTGTTGGTTAGGCCTAAAGCCCCAAGATCCACCATTAACTAGGGGAATTATTCCACACCCCCATATTGTGATCCCCCTACCCACAAAATCAAATTGGGGGATTTCAAAATACTTGGGGCGATTGCACCATGGATTTGGGGGGGGGGATGGGCACCTTGATAGAAGGTGTAAGGAATGTAATGACCCAGAGAAATCCGAAGGAGGATGATCAGAAAGATTGTAAAGTTTGGAAGTTAGGATATGAAAAATGACTTTAAATGTTGTTCAAAAAAACACAGTGTACCGTAATATTCATGTATCAGTAATAGATATTTTCTGATACTGGGTCTTTGTCATGTTTACTCATAACACTTTCTGTTTTCTTCTTTGTTATGAAATTCAGATTCTCTTGTGTCCTGTTTTATTACTGTACGTTCACATACATTAATAAATTACTTTTGAATAATGCACATATGATAAGATTTATCCTAAAACAGGAAATTTATGGAAAGACACATTAAGTTTATTATTATATAGTAAAAAGTATAATATTTACTGGATGTATACAAGACATTCTTCTCTTTTATGACTGCTCAAATATAATTTGGCCTGAGTATTAAAATGGATTTTAAAATCTAGAAATTAAAATTCTCTAACAAATTTAGAATGATCTTCTTAAAATAATTTATTCTCAGCATCACTTTAATACTTTATTATCCAGTTTTTAATATTCAACTGTAATATTAAAAATTAAAAAAAAAAATCTGTCCTGGAAACAGTAGTATGAATCAGTCTTAGTCAGTTGAAACTGCAAGGCGTGAAATTTGTAGTTTATACTCGTATTTTTCTGATTTACTCAATATTTTAACTTTGTTGTGTGTTTGTTCAGTAAGGTACAAGATGATAGAAAAATTTACAGTAATTTTAATTATAAAATTTTAATTCTATTAACTGTAAAATTAAACCAATTGAAAAATAATATTATGAAGTTCCAAAACTGGTTCCATTTGTCATTTATAAAAAAATCAATCAAAGTGAATGACCAATTACAAACCAAACAGGTAAAAATATTTGAAATGAAGATCTACTTGCAGCAAATAACATTTTGGTAGATAAAGAGTTTAACAGCTGTTGTTAACAGCATATTTAAGAGTTTTTGTGACGCTGACATTTAGTACTAAAATCATGACACGTTTAATAATTTCACAGAATTAAAGTATAAATAATATTGAACCAAGAGAGGATCAATATGTGCAACAGATTTATACCAAATAATGTATGAATATGTTTTGAGCAAATTTACTTTATGTTTATCTTTTTAAAAGTGTATCAGTTTTTTGGTGTTGATATTATTTAGGGCACAGAACTTATGACTTTATTACAATTATTAACAGATCAATGGGTATAATTTTTTGCTACAAATCTAAAGGCATTGGGTTCAGTTCTCAGACAGTACCATAAATTAAGGTGCATTTTTAGCCTTAAGATTAACTCTGCCTATGGAAATGAGTCTTCTTCTTCTTCTTCTTCTTCTTCTCCTCTTCAAGAATTAGGTTATATAAACCTGTTCTGGTACCCATCTCATCCTTGGATGACCCACGTCTCTTCTACCAATGCCTTTATAGTTCAGTGCTGCTTTCGGCAATCGATCCTCTGTCATCCTTTGCAAATGATCCCACCATTGTCTTCTGTAAATTGAAATAATTTCATTTATGTCCTTTACTTCGAGTTCTGCTCTGATATCTTCATTCCTTATTCTGTCTTGCAATGTATAATTTAAAATATTTTGAAGAAACTGCATTTCAGCACTCTGAATCTTGCCGCTTTCCTTTTTTGTCATGACCCACGCCTCACTTGAATAAATCAATGTAGGTATTTGCAATTGTCTTATAAAATTTAATCAAATTGCAGTAAATTCTACATAGGCCAGACAGGACGTAGCTTCAAACAGAGATACATTGAACACACAAAAGCACTCCACACCACTACAGAATCTACCTTCGCAAACCACCTCATTGAAGCAAACCACATATATGAAAACATCGACAATAACATGAACATACTACACGTACACACAAAAGGCCGAAAACTAGACACTCTAGAACAATTAGAAATATACAAACACACAAAAACAAATAAAAACGAAATCCTAAACGAACAGACACAATTCAAATCGCACGCATTATTCGAACACATCTCACCACACACACACAGCTTCAATCTTTCGAAATACTTTCTCGTCGCCAACAACAAGACGAGCAGCGCTACTAACGACAGCCTCTGATGAAGCCTTCTATAGGTGAAAGCCGGTTTAGGCTGTAAGGTAAAACTTTACGTTTTTACTTATAAAAAACTTTGTGTTCCGAGTCGTCAATATTATAGTGATATTTAGTTAAGTAACGGACACGTCATGGACAACGAAATCCAAGAAAATTTAATCCTTGTGCTGTCTTGTTTTATTTCTAAGATTTCTATGAATCGTACCATAAATATTCCTAAATTTATTTATCTTCTCTCTTATATCATATTCAGATTCATAGCTTACTGCACAGCCGAGATATTTGAAATGGCTCACTTGTTCTTAAGTGCTGTTGTTTATAACTATCTTAGTCCTCACTGGATATTTATCTTTAAAGGCTATGGCTTTGGTCTTTCTTACTCTCTTGCCACTTCTTGTAATTGAAACAGCTCTTTGTAAATTATTCTAATTTCCTTGAATAAGAACTATGCCATCCGCATATAGCAGGGAACCCATACAAATTGATTTCTTAAGCTGTATTCCCAAAGTCACTCTGGATTTCCATGCTATCAACATGTCTTTAATATATATATTAAACAAGGTTGGGGAAACACAGCATCTCTGCCTAATTCCCTTATTTATTGGAATGTCACCTGAGAGCCTACCATTCAGATCCAGGACTACAGATATACTTTTGTAAAGGATGTTAACTGAATTTATTAAATGCTGTGGATACCCTCTTCTATCCATAACATTCCATAACTGTTGACTGTCTACATTATCAAATGCTTTTTCCAGATCAACAAAAGTGATATGCGTTTCCTGGTTATGCTCCTGCCTTTTCTCTATTATCTCTCATAATATAAACAGTGCATCAACAGTCGACCTACCCTTTCTAAAACCAATTTGCTCTTCAAGAAGTAATGCATATGTAATGACTCTTAACCTCTGATTGATAATTCTTGTTTATATTCTGTAAATTGAGTCCTACAAGCTTATTCCTCTGTAATTATTTGCATCTATTCTGTCTCATTTCTTATATAATGAAATCACTTTTGCCTGCCTCCATTCTTTCAGAATTTTGTTTTCCATCCAAATGTTATTTATAAAATGGAGAATTCATAAATGGAATACTGTACCACCATATTCTATTAATTCAGCATTTATTCTGTTAAGTCCTGGAGCCTTTCTACTTTTCATTCAATTCATTGCTTGTTGGAGTTCTACAGTTAATTTATCTAGACCTTTTTCCACTGGGCTTATATTCCTTATCGTTTTCTATTGCTCTGTCAAAATATAACTTTCTGTAATGGTTTGTCCATTCAATCATATTAATACGATTTTTTCTGTTTTCTCTTTCAGAGCTATTCAATGTTTTCATCACTTTATATGCCATAGTCTGTCTACCATATAAATTGTGTTCCATAGTGGCTATGAAGTGTTCCCATGAGTCTTGATGGGCTTTTTGAATAATTCTCTTTTTTCATTTCTTATTCTCTGGTATGCTTCTCTTGACTCTTCTGTTGGATTTGGAAATGGAAATGAATGCCTAGAGTACTATGTGGTTGAAGCATAGTGCTGGCTACAGTGCCTTCCATATATGCTGAACACTGAATGGTCACACAAGCTCTATACACTATCTCTTCAAACCTACTTTTGTGGTACAAAAAAGAAGTTATTATTTTATTATAATTCTTTTAAAAAATGACCTACTGGTGTAATTACTTTATTAAAGTAATCACCTCTCCCATCTTAAGGTTGTGTTTGCTTTTTGAATATACATGTGTAATGGCAGATATAACATTTTTGGCTAGTAATTGGTCATTCACTTTACTTGAATGTTCATAAATTACAAATGTAACCAGTTTTGGAAGTTCTGATTCATAGTTGTTAGTTCTAACAGTGACATACAAGTTGGATCTTCTAAGAGATTCAGTTCTTTATAAGAGTAAGTAAGTTTATTTGTTCAGTGTTTATAAAGGTTTAGAAAGTTTAAAATTCTCTATAAAGCTTAAAAAGGTCATATAATGTTAAGAAATGCCATAGAGAAACTTAATTATGTCTAGAACTCAATCAGATAAGAGGATGGGTATTAATTAAAGACTGTCAAGGAGTGGACACCTCATCCTTATTCTAACATGTATGAGTAATGTATTAAATACATATTTAAACTATAATGTTAAGAGAGCAAGAGATCATACACACAGCCTATACCACAGTACTGTGGTCCTGACGTGAACACCCTACGTTCAGGATTTTTATTATTCCACTGATGATGGCAGCCATTGGCGCTGCCAAAACGTTTGGTTTGGAAATAAACAATGGACCACGTCCAAACAGCCCGGATATCTTTAATCTTACATACAGTAGTAATATTGATAGGTTAGGGGCTAATGGGTTTTATTACACTTAAAAATTACTTTAGGAAAGGCCAGCATTATAATTATATTAACAACAAAATTATATACTTTCAGGAAATAAATTAACAAACAAGCAAAATCAAACACAAAGTAATAATAGAAATTCTGAAATACAACAATAGAAATACAACAGTACAGTAAGTGAACATAGTACAATATTAAAACAAGACAGCAACAGTAAATATTTAAATAAACTGTTTGTTTACATTTGATTGTTATTTAATAGATAATAAAATATAGGAATAAACATCAATTAGACATTTGAACATCTCACTTGGTTTTCCAGGTCCAGAATCCTTTGCTGATTCCGCATCAACTGAAGGAACAAACGTGTTAGCGTTTTATTGTTCTGTGTTCATATGTACAGAAGTATATTGCTACACCAATAATGCCTTCTACAGTATATTGTTCTGCGAGGCAAAAAGTAATGGTTTTGTATTTAATGACTGGATATACCTTCTCTTATTTGGAATGTTATGCGATTGCTTACTTTTAAGCACGTAAATTGAAAATGGAGGTTGATGTGAGCAGCAGAATTCAAAGAGGACTCGGGAACAATGTTTTTTTTTAACAAGCATGTTGATGTGTTCTCATAGAGGAATAACTTAAGTATGGGTGTCAGTATGTAATGGATTACAAGAGATTAAGCCAAATAAAATTGTTAAACATTACAGTTTTACAATGGGTGCATAATGAAGCCAAATTGGCAACTTGGTAGTGAATAATTGGTCTTACTCCATTGATGAAAATGGGGCTAACAAGAACACTGGATTCTGAGCTGCTCAGAGTAATGTTATTAGGTTATTAGGATCAGGATGTACAATTAATTGACTGTGTAATGATTATTCATTGAAATCCTAATTACGATGTTGAACAGTTTAGGTAGCAGATGAGTAGCTTGGCAGAAGTATCACTGACCAGAGTATGCGGCTGTTTGTAAAGGACAGTTTGTCTTCCTCATAGCTTCTTTCTTTTGTACGAGAATATTTCTGCGGGTTTTCTTCTCCTGGAATTTTTTGCATCATCTTTGTACTTACATGTGGAAAAGTTAACAAAATATTTGAAATCAAATATTAAAATATAATACATGGTATAAACTACTGTAAGAATACATAAAATACAAAAGCAATTATTTGATCACGGTACTGGGATGGGGTGAACTAAAGAATGGTGGTCAGATTCTTACTGGCAGCTACACATAGGAAGGATGCGGAAAATAAATAAATATCAGATTATTGAAGGGAGGTGGAACTTAAAAGCAACAACTGCAATATATTGCTCTTTCATGCAGGAATTTGAATCTATGGCAATCCATATGTAAGTCAGACAAAATTAACTTAATGAGAAACAAAAAGCATAATTTTTTCTCTCTTAGTGATTCTTTTTTACAACATTAGATGAATCAATCATATTTATTGAGGCCTTTTAATGCCACATAACAAGTACTGTGTATTAAATATTGTTATAGGATAATATTTTTACACAAGTACACAAGAGGCAATTGCCTCTTAAAGCTAAAATGTGTTTTAATAATATATTTATTCAATATGTTCTCGTGTTTATTAAATGTTTTGTTTCATATATTAGGCAGTATTGATGTAGCATGAACATGAAGCATACACATAAAACTGCCAAAAATTACAAGATATGGTGACAATATTTAAACACAGAAAAATTGTTTGTAAAATAATGCAATATAAGACAATGTTGAACATAAACAGAATGATTCAAATTTTATTCTTTTAACTGAATAATTAACTCCTTTTTAAAAAATGGTTTCACTTAATACAATCCACTGAAACTTATTCAAATGTTTTAAATACACAAGAAGACCACAATAAAGTATGGTCTAGTGAGGAAAATAGTGGCCTAATTTACTCTCCCATTTGTAGAGATGCATACAAACTTTATTGTAAATCTTAGATAAAAACAGAAGCAATATGAAAAACCAAACAAGAAAAAATTATGTGCTTTAAATGTATCGCTTTTGAACTTGTTGGGTTTATTTGTATTTACAAAAAATATATTGTATACAAATAGTACTGACTTAAAATAAAAGAAAAAAATTATGGAAAAGCTACACAAAAGACAAGTAATAACAAAAACTTTTTAAAAATAATGACATTATTTTTGTCTATATTATTGTGTGTGTGTGTGTGTGTGTGTGTGTGTGTGTGTGTGTGTGTTTTAGAGATAGTCTTATTAAATATTATAAAATAATAATTAATATAAAAATAAACATTATTATCTGTGGCCTTAAAGAAAAAAAGTCTTGTCTAAATTTAGCTATAAAAGAAATTTAAAGTAATTGGTATCATCCTAGAAGTAAGAGGTGAGTATGGTATGAAATGTAATTTGTTAAATAAAATAAAATCAACATTCTATAAAATTAATAAAATTAAACTTGTCCTTTATATATTAAGAAATTTTATGTCTAAAAGAATATTTTATATTCAGAGAGTTCAGAGTATGTTCTTATCCTTTGATAACACTGACCTACATGAAACCAAATACTGAAATAATTATTGCAAAGATTGAATGTAACGAGTAGAATTGAGAGGTCATGTTTCCCATAAGACCTCTTACTTAGGTAAGTCCAACTAGAGTCAGAAGAGACATAAAATTGAGGTTCTAGGAAGTAACGCTGGTGGGGTCCAAAGGGGGTGTGACGCAAACATATGCTTTCATAGAAGAGAAATGCACCAGCCTCTCCACCCAACTCCACTCTCACCTACATGTCGGTGGACCCTGTTACGCCGAGCAATCCCTTCGGTTGTGGTAACCAATCCCTTCGGCAGAGTGGATCGGTAAGCAAACAAAAGATGGGGTGTTCAGGGCAGTCTGGAGGTATCCTGGGCCCTGGTCTAGCAGGATGGTGCAGATCGGCAGCAGGATGTGCATCTAGTGTGGAGGCGGAGGAGGCTATAGTAGCCCAATGGCTGCACACATGGGCTGAGCCAGTTAGCCTACTGCAACCGGGCAGAGAGAGCTCATCAGCTGAGGTGAAAGCAGCTGACTAGGGGAAGAGCACCCCGAAATCAAAGTTCATAGTCCTTCAGGTTGGGGGTTGAATCAGAGAATTCACATATTCCATCTGTGAAACTCTTTTATGTGCAGAAACCTATGAGTTTCTCACCCATTCAGTTGTCTGCACTTGACCGGGACAACTGGCAGAGGCTGTTAAAGGAGGCCTTGACTCAGTAATGGCTTGTTGTGCCACTGAAGAAGAATGGGGGTGCTGGTGCTGATGTGCGGTAGTGAGTGATGGATCCCAACAAAAAAGAAGAAAGGCAGAAAGAAAAGACACAATAAGAGTACAAGCAAATGGAATGAAATTTCTGCAGTGTGTTCAGGCTTGCATACTAGGTGGGATAGAATAGCAAGCAGGCAAATAAAAGCAGACTTTGATATTTACTACATCACTGAAAAGATAAATGAACATAGGCCAAGATGGTATTAGTTTTGATTACAGAAGATAACAAAGAATTACAAGGCAAGGAGAAAATGGCCAGGGCTTGATGAAGTTGGAACAGGGAGCGTGGCTGATCTCTGGAGTGAAAAGAAAATGAAAAAGAAGTAACTTTTAGGTTTTGTTGTCCATGACATGCCCAAGTCTCATTAAAGTTTCGCAAACACTATTATCAGGCAGAACACTTAGTGTTTTAGATAAAAATTATAAAAACTTTTACTTTATTGCTTGAGCCAGGTAAATAATTTTTATTTAATATAGTAGTGTTTCGCGTTGGACTAGTGTTAACAAATCATCAGAAAGAGGTGAACATCATGTCAGTACAAGAATATTGATTAATGCTTAAACATTTTGATTGTTTTTAGATCTATTGTGCTTATCTCTTCTGCAATGGTGTAACAAAATGCTATTGAAACAAAGAATGTTTTGTCTTTTATTATACTCACAGTGCACTACATGCTCCACTGAGGGACAGCAGTCACTTGCTAACAGAGTGCGTTTACAACTTTTTACAATGCTAATGAGAAAGGGTCTTAAAATGAAGAAAAGAAGATAGTGATACATTAAGCAGAAGCTACCTTCCACGGGTCTTAAAATGGAGAAAGAGAAATAGTGATACATTAAGCAGAAGCTACATTTCACATTCAATTGTTTCCAGAATTTGATGAAACAGGAACAAAATTAAAATAGATTTTGGGTTTAAAAAAAAAGTTCTATTTGAAAAAATAATGAGAAATTGTAACTACATGATGCGGATGAAGAAGCGCTGTTGAAATACATTTCTAAGAAATTCAAACATTTCTGTGTTTGAAAATTTCACAGATTTTATAATTAAAGCTTTAGAATTTGCAACAAAACTGTATTGGATCTACAGTCGTGTTTGTAATAGATTCAATGATTTGAAAGTTATGAAAGCTTTGAATCTGGCTGCGGTACAGAAAATGATGATGATGGCGATTGTAAACTATAGTTTGCAACATTTTTGGATTCTTTTACCACTGTTTCAATTTGTCATTCTCATTTTCTTCATCTGATGAAAGACCAAAAAAAGTATGCTGTCTATAAACTAATAATATAAACATCTGCGGTCTTATAAAAAAAGACAGATTCAGTTGAAGATTTTGACAATGACAAAAAATAATAACACAAAAAATATAATAAGAACAATGAAAAAAGTAAAGTGTGAATGGATGGTGCTTTCCCATAAATTTTTGTCTGGTCACTGGAAGAGTTATAAAAGATTTCTAATTGTAGCACTGAATATCTTTAAATAGTACGTTTGTAGAACTGAAGTGACTACTTACACTCATGTGTGAATGTGTACACGTGTGTCTTATTTCAGTTTATGATTGATAAATGCACACAAAAACCTTACAGTACAAGAAATATGACCTTTGTAGAATTATAATAGAAACAAATGGACACAGAGTTTTGAGAACCGCTACTGCAGTGGTTTTTCAGAAACCTGTACATTATACTAGAAGAAGGTACTAGAAAGAACATATACACAGCTTTGTAAGAATACAGTATATTTCTTATATAAGCTACTCGTAAATTTAATTTCACTGTTGAACTAAATTTTGTGTGTGTGTTCACTAACCCTTGTAATAAACTTTATCTAAATGTATATAAATAAAATTTACTCAGAATTGTTAAAATTAAAGGGTTGTATTAAAGTTAATGTAAAATAATAATAATAGTAAAATTGTGATACCTGTAAATAAAATACTGTAGTAATGATAAAGCAACTGTAATAAGAATAAACAAGGAAAATGATCCTTATTTCAGTACAAAATTTTCTTGATTAACAAGGTTAATAAAGGTTATAAATGATAGATTAGCAAGCACTTTTTCGGTTTATGGATTTCCCTGGACAATTTTTTCTGAAATGGTAAATTTATCTTTTTGATACTGACCTTTCTCTAAAGGAGCCTTTTTGTATTTTTCCAGTCGTTTCACAGCAATCGCTTCTAGCCTTATTCTGGCCGCAGGATACTCCTTGAGAACGTCCCACATGTCTTTCTTTGAAAGCACAAAAAGATCACTGTAGCCAACGGAGCGTACTGATGCTGTGCGACGATTACCTGGAAATAACGCTAACAAGTCAAGAAGTTTGAATTGCCACTTATAACATAGCTGGGACTCACATCCACGGTGGGAACTTTTGCTTTCATATTTTATTGCTGCGTTCGATTGGATGTTACTGGTTATTATTATTATTTTTTTCTTTAGATTTGAGAAAATTTTATTTTTAGTTAAAAACTATTCGTTAGTTACTCTATTCGTTTAGTTGCATTCAGGAAGCGTTTTAGATAAAACTTGAAAATTAACTTAGAGCTTAGGATTTCAGACCTTATCATTCAGAAACGTGTGTTTTGTGACAATTACTTGTAACAATATTAATTGATGACTCATTGGGCACTTGGTGAAACATATTAATACAAAGGTTTTAAAAAATAAATAAACACTTGGTATGTTTCACAGATTTTAATTAACTCTGACAGCTGTTTCGACTTCTTAAGCCATTGTCAAAGAGATGGATAAAAACCTAAACAGAGGATTGAAGGGTGGTGGTGGACATCTGTTTAGGCCGTGTACTGGAACATATGTGAAGATGGAGAGGGGGGTTACAGGAGCTAAGGGAAGGTCAAGTGTTTGTAAAAACTAAATATAATCTGAATGCAAAATATAAAATTAACTAAACTAAATATAATCTGAATGCAAAATATAAAATTAACTAAACTAAATAACAGCTTCAAATAAAGGGGATACACAGAATATACTTTAACACAGTATGAAGTCCTGTACTTTAACAGGACATCCTGTTAGTGTTTTTTCTTCAGTATTGTGTGTTCCCCTTTATTAGAAGCTGTTATTTAGTTTAGTTAATTTTATATTTTGTATTCAGATTATATTTAGTTCAGTTAATTTTATATTTTGCATTCAGATTATATTTAGTTTTTACAGATACTTGACCTTCCCTTAGCTCCTGCAACCCCCTCCCCATCTTCACACCTCACATATGTTCCAGTACACGGCCTAAACAGATGTCCACCACCACCCTTCAATCCTCTGTTTAGGTTTTCATTCATCTCCTTGACAATGGCTTAAGAAGTCGAAACAGCTGTCAGAGTTAAATAAAATCTGTGAAACATACCAAGTGTTTATATATTTTTAAAAACCTTTGAATTGCTTGTAACTCAGATTCTCTCATTGGCCATCAAGCGTCAATTTGGCACTCTTACTATGGTCTGATTTTATTCCCTGTGTGGTCAGATTAAAGCCACTGCTCACTATAATTTATAAATTATAAATTTTTAGCTACTTTTTCAGTTACTCAACCAAAAATTTATTCAGTTAATAATAAATGTTACCAACGATGCTAAATTATTAATTATTATGACTATTATTAATCCTGTTAGTGGTTTTTTTTTTTTTTTTTTAGTATAATTACTGTTTTAATAATGTATAAAGACAATAATTAATCCACGATTCCCTTATACCGTATACAATTATTCATTTTACCAATATAACATTACAATTATAATATCAATAACTTGATATTTAAAAAAAATGTGTTAAAGAGGTTTTTTATCTTCAAAAACTGCTTCAGGGGTATTAAATATAATTCCACCGTAATTCAAGACTGCAGCATAAGTGTCACATATTATAAAACGACACTCAGTATTTTTGCTGTAGCTCATTGATGATTCCTGAAGACATTATATGTAGGATTAATTATAAGCATCATATGATGACACAATATGTATGTGTGAGTCATAATAATACATTAGGCAGTCTGTAGGAAAAGTCACTTGGTATTTATGAAACAAATTTTCAAATTTTATTGAAATCACAAGTCCTATTTGTTATAGGAACTTTTAATTTCCTGTAGAAATTTACTTTATACATATTTTTTTGGTTTAAATTGTTGCTTGTTAAACAGGGACAACTTGAAAAAACTTGTTTCATGGTTTAGATTCTTCATGGTCAATGTACAATGAGAAGTAGTTATATATTTTGATATACCATTAATGTTAGATTAATGTAAAAACTTTTGAACTTTTATGCCAATAAAGTGATGGAAAATTTAATTCTCACCTGTACTGTGCGTACTTATCAAGAATGTTGTGTGAATGCTTAGTTACGATGTTTTCAAATTGTGACATGAAAAAGTTGTATAGATTGTCAATACAATCCCCTCCCCACACTTAATCATCATCAATATAACATACTCGTTTAACTAGTCTTCGGGTGGAGCTTTTCAGATCAGTGTGAGAGTGGCTTTGATTTTTTTAGTTACCTTCCATGTTCGTATTAATAATACGTTAGTGATCAGAACGAACGTATGCTTGGTAATTATTTATATGGCGGTCATAATAATTGTGTTAATAAGAAAATTTTTGTTATTACTTTTTTAGACTGTTCAGTTTGTTTTATTGTTTATGCTTTCCTCACGTGCTAATATTTATAAAAACCAGCCAATATGTTATTTTGTACTGTAAATAAAACAGTAAAAAAAAAAATTAATGTAGACAAAATATTCATAAAATCCATGTTTCCATAATGAAAACACATAAACAAAAAAAAGGAGTACCACACACACACTATACTAACAAAAAGAAACAAAACACGTTAAATGAAAACAGTAATTGAGGTTAGTACATAATCAGCTTCAACAGGAAACATTAGAGTTTACAAATAAAATATTGTTAGTATTAATGCCTACCATGCATGCCACATAGGCCTACAAGGTGAAAATTATAAAACCATTACTGTAAAATTGCGTGTAACATATATAACCAAACTAAATTGCTTAAAAAATGCACTGAGCAACATGACCACAAAAACACGGGGCACAATTTTACTGAACTACAAGATTGAAACAGAAAATTGTTTTTGGATAGCCTAATTGTTACATGGGGCAGGGTAGTAGAGCAGGGTTAGAACAGTAAACTGTAATACAAAGCCATGCCTTCCACCTTTATTTAGTGTTTATGAATACAATATATATTTCTTGTTTTTAGCCACTAAACACATGAAAGTAATTCGTTATTGACAATAGCATTTAATTACAAATTATAAGGTTTCAGTCATTAGGCATTGTAAGTTAAAATTAAGAAACACGATGTTTCGACCTCTTTAGGATAAGAGGTCGTCTTCAGGCAAAGAAAAAATTAACACAAAGATAAATCTATCACTAACAAATAGATATCGTAAAAACTCCAAATCTTAATTCAAAAAATATAGTGTTATGTTGCAACCACAGGAGGAATCCTTCTCTGTTGGAATGGTGAGTACATACTGTTTTACTATGATTTGGAGTTTTGACGATATCTATTTGTTTGTGATACATTTATCTTTGTATTAATTTTTTGTTCACCTGAAGATGACCTCTGATCCTATAGAGATTGAAACGTTGTGTTTCTTAATTTTAATTTACGATGGCTAATGTACAAAACCTTATAATTTGTAATGAGTATATTGTGCCATTGATTAATAATAATTTTAAGGATAGCATTTAATGTAAAATATTAATAGTAACTATTATCAAGTGAGATGAAAATTTAATTAGTAGTCTACTGCAATAGCATATTATTCACAATTTGTAAGATTTTCCTTCTGCAAGTAGGTTGTCGTTATATACTAATAATTATTTTCTTTACATATAAGAAAACTGCATAATTAGACTACATGGCAGCAATACGTGATCATTTCAAACTCATTTAATACTTGTTCACAAATAATCTGTTTGTTACTTTTATTTTAAATTAACTGTGAGATCAATAACTGAGTAGTATTTCCATTTAAGAATTCTATTTAAACAAATCTCTCATTATTTGTGATGAACTTTATACAAATGAGAATGTTAAGTACTCTCTCTGTGTTTGGTACCCTAACATATCCAAAATCATTTTTGAATGTACTCTAAATTTTGAAGGTGATACAGTTCAATTCCATCATAGCAGTTTCTCTTCATGCAGTCCTGTATGTGTGTGTATGTACATTTGGTATTGCCACTCAGCAATTGTAAGTTTACTCCTGTTACTGAGATAAAGTCTGGGTAATGTATTGGCAATAAAAATCTGCAGTTGTCTTCTGGACTGGACTTTTTCTTACTCTATTATCTTATGGGACTTCATTTAAGTTTTGGTACTCTTACTTAAGCATGATCTTAATTCTACTTTACATCTTTTTCCCATCACTTCTTGGACTCCTCTCTCTTTTCACTGACATTCATCCTAGATTCTGGTATCTTTTTAAGAAGTTCTTGTTATTCTTAAATGGGCTGAGTATATAGCCCATTTCTATTGTTGTATTTCTCTCTTGTAATACTGGTTTCATATCTAGTTCTTCTATTATCTTGAAGTTTATAATTCTTTACATTTAAATCTTTACATTCTACTCTCACCTACACGTTGGAGGGCCCTGTTACTCTGAGCAATCCACTCCAAGGTTGTGGTAGCCAGTCCCTTCGATGGAGTGGATCAGTAAGCAAACAAGAGATGGGGGTTCTGTCAGGGCAGCCTTGGGGTATCTTGGGTCCTGACCTGGCATGATGGTGCACATCGGCAGCAGGGTGTGTATCTAGTGTGGAGGCGGAGGAGCTTACAGTAGGCCAATGGCTGCACACATGGGGTGAGTTAGTTAGTCTACTGTGATCGGGCAGAGAGAGATCGGCAACTGAGGTGAAAGCAACTCTCTAGGGGAAGAGCAGCCTGAAATCAAAGTTCCTGGTTCTTCAGGTTGGGGGTTTTACAGCAGGCCAGTAGCCCGCTTAAGTAAAAATGTATGTACTTTACAGAACTCATACGTGCCTCAGAAATCGGATGGGAAATACGGCAAAACAACTGAAGCTAACACAAAAAGACAAATGCAAATGGATGGGTTCCAGAACAGGCCTAGGGCCTAATCCTTGGAGTGGTGATGACGATGATCTTTACATTCTTTGTAAGTACTTCATTGTTTGATTTCTGCTGTTATTATTTTCTCTGGTGTCTTCTAGCTTGGCTTCCTTGTGATCCTAGCTCCTAGTTCCACAGTTTAAAAGTGACAAATGCATACATTTAAGATTTTTTGAATTTTAGCCATGTTGTTGCTAACATATCCTTTCATTATTGCTACTTTGTACAGCTACTTCATACTTAGTGTACTTTGTATTTCTCTTTATATATGATAATCCTGATAAACAAAAGCTCACAATTTGACAAAAAAGACAAAAAGGCACCAACATCATCACTGTTCTCAAGGAGTGAGATGTTGGGTCAAATATAATTGTATATCCTCTGATTGGAAAACTAAATCCTGTAGAAATGAAGTTAAAAATGATGTGTGGACAATATCTGAAAACATAGTCAAAAATAAACATAAAATATTAAAATAAAGTGACCATGACACTGGAAAAGAGAACGAGGCAGAATGAAAGAGAATCACAAAAAAACAAGATTATGTAACAAATAAATGTATATAAAAAACAAAACCAATCATAAACCAATCATTGTTGTCATCATCCTTTATGGTTTAGGCTATGCTTTACGGTTCCAGTCTCAATGGAAAACATCCAACGATTGGTTACAGGGTCCTCTCACACTTCTCTTCCCCCTTGGATGATAGTCAAGGGCTCTTCTTGAAAATCTAGTTGGATCCATTCTCTCTATGTGTAACCGCCACTCCGTTTTGTACAGGGACATTTTCTCATTTAAGCTTTCAGCTATGCCTAGCTCCATTCTAATATGATCATTTCTGATAAGATCTCTCCTGGTATAACCCTTTACAGCCCTCAAGAACCTTATTTCTGGTCCTTGTATTCTAGATATATCTTTGGTCTAGACATAGCAATAAAATAGAACAAACAATAAAACTTATCTGAATCAAGAAAATATTGATCTTTTTGCCTAGAAACTCCTGAAAGTTTGCACTCATACCAAGTTCTAATATGTAACGCAACTATAAACCAGCCTGTAGATATAGGTACAGGATATCCACATAATACAAAAATTAAAAGTAAATGTTACATGGATTTACTGTTGGAACCTAATTTATTGTAGTTATTTCTCTACCTGACATCTATTTATGAAAAGCATGTTTGGCAGTCCAACCATTTCTGACTCCCCCCCCTTACACTGTGCTCAAACCTGAATGTGTAGCATTACCCTTTCCTCATGTCTGGGGCAGTAAAGTTTTCTTCACACTGTTCATTAAAATCTGGGCCAGTGTAATAATTAACAGTTATTACTGTAGTCATTTGTTGGGAGTGGAGATATAATTTACATTTTTGTCTAATATTAAATAAAATTTTATTGATTAACTGAATATTATACTATTGCAATAATAATTACAAATTTAGTTTATTATAATTTTTATTGCCTCCTAATGTAATTTCTATCGATGTTTAACATTTTTTTATTCATGAGAATATTCTATACTAAGGTTATTCAGACCTCAGCCTAAGCTGATGAGCTTGGATAGCATTTAATTAAAAAAAAATATATATTTGTGCCTGTTTTATGATCCATTGTTTTTTATGGGTAAAAACGTAAAAGTTTTACCTTATAGCCTGAACCGGTTTTCGCTTTTAAAAAGCTTCTTGAGGAGCTGTCATGGGAGCACTGTCGGTCTTGTTGTTGGCGATGGTATCAACTTTTGAAAGATCAATATTGTGTGTGTGGGGTGTGATATGTTCGAATAATGTGTGTGATTTGAATTTGTTTGTTCGTTTAGGATGTCGTTTTTATGTGTTTTCATGTGTTTGTATATTTCCAATTGTTTTAGAGTGTCTAGTTTTCAGCCTTTTGTGTGTACGTGTAAATGTCCATGTTACTGTCGATGTTTTTGTATGTGTGGTTTGCTTCAATGAGGTGGTTTGCAAAGGTGGATTCTATAGTGGAGTGTAGTGCCTTTGTGTGTTCAGTGTATCTTTGTTTGAAGCTACGTCCTGTCTGGCCTCATTGAAGCAAACCACACATACAAAAACATCGACAACAACATGGACATTCTACACGTCTACACGTACACACAAAAGGCCAAAAACTAGACACTCTAGAACAATTGGAAACATACAAACACACGAAAACACATAAAACGACATCCTATATGAACAAACACAATTCAAATAACACGCATTATTCGAACATATCACACCCCACACACACAATATCGATCTTTCAAAAGTCGATACTGTCCCCAACAACAAGATGGACAGTGCTCCCAGAGGCAGCCTCTGAAGAAGCTTGTTAAAATTGAAAACCGGTTCAGGCTATAAGGTAAAAGTTTTATTACGTTTTTACCCATAAAAAACTTTGTGTTCCGAGTCGGTAGTGAATTAATTATATTTAGTTAAGTAACAGACACGTCATGGACAATGAAATCCAAGGATCCATTGTGTTTACTTGGGATTATTAATACAAATTATAGTTTCACATATGAGATTGGTAAATGATTAAATATATATTAAAATTATTTGATAGTTAGATCTACATTTTGAAGGTCTAATTTTAATTTAATATGCCTGATATTAATAAAGATTATGGTTTGTATTAATCAGAACCAATTTAAATTATGTTACTAAGGAGACAGAGCTCAGCAGAAGTTGGTTGTTAGTACGTATGTGTTAGCTTTAATGCTCCAAGAGTGTAATAAAGAGTAATAAATGGTGTGTTTGTTCTTAGAGAATGGTTATCTTGAAAAATATGTCCTTTTATTATTTAACTGTGTTTCTTGAGTTCTTTCATTCCACATGGTGATCAACTTGTACATCGTGCAGGAGGGAAAACACAATTCAAGATATTAATTGATAACTCGTTGGGTTCTTGGTGAAACATATTAATACAAAGGTTTTTAAAAATATATAAACACTTGTACGTTTCACAGATATTATTTAACTCTGACAGCTGTTTCGAATTATTAAGCCATTGACAAAGAGATGAGTGAACACCTAAACAGAGGATGTAAGGGTGGTGGTGGAGATCTGTTTAGGGTGTGTATTGGAACATGTGTGAGGTGTGAAGATGGAGAGGGGGTTGCAGGAGCTAAGGGAAGGTCAAGTGTCTGTATTATATTTAGCATTCAGATTGTATTTAGTTTTTACAGACACTTGACCTTCCATTAGCTCCTACAACTACCCCTCTCCAGCTTCACATCTCACACATGTTCCAATATACGCCCTAAACAGATGTCCACCACCACCTTCAAAGGCGGGTTTAACGGTAAGCGGACTAAGCGGCCGCGTGGGGCCTTGGGATACCGTAGGGCCCAGAATTTCGCAGCATTAAATTTTGAAGTGAAAACTTCTTTAGGCGCGCCTGACACATTTTTTGCATAAGGGAAAAATTACAATCTCGTTACGCTACCTACTCGGTTCGAGAGCCGATTATACCCGAACGTCGGCGAACCACTCCGGACTATTACTCATTGAGTTATTTATGTTTACGAAGATCCATTTTTTACTTTATAGATTTTATAGTCACTGTATATTTCAAATACAGTAAGTATAGTTTTTATTAATAGCTTAGTTAATTTCGTAGTTGGTACTTCTTCAAACAGCGAATGTTTTGGAATCAAAATTGTACAGTTGTTGTCTCGATAAACTTATTTCGTTATAAATAGTAAAGTGAGTCCTTCGAAGCTTGTAACGAATTTTTATACTTAAAAATGTAAGTTATTATAGGATGTTGTAAATAATTTTAACAGAATTTAAGTCAAACCCGTAATCGTTAGCAGTACAGTAGCTTAGTTAGTCTTTTTGGCGCCCACTAGTATTGAGACATAACCAAAAATCAATCTACATAACCAAGTCGCACGTTGATTGTCGTATATAATAGAATTAGCAGTTCTATAAGTCCACATAGATAAAAAGTATGCTTGTAGTTTTTAGCAACTAGTATAAATTATTCGTACAGAATTTGCATATATTGGGAGTTGATTGTAAACCCTGAGTATATACCTATATTTGAACAATAGATCTCGTTTTTGCTAACCTCTTAAGAATTTGACAGAACCATATTTGTATATTTTGCAAGTTAGTAAAATGTACATTAGTTGGTATTTGTAAATATACTTAACAGCACAGGCTATATATACAAATATATTGCATTCACACTTTTTTATTCATTGTGCGTGTGCTATATAAAACTTAAGTGAATGATATATTTTTCATAATGAATGTTGAATTTGTTTGGTAAGGACAGACCCTTGCATTTGTTGTTCCGTATAATATTCCAAATATAAACGTTAAGGTTTCTTTGTTACCCTAAGGAAGTTATTTTTACGGTGTTTGTAGCTTGTTATACTTTTGTCAATGGCCTGTCGTTCTGTGTATAATTTACCGCCGTACAATGTCAATTTATTTACAAAACATTAAAACAAATTATTTCTTTACAGTAAAAAATGAAGAGACATCAAAGTGGGGCAGAAAAGCGAAAAAAAATGAAGAAAAATCTGGAAATTGTTGAGAGCCAAAGAAATGCATGGCATAAGTTTTTAACAGTAAATTCAGAGACACAGTTGCCATCAACATCTACTTCAGATAAATTGTCTGCGCTCGAAACTTCTTCTGAACCACACAGGCCTATAAGTGAAGAAGAGAAAAAAGAAGAACAAGTTGAGCATCAAGAGGTTGAAAATGTTACTGATAAAAGGAAGTGTGAAGACGCAGAAGATAGAGATAGTCCAGACAAACACTTGAATATAGACATCGAAGTAATAAATGATATAGCTTTATGGCCAATAATTTTTTCAGATGCTATTATTGACCATATTCTTGAACACAAACCAAAAAATATTGGGAATATAGAGAATTTGAAATCAGTGTATAAAGACAGAGATGAAGTTTATTACAGAGGACTTTCTTATGATCATTTTACAGAAAGAAATCAATGGAATTATGGAAAAGAGAACTTGGCTGATATTTTCAGAAACAAGCAAAGTGTTTACTGCTACCCTTGCAAACTCTTTTCAAAATCAAAGTCTAAATTAATAACTGGTTTGAAAAATTGGAGATCAATTACTGTTATTTTATCGGACCACAAAGTTTCAAAGAACACATGTCAGCCATGTGTATTCTGTACAACAGATCAACCAAATTTAATAGAATTGATACTCAACTATTACAGGAAAAGGAAAAAGAAGAATGTTACTGGAGAGAAGTGTTGAAAAGAATTGTGTCAAGAATAAAATTATTGAGTCGCTTAGGATTAGGATTTAGGGGTCACGATGAAGGCAGAGGTTCCAATAGGAAAGGAAATTATTTAACCTGCTTGGAATACCTAAGCGAATACGATGAGTTCTTAAAATTCCATCTACAAAAATATGCCAATCAAGGACGAGGAAATGTGAACTATTTATCTCACAATATTTGTGACGAATTTGTAGGCCTTATTGGCAATCAAGTAAGAGCTGAAATAATTGAAGAAATCAAATCTGCGACTTATTATAGTATAATTGTTGACTCCACTCCCGATATTTCTCATGTTGACCAACTTACTTTTGTGATAAGATTATGTTTCATCATCTGGTAATATAAAGGAAAGTTTTTTGGGATTCATTCCCATAGATAAACACAACTCTTCATACTTGGAACAAGAAGTTTTGGCAACTTTAACAAAATTAGGAGTGGATATTAAAAACTGTCGAGGACAATCTTTTGATAATGCTTCAAATATGTCAGGAAAGTACTCAGGTTTGCAAAGACGCATTAAAGAACATAGTCCAAGTGCGGTTTTTATTCCGTGTGTTAACCATTCTTTAAATTTAATTGGAAATTTCGCTGCAGAAAGTTGTAACGCTGCAGTTCAATATTTTATGTTTGTGCAGAAGTTATTCACATTTTTCTCTGCGTCAACTCATCACTGGAAAATTTTAACGAGTAAACTAGAAATGTGTAAAGATAAACAATCTGTCTCACTGAAAAGAGTTTCTGATACAAGATGGTCAGCAAGAGCAGACGCTGTATTAGCTATAAAACTTGGATTCGCCCATATAAAAGAGGCTTTAAATGAAATTTGTAATGCAGAAGAAGAAAAACAAGTTACGATAGTGGAGGCGACTTCACTTCTAAAGAAAATGGAGAAATATGAAACTGCCCTAATGACAGTGATTTGGAATACTATTTTGCAAAGAATAAATGCTACTAGTAAATCACTGCAATCAGTAGAGTGCGAACTATTCAAAGGATCTATCCTACTGAAGTCATTAGAAAATTTTATCAATAATTTCCGAGAAGAATATGAAAAAGTAGAAAAAGAGGCAACTGATTTATCAGGGCTATCATTTAGTGTGGAAGATGAACAAACTCATAGACGACGAAAGAGAAACGTGTTTTTGATGAAAACAAAGAAGTCGGACATGAATTCACAATTACAATTAGAGAAGATTTTAAAGTCAATTCATTTTTTGTCATATGTGATAACACTAAGGCACAACTATCTCAAAGAGCTCAGAAGTATGAAGTTGTTCTAAAGCCTTTTCGTATATTTTTTGACTGGAAATTGTCAACAGAAGAAAGAAAGAAAGCGTTAAAAAAGTTGAAGGATATGTATAAAAATGACATTGATGTTTGTACTTTGGAAGATAAATTGGACCATTTCTTAATATTTCTAAAAGAAAACGAGGACACCATAAAAACCACACCAGACAATTCAGGCATCTTAGGTTTCTCGTGTGATAGTGGTGTCAAATGTGTCGAGAGATATCACATCTATCAAGCCGCCAAAGAAATAGTCTTGCACATTTCCGAATATTGAAATATTATTGAAGATTTTTCTAACAATTCCCTTATCTAATGCGTCCGGAGAAAGATCATTTTCTGTTTTAAAGAGAGTAAAAAATTATTTAAGGAATACAATGGGAAAAGAAAGACTAAATAACTTGGCCATTTTGTATATAGAGCAGGAAATTTTAAACCGCATTGACACTGACAAAATAATTGATGATTTTTCAAGAAATAAATCAAGACGGAAATTCATAATTTAAAAATTAGGGGCTTACAAGATTCTGTAAGTAACCAATAGCTAGTGTTTCTGTAAATAATAATTACATATTAATTTGTTCCTCTGCATACTGAAAGTGAAGTGAAGCTGTCCTGTCTATGTTAAATAAGACATTTTTGTTTTGCATAATCAAAAGAATGTTTAACTTTTGATATTTAAATGTTAAGTATATACTTAAGTATAAGTAAATGTAAAGTATATCCATGTTTAGTAATACTCTGTGTTTTATATCTTACATTTAATATAAACGTATTGTAGGCCTAATTAATAAAAAAAATAATTATTTAACAAATGTGTGTAATCTTTCTGAACTTTCCGTATGTCAGGGAAATTTCTTGAAACCGCCAGGGTATGTCAGGGAGTTATACCACACTACGTTCCAGATATTTTGAATACACCATCAATGTTAAAAGTGTGAAAATACCTAATGCTTTCATGTGTAAAGTTAGGAAAGATTATTTTGGGTTTTAGTAAACTTTGTAAAGAAAGCAATACTCTATTTGATGAATGTAAACATATAATAATTTAACTAAATGATTGCAATACAGTGATATTAAAAACATAAAAATAATGGTTTATAGTTTTAACACATTAACAAATGAAACACGGATTTGAAATAAATGAGTGTAATTGTAAAACACTTATTTATTTAATGTGTAACGGTATGAAAATTTTCATTACTTTTCTTTTTTGTTAATAAGTTTATGAGGGTTTTCTTGCAACTTCTATTTCTAACTTGAGTTTGAGGGCCCCAAATTTTTACCGCTTGGGGCCTCCACTTGACTTGAGCCGCCTCTGACCACCTTTACATCCTCTGTTTAGGTGTTCACTCATCCCTTTGACAATGGCTTAAGAAGTCGAAACAGCTCTCAGATTTCAATGTAATCTGTGAAACATAGCAAGTGTTTATATATTTTTAAAAACAATTCATGATATTAAAATGTAAAGAATACTTTACCTGCTACAATTTATGATATAGCTTTTATGAATTTCAGACAAAATTTTTTTTATGTGTAATTAATATTTTTGTTACCGGTATCTTCCAAACTAGTGGTAAGACAGTTTGATTCATCTATTTCCAGAGAGAATAAATTAAAAGTATTGCAATCTCTCCTTTTCCTAGATTCCGCTTCTAACAAGATTTGTGAGTATTGTAGCGAACCTCTCTCTTTTTTAGCACTCATAATCTTTGCTGAGGCAAAATATTCATGAATATATATATAAATTATGTGGGATGTGAGAAGAACTCGGGAGTGTTTCAGCAGGAGTGTCATGATTTTACTTTTTTATTTTACTAAAAGAAGCAACAACTTACTTGAAATATGGTGGATGTACAAATTTTAAAATGAAATTGTTTTAATGCCTTTACTTGTAAGCATTATCATATTTATTAATTAAAAATCATAATTACAGTGTAGTTAAAACTGATCACCAAACTCAAAGTATTGGTGAAGTTATATTTATAATATTTATTGAAAAGAATGTAGACTGTAAATTTTTTCATTTTAAAATTGTAGTCTTAAACATTTATCATTCTATGTTAAACTCTTAGACAGGCACCCATTTAAAATAGTTTATGCACATATTTATATAATAACTGTTAAGCTTTAATATTAATAAAAGTATTTAATGCAATGAAATCTAAAGGCTGTATATACAGTATATTCAGTGGCTGATATAAGCAACAAATCTCATCTAAAGTCTACATTAAAGTCAATAAATCTATAACACTATTATAAGTTTAAAGGGTGGTAAGGTAATGTGATGCGGAGTAGTGTATTGCATGGATGGGAAAGTGAAGGTATTTAATTTTGGTTTAGTAAAATATCGTTGCTATTATGTTTTTGTATTGTATTATTATTGCAGACAGTAAAGATTTAATAACCAGCATTAAACATTTTAGTGACATTCTAATGTAATTTTTATGAAACAATTTCTGATTCTGATTATTTCTTTGTTTTCACTTTCAGAAAACCAATGCACACATTAATAAACGTATTATTTTTTATATACAGCCAGTGTTATTAAGTTTATATTAATTTTTTTTTAGGTTAAAAATTGCAATCATGTCTATCTTAAGAAAAACACTAGGTCAGGTTGTAGAAATACTGACACATATGTAAAGGCAGAAAAATGGATACCAAACAACTGCTTATTTTACATTTATTCCTTCCGTACACAAATTAAAATTTTTATTTGTTTTTTTTATCACTTTAATAAAGCTTCGTGTATACATGGTATTTTAGGTTTTATACACTACTGTATAAACAAGATATAAATGTATAAATAGTTATAACTGTATAATTTATTGTTATATAATTTATGATATGTATATACATATAATATGTACATATATAATATTATGTACATATGTATGTAATTATAATATGTACATATGTAATACAATAACTTAAAACAAATTCCATTTTGAGTGTTTTTACTGACTGTTGTTGTTTTTACTGACCATTTCTTCACACTGTTGTTAAGAGATGTTTGATTTGTTTTTAATCGCTGCAATTTTTTATTTTATTTACTTAAAAAAAACACTTATTGAGGAAATAAGTTTATGTTTTTGGTTCAAAGAGTTGAATGTACAGACATAGTTAAAATGGGAATATGTAACTATTGGACATTTCAAATATATTTTTAATATTTCAAAGACTTTTGGACACTCAAGAATTCTTCAGAAGTTGGAAGAAACTCTTAGGATAAAAAGATTACAGTTTCCAGAGCAGCAGTGGTTCTCAACAAGCCGATATTAAGGTAAAATGATCGTGTGTTACTTAAAACTTAAGATGACCATTTTAAAAAAAACACGTACAGTATATGCCAGTTCTTACTTATGGGGCTGAAACCTGGGCTCTAACTAAGAAGCATCTAAACTCTTTCCAAGCTATGGAGATGAGATGCGTCAGGAAGGCTGAAGGAAAGTCAAGAAGAGATCGAGTCAGAAACACTACTATAAGAGCGAGTCTTAAGACAGTACCTTTGAAAGATCAAATTGAGAAAGCACAGTTGCGCTGGTTTAGACACGTTCAGAGGATACAAGGGGCTAGACTTCCAAAACAACTGTATGAGGCCAGAATGGCTGGGAGAAGACCAAGGGGCCAGAGAAGAGTGATTTGGGAGGACAATGTGAGGTGCTCCCTGAATGAAGCCAAGAACCTGGCCATGCAGAGACCAAGGTGGTGAGACCTTTGCTCAACCTCTTCACCTTGCGGTAGAAGAGGAATGGGATAAGAAGAAGAAGAAGACGTTTGACATAGAGATGTACAGTATTTTATACACATTTTATCAGACACAGAAATTCTGGAGTCTGCTACTTCAGATGGTTGCTAAAAGAAGTACTTTTGATTGTTGCCTCATCTTAAAATTGGGCAAAATGGCAAAAACCGTTTGCCACTCGAGATTTCATCCAATCTGAGCTGAGAATGAGATGACACAGAAAATCACTTTTTGGGAACCAAACGTGGATTGGAAATTTTCTTTCTTGAATAACACTTCTTGAAAAAATTATTTTATTGTATAAACAGGATAACTAATACAAAAAATGTTAAGCAGATTACTATAGATTTTGTAATTTGTAGCCTTGGCGCTTATGAGTGAATAAATGTATATGCATGCTGTCATTTTTATAACACAAACAATGCTTTAAGCAAGGGCGGTTTCTGTAAGGGGTAGCTAGTTAGCACTACCCTTAGAAATTTTGAGATATAAAAAATATATAAAGTATTTTTATATACAATCGCAAATGTACTCAATTTGTTTTCCTATATTTAGTGTATTCTTCGTTCATCATTTCTTGTCATCGTCCAGAATACAACGAAAAATACAAACAAATAAAATGAAGTTCTTGAGAAAAACCAAAGGTTGCACCCTTAGAGATCAAATACGAAATGAAGATATAAGAACCGAGTTAAATGCATATTCTATGGCCAGCAGAATAAGGAAAGGACAAATAAAATGGAGGCAGCATGTCGAGAGAATGGAAGATATGAGACTACCTAAACAAGTACTATGATACAGATCTCAAGGTAGACGATAAATAGTTAGACCAAGGAAGAGATGGTTTCAGTGAAGGCGGAACAGGCTGTAAGCCTATACCTTGAGATGGAGAAGAAGAAGATTTAATGTTAGGTATTAAAATGTTCGTATTGAGTTCCTTTTTAAACTGCCAGCGCCCGCTTGGAATGTCGTCGTAATTTTACATTCTGAGTGAGGTCGCTCGAGGCAGTTTTCATGCTACCTCACGCGTATTAGGCAGTCACGTAACCAGTCAGAGGGGCTTGAGGTGTACGCCGAGAGTAAGCGAGAAATCAGAAGAGCAAGTGAGACAGGCTACCCGAACTACCCGCTGCCAACATTGCAGTATGGTTTCCTTTGTCAGTGGTCAGTTAAAGTTTATTTGAACGTGTCCCGTGCGTGTGTAGTGTTTCGCAAAGTCAGTTGTTAGTGACTTAAATTTTTCATTTATTTGACTTATATATTTACAATTAGTTAGGTTTAATAATATTTAAATGAAAACCTAAAGTTCTTCTTGCTTTTGGATTAATTTTTTTGTTCACCACCGGCTTTTTTGGTCACAAGCTGTTACTGGTTTTAACTAACGGAGCAGAGAACTGTCACAGGGTAAACATAAAATGATAGTGAATACTTAATATTAAAAAGTATCTGTTTGTATTAAACAAGAATTCTTTGAATTACTACAAGAAGTGTTTGTATTTGTTTGTATTCTTATTTGATTTTACAAGAATCTTAAAAAAATCTTTTGTACAATCCACTGTAGAATCTTTTTTAGTACCGTAATATAAAATACTAGGAAACAGATGATTCTGTAATTCCTTGATTTGAATAAAAAAATCTCCTTTTATTACCTTCTGGAGCTGCTCGTATGTACTGTAATTCGGCTCATTATGTAAAGATGCAGTCATGATCAACACATTTATAAGAAACGAAACTCCTTGAGAAAAGAAACCAGTGGCTTGTCCATTGACGTTTCTTAAAAATGTAATTAAAAAAAATCTATTAAGGAAATCGAATTTTTAGAACATCAATAAAGTTTTAATGCTGGAATAGAGTTAGTCAATTACATTTTTGGAAAGTTTTTAATATAAATTTAAAAAATTTTATTTGCTTGTTAATTTGAAAAAGTTTTTTTTATCGGTAAGACTTTAATAGAAATAACCGTTTTCTTCATCAAGTTTTTGAATTAATTTTTACTATTGATTAGATAGTGTTAGATACATTAAAATTTTAAGCCATGCATGATTTTTTTTTAAACAGGGAAAGTGCAAACATGAGAAATAGATATACATGTATAGACAGACTAGAGTTTTAATAGAAAAGAGAGAAGAGAGAATGAGTGAGAGAGAAAAGAGAGAGAGAGAGAGAGAGAGAGAGAGAGAGAGAGAGAGAGAGAGAGAGAGAGACATAATATAACTGGACAAAGGATAACGGATAATGGATGGAATCATATTTACCCAGGTTTTTACCTGCAGTGCCCATATTTAGTATACTAATCTCGCCAAAATACGAGCCTGCTTTTAGTGTGGCCAGTACAGTTCGGCCGTTGTCGGCTACCACCTGCAGACGTCCTCGGTTCACTATGTACATCTCCTTGCCGACCTCACCTGTACAACACAAAACATAACACTCCTTTTGAAAACCACCTTATTATTCACTAAATTACTTTACTTCCATGTTCCATAAGGAAATGGAAGTATGGTGATGGGGAAAAATCGTGTTCGAGATAAGGGCTGATTCTGATTGCACTACCCTCAAAACATGAAGAAAAGTAATTTTTTGGAAAGTGTGTGTGTGTGTGTGTGTGTGGAATTTTTTCTATGGCAAACGATAACTGCCGCAAATTCAAACAGAATCAAATAATTTTTTGCATACCTGCAGTTATAGTGTACTCAAGGCCTGTTGATTTTGAAGATCGGTTAAGGGAAAGGGGTAGTTTACCTGCAACGTTTTACGTTTTAGCAGGAGTAAAAGTGTTTGAAAATTCATTTACACTTTTTCAAATAACGGTAATTGTTAAAAATAAAATAATTTTGTTACCAGGGAATAAAATTATACATTTTTTTTTCATTTTAATTTAAATAATGTATGAGTGAAAATATATCGTTCCTGGCAGGCAAGCATATCTCAATTATGTAATGTTTACGTTTCCAAAGTTTTATTATTGTGATTACCGCAATAAAAAGGCAAGCAGGACCCCTCCCCCCCCCACACACACACAATTCACGTTATTTCTGGCCTCAGATGTTTTTCTTACGTTTGCACGCTTTTTAAATGGAAAGTGCCGAAACCCACACCAACACAACGCCTGCAAGCCGAAAAGGTGTCCAGCGTGGATAGCGATTTGCTTCCTGTGGATCGCTGGCCAGTGTAACTGCACGTGTTTACAGAGGAACGGTTCATAGACAGACTTTTCGTCTTAGGGAATGAACCCTCTGCAAGATGCTCGGGGTCCATGAGAGACTTCGGAGCACTCCTTCTTTTCCGCGTGTTTGTTCTGTGAAACGTACACTGTAGATTCGCAGCTTTACTCTGAGCAACGCTCCATAGAGAATGTTGAAAATTTTTGTCCATGGTGTACCCTCATACACACTAAAACCTGCTCTGATGTTTTGATTACGGACATCATAATATTAAAACTTTGGAAACTTGAGGACTACTTAATGGAGATCAAACATTAACTTTTACAACCCATCAATTAATTTATATTTAAATGATTTTAAATATAAATCTTAGAACATGGAAGTCATGTCATGTATGGTTCTCCATACCGATATTTCCCAGACGTCTCGTCATATTCTGATGGGGCATTCTCAGTAAATGGATTGAGTCTGATCAGAATATTTTTTGCTTTGCTTTGCTTTGAATCAAATACTTGGGCATCTTTGCATCCGTGTAGTGGCGTACCTAGGCCACTGGAGGCCCGGGGCGGATTTCCTTCTCAGGTCCCCCTCCGATAAGACAGATGTTTATAATCTAATTTACCTTTAAGTAATACATAGCAAAAGCACTTTGCTGTTATATATTTACTGTCTAATTACTATATTGCTACATCTAGTTGGGAAACTGTATAACAAGCTGTAGTAGTGTTTGAAAAAAAAATCCTCTTTCATATTGTTGCGTGCTTAACGCTCTCGAAATTATCTTGAGTTAGTTTTTGCAAGCTTAAGGAAGCTGGTGAGAAGTCAGAAAGTGTTTTGCATTAATTAGTGGACTGTAAATTATAATTAAGTAACGTTTATTGAAATCATTCAGAAGCGCAGGCCCACGCAATTACGTCTTAGATCATAGCCAAAATATAAGATGCGGCGTAAGTTAGCAGGCTACGTAATGTGTAGCATTGAAATTAGATCAAATAAGAAGAACATAGAAAATTTAGGTTGCCGCGGCTTGGCGAGAAAGCAAGGGTGCAAACGCACTGTTCAAAGATTGAGTGATGACTGACTAGTCGTAGCGGGGTGACCACGTGGAACACCGCTACGGTGACGTAAGTGCGCTAGGCAGATTGCGCGTGAGCAAGTACAATGTACAATGCACTAACACACTGCCCGCCTCAAAATCGGCGATTTTGACATAGTTTGCAGTAAGAAAAAAAAGAACAAGTTATTTAGCGCATACAAGTATACATGAATATTGGCAAAAATACAAATATAATATAAACGAGTCCATCATTAATATAATTAAATACATCATTAATCAATGCTCTATAAGTAATATGTAACAATACTCCAAAGGTTTGAATATGCGATAAACCATAAACAATAATAACAATAATGCATGGCAATATTGACATCGTGGGTGACCTTGCACAAACATTAAAGAAATACAACCAATTTAAAAATAACAGCGTGACACTTAGCGTGTAATAAGCAGTATTGCGCAACAATACAAGGTAATATACCTGGAAAATTCACTATGACAATATACAGTAGAAGTATGCCACAAATATTGATAATAATGTACAATAAAAATACCCAAAAAATTTAGTATAATAATACAATAAAAATACCCAAAAAATTTAGTATAATAATACAATAAAAATACCCAAAAAGTTTAGTATAATAATACACACTGCACCACACCGTTCACCGTAATTGACATCACACTAAGAAAAAGAAAAACGTTTAAATGTTCACCAATGCACCGCTACATGGCGTCCATTAATGATACAATAAATACAAGTGCATAAATGGTATACCTTACATAAGTTACATAAACAACATAGTAGTCAGTAAAATGTGCATGGTAGAGCATGCGCTCGACCGGCAATGTCCTGGGCATGAAACACCGAGGCGCAATCAGTCTGATGCCACCGGAAGTGGGCACAGCTTATGAATGGGTCGACGCAGAATGCCGTTAGCAGTACGGACGTCCGCGACACGTACCAACGAATCCTGCCCAAGATATGTCTGCGTGAAAATACCGCGCTTCCAAAGCAATGGTGGAGTATTGTCATCCAGAATAAGGACCAATTGTCCTACCGATAAATTTTTAGACTGCTTTTTCCACTTGTTTCGCTGCTGCAACTGGTGCAGATAGTCTCTGGACCAACTCTTCCAAATGGAACGAGTAAACCCTTGCAAAAGCTGCCATCTCCCCAAGCGACTCATATTCGAATCCGAGTAATCGGGTTCCGGTAGCGCGGTAAGGGGGGAGCCAACCAAAAAGTGAGCTGGAGTCAACGGCACGGGATCCCCGGCGTCATTTGAAATGGAAAACAAGGGACTGGCCTGACTTGGCTTGGCTTGACTTAGTCCCACGTGGACTGGCGAAGTCTTGAGCGGATTTTTGGAATTCGTCCTGCTGCAAGAGTTTGTAAAAGATTTGGACCGCTGCCCGCCCTGACGTAGAAACAGGACCGGCGTAGTCGACGGCGCGTTGCGAAAATGACTTGGAGGGAGTGACTCTCGGAACGGGTAATTGACCTAAAGGTTGGCGTGAACCAGTATAATCTTTGTGCAAAGACTGGTTTTGCCTAGACTTAAGTTCAAGGGTTTGAAACCTACGAACCGCTCCGGTGAGGGAATCTCCGAGGCATTCCGTAGTGCGGGGTAGCGATACAACGAACCTACCACTATCATTACGACAGGTGTTTGCGAGGAAGTGATTTTCACACTCCGAATCCGCATCTGAAGGAGTACGGCACGAAACATCCTCCAACTGCCAGAAGGCCTTGAGTTGCGATGAGATAGCATTATTGTCGTCGAGGGCAATGAATGAAGAGACGGGTTTGGTCATGTCCATGTTCCATGTTGAAGGGTAGATTCCCGGCGAGTATAAACCCTAGTTTAGTTTCTTGGATTGTCGGAAAATGTGGACTTCGAACGAATTTAGTCGGCTCAATTAACTGCAAAAAGTATTGTGCCCCAAGTAATATGTCAATTTGTGACGAATTATTAAATTGCGGGTCAGCTAAAAATATCCCTCTAGGAATTTTCAAGGAAGCGATGTCAAAGGATTCGGTTGGAAGATTGTTTGTGATTCGGGGCAGAACAGCGCAGTGGACATTTAAGGTGAAGTCCTTATAACGTGAGTTTAAGCGCACGCGCGTGCTGAAATTGGCCTGACATGATGAGTTATTTATACCCGCGATAGGCAGCTCGGATTTGTTTAGTTTTAGGCCCATGCGGCGGGCGAAACCCATAGTACAAAAATTAGCCTGCGACCCTGAATCCAGCAGGATTCTCACCGGGCGCGTTTCTGTTGATCGATAGTAGTGCATACGGCGGTGGACAATAAAATTGATTTATTCGTCTGTAGCTTCAGGGAACATTGCTTATTGTTCCTGTTGCTAGACTGCTTTATCGAAGCATGGAGCATAGTGTGGTGCCTTTTCGCGCATGCCTTGCATGAAAATTTGGAAGGACAACACGAGCTGTTATGGCCCGAGCGAGTACAATTCAGGCATAGTTTATTATGTATTAACACTTCTTTACGTTGTATAGGCTGTAGGGCGATAAATTGCGGGCATTCAAGTAGTTTGTGACTACCACGACACAGCTGACAAGATTTATTGTTTGGTGGAGTGTGCACTAGTGACCCAGTGAACTCCGCGCGCTTAGTTGATTTGCGATAAGAAGCATTATCGCTAACCTGTCTAAAGCCAGACGAACCGGTCGGTGCATTTATGTTTTGTAACAGCTGACGTCTTGAATTTAAAAACTTAATGAAATTATCATAAATAGGAAGTTGTTTTTCGCCTAAGGTTTCCTTCCACAACCTGCACGTATGCTCGTCAAGTTTTTGGGATAGAAAATGCACAAAAATAAGCTCGAACGTATTTACAGAAAGTTTTAATGAGTTCAGCGCATTTATGTTGGCGGTGAGCTCATCTATAAATTTAGAAATGCCGAGCACGGACTCACGTTGAATTTGTCTCATGCCCAGGACGTTTGCTGCGTGATAAGTGGTTACAATCAATTTATTGTCATAGCGCGGCCTTAACAACTCAATGGCCACCGTGTAATTTTCGTGCGTGATTGGTAGCGATTTTATGACATTCAGCGCCTCGTCTTTTAATGATAAGTGCAAATAGTGAAGCTTCTGGATGACAGTCAGGTCCGTTCGGACATGAACTAGCTCCAAAAACATGTGGTAAAAGTGTTTCCACTCGATTATATCACCTGAGAAGCAGGGTAGCTTAATAGGTTGCAATTGAATGGGAGGCGTGATGAATGTAACTACCTCAGATGGACTTGCTGCCTTCCTGGTCATTTCCTCGGCATGGTCTATTAAATTTTGCAGCTTGCATTCTATGCTGCATAAGTCGTCTTCTGTTTGAACCCTATCGCTAGCAGAAGCAAAATCGGAGTCCTCAGACTCGATTTGTGTTTGGATCTCATCATATTTAGCCGATAGTTCCATAAGGTGGCGAAGCTTTATTTTTAATGCATGATTGTCATGGGTATTATGATCGAAATTGTCGGCATAAGTATTTATGCGCGATATAGAGGCCTTGATCGTGCCACGTTTCTTGATCAGCGCCTTCATATCCGCCATGATTGGGTATGAACAAATAAAAAGAACAATAATTTAAATGATGCTACAAAGGCCAAGTTAATGCAACGAGATGAGCCAGACCAGGCAGGAAGTCCAAATCATAAAGTCACGCAACGACACCGTAATACTTACTAACATATCTTAACTAAATTTATGTGACAATAAAATCCTGAATTAGGCATTACAAACAATATAGCAGTAATCATTAATGACATGAGTGGTGTTTGAAAGATATGACTTACAAATAAAGAGAATATTAATTGAGTTCGCAAAAAATTATAAGTTCATATTCAAATTATTGAAAAAATATTTTAAATTATTTTAAATTATTAGATCATATTATTATTTCTATACTGATTTGTTTAATTTAATGGCATTGAGAAAAAATATGCGAATTATGCAAGTTAAAACTAATGTAAAACATGAGTTCAGTCAGTTGAAATGGTACTTATCGGCATGTTCTAGACTGCATCGAAAGCCTGTCGGAACCCTCGTAGTCGTGTCAGGTACTCAAGCATGGATAATGTAGACATGGTCGTTGCCTGTCCGGTGATGTCCAATACGGTGGAATCTTGTTTAGATAGGCTGCTCTGGATTTTCCCAATGCTGAATGCCACGTGCTAGATATGCTGCAATGATGATTCCAATGTTCCGCTTGGCGAAATATGACGTCCCCAATGTCGTGTGATACGATTCCCAGATGTAGGTGCTAATTGACGTGTTGTTGAATTTAAATTGAAGAAAAAGAAATGCTGATAGGCCTGCTTAATGCACTAAACCATGAGACGAATTGTCCATGGATTTAGTCACGTCCGTGACATACAAATCCGGGGTCGGAGGACCATATGTTGTCGCTGGACGAAAGTGCGGTCGCTCGCGAGCCGAAAATGTTGTCGCTTGTGGACAGAGAATGGCGGCCGCTTGTGGACCAAGAAATGCGGTCGCGTTGGACAAAAAATGTTGCCTGTAAGGCTGAAATAAAATCCGGCCCGGAGGACCATATGTTGCGTGCTTAACGCTCTCGAAATTATCTTGAGTTAGTTTTTGCAAGCTTAAGGAAGCTGGTAGGAAGTCAGAAAGTGTTTTGCATTAATTAGTGGACTGTAAATTATAATTAAGTAACGTTTATTGAAATCATTCAGAAGCGCAGGCCCACGCAATTACGTCTTAGATCATAGCCAAAATATAAGATGTGGCGTAAGTTAGCAGGCTACGTAATGTGTAGCATTGAAATTAGATCAAATAAGAAGAACATAGAAAATTTAGGTTGCCGCGGCTTGGCGAGAAAGCAAGGGTGCAAACGCACTGTTCAAAGATTGAGTGATGACTGACTAGTCGTAGCGGGGTGACCACGTGGAACACCGCTACGGTGACGTAAGTGCGCTAGGCAGATTGCGCGTGAGCAAGTACAATGTACAATGCATTAACACATATTGTAAATACAATGTTTAAAGAAATAATAGAAGTAGTAATAGACTTCATTAAATTTATGATTTATGACAATACTTTATAATATACAATAAAGTTATGTAGTGCAAAACAAATTTATCATAGCTGAAAACAATACTTAGCAATTTTTTTACAGTCAGTTAGCAGTTTTAGTGAATAAGTCTAAAATGGCCGTAATGAGACATTGACGCCAGGTACAACTGACGCTTCTTTTTCAGCATGAATATAATTCTAATAATAAACTTAACTTTATAATTTTTTTTTAATATCTGTAAACACTTTATGAGGTACGGTTGAAGGTAGATTTCAAAATAATATGAAAAAATCGTTGGAATCGATTGATTAAATCTTGGATCTCTTCTAGTGTTGGGTTTCAGGACGTGACAATAGAAGATTTGTAAATAAATTAAAAATTTAAAAAAAAACTTAATTTTCCCAAATATCGAGGCCCCCTACTAAGTAGGGCCCGGCCCGGGCAGTCCGCTCCCGTTTAGTCCGCTACTGCACCCGTGGTTTGATTGCAGCTCTTCCGGGAGGTGCCAGATGAAAACAGTGCTGGTCTTTTTGACGGGGTACCTAATATGGGAAGGGACACGCCAACGCGATTATCAGCCAGACGGCGCCAGAATTTTGTTGTTGAATGATCAATGTTTTATGCTTTTGTAGCACTGCCTCTGGTGGCTATTCGGACAGCAGATGGCGCCCGTCTCGGACGCAGCAGGGAGACGCCTTGAGGCATCGGTCGTTCTCCGCGAGGCAGTGAACCTCCGTGCCGGCGGCAAAAGGTAGACAGTGCCACGCAGTGTGCAAGAGACATGCTTGGGGAAGGAGAGTTCCCTGAGGAGAGAGTGGTAAACAGAGAGGAAAGGAAGTTACTCGGGGCTATTCAGAAATAGTTTAGCGAGGCTGACATTACGAGGGGTCATCAAGGAAAATGTATGAAAACAGTGCTGTTCTTTCTGACGGGGTATCTAATATGGTAAGGGACACGCCAACGCGGTTGCTGACATTACGTGGGTCATCAAGAATCGCCTGAGGGCGTTTGACCCTGATTGGGGATGAAGCTTCAGACATACTGAATATAGGTATGGGAAGAAAGATGTTTACTTATTACATCTTTACTTATTACGGAAATAAGTAACTTACTAAGGAAACTACACATACAAATTAAAAAAAAAAAAAAATAACACAAATAATAAGTTATATTTGTTATATGTTATATTATGTTATATAACATAATATATTTTGTTATTAATAAAACAAAACCTTAAACTAAATCCAACGTTTACAATAAAAATGGAATACACCAAATAGAATGTTTAGATTGGAATAAATTCTACGTAGGCTAGACGAAGAAAAAAAAAACTATTCGATAGATTCCTTCAACATCGCAACGCGTTTTTAAAACCGAATATTTATAAGTCTAATTTAGCCATGCACTGTTTAAATAATAAACATCAATTTCCAGACATTCAAAACGTTAAATTAATTTAAAACGTACAAAAAGGTAACAAAATGAATATCTGAGAAAATCTCAGTAGTTAGAAGAACAATAATAATAATTTACTTATTAAAGAACAAATTCAAATGAAAAAAACAAGATGGTTTATTAAAATTATTTGACTTATTAAAATAACGAAATAAAAACATTACAATTTTAATAAACAGTTGACTACGTAAACATTATAACAGTCGAAAATTTAAAACGAAATAAAATAGATTATTCGTTAATTTTTATTATAATCGAAACAATTAGATTATTCGTTAATTCATAAAAACAGGTCTGCAGATACAGAATAATTCTGTGAAAACTTGAGTTTGGTAAAAATACAATAATATAATTTAATAAAAATTTTACTTGCAGAAGTATTTATTATTTGAAGACATATTCTTTATCGTTAAAGTAGTGGTAACCGTGAACCAATAGCCTAAATGTTGCAAGGTTTTGTAAGATTCAATCAATGACCAGACACAATTTTTAAACCATTTGCGCAGTGGCGGCTTCAGACCATCTTTTCGGGGGGGGGGGGCATACGGGTTGCAAATTTAGACTTTAGAAGTGGCATTTTAAGGTCATTTAGTTCCTGCAAATATGATTTAAATGAGTTACTTTTTGAAAATATTTCCTGATTCGATGGTGTTTTTAAATTATTAATTCAGTGAAATATATCGTCATTTTGTTATGTAATGAAACATATGTATAAGCAAATTTGGTACTTTTTATATACAACTTCGCCTAATTCTTTCTCCTATAAATACATAGGATGTGCTATAATCAGTAAAAAAGTCTGGATCAGTTTTGTAATTCGTCCAGGCGTTTTTTCCATTTAAAACATATTTTAATTTTAAGGGCAGTTTACCCCTAAAACCCTCAAAATTAAATAAGCTAATAAACGGTCAAACCCAAAGCTTGGATATAGGAATTAAACTTGAAATACATGTTTATAATACTATTTATTTATTTCAAACACGAGAATAACAATACATAGTAACACCTTAATAAAAGTTTGTTAAAAGCTTAAACCTAAACAACAAAATCTATTCTCCTCTTATTTCCACTGTTTGCAAATCGTTCAATCACTGAGTCTACGTCAATTTCAATGTCTCTGTGAGTGTGTAACAAGCATAGTCCGGACAATCTTTCTTCACCCATCCTTGCCCTCTGCCACGTCTTCAAACGACGCAAGGTGGAGAAAGTTCTCTCAGCAGACGCCACGCTAACGGGAAGAGTTGCCAGGATTTTTAACAAGGAGTAAATCGATGGAAACATGTCCTTATCACAAGCGTCCATCGCTTCAATAGCGGTTGCAGGAAGTTTACCCTTACATCTGTTTTCCCTTTCCCATTTTTCCCGCCAAAGTTCGAATTCACTATTTACCAGATACCCATCGCTTTTCCTTAGCCCAAGTATGGGTGCGAATTTGTCGATCAAGTTTTGGAGCTGCATATTTTCTTCGTCCAGGTCTTTGTGTACATCACTGGCACCGTCCTTGGGATTGTCCTTAACAACAACAGTTGGAATCAATACACGAAGTCCAAAACAATCCAGTGAGTCTTTGGGAAATCTTGAAATGAGATCTGCAATCACATTGTCAAGTAGGGGAATGTATATAGATTTCTTGTAATATTCTTCTGGCGTGTTTGATGTGTAATTTGGTCTATGTTGTTGCCGTGCTGTTACGCGAGGAAGTTTTATTTCAACTCCGAGTTGAGAGCACAATTCCTTGACTTCACAAAACACCTCAGAAAATGTCTCGTCACACTTTTGCCTTTTCTTTTTCAGTACAGAAAGTGTATCCTGAATAGCGTCAGAAGCTTTTCTTAAATCAAGGGACGGAGTCTGGAGCCTTCTGCTCAGTGGAAGTGTATGTTTCAATACATCGATCAAAGAAATCATTGCCGAAATGAACTGTACATCACACAGGGAGGTGTTCGAGTGGCGAGGTTTTGTAGGTGTCTAGAACGGTATTTACGGCGTCGCAAACCGGCTCGTTTACGGCACCAGATCAGGCAAAAATAAGTACAATACTCCTCACGCTCACTCTTCTGGCTTCATAGAACAAAAATGTGCTTTATAAATTATGAAATAGGGTAGAGACCACAGTGAAGGCCACCTTTAAGATTTTTAGCTACTTTTATCTTTATTTCTTTAATTCTGTAAGGAAAATTATCAATCAAATTGCTTTCATACATTATCTGGAATATTTTAGTGCTGAAAATTTTTTTTTTAGAGCCAAAAGTAAAAAACAATTTTAAAATAGATGTTAAAGTTAAAAAGTCGATTTTCCACGGTTATTGACACCATTACCCCCAGTCATCAAAGAACACGGTTCTCGCCATATGTTTCATGTGTTAAGAAATACATATGTAATATGTATACTAATTTCATGTGTTAAGAAATACATATGTAATATGTAATTAGTATTATTTTATATAAAAATGTGAAATAACGACATTAACAAGTTCAATTCTTATACAACAAACTTTAATTAAAAAACCACCTAAAAAGTAAGGTTAAATTTTTCCTATTGTCGTACATATGGCGAGGACTGATACTTAGTCTATTCGATGACACAGTTATGGCCACCAATTTTTACAAAAATATAAAGGAATAGTACATGCAGAATTATTATTAACTTAAAGTTTATTTTATGTTGAACACGCTGAAAATCTTTTTACTATCATAGCACTGCTTATTTCAATAAATTTCACAAATTACTTACCACACTTACCAGGTTTCCTTAGTATCCAAAATAAGAAAATGCATTAGAAATATTACGCATACCAATACCACGGCCACTACGGACATATAGTTTTAACCGTAATAACTTTTGTCATATCCACTAATATTTTTACCCATTTGGATCGTCTAAATAATGAGTTAGGAGAAGTGTATCAGGTTCTCGGGGGGGGGGGGCATGGCCCCCATGCCCCCCCACCTGAAGCCGCCACTGCATTTGCGTCTACGTTTCAACAATTTTCATTGTAATCATCAGGATAATATTGTAGATGAGTTTTCACGACACCAAATACCCGACGATAGTGAAAGTAATAAAATCACAGAGCATGGGGCATGTGGAAAGAATGTCTGAAGAAAGAATGCCTAACAGAATGCTGAAGGGAAGATTATATACTACTAGACGTAGAGGCAGACCAAGGACGAGATGGTTGGATGGCGTAATAGAAGATCTTGCTAGCACGGGAACCAGTGTGTGGAGAGGAAGGGTGGAGAACAGGGAAGCATGGAGGAGCATTGTTGAGGATGCTAAAGTCCACCAAAGGATGATAACGATAAAAATTATCACGACACAAAGGGTTGAGTAAAAATTTACCTTTCCTGCAGATGTAGTCCCCGGGCGAGAACAGGACCGGTCTCAGTCGCAGCACCAGTTCGCACAGGAAGCCCGCCTCCGTGTTCTGGAAGATCTCCACCCGCCTCAGAGTATCTAGATGGACGTTTATCGCGATCTCCGCCTTCAGCTTGTCTGTAAATGCAAACAGTCATTATTGTTTGATGGCCTTGTAACAGTAAAACTGAAAATCATCTTATTTGAAATTATCATTTATCAATATTAAAAAAAAAGAAGACTGGATAGTCATTGGTCAAACGGGACGATCCGGTTTATACTTTGACACGTTTTAGGCAGATTTACCTCCTACGACGGTTGTATGCCTGGCTATTAGGGCGTGGTCTTGTGTTGTTCAAACCAAACGTTTCGGCCTCACCAACGGAGACAAGAAACACGTGACAGACGGTCGCCTAAAAACCTCAGCAAGGAGGCAAACTAAACCCCTCAGTACTGAGGCTTTTTAGGCGAACATTTCACACTTGTTTTTTTGCCTTCGCTGTTGAGGCGGAAACGTTTTGTTGCCACAACGTAAGACCACGGCCTAACAGCCCAGCATACAACCGTTTAAATAATAATTGACGCCGCCGTGAAAGCCTTTGTTAGACTCCTAGCAGTTTCATATAAATAATCAGGGCGTACTTGAAAAGAAAACAGCTGCTTGAGACCTTCTTTGCCCAGTAATACTGTATAACGTCTATTTCGTTATAATATCGGGAACCTGATTAATTGGCTCAGGTCAATTAAACAGGCTGCCATAATCTTAACAAACTAGTAAATAACTGTTAAATAGGATCCCGTGAATTGAGGGATATTGACAGGGGTTTTGTAGATTTATTCACTCTCCTTTTGGACCATGACATCTCTTTATTACATAAATTTAGCAATGAGTATTTTAAAAGTTAAAACATTTGTACCTCTTGTACAAAGAGAATTAGAGTACTTTAGTTATGAGTTAACATATCTTTTCTTTTATTAATGCCCTCGGATCCGAGTACTTCGTTTCAGCATATGATATTACATTTATAATATTTATTCTTGTGTCATCTGAAATATTGCTTTATTTAACAAAAAAATATTTAAATTAACGCATGTTATTGCTAAGCATGAAATTACAGTTTTAAGTTAATTAAATCAGTCTTTCTTGTTTTACTTAACGTTCATTTTTTTATCTATTTAGTGTTTATAATATATTATTCTACTTCAAGTTCTGAACCACGGAAGCTAAACCTCCGCGTCACCTGTGTGTATCATCCTTGGCGAATCGGCGACTCTCTCGGTTGTGCCTTGTGTCTTGTAGTTTTTTTTTGAAGATCAGGTTTCTGTTGTTAGGTTCGTTTCCGGTGATGGTAAGTTCTGAACTCATTTTAGTCATGGTGAGTCCTGGTTCTCTCTTTCTCAATAAGTTGTAGTAATCGCTCGTTGTTTTGGATCATTTGCACAAAAGTTTTATTCACTTGTAATCACGTCACATGTTGGTTTAGTTCTTGAGTTTCACATTATGATTTTTCCACATTTCTAATTACATACACTTTGTTGTTAAGATTTTTAGAGATGTCGTAGACGCGCAATTCTCATCCACACTCACTCGTTTACTACACATTTACTTTATTACATATTTACTGTAATTGCACTGTTAGACTATATTCGCGGTTCACATGGCTTTTAAATGTGTACTGAGTGCCGATACGTCTCAACTGGCGAGTTTATTAACTTTTAAAAGTATTATTATTGTACCGCATCACGGCTGTATGCTGTTTACGGCTCGAGGGCTCCATTTCAAGTGTGTTTAGTTAAGGGGTGAGAGTAGTAATCTCGCGTCATTTACTATTCAGCATAAAAGTGGTTCCATATTCCAATTAATATCTATTCGTTTATTCTCTGACATATTTAATTATATTATGGTATCTCTTACCTTTTATTTTATTATTGTACATCGTTATGTTTTTTATCAAATTGCAATTTAATACTATTATTAGTCTTATTCACGGGTAATTATGCGTGTTGATGCCGGTTTCGGCAGGTTAAAGCAGGGTTAATTATTAAGGGGTGTTATCTCAATTTTATTCTCGAATTCTTTTTGGTTTTAAACTATTTATTTTGGGTATTATTGCGGTGTTACTTTATCATTTTCTTTAGGGGTTTATGTTTTGTTTTAATGTGAGATTTTAAATTATTTTAAATTTCTTTTATTTCCTTTTTTATTATTTAAAAATCATCACAACTGCTATTTTGATTTATTCTTGAATTGATATTAATTATTTGCCGATTAAAAAAATCAAACCTATAATTTATATACAATATAAAAAACAGCATGAAATAGATTTTATGAAATAATGTGCAAATTTTAAAGTTATTAGATCTTAGGATATTTTATACGCGTAACTAAATATCTTAAAGCTTATTTAATTATAGTAATAATTTTAATATTAATTTAATAATAAATTATTATAATATATAATAATAATTATAATTTATTATAATTATAATCTTATATTATTTATGTAATAACAAAACGTTGTAGACATATGTGGTCTTCCGTTCGATGAACAATTATTTATTTCATAATGAGAATGATGAAATGTGCAATTACTTTTCTCACCTTGGTAGATGCGAATATATTAATAATGCCAATAACAGTAACGGACGGCTCGCCCTGGGCCCCACTTAGTAGGAGGCCCCCATATTTGAAAAACTAAGTTCAAGACACCAAAAATTTATACACCAACAATCAGGTCAGTTACTCGAATGAACGAATTCAGAAAAAAGCGCATCACATATTGCGTGAGTGAAGAAAACCGTGAGTGACATCGGAGTCAACAGCACGTACAACAGTACAGGTAAGTAACATTGCGTGTGTTATGCACTCAAACTGCTAACTGACTTGAAAAATGCATCACATATTGCGTGAGTGAAGAAAACCGTGAGTGACATCGGAGTCAACAGCACGTACAACTGTACAGGTAAGTAACATAGCGTGTGTTATGCACTCAAACTGCTAACTGACTTGAAAATGCATCACATATTGCGTGCCTGAAGAAAACCGTGAGTGACATCGGAGTCAACAGCACGTACAACTGTACAGGTAAGTAACATAGCGTGTGTTATGCACTCAAACTGCTAACTGACTTGAAAATGCATCACATATTGCGTGAGTGAAGAAAACCGTGAGTGACATCGGAGTCAACAGCACGTACAACAGTACAGGTAAGTAACATTGCGTGTGTTATGCACTCAAACTGCTAACTGACTTGAAAATGCATCACATATTGCGTGAGTGAAGAAAACCGTGAGTGACATCGGAGTCAACAGCACGTACAACTGTACAGGTAAGTAACATAGCGTGTGTTATGCACTCAAACTGCTAACTGACTTGAAAATGCATCACATATTGCGTGAGTGAAGAAAACCGTGAGTGACATCGGAGTCAACAGCACGTACAACTGTACAGGTAAGTAACATAGCGTGTGTTATGCACTCAAACTGCTAACTGACTTGAAAATGCATCACATATTGCGTGAGTGAAGAAAACCGTGAGTGACATCGGAGTCAACAGCACGTACAACTGTACAGGTAAGTAACATAGCGTGTGTTATGCACTCAAACTGGTAACTGACTTGAAAATGCATCACATATTGCGTGAGTGAAGAAAACCGTGAGTGACATCGGAGTCAACAGCACGTACAACAGTACAGGTAAGTAACATTGCGTGTGTTATGCACTCAAACTGCTAACTGACTTGAAAAATGCATCACATATTGCGTGAGTGAAGAAAACCGTGAGTGACATCGGAGTCAACAGCACGTACAACTGTACAGGTAAGTAACATAGCGTGTGTTATGCACTCAAACTGCTAACTGACTTGAAAATGCATCACATATTGCGTGCGTGAAGAAAACCGTGAGTGACATCGGAGTCAACAGCACGTACAACTGTACAGGTAAGTAACATAGCGTGTGTTATGCACTCAAACTGGTAACTGACTTGAAAATGCATCACATATTGCGTGAGTGAAGAAAACCGTGAGTGACATCGGAGTCAACAGCACGTACAACTGTACAGGTAAGTAACATAGCGTGTGTTATGCACTCAAACTGCTAACTGACTTGAAAATGCATCACATATTGCGTACGTGAAGAAAACCGTGAGTGACATCGGAGTCAACAGCACGTACAACTGCACAGGTAAATAAAATAGCGTGTGTTATGCACTCAAACTGCTAACTGACTTGAAAATGCATCACATATTGCGTGCGTGAAGAAAACCGTGAGTGACATCGAAGACAACTGCACGTACAACTGTACAGGTAAGTAACATAGCGTGTGTTATGCACTCAAACAGCTAACTGACTTGAAAATGCATCACATATTGCGTGCGTGAAGAGAACCGTTAGTGACATCGAAGACAACTGCACGTACAACTGTACAGGTAAGTAACATAGCGTGTGTTATGCACTCAAACTGCTAACTGACTTGAAAATGCATCACATATTGCGTGAGTGAAGAAAACCGTGAGTGACATCGGAGTCAACAGCACGTACAACTGTACAGGTAAGTAACATAGCGTGTGTTATGCACTCAAACTGCTAACTGACTTGAAAATGCATCACATATTGCGTGCCTGAAGAAAACCGTGAGTGACATCGGAGTCAACAGCACGTACAACTGTACAGGTAAGTAACATAGCGTGTGTTATGCACTCAAACTGCTAACTGACTTGAAAATGCATCACATATTGCGTGAGTGAAGAAAACCGTGAGTGACATCGGAGTCAACAGCACGTACAACTGTACAGGTAAGTAACATAGCGTGTGTTATGCACTCAAACTGCTAACTGACTTGAAAATGCATCACATATTGCGTACGTGAAGAAAACCGTGAGTGACATCGGAGTCAACAGCACGTACAACTGCACAGGTAAATAACATAGCGTGTGTTATGCACTCAAACTGCTAACTGACTTGAAAATGCATCACATATTGCGTGCGTGAAGAAAACCGTGAGTGACATCGAAGACAACTGCACGTACAACTGTACAGGTAAGTAACATAGCGTGTGTTATGCACTCAAACAGCTAACTGACTTGAAAATGCATCACATATTGCGTGCGTGAAGAAAACCGTGAGTGACATCGAAGACAACTGCACGTACAACTGTACAGGTAAGTAACATAGCGTGTGTTATGCACTCAAACTGCTAACTGACTTGAAAATGCATCACATATTGCGTGAGTGAAGAAAACCGTGAGTGACATCGAAGACAACTGCACGTACAACTGTACAGGTAAGTATCATTGCGTGTGTTATGCACTCAAACTGCTAACTGACTTGAAAAAAGTTGTCAGTATTGTTTGCAGCAATCATAACTTTGTTTTTCAGTATATAAGTTTATTATACATTATAAAGTATTTTAATAAATTTAATGCAATCTATAAATAATACTACTTCTATTGTTTCTTTAAACTTTGTATTTACAAGGTGAAAGTGGATTTTTATTTCAAACATTACTACAATCTCTTATAATGTTTCCTAACTAGATGTATTAATACAGTAATTAGACAATAAATATATAGCAGTAAAGTGTTTTTTTCTATGTATTATTTAAAGATGTAATGGATTATAAAGATCCGTCTTATGGGAGGGAGCTTCAGAAAGAAATCTGCCCCGGGCCTCCAGTGGCCTAGGCACGCCACTGACCATTAAAGTCAATAGGTTTACAATTTAGCGTAAACTGGTCGATAAATTGTTTTATGTTTTAAACAAAGTTAGTTTTTATTTTGTAATTGCAGATATAAAGTTTACCACTGTAACAGAAAAAGGATATAGGGGACAGTTTGCTATCCAGTAGTTGCGAGTCGTGTCCTAGGCAATCGCTTATTGGTAAATCCGCCGCTACAGATAAGTTTAAAAATGAGGTGTTACCAACATAACGACAACAGAAAACTTGCGGCTACAGCAACTGTACATCGTTCAGAACAAGCAGTTATTGGGTATGCAGTAATGTCAGTTTTTCGTATGATGAGAATCGGGACCTGAAAGTCAAAGACAAGTCGGCTGTTTCCTACTCGACTTGATTTTCCTGATCCCGATATTCCTATTGTGTAATATTTAATACTACATTTTACGTAAGACTGATAATTGGACTTTATCGAAAGGCTTAGCCAGTGTCGCATCCAAGCGGTTGAAATGAGACTTCTCAGGCACGTGGCAGGGTATACTCTCCGTGCTCATAGAAGAAACACAGATATACGGCAGGAACTAAATATTATGTGTACACTCGACAGGACTGCCCAGTATCGGCTAAATTGGTGGAAGCGTCTTTGTCGAGTGGATGCTCGAATCCCCAAACAGGCCGCATCCCCAAACAATTATGGAACTATAAGCCGAGGGGACGGAGAGGTGTGGGATATTCGAGGAAGCGCTGGAGTGACCAGCTCTAGGCTTAGCCTGTTTGAGACGGAAAAAAAATCATGCTTGGTTTAATCCTAGCAAATGATGATGATGACTTTACAAAAGCGTGTATGTCTGTTTGTAGGCTTAATAACACCAAACACTTGGCTTATTCTGCGGTAAGACATCATTAGCCATCGACCGAGACTGAGTCGAATGTCTGACACAACCCCTTGATTATACAATGGTACCCGCCCACGATATTAAAACAAGTTCATATATTTATTACATACTAGTTATCACAGAAACAGCCCATGAATTCACAGTATACCATAAATAAAACAATTCTATATAAAAATATTGAATGAAGCAATAACATTTGTTCCTTTGTGACTTTCGAGTAGGATAAATATCCTCTAAGGACGTTACCAGCGCCCTGCAGAGTAATGCCAGTGGTAGGAGTGCTACCCCTACTCTGCTACTCAAAAACATCTGGTCCTGCTCTGGGTTTCATTCGGATAGGCCTACCGTCTAGGTTTTTCCGCCCCTAGTATCGTTGGAAAACCTTCCTCTTCCGCCTCCAGAATTTCAGAAAACATAGAGAGACGGATTGCTCATCTGAATAGGATGCTAGAGGGCCTAAGGAAGTTTTGCAATGCAAGCCTATTGGGTAACGAAGTATAGGAAGTCATAAGAAGCGTTGGTGAAGTGGATATCTTCCTTTGGGACCGGAACAGGTGATTCGCCTAGTCCCTGATAAAAGAAGAAAAAGACAAAAAAGAAGAAAAAGAAGAAGAAGAAGAAGAAGAAGAAGAAGAAGAAGAAGAAGAAGAAGAAGAAGAAGAAGAAGAAGCAGAAGAAGAAGAAGAAAATATTTTACTATGTTTACTACAAAATAATAGTGTCATACTAAATGGTCCATTTATAATTTATAAATTAAGTACAACTGGTTTTTAAACATTCTGTGGTTGTAACTAACTGTCATCTACTATATTAATGTTTGTCGGTTTTATGAATCTCTGATGACTGGAGAAAATAGTTTTGAATTTTCGTTGTAACAGCTTATTTAAAAATAAAATTTGATGTTTATTTTTCCAGATACGCTTCGCCAATAATCTTGTGCGTCTCATATGTTATCAAATTCTTGTCGGCACTTGTCTTTGCGTTTAAACACAAAATTTTGGTTGACAACATAACTGCATTAATGAATTTAATTAACTCGACCTTTTTAGAAAGCCAGCGGATTGTGAGTGCCTTGAGAGATAAAATTTCCTTAAAAGGCTACTAAGAAGGGAGGACTGGATTCCCGGTAGATAGTCAGTATAGAGGAAACAATTTCGAGAAAGTAACACTAGGTCCTCTCCCCTCGTTGGAGGTTGGATCGTAAGGTCAACAACCTTATATGTAAAAAAAATTAAAAAGTAGTACCCAGTAATACGAGGTATGAATCAAATGCAGAATGGACTGAAGAGAATACGGACATATCAAGGAAAATATAGGCTACCAAAGATAATGGCATATCATAATGGACTATGGTCTGAATGGAAAATTTAAGAAACACGAAGTAAGAATAACGGAATGTTTATGAAGTCATCCAAACGAAGAAACATTCAACCAGTCTCCCTGAAAGAAATCAAAAGGCAGAATGTATAACCAAACAAAAGGCTATAAAGGGGAAACATGAAGGGACCAAGGTGGGAATATCCGTTATAGTTAACCAAAAGTGGAAGAAGGACGTGAAATCTTGGGGAGACTATGAACGAGAGTATAAGAAAAGTAGTTATGACACTGAGAAGAACAACTGTTAGAATTCTTAGTCAGTACGCGCCTATACTGAGGAAGACCTCCTGCAAAAGTAGAGAAAAAACAGTTCATCCGTTTCTATTTGCATCTGATAATTTACGTAAAGAGAGAGAGAGAGAGAGAGAGAGAGAGAGAGAGAGAGAGAGAGAGAGAGAGAGAGAGAGAGAGAGAGAGAGAGAGAGAGAGAGAGCGAGAGAGAGAGAGAGAGAACAGTATTAAAAGGTTTTTTCGTCAAGAATGAGGGATGAAGGCCCAATTAATATTAAGATATGACAAATCACATTTTTTATCAGATTTGTTGATTGTATTAATTTTGAATTGTTCTGATGTGAAATTATAACCTTATTTTATAATACAGTCAACATTGTTTTATTTAAAAAAACCTAAAACTAACTTCAGCGTTTACAATACAAATGGAATATTGAAAATAGGATGTCCAGATTACAACAAATTTTACACGTAGGCCACACCAAGGAAAAGCTACTCGATAGATTCCTTCAACACCACAGTGGATTTTTAAAGCCAAATATCTACAAATCTAATTTAGCCACACACTTTCTACACAATAAGCATCATTTTACGGTCATTCGAAGTGTTAAAATAAATAAAAATATACAAAAAGGTAACAAAATGAATATTTGGGAAAATCTAAATATATATTGTTACGCAATTAGGAACGTTTTTTAAGAATGGAGTATGTCGTTCTACGAGTTTCTCGGCTAGCCCAGCAGATGCGTATTTCTGCCAAGGCCGCACTGAAGTACCCTCTAAAGTTTTCGAGTGCTTTTTAAGGACGCATATTATGGATCCTTGCTGGCTATAAGGAGGTAACAGCTGCCGCTTAGTTTACATTTTACGTCGGGCGATTTAGTCAGTGCGTCTCAAGTTGTTATTAGTGAAAAGTGATTATTGTTTGGGACTCTATTAATTGACATGATTATTGCGTGCGGACAAATTTAATTCGAATTATTGTACGAGTATAATCTTGTTGAGTAACTTATTGATTAGAAACTGTTATTTATGACTAATTGAAGCTGGTAATTAGTGGCTTCATTGGTGTCTGTATTTTGTTTTTCACTGTATCATACGACGATCAGTTAGACCGTCGTAACATATGTAAACACGAAAATAATAATTCATTAATTGAAGAATAAATTCAGTTAAAAACAAAACAAGATGATTTATTTAAAATCAGAAGTTTATTAAATAAACATTAAGTATTTTTAATATAGGCAAACATAACCGTCTAAACATTACGTAAACAAACATTAAAACAATTGAAAATTTAAATAAATATGAACTCGATTATTCATTAATATATATAAAAGCTCTGAAGACATACATAAACAGTAAAAAATACATTCGCAGAAGTAATTTATTATTTGATAATATAATGTACAAACCGAAAGAAGGAGGCGATTGATTGGGGTGGACTACGTTTGGAAAACTTGCACACATACTGAGAAACAAAAAGATTCTCATACCTTTGGTCAGTGTGTTGAAGATAAAATGATCACACACACACACACACACACACACACACACACACACACACACACACACACACACACACACACACACACACACACACACACACACACACACACACACACACACACACACACACACACACACACACACACACACACACACACACACACACACACACACACACACACACACACACACACACACACACACACACACACACACACACACACACACACACACACACACACACACACACACACACACACACACACACACACACACACACACACACACACACACACACACACACACACACACACACACACACACACACACACACAAACTACGCATGTATGCTTGGTGTTTATGCTATAGTGGATATGTCCCAGTGCGTACTTTAAATATATACTTAGGTATATAACTAAGTTGCAGTTTTGTATTCACTAATATGCATATTTAGTTAATCGGTTTAAATATTTTGGATGTTGGATTGCAGAAGATAATGAAGAAATAAATGAAATCAGGAAAAGGAGCCGAAAATAGAGCATTGCTTCGTTGACAACTATCTTCAAGACAAGGAATATACACCGTCAGCCCAAGGTCACATTATGTATAGTTATGGTTAGACCGATGATAACATGTGGCAGCTAGACTCGGACTCTGAATAAACGAGCCGCTAACAGGAGAATTTTGAGGAGAATATACGGACCAATCCACGTCAATGGGATATGGAGAATACGTCACAACGAGGAACTATACAAGCTTTATAAAAACAATGATCTGGCCACCATTGTTGCAATGGGCAGGATACATCATTAGGATGGAAGGCTACCGAATACCTATGAAGATAGTATTTAGTCAGATCGAGGGTAGTATAACGTCTCAGCTACGTTATAACATCGGGAACCATGCATACTTACCTTAGATCTATTGCACGGGCTGCCATACTCGTAATTAACTTTTAATTATTAATTAGACCAGCTGTAGTTACAACTAAAGGAACTTTTACACGGGGGTCTGATGATTTATTCACTCAATATTTTTGTGTAAAGTAACGACATCTCTTTATTAAACAATTACTACAACAGTTCTACATAAATATTCCCACATAAGGTTTTCTTAATAAACAATGACAATTTATAAAGATTTTGTGAAAAAACGGGGGCCAAAACATATGGATTTATAAGTGCTAGCATTATCCACGGATCCGGGACCTTAAACTTGTTTGTGAGTTAAGCGCACTTATTCATATTCTATCATACTATTTGGGGGGCCATTTGAAGAATGGACTTAATCTAACAATTTTGTATCAGTAAAGCTTTATATATATACATCAGCATTACTTGGTACTACAAATATTTTGAAGCCTAAGACATACTACATATTATAAAGTGATTATCATTAGAGTCTTTATATATTTATTTAAACTGTCTTTAACAATTCATTTGTTAGAATTTTAATTAATCACGGATGACAAGTCTCCGTGTCACCTGTGATATCCAGAAGTTTACTCGATGTCCGGGTCCTTGGTCCTTGTGGTGTTCGTCAGCGGTTGATCTTTAGTGGAGTTAACTTTCCTGTTGAAGTTCCTGAAGTGATTAGTTCATAATGAAGTAGCGTTGAGGTCCTCAGAAGTCTAGTAGTTAAACATCGTTAGTAGTATGTGCTGTAAATGTTCTTGTTTGTCGCAGAATCGCACGTCACATTATTGTTTATAAAAGTTCTCACTTTAGGTAGCTCGTACCATATTATTTTAAAACAACGGTAACGTCGGTGTAAACGCAGGTGATGAAAAAACAATTATATTTTTGTTTGTGAAAAGAACTCTTAAAAAGAAACTTATACGTGAACAGTAAAGACTTAAAGTTTTAAATATAATCACTGTACATAAATTTAAATGGTAGTTAAAGAAAATAATTTAATTTAACATGAAAATTTAAAAATACTAATCTTCTGTTATATGTTAAAATTTGGGTATGTCAGTAGAAATAAATAATAGGTTAAAAGTAAATGTTATATTTTTATTTTGTTTATAGCAACAATTAGTTTTATTCTTGAGATTTAATATTATTTTTGTTTGTAAATGAGTTGCTATTATTATTTAAGATTTGAGTCAAAGTCAGACACACTGAAATAAAAAGTGTTTACATAATTTTTTTAACATATCTGTTTAGCTAGTAAGATTATATGGTTGTTTATTTTTTTATATGTCATGAACAGCATAGAAGGTTATATTGTATTTTTGTAAACTTATAAAAGAGAATATTTTTTTTAATTTTTATAATTCGAAATTGTAATATTTGCATATTTTTGATTAACAATAATAAATCATAGAATGATTGTTTTGAAACGGTTTTAATTAATTATTTCATGTTATCAGCATCTCACTACTCTTTGAAAATTATTTTATTATTGTGCAACTACATATACTTGACGCAACGAGAATAACAAAAATCCTGCGACCTGGCTGGTGTAATACACTTCATAGTTGCGTTGAGTAAATGGTATTTTATTTTTGTAATTTTTTATAGTACTTGTAACGTCGCAAAATGTGTGTGTGTATATATATTATAACTCTACCTCTTCTACTATGCGTTATTGTAATGTAATGTTGTGTGTGAGTACCCACCTGCTGTCTGATCTTGCAGATTCTTCCGACTAGGGCGTGTGGATTTTGGATTTGAAGTTCGCAAGCTAGTAATCTCAAATTATTACAATAACACACAAGATAAGTTACTTTTAAGGGGGAAAGTTTTGTGAGACTGGTAGGCTTTATCGTACAACAATAAAACACTGTTATATGGGGTAATAAAACGTTGTTTATTACACCAACAACACACAAGAATAGAATGGTTATAATGTTATGAATTTTCTTATAGTCTATACAATGAATCGATGTTTTTCGATTGTCTAATAGTTGAAAGAAACTGAACTCGTTCTTCGCGAGTTAATTGCAATTTAAATTTGACTTTATTAATTGATTTGAATTTAATTAAATTTATTTAATTAATTTGAATCTAAGTGTTCATGAAACAAAATATAAAACTCTAAAATTAATTTGAATAATTAGTTAAAATAAATTAGACGTGACAGTCTAGTTCACGTTATTTCATTTCTAGTGATTCTACTTCTGATCTACTGCAGTATGATCTAAGATTAGATTGTCAGTTAAGATTTGTATATTGTCTCCATGTTAATATCTTCAACAATGCGTATGCGTATGTTAATCTTATGCGTATGCTTACAATGATTGTAAGCGGAACATTCAATTACAATTCAAACAAATCTCTGAAGATACAGAATAATTTCTGTGAAACTTGCGTCAGGTGAAAATAAACCTACTTGCAGTGTATTTATTTGAAGATTTTTCTTAAAATAAAACGATGGACATCAATCGCCAAGGACAGGGCAAAATGGAGGCGGATGATTATGGAGGCTAAGATTCGACTCCGAACTGTGACGCCACATAGTCTTTAGAATAAGAAAAAGAAGAAGAAGAAGAAGAAGAAGAACATACAAATTTATTTAGAATTATTTATATTTAATAAATAATATTTGTTTATTTAGCCTATTAACGCAAGTACATATTGCGTTAGTTTGAACTCTGTGTATGTTCACTTTAAAGACGTCACGTAAAGTATGTGTAACGTGTTATAAAACTTGGAGCAAACTGCCGATAAGGAAATACTTTGTCTGACTACAATATTTCATAAGGGAATACGTGAGGAAACATTACGTAACATACCGACAAAATATATTTTTGACAGAATTTGCTGCTCAAAAACATGCAGGCAGATGTTTTCAAAATTATAATTACATTATGAAGATCAATTATTGCTTACACAACGATTAGGCCCGTATCACGTTTAGTCGTTCGCTAGAAATTATTTATAAAAACACAACAGTTTTCCAAACGATACAGAAGTACCGTATGTACGTGCGTAGTTTTTAATTACACCACAACGAGCGCGCGACTCGAGCAGAATTCTAATGGCGACTTTAATTAAGTCCGGATGACCCCGGAATAATGTGTGTGTGTGTGTGTGTGTGTTTTATTCTGACGTCGGAATTACAGCACTCAGGATTTTACAACGGTGTTTCTTTTTTTATTTTTGTAAAAAAACTTTTAATGTCAGCACTGTACGAACACAGCGTTTAAGCACTTTTAGACGCAAATACTATTTATTGATCGTATTAAACTTTACTTTTCCAGAAGACATTTCTAATTGATATTTTACATTTCAGGAATTTATGAGATGTAATTTATGAGGAAGAGTACTCGGGACTGTACCATTCTCGATAGAAAGAAGAATGTGGGTATAAGGACGGAACTGGGAGTCGACCCATTGTTGGAACAGCTAGGCAGCAACAAACGAAGGTGGTGTGAACATTTGGGAAGTTTGGCGGATGACAGGGTTCCAGTGCTAGCAATGGAATATAGGCCGGAGGGGAAGAGAGATGTAGGACGGCCGAGAGCGAAGTGGGTCCCGGAACAGGTTCAGGATGTGCCTAATCCTTGAGGTTGATGATAATGATGATGTTTAAGGTAATAAATTCTTCCCCAGAGGTGTTATTCTTTGATGGCCGCATTAAAATCTTTCGGACACGTTATTTATCAGTGGCGTATCTAAAATTTGGGTTTGGGGGAGGGTCCGGTAATGTAGGCTTCATTTAAACGATAAAGGAAGTTAAGACTAACCAACTTTACAATTTTCAAAGTGGCTGAATGGCTGCACAGTAACATCCTGAAATTAATCCCATTATAGTATATGGTAGTAACGCAGTAAAAAGACATGCAGTTGAAGCCCTGTTTGTAAGATATTTATTGACATTATAATTTACAAATGTTAACTAGTTCTGTAAAAAAAAACTAAACAAGAAAATTTTATACATTAAAAAAGACATGCTATTTGAACATGTTTTATAGTGTAAGGTCTGTTCACCGTGTTTTTTTTTTGGCCATTGCAGTAACAACTTTTTCGGGGTCACATTCAGTGAGTCCTATAACTGATACTCCAAATGTATTCGGGTATGCTGTATAATAAGCCTGTTTGTATATTAAACAAAACAATTACTGCTATACTAGTGTATTCACATGAAAAATTAATAAAACAACCTAAAAATTAAAAGATTAATACAATTTCTCGTCAATTTAATTAACCCTTGGGAGAGGGTCCTGTCCCGTTTGCCTCCCGCTCCTGTTCTTCATTAATTTTCTTTGTATTAAACATTTTCGCGGACGTTCCTCATTGGTTGTATTGGTTGAAAGTACAGACTCATCAGACGTTGAGTATAGATTATGTTAGTCATCGTCAGAGGTGTAGTGGTGGTCTAAGACCAGCGAGCAGTGCGTAACTCTGGGCCCCCGTAGTAATGTTTTTCTGGGCCCCTACTACCCTTACTTAATCCATACCACTGTACGTAATTCTTGTATGATGTATACTCAATTGTTCCATTTATAAACCTCTGGGAGGGATTAACGTCGTGTGGCACCTAGATGAAGGTCTGGCTGACTAGCTATCCAGCGCTTTCACACAAATGAGGATTTTTTTTAAAAGACGTCAATGATGGGTTATTGACGTTAGGTCTCCTACAAAGTCGGGCTTTTCCTCACTGTAAAAGACGTCAATGATTGGTTATTGACGTTAGGTCTACTAGAAAGTCGGGCTTTTCCTCACTTCAAAAGACGTCAATGATGGGTTATTGACGTTCGGTCTACTAGAAAGTTGGGCTTTTCGTCACTTTAAAAGACGTCGATGTTAAAAGACTTTGACGTTAGGTCTACTACAAAGTCGGGCTTTTCCTCACTTTAAAAAACGTCGATTTTGGGTTATTGACGTTAGGTCTACTACAAAGTCGGGCTTTTCCTCACTTTAAAAGACGTCGATGATGGGTTATTGACGTTCGGTCTACTAGAAAGTCGGGCTTTTCGTCACTTTAAAAGACGTCGATGATGGGTTATTGACGTTAGGTCTACCACAAAGTCGGACTTTTCCTCACTTTAAAAGACGTAAATGATGGGTTATTGACGTTAGGTCTACTAAAAAGGTCGGGCTTTTCTTCACTTTAAAAGACGTCAATGATGGGTTATTGACGTTAGGTCTACTACAAAGTCGGGCTTTTCTTCACTTTAAAAGACGTCAATGATGGGTTATTGACGTTAGGTCTACTAGAAAGTCTTAAAGCGCCGGCGTTTAGGCTATACACCAAATCGGTAGTAGCCGTCTTGAGGCAAAAACTAAAACAAAAACATAAAAACAACTAAAACACTCTTGTCGCAGTCAGCGGGCGACCTTGAAGAGTGCGTGTTCATGTGAGATTGTGCGTCTTGTGTTGTATATTCAGTTTGTGTGTGCGGTGACTGATAGATTTCGTGGTTGTTAAGTTTTGTTTATTTATTTTCTTTTTTTTGTCACCTACATATCATGTAAATACTTTAGTGTGTTTTGCCTGTCTGTCGGTTGTGGGACGGTATTGTTTATCTTTAGTTTTGTTTTTGCCTGAAGACGGCTACTACCGATTTGTTGTGTAGCCGAAACGTCGCTTTTTAATGAAAAAGCAATGATGGGAAAAGCTCGATTTACTGGTAGGCGTAACGCTAAATGAGCACCTCGTGAATGGCGTCAACTGTTGGCGGTGCAATGACACAACACGTGGGTCGTGGTGACTGCAGTCAATATAGATACGCATGTAACTTTCGTACATACATAACAAAATGTTTTCCCATATTTTAGTTTTCCTTTGTATACCCATCGAAAGTTAATTTTTGACAGTTCAATAAAGTAAATATTAATTAACTTAATCAAATTTGTTTTCAGCAGAAATAAAAATAATCTGAAGAACGCCTTTAGAGCACTTGCATCATCGGCTAAGAGTATGGGGCTTGTTATAAATGAAAATAAAACAAAGTTTATGGCTGTGGAAAGCAATAACGATAATATTTCACATATACTAATAGATGAATATAATTTTGAAAGAGTAAAAGGCTTTGTAGGCTATACCTGAAGACATATGTCGATGCTGAGAATAACTGCACAAAAGAAATTGAAAGAAGAGTTCTGGCTGCTAATAGAAGCTATTACGGGCTGAATAAACATTTTAAATCAAGACTATTAACCACAGAAACTCGAGCTTCGCTTTATAAGGCATGGGTAAAGCCTGTTCTGACATATGGCTCTCTGAGTGCTGGGTACTCAGGAAAATTGATGAACAGAGGCTGGGTGTTTTGAAAGGAAGATACTGAGAAGGGGTTATGGGCCAATCCAACAAAACGGAGTTTGGAGGAAGAGAAATAATAATGAATTATATGCTAAGTACAATGACATTACAGTTGTCGGATTTACCAAAATTAATAGATTAAAATGGGCAGGACACGTTCAGAGAATAGATGACGAACGTACGGCAAAAATAATTATGAAACACAAGCCAATATAAAAAGGAAGATAGGAAGACCGAAGAACAGATGGTTGGACCAGGTCGGCAGTGATGCTTGGAAGCTGGGCGCAGTGAATTGGTGGCGGATGGCTGAGGACAGGAATAAGTGGAGGCAATTTTTTTAGATGGAGGCCAAGGCTCGATCCGGGCTGTAGAGCCAAGGATGTATGTATATATGTGTGTATGTATGTAATCAAATTTGTTTAATGAATCAGTTGTTAATAAATTAATTAAAAACGTACTATCGCTTACGCATTGGAGAATTTAGTTTAGTTTCCAACGTTCTTCTGATTTGATTAAGCGGTGATTTGATTTGATTGCACAGAGCCTCACTTATTAATAATTTAAAAATGAATCTGAAAAACTAGCTTTAAATTTTGAATATATTACATAGTCAGAGGTACTTTTAATTTAAAAATAACTTTGTTGTATTTTTTTAAATTTAATTTATTGCGAATTTGTAATCTGTTCGTCATGCGAACAATAAACAAATCTAATGATATAAAATATATATAACTAGCTGTTACACGCGGTAATTTATTTAAATATTCCACGAATTCATCACTTACATTATTGGTTTCACTAAATTGCGTTAATGATTTTAAACGAATGTTTCAAATGTATTGTAATGAACGTTTGTTAGACTGTAACCCATGAACAAGCCTGCGATAAAATGCTCGTTATAATCAAGTCTCTGATGCGTTCCTACTCGTTAAAAGCGAGTTTAATTATCATTACTAAGATACAAAACCAAACAAATCTCGTACTTTTGCTTGTCACATCCGAGTTTTCGTTATAAGCAAGCTCGTTATTCGCGAGTTCCACTGTATGTTACAAAAAACAGAATATACATTTCTCGTTAATGAATTTCTCATTTTTATAACTTATATTTGTTGAAAGGGCGGCGCACGGAATACGTACCGGTTAAATTTAAACTAACTTATTACTGAATTCAATAGATCTGTCTGATTGGATTAACCAAGAAAAGAAAATTTACTATTTAAAAACAAATTAATTATAATATCCCGGAAGCGTGTTCACGACAAACAAATCTTGTACTTTACTTCTTGTTTAAACAAATTGTTTACTTATAACACACACACACACACACACACACACACACACACACACACACACACACACACACACACACACACACACACACACACACACACACACACACACACACACACACACACACACACACACACACACACACACACACACACACACACACACACACACACACACACACACACACACACACACACACACACACACACACACACACACACACACACACACACACACACACACACACACACACACACACACACACACACACACACACACACACACACACACACACACACACACACATTGTAACGATCAGAGCTGTATGCGTGTGTTAACTCCACACGTTGTAGTCGTCACTTTGTAATTATCTAAAAGTCGTGCTTTTTCTAATTTCTCACGCTGACGATGTCCGTCGCGAACGCACGAATTACCAGTACCGAAATCTTCACGGGTGTAAACCTTACCTGTCCTTTGTTCTTTGTATTTATTCCCGATAGGCGCCAAATTGTTTATGAAAACAATTAAAACGTTCAAACTGAGTTGTCGTTCTGTCCGGTGATAACCAATTCGAATTACCCTCGCAAACTGGCGGGGATTCGAATCTCGCTTGTGGTTCGTCGTGTTGCCAACGTCCAAATCTGGTAGACAATTTTACTCACCGCTAAAGTGCACAAACTTTATAATACAATTTAAATGAAATAAAGGACGGTTATTACTACTCAGTACTAGTTTATTAACGTTTGAAATAGTTAATGATTATTCATTTAGATACAAAATATAATATTATAAAATAATGTTGCTCCGGCAATAAACGGACTATATCTCAAGGTTGGCTATGTTGGCTGAAGAATTTCTATTTTAACATGGCTGCCGTTAATGTTTATTTTCTACAGTTCATTCAGTCAACGAGTTCTTTTGATTACATAAAAATAGAAACAAGATGTTAATAAAGTACACCACCTTACATCAATGGCACTTATGTACTATTAAGGTTTACATACAATTCGTTTTTTGAGTGTTAAAAAGTGTTTCCTAATATTTCATACTTCGTACATAGGTTAATTTATGTCTACATACAAGTTTAATATTTTTGATCAATCAATCCTTGAAAGAAATTTAGTTACTAAGTTCGGAGTGAGAGTTTTTTGTGTTGTGAGAAAAGTTAATTAATTTAGTTTGCAAATTCTGGTAATTCAGATATACTTAACAAAATCTTGTCGATTTCTGGCGATGAGTCACTGTTATTATTTAGGTTGGGTTGATACAATCGTTAATCTTCCATCATTTGGATCTTCTGTTTCATCTGGCTTCTTTTTCAGTTAATTTGGATTTTTTAATTATTTTTAACTATTAAAATCTGGTTTATTAGCTTTCTTGGTTTAAATAGGTCTTGGTTCGACTTCTTGAATCCACATCTCATTAAATTTGGTAGTATTTATTACTATTTTAATTAATAGTTGAATCGAATATGGTTTGGCTTCCGTCTCTCTTGATCGTCAATAATGGACTAATGTTTTATAACGGATTTAAATATAATAACGTTCCGTTGTTATGGCAACCACCCATATTCTCATTGGTTGTATACATTTGTATCTATTGTTATAATATTTGAATTTTAGTTCAAAATGAATAAATATTTTCTAATTGGTATTATTCTTTGGTCTGCTTATCACTGTATTAGATATCAACATAACTGTCTCTCTTTTCTTTCAAAGATTATTTTGATATCCCACAAAGCTGGGCTTATTCATGTATTAAAGTTTTGACAAAATTGCTAATATTATGTTATTACATATTTTCCTTATTTTATGTTTTTATTCTAATTCTGACATCTTATTATTGTTAACTAATTGTAATTAATGAGGTACTTGCCCTTAGTTTTCTAATACAATAGTTAATTTCTTACAACTTGTTTATTTTGAATTTATACAGTTAGGCATTTTATAGGCCTAAACAGTAATTGTCTATAACTTCTTATTTTACACAAATTAAAGATTATTTTTCATTTACATATGTTTTGCTTGCTGTCACTTATGATTTATTTACCCTTTGAATTACTTTGGGTTGTTTTACAATAATTGTATGGAATTATTAATTTACAAAATCCTTGCTTGTCTGTTATTCTCTTTTTTTTTTTTCTTTTTCTGTCTTTACTCTAACGATTAATATTATGTTTGTAAAATTTATCTCCTTACTTATATCTATTACTATTTCTCTCAACTTGTTTAGCACTTAATACTACTATAAAACATAACACAAAAATAGGTTTATGGTGTGTTCATTTTTCAGCCATATTCCTTCTTATAAACTCAACTCTTTTAATTGAACAAATAACAATTTTGGTGAATAATATTATAACACCATTTATTCTATCTTGATAATCATCCCTTTGAATATTTTTATTAACATAGGATGTTTTATTTCCATTGCACTCATAACTTATGTTTCTTATTATTTATCACTATGACATTAGTTGTCTATCAATCTTTTATTTCTGGTTTATTACCTTTGATTCTTTTTTCTTAAAATTATGAATTGTTTATATTATCACTTCTAACACTTACACTGTTTATCACTGTCACTTCCTACCTATCTCTCACTCTTGGGTTTTTACTTTTTTATACACAAATTTATAGTTAGTCTGTCCACATTTTATGTTTTGTTTTCTTATCATAATAAGGCTATTAACAACATACATTATCTATTAATAATGGTTTCACTTACTTATTATGGTTAGTGTACTTCCTTTTGGATTATTTTATTTAATGGTCGTTACTAGATATGTATTACTTATTTGTGCTTTTTATCATCAGCTTAGTTTACACTTTCTCATTTTATTGTCTTTATTGGGTCAATCACTTGAGTTGGGTCATGGTCATTTGTCTCGTCATAGTCATTTTATTTTTCTTGATTTAATATAGTTAATTCTTTATAGTTCTTCTCTGGTATTGGGGCTACTTTTGGTGTCGTAACAACGTGTATGTATGCAACAATACATATATTTGCATATTTGCCCAAGGCGGTATGTTTGTAAATATTTAGCATAGAAAATATATGATGAACAATTTTTAACAATATAATACAGGCTAAGAATTGTCAGAAAGCGTACACCTGCCCCGCGAGTGAATACAGCGTTTGTGTGTGTGAACGCAAGCTACGACAGGAAAAAAGTCTAAGATGGGGTGATGCGTACGAATTATTGTGTTGTCTGTAATCAGGTTTTAACCGGATAAAAATAAACTAATTAATACATTTTAAACCTGTGAACAAAGACTTATCCCAATTATAAAACACCATTACAAATAACGAACTTTTAACGAATATAGATATGTAAAAGTATTGGAGAAATTTGCAATAATAAAGACGCTAGGTAGTTAAATAAGTGTGTTATATGTGAGTGACCAGAAAAAAATTACGCAAACGATGATATCGCTCGTGCTACGAGTATGTTTACGAAATCGCGAAACTGAAACAAAAAGTGATTTGTAATTAAAAGGACGTTTTGCACGAAGTGACAATATCTAACAGGTCGAAAACAGTCCTGGACTTTTCAGTTCGCCGTCCAGTATAAATACCACCGGCAATTTTGGGGTGGTCTCAGACTCAAGATATCTTCACACAACGTCACGCTGCTGGTCTGCCGATCGAACAACTTTACCACACACACCAAGACTTATGGAGGAAATCTGGACCATCACAAACAACAAACCGTAGAGACAGAGCACACAGCATCAGCACAATCAACATCATCAAATTCGCAAGATTCAGGACACACACACACACACACACACACACACACACACACACACACACACACACACACACACACACACACACACACACACACACACACACACACACACACACACACACACACACACACACACACACACACACACACACACACACACACACACACACACACACACACACACACACACACACACACACACACACACACACACACACACACACACACACACACACACACACACACACACACACACACACACACACACACACACACAACGGTAACGTCGGTGTAAACGCAGGTGATGAAAAAACAATTATATTTTTGTTTGTGAAAAGAACTCTTAAAAAGAAACTTATACGTGAACAGTAAAGACTTAAAGTTTTAAATATAATCACTGTACATAAATTTAAATGGTAGTTAAAGAAAATAATTTAATTTAACATGAAAATTTAAAAATACTAATCTTCTGTTATATGTTAAAATTTGGGTATGTCAGTAGAAATAAATAATAGGTTAAAAGTAAATGTTATATTTTTATTTTGTTTATAGCAACAATTAGTTTTATTCTTGAGATTTAATATTATTTTTGTTTGTAAATGAGTTGCTATTATTATTTAAGATTTGAGTCAAAGTCAGACACACTGAAATAAAAAGTGTTTACATAATTTTTTTAACATATCTGTTTAGCTAGTAAGATTATATGGTTGTTTATTTTTTTATATGTCATGAACAGCATAGAAGGTTATATTGTATTTTTGTAAACTTATAAAAGAGAATATTTTTTTTAATTTTTATAATTCGAAATTGTAATATTTGCATATTTTTGATTAACAATAATAAATCATAGAATGATTGTTTTGAAACGGTTTTAATTAATTATTTCATGTTATCAGCATCTCACTACTCTTTGAAAATTATTTTATTATTGTGCAACTACATATACTTGACGCAACGAGAATAACAAAAATCCTGCGACCTGGCTGGTGTAATACACTTCATAGTTGCGTTGAGTAAATGGTATTTTATTTTTGTAATTTTTTATAGTACTTGTAACGTCGCAAAATGTGTGTGTGTATATATATTATAACTCTACCTCTTCTACTATGCGTTATTGTAATGTAATGTTGTGTGTGAGTACCCACCTGCTGTCTGATCTTGCAGATTCTTCCGACTAGGGCGTGTGGATTTTGGATTTGAAGTTCGCAAGCTAGTAATCTCAAATTATTACAATAACACACAAGATAAGTTACTTTTAAGGGGGAAAGTTTTGTGAGACTGGTAGGCTTTATCGTACAACAATAAAACACTGTTATATGGGGTAATAAAACGTTGTTTATTACACCAACAACACACAAGAATAGAATGGTTATAATGTTATGAATTTTCTTATAGTCTATACAATGAATCGATGTTTTTCGATTGTCTAATAGTTGAAAGAAACTGAACTCGTTCTTCGCGAGTTAATTGCAATTTAAATTTGACTTTATTAATTGATTTGAATTTAATTAAATTTATTTAATTAATTTGAATCTAAGTGTTCATGAAACAAAATATAAAACTCTAAAATTAATTTGAATAATTAGTTAAAATAAATTAGACGTGACAGTCTAGTTCACGTTATTTCATTTCTAGTGATTCTACTTCTGATCTACTGCAGTATGATCTAAGATTAGATTGTCAGTTAAGATTTGTATATTGTCTCCATGTTAATATCTTCAACAATGCGTATGCGTATGTTAATCTTATGCGTATGCTTACAATGATTGTAAGCGGAACATTCAATTACAATTCAAACAAATCTCTGAAGATACAGAATAATTTCTGTGAAACTTGCGTCAGGTGAAAATAAACCTACTTGCAGTGTATTTATTTGAAGATTTTTCTTAAAATAAAACGATGGACATCAATCGCCAAGGACAGGGCAAAATGGAGGCGGATGATTATGGAGGCTAAGATTCGACTCCGAACTGTGACGCCACATAGTCTTTAGAATAAGAAAAAGAAGAAGAAGAAGAAGAAGAAGAACATACAAATTTATTTAGAATTATTTATATTTAATAAATAATATTTGTTTATTTAGCCTATTAACGCAAGTACATATTGCGTTAGTTTGAACTCTGTGTATGTTCACTTTAAAGACGTCACGTAAAGTATGTGTAACGTGTTATAAAACTTGGAGCAAACTGCCGATAAGGAAATACTTTGTCTGACTACAATATTTCATAAGGGAATACGTGAGGAAACATTACGTAACATACCGACAAAATATATTTTTGACAGAATTTGCTGCTCAAAAACATGCAGGCAGATGTTTTCAAAATTATAATTACATTATGAAGATCAATTATTGCTTACACAACGATTAGGCCCGTATCACGTTTAGTCGTTCGCTAGAAATTATTTATAAAAACACAACAGTTTTCCAAACGATACAGAAGTACCGTATGTACGTGCGTAGTTTTTAATTACACCACAACGAGCGCGCGACTCGAGCAGAATTCTAATGGCGACTTTAATTAAGTCCGGATGACCCCGGAATAATGTGTGTGTGTGTGTGTGTGTGTTTTATTCTGACGTCGGAATTACAGCACTCAGGATTTTACAACGGTGTTTCTTTTTTTATTTTTGTAAAAAAACTTTTAATGTCAGCACTGTACGAACACAGCGTTTAAGCACTTTTAGACGCAAATACTATTTATTGATCGTATTAAACTTTACTTTTCCAGAAGACATTTCTAATTGATATTTTACATTTCAGGAATTTATGAGATGTAATTTATGAGGAAGAGTACTCGGGACTGTACCATTCTCGATAGAAAGAAGAATGTGGGTATAAGGACGGAACTGGGAGTCGACCCATTGTTGGAACAGCTAGGCAGCAACAAACGAAGGTGGTGTGAACATTTGGGAAGTTTGGCGGATGACAGGGTTCCAGTGCTAGCAATGGAATATAGGCCGGAGGGGAAGAGAGATGTAGGACGGCCGAGAGCGAAGTGGGTCCCGGAACAGGTTCAGGATGTGCCTAATCCTTGAGGTTGATGATAATGATGATGTTTAAGGTAATAAATTCTTCCCCAGAGGTGTTATTCTTTGATGGCCGCATTAAAATCTTTCGGACACGTTATTTATCAGTGGCGTATCTAAAATTTGGGTTTGGGGGAGGGTCCGGTAATGTAGGCTTCATTTAAACGATAAAGGAAGTTAAGACTAACCAACTTTACAATTTTCAAAGTGGCTGAATGGCTGCACAGTAACATCCTGAAATTAATCCCATTATAGTATATGGTAGTAACGCAGTAAAAAGACATGCAGTTGAAGCCCTGTTTGTAAGATATTTATTGACATTATAATTTACAAATGTTAACTAGTTCTGTAAAAAAAAACTAAACAAGAAAATTTTATACATTAAAAAAGACATGCTATTTGAACATGTTTTATAGTGTAAGGTCTGTTCACCGTGTTTTTTTTTTGGCCATTGCAGTAACAACTTTTTCGGGGTCACATTCAGTGAGTCCTATAACTGATACTCCAAATGTATTCGGGTATGCTGTATAATAAGCCTGTTTGTATATTAAACAAAACAATTACTGCTATACTAGTGTATTCACATGAAAAATTAATAAAACAACCTAAAAATTAAAAGATTAATACAATTTCTCGTCAATTTAATTAACCCTTGGGAGAGGGTCCTGTCCCGTTTGCCTCCCGCTCCTGTTCTTCATTAATTTTCTTTGTATTAAACATTTTCGCGGACGTTCCTCATTGGTTGTATTGGTTGAAAGTACAGACTCATCAGACGTTGAGTATAGATTATGTTAGTCATCGTCAGAGGTGTAGTGGTGGTCTAAGACCAGCGAGCAGTGCGTAACTCTGGGCCCCCGTAGTAATGTTTTTCTGGGCCCCTACTACCCTTACTTAATCCATACCACTGTACGTAATTCTTGTATGATGTATACTCAATTGTTCCATTTATAAACCTCTGGGAGGGATTAACGTCGTGTGGCACCTAGATGAAGGTCTGGCTGACTAGCTATCCAGCGCTTTCACACAAATGAGGATTTTTTTTAAAAGACGTCAATGATGGGTTATTGACGTTAGGTCTCCTACAAAGTCGGGCTTTTCCTCACTGTAAAAGACGTCAATGATTGGTTATTGACGTTAGGTCTACTAGAAAGTCGGGCTTTTCCTCACTTCAAAAGACGTCAATGATGGGTTATTGACGTTCGGTCTACTAGAAAGTTGGGCTTTTCGTCACTTTAAAAGACGTCGATGTTAAAAGACTTTGACGTTAGGTCTACTACAAAGTCGGGCTTTTCCTCACTTTAAAAAACGTCGATTTTGGGTTATTGACGTTAGGTCTACTACAAAGTCGGGCTTTTCCTCACTTTAAAAGACGTCGATGATGGGTTATTGACGTTCGGTCTACTAGAAAGTCGGGCTTTTCGTCACTTTAAAAGACGTCGATGATGGGTTATTGACGTTAGGTCTACCACAAAGTCGGACTTTTCCTCACTTTAAAAGACGTAAATGATGGGTTATTGACGTTAGGTCTACTAAAAAGGTCGGGCTTTTCTTCACTTTAAAAGACGTCAATGATGGGTTATTGACGTTAGGTCTACTACAAAGTCGGGCTTTTCTTCACTTTAAAAGACGTCAATGATGGGTTATTGACGTTAGGTCTACTAGAAAGTCTTAAAGCGCCGGCGTTTAGGCTATACACCAAATCGGTAGTAGCCGTCTTGAGGCAAAAACTAAAACAAAAACATAAAAACAACTAAAACACTCTTGTCGCAGTCAGCGGGCGACCTTGAAGAGTGCGTGTTCATGTGAGATTGTGCGTCTTGTGTTGTATATTCAGTTTGTGTGTGCGGTGACTGATAGATTTCGTGGTTGTTAAGTTTTGTTTATTTATTTTCTTTTTTTTGTCACCTACATATCATGTAAATACTTTAGTGTGTTTTGCCTGTCTGTCGGTTGTGGGACGGTATTGTTTATCTTTAGTTTTGTTTTTGCCTGAAGACGGCTACTACCGATTTGTTGTGTAGCCGAAACGTCGCTTTTTAATGAAAAAGCAATGATGGGAAAAGCTCGATTTACTGGTAGGCGTAACGCTAAATGAGCACCTCGTGAATGGCGTCAACTGTTGGCGGTGCAATGACACAACACGTGGGTCGTGGTGACTGCAGTCAATATAGATACGCATGTAACTTTCGTACATACATAACAAAATGTTTTCCCATATTTTAGTTTTCCTTTGTATACCCATCGAAAGTTAATTTTTGACAGTTCAATAAAGTAAATATTAATTAACTTAATCAAATTTGTTTTCAGCAGAAATAAAAATAATCTGAAGAACGCCTTTAGAGCACTTGCATCATCGGCTAAGAGTATGGGGCTTGTTATAAATGAAAATAAAACAAAGTTTATGGCTGTGGAAAGCAATAACGATAATATTTCACATATACTAATAGATGAATATAATTTTGAAAGAGTAAAAGGCTTTGTAGGCTATACCTGAAGACATATGTCGATGCTGAGAATAACTGCACAAAAGAAATTGAAAGAAGAGTTCTGGCTGCTAATAGAAGCTATTACGGGCTGAATAAACATTTTAAATCAAGACTATTAACCACAGAAACTCGAGCTTCGCTTTATAAGGCATGGGTAAAGCCTGTTCTGACATATGGCTCTCTGAGTGCTGGGTACTCAGGAAAATTGATGAACAGAGGCTGGGTGTTTTGAAAGGAAGATACTGAGAAGGGGTTATGGGCCAATCCAACAAAACGGAGTTTGGAGGAAGAGAAATAATAATGAATTATATGCTAAGTACAATGACATTACAGTTGTCGGATTTACCAAAATTAATAGATTAAAATGGGCAGGACACGTTCAGAGAATAGATGACGAACGTACGGCAAAAATAATTATGAAACACAAGCCAATATAAAAAGGAAGATAGGAAGACCGAAGAACAGATGGTTGGACCAGGTCGGCAGTGATGCTTGGAAGCTGGGCGCAGTGAATTGGTGGCGGATGGCTGAGGACAGGAATAAGTGGAGGCAATTTTTTTAGATGGAGGCCAAGGCTCGATCCGGGCTGTAGAGCCAAGGATGTATGTATATATGTGTGTATGTATGTAATCAAATTTGTTTAATGAATCAGTTGTTAATAAATTAATTAAAAACGTACTATCGCTTACGCATTGGAGAATTTAGTTTAGTTTCCAACGTTCTTCTGATTTGATTAAGCGGTGATTTGATTTGATTGCACAGAGCCTCACTTATTAATAATTTAAAAATGAATCTGAAAAACTAGCTTTAAATTTTGAATATATTACATAGTCAGAGGTACTTTTAATTTAAAAATAACTTTGTTGTATTTTTTTAAATTTAATTTATTGCGAATTTGTAATCTGTTCGTCATGCGAACAATAAACAAATCTAATGATATAAAATATATATAACTAGCTGTTACACGCGGTAATTTATTTAAATATTCCACGAATTCATCACTTACATTATTGGTTTCACTAAATTGCGTTAATGATTTTAAACGAATGTTTCAAATGTATTGTAATGAACGTTTGTTAGACTGTAACCCATGAACAAGCCTGCGATAAAATGCTCGTTATAATCAAGTCTCTGATGCGTTCCTACTCGTTAAAAGCGAGTTTAATTATCATTACTAAGATACAAAACCAAACAAATCTCGTACTTTTGCTTGTCACATCCGAGTTTTCGTTATAAGCAAGCTCGTTATTCGCGAGTTCCACTGTATGTTACAAAAAACAGAATATACATTTCTCGTTAATGAATTTCTCATTTTTATAACTTATATTTGTTGAAAGGGCGGCGCACGGAATACGTACCGGTTAAATTTAAACTAACTTATTACTGAATTCAATAGATCTGTCTGATTGGATTAACCAAGAAAAGAAAATTTACTATTTAAAAACAAATTAATTATAATATCCCGGAAGCGTGTTCACGACAAACAAATCTTGTACTTTACTTCTTGTTTAAACAAATTGTTTACTTATAACACACACACACACACACACACACACACACACACACACACACACACACACACACACACACACACACACACACACACACACACACACACACACACACACACACACACACACACACACACACACACACACACACACACACACACACACACACACACACACCACACACACACACACACACACACACACACACACACACACACACACACACACACACACACACACACACACACACACACACACACACACACACACACACACACACACACACACACACACACACACACACACACACATTGTAACGATCAGAGCTGTATGCGTGTGTTAACTCCACACGTTGTAGTCGTCACTTTGTAATTATCTAAAAGTCGTGCTTTTTCTAATTTCTCACGCTGACGATGTCCGTCGCGAACGCACGAATTACCAGTACCGAAATCTTCACGGGTGTAAACCTTACCTGTCCTTTGTTCTTTGTATTTATTCCCGATAGGCGCCAATTGTTTATGAAAACAATTAAAACGTTCAAACTGAGTTGTCGTTCTGTCCGGTGATAACCAATTCGAATTACCCTCGCAAACTGGCGGGGATTCGAATCTCGCTTGTGGTTCGTCGTGTTGCCAACGTCCAAATCTGGTAGACAATTTTACTCACCGCTAAAGTGCACAAACTTTATAATACAATTTAAATGAAATAAAGGACGGTTATTACTACTCAGTACTAGTTTATTAACGTTTGAAATAGTTAATGATTATTCATTTAGATACAAAATATAATATTATAAAATAATGTTGCTCCGGCAATAAACGGACTATATCTCAAGGTTGGCTATGTTGGCTGAAGAATTTCTATTTTAACATGGCTGCCGTTAATGTTTATTTTCTACAGTTCATTCAGTCAACGAGTTCTTTTGATTACATAAAAATAGAAACAAGATGTTAATAAAGTACACCACCTTACATCAATGGCACTTATGTACTATTAAGGTTTACATACAATTCGTTTTTTGAGTGTTAAAAAGTGTTTCCTAATATTTCATACTTCGTACATAGGTTAATTTATGTCTACATACAAGTTTAATATTTTTGATCAATCAATCCTTGAAAGAAATTTAGTTACTAAGTTCGGAGTGAGAGTTTTTTGTGTTGTGAGAAAAGTTAATTAATTTAGTTTGCAAATTCTGGTAATTCAGATATACTTAACAAAATCTTGTCGATTTCTGGCGATGAGTCACTGTTATTATTTAGGTTGGGTTGATACAATCGTTAATCTTCCATCATTTGGATCTTCTGTTTCATCTGGCTTCTTTTTCAGTTAATTTGGATTTTTTAATTATTTTTAACTATTAAAATCTGGTTTATTAGCTTTCTTGGTTTAAATAGGTCTTGGTTCGACTTCTTGAATCCACATCTCATTAAATTTGGTAGTATTTATTACTATTTTAATTAATAGTTGAATCGAATATGGTTTGGCTTCCGTCTCTCTTGATCGTCAATAATGGACTAATGTTTTATAACGGATTTAAATATAATAACGTTCCGTTGTTATGGCAACCACCCATATTCTCATTGGTTGTATACATTTGTATCTATTGTTATAATATTTGAATTTTAGTTCAAAATGAATAAATATTTTCTAATTGGTATTATTCTTTGGTCTGCTTATCACTGTATTAGATATCAACATAACTGTCTCTCTTTTCTTTCAAAGATTATTTTGATATCCCACAAAGCTGGGCTTATTCATGTATTAAAGTTTTGACAAAATTGCTAATATTATGTTATTACATATTTTCCTTATTTTATGTTTTTATTCTAATTCTGACATCTTATTATTGTTAACTAATTGTAATTAATGAGGTACTTGCCCTTAGTTTTCTAATACAATAGTTAATTTCTTACAACTTGTTTATTTTGAATTTATACAGTTAGGCATTTTATAGGCCTAAACAGTAATTGTCTATAACTTCTTATTTTACACAAATTAAAGATTATTTTTCATTTACATATGTTTTGCTTGCTGTCACTTATGATTTATTTACCCTTTGAATTACTTTGGGTTGTTTTACAATAATTGTATGGAATTATTAATTTACAAAATCCTTGCTTGTCTGTTATTCTCTTTTTTTTTTTTCTTTTTCTGTCTTTACTCTAACGATTAATATTATGTTTGTAAAATTTATCTCCTTACTTATATCTATTACTATTTCTCTCAACTTGTTTAGCACTTAATACTACTATAAAACATAACACAAAAATAGGTTTATGGTGTGTTCATTTTTCAGCCATATTCCTTCTTATAAACTCAACTCTTTTAATTGAACAAATAACAATTTTGGTGAATAATATTATAACACCATTTATTCTATCTTGATAATCATCCCTTTGAATATTTTTATTAACATAGGATGTTTTATTTCCATTGCACTCATAACTTATGTTTCTTATTATTTATCACTATGACATTAGTTGTCTATCAATCTTTTATTTCTGGTTTATTACCTTTGATTCTTTTTTCTTAAAATTATGAATTGTTTATATTATCACTTCTAACACTTACACTGTTTATCACTGTCACTTCCTACCTATCTCTCACTCTTGGGTTTTTACTTTTTTATACACAAATTTATAGTTAGTCTGTCCACATTTTATGTTTTGTTTTCTTATCATAATAAGGCTATTAACAACATACATTATCTATTAATAATGGTTTCACTTACTTATTATGGTTAGTGTACTTCCTTTTGGATTATTTTATTTAATGGTCGTTACTAGATATGTATTACTTATTTGTGCTTTTTATCATCAGCTTAGTTTACACTTTCTCATTTTATTGTCTTTATTGGGTCAATCACTTGAGTTGGGTCATGGTCATTTGTCTCGTCATAGTCATTTTATTTTTCTTGATTTAATATAGTTAATTCTTTATAGTTCTTCTCTGGTATTGGGGCTACTTTTGGTGTCGTAACAACGTGTATGTATGCAACAATACATATATTTGCATATTTGCCCAAGGCGGTATGTTTGTAAATATTTAGCATAGAAAATATATGATGAACAATTTTTAACAATATAATACAGGCTAAGAATTGTCAGAAAGCGTACACCTGCCCCGCGAGTGAATACAGCGTTTGTGTGTGTGAACGCAAGCTACGACAGGAAAAAAGTCTAAGATGGGGTGATGCGTACGAATTATTGTGTTGTCTGTAATCAGGTTTTAACCGGATAAAAATAAACTAATTAATACATTTTAAACCTGTGAACAAAGACTTATCCCAATTATAAAACACCATTACAAATAACGAACTTTTAACGAATATAGATATGTAAAAGTATTGGAGAAATTTGCAATAATAAAGACGCTAGGTAGTTAAATAAGTGTGTTATATGTGAGTGACCAGAAAAAAATTACGCAAACGATGATATCGCTCGTGCTACGAGTATGTTTACGAAATCGCGAAACTGAAACAAAAAGTGATTTGTAATTAAAAGGACGTTTTGCACGAAGTGACAATATCTAACAGGTCGAAAACAGTCCTGGACTTTTCAGTTCGCCGTCCAGTATAAATACCACCGGCAATTTTGGGGTGGTCTCAGACTCAAGATATCTTCACACAACGTCACGCTGCTGGTCTGCCGATCGAACAACTTTACCACACACACCAAGACTTATGGAGGAAATCTGGACCATCACAAACAACAAACCGTAGAGACAGAGCACACAGCATCAGCACAATCAACACACACACACACACACACACACACACACACACACACACACACACACACACACACACACACACACACACACACACACACACACACACACACACACACACACACACACACACACACACACACACACACACACACACACACACACACACACACACACACACACACACACACACACACACACACACACACACACACACACACACACACACACACACACACACACACACACACACACACAACGGTAACGTCGGTGTAAACGCAGGTGATGAAAAAACAATTATATTTTTGTTTGTGAAAAGAACTCTTAAAAAGAAACTTATACGTGAACAGTAAAGACTTAAAGTTTTAAATATAATCACTGTACATAAATTTAAATGGTAGTTAAAGAAAATAATTTAATTTAACATGAAAATTTAAAAATACTAATCTTCTGTTATATGTTAAAATTTGGGTATGTCAGTAGAAATAAATAATAGGTTAAAAGTAAATGTTATATTTTTATTTTGTTTATAGCAACAATTAGTTTTATTCTTGAGATTTAATATTATTTTTGTTTGTAAATGAGTTGCTATTATTATTTAAGATTTGAGTCAAAGTCAGACACACTGAAATAAAAAGTGTTTACATAATTTTTTTAACATATCTGTTTAGCTAGTAAGATTATATGGTTGTTTATTTTTTTATATGTCATGAACAGCATAGAAGGTTATATTGTATTTTTGTAAACTTATAAAAGAGAATATTTTTTTTAATTTTTATAATTCGAAATTGTAATATTTGCATATTTTTGATTAACAATAATAAATCATAGAATGATTGTTTTGAAACGGTTTTAATTAATTATTTCATGTTATCAGCATCTCACTACTCTTTGAAAATTATTTTATTATTGTGCAACTACATATACTTGACGCAACGAGAATAACAAAAATCCTGCGACCTGGCTGGTGTAATACACTTCATAGTTGCGTTGAGTAAATGGTATTTTATTTTTGTAATTTTTTATAGTACTTGTAACGTCGCAAAATGTGTGTGTGTATATATATTATAACTCTACCTCTTCTACTATGCGTTATTGTAATGTAATGTTGTGTGTGAGTACCCACCTGCTGTCTGATCTTGCAGATTCTTCCGACTAGGGCGTGTGGATTTTGGATTTGAAGTTCGCAAGCTAGTAATCTCAAATTATTACAATAACACACAAGATAAGTTACTTTTAAGGGGGAAAGTTTTGTGAGACTGGTAGGCTTTATCGTACAACAATAAAACACTGTTATATGGGGTAATAAAACGTTGTTTATTACACCAACAACACACAAGAATAGAATGGTTATAATGTTATGAATTTTCTTATAGTCTATACAATGAATCGATGTTTTTCGATTGTCTAATAGTTGAAAGAAACTGAACTCGTTCTTCGCGAGTTAATTGCAATTTAAATTTGACTTTATTAATTGATTTGAATTTAATTAAATTTATTTAATTAATTTGAATCTAAGTGTTCATGAAACAAAATATAAAACTCTAAAATTAATTTGAATAATTAGTTAAAATAAATTAGACGTGACAGTCTAGTTCACGTTATTTCATTTCTAGTGATTCTACTTCTGATCTACTGCAGTATGATCTAAGATTAGATTGTCAGTTAAGATTTGTATATTGTCTCCATGTTAATATCTTCAACAATGCGTATGCGTATGTTAATCTTATGCGTATGCTTACAATGATTGTAAGCGGAACATTCAATTACAATTCAAACAAATCTCTGAAGATACAGAATAATTTCTGTGAAACTTGCGTCAGGTGAAAATAAACCTACTTGCAGTGTATTTATTTGAAGATTTTTCTTAAAATAAAACGATGGACATCAATCGCCAAGGACAGGGCAAAATGGAGGCGGATGATTATGGAGGCTAAGATTCGACTCCGAACTGTGACGCCACATAGTCTTTAGAATAAGAAAAAGAAGAAGAAGAAGAAGAAGAAGAACATACAAATTTATTTAGAATTATTTATATTTAATAAATAATATTTGTTTATTTAGCCTATTAACGCAAGTACATATTGCGTTAGTTTGAACTCTGTGTATGTTCACTTTAAAGACGTCACGTAAAGTATGTGTAACGTGTTATAAAACTTGGAGCAAACTGCCGATAAGGAAATACTTTGTCTGACTACAATATTTCATAAGGGAATACGTGAGGAAACATTACGTAACATACCGACAAAATATATTTTTGACAGAATTTGCTGCTCAAAAACATGCAGGCAGATGTTTTCAAAATTATAATTACATTATGAAGATCAATTATTGCTTACACAACGATTAGGCCCGTATCACGTTTAGTCGTTCGCTAGAAATTATTTATAAAAACACAACAGTTTTCCAAACGATACAGAAGTACCGTATGTACGTGCGTAGTTTTTAATTACACCACAACGAGCGCGCGACTCGAGCAGAATTCTAATGGCGACTTTAATTAAGTCCGGATGACCCCGGAATAATGTGTGTGTGTGTGTGTGTGTGTTTTATTCTGACGTCGGAATTACAGCACTCAGGATTTTACAACGGTGTTTCTTTTTTTATTTTTGTAAAAAAACTTTTAATGTCAGCACTGTACGAACACAGCGTTTAAGCACTTTTAGACGCAAATACTATTTATTGATCGTATTAAACTTTACTTTTCCAGAAGACATTTCTAATTGATATTTTACATTTCAGGAATTTATGAGATGTAATTTATGAGGAAGAGTACTCGGGACTGTACCATTCTCGATAGAAAGAAGAATGTGGGTATAAGGACGGAACTGGGAGTCGACCCATTGTTGGAACAGCTAGGCAGCAACAAACGAAGGTGGTGTGAACATTTGGGAAGTTTGGCGGATGACAGGGTTCCAGTGCTAGCAATGGAATATAGGCCGGAGGGGAAGAGAGATGTAGGACGGCCGAGAGCGAATATAGGCCGGAGGGGAAGAGAGATGTAGGACGGCCGAGAGCGAAGTGGGTCCCGGAACAGGTTCAGGATGTGCCTAATCCTTGAGGTTGATGATAATGATGATGTTTAAGGTAATAAATTCTTCCCCAGAGGTGTTATTCTTTGATGGCCGCATTAAAATCTTTCGGACACGTTATTTATCAGTGGCGTATCTAAAATTTGGGTTTGGGGGAGGGTCCGGTAATGTAGGCTTCATTTAAACGATAAAGGAAGTTAAGACTAACCAACTTTACAATTTTCAAAGTGGCTGAATGGCTGCACAGTAACATCCTGAAATTAATCCCATTATAGTATATGGTAGTAACGCAGTAAAAAGACATGCAGTTGAAGCCCTGTTTGTAAGATATTTATTGACATTATAATTTACAAATGTTAACTAGTTCTGTAAAAAAAAACTAAACAAGAAAATTTTATACATTAAAAAAGACATGCTATTTGAACATGTTTTATAGTGTAAGGTCTGTTCACCGTGTTTTTTTTTTGGCCATTGCAGTAACAACTTTTTCGGGGTCACATTCAGTGAGTCCTATAACTGATACTCCAAATGTATTCGGGTATGCTGTATAATAAGCCTGTTTGTATATTAAACAAAACAATTACTGCTATACTAGTGTATTCACATGAAAAATTAATAAAACAACCTAAAAATTAAAAGATTAATACAATTTCTCGTCAATTTAATTAACCCTTGGGAGAGGGTCCTGTCCCGTTTGCCTCCCGCTCCTGTTCTTCATTAATTTTCTTTGTATTAAACATTTTCGCGGACGTTCCTCATTGGTTGTATTGGTTGAAAGTACAGACTCATCAGACGTTGAGTATAGATTATGTTAGTCATCGTCAGAGGTGTAGTGGTGGTCTAAGACCAGCGAGCAGTGCGTAACTCTGGGCCCCCGTAGTAATGTTTTTCTGGGCCCCTACTACCCTTACTTAATCCATACCACTGTACGTAATTCTTGTATGATGTATACTCAATTGTTCCATTTATAAACCTCTGGGAGGGATTAACGTCGTGTGGCACCTAGATGAAGGTCTGGCTGACTAGCTATCCAGCGCTTTCACACAAATGAGGATTTTTTTTAAAAGACGTCAATGATGGGTTATTGACGTTAGGTCTCCTACAAAGTCGGGCTTTTCCTCACTGTAAAAGACGTCAATGATTGGTTATTGACGTTAGGTCTACTAGAAAGTCGGGCTTTTCCTCACTTCAAAAGACGTCAATGATGGGTTATTGACGTTCGGTCTACTAGAAAGTTGGGCTTTTCGTCACTTTAAAAGACGTCGATGTTAAAAGACTTTGACGTTAGGTCTACTACAAAGTCGGGCTTTTCCTCACTTTAAAAAACGTCGATTTTGGGTTATTGACGTTAGGTCTACTACAAAGTCGGGCTTTTCCTCACTTTAAAAGACGTCGATGATGGGTTATTGACGTTCGGTCTACTAGAAAGTCGGGCTTTTCGTCACTTTAAAAGACGTCGATGATGGGTTATTGACGTTAGGTCTACCACAAAGTCGGACTTTTCCTCACTTTAAAAGACGTAAATGATGGGTTATTGACGTTAGGTCTACTAAAAAGGTCGGGCTTTTCTTCACTTTAAAAGACGTCAATGATGGGTTATTGACGTTAGGTCTACTACAAAGTCGGGCTTTTCTTCACTTTAAAAGACGTCAATGATGGGTTATTGACGTTAGGTCTACTAGAAAGTCTTAAAGCGCCGGCGTTTAGGCTATACACCAAATCGGTAGTAGCCGTCTTGAGGCAAAAACTAAAACAAAAACATAAAAACAACTAAAACACTCTTGTCGCAGTCAGCGGGCGACCTTGAAGAGTGCGTGTTCATGTGAGATTGTGCGTCTTGTGTTGTATATTCAGTTTGTGTGTGCGGTGACTGATAGATTTCGTGGTTGTTAAGTTTTGTTTATTTATTTTCTTTTTTTTGTCACCTACATATCATGTAAATACTTTAGTGTGTTTTGCCTGTCTGTCGGTTGTGGGACGGTATTGTTTATCTTTAGTTTTGTTTTTGCCTGAAGACGGCTACTACCGATTTGTTGTGTAGCCGAAACGTCGCTTTTTAATGAAAAAGCAATGATGGGAAAAGCTCGATTTACTGGTAGGCGTAACGCTAAATGAGCACCTCGTGAATGGCGTCAACTGTTGGCGGTGCAATGACACAACACGTGGGTCGTGGTGACTGCAGTCAATATAGATACGCATGTAACTTTCGTACATACATAACAAAATGTTTTCCCATATTTTAGTTTTCCTTTGTATACCCATCGAAAGTTAATTTTTGACAGTTCAATAAAGTAAATATTAATTAACTTAATCAAATTTGTTTTCAGCAGAAATAAAAATAATCTGAAGAACGCCTTTAGAGCACTTGCATCATCGGCTAAGAGTATGGGGCTTGTTATAAATGAAAATAAAACAAAGTTTATGGCTGTGGAAAGCAATAACGATAATATTTCACATATACTAATAGATGAATATAATTTTGAAAGAGTAAAAGGCTTTGTAGGCTATACCTGAAGACATATGTCGATGCTGAGAATAACTGCACAAAAGAAATTGAAAGAAGAGTTCTGGCTGCTAATAGAAGCTATTACGGGCTGAATAAACATTTTAAATCAAGACTATTAACCACAGAAACTCGAGCTTCGCTTTATAAGGCATGGGTAAAGCCTGTTCTGACATATGGCTCTCTGAGTGCTGGGTACTCAGGAAAATTGATGAACAGAGGCTGGGTGTTTTGAAAGGAAGATACTGAGAAGGGGTTATGGGCCAATCCAACAAAACGGAGTTTGGAGGAAGAGAAATAATAATGAATTATATGCTAAGTACAATGACATTACAGTTGTCGGATTTACCAAAATTAATAGATTAAAATGGGCAGGACACGTTCAGAGAATAGATGACGAACGTACGGCAAAAATAATTATGAAACACAAGCCAATATAAAAAGGAAGATAGGAAGACCGAAGAACAGATGGTTGGACCAGGTCGGCAGTGATGCTTGGAAGCTGGGCGCAGTGAATTGGTGGCGGATGGCTGAGGACAGGAATAAGTGGAGGCAATTTTTTTAGATGGAGGCCAAGGCTCGATCCGGGCTGTAGAGCCAAGGATGTATGTATATATGTGTGTATGTATGTAATCAAATTTGTTTAATGAATCAGTTGTTAATAAATTAATTAAAAACGTACTATCGCTTACGCATTGGAGAATTTAGTTTAGTTTCCAACGTTCTTCTGATTTGATTAAGCGGTGATTTGATTTGATTGCACAGAGCCTCACTTATTAATAATTTAAAAATGAATCTGAAAAACTAGCTTTAAATTTTGAATATATTACATAGTCAGAGGTACTTTTAATTTAAAAATAACTTTGTTGTATTTTTTTAAATTTAATTTATTGCGAATTTGTAATCTGTTCGTCATGCGAACAATAAACAAATCTAATGATATAAAATATATATAACTAGCTGTTACACGCGGTAATTTATTTAAATATTCCACGAATTCATCACTTACATTATTGGTTTCACTAAATTGCGTTAATGATTTTAAACGAATGTTTCAAATGTATTGTAATGAACGTTTGTTAGACTGTAACCCATGAACAAGCCTGCGATAAAATGCTCGTTATAATCAAGTCTCTGATGCGTTCCTACTCGTTAAAAGCGAGTTTAATTATCATTACTAAGATACAAAACCAAACAAATCTCGTACTTTTGCTTGTCACATCCGAGTTTTCGTTATAAGCAAGCTCGTTATTCGCGAGTTCCACTGTATGTTACAAAAAACAGAATATACATTTCTCGTTAATGAATTTCTCATTTTTATAACTTATATTTGTTGAAAGGGCGGCGCACGGAATACGTACCGGTTAAATTTAAACTAACTTATTACTGAATTCAATAGATCTGTCTGATTGGATTAACCAAGAAAAGAAAATTTACTATTTAAAAACAAATTAATTATAATATCCCGGAAGCGTGTTCACGACAAACAAATCTTGTACTTTACTTCTTGTTTAAACAAATTGTTTACTTATAACACACACACACACACACACACACACACACACACACACACACACACACACACACACACACACACACACACACACACACACACACACACACACACACACACACACACACACACACACACACACACACACACACACACACACACACACACACACACACACACACACACACACACACACACACACACACACACACACACACACACACACACACACACACACACACACACACACACACACACACACACACACACACACACACACACACACACACACACACACACACACACACACATTGTAACGATCAGAGCTGTATGCGTGTGTTAACTCCACACGTTGTAGTCGTCACTTTGTAATTATCTAAAAGTCGTGCTTTTTCTAATTTCTCACGCTGACGATGTCCGTCGCGAACGCACGAATTACCAGTACCGAAATCTTCACGGGTGTAAACCTTACCTGTCCTTTGTTCTTTGTATTTATTCCCGATAGGCGCCAAATTGTTTATGAAAACAATTAAAACGTTCAAACTGAGTTGTCGTTCTGTCCGGTGATAACCAATTCGAATTACCCTCGCAAACTGGCGGGGATTCGAATCTCGCTTGTGGTTCGTCGTGTTGCCAACGTCCAAATCTGGTAGACAATTTTACTCACCGCTAAAGTGCACAAACTTTATAATACAATTTAAATGAAATAAAGGACGGTTATTACTACTCAGTACTAGTTTATTAACGTTTGAAATAGTTAATGATTATTCATTTAGATACAAAATATAATATTATAAAATAATGTTGCTCCGGCAATAAACGGACTATATCTCAAGGTTGGCTATGTTGGCTGAAGAATTTCTATTTTAACATGGCTGCCGTTAATGTTTATTTTCTACAGTTCATTCAGTCAACGAGTTCTTTTGATTACATAAAAATAGAAACAAGATGTTAATAAAGTACACCACCTTACATCAATGGCACTTATGTACTATTAAGGTTTACATACAATTCGTTTTTTGAGTGTTAAAAAGTGTTTCCTAATATTTCATACTTCGTACATAGGTTAATTTATGTCTACATACAAGTTTAATATTTTTGATCAATCAATCCTTGAAAGAAATTTAGTTACTAAGTTCGGAGTGAGAGTTTTTTGTGTTGTGAGAAAAGTTAATTAATTTAGTTTGCAAATTCTGGTAATTCAGATATACTTAACAAAATCTTGTCGATTTCTGGCGATGAGTCACTGTTATTATTTAGGTTGGGTTGATACAATCGTTAATCTTCCATCATTTGGATCTTCTGTTTCATCTGGCTTCTTTTTCAGTTAATTTGGATTTTTTAATTATTTTTAACTATTAAAATCTGGTTTATTAGCTTTCTTGGTTTAAATAGGTCTTGGTTCGACTTCTTGAATCCACATCTCATTAAATTTGGTAGTATTTATTACTATTTTAATTAATAGTTGAATCGAATATGGTTTGGCTTCCGTCTCTCTTGATCGTCAATAATGGACTAATGTTTTATAACGGATTTAAATATAATAACGTTCCGTTGTTATGGCAACCACCCATATTCTCATTGGTTGTATACATTTGTATCTATTGTTATAATATTTGAATTTTAGTTCAAAATGAATAAATATTTTCTAATTGGTATTATTCTTTGGTCTGCTTATCACTGTATTAGATATCAACATAACTGTCTCTCTTTTCTTTCAAAGATTATTTTGATATCCCACAAAGCTGGGCTTATTCATGTATTAAAGTTTTGACAAAATTGCTAATATTATGTTATTACATATTTTCCTTATTTTATGTTTTTATTCTAATTCTGACATCTTATTATTGTTAACTAATTGTAATTAATGAGGTACTTGCCCTTAGTTTTCTAATACAATAGTTAATTTCTTACAACTTGTTTATTTTGAATTTATACAGTTAGGCATTTTATAGGCCTAAACAGTAATTGTCTATAACTTCTTATTTTACACAAATTAAAGATTATTTTTCATTTACATATGTTTTGCTTGCTGTCACTTATGATTTATTTACCCTTTGAATTACTTTGGGTTGTTTTACAATAATTGTATGGAATTATTAATTTACAAAATCCTTGCTTGTCTGTTATTCTCTTTTTTTTTTTTCTTTTTCTGTCTTTACTCTAACGATTAATATTATGTTTGTAAAATTTATCTCCTTACTTATATCTATTACTATTTCTCTCAACTTGTTTAGCACTTAATACTACTATAAAACATAACACAAAAATAGGTTTATGGTGTGTTCATTTTTCAGCCATATTCCTTCTTATAAACTCAACTCTTTTAATTGAACAAATAACAATTTTGGTGAATAATATTATAACACCATTTATTCTATCTTGATAATCATCCCTTTGAATATTTTTATTAACATAGGATGTTTTATTTCCATTGCACTCATAACTTATGTTTCTTATTATTTATCACTATGACATTAGTTGTCTATCAATCTTTTATTTCTGGTTTATTACCTTTGATTCTTTTTTCTTAAAATTATGAATTGTTTATATTATCACTTCTAACACTTACACTGTTTATCACTGTCACTTCCTACCTATCTCTCACTCTTGGGTTTTTACTTTTTTATACACAAATTTATAGTTAGTCTGTCCACATTTTATGTTTTGTTTTCTTATCATAATAAGGCTATTAACAACATACATTATCTATTAATAATGGTTTCACTTACTTATTATGGTTAGTGTACTTCCTTTTGGATTATTTTATTTAATGGTCGTTACTAGATATGTATTACTTATTTGTGCTTTTTATCATCAGCTTAGTTTACACTTTCTCATTTTATTGTCTTTATTGGGTCAATCACTTGAGTTGGGTCATGGTCATTTGTCTCGTCATAGTCATTTTATTTTTCTTGATTTAATATAGTTAATTCTTTATAGTTCTTCTCTGGTATTGGGGCTACTTTTGGTGTCGTAACAACGTGTATGTATGCAACAATACATATATTTGCATATTTGCCCAAGGCGGTATGTTTGTAAATATTTAGCATAGAAAATATATGATGAACAATTTTTAACAATATAATACAGGCTAAGAATTGTCAGAAAGCGTACACCTGCCCCGCGAGTGAATACAGCGTTTGTGTGTGTGAACGCAAGCTACGACAGGAAAAAAGTCTAAGATGGGGTGATGCGTACGAATTATTGTGTTGTCTGTAATCAGGTTTTAACCGGATAAAAATAAACTAATTAATACATTTTAAACCTGTGAACAAAGACTTATCCCAATTATAAAACACCATTACAAATAACGAACTTTTAACGAATATAGATATGTAAAAGTATTGGAGAAATTTGCAATAATAAAGACGCTAGGTAGTTAAATAAGTGTGTTATATGTGAGTGACCAGAAAAAAATTACGCAAACGATGATATCGCTCGTGCTACGAGTATGTTTACGAAATCGCGAAACTGAAACAAAAAGTGATTTGTAATTAAAAGGACGTTTTGCACGAAGTGACAATATCTAACAGGTCGAAAACAGTCCTGGACTTTTCAGTTCGCCGTCCAGTATAAATACCACCGGCAATTTTGGGGTGGTCTCAGACTCAAGATATCTTCACACAACGTCACGCTGCTGGTCTGCCGATCGAACAACTTTACCACACACACCAAGACTTATGGAGGAAATCTGGACCATCACAAACAACAAACCGTAGAGACAGAGCACACAGCATCAGCACAATCAACATCATCAAATTCGCAAGATTCAGGACACACACACACACACACACACACACACACACACACACACACACACACACACACACACACACACACACACACACACACACACACACACACACACACACACACACACACACACACACACACACACACACACACACACACACACACACACACACACACACACACACACACACACACACACACACACACACACACACACACACACACACACACACACAACGGTAACGTCGGTGTAAACGCAGGTGATGAAAAAACAATTATATTTTTGTTTGTGAAAAGAACTCTTAAAAAGAAACTTATACGTGAACAGTAAAGACTTAAAGTTTTAAATATAATCACTGTACATAAATTTAAATGGTAGTTAAAGAAAATAATTTAATTTAACATGAAAATTTAAAAATACTAATCTTCTGTTATATGTTAAAATTTGGGTATGTCAGTAGAAATAAATAATAGGTTAAAAGTAAATGTTATATTTTTATTTTGTTTATAGCAACAATTAGTTTTATTCTTGAGATTTAATATTATTTTTGTTTGTAAATGAGTTGCTATTATTATTTAAGATTTGAGTCAAAGTCAGACACACTGAAATAAAAAGTGTTTACATAATTTTTTTAACATATCTGTTTAGCTAGTAAGATTATATGGTTGTTTATTTTTTTATATGTCATGAACAGCATAGAAGGTTATATTGTATTTTTGTAAACTTATAAAAGAGAATATTTTTTTTAATTTTTATAATTCGAAATTGTAATATTTGCATATTTTTGATTAACAATAATAAATCATAGAATGATTGTTTTGAAACGGTTTTAATTAATTATTTCATGTTATCAGCATCTCACTACTCTTTGAAAATTATTTTATTATTGTGCAACTACATATACTTGACGCAACGAGAATAACAAAAATCCTGCGACCTGGCTGGTGTAATACACTTCATAGTTGCGTTGAGTAAATGGTATTTTATTTTTGTAATTTTTTATAGTACTTGTAACGTCGCAAAATGTGTGTGTGTATATATATTATAACTCTACCTCTTCTACTATGCGTTATTGTAATGTAATGTTGTGTGTGAGTACCCACCTGCTGTCTGATCTTGCAGATTCTTCCGACTAGGGCGTGTGGATTTTGGATTTGAAGTTCGCAAGCTAGTAATCTCAAATTATTACAATAACACACAAGATAAGTTACTTTTAAGGGGGAAAGTTTTGTGAGACTGGTAGGCTTTATCGTACAACAATAAAACACTGTTATATGGGGTAATAAAACGTTGTTTATTACACCAACAACACACAAGAATAGAATGGTTATAATGTTATGAATTTTCTTATAGTCTATACAATGAATCGATGTTTTTCGATTGTCTAATAGTTGAAAGAAACTGAACTCGTTCTTCGCGAGTTAATTGCAATTTAAATTTGACTTTATTAATTGATTTGAATTTAATTAAATTTATTTAATTAATTTGAATCTAAGTGTTCATGAAACAAAATATAAAACTCTAAAATTAATTTGAATAATTAGTTAAAATAAATTAGACGTGACAGTCTAGTTCACGTTATTTCATTTCTAGTGATTCTACTTCTGATCTACTGCAGTATGATCTAAGATTAGATTGTCAGTTAAGATTTGTATATTGTCTCCATGTTAATATCTTCAACAATGCGTATGCGTATGTTAATCTTATGCGTATGCTTACAATGATTGTAAGCGGAACATTCAATTACAATTCAAACAAATCTCTGAAGATACAGAATAATTTCTGTGAAACTTGCGTCAGGTGAAAATAAACCTACTTGCAGTGTATTTATTTGAAGATTTTTCTTAAAATAAAACGATGGACATCAATCGCCAAGGACAGGGCAAAATGGAGGCGGATGATTATGGAGGCTAAGATTCGACTCCGAACTGTGACGCCACATAGTCTTTAGAATAAGAAAAAGAAGAAGAAGAAGAAGAAGAACATACAAATTTATTTAGAATTATTTATATTTAATAAATAATATTTGTTTATTTAGCCTATTAACGCAAGTACATATTGCGTTAGTTTGAACTCTGTGTATGTTCACTTTAAAGACGTCACGTAAAGTATGTGTAACGTGTTATAAAACTTGGAGCAAACTGCCGATAAGGAAATACTTTGTCTGACTACAATATTTCATAAGGGAATACGTGAGGAAACATTACGTAACATACCGACAAAATATATTTTTGACAGAATTTGCTGCTCAAAAACATGCAGGCAGATGTTTTCAAAATTATAATTACATTATGAAGATCAATTATTGCTTACACAACGATTAGGCCCGTATCACGTTTAGTCGTTCGCTAGAAATTATTTATAAAAACACAACAGTTTTCCAAACGATACAGAAGTACCGTATGTACGTGCGTAGTTTTTAATTACACCACAACGAGCGCGCGACTCGAGCAGAATTCTAATGGCGACTTTAATTAAGTCCGGATGACCCCGGAATAATGTGTGTGTGTGTGTGTGTGTGTGTTTTATTCTGACGTCGGAATTACAGCACTCAGGATTTTACAACGGTGTTTCTTTTTTTATTTTTGTAAAAAAACTTTTAATGTCAGCACTGTACGAACACAGCGTTTAAGCACTTTTAGACGCAAATACTATTTATTGATCGTATTAAACTTTACTTTTCCAGAAGACATTTCTAATTGATATTTTACATTTCAGGAATTTATGAGATGTAATTTATGAGGAAGAGTACTCGGGACTGTACCATTCTCGATAGAAAGAAGAATGTGGGTATAAGGACGGAACTGGGAGTCGACCCATTGTTGGAACAGCTAGGCAGCAACAAACGAAGGTGGTGTGAACATTTGGGAAGTTTGGCGGATGACAGGGTTCCAGTGCTAGCAATGGAATATAGGCCGGAGGGGAAGAGAGATGTAGGACGGCCGAGAGCGAAGTGGGTCCCGGAACAGGTTCAGGATGTGCCTAATCCTTGAGGTTGATGATAATGATGATGTTTAAGGTAATAAATTCTTCCCCAGAGGTGTTATTCTTTGATGGCCGCATTAAAATCTTTCGGACACGTTATTTATCAGTGGCGTATCTAAAATTTGGGTTTGGGGGAGGGTCCGGTAATGTAGGCTTCATTTAAACGATAAAGGAAGTTAAGACTAACCAACTTTACAATTTTCAAAGTGGCTGAATGGCTGCACAGTAACATCCTGAAATTAATCCCATTATAGTATATGGTAGTAACGCAGTAAAAAGACATGCAGTTGAAGCCCTGTTTGTAAGATATTTATTGACATTATAATTTACAAATGTTAACTAGTTCTGTAAAAAAAAACTAAACAAGAAAATTTTATACATTAAAAAAGACATGCTATTTGAACATGTTTTATAGTGTAAGGTCTGTTCACCGTGTTTTTTTTTTGGCCATTGCAGTAACAACTTTTTCGGGGTCACATTCAGTGAGTCCTATAACTGATACTCCAAATGTATTCGGGTATGCTGTATAATAAGCCTGTTTGTATATTAAACAAAACAATTACTGCTATACTAGTGTATTCACATGAAAAATTAATAAAACAACCTAAAAATTAAAAGATTAATACAATTTCTCGTCAATTTAATTAACCCTTGGGAGAGGGTCCTGTCCCGTTTGCCTCCCGCTCCTGTTCTTCATTAATTTTCTTTGTATTAAACATTTTCGCGGACGTTCCTCATTGGTTGTATTGGTTGAAAGTACAGACTCATCAGACGTTGAGTATAGATTATGTTAGTCATCGTCAGAGGTGTAGTGGTGGTCTAAGACCAGCGAGCAGTGCGTAACTCTGGGCCCCCGTAGTAATGTTTTTCTGGGCCCCTACTACTCTTACTTAATCCATACCACTGTACGTAATTCTTGTATGATGTATACTCAATTGTTCCATTTATAAACCTCTGGGAGGGATTAACGTCGTGTGGCACCTAGATGAAGGTCTGGCTGACTAGCTATCCAGCGCTTTCACACAAATGAGGATTTTTTTTAAAAGACGTCAATGATGGGTTATTGACGTTAGGTCTCCTACAAAGTCGGGCTTTTCCTCACTGTAAAAGACGTCAATGATTGGTTATTGACGTTAGGTCTACTAGAAAGTCGGGCTTTTCCTCACTTCAAAAGACGTCAATGATGGGTTATTGACGTTCGGTCTACTAGAAAGTTGGGCTTTTCGTCACTTTAAAAGACGTCGATGTTAAAAGACTTTGACGTTAGGTCTACTACAAAGTCGGGCTTTTCCTCACTTTAAAAAACGTCGATTTTGGGTTATTGACGTTAGGTCTACTACAAAGTCGGGCTTTTCCTCACTTTAAAAGACGTCGATGATGGGTTATTGACGTTCGGTCTACTAGAAAGTCGGGCTTTTCGTCACTTTAAAAGACGTCGATGATGGGTTATTGACGTTAGGTCTACCACAAAGTCGGACTTTTCCTCACTTTAAAAGACGTAAATGATGGGTTATTGACGTTAGGTCTACTAAAAAGGTCGGGCTTTTCTTCACTTTAAAAGACGTCAATGATGGGTTATTGACGTTAGGTCTACTACAAAGTCGGGCTTTTCTTCACTTTAAAAGACGTCAATGATGGGTTATTGACGTTAGGTCTACTAGAAAGTCTTAAAGCGCCGGCGTTTAGGCTATACACCAAATCGGTAGTAGCCGTCTTGAGGCAAAAACTAAAACAAAAACATAAAAACAACTAAAACACTCTTGTCGCAGTCAGCGGGCGACCTTGAAGAGTGCGTGTTCATGTGAGATTGTGCGTCTTGTGTTGTATATTCAGTTTGTGTGTGCGGTGACTGATAGATTTCGTGGTTGTTAAGTTTTGTTTATTTATTTTCTTTTTTTTGTCACCTACATATCATGTAAATACTTTAGTGTGTTTTGCCTGTCTGTCGGTTGTGGGACGGTATTGTTTATCTTTAGTTTTGTTTTTGCCTGAAGACGGCTACTACCGATTTGTTGTGTAGCCGAAACGTCGCTTTTTAATGAAAAAGCAATGATGGGAAAAGCTCGATTTACTGGTAGGCGTAACGCTAAATGAGCACCTCGTGAATGGCGTCAACTGTTGGCGGTGCAATGACACAACACGTGGGTCGTGGTGACTGCAGTCAATATAGATACGCATGTAACTTTCGTACATACATAACAAAATGTTTTCCCATATTTTAGTTTTCCTTTGTATACCCATCGAAAGTTAATTTTTGACAGTTCAATAAAGTAAATATTAATTAACTTAATCAAATTTGTTTTCAGCAGAAATAAAAATAATCTGAAGAACGCCTTTAGAGCACTTGCATCATCGGCTAAGAGTATGGGGCTTGTTATAAATGAAAATAAAACAAAGTTTATGGCTGTGGAAAGCAATAACGATAATATTTCACATATACTAATAGATGAATATAATTTTGAAAGAGTAAAAGGCTTTGTAGGCTATACCTGAAGACATATGTCGATGCTGAGAATAACTGCACAAAAGAAATTGAAAGAAGAGTTCTGGCTGCTAATAGAAGCTATTACGGGCTGAATAAACATTTTAAATCAAGACTATTAACCACAGAAACTCGAGCTTCGCTTTATAAGGCATGGGTAAAGCCTGTTCTGACATATGGCTCTCTGAGTGCTGGGTACTCAGGAAAATTGATGAACAGAGGCTGGGTGTTTTGAAAGGAAGATACTGAGAAGGGGTTATGGGCCAATCCAACAAAACGGAGTTTGGAGGAAGAGAAATAATAATGAATTATATGCTAAGTACAATGACATTACAGTTGTCGGATTTACCAAAATTAATAGATTAAAATGGGCAGGACACGTTCAGAGAATAGATGACGAACGTACGGCAAAAATAATTATGAAACACAAGCCAATATAAAAAGGAAGATAGGAAGACCGAAGAACAGATGGTTGGACCAGGTCGGCAGTGATGCTTGGAAGCTGGGCGCAGTGAATTGGTGGCGGATGGCTGAGGACAGGAATAAGTGGAGGCAATTTTTTTAGATGGAGGCCAAGGCTCGATCCGGGCTGTAGAGCCAAGGATGTATGTATATATGTGTGTATGTATGTAATCAAATTTGTTTAATGAATCAGTTGTTAATAAATTAATTAAAAACGTACTATCGCTTACGCATTGGAGAATTTATTTTAGTTTCCAACGTTCTTCTGATTTGATTAAGCGGTGATTTGATTTGATTGCACAGAGCCTCACTTATTAATAATTTAAAAATGAATCTGAAAAACTAGCTTTAAATTTTGAATATATTACATAGTCAGAGGTACTTTTAATTTAAAAATAACTTTGTTGTATTTTTTTAAATTTAATTTATTGCGAATTTGTAATCTGTTCGTCATGCGAACAATAAACAAATCTAATGATATAAAATACATATAACTAGCTGTTACACGCGGTAATTTATTTAAATATTCCACGAATTCATCACTTACATTATTGGTTTCACTAAATTGCGTTAATGATTTTAAACGAATGTTTCAAATGTATTGTAATGAACGTTTGTTAGACTGTAACCCATGAACAAGCCTGCGATAAAATGCTCGTTATAATCAAGTCTCTGATGCGTTCCTACTCGTTAAAAGCGAGTTTAATTATCATTACTAAGATACAAAACCAAACAAATCTCGTACTTTTGCTTGTCACATCCGAGTTTTCGTTATAAGCAAGCTCGTTATTCGCGAGTTCCACTGTATGTTACAAAAAACAGAATATACATTTCTCGTTAATGAATTTCTCATTTTTATAACTTATATTTGTTGAAAGGGCGGCGCACGGAATACGTACCGGTTAAATTTAAACTAACTTATTACTGAATTCAATAGATCTGTCTGATTGGATTAACCAAGAAAAGAAAATTTACTATTTAAAAACAAATTAATTATAATATCCCGGAAGCGTGTTCACGACAAACAAATCTTGTACTTTACTTCTTGTTTAAACAAATTGTTTACTTATAACACACACACACACACACACACACACACACACACACACACACACACACACACACACACACACACACACACACACACACACACACACACACACACACACACACACACACACACACACACACACACACACACACACACACACACACACACACACACACACACACACACACACACACACACACACACACACACACACACACACACACACACACACACACACACACACACACACACACACACACACACACACACACACACACACACACACACACACACACACACACACACACACACACACACACACACACACACGCACACACGCACGCACGCACGCACGCACGCACGCACACACACACACACACACACACACACACACACACATTGTAACGATCAGAGCTGTATGCGTGTGTTAACTCCACACGTTGTAGTCGTCACTTTGTAATTATCTAAAAGTCGTGCTTTTTCTAATTTCTCACGCTGACGATGTCCGTCGCGAACGCACGAATTACCAGTACCGAAATCTTCACGGGTGTAAACCTTACCTGTCCTTTGTTCTTTGTATTTATTCCCGATAGGCGCCAAATTGTTTATGAAAACAATTAAAACGTTCAAACTGAGTTGTCGTTCTGTCCGGTGATAACCAATTCGAATTACCCTCGCAAACTGGCGGGGATTCGAATCTCGCTTGTGGTTCGTCGTGTTGCCAACGTCCAAATCTGGTAGACAATTTTACTCACCGCTAAAGTGCACAAACTTTATAATACAATTTAAATGAAATAAAGGACGGTTATTACTACTCAGTACTAGTTTATTAACGTTTGAAATAGTTAATGATTATTCATTTAGATACAAAATATAATATTATAAAATAATGTTGCTCCGGCAATAAACGGACTATATCTCAAGGTTGGCTATGTTGGCTGAAGAATTTCTATTTTAACATGGCTGCCGTTAATGTTTATTTTCTACAGTTCATTCAGTCAACGAGTTCTTTTGATTACATAAAAATAGAAACAAGATGTTAATAAAGTACACCACCTTACATCAATGGCACTTATGTACTATTAAGGTTTACATACAATTCGTTTTTTGAGTGTTAAAAAGTGTTTCCTAATATTTCATACTTCGTACATAGGTTAATTTATGTCTACATACAAGTTTAATATTTTTGATCAATCAATCCTTGAAAGAAATTTAGTTACTAAGTTCGGAGTGAGAGTTTTTTGTGTTGTGAGAAAAGTTAATTAATTTAGTTCGCAAATTCTGGTAATTCAGATATACTTAACAAAATCTTGTCGATTTCTGGCGATGAGTCACTGTTATTATTTAGGTTGGGTTGATACAATCGTTAATCTTCCATCATTTGGATCTTCTGTTTCATCTGGCTTCTTTTTCAGTTAATTTGGATTTTTTAATTATTTTTAACTATTAAAATCTGGTTTATTAGCTTTCTTGGTTTAAATAGGTCTTGGTTCGACTTCTTGAATCCACATCTCATTAAATTTGGTAGTATTTATTACTATTTTAATTAATAGTTGAATCGAATATGGTTTGGCTTCCGTCTCTCTTGATCGTCAATAATGGACTAATGTTTTATAACGGATTTAAATATAATAACGTTCCGTTGTTATGGCAACCACCCATATTCTCATTGGTTGTATACATTTGTATCTATTGTTATAATATTTGAATTTTAGTTCAAAATGAATAAATATTTTCTAATTGGTATTATTCTTTGGTCTGCTTATCACTGTATTAGATATCAACATAACTGTCTCTCTTTTCTTTCAAAGATTATTTTGATATCCCACAAAGCTGGGCTTATTCATGTATTAAAGTTTTGACAAAATTGCTAATATTATGTTATTACATATTTTCCTTATTTTATGTTTTTATTCTAATTCTGACATCTTATTATTGTTAACTAATTGTAATTAATGAGGTACTTGCCCTTAGTTTTCTAATACAATAGTTAATTTCTTACAACTTGTTTATTTTGAATTTATACAGTTAGGCATTTTATAGGCCTAAACAGTAATTGTCTATAACTTCTTATTTTACACAAATTAAAGATTATTTTTCATTTACATATGTTTTGCTTGCTGTCACTTATGACTTATTTACCCTTTGAATTACTTTGGGTTGTTTTACAATAATTGTATGGAATTATTAATTTACAAAATCCTTGCTTGTCTGTTATTCTCTTTTTTTTTTCTTTTTCTGTCTTTACTCTAACGATTAATATTATGTTTGTAAAATTTATCTCCTTACTTATATCTATTACTATTTCTCTCAACTTGTTTAGCACTTAATACTACTATAAAACATAACACAAAAATAGGTTTATGGTGTGTTCATTTTTCAGCCATATTCCTTCTTATAAACTCAACTCTTTTAATTGAACAAATAACAATTTTGGTGAATAATATTATAACACCATTTATTCTATCTTGATAATCATCCCTTTGAATATTTTTATTAACATAGGATGTTTTATTTCCATTGCACTCATAACTTATGTTTCTTATTATTTATCACTATGACATTAGTTGTCTATCAATCTTTTATTTCTGGTTTATTACCTTTGATTCTTTTTTCTTAAAATTATGAATTGTTTATATTATCACTTCTAACACTTACACTGTTTATCACTGTCACTTCCTACCTATCTCTCACTCTTGGGTTTTTACTTTTTTATACACAAATTTATAGTTAGTCTGTCCACATTTTATGTTTTGTTTTCTTATCATAATAAGGCTATTAACAACATACATTATCTATTAATAATGGTTTCACTTACTTATTATGGTTAGTGTACTTCCTTTTGGATTATTTTATTTAATGGTCGTTACTAGATATGTATTACTTATTTGTGCTTTTTATCATCAGCTTAGTTTACACTTTCTCATTTTATTGTCTTTATTGGGTCAATCACTTGAGTTGGGTCATGGTCATTTGTCTCGTCATAGTCATTTTATTTTTCTTGATTTAATATAGTTAATTCTTTATAGTTCTTCTCTGGTATTGGGGCTACTTTTGGTGTCGTAACAACGTGTATGTATGCAACAATACATATATTTGCATATTTGCCCAAGGCGGTATGTTTGTAAATATTTAGCATAGAAAATATATGATGAACAATTTTTAACAATATAATACAGGCTAAGAATTGTCAGAAAGCGTACACCTGCCCCGCGAGTGAATACAGCGTTTGTGTGTGTGAACGCAAGCTACGACAGGAAAAAAGTCTAAGATGGGGTGATGCGTACGAATTATTGTGTTGTCTGTAATCAGGTTTTAACCGGATAAAAATAAACTAATTAATACATTTTAAACCTGTGAACAAAGACTTATCCCAATTATAAAACACCATTACAAATAACGAACTTTTAACGAATATAGATATGTAAAAGTATTGGAGAAATTTGCAATAATAAAGACGCTAGGTAGTTAAATAAGTGTGTTATATGTGAGTGACCAGAAAAAAATTACGCAAACGATGATATCGCTCGTGCTACGAGTATGTTTACGAAATCGCGAAACTGAAACAAAAAGTGATTTGTAATTAAAAGGACGTTTTGCACGAAGTGACAATATCTAACAGGTCGAAAACAGTCCTGGACTTTTCAGTTCGCCGTCCAGTATAAATACCACCGGCAATTTTGGGGTGGTCTCAGACTCAAGATATCTTCACACAACGTCACGCTGCTGGTCTGCCGATCGAACATCTTTACCACACACACCAAGACTTATGGAGGAAATCTGGACCATCACAAACAACAAACCGTAGAGACAGAGCACACAGCATCAGGACAATCAACATCATCAAATTCGCAAGATTCAGGACACACACACACACACACACACACACACACACACACACACACACACACACACACACACACACACACACACACACACACACACACACACACACACACACACACACACACACACACACACACACACACACACACACACACACACACACACACACACACACACACACACACACACACACACACACACACACACACACACACACACACACACACACACACACACACACACACACACACACACACACACACACACACACACACACACACACACACACACACACACACACACACACACACACACACAACAGTAACGTCGGTGTAAACGCAGGTGATGAAAAAACAATTATATTTTTGTTTGTGAAAAGAACTCTTAAAAAGAAACTTATACGTGAACAGTAAAGACTTAAAGTTTTAAATATAATCACTGTACATAAATTTAAATGGTAGTTAAAGAAAATAATTTAATTTAACATGAAAATTTAAAAATACTAATCTTCTGTTATATGTTAAAATTTGGGTATGTCAGTAGAAATAAATAATAGGTTAAAAGTAAATGTTATATTTTTATTTTGTTTATAGCAACAATTAGTTTTATTCTTGAGATTTAATATTATTTTTGTTTGTAAATGAGTTGCTATTATTATTTAAGATTTGAGTCAAAGTCAGACACACTGAAATAAAAAGTGTTTACATAATTTTTTTAACATATCTGTTTAGCTAGTAAGATTATATGGTTGTTTATTTTTTTATATGTCATGAACAGCATAGAAGGTTATATTGTATTTTTGTAAACTTATAAAAGAGAATATTGTTTTTAATTTTTATAATTCGAAATTGTAATATTTGCATATTTTTGATTAACAATAATAAATCATAGAATGATTGTTTTGAAACGGTTTTAATTAATTATTTCATGTTATCAGCATCTCACTACTCTTTGAAAATTATTTTATTATTGTGCAACTACATATACTTGACGCAACGAGAATAACAAAAATCCTGCGACCTGGCTGGTGTAATACACTTCATAGTTGCGTTGAGTAAATGGTATTTTATTTTTGTAATTTTTTATAGTACTTGTAACGTCGCAAAATGTGTGTGTGTATATATATTATAACTCTACCTCTTCTACTATGCGTTATTGTAATGTAATGTTGTGTGTGAGTACCCACCTGCTGTCTGATCTTGCAGATTCTTCCGACTAGGGCGTGTGGATTTTGGATTTGAAGTTCGCAAGCTAGTAATCTCAAATTATTACAATAACACACAAGATAAGTTACTTTTAAGGGGGAAAGTTTTGTGAGACTGGTAGGCTTTATCGTACAACAATAAAACACTGTTATATGGGGTAATAAAACGTTGTTTATTACACCAACAACACACAAGAATAGAATGGTTATAATGTTATGAATTTTCTTATAGTCTATACAATGAATCGATGTTTTTCGATTGTCTAATAGTTGAAAGAAACTGAACTCGTTCTTCGCGAGTTAATTGCAATTTAAATTTGACTTTATTAATTGATTTGAATTTAATTAAATTTATTTAATTAATTTGAATCTAAGTGTTCATGAAACAAAATATAAAACTCTAAAATTAATTTGAATAATTAGTTAAAATAAATTAGACGTGACAGTCTAGTTCACGTTATTTCATTTCTAGTGATTCTACTTCTGATCTACTGCAGTATGATCTAAGATTAGATTGTCAGTTAAGATTTGTATATTGTCTCCATGTTAATATCTTCAACAATGCGTATGCGTATGTTAATCTTATGCGTATGCTTACAATGATTGTAAGCGGAACATTCAATTACAATTCAAACAAATCTCTGAAGATACAGAATAATTTCTGTGAAACTTGCGTCAGGTGAAAATAAACCTACTTGCAGTGTATTTATTTGAAGATTTTTCTTAAAATAAAACGATGGACATCAATCGCCAAGGACAGGGCAAAATGGAGGCGGATGATTATGGAGGCTAAGATTCGACTCCGAACTGTGACGCCACATAGTCTTTAGAATAAGAAAAAGAAGAAGAAGAAGAAGAAGAACATACAAATTTATTTAGAATTATTTATATTTAATAAATAATATTTGTTTATTTAGCCTATTAACGCAAGTACATATTGCGTTAGTTTGAACTCTGTGTATGTTCACTTTAAAGACGTCACGTAAAGTATGTGTAACGTGTTATAAAACTTGGAGCAAACTGCCGATAAGGAAATACTTTGTCTGACTACAATATTTCATAAGGGAATACGTGAGGAAACATTACGTAACATACCGACAAAATATATTTTTGACAGAATTTGCTGCTCAAAAACATGCAGGCAGATGTTTTCAAAATTATAATTACATTATGAAGATCAATTATTGCTTACACAACGATTAGGCCCGTATCACGTTTAGTCGTTCGCTAGAAATTATTTATAAAAACACAACAGTTTTCCAAACGATACAGAAGTACCGTATGTACGTGCGTAGTTTTTAATTACACCACAACGAGCGCGCGACTCGAGCAGAATTCTAATGGCGACTTTAATTAAGTCCGGATGACCCCGGAATAATGTGTGTGTGTGTGTGTGTGTGTGTTTTATTCTGACGTCGGAATTACAGCACTCAGGATTTTACAACGGTGTTTCTTTTTTTATTTTTGTAAAAAAACTTTTAATGTCAGCACTGTACGAACACAGCGTTTAAGCACTTTTAGACGCAAATACTATTTATTGATCGTATTAAACTTTACTTTTCCAGAAGACATTTCTAATTGATATTTTACATTTCAGGAATTTATGAGATGTAATTTATGAGGAAGAGTACTCGGGACTGTACCATTCTCGATAGAAAGAAGAATGTGGGTATAAGGACGGAACTGGGAGTCGACCCATTGTTGGAACAGCTAGGCAGCAACAAACGAAGGTGGTGTGAACATTTGGGAAGTTTGGCGGATGACAGGGTTCCAGTGCTAGCAATGGAATATAGGCCGGAGGGGAAGAGAGATGTAGGACGGCCGAGAGCGAAGTGGGTCCCGGAACAGGTTCAGGATGTGCCTAATCCTTGAGGTTGATGATAATGATGATGTTTAAGGTAATAAATTCTTCCCCAGAGGTGTTATTCTTTGATGGCCGCATTAAAATCTTTCGGACACGTTATTTATCAGTGGCGTATCTAAAATTTGGGTTTGGGGGAGGGTCCGGTAATGTAGGCTTCATTTAAACGATAAAGGAAGTTAAGACTAACCAACTTTACAATTTTCAAAGTGGCTGAATGGCTGCACAGTAACATCCTGAAATTAATCCCATTATAGTATATGGTAGTAACGCAGTAAAAAGACATGCAGTTGAAGCCCTGTTTGTAAGATATTTATTGACATTATAATTTACAAATGTTAACTAGTTCTGTAAAAAAAAACTAAACAAGAAAATTTTATACATTAAAAAAGACATGCTATTTGAACATGTTTTATAGTGTAAGGTCTGTTCACCGTGTTTTTTTTTTGGCCATTGCAGTAACAACTTTTTCGGGGTCACATTCAGTGAGTCCTATAACTGATACTCCAAATGTATTCGGGTATGCTGTATAATAAGCCTGTTTGTATATTAAACAAAACAATTACTGCTATACTAGTGTATTCACATGAAAAATTAATAAAACAACCTAAAAATTAAAAGATTAATACAATTTCTCGTCAATTTAATTAACCCTTGGGAGAGGGTCCTGTCCCGTTTGCCTCCCGCTCCTGTTCTTCATTAATTTTCTTTGTATTAAACATTTTCGCGGACGTTCCTCATTGGTTGTATTGGTTGAAAGTACAGACTCATCAGACGTTGAGTATAGATTATGTTAGTCATCGTCAGAGGTGTAGTGGTGGTCTAAGACCAGCGAGCAGTGCGTAACTCTGGGCCCCCGTAGTAATGTTTTTCTGGGCCCCTACTACCCTTACTTAATCCATACCACTGTACGTAATTCTTGTATGATGTATACTCAATTGTTCCATTTATAAACCTCTGGGAGGGATTAACGTCGTGTGGCACCTAGATGAAGGTCTGGCTGACTAGCTATCCAGCGCTTTCACACAAATGAGGATTTTTTTTAAAAGACGTCAATGATGGGTTATTGACGTTAGGTCTCCTACAAAGTCGGGCTTTTCCTCACTGTAAAAGACGTCAATGATTGGTTATTGACGTTAGGTCTACTAGAAAGTCGGGCTTTTCCTCACTTCAAAAGACGTCAATGATGGGTTATTGACGTTCGGTCTACTAGAAAGTTGGGCTTTTCGTCACTTTAAAAGACGTCGATGTTAAAAGACTTTGACGTTAGGTCTACTACAAAGTCGGGCTTTTCCTCACTTTAAAAAACGTCGATTTTGGGTTATTGACGTTAGGTCTACTACAAAGTCGGGCTTTTCCTCACTTTAAAAGACGTCGATGATGGGTTATTGACGTTCGGTCTACTAGAAAGTCGGGCTTTTCGTCACTTTAAAAGACGTCGATGATGGGTTATTGACGTTAGGTCTACCACAAAGTCGGACTTTTCCTCACTTTAAAAGACGTAAATGATGGGTTATTGACGTTAGGTCTACTAAAAAGGTCGGGCTTTTCTTCACTTTAAAAGACGTCAATGATGGGTTATTGACGTTAGGTCTACTACAAAGTCGGGCTTTTCTTCACTTTAAAAGACGTCAATGATGGGTTATTGACGTTAGGTCTACTAGAAAGTCTTAAAGCGCCGGCGTTTAGGCTATACACCAAATCGGTAGTAGCCGTCTTGAGGCAAAAACTAAAACAAAAACATAAAAACAACTAAAACACTCTTGTCGCAGTCAGCGGGCGACCTTGAAGAGTGCGTGTTCATGTGAGATTGTGCGTCTTGTGTTGTATATTCAGTTTGTGTGTGCGGTGACTGATAGATTTCGTGGTTGTTAAGTTTTGTTTATTTATTTTCTTTTTTTTGTCACCTACATATCATGTAAATACTTTAGTGTGTTTTGCCTGTCTGTCGGTTGTGGGACGGTATTGTTTATCTTTAGTTTTGTTTTTGCCTGAAGACGGCTACTACCGATTTGTTGTGTAGCCGAAACGTCGCTTTTTAATGAAAAAGCAATGATGGGAAAAGCTCGATTTACTGGTAGGCGTAACGCTAAATGAGCACCTCGTGAATGGCGTCAACTGTTGGCGGTGCAATGACACAACACGTGGGTCGTGGTGACTGCAGTCAATATAGATACGCATGTAACTTTCGTACATACATAACAAAATGTTTTCCCATATTTTAGTTTTCCTTTGTATACCCATCGAAAGTTAATTTTTGACAGTTCAATAAAGTAAATATTAATTAACTTAATCAAATTTGTTTTCAGCAGAAATAAAAATAATCTGAAGAACGCCTTTAGAGCACTTGCATCATCGGCTAAGAGTATGGGGCTTGTTATAAATGAAAATAAAACAAAGTTTATGGCTGTGGAAAGCAATAACGATAATATTTCACATATACTAATAGATGAATATAATTTTGAAAGAGTAAAAGGCTTTGTAGGCTATACCTGAAGACATATGTCGATGCTGAGAATAACTGCACAAAAGAAATTGAAAGAAGAGTTCTGGCTGCTAATAGAAGCTATTACGGGCTGAATAAACATTTTAAATCAAGACTATTAACCACAGAAACTCGAGCTTCGCTTTATAAGGCATGGGTAAAGCCTGTTCTGACATATGGCTCTCTGAGTGCTGGGTACTCAGGAAAATTGATGAACAGAGGCTGGGTGTTTTGAAAGGAAGATACTGAGAAGGGGTTATGGGCCAATCCAACAAAACGGAGTTTGGAGGAAGAGAAATAATAATGAATTATATGCTAAGTACAATGACATTACAGTTGTCGGATTTACCAAAATTAATAGATTAAAATGGGCAGGACACGTTCAGAGAATAGATGACGAACGTACGGCAAAAATAATTATGAAACACAAGCCAATATAAAAAGGAAGATAGGAAGACCGAAGAACAGATGGTTGGACCAGGTCGGCAGTGATGCTTGGAAGCTGGGCGCAGTGAATTGGTGGCGGATGGCTGAGGACAGGAATAAGTGGAGGCAATTTTTTTAGATGGAGGCCAAGGCTCGATCCGGGCTGTAGAGCCAAGGATGTATGTATATATGTGTGTATGTATGTAATCAAATTTGTTTAATGAATCAGTTGTTAATAAATTAATTAAAAACGTACTATCGCTTACGCATTGGAGAATTTATTTTAGTTTCCAACGTTCTTCTGATTTGATTAAGCGGTGATTTGATTTGATTGCACAGAGCCTCACTTATTAATAATTTAAAAATGAATCTGAAAAACTAGCTTTAAATTTTGAATATATTACATAGTCAGAGGTACTTTTAATTTAAAAATAACTTTGTTGTATTTTTTTAAATTTAATTTATTGCGAATTTGTAATCTGTTCGTCATGCGAACAATAAACAAATCTAATGATATAAAATATATATAACTAGCTGTTACACGCGGTAATTTATTTAAATATTCCACGAATTCATCACTTACATTATTGGTTTCACTAAATTGCGTTAATGATTTTAAACGAATGTTTCAAATGTATTGTAATGAACGTTTGTTAGACTGTAACCCATGAACAAGCCTGCGATAAAATGCTCGTTATAATCAAGTCTCTGATGCGTTCCTACTCGTTAAAAGCGAGTTTAATTATCATTACTAAGATACAAAACCAAACAAATCTCGTACTTTTGCTTGTCACATCCGAGTTTTCGTTATAAGCAAGCTCGTTATTCGCGAGTTCCACTGTATGTTACAAAAAACAGAATATACATTTCTCGTTAATGAATTTCTCATTTTTATAACTTATATTTGTTGAAAGGGCGGCGCACGGAATACGTACCGGTTAAATTTAAACTAACTTATTACTGAATTCAATAGATCTGTCTGATTGGATTAACCAAGAAAAGAAAATTTACTATTTAAAAACAAATTAATTATAATATCCCGGAAGCGTGTTCACGACAAACAAATCTTGTACTTTACTTCTTGTTTAAACAAATTGTTTACTTATAACACACACACACACACACACACACACACACACACACACACACACACACACACACACACACACACACACACACACACACACACACACACACACACACACACACACACACACACACACACACACACACACACACACACACACACACACACACACACACACACACACACACACACACACACACACACACACACACACACACACACACACACACACACACACACACACACACACACACACACACACACACACACACACACACACACACACACACACACATTGTAACGATCAGAGCTGTATGCGTGTGTTAACTCCACACGTTGTAGTCGTCACTTTGTAATTATCTAAAAGTCGTGCTTTTTCTAATTTCTCACGCTGACGATGTCCGTCGCGAACGCACGAATTACCAGTACCGAAATCTTCACGGGTGTAAACCTTACCTGTCCTTTGTTCTTTGTATTTATTCCCGATAGGCGCCAAATTGTTTATGAAAACAATTAAAACGTTCAAACTGAGTTGTCGTTCTGTCCGGTGATAACCAATTCGAATTACCCTCGCAAACTGGCGGGGATTCGAATCTCGCTTGTGGTTCGTCGTGTTGCCAACGTCCAAATCTGGTAGACAATTTTACTCACCGCTAAAGTGCACAAACTTTATAATACAATTTAAATGAAATAAAGGACGGTTATTACTACTCAGTACTAGTTTATTAACGTTTGAAATAGTTAATGATTATTCATTTAGATACAAAATATAATATTATAAAATAATGTTGCTCCGGCAATAAACGGACTATATCTCAAGGTTGGCTATGTTGGCTGAAGAATTTCTATTTTAACATGGCTGCCGTTAATGTTTATTTTCTACAGTTCATTCAGTCAACGAGTTCTTTTGATTACATAAAAATAGAAACAAGATGTTAATAAAGTACACCACCTTACATCAATGGCACTTATGTACTATTAAGGTTTACATACAATTCGTTTTTTGAGTGTTAAAAAGTGTTTCCTAATATTTCATACTTCGTACATAGGTTAATTTATGTCTACATACAAGTTTAATATTTTTGATCAATCAATCCTTGAAAGAAATTTAGTTACTAAGTTCGGAGTGAGAGTTTTTTTGTGTTGTGAGAAAAGTTAATTAATTTAGTTCGCAAATTCTGGTAATTCAGATATACTTAACAAAATCTTGTCGATTTCTGGCGATGAGTCACTGTTATTATTTAGGTTGGGTTGATACAATCGTTAATCTTCCATCATTTGGATCTTCTGTTTCATCTGGCTTCTTTTTCAGTTAATTTGGATTTTTTAATTATTTTTAACTATTAAAATCTGGTTTATTAGCTTTCTTGGTTTAAATAGGTCTTGGTTCGACTTCTTGAATCCACATCTCATTAAATTTGGTAGTATTTATTACTATTTTAATTAATAGTTGAATCGAATATGGTTTGGCTTCCGTCTCTCTTGATCGTCAATAATGGACTAATGTTTTATAACGGATTTAAATATAATAACGTTCCGTTGTTATGGCAACCACCCATATTCTCATTGGTTGTATACATTTGTATCTATTGTTATAATATTTGAATTTTAGTTCAAAATGAATAAATATTTTCTAATTGGTATTATTCTTTGGTCTGCTTATCACTGTATTAGATATCAACATAACTGTCTCTCTTTTCTTTCAAAGATTATTTTGATATCCCACAAAGCTGGGCTTATTCATGTATTAAAGTTTTGACAAAATTGCTAATATTATGTTATTACATATTTTCCTTATTTTATGTTTTTATTCTAATTCTGACATCTTATTATTGTTAACTAATTGTAATTAATGAGGTACTTGCCCTTAGTTTTCTAATACAATAGTTAATTTCTTACAACTTGTTTATTTTGAATTTATACAGTTAGGCATTTTATAGGCCTAAACAGTAATTGTCTATAACTTCTTATTTTACACAAATTAAAGATTATTTTTCATTTACATATGTTTTGCTTGCTGTCACTTATGACTTATTTACCCTTTGAATTACTTTGGGTTGTTTTACAATAATTGTATGGAATTATTAATTTACAAAATCCTTGCTTGTCTGTTATTCTCTTTTTTTTTCTTTTTCTGTCTTTACTCTAACGATTAATATTATGTTTGTAAAATTTATCTCCTTACTTATATCTATTACTATTTCTCTCAACTTGTTTAGCACTTAATACTACTATAAAACATAACACAAAAATAGGTTTATGGTGTGTTCATTTTTCAGCCATATTCCTTCTTATACACTCAACTCTTTTAATTGAACAAATTTTGGTGAATAATATTATAACACCATTTATTCTATCTTGATAATCATCCCTTTGAATATTTTTATTAACATAGGATGTTTTATTTCCATTGCACTCATAACTTATGTTTCTTATTATTTATCACTATGACATTAGTTGTCTATCAATCTTTTATTTCTGGTTTATTACCTTTGATTCTTTTTTCTTAAAATTATGAATTGTTTATATTATCACTTCTAACACTTACACTGTTTATCACTGTCACTTCCTACCTATCTCTCACTCTTGGGTTTTTACTTTTTTATACACAAATTTATAGTTAGTCTGTCCACATTTTATGTTTTGTTTTCTTATCATAATAAGGCTATTAACAACATACATTATCTATTAATAATGGTTTCACTTACTTATTATGGTTAGTGTACTTCCTTTTGGATTATTTTATTTAATGGTCGTTACTAGATATGTATTACTTATTTGTGCTTTTTATCATCAGCTTAGTTTACACTTTCTCATTTTATTGTCTTTATTGGGTCAATCACTTGAGTTGGGTCATGGTCATTTGTCTCGTCATAGTCATTTTATTTTTCTTGATTTAATATAGTTAATTCTTTATAGTTCTTCTCTGGTATTGGGGCTACTTTTGGTGTCGTAACAACGTGTATGTATGCAACAATACATATATTTGCATATTTGCCCAAGGCGGTATGTTTGTAAATATTTAGCATAGAAAATATATGATGAACAATTTTTAACAATATAATACAGGCTAAGAATTGTCAGAAAGCGTACACCTGCCCCGCGAGTGAATACAGCGTTTGTGTGTGTGAACGCAAGCTACGACAGGAAAAAAGTCTAAGATGGGGTGATGCGTACGAATTATTGTGTTGTCTGTAATCAGGTTTTAACCGGATAAAAATAAACTAATTAATACATTTTAAACCTGTGAACAAAGACTTATCCCAATTATAAAACACCATTACAAATAACGAACTTTTAACGAATATAGATATGTAAAAGTATTGGAGAAATTTGCAATAATAAAGACGCTAGGTAGTTAAATAAGTGTGTTATATGTGAGTGACCAGAAAAAAATTACGCAAACGATGATATCGCTCGTGCTACGAGTATGTTTACGAAATCGCGAAACTGAAACAAAAAGTGATTTGTAATTAAAAGGACGTTTTGCACGAAGTGACAATATCTAACAGGTCGAAAACAGTCCTGGACTTTTCAGTTCGCCGTCCAGTATAAATACCACCGGCAATTTTGGGGTGGTCTCAGACTCAAGATATCTTCACACAACGTCACGCTGCTGGTCTGCCGATCGAACATCTTTACCACACACACCAAGACTTATGGAGGAAATCTGGACCATCACAAACAACAAACCGTAGAGACAGAGCACACAGCATCAGCAAAATCAACATCATCAAATTCGCAAGATTCAGGACACACACACACACACACACACACACACACACACACACACACACACACACACACACACACACACACACACACACACACACACACACACACACACACACACACACACACACACACACACACACACACACACACACACACACACACACACACACACACACACACACACACACACACACACACACACACACACACACACACACACACACACACACACACACAACGGTAACGTCGGTGTAAACGCAGGTGATGAAAAAACAATTATATTTTTGTTTGTGAAAAGAACTCTTAAAAAGAAACTTATACGTGAACAGTAAAGACTTAAAGTTTTAAATATAATCACTGTACATAAATTTAAATGGTAGTTAAAGAAAATAATTTAATTTAACATGAAAATTTAAAAATACTAATCTTCTGTTATATGTTAAAATTTGGGTATGTCAGTAGAAATAAATAATAGGTTAAAAGTAAATGTTATATTTTTATTTTGTTTATAGCAACAATTAGTTTTATTCTTGAGATTTAATATTATTTTTGTTTGTAAATGAGTTGCTATTATTATTTAAGATTTGAGTCAAAGTCAGACACACTGAAATAAAAAGTGTTTACATAATTTTTTTAACATATCTGTTTAGCTAGTAAGATTATATGGTTGTTTATTTTTTTATATGTCATGAACAGCATAGAAGGTTATATTGTATTTTTGTAAACTTATAAAAGAGAATATTGTTTTTAATTTTTATAATTCGAAATTGTAATATTTGCATATTTTTGATTAACAATAATAAATCATAGAATGATTGTTTTGAAACGGTTTTAATTAATTATTTCATGTTATCAGCATCTCACTACTCTTTGAAAATTATTTTATTATTGTGCAACTACATATACTTGACGCAACGAGAATAACAAAAATCCTGCGACCTGGCTGGTGTAATACACTTCATAGTTGCGTTGAGTAAATGGTATTTTATTTTTGTAATTTTTTATAGTACTTGTAACGTCGCAAAATGTGTGTGTGTATATATATTATAACTCTACCTCTTCTACTATGCGTTATTGTAATGTAATTTTGTGTGTGAGTACCCACCTGCTGTCTGATCTTGCAGATTCTTCCGACTAGGGCGTGTGGATTTTGGATTTGAAGTTCGCAAGCTAGTAATCTCAAATTATTACAATAACACACAAGATAAGTTACTTTTAAGGGGGAAAGTTTTGTGAGACTGGTAGGCTTTATCGTACAACAATAAAACACTGTTATATGGGGTAATAAAACGTTGTTTATTACACCAACAACACACAAGAATAGAATGGTTATAATGTTATGAATTTTCTTATAGTCTATACAATGAATCGATGTTTTTCGATTGTCTAATAGTTGAAAGAAACTGAACTCGTTCTTAGTTAATTGCAATTTAAATTTGACTTTATTAATTGATTTGAATTTAATTAAATTTATTTAATTAATTTGAATCTAAGTGTTCATGAAACAAAATATAAAACTCTAAAATTAATTTGAATAATTAGTTAAAATAAATTAGACGTGACAGTCTAGTTCACGTTATTTCATTTCTAGTGATTCTACTTCTGATCTACTGCAGTATGATCTAAGATTAGATTGTCAGTTAAGATTTGTATATTGTCTCCATGTTAATATCTTCAACAATGCGTATGCGTATGTTAATCTTATGCGTATGCTTACAATGATTGTAAGCGGAACATTCAATTACAATTCAAACAAATCTCTGAAGATACAGAATAATTTCTGTGAAACTTGCGTCAGGTGAAAATAAACCTACTTGCAGTGTATTTATTTGAAGATTTTTCTTAAAATAAAACGATGGACATCAATCGCCAAGGACAGGGCAAAATGGAGGCGGATGATTATGGAGGCTAAGATTCGACTCCGAACTGTGACGCCACATAGTCTTTAGAATAAGAAAAAGAAGAAGAAGAAGAAGAAGAACATACAAATTTATTTAGAATTATTTATATTTAATAAATAATATTTGTTTATTTAGCCTATTAACGCAAGTACATATTGCGTTAGTTTGAACTCTGTGTATGTTCACTTTAAAGACATCACGTAAAGTATGTGTAACGTGTTATAAAACTTGGAGCAAACTGCCGATAAGGAAATACTTTGTCTGACTACAATATTTCATAAGGGAATACGTGAGGAAACATTACGTAACATACCGACAAAATATATTTTTGACAGAATTTGCTGCTCAAAAACATGCAGGCAGATGTTTTCAAAATTATAATTACATTATGAAGATCAATTATTGCTTACACAACGATTAGGCCCGTATCACGTTTAGTCGTTCGCTAGAAATTATTTATAAAAACACAACAGTTTTCCAAACGATACAGAAGTACCGTATGTACGTGCGTAGTTTTTAATTACACCACAACGAGCGCGCGACTCGAGCAGAATTCTAATGGCGACTTTAATTAAGTCCGGATGACCCCGGAATAATGTGTGTGTGTGTGTGTGTGTGTGTTTTATTCTGACGTCGGAATTACAGCACTCAGGATTTTACAACGGTGTTTCTTTTTTTATTTTTGTAAAAAAACTTTTAATGTCAGCACTGTACGAACACAGCGTTTAAGCACTTTTAGACGCAAATACTATTTATTGATCGTATTAAACTTTACTTTTCCAGAAGACATTTCTAATTGATATTTTACATTTCAGGAATTTATGAGATGTAATTTATGAGGAAGAGTACTCGGGACTGTACCATTCTCGATAGAAAGAAGAATGTGGGTATAAGGACGGAACTGGGAGTCGACCCATTGTTGGAACAGCTAGGCAGCAACAAACGAAGGTGGTGTGAACATTTGGGAAGTTTGGCGGATGACAGGGTTCCAGTGCTAGCAATGGAATATAGGCCGGAGGGGAAGAGAGATGTAGGACGGCCGAGAGCGAAGTGGGTCCCGGAACAGGTTCAGGATGTGCCTAATCCTTGAGGTTGATGATAATGATGATGTTTAAGGTAATAAATTCTTCCCCAGAGGTGTTATTCTTTGATGGCCGCATTAAAATCTTTCGGACACGTTATTTATCAGTGGCGTATCTAAAATTTGGGTTTGGGGGAGGGTCCGGTAATGTAGGCTTCATTTAAACGATAAAGGAAGTTAAGACTAACCAACTTTACAATTTTCAAAGTGGCTGAATGGCTGCACAGTAACATCCTGAAATTAATCCCATTATAGTATATGGTAGTAACGCAGTAAAAAGACATGCAGTTGAAGCCCTGTTTGTAAGATATTTATTGACATTATAATTTACAAATGTTAACTAGTTCTGTAAAAAAAAACTAAACAAGAAAATTTTATACATTAAAAAAGACATGCTATTTGAACATGTTTTATAGTGTAAGGTCTGTTCACCGTGTTTTTTTTTTGGCCATTGCAGTAACAACTTTTTCGGGGTCACATTCAGTGAGTCCTATAACTGATACTCCAAATGTATTCGGGTATGCTGTATAATAAGCCTGTTTGTATATTAAACAAAACAATTACTGCTATACTAGTGTATTCACATGAAAAATTAATAAAACAACCTAAAAATTAAAAGATTAATACAATTTCTCGTCAATTTAATTAACCCTTGGGAGAGGGTCCTGTCCCGTTTGCCTCCCGCTCCTGTTCTTCATTAATTTTCTTTGTATTAAACATTTTCGCGGACGTTCCTCATTGGTTGTATTGGTTGAAAGTACAGACTCATCAGACGTTGAGTATAGATTATGTTAGTCATCGTCAGAGGTGTAGTGGTGGTCTAAGACCAGCGAGCAGTGCGTAACTCTGGGCCCCCGTAGTAATGTTTTTCTGGGCCCCTACTACCCTTACTTAATCCATACCACTGTATGTAATTCTTGTATGATGTATACTCAATTGTTCCATTTATAAACCTCTGGGAGGGATTAACGTCGTGTGGCACCTAGATGAAGGTCTGGCTGACTAGCTATCCAGCGCTTTCACACAAATGAGGATTTTTTTTAAAAGACGTCAATGATGGGTTATTGACGTTAGGTCTCCTACAAAGTCGGGCTTTTCCTCACTGTAAAAGACGTCAATGATTGGTTATTGACGTTAGGTCTACTAGAAAGTCGGGCTTTTCCTCACTTCAAAAGACGTCAATGATGGGTTATTGACGTTCGGTCTACTAGAAAGTTGGGCTTTTCGTCACTTTAAAAGACGTCGATGTTAAAAGACTTTGACGTTAGGTCTACTACAAAGTCGGGCTTTTCCTCACTTTAGAAAACGTCGATTTTGGGTTATTGACGTTAGGTCTACTACAAAGTCGGGCTTTTCCTCACTTTAAAAGACGTCGATGATGGGTTATTGACGTTCGGTCTACTAGAAAGTCGGGCTTTTCGTCACTTTAAAAGACGTCGATGATGGGTTATTGACGTTAGGTCTACCACAAAGTCGGACTTTTCCTCACTTTAAAAGACGTAAATGATGGGTTATTGACGTTAGGTCTACTAAAAAGGTCGGGCTTTTCTTCACTTTAAAAGACGTCAATGATGGGTTATTGACGTTAGGTCTACTACAAAGTCGGGCTTTTCTTCACTTTAAAAGACGTCAATGATGGGTTATTGACGTTAGGTCTACTAGAAAGTCTTAAAGCGCCGGCGTTTAGGCTATACACCAAATCGGTAGTAGCCGTCTTGAGGCAAAAACTAAAACAAAAACATAAAAACAACTAAAACACTCTTGTCGCAGTCAGCGGGCGACCTTGAAGAGTGCGTGTTCATGTGAGATTGTGCGTCTTGTGTTGTATATTCAGTTTGTGTGTGCGGTGACTGATAGATTTCGTGGTTGTTAAGTTTTGTTTATTTATTTTCTTTTTTTTGTCACCTACATATCATGTAAATACTTTAGTGTGTTTTGCCTGTCTGTCGGTTGTGGGACGGTATTGTTTATCTTTAGTTTTGTTTTTGCCTGAAGACGGCTACTACCGATTTGTTGTGTAGCCGAAACGTCGCTTTTTAATGAAAAAGCAATGATGGGAAAAGCTCGATTTACTGGTAGGCGTAACGCTAAATGAGCACCTCGTGAATGGCGTCAACTGTTGGCGGTGCAATGACACAACACGTGGGTCGTGGTGACTGCAGTCAATATAGATACGCATGTAACTTTCGTACATACATAACAAAATGTTTTCCCATATTTTAGTTTTCCTTTGTATACCCATCGAAAGTTAATTTTTGACAGTTCAATAAAGTAAATATTAATTAACTTAATCAAATTTGTTTTCAGCAGAAATAAAAATAATCTGAAGAACGCCTTTAGAGCACTTGCATCATCGGCTAAGAGTATGGGGCTTGTTATAAATGAAAATAAAACAAAGTTTATGGCTGTGGAAAGCAATAACGATAATATTTCACATATACTAATAGATGAATATAATTTTGAAAGAGTAAAAGGCTTTGTAGGCTATACCTGAAGACATATGTCGATGCTGAGAATAACTGCACAAAAGAAATTGAAAGAAGAGTTCTGGCTGCTAATAGAAGCTATTACGGGCTGAATAAACATTTTAAATCAAGACTATTAACCACAGAAACTCGAGCTTCGCTTTATAAGGCATGGGTAAAGCCTGTTCTGACATATGGCTCTCTGAGTGCTGGGTACTCAGGAAAATTGATGAACAGAGGCTGGGTGTTTTGAAAGGAAGATACTGAGAAGGGGTTATGGGCCAATCCAACAAAACGGAGTTTGGAGGAAGAGAAATAATAATGAATTATATGCTAAGTACAATGACATTACAGTTGTCGGATTTAGCAAAATTAATAGATTAAAATGGGCAGGACACGTTCAGAGAATAGATGACGAACGTACGGCAAAAATAATTATGAAACACAAGCCAATATAAAAAGGAAGATAGGAAGACCGAAGAACAGATGGTTGGACCAGGTCGGCAGTGATGCTTGGAAGCTGGGCGCAGTGAATTGGTGGCGGATGGCTGAGGACAGGAATAAGTGGAGGCAATTTTTTTAGATGGAGGCCAAGGCTCGATCCGGGCTGTAGAGCCAAGGATGTATGTATATATGTGTGTATGTATGTAATCAAATTTGTTTAATGAATCAGTTGTTAATAAATTAATTAAAAACGTACTATCGCTTACGCATTGGAGAATTTATTTTAGTTTCCAACGTTCTTCTGATTTGATTAAGCGGTGATTTGATTTGATTGCACAGAGCCTCACTTATTAATAATTTAAAAATGAATCTGAAAAACTAGCTTTAAATTTTGAATATATTACATAGTCAGAGGTACTTTTAATTTAAAAATAACTTTGTTGTATTTTTTTAAATTTAATTTATTGCGAATTTGTAATCTGTTCGTCATGCGAACAATAAACAAATCTAATGATATAAAATATATATAACTAGCTGTTACACGCGGTAATTTATTTAAATATTCCACGAATTCATCACTTACATTATTGGTTTCACTAAATTGCGTTAATGATTTTAAACGAATGTTTCAAATGTATTGTAATGAACGTTTGTTAGACTGTAACCCATGAACAAGCCTGCGATAAAATGCTCGTTATAATCAAGTCTCTGATGCGTTCCTACTCGTTAAAAGCGAGTTTAATTATCATTACTAAGATACAAAACCAAACAAATCTCGTACTTTTGCTTGTCACATCCGAGTTTTCGTTATAAGCAAGCTCGTTATTCGCGAGTTCCACTGTATGTTACAAAAAACAGAATATACATTTCTCGTTAATGAATTTCTCATTTTTATAACTTATATTTGTTGAAAGGGCGGCGCACGGAATACGTACCGGTTAAATTTAAACTAACTTATTACTGAATTCAATAGATCTGTCTGATTGGATTAACCAAGAAAAGAAAATTTACTATTTAAAAACAAATTAATTATAATATCCCGGAAGCGTGTTCACGACAAACAAATCTTGTACTTTACTTCTTGTTTAAACAAATTGTTTACTTATAACACACACACACACACACACACACACACACACACACACACACACACACACACACACACACACACACACACACACACACACACACACACACACACACACACACACACACACACACACACACACACACACACACACACACACACACACACACACACACACACACACACACACACACACACACACACACACACACACACACACACACACACACACACACACATTGTAACGATCAGAGCTGTATGCGTGTGTTAACTCCACACGTTGTAGTCGTCACTTTGTAATTATCTAAAAGTCGTGCTTTTTCTAATTTCTCACGCTGACGATGTCCGTCGCGAACGCACGAATTACCAGTACCGAAATCTTCACGGGTGTAAACCTTACCTGTCCTTTGTTCTTTGTATTTATTCCCGATAGGCGCCAAATTGTTTATGAAAACAATTAAAACGTTCAAACTGAGTTGTCGTTCTGTCCGGTGATAACCAATTCGAATTACCCTCGCAAACTGGCGGGGATTCGAATCTCGCTTGTGGTTCGTCGTGTTGCCAACGTCCAAATCTGGTAGACAATTTTACTCACCGCTAAAGTGCACAAACTTTATAATACAATTTAAATGAAATAAAGGACGGTTATTACTACTCAGTACTAGTTTATTAACGTTTGAAATAGTTAATGATTATTCATTTAGATACAAAATATAATATTATAAAATAATGTTGCTCCGGCAATAAACGGACTATATCTCAAGGTTGGCTATGTTGGCTGAAGAATTTCTATTTTAACATGGCTGCCGTTAATGTTTATTTTCTACAGTTCATTCAGTCAACGAGTTCTTTTGATTACATAAAAATAGAAACAAGATGTTAATAAAGTACACCACCTTACATCAATGGCACTTATGTACTATTAAGGTTTACATACAATTCGTTTTTTGAGTGTTAAAAAGTGTTTCCTAATATTTCATACTTCGTACATAGGTTAATTTATGTCTACATAAAAGTTTAATATTTTTGATCAATCAATCCTTGAAAGAAATTTAGTTACTAAGTTCGGAGTGAGAGTTTTTTGTGTTGTGAGAAAAGTTAATTAATTTAGTTCGCAAATTCTGGTAATTCAGATATACTTAACAAAATCTTGTCGATTTCTGGCGATGAGTCACTGTTATTATTTAGGTTGGGTTGATACAATCGTTAATCTTCCATCATTTGGATCTTCTGTTTCATCTGGCTTCTTTTTCAGTTAATTTGGATTTTTTAATTATTTTTAACTATTAAAATCTGGTTTATTAGCTTTCTTGGTTTAAATAGGTCTTGGTTCGACTTCTTGAATCCACATCTCATTAAATTTGGTAGTATTTATTACTATTTTAATTAATAGTTGAATCGAATATGGTTTGGCTTCCGTCTCTCTTGATCGTCAATAATGGACTAATGTTTTATAACGGATTTAAATATAATAACGTTCCGTTGTTATGGCAACCACCCATATTCTCATTGGTTGTATACATTTGTATCTATTGTTATAATATTTGAATTTTAGTTCAAAATGAATAAATATTTTCTAATTGGTATTATTCTTTGGTCTGCTTATCACTGTATTAGATATCAACATAACTGTCTCTCTTTTCTTTCAAAGATTATTTTGATATCCCACAAAGCTGGGCTTATTCATGTATTAAAGTTTTGACAAAATTGCTAATATTATGTTATTACATATTTTCCTTATTTTATGTTTTTATTCTAATTCTGACATCTTATTATTGTTAACTAATTGTAATTAATGAGGTACTTGCCCTTAGTTTTCTAATACAATAGTTAATTTCTTACAACTTGTTTATTTTGAATTTATACAGTTAGGCATTTTATAGGCCTAAACAGTAATTGTCTATAACTTCTTATTTTACACAAATTAAAGATTATTTTTCATTTACATATGTTTTGCTTGCTGTCACTTATGACTTATTTACCCTTTGAATTACTTTGGGTTGTTTTACAATAATTGTATGGAATTATTAATTTACAAAATCCTTGCTTGTCTGTTATTCTCTTTTTTTTTCTTTTTCTGTCTTTACTCTAACGATTAATATTATGTTTGTAAAATTTATCTCCTTACTTATATCTATTACTATTTCTCTCAACTTGTTTAGCACTTAATACTACTATAAAACATAACACAAAAATAGGTTTATGGTGTGTTCATTTTTCAGCCATATTCCTTCTTATAAACTCAACTCTTTTAATTGAACAAATAACAATTTTGGTGAATAATATTATAACACCATTTATTCTATCTTGATAATCATCCCTTTGAATATTTTTATTAACATAGGATGTTTTATTTCCATTGCACTCATAACTTATGTTTCTTATTATTTATCACTATGACATTAGTTGTCTATCAATCTTTTATTTCTGGTTTATTACCTTTGATTCTTTTTTCTTAAAATTATGAATTGTTTATATTATCACTTCTAACACTTACACTGTTTATCACTGTCACTTCCTACCTATCTCTCACTCTTGGGTTTTTACTTTTTTATACACAAATTTATAGTTAGTCTGTCCACATTTTATGTTTTGTTTTCTTATCATAATAAGGCTATTAACAACATACATTATCTATTAATAATGGTTTCACTTACTTATTATGGTTAGTGTACTTCCTTTTGGATTATTTTATTTAATGGTCGTTACTAGATATGTATTACTTATTTGTGCTTTTTATCATCAGCTTAGTTTACACTTTCTCATTTTATTGTCTTTATTGGGTCAATCACTTGAGTTGGGTCATGGTCATTTGTCTCGTCATAGTCATTTTATTTTTCTTGATTTAATATAGTTAATTCTTTATAGTTCTTCTCTGGTATTGGGGCTACTTTTGGTGTCGTAACAACGTGTATGTATGCAACAATACATATATTTGCATATTTGCCCAAGGCGGTATGTTTGTAAATATTTAGCATAGAAAATATATGATGAACAATTTTTAACAATATAATACAGGCTAAGAATTGTCAGAAAGCGTACACCTGCCCCGCGAGTGAATACAGCGTTTGTGTGTGTGAACGCAAGCTACGACAGGAAAAAAGTCTAAGATGGGGTGATGCGTACGAATTATTGTGTTGTCTGTAATCAGGTTTTAACCGGATAAAAATAAACTAATTAATACATTTTAAACCTGTGAACAAAGACTTATCCCAATTATAAAACACCATTACAAATAACGAACTTTTAACGAATATAGATATGTAAAAGTATTGGAGAAATTTGCAATAATAAAGACGCTAGGTAGTTAAATAAGTGTGTTATATGTGAGTGACCAGAAAAAAATTACGCAAACGATGATATCGCTCGTGCTACGAGTATGTTTACGAAATCGCGAAACTGAAACAAAAAGTGATTTGTAATTAAAAGGACGTTTTGCACGAAGTGACAATATCTAACAGGTCGAAAACAGTCCTGGACTTTTCAGTTCGCCGTCCAGTATAAATACCACCGGCAATTTTGGGGTGGTCTCAGACTCAAGATATCTTCACACAACGTCACGCTGCTGGTCTGCCGATCGAACATCTTTACCACACACACCAAGACTTATGGAGGAAATCTGGACCATCACAAACAACAAACCGTAGAGACAGAGCACACAGCATCAGCACAATCAACATCATCAAATTCGCAAGATTCAGGACACACACACACACACACACACACACACACACACACACACACACACACACACACACACACACACACACACACACACACACACACACACACACACACACACACACACACACACACACACACACACACACACACACACACACACACACACACACACACACACACACACACACACACACACAACGGTAACGTCGGTGTAAACGCAGGTGATGAAAAAACAATTATATTTTTGTTTGTGAAAAGAACTCTTAAAAAGAAACTTATACGTGAACAGTAAAGACTTAAAGTTTTAAATATAATCACTGTACATAAATTTAAATGGTAGTTAAAGAAAATAATTTAATTTAACATGAAAATTTAAAAATACTAATCTTCTGTTATATGTTAAAATTTGGGTATGTCAGTAGAAATAAATAATAGGTTAAAAGTAAATGTTATATTTTTATTTTGTTTATAGCAACAATTAGTTTTATTCTTGAGATTTAATATTATTTTTGTTTGTAAATGAGTTGCTATTATTATTTAAGATTTGAGTCAAAGTCAGACACACTGAAATAAAAAGTGTTTACATAATTTTTTTAACATATCTGTTTAGCTAGTAAGATTATATGGTTGTTTATTTTTTTATATGTCATGAACAGCATAGAAGGTTATATTGTATTTTTGTAAACTTATAAAAGAGAATATTGTTTTTAATTTTTATAATTCGAAATTGTAATATTTGCATATTTTTGATTAACAATAATAAATCATAGAATGATTGTTTTGAAACGGTTTTAATTAATTATTTCATGTTATCAGCATCTCACTACTCTTTGAAAATTATTTTATTATTGTGCAACTACATATACTTGACGCAACGAGAATAACAAAAATCCTGCGACCTGGCTGGTGTAATACACTTCATAGTTGCGTTGAGTAAATGGTATTTTATTTTTGTAATTTTTTATAGTACTTGTAACGTCGCAAAATGTGTGTGTGTATATATATTATAACTCTACCTCTTCTACTATGCGTTATTGTAATGTAATTTTGTGTGTGAGTACCCACCTGCTGTCTGATCTTGCAGATTCTTCCGACTAGGGCGTGTGGATTTTGGATTTGAAGTTCGCAAGCTAGTAATCTCAAATTATTACAATAACACACAAGATAAGTTACTTTTAAGGGGGAAAGTTTTGTGAGACTGGTAGGCTTTATCGTACAACAATAAAACACTGTTATATGGGGTAATAAAACGTTGTTTATTACACCAACAACACACAAGAATAGAATGGTTATAATGTTATGAATTTTCTTATAGTCTATACAATGAATCGATGTTTTTCGATTGTCTAATAGTTGAAAGAAACTGAACTCGTTCTTCGCGAGTTAATTGCAATTTAAATTTGACTTTATTAATTGATTTGAATTTAATTAAATTTATTTAATTAATTTGAATCTAAGTGTTCATGAAACAAAATATAAAACTCTAAAATTAATTTGAATAATTAGTTAAAATAAATTAGACGTGACAGTCTAGTTCACGTTATTTCATTTCTAGTGATTCTACTTCTGATCTACTGCAGTATGATCTAAGATTAGATTGTCAGTTAAGATTTGTATATTGTCTCCATGTTAATATCTTCAACAATGCGTATGCGTATGTTAATCTTATGCGTATGCTTACAATGATTGTAAGCGGAACATTCAATTACAATTCAAACAAATCTCTGAAGATACAGAATAATTTCTGTGAAACTTGCGTCAGGTGAAAATAAACCTACTTGCAGTGTATTTATTTGAAGATTTTTCTTAAAATAAAACGATGGACATCAATCGCCAAGGACAGGGCAAAATGGAGGCGGATGATTATGGAGGCTAAGATTCGACTCCGAACTGTGACGCCACATAGTCTTTAGAATAAGAAAAAGAAGAAGAAGAAGAAGAAGAACATACAAATTTATTTAGAATTATTTATATTTAATAAATAATATTTGTTTATTTAGCCTATTAACGCAAGTACATATTGCGTTAGTTTGAACTCTGTGTATGTTCACTTTAAAGACATCACGTAAAGTATGTGTAACGTGTTATAAAACTTGGAGCAAACTGCCGATAAGGAAATACTTTGTCTGACTACAATATTTCATAAGGGAATACGTGAGGAAACATTACGTAACATACCGACAAAATATATTTTTGACAGAATTTGCTGCTCAAAAACATGCAGGCAGATGTTTTCAAAATTATAATTACATTATGAAGATCAATTATTGCTTACACAACGATTAGGCCCGTATCACGTTTAGTCGTTCGCTAGAAATTATTTATAAAAACACAACAGTTTTCCAAACGATACAGAAGTACCGTATGTACGTGCGTAGTTTTTAATTACACCACAACGAGCGCGCGACTCGAGCAGAATTCTAATGGCGACTTTAATTAAGTCCGGATGACCCCGGAATAATGTGTGTGTGTGTGTGTGTGTGTGTTTTATTCTGACGTCGGAATTACAGCACTCAGGATTTTACAACGGTGTTTCTTTTTTTATTTTTGTAAAAAAACTTTTAATGTCAGCACTGTACGAACACAGCGTTTAAGCACTTTTAGACGCAAATACTATTTATTGATCGTATTAAACTTTACTTTTCCAGAAGACATTTCTAATTGATATTTTACATTTCAGGAATTTATGAGATGTAATTTATGAGGAAGAGTACTCGGGACTGTACCATTCTCGATAGAAAGAAGAATGTGGGTATAAGGACGGAACTGGGAGTCGACCCATTGTTGGAACAGCTAGGCAGCAACAAACGAAGGTGGTGTGAACATTTGGGAAGTTTGGCGGATGACAGGGTTCCAGTGCTAGCAATGGAATATAGGCCGGAGGGGAAGAGAGATGTAGGACGGCCGAGAGCGAAGTGGGTCCCGGAACAGGTTCAGGATGTGCCTAATCCTTGAGGTTGATGATAATGATGATGTTTAAGGTAATAAATTCTTCCCCAGAGGTGTTATTCTTTGATGGCCGCATTAAAATCTTTCGGACACGTTATTTATCAGTGGCGTATCTAAAATTTGGGTTTGGGGGAGGGTCCGGTAATGTAGGCTTCATTTAAACGATAAAGGAAGTTAAGACTAACCAACTTTACAATTTTCAAAGTGGCTGAATGGCTGCACAGTAACATCCTGAAATTAATCCCATTATAGTATATGGTAGTAACGCAGTAAAAAGACATGCAGTTGAAGCCCTGTTTGTAAGATATTTATTGACATTATAATTTACAAATGTTAACTAGTTCTGTAAAAAAAAACTAAACAAGAAAATTTTATACATTAAAAAAGACATGCTATTTGAACATGTTTTATAGTGTAAGGTCTGTTCACCGTGTTTTTTTTTTGGCCATTGCAGTAACAACTTTTTCGGGGTCACATTCAGTGAGTCCTATAACTGATACTCCAAATGTATTCGGGTATGCTGTATAATAAGCCTGTTTGTATATTAAACAAAACAATTACTGCTATACTAGTGTATTCACATGAAAAATTAATAAAACAACCTAAAAATTAAAAGATTAATACAATTTCTCGTCAATTTAATTAACCCTTGGGAGAGGGTCCTGTCCCGTTTGCCTCCCGCTCCTGTTCTTCATTAATTTTCTTTGTATTAAACATTTTCGCGGACGTTCCTCATTGGTTGTATTGGTTGAAAGTACAGACTCATCAGACGTTGAGTATAGATTATGTTAGTCATCGTCAGAGGTGTAGTGGTGGTCTAAGACCAGCGAGCAGTGCGTAACTCTGGGCCCCCGTAGTAATGTTTTTCTGGGCCCCTACTACCCTTACTTAATCCATACCACTGTATGTAATTCTTGTATGATGTATACTCAATTGTTCCATTTATAAACCTCTGGGAGGGATTAACGTCGTGTGGCACCTAGATGAAGGTCTGGCTGACTAGCTATCCAGCGCTTTCACACAAATGAGGATTTTTTTTAAAAGACGTCAATGATGGGTTATTGACGTTAGGTCTCCTACAAAGTCGGGCTTTTCCTCACTGTAAAAGACGTCAATGATTGGTTATTGACGTTAGGTCTACTAGAAAGTCGGGCTTTTCCTCACTTCAAAAGACGTCAATGATGGGTTATTGACGTTCGGTCTACTAGAAAGTTGGGCTTTTCGTCACTTTAAAAGACGTCGATGTTAAAAGACTTTGACGTTAGGTCTACTACAAAGTCGGGCTTTTCCTCACTTTAGAAAACGTCGATTTTGGGTTATTGACGTTAGGTCTACTACAAAGTCGGGCTTTTCCTCACTTTAAAAGACGTCGATGATGGGTTATTGACGTTCGGTCTACTAGAAAGTCGGGCTTTTCGTCACTTTAAAAGACGTCGATGATGGGTTATTGACGTTAGGTCTACCACAAAGTCGGACTTTTCCTCACTTTAAAAGACGTAAATGATGGGTTATTGACGTTAGGTCTACTAAAAAGGTCGGGCTTTTCTTCACTTTAAAAGACGTCAATGATGGGTTATTGACGTTAGGTCTACTACAAAGTCGGGCTTTTCTTCACTTTAAAAGACGTCAATGATGGGTTATTGACGTTAGGTCTACTAGAAAGTCTTAAAGCGCCGGCGTTTAGGCTATACACCAAATCGGTAGTAGCCGTCTTGAGGCAAAAACTAAAACAAAAACATAAAAACAACTAAAACACTCTTGTCGCAGTCAGCGGGCGACCTTGAAGAGTGCGTGTTCATGTGAGATTGTGCGTCTTGTGTTGTATATTCAGTTTGTGTGTGCGGTGACTGATAGATTTCGTGGTTGTTAAGTTTTGTTTATTTATTTTCTTTTTTTTGTCACCTACATATCATGTAAATACTTTAGTGTGTTTTGCCTGTCTGTCGGTTGTGGGACGGTATTGTTTATCTTTAGTTTTGTTTTTGCCTGAAGACGGCTACTACCGATTTGTTGTGTAGCCGAAACGTCGCTTTTTAATGAAAAAGCAATGATGGGAAAAGCTCGATTTACTGGTAGGCGTAACGCTAAATGAGCACCTCGTGAATGGCGTCAACTGTTGGCGGTGCAATGACACAACACGTGGGTCGTGGTGACTGCAGTCAATATAGATACGCATGTAACTTTCGTACATACATAACAAAATGTTTTCCCATATTTTAGTTTTCCTTTGTATACCCATCGAAAGTTAATTTTTGACAGTTCAATAAAGTAAATATTAATTAACTTAATCAAATTTGTTTTCAGCAGAAATAAAAATAATCTGAAGAACGCCTTTAGAGCACTTGCATCATCGGCTAAGAGTATGGGGCTTGTTATAAATGAAAATAAAACAAAGTTTATGGCTGTGGAAAGCAATAACGATAATATTTCACATATACTAATAGATGAATATAATTTTGAAAGAGTAAAAGGCTTTGTAGGCTATACCTGAAGACATATGTCGATGCTGAGAATAACTGCACAAAAGAAATTGAAAGAAGAGTTCTGGCTGCTAATAGAAGCTATTACGGGCTGAATAAACATTTTAAATCAAGACTATTAACCACAGAAACTCGAGCTTCGCTTTATAAGGCATGGGTAAAGCCTGTTCTGACATATGGCTCTCTGAGTGCTGGGTACTCAGGAAAATTGATGAACAGAGGCTGGGTGTTTTGAAAGGAAGATACTGAGAAGGGGTTATGGGCCAATCCAACAAAACGGAGTTTGGAGGAAGAGAAATAATAATGAATTATATGCTAAGTACAATGACATTACAGTTGTCGGATTTACCAAAATTAATAGATTAAAATGGGCAGGACACGTTCAGAGAATAGATGACGAACGTACGGCAAAAATAATTATGAAACACAAGCCAATATAAAAAGGAAGATAGGAAGACCGAAGAACAGATGGTTGGACCAGGTCGGCAGTGATGCTTGGAAGCTGGGCGCAGTGAATTGGTGGCGGATGGCTGAGGACAGGAATAAGTGGAGGCAATTTTTTTAGATGGAGGCCAAGGCTCGATCCGGGCTGTAGAGCCAAGGATGTATGTATATATGTGTGTATGTATGTAATCAAATTTGTTTAATGAATCAGTTGTTAATAAATTAATTAAAAACGTACTATCGCTTACGCATTGGAGAATTTATTTTAGTTTCCAACGTTCTTCTGATTTGATTAAGCGGTGATTTGATTTGATTGCACAGAGCCTCACTTATTAATAATTTAAAAATGAATCTGAAAAACTAGCTTTAAATTTTGAATATATTACATAGTCAGAGGTACTTTTAATTTAAAAATAACTTTGTTGTATTTTTTTAAATTTAATTTATTGCGAATTTGTAATCTGTTCGTCATGCGAACAATAAACAAATCTAATGATATAAAATATATATAACTAGCTGTTACACGCGGTAATTTATTTAAATATTCCACGAATTCATCACTTACATTATTGGTTTCACTAAATTGCGTTAATGATTTTAAACGAATGTTTCAAATGTATTGTAATGAACGTTTGTTAGACTGTAACCCATGAACAAGCCTGCGATAAAATGCTCGTTATAATCAAGTCTCTGATGCGTTCCTACTCGTTAAAAGCGAGTTTAATTATCATTACTAAGATACAAAACCAAACAAATCTCGTACTTTTGCTTGTCACATCCGAGTTTTCGTTATAAGCAAGCTCGTTATTCGCGAGTTCCACTGTATGTTACAAAAAACAGAATATACATTTCTCGTTAATGAATTTCTCATTTTTATAACTTATATTTGTTGAAAGGGCGGCGCACGGAATACGTACCGGTTAAATTTAAACTAACTTATTACTGAATTCAATAGATCTGTCTGATTGGATTAACCAAGAAAAGAAAATTTACTATTTAAAAACAAATTAATTATAATATCCCGGAAGCGTGTTCACGACAAACAAATCTTGTACTTTACTTCTTGTTTAAACAAATTGTTTACTTATAACACACACACACACACACACACACACACACACACACACACACACACACACACACACACACACACACACACACACACACACACACACACACACACACACACACACACACACACACACACACACACACACACACACACACACACACACACACACACACACACACACACACACACACACACACACACACACACACACACACACACACACACACACACACACACACACACACACACACACACACACACACACACACACACACACACACACACACACACATTGTAACGATCAGAGCTGTATGCGTGTGTTAACTCCACACGTTGTAGTCGTCACTTTGTAATTATCTAAAAGTCGTGCTTTTTCTAATTTCTCACGCTGACGATGTCCGTCGCGAACGCACGAATTACCAGTACCGAAATCTTCACGGGTGTAAACCTTACCTGTCCTTTGTTCTTTGTATTTATTCCCGATAGGCGCCAAATTGTTTATGAAAACAATTAAAACGTTCAAACTGAGTTGTCGTTCTGTCCGGTGATAACCAATTCGAATTACCCTCGCAAACTGGCGGGGATTCGAATCTCGCTTGTGGTTCGTCGTGTTGCCAACGTCCAAATCTGGTAGACAATTTTACTCACCGCTAAAGTGCACAAACTTTATAATACAATTTACATGAAATAAAGGACGGTTATTACTACTCAGTACTAGTTTATTAACGTTTGAAATAGTTAATGATTATTCATTTAGATACAAAATATAATATTATAAAATAATGTTGCTCCGGCAATAAACGGACTATATCTCAAGGTTGGCTATGTTGGCTGAAGAATTTCTATTTTAACATGGCTGCCGTTAATGTTTATTTTCTACAGTTCATTCAGTCAACGAGTTCTTTTGATTACATAAAAATAGAAACAAGATGTTAATAAAGTACACCACCTTACATCAATGGCACTTATGTACTATTAAGGTTTACATACAATTCGTTTTTTGAGTGTTAAAAAGTGTTTCCTAATATTTCATACTTCGTACATAGGTTAATTTATGTCTACATACAAGTTTAATATTTTTGATCAATCAATCCTTGAAAGAAATTTAGTTACTAAGTTCGGAGTGAGAGTTTTTTGTGTTGTGAGAAAAGTTAATTAATTTAGTTCGCAAATTCTGGTAATTCAGATATACTTAACAAAATCTTGTCGATTTCTGGCGATGAGTCACTGTTATTATTTAGGTTGGGTTGATACAATCGTTAATCTTCCATCATTTGGATCTTCTGTTTCATCTGGCTTCTTTTTCAGTTAATTTGGATTTTTTAATTATTTTTAACTATTAAAATCTGGTTTATTAGCTTTCTTGGTTTAAATAGGTCTTGGTTCGACTTCTTGAATCCACATCTCATTAAATTTGGTAGTAGTTATTACTATTTTAATTAATAGTTGAATCGAATATGGTTTGGCTTCCGTCTCTCTTGATCGTCAATAATGGACTAATGTTTTATAACGGATTTAAATATAATAACGTTCCGTTGTTATGGCAACCACCCATATTCTCATTGGTTGTATACATTTGTATCTATTGTTATAATATTTGAATTTTAGTTCAAAATGAATAAATATTTTCTAATTGGTATTATTCTTTGGTCTGCTTATCACTGTATTAGATATCAACATAACTGTCTCTCTTTTCTTTCAAAGATTATTTTGATATCCCACAAAGCTGGGCTTATTCATGTATTAAAGTTTTGACAAAATTGCTAATATTATGTTATTACATATTTTCCTTATTTTATGTTTTTATTCTAATTCTGACATCTTATTATTGTTAACTAATTGTAATTAATGAGGTACTTGCCCTTAGTTTTCTAATACAATAGTTAATTTCTTACAACTTGTTTATTTTGAATTTATACAGTTAGGCATTTTATAGGCCTAAACAGTAATTGTCTATAACTTCTTATTTTACACAAATTAAAGATTATTTTTCATTTACATATGTTTTGCTTGCTGTCACTTATGACTTATTTACCCTTTGAATTACTTTGGGTTGTTTTACAATAATTGTATGGAATTATTAATTTACAAAATCCTTGCTTGTCTGTTATTCTCTTTTTTTTCTTTTTCTGTCTTTACTCTAACGATTAATATTATGTTTGTAAAATTTATCTCCTTACTTATATCTATTACTATTTCTCTCAACTTGTTTAGCACTTAATACTACTATAAAACATAACACAAAAATAGGTTTATGGTGTGTTCATTTTTCAGCCATATTCCTTCTTATAAACTCAACTCTTTTAATTGAACAAATAACAATTTTGGTGAATAATATTATAACACCATTTATTCTATCTTGATAATCATCCCTTTGAATATTTTTATTAACATAGGATGTTTTATTTCCATTGCACTCATAACTTATGTTTCTTATTATTTATCACTATGACATTAGTTGTCTATCAATCTTTTATTTCTGGTTTATTACCTTTGATTCTTTTTTCTTAAAATTATGAATTGTTTATATTATCACTTCTAACACTTACACTGTTTATCACTGTCACTTCCTACCTATCTCTCACTCTTGGGTTTTTACTTTTTTATACACAAATTTATAGTTAGTCTGTCCACATTTTATGTTTTGTTTTCTTATCATAATAAGGCTATTAACAACATACATTATCTATTAATAATGGTTTCACTTACTTATTATGGTTAGTGTACTTCCTTTTGGATTATTTTATTTAATGGTCGTTACTAGATATGTATTACTTATTTGTGCTTTTTATCATCAGCTTAGTTTACACTTTCTCATTTTATTGTCTTTATTGGGTCAATCACTTGAGTTGGGTCATGGTCATTTGTCTCGTCATAGTCATTTTATTTTTCTTGATTTAATATAGTTAATTCTTTATAGTTCTTCTCTGGTATTGGGGCTACTTTTGGTGTCGTAACAACGTGTATGTATGCAACAATACATATATTTGCATATTTGCCCAAGGCGGTATGTTTGTAAATATTTAGCATAGAAAATATATGATGAACAATTTTTAACAATATAATACAGGCTAAGAATTGTCAGAAAGCGTACACCTGCCCCGCGAGTGAATACAGCGTTTGTGTGTGTGAACGCAAGCTACGACAGGAAAAAAGTCTAAGATGGGGTGATGCGTACGAATTATTGTGTTGTCTGTAATCAGGTTTTAACCGGATAAAAATAAACTAATTAATACATTTTAAACCTGTGAACAAAGACTTATCCCAATTATAAAACACCATTACAAATAACGAACTTTTAACGAATATAGATATGTAAAAGTATTGGAGAAATTTGCAATAATAAAGACGCTAGGTAGTTAAATAAGTGTGTTATATGTGAGTGACCAGAAAAAAATTACGCAAACGATGATATCGCTCGTGCTACGAGTATGTTTACGAAATCGCGAAACTGAAACAAAAAGTGATTTGTAATTAAAAGGACGTTTTGCACGAAGTGACAATATCTAACAGGTCGAAAACAGTCCTGGACTTTTCAGTTCGCCGTCCAGTATAAATACCACCGGCAATTTTGGGGTGGTCTCAGACTCAAGATATCTTCACACAACGTCACGCTGCTGGTCTGCCGATCGAACAACTTTACCACACACACCAAGACTTATGGAGGAAATCTGGACCATCACAAACAACAAACCGTAGAGACAGAGCACACAGCATCAGCACAATCAACATCATCAAATTCGCAAGATTCAGGACACACACACACACACACACACACACACACACACACACACACACACACACACACACACACACACACACACACACACACACACACACACACACACACACACACACACACACACACACACACACACACACACACACACACACACACACACACACACACACACACACACACACACACACACACACACACACACACACACACACACACACACACACACACACACACACACACACACACGCACACACACACACGCACGCACGCACGCACGCACGCACGCACACACACACGCACGCACACACACACACACACACACACACACACACACACACACACACACACAACGGTAACGTCGGTGTAAACGCAGGTGATGAAAAAACAATTATATTTTTGTTTGTGAAAAGAACTCTTAAAAAGAAACTTATACGTGAACAGTAAAGACTTAAAGTTTTAAATATAATCACTGTACATAAATTTAAATGGTAGTTAAAGAAAATAATTTAATTTAACATGAAAATTTAAAAATACTAATCTTCTGTTATATGTTAAAATTTGGGTATGTCAGTAGAAATAAATAATAGGTTAAAAGTAAATGTTATATTTTTATTTTGTTTATAGCAACAATTAGTTTTATTCTTGAGATTTAATATTATTTTTGTTTGTAAATGAGTTGCTATTATTATTTAAGATTTGAGTCAAAGTCAGACACACTGAAATAAAAAGTGTTTACATAATTTTTTTAACATATCTGTTTAGCTAGTAAGATTATATGGTTGTTTATTTTTTTATATGTCATGAACAGCATAGAAGGTTATATTGTATTTTTGTAAACTTATAAAAGAGAATATTGTTTTTAATTTTTATAATTCGAAATTGTAATATTTGCATATTTTTGATTAACAATAATAAATCATAGAATGATTGTTTTGAAACGGTTTTAATTAATTATTTCATGTTATCAGCATCTCACTACTCTTTGAAAATTATTTTATTATTGTGCAACTACATATACTTGACGCAACGAGAATAACAAAAATCCTGCGACCTGGCTGGTGTAATACACTTCATAGTTGCGTTGAGTAAATGGTATTTTATTTTTGTAATTTTTTATAGTACTTGTTACGTCGCAAAATGTGTGTGTGTATATATATTATAACTCTACCTCTTCTACTATGCGTTATTGTAATGTAATGTTGTGTGTGAGTACCCACCTGCTGTCTGATCTTGCAGATTCTTCCGACTAGGGCGTGTGGATTTTGGATTTGAAGTTCGCAAGCTAGTAATCTCAAATTATTACAATAACACACAAGATAAGTTACTTTTAAGGGGGAAAGTTTTGTGAGACTGGTAGGCTTTATCGTACAACAATAAAACACTGTTATATGGGGTAATAAAACGTTGTTTATTACACCAACAACACACAAGAATAGAATGGTTATAATGTTATGAATTTTCTTATAGTCTATACAATGAATCGATGTTTTTCGATTGTATAATAGTTGAAAGAAACTGAACTCGTTCTTCGCGAGTTAATTGCAATTTAAATTTGACTTTATTAATTGATTTGAATTAAATTAAATTTATTTAATTAATTTGAATCTAAGTGTTCATGAAACAAAATATAAAACTCTAAAATTAATTTGAATAATTAGTTAAAATAAATTAGACGTGACAGTCTAGTTCACGTTATTTCATTTCTAGTGATTCTACTTCTGATCTACTGCAGTATGATCTAAGATTAGATTGTCAGTTAAGATTTGTATAGCGCTTTTATACTACTTCTATTTCTTAACTATAACTTACTAAAGCCTTACTGCTATACAGATTATCACAACGAATTTACTTTTTAATTACTAGAGTCTTTGCTTTTTGTTTGGCACCTGAATTATTTGAATTACAATGTTTTAATTGAAAAATAGAAAATTTGATCTGAAAAATAAATAAGTGGATTTTGCTTTCCTGTTACTGAAGAGGATGTCGTCCCGATTTGTCCCTCGTCGATTCGAGTCCTTGGTTAGAGAAAGTAATCTGCTTAGAACTGCTGGATTCGGTCGTGGAGTTCAAAATTCGGCAACACTCTGCTTCCCTGCTGTTTGTGAATATTTTAACGTCTGCTGTTGTCTGCTGAAACTGCTTCCTGTTCTCCGTCGATTTGCACGTTGCACGTCAGCGTGTGTGTGTGTGTGCTTCTTTCGGGAGGTCGCTCTGCTCGTCAGCTGTTAACCAATGATTTAGACGGCCTCTCTGCTGTATTCTTGAAGTCTGGTCTTGAAGTCGGGTGGATCTCTTGCGTGCTTATGACTATCTGGTAGTACACAATAAGCTTGGTTGATGTCTTGAAGAGTATCTCGCCTTTACACAACAATTACGAGCTATACAGATGATCTGTAGTTAGTGTGTTCGTAATTGCGTGTGTGTTGACCACGTAGAGTCTTCTTGTTGATCTTCACCGCTTTGGCTACTAGACGATCGAAGGACTACGTCTTAACTTCGTGAGTACTGACAGAAGAGTGATTTTTCCACCAGAAAACATCGCACTGGCCGGGGCTGCATGCAATGATTTCATTGGTCGACGCACTCTCCCTACTACATAAAATTTAGAATTCCCTTAGTCCGTGAGAATGAAGTCTGGTTCCCACAGACGGAGAATAGAATTATTATCTAATATTTAATTATCCGCCGGAACCACTTTGTCGCTAAGGATATCCTGTACTTACTTAATTTTGCAATAACTTGGTTGCAAATCAAGTTGTGTGAAATCTAAAATATACAATCTGTCACAAATTATTATCTTTATAATATACTAAAACCTCTTTACTGTAACTCTATTTTAACAGAAGTTATTTAATTATTTTAATTAACTCTTACATTTGTTAATTATATTGCATCAAATTTGCACACGTCATTATTAATATCTCGGCAAACATTTTGGCTATGTTAGATTTCGCCTTTATTTATTAGTTTCCGAGATATTAATAATTAACAGTTTGGGTGTGGTCGCTTCCTTGTACAGCGAACTGATTACATAACGACCACGTGTGCGTTGCTTTACACAGCATTATTTTCAATGCGCTACATTCAAATGGAGTTTTAACTGTTAATTTTTATTTAAATATGGTTTCAGCATGCGGTAAACATATAACCCCAAATAGTTAATATTTGGTTCCGTTATAATATATATATATATATATATATATATATATATATATTTCAATCACTTTCTGCTACAGTCCGTTTCTTGATGTATATAATACTTTAATATTTATAACTAAATTTACCTCAAGATATACTTTTTTCCTATTAGATGAGAAACAAGATGGCGAAGGCTGAAGATGAGAGTACAGGAACTCTCGAAACATGTTCCTAATAGGAAAAAAGTATATCTTGAGGTAAATTTAGTTATAAATATTAAAGTAATATATATATATATATATATTGCGACAGTACAAATAAGTGATGTACTGAGCATGGAATATAAAAATTTAAATTTACTTAATAAACTGTAAATAATTAATAATATATTAGAAATAAGCATGTTAGGGATTGCAGGCTTGGCTCAGACAAAAATATGAACAGGTGTTTCGACCTGAATCAACGTGCACACACACACAAATGTAACTGAAAGTGTGTACACCAGTATTTTGCTAGTGTGTGTGAACGCAGGTCTCTGCAGGCGAGTTTGCCACCCCAAGATGAATAATTGCACAATTACTGTTTTTCCGTAATTATTCATAAACTAGAATTAAGAATTAAAATCCAAAAGCACCATAAAATGTAAATAAATTTACTAAATACTGTGTACGAAAACCACGCGAAAGTGACACACCGTACAAGTGTAATAGTGAAATAACTGTGTACAAATCGAAAGGGTTAAGTTGCAATGTCCAAAATTACAGTGAACATGTGTTGTAAAATTAGTTATAAGATAAGTATAAGAGTATACTTACAGGACTCTGCAATTCGCAGAAATATAAAAAATAGCGAATTTGACAAAGAGTGGGGGAACTGAAGCCAAAGACAGTTTCTAGCATGTCGATTTTGTATCACTGCAGGGTGTCGACCAAGACATGGGTATAAATAGGACACGCAAGCTGCAGTGGTTCTCTTTCTTGAATCATCCACGGTGTAGCGGGAGCTTATGCCCGTCAGCACGGCATATTTATTTTTTTGTAAACAGTTTAAAATTGCCAGTTACGTACAAATACGTAACTAAGCTGTAAAGACAATCATTTTAATTAATAACAGCACTACTTAAGAAGATCCATTAATGATTCGACACTAGACAAGAGGAAAGTTCCAGAGAGCGATACGACGCTGGACAAGAGGAGAGTTCCAGCGAGCGATACGACGCTGGACAAGAAGAGAGTTCCAGAGAGAGACAGCCGACGCTGGACAAGAGGAGAAGAGAGACAGCCGACGCTGGAGGCGAGACGAGGACGGATACCGATGGAACAAAAATGATCGAGTATGATTGACGACAATAAGGTGATAGACAACTTATTCATATCTTAATCATACAAAGAATTCAAAGACAGTTAAAGACATTAATATTTTATTTAAAAATAAGATCAATGTTTCTTGTATAGTAGAGTTAAAATCACAGATGTTTAAGAAATACGATTAACGTAACAAGAGCTCAAATTCATATGATATAAAATGATTACAAAGCATTTAAATAAAAACAATTAGTATTTGAGAAAACAGTACTAAGAAACAATAACTATTAATATTTTGAGTACGTTACAATATAGAAAAAAAGATTTAAAAATTGATTTTGAAACACATTAATAGACTGAGTAGTCTGAAAATGAGATTTTTCTTTTATATAATAATTAGTAGCATAGAATATTTAGTCAGTAAGGATGTATATATCTTAAGCCTTACGGCATAATAACAAATAATAACTAACGTTTTAAAATCGAAGTCAGTGCCATGTGCACACACTTTTTTATAGGATCAAATAAATTTTAATTACCGTTTCAAGTTACATAGAGTTCTTATTGCAGATACACCTGACACCCAATTTAAATGTTATATTGTTTAAAGAATTTGTCAATCTTGAACGTGAGATCGTTCACGCCTATTTATGTGTATGTAACGTTGTATAAATTTGGTGCTCCAGCATCGTGGGGCTCCACAAATTTAAATTAAATTAAATTTGCAATATATATATATGTATATATATATTGCGACAATACAAGCATATGCAGTAATGTGCATTTATTAGATAAATAAATATTCAGATTAAATTTATAAATATGTAATAAATAAGCAGGTGTGAAATTGAAAGCTGAGTTTATATGCAGGAATCAACATGCACGATCACGCGATTGTGGCTGAGAGTCTGTACAGTAGTAAATAGTGTGTGTGCGTGAGGCCGGTTCAAGCCTGAAAGTTTGCAATCTCACCCCAAATAGATGTTAAATTATAGTTTTTGTTTAATTATAAGAAAACCATAGATGGTAGAAAAATTGCAAAGACTTCTAAACATGTATAAAATTAAGACACATGTGCAGTGCGAAAACGGTGTGAATAGGACGTGCAGTGCGAATTCAGTGCGATTTTAAGAGCGTAGTAATTACACGAATTATGCGATAACGATGGAGCTGCAAGGTGTGGGGCTATACAAATTAAATTATATGTAAATTTATACACAATTTAATTTGTTGTGTTATAATATATTGCGACAATACAAGCATATGCTGTAATGTGCATGTATTAAATAAAATAAATATTTATATTAATTTTAGTAATATGTAATAGAGAAGCAGGTGTGAAATTGAAAGTTGAATTATGAACAGGAATAAACAGGAAAATCACGCGATTGCCGCTGAGAGCGTGTACACGAGTAAATAGTATGTGTGCGTGAGGCCTGTACAAGCCTGAAAGTTTGCAATCTCACCCCAAATAGATACTAAATTAAAGTTTTATTTAATTATAAGCAAACCGTAAATATTAGAAAGATTGTAAAGACTTCCAAAAATGCATAAAAATCAAACACATGTGCAGTGCGAATTCTATGTAATTATGACGTTCAATGCGAATTCTGTGAGATAATTACGTATTTAGAGCATAGTAATTACACTAATGATGCGATTATTATGATAATTACGTATAATATGTGTAATTGAATCAGACAATGTTAGATCACTTTGAAATCCGCATTAGACATTGCAATTGGCAAAAATGTGCGAATATGTGGAATTGGACGATGGTGGGGGAACTGACGCCGCTGACAGCTTCTGACCTGCAGAATCCTGTGACGACAGGTGTGGTTTTTTTGATGAATATAAATACGAGCCCAGGAGAGCCAAATGTACTCTACAATCAGTTTTCAATTGCAGCGGTAAGCTCTGTCCGTCAGAGACGCGAATTTTAATTACTTCAGACATAGCTGGACGCTGTCCAATATCGACAGGACCTTTTGTTTATAAACTGTAAAGTCTAACGGACAATACGTTAGTTCAAGTAATAAAAGAAAAACAGTAACTACAATTATCGGACGTCTACAAACAGTCTACAACTACAAACATCAACACTCTAGACAAATGGCGAGAGAACATCAAGCAGAGGAACGATATGCAGAGCAATAGAGGCGGTTAATAGAACAACAGCAGCTGATTCAGAGCAACACATCATTCCATTCTACAGCCAGCAGATGGGACCATGAAGGACGAGTGACTGGAGGACGACCAGTGGAACCGGAAAATGCAAGAGGACATCCAGTAGGAGAGGACCGACAGATCACCGGAGGACATGGGTACAATCTGCAGAATTGAGGTGACGAAAAACCAATTTATAATTATAAAAGAATAGAGACATTGAAAAGACATTAATTAAAAAAATCTTAAATTAAAGAAAAATTATGTAGGTAGAGATAAGAGAATGTAATTTAACTGTTTAAAAGGAATAAATCCCAAATGTTTAGTACCAAGCCACGTGTTGTTCAATCAAATATATTGGAACTTACCGTCTGCGGCTTTCCAGAAACAGCGTCTTTATAAATTTACATGTTTCGGGACCCTTGTCCCATCATCAGAATTTAAAAGTAATTGTGTATCATTTAAATATGATACACCTGTCAAACACTTAAAATATTAAAATCCAATATAAAATAACTTAACATAATAATATAATATTTACAGCGAGTACGAAGGTTACCGATGTACATCGTATGAAAACCGACCGCGCACTGATACGATGTACATCGGTAACCTTCGTACTCGCTGTAAATATTATATTATTATGTTAAGTTATTTTATATTGGATTTTAATATTTTAAGTGTTTGACAAGTGTATCATATTTAAATGATACACAATTACTTTTAAATTCTGATGATGGGACAAGGGTCCCGAAACATGTAAATTTATAAAGACGCTGTTTCTGGAAAGCCGCAGACGGTAAGTTCCAATATATTTGATTGTAATTTAACTGTAGTAAAAATTTTTGTTTAATGATGACCAATTAATTTAAAGATAATTTAAATCCTTGCTTGGAGGATTAACAATTGATTTAATAATTTTAATTTTTCATTGAAAGCATATAAAGTAAAGTAGTTGGAAATATAGAAGAAGACTAACGATTCGATTAGTTTATTTAAAATGTTATAAAACCTTAAGATGTATGCCAAGCATAGAATAATAATGTAAATAAGAACAAATTTATAAAGCACACATTCAGACTGAGTAGTCGAGAATTTATAGTGTAACGAAGAAATGTTTAACATAGATTTTTGGTAATATAAGATATAAGATTTATTTTATGATGAATGTACGGCAACAAAGAAACATTGAAACAATTGATAATGAATATTTTATGGCGAAGTAAATATTATTATATTATATTTTTATTTTTCGTTTGAATAAATAAATGAAAACCTGTTACGATTCATAAAAGGACTACTCTTATTATGATTACACCTGAACTCAAATTATAAATACACGCAACTACAGAAATGTTATATTTATGTACACTCAAAGTAAATTTGCAACGCAATTTGTATTGTTATAAAATATATATATATTATAACAACTTTAAATTGTGTACAAATGTAAATTACTTTGTGCTGTGCCAAAATGTAACTAACATTACTGTTAATATGTACCAATTACTGGGGTTTGGGTGTAATAGTAATAAGAGTAGTCATTGATTGAATTTTAACAAGTTTTCATAAATTTATTAAAAAAAAAAAAAGCATTTTTAAAAATCTCATTTACTTCGTCCTAAACCTTCATTATTGTTTGCTTAACGTTCAATTGTTGCAGTACATTTATCATAAATAAATCTTATATCCTACAGTAACAAAATTATATTCTAAGTCTTTATTTGTTGATCTTAAAAATTCGACTGCTCAGTCTGATTTGTGTGCTTTACTATAGTTTTGTTTTATTTTCTTTATATAACTTTTTTTTTTCTTTATAGTTTTTTTTTATACTTTATGCATTGCATACATATTACTCATTGATTATACATTGCATACATGTTAATTATTGATAAAATTTAAATTGACTCAATTAATTGTTAATCATCAAAGAAAATATTTATTAAATTTAAATTTGATTCTCTGAATCTCTATGTCTACATTTTACATCTCTTATTTATTTTTCTAAATTTCAAAGTGTCTTTTAACTGTCTTTAGTCTTTTACATACAATTTATAAATTGATTATTTGCCACCTTGATTCTGTAGCTCATACCCATGTCCTCCGTTGATCCGTAGGTCCTCTTCTGATGGAGTTCTCTGCCCGTTCCTCGGTTCCACTCGTCGTCCTCCAGTTACTCATTCCATATGGTCCCCTCTGGTTGCTGTAGTGTAGAGTGATATGTTGCTTTGCACCTGCTGTTGTTGTGCTAGTAGACGCCTCTATTGTTCTGCATAGCGTTCCTCTGCCTGATGTAACCTTGTTGCTTGTCTTGAGTGACGGACGTTTGTGGGTGTAGACATCGTAGAGTATGTTCTATAATCGTATTAGTAACCAAACCAAGAGTTACTGTTTGCTACTTAGATGAACATGTCGTCCATCCGACTTTACAGTTCAATTAACAAAATTTAAAAATGGCGTCGATACTGGGCATAGCGTCCCGCCGCTTCTGAAGACTGATTGAGAGTAATTTGGCTTAATTCGTGCCCTTATTTATATTCGAGCATCTTACCGCACCTATTGGGACAGAATTCAGCATGTCAAAAATTGCTTGGTGGCGTCAGTTCCCCAATGTGGAATGTCACTTGGTGTTGCCAATTGCAATGTCTAATGTGGATTACAAGGTGCTCTAACGGTGTCTGATTTAATTACACATGTTCAGTGTAATTACCATTGTTATCGCATAATTCGTGTAATTACTACGATCATAAAATCGCACTGAATTCGCACTGTACGTCCTTTTCACGCCGAATTCGCACTGCACATGTGTATTATTTTTATACATATTTAGAAGTCTTTGCAGTTTTTCTACCATTTATGGTTTTCTTATAATTAAATAAAAACTATAATTTAACAACTATTTGGGGTGAGATTGCAAACTTTCAGGCTTGAACCGGCCTCACACGCACACACTATTTACTACTGTACAGACTCTCAGCCACAATCGCATGATCGTGCATGTTGATTCCTGCGTATAAACTCAGCTTTCAATCTCACACCTGCTTATTTATTACATATTTCTAATTTTAATCTAAATATTTATTTTATCTAATAAATGCACATTACATCATATGCTTGTATTGTCGCATTATTCCTCTGCTTGGTAAAAAAAAATTTAATAAATTTATTTATTCAAATTTTTTTCTAATCGTTAGACACATCATATTTTTATATTTCATAATATTTATTTCTATATTTATTCATACAATACAAACAATAATAATGGATAGTAATTGTTTCAATTCACCCTTAGTTGGAGGATTGAGCGAAAAATGTTTCCCCTCCCCACAGGTGTTGCTGACCACGTTAGTCGTAGCTCCGCTTTAATGATTGGTATCCTTTAAACTAGTTCCACTGACCTATTTATTTTATGTGTAGAACTTCCTAAATGAGTTGGTTTCTTGAACAATGGTAAATATTCTGCATCTTAACATTTTATGCCATCCTTGAATCTGGAATTTTACATTTCCTCAATCATAACATTCCTACCATTCTTTAATCTTTTCTTAACATTTTATTTCAATCTTCATTCTTACATTTCCTTTCTGATCGCTAATAATTTTCTTCATTCTTACCCTGTGCTGAAATACACTTCCGTAACAGAATATTTTTTTAGCTTTGTTGTGGGTCGTGATCGGATACAGATTATTGCCTTAGAAACATGTCTATATCCAGACTATTATGTGCTTAACTCACTCGATAATTTAATCGTAGTATTGAGTCCAAAGTAGTCTCTGCCCTTCGACTTCCACTTTCGCTTTCTTCTGTGTCCTTGCATTTCCAATAAGTTACGAAGTTTTCGCTTGATCAGCCGTCTGACAATTATAACATTTCTTTCTCATTTCTAACCCTTTCTTAACATTAATAATAAATTCACTACTTTCCTTACATTTCTTTAAACATTAACATTCCTTTTATTTTTATATTTATTTAGCATAAAAATTTTTTTAAAATTTAATTCCTTACCATTTTTCTGCGATCATAACATTTCCTTAAATATAACTTCTATCTTGTTTAAACATATTATTATTCCTTATTATTTAATTCCTTTTCTTATTAATAATTAACAGTAATATTTTTTAAAAATAATTATTCACATTGGGGCATTGAGTGTGGTTTAATTTACACCCTTCTCTAAGTTAACAATTGTTTGTCGTATACAGGAAATTCATTGAACCCTTGTGGTCTATTCGCCGTCATTGTTCTTACCCTCGTGTCGACATTCCATTGTAACGCTGCGAGTCTGCGATCACCTGACGTGACTGCATAACTCACCTGTTTATAGGGTAAAAATTTCATTCTGCCTGTCGGCCACACAGAATCTCCCCTTCGTTTCTCTTTACAAACGCTTCTCCCTCTCTCATTAGTTTGGTTTAGTGAACCTATCTGAACAGCTGTGCGCGTCTTCGCGCGTCGTTTATGATAATCGCTGTAGTTTTTATAATTATAATTACAATTATTGTTACTATAATTAACGCTCGCTCGATACTTACCGTGCGTGTTCTTGTCGCAAACATGGTGGTTTAATTGTGTTACACGTATTGCTTTACTGTGAGTTGGCACAGCGAAATGGATATTCCTATCAATAAGGTACGATTGTTTATATCCTACGTTATATTCTTCCCTAGTGTTAATTATCTTTCTAGAATTATCATTATTAATTACGAACGTCTGTTCTGGCTTACTTTTAATTATTATGGTTTGTTCCCATAGCATTGTTTCACATATTTGTTCAGTTTGTTTATCAATTATTTCACATATATTTTCTCCAATAGTGTCAATATGTGAGTTGGTATCAGCAGTCTTTTCTGTTAACCCTTTTAACTTCTTCGTTATTTTTATGGTATCTTGTTTAAAATTTTCAGTCTGTTGTTCTAGTTTAGTATTAAAATTTTCAGACTGTTGTTCTAATTTATTTTCTAAACTTTCTGTTTGGTTCTTATTAAATTCTTTTAATTCGTCTATTCTAGCATTTAAATTTTCTGTCTGTTTATTTAAATTTTCTGTCTGTTTTGTGCTTAATTCATCGACCCAGGCACGCATCATAGTTTGAAACGCTTCCATATCTAAGCTTCCTGGTGCTGCCATAATGAATACGATGTATTTAAATTTATTTTTAAAATTTATTATTATTGTACAACCGTTCGCTATTTTTATTGATTTATTTGTTTATTTTTATTAGTGATTATTATTATTACTCTTGTTACAATTACACCTGTTATCATATACAATCACTGGTATTGGTGGGCGCCAGTTGTGTCATTCAACACAACAAAATAAACAACATACAAAAATATTCATACATAAACATCAATTATTATACATAAAATCCTATGCACACTTTTAGCAATAGAGCATACATTTATTTATTAAATGTAGGCGTGTCGAGCCACACGTAACGGGCGACAATTTTATACAACAACACAAATTGATAATTTAATGTAATTTCATTTGTGGAGTGCTAAAACTCATACAGCATTACTGATAACGTGTATTAATTACTGGGGTTTGGGTGTAATAATAATAAGAGTAGTCATTGATTGAATTTTAACAAGTTTTCATAAATTTATTAAAAAAAAGAAAAGCATTTTTAAAAACTTCATTTACTTCGTCATAAACCTTCATTATTGTTTGCTTAATTTTCAATTGTTGCAGTATATTTATCATAAATAAATCTTATATCCTACAGTAACAAATTTATATTCTAAGTCTTTATTTGTTAATCTTAAAATTTCGACTGCTCAGTCTGATTTGTGTGCTTTACTATAGTTTTGTTTTATTTTCTTTATATAACTTTTACTACGTTACTTTATGCATTGCATACATATTACTCATTGATTATACATTGCATACATGTTAATTATTGATACAATTTAAATTGACTCAATTAATTGTTAATCATCAAAGAAAATATTTATTAAATTTAAATTTGATTCTCTGAATCTCTATGTCTACATTTTACATCTCTTATTTATTTTTCTAAATTTCAAAGTGTCTTTTAACTGTCTTTAGTCTTTCACATAAAATTTATAAATTGATTATTTATCACCTTGATTCTGTAGCTCATACCCATGTCCTCCGTTGATCCGTAGGTCCTCTTCTGATGGAGTTCTCTGCCCGCGTCAGTTCCTCCACTATCATTTAATTTCATACTTTCGCACATTTCTGCCAATTGCAATGTCTAATGTGGATTACAAGGTGCTCTAACGGTGTCTGATTTAATTACACATGTTCAGTGTAATTACCATCGTTATCGCATAATTCGTGTAATTACTACGAACTTAAAACCGCACTGAATTCGCACTGTACGTCCTTTTCACGCCGAATTCGCACTGTACATAATGTGTATTATTTTTATACATATTTAGAAGTCTTTGCAATTTTTCTACCATTTATGGTTTTGTTATAATTAAATAAAAACTATAATTTAACATCTATTTGGGGTGAGATTGCAAACTTTCAGGCTTGAACCGGCCTCATGGACACACACTATTTACTACTGTACACACTCTCAGCCACAATCGCGTGATCGTGCATGTTGATTCCTGCGTATTAACTCAGCTTTCAATCTCACACCTGCTTATTTAATACATATTTCTAAATTTAATCTAAATATTTATTTTATCTAATAAATGCACGTTACTGCATATGCTTGTATTGTCGCAATATATATATATATATATATATATATATATATAATAACGATTCATATAGTCGACCTATCAGATCGTTATATGAAAGTGTCAAACTGTGCTAGTCTAGCGGCGTAAGCAAGAGAGAGAGGGAATAATCACAGCCATCTCTGTCTAACCTCGCCACTGCTACTACTAACGCGTGCACAGACATGAAATTTTATTCAATTAATTTTATTTATTAAAACTGCAATATCTTCAAAACTAATAAATATACGGCAATTCTGAAACCTGCATAGCGTTTAGCAATTAAAGCTCTATAAGTAGCCAAAATATCAACTAATATAATTAACATTTAAAGAAGTTATACAGAAGAAGAACGCCAAGAGATATAACTAGAGAATTAGGCTAGGTACGAATTAGGTGTTTTCACACACTTACAGAGAAAGACCAAAGCAATAATATTCTGTGGTCAGATCTTTGAAAACACGTTTGCAAATACCTGTAATCAAACGATTTGCAAACAGCGGAAGTATGAAATTAGCCAGAAATTCTCTACCATCTCAAACTTGTTAAGGAGAGTTTGACCGACCTGTTCGATATTGTTTCAAATGGAAAACACATGATTTATTTGGAACAACCAATCACAACCCTGTATTAAGAGTAGACGCTAACTCAGAATGAGGGAATTGATCACTCTTCGTTCGGGCATTAAATAAGCAAGACGTGTGTTAAATACGATCTCAATTGCACAAACAACGCAAAGTATTTATTTAAATAAACAGTTCGCGAAGTGGTCCGCAGTAGTAGAGGAACTAGTAAAGTTCAGTAAATAATCTCGCTGCGTAATAACTAATTAATTAATAGTGAAGTGACCTGTGCACCAGAATAGCTACAGCATCTGTAATTGTCCAGGATCATCAGTCAACGTTATTGGGCAACATCATTTCTTCTGAGCCGAACCATCAAAAGGAGTATCTCTACTGATTACTATCTACGGTCGACGCATCAATCAGATAAGAAATATATTTATTGATCAATGAACATAAATAACAAAATAAATAATTAAATCAATAAACATTTTTAAAAGACACTATATAAATTCAAATTTTGTATTTAATTATTAAGATTAGATATAAAGTAATATAGGAGTGTTGAATGGAGAATGAGGTGTAGTATTGAACGTGCAAATTATTGCAGACCCGTTCTTTAGCACTGGTTTGGGTGATATATAAATCCCTAAATCAACCAGATAAGAGCAATTGGTCGTTTGGACGTTTTAATCTTCACTTTTCAGGCACACTCATTAACCAATAAGATTTATGTTAGCAATAAGTCATTAAATTAACGTTTAAAGAAATTAATTCAATAACAAAGTCATTAATTAAACAAATTTCAACATTATTTAAGAGTTATTTGTAACGATTCCCCTTAAATATTCCACTCACTGAACGAATCCTGAGATAGCGTGTCTCTGTGCTCTGAGCTAAGCTGAATCCGTGTCATTTGTATCTGGGATTTGTTCTGGCGCCCAGGTAAAGTAAAAAGTCACGGGTAAGTAAGATTTGTTCTATCATTATATACAGAAAATAGATAGATAGACAAAAGGTCTTTATAATATATATATATATATATATACACAGGGTGTTAAGTAATATGTGGGACATCTCTGGGGGATGGATAGAGGACTTAAGAAGAAGCAAAAAAGTTCATATAAACATATGGTCTATTTCCCATAATTTCTTAATTACAGACACTTTTTGGTTATTGCATGTTTGCTTATTACAACTTCGTTTCTGCCTTTTTGTTTTCAAAGCTCTTGCTTAGTTCTACAACAAATGCTCAAAATGGCTACCATTAGCTCTAACACAAGCTTCTAACCGCCGCATCATGGATTGTCTTACTCTCTCCCATATTCCAGGTGTCTGCTGTCTGCTGAAATCCTTCTTCAACACGCTGGCGAAGAATTTCAACGTTCGTAACAGGTATTGAATACACAATGTTCTTTAAATGTCCCCATAAGTAAAAATCCAATGGGTGGAGATCAGGAGATCGAGCAGGCCAGGATGTTTCTGCCCCACGACCTATCCATTTAATTGGGAAACGCTGATTTAAAATTGCTCTTACTTGGAGAGAAAAATGAGGTGGTGCCCCATCGTGCATGAACCACATGTTCTGAATTAAGTGTAGTGGAACTGCTTCCAGCAAAACATTTAAATGTTCCATTAAAAATTCACTGTATGATGCTCCAGTCAGTGTTCCATGGAAAATGAAAGGCCCAATTACACTGTCTCCAATTATTCCAGCCCATACATTAATGCTGAAATGTTGTTGATGTCTTGTTTTCAAAACTGCACAGGGATTTACGTCCGCCCATACGTGAGAGTTGTGAAAATTCTGCACTCCATTCCTGGTAAACTTTGCTTCATCAGTGAATAGTATGGTAGAGAGGAAGGTTTGGTCCTGAGCACACATCTGCAGTAACCAAGTACAAAAAGCTTTTCTGGGTGGAAAATCAGTTTCACTAAGACCTTGCACTCTCTGAAGATGGTATGGATAAAGGAGTTGTTCTCGTAAGATTTTCCACACTGTCACATGATTCACATTCTCAGTTCCTGCTATGCATCTGGTACTGCTACCATTATTTTCCTAATAATGAAGTACTCGTTCTTCTAAATCAGGTGTTCTGATACTAATTGGTCTTCCACAATGTGATGGAAGTACCTTTTCTCAAAAGAGCCTGTCTCCACAAGACGTTCATGTATTCTCTGGAAGGTCTTTCTGTTCGGTAAATTTCTAACGTCTTGCTTCATACGCATTGCAATTTGCAAGTCCATACATCAGGTAAATGTCCGCCATGTGCTGATTAGAATACATTTTGGGCACAAACTGAATGAACAGTAAACACTAAACACTAGTCCAATAACAAATGTACAGTAAGCTTCCACTACTGCTTGTGTACTCAATTGCAAGAGGTTTGTTTATTTACTAGTTACCATGGCAACTAAGGTAGACATCAGAAGGCTCTGACTTAACAATTCACAACACAAACAACATTTGAAAAGAAAACATACCTGTAGAGCTAAGCTAGAGCTTTGAAAACAAAAAGGCAGAAACGAAGTTGTAATAAGCAAACATGCAATAACCACAAAGTGTCTGTAATTAAGAAATTATGGGAAATAGACGATATGTTTATATGAACTTTTTTGCTTCTTTTTAAGTCCTCTATCCATCCCCCAGAGGTGTCCCACATATTACTTAACACCCTGTATATATTGCAACCTGACAAGCTGTCTCACTATATGTAAATGTGGAGCATAATTATTATCAGCTGTTATGGGTATCCAGAATGATAGAAGAATGCTTGGAAATAAAATAAACCTGACAAGCTGTCTCACTATATGTAAATGTGGAGCATAATTATTATCAGCTGTTATGGGTGTCCAGAATGATAGAAGAATTCTTGGAAGTAAAATAATATTATTAAAAATGAAAGTTAATAGGATAAATTAGTAATAAGACAATGTAAAAACTATGAAGATATAATTTAATATATGAGTGAAGTGTTGTGTAGTGTGGGTAGCAGATAGAAGGTTATGGAAGTTTATTCATATGTAATAAAGCATTGTTCTAGAAAATTCAAGAATAAGGAAGTCAGTGAGCACGTGGCCGGTCCGGGATACAATAGAATATATGGAAAATATGCCTACGCGCATATCGGCGGTGACGCCATTCGGCAGCGCCGCGGCTTACATTGAGCAGTATTATAAAAGCGGTAGCCAGTCTTCATCTAACTCTCTTAGAACACTCTTAGAACCTTCTTAGAGCTTTCTTCTCTGAGAGTCTTCATACAGCACTCAGCGAAAGCAGTCGCGGTGGGCATCGTCCAGTCAACATCAATTTCAGGCAGTCCTTGAGCCCGTGGAGTCGTGATAGCAGCGAGTGTGGGCAGGAAACAAATACGGAGTACGAGATAGTCGGCTACCGTTCCTGAGCTTCGTGTTGCTGATCGTGGCGGCTGGGATACGGACACCTAGAGCAAGGCAGTTCCTGGAGGGGGTTGCTGGAACGTGGAACCAAGACGACGGATCGCTGGAGGCCGGAACGAGATCGTCGACCGGGAGGACAATGAAGACAACAGAATAGGGAAGCCAAGTTTAAATAAATTTGTTATCAAATTATAAAGCTTTAAAGTGTAAAGTAAAAAGAACATTTATTTAAAATATAATTTTGTTTAAAGGAGACTTTGAACAGTTAAAAATTTACATCACTAGTTAAACAAAGAGAACATTTATTTAAAATATATTTTCAAAGAAGATTTTGAACTTCAATAAATCAATTTTGTTTAAAATAACGAAAGAACATTTTGATATAATTGTGTGTAAAAGAAAAGGACAATAAATGTATGTATTTTCACTAATTGAGCATTCTTTTCTGCAAGTCTGGTCTGGGCTATAACCTGTTACCTTGCTATATATATATATATATATATATATATATATATATATATATATATGTTGTACGACTTGCTACAATGGAAGGAAAAGTAAACCCAAACTGACACCATCCAGTCAGTGTATTAATACATTGTTATTTGCGGATGATCAGGTTATTATGTGAAAAACAGAAAAGATCTTGAGTTAGCAGTTTTCCACTTGAGCCAAATATACAAAGATATCAAGGTAAAAAAAATATTCAAAAAATATAATCTTTGAATAACAACGTAGAAAACAAAAGTTATGGTCTTTAGAGGAAATAATCCGATACGTTCCAAGATAATTATAAACAATCAGTCTATAGAACAGGCATCTTATTTCAATTTTCTAGGGTGTGATGTAACTTATGAGTATCACAGTGACATCGATATAAAAATAAATAATAGATTTTCAATGATATGTGGTACTATACACGGAAAACGTGGAAATAAGACAAGGAAAGACACCAAGATAAAATTCTATAAAGTAATGGTAACGCCTGTTTTAACTTATGGAAGTGAAACTAGGACGATGACGAGAAATGGTGAACGAAGAATACAAAGAAGTGAAATGATTTGTTTTCCTTGAGAAAAAGGTATTTACCACCCTTTGAGATCAAATACGAAATGAAGGTATAAGAAACGAGTTAAATGTATATTCTATAGCCAGGAGAATAAGGGAAGGACAAATAGAATGGAGGCAGCATATCGTGAGAATGGAAGATATGAGATTACCTAAACAAGTAATAAGATACAGACCTCAAGGAAGACGAGATATAGGTAGACCAAGGAAGAGATGGGTTCAGTGAAGGCGGAACAAGCTGTAAGCCTATACCTTGACGTGGAGAGGAAGAAGAAGAAGACAAATTGTTTACTTCACTGTTATGGCTAAAAATTAATAACACTGTATCAGTCACCGTATGACCGAAATAAGAACGAACGATGTTGGATCCGCGTGTTAAAATCTGATTAGATGAGAGCTGGTTCTAACCGGATGTCGGAACCGTGTCGTACTAAACAACAGTGTCACAAGTACTGGCTCGTTCATGAACGACCCACCACCAACAGATTTGTGTGCGTCGTATTTAATGTGTGTTATTGAAGTATTTATTTATTATAATTTGTGAACTAATATATTTATTAACTTAGTGACTGATAGTACTTGTTGTGTCAGCAAAGGATACCTGTATTAACACAGAAGAACTATTATAATCTACCAATGTGATTTTTCTAAAGAAGTGTTAATAAACATGAGGTGTCGGTTTCCATATTAGTACTGCCTTTGGAGCTCCTGCAATATACCATAAGGCTGTGTCACACTATATTACTTCACTACTTCACTAGCCGCTACTCGTGTACCTGCTACTAAGTAGCCTAGTGTAACATAGTTAGTAGCAGCTACTAGCGCTCGCCGGCGAGTAAAAAACCAGTAGCTAGAAAAGTCGGACGTGTTCAACTTTTGGCGCTACGAAGTAGCCAGTAGCCGACCTTGAGATCACATGACTCACTAGCCGCTACTGAGTAGCGCGCTAGTCCCCCAGTGTGACAGTGGAGTAGCAGTGAAGTAGCGTCTCCATTGTCACCAAGTGCTTGTCTCGGCGTTTGTTTTGGTTTTGTTGTTGTATTGTGCCTTTTCAGTGTTCTGTTTCTACATTTAAAATGAGTGATTTATTAAAGTGGTCGGGTGATGAAACAATTACATTCCTTAACATACATAGAAAATATGATTGTCTGTAGAGTATTTGAAACGCGACGCGAAAAAAATTCTTTCAATCGGTTAGTAGATAAGCTGGAACTTCTATTATTACCAGCAAAGGAAGATGCTTTAAAAAAGAAAATTAAAACACTCGTTGGTGCTTATCGTAATGAACTGAATAAAATTAAAAAATCTAAAAAGACTTGCACCGCGACGGAAGACATATAGAAACTAAATTTAGTTTGGTGGCACTAAATCTATAAACTTTGGTAAGGCTAACAACGTGATATTATGAGGTACGATTGGGAGTCCTCAATTGCCAGCTCTCTTATTAGTATTGTTGAAGCACCCAGTTTATCCCTTCTATCCATCCATTCCCGAACCCACATGCGTTTCTTTTTGTTTCTTATGTTACTCAGCAAGTCCTTACAAAGCTCTCTAACACGAATCAGCAAGAGGTGTCTCAAAGCCTCACGTCGAACACCCACATATTATGACATTTTGCACAATACTTTTTAACATCAAACCAATCTACGCAACCTCGTACTTTACTGTAGGCTACTAGCCACTACCAAATAATGGCTACCTGAAAACAATGTGACATAGAAATAGCCAGAAAATGCAGTAGCGGCTAGTGAAGTAGCATAGTGTGACACAAGCTATACACGCTACGCTAACTGCTGCTATATTTAAGAATACTATGGCTTACCTGGCAAACAGCTGACTGCCTTCTCTTCGTCCGAGCACTTCTGGGTTAGCCACAAGTAGTCGAACCACTTGATCACTTTCACCTGAAGGTGGTTGGGCACTCTTCTCATGCGCATGTACGTTTTGACGCCGTCCAGTTTGGCTGAAATCAAAACAGAAATCATTACATCGACTCGTGCCTTTGAAAAACTTATTTAGTTGATTGTTGCTTGATACATTAAAATATTAGTTCTACTAGAATAGTTACGACGGTCTTCCTGATTGGTCGTCGTGTGGTACGGTGGAAAACTAAATACAAGACACCAATGAAATCACTAATAACCAGCTTTAATTATCGCAATTAATAATCACAATTTGTAATTAATTTGTACAATAATTCGAGAAAAATTTGTCCACACGCAATAATAATGTCAACGAATAGAGTCCTGTACAATTATAACACAATAACACTTCGCCACAATATTTCGAACCTTACTTGAATAAATCACCACTTAAACTCACTGTATAATCGCCCGACGTAAACTGACTGTCCGTCGCTGGATGCTTATGTTTATACTCCGCTGAAATGCCAGAATAATCGGTCACTTTCTTGATGACGTGTCGAGCAAACTGCGCATTACAGGCGCTCTAGAGTCTACTAGAAACCGTGAAAACTGTCTGGCCTTGAACACAGTGCGCCGACCGGTTCGGTCTGGAATAGCCTCGATTGTTGACGCATGATAAGTGTCACATAATTGTCTTTCATCTCAAAGTAGCAGCAATATGTACGCACACACACATTACAGCTGGGCTCTGCTGGGATAGCCGAGATACTTGTAGAACGTTCCGTATTACGTAACAATATTTTAACACACGTACGCGCGCAAGCACAAGTATGTTTGTTTAGTTTCTGAGGCCACGGGTGGTCTAGCTTTTACGGGAACCTTGTGGAAATCAACCGAATACACCGTGGTCTCTATTAAATGATAAATTTTTTAAGCATCTAAAAATGGAACAGGCTCGAGGCTTGTAACTACTCCCCCCCTATGTATCTCTCTCTCTCTCTCTCTCTCTCTCTCTCTCTCTCTCTCTCTCTCTCTCTCTCTCTCTCTCTCTCTCTCTCTCTCTCTCTCTCTCTCTCTCTCTCTATTTCTTCCCCTCTGTTTCTCTCAGGATCGTGGAAGAAAACTGTGCGTCCAAATGCAGCCCCTGAACCTGAGAGTCTCTTTTGGAAAATTGAAATACGGCTGTTTTAGTACGTTTGATAATTATGTTCAATGATATCAAGCACCAAATTTCAGGAAAAAGGAAATGTAAAACCATCAAGCATACAATTTTATTTGGAATAAAATGAAAGGAGAATGTAAGTAACTATAGAATATTGAATAATAGTTAGAATCTTATCTTAACAGAATTTTATTGCTTTGTACAAGTAATAAACCAATAAGCACCGTTAGTACTTGAACATGACGATCAGTTCGTATCAAATTGTAAATGGACGGTCAAATACTAGGCAGCCAGTTGAGGACGCAAACTATCCACGTATTGAAGAAGAACAATAAAAAAGAAGGTGGAAAAGAAAAAGAAGAAGAAGAAGAAGAAGAAGAAGAAGAAGAAGAAGAAGAAGAAGAAGAAGAAGAAGAAGAAGAAGAAGAGTTAATTTTGAAGTATAAATGTTTATATAAAACGTTCATAGTTTAATGCTTATTCTGAGTTTGGTTAACTGTGTAGAACCAAAGTGCCCATATAAAGAATAGAATTTACTAAAAGATCCATTAACTTTTGAAGGGTAATTCAGTAATTAATAAAAACAGGCAATATAAACGCTCATGGCTCTGGCCGAAATTTATTATTTGTGATTGGTTGCGGGATTTCGGCCGTTGTAATCGATATAAGTAACTCTTATGTTATTAATGTTTATCGATTACTTTAAGCGTTACTGATTATTCCGTGATTATTTTTAACAGAGAAATTCGCATTTAAGGGGGGGGATGCAATTACATGCTTTTTAATGAAGAGAAGAACACTAGCCTCTCACCCCAACTCCACTCTCATCTATACGTTGGTAGGCCCTGTTACACCGAGCAACCAATTCCAAGGTTGTGGGTAACCAACCGCTTCTGCGAAATGGGTCGGCAAGCAGAAGAGGGAAGGGGGTTCTGCCAGGGCAGTCCGGGGTCAACGTGGATCCTGGCCTGGCAGGATGGTGTTAACCGGCAGCAGGGTGTGCATCTAGGGTGGAGGCGGAGGAACTTCTAGTAGGTCAACGGCTGCACACATGAGTTGAATTCGTTAGTCTACTGCGACCGGGCAGAGAGCGCTCGGCAGGCGAGGTGAAGGCATCTCTCTAGGGGAAGAACAGCCCAAAATCAATGTTCCTGATCCTCCTGGTAGGGGGTTGAGCATAAGACTAACAACCTCATCCTGTTAAAGGAAATATTTTACGGATACATTAAGATTGCCTCAGTTCTGGAGGCCAGGGCTCTTCATGAGCTGTAGCGCCGTGGAGTATTAGTAGTAAATGCGCGTTTAAGATTATTGTATCTGTAAAAAAGAACTCGAATTAAGTTTGAGTTGTGTACGGCGATTAAAACAATCTTAACGATAGTTTTACTTCCGCGCCTAAAAGAAGCCTCATTTGAAACGTCACTGCATACAGTAATTTGGGTACTACGAAGCTCTGGACAACTTCGAGATTTGTTCTCACAAAGTAGGTCACGGAGCAGTCACAGCAAGCCGACTTTTGGAATTAGGAATGGTCGAATTAGGAATAACTGACAAGACAACTTGTGTTCCACATTTGTTCCAGCCTTTTGGGTGTATTTTCAGTTTTGTTAGTTTTATTAGCAGCCATCTTAACACCAACTTAACACTAACGGCACTACTTATTGCCACACTGCTAAATACTTCGTTCTTGACGAGGCCTTTCGATGTCTCCACCATCCTCAGGTCGCACACTGCTAATTAAAGATGGTGGAGACACCGAAAGGCCTCGTCAAGAACGAAGTATTTAGTAGTGTGGCAATAAGTAGTGACAAAGTTGGTGTCTTTTGGGTTTATTTATGTTTACATCTACTGTCAAAGCAACGACGCAGAGCAATTGTTATAATTTTAAATGAATATGTATCCAGCGAATGTTTTTCCAGAGCATACAACGAGCCCTTGGAAGAGGAAATGTGTAGGAATGGGAATAGCAGTAACTGTAGCTGATGAGGAGACGAAACTCAATGGTAGCACCGCCCGGAGTGACTCTGAGTATTTTAAATCAGTATTTTATATTTAATAATTTTCACTTGTATGTCACTTTAAAAAGAGTAAACTTACTCAATGGTTTATTCAGCGAGACAGTCGAATTCGTGTTTGGAGTAATAACCGAAATGCTGAATTCAAAAGCAGAAACCCGAATTTCGAGGGGGCAAATTCGAACGTCATCTAATTAGTTTTCAGATTTCAGTATACTTAGGGATTACCTAACGTACAATACCAAGCGCAGCGGAGGTTGCAATATAGCTGATGAGAGGAAAAGTGGTACTTGAGCTCCACCAATAAGAATAAAAATAATGAGTAATGATCAAATTGCAGAACAGATGAGCTATTTTCACTATTTGGGAATTGATATTGACTGTAATAAGAATTATGATATTGGTGTTTAATTAGGTAAATTTTAGACGATATGTGGGACAATCAACAGTATTTTGTGAAACAAGGTACGTCAAGAGACAAGATTACAGTTTTATAAAGTTATGGCGGCCCCTGTACTGTCCTACAGGTGTGAATTGCGGACAACAACCAAGAAAAAGGAAGAAAATACAGGCCTCCAAATTGGCGTACTTAAGAGAAGTTAAAAGATGTTATAAACTTGATCTATAAGGAATAAAGACATAAGAAAAGAATTAAAAGTTTTCGGGAACATACGGAGACAAAATGGAAACAATAGAAGAGGGCGGAGGGACGATCCCAGTTATAGGATTGACTATAAAAAGTTCTCGCTTCCATTGTTCTGATTTATAACTTGCATACCTGGACGTATTGGACGTATATGGGACCTCGGCTTTGTGTGGCAGCACAACAATTACGTATCGTAACAAAATCAACGCTGTCGTAAGTTCGACGTTTACGGCCGGTTTAACGACACAGCAATTACTGTGTGCGGTTTCCGACATAAAATTGAGACATAAAACCGAACCTATTTGCAAGACAGGTGAGACATAAAACTATAAGATGCAAAATTAAAGTTTTACAAAGTTATGGAGGTTTCTGTGCTGACCTACGGGTGTGAATTATGGAGAACAACCAAGAAACAAGGAAGTAAAATACAGGCCTCCGAAATGGCGTTCTTAAGACAAGCTAAACGGTATTCTAAAGTTGACCATATAACGAATGAGGTCATAAGAGAAGAACTGCAAGTTTTTAACGTGTATGAAATACTGAAATATTACAAACAACGGTGGAAAGAACACTTAGAAAGAATGTCAGATTCAAGGTTGGCCAAACAAACAATATAACCCTCTACGACACAAATGTTTGGGTAGACACAGGAAGAGATGGCTGGAGGATCTTTGAAGGCTGAACACGGAGCACCTTGCCTATGCCGTGATGAGCTTCATCATTCTATAGATTTACACGGCTGGAAAGTTAATTAATTACATAATATAACTAACTCGAGAAAAATAATTATTTTTGTTAATACTGGCAGAATTTGAATAAGAAGTAACTAATAGAATAAAGTAATAACAATAAAAAATATAACAAATAAAAAAACATGAAAAGGTTTGAATTTTAAAACTGCATATGCATATAACGCATCATTAATGGTCACAAGCGTGCAATGACGCAAATTTTCTGCGATACCATAACCGCACAGTGAGTGACGTCATCCCCACCACGCTGCCCCTCTGACCATCTCCCTGTTTCTTAATGTCCTTAGCAAAGTAATAAACAAATTACGTACGATAATTTGTACGCACATGTTACAGCAACAGCTGATAATAACCATGTGCCATACCATCGATTATGCTGGTGATAATCCTAATCATTTTTTAAAAAGAGTTTCGCTGCATATTTGTTTAATACGAGGCGGACCCAGCAAGTTATTTGAGGGGGGGGAGTTGAATTTGGTGAAGATTTGGTGAAGTTAGACAATTTGTTTTAATTGTATAAAGTATAAATGACGGGAATGAATGAAGATGTTTGCACACACATAAATACTCGGTTATTCGCTGATGACCAGGTGACACTCCAGAAGAGCGAAGATGCTCTGCAGCAGTCGATATACCACTTGAACCGTGTATGCGGGAGATATAATTTTAAAATATCTCAAAGCAAGACGAAGGTTATGGCTTTTAAAGGGAAATTTCGAATCCTTTACAAAATAGTTGTTTGGGAATAAGATTTTAGAGCAGGTATCGCACTTTGCTTTTCTTGGTTGTGACGTAAGTTATGAACATGATGATAAGAATAAAAAAGTAAATAATGTCAGACGATGATTGGTTCAATGTAATGAACACTAAGAAATAAAACAAGAACTGATACTAAAATGAAGTAATGGCGACACCTGTTCTTACATATGCTATTGAAACGTGGACTATAACTGGGAAAGAAAAGCAGCATAAACAAACCGCTGAAATGAATTTTTTAAGGCACGTGAGTGGTTATTGTCTAAGGGATCGAATATGTAATGAACATATAATGGCAGAACTAGGTATATTCTCCATAAGTGGTAAGATAGAAGGACAAAAACATCAGTGTATGGAGGACGTCTACAGAATGGACCACCAGAGGCTAGCAAAGCGCTCTGTAGACTACAAACCAGTTGGATAGGCCCTGGAAGACATGTCTACAGTGAAGACGGAACAGGGTATAAGCCTTACACCGTGAAGTGACGACGACGACGGATGAGTGAAGATAAAAATATGGTGTGTTCTTATCAACACAGTACGTTCATTGACACACAGACAGAAAGTCACATCTATGTTTGTCAGTTCACCGTTCTTTTAATAATATTCACTTAAGGTTTAAAGTAGGCCTATATACTACTCATTTAGGTATGTATAAAACTAAAAATACTAAAAATTAACGTGGCAGTAAGGTAGAGTTACAATTTAAATTAGGCCTAAGTTTAGAGTAAAGCAATAAACTTAGATAACGTTATATAAATTTTGTTATCATATCACAATCACAGAACCATTCTACAATCACAAGACGACGAAAAAAAATTCGTCTGAAGTGACCATTTCGGGGGGGGTCCCCATCACCGCCCCCGGGATTCGCGCTTGTTTTAATATAATGTATCTTCGGGTTAATATGTCTTCTTCTTCTTCTTCTTCTTCTTCTTCTTCTTCTTCTTCTTCTTCTTCTTCTTCTTCTTCTTCTTCTTCTTCTTCTTCTTCTTCTTCTTCTTCTTCTTCTTCTTCTTCTTCACTACAATGGCTTGGGCTGTAGCCCGTTCCGATTTCACAGAGTCTCTGACCATTTTTCCAGGGTCTTCCACGATCTCTCGTCCCAACTGGCTTATATTCAAACGCTTGTTGAGGAACACGCGTGTCTACCATGCGTTCCACATGGGAATTCCCATTCTGCGTTTATTCCTTTATTCTCTCCAGAACCGACTGTGACTTCAGATCTTTCCTTATGCAGTCGTTTAGTAGACAATCTCTCAAACTACATCCCTTAACTCCTCTTAAAAATTTCATTTCCAAAGCCTGTATTTTTGAAATCTCTTTTTGCAGGAGAGTCCATGATTCACATCCATACGTTAAAGTCGGCACAGCCACAGAACTTTAGCTGTGTCTCCCTCTGCTTTTTATTTATCAATAGTCGTCTTATTGTTCCTCAGGTATAACTAAATTTATTTAACTTTCTCTCGATATCGTTATCCTTCCTATATGAGATATCACATCCCAAATAATTAAAGTGTGATACCTGCTCCAAAACACTATTACCAATTAAAATTTTTGTTCTTACAGGGTTCTTCCCTAGGAAGGCCATCACTATAGACTTAGTATTTGAGATCTTAATGTTGTATTTCTGGCAGATTGTATGCACGGTAACCTTTACAAAACTCATTTTCACTCTTCCCTGTAATTATTTGTTCATCTGCATATAGTAATGTGCTAAGTGATCCCTTATTCGAGACTCATATAGATGCAGGACAGACGTTCATCTATTCTTCCGAAATTTCGTCAATGTACATATTAAATCTATTAAATAAACTTGTAGAGAGGCTACAGACTTGTCTGACACGATGATTGATGGCCACAAAATCTTTCATGTGCACTGCGTACTATTGTTTTAGCAAAATTTCTCTTTTCTCGGTAGATTTGTTTTGCGTGTTCCGTTTCCAATTGCAGATATCTACGATTAATGTGTATACTCGTAAACTGCCGTTTAAAAAAGATACGCAAGATATTCTGAGTACAGATATGCAATAGTGCGCTGGTGTACAAGCGTACATATTTATCTGTCTATTCAAATACTTTTTGCTAAAGTCTATTTCTTGATGTATACAATATATTTAAAATTTATATTTACTTTACTTCAACATGTTATTTTTCCCATATTTGGAACATGTTTCGTGACCCTTTGTGTTCCCATCATCAGCCTTCCTAATTTTGAATCTTGTGGAGTACCTGTGTGCTGGTTGGCTGTTGTTATGGTTTCCCGTTGGGTTTTTTTTAAATTATTATTATTGTGTGTGATTGTGGTGTATACATTAGTATTTTGTGTATTTTCGACGTTGAGTGCTTTGAAAATTGTATCATGTTTTGTATTGATTTGTATTTGTTCAGGTATTAGTTTGTTTTGTGTTTGTATATTTGTAAATTTTCCCAAATGTTCATTATGGTGCCTTTGTGTGGTAGGCCTATGTGTTTTATTAGTGTCATGTTGGTTATGTCTAGGAATTCATGTCCAGTGTTTATTGCATGTGTGGCCAAATTAGATTTAAATATTTCTGTTTTTTGTTTGCGTTCAAATGTTCAAAATAACGTTTTCCCAGTTTGTTTTATAAAATAGAAAATAAAATCAAATATAAAACAAAAAACTGAACAATTAAGAATCAATCAAAATGAACAACACATAAATAATAACAACAATAAAAATGAGCCACATTCACATACATAAATAATAAAATGAAAAAACTAACAAAACTATTTAAAAACACAGACATTAAAGTAGCATACAAAACTAATAAAAAAATTTACAAAAACTAAATAACCTACACATCAAAGATAATACAGCAATCAATGGTATGTACAAAATTGAATACCAAAATTGCAATAAATGTTACATAGGACAAACAAAAAACAACTAAAAACCGTTATTTTGAACATCTAAACGCATACAAAAAACAAGAAATATATAAATCTAATTTGGCCACACATGCAACAAACACTAGACATGAATTCCCAGACAACCAACATGACACTAATAAAACAAGTACCACACAAAGGCACCATAATGAACATTTGGGAAAATTTACAAATATACAAACACAAAACAAACTAATACCTGAACAAATACAAATCAATACAAAACATGATACAATTTTCAAAGCACTCAACGTCGAAAATACACAAAATACTAATGTATACACCACAATCACACACAATAATAATAATAAAAAAAAAACCAACGGGAAACCACAACAACAGCCAACTAGCACACAGGTACTCCACAAGATTCAAAATTAGGAAGGCTGATGATGGGAACACAAAGGGTCACGAAACATGTTCCAAATAAGGGAAAAATAACATCTTGAAGTAAAGTAAATATAAATTTTAAATAAGTTATCTGTATATTTATACGTTGTTGTTTTGTAGAGATTGTATACGGCACTGGGTTATGACAAGATTACACAAACTGTTTTTAGAGAGGGTCTGATTTAAATTTAGAATTGCCCGAAATATTTAAAATACGAACCTATTTTTAGGAAGTGTCTTTAGTGTTTGGTAGTCTAATATTGTCTGGAAGACATACAGTTACCTGTGTTTCGGTGTGAAGTAACACGACCGCGAAAATAAAAATAAATAAAGGATTTACACACACACACACACACACACACACACACACACACACACACACACACACACACACACACACACACACACACACACACACACACACACACACACACACACACACACACACACACACACACACACACACACACACACACACACACACACACACACACACACACACACACACACACACACACACACACACACACACACACACACACACACACACACACACACACACACACACAGTGTATGCGTGGTTGTAGTAAACATAATACGGTCGGTGCTACGTAAGGTCGGCTTTCTCTCGCATTGGCGCTGGAGGGAGGGAGGGTGTTGACGTAACATTGTGCACGAGGTGAGGGACGGGAGGAGGAAAGAGTTATATTTAGCCAGAGAATCGATCCCCTCCGCTGTGGACGTGTGTTTGTGTAACTTGGGCAGCTTCATCCCTCTCGTAACATCAGCTGATCATCTCGTCGTGTCGGACTGTCACAGCTGAACAATGGAACTACATTCTTTCGCCGGTACGCCGAAGTACTGTATTGATCACATGTACGGTAGGCTGCTGCCTTGATTGTGCAGAAGGAATGAAACATCAAATAGACGTAAACGTCACGCGTGTTAGAATTATATAAAAGAATAATGTTTGTGTGGCTTTAGAGCGGGCAGGTCGTCACAGACAAGTGTTTTGTCTAAAATAAGTTATTGAAAACAAATTAGAAAGAAATAGAGCAACTCACTTAATATTTATAGATTTACATAAAGCTTATGACATACCTATCGTAAAACTTTGGGAGGTGCTTTAAGACACCAACATCAACCATACACTTATTAGGGCTGTGCAAAATTTGTACAACGATAAGACGTCCACAATAAAAGTGGGAAACAGAGTATCAGAACCGTTCAGAGTAAATAAGCGATTACGACAGGGTTGTTGAATCTCTCCCACGCTTTTAAAAATTTACGTTGCAAAAGCTCTAACCCAATGGAAGCAAAAAATGCAAAGGGACGGGTATTGAAATTGACGATGACACATGTTTGTACACCCTGTAGTTTGCAGACGATCAAGTGATATCTGCAAATGAAAAAGAAGATCTGGAATATATGACACGCAAACTGGAGGAAGCTATGAAAAATGGGGATTAATGGTGAACATATAAAATACGCAGTATCAGTTTGTCGAAGAAACAACAGATTTAATCTTAGAAAACAAAGACGTATAAAAAAATGCAACAGCTACAAACACTTAGGAATAAACTTTAATGAAGAAGGACCAGATGATGTTGAAATAAAATCAAGAATAAACTAAGCAAAACAAATAATTAGATTACTGAATGGGATTCTATGGAGAACAGAAATTGGAAAAGAAAGGAAGAAAAGAATATACGAGTCTCATTAAAAGCACGTTGATGTACGGATCCGAAACATGGAGAATAAAAGAACACATAGAAAGAAAGTTAGAAGATACAGAAATGGATACTTTGAAACGAGCTGCTAGAATTTCAAGGCTAGAGCGAATACGAAATGAAACGATCAAAGAAGAAATGGGCGTGCAAAAGACAATCATCGACTGCATTGAAGAAAAACAACTAATCCGGCACGGACACGTACAAAGAATGGGACAAGACCGACTACCAAAGAAAACAATGAGATGGGTAACTAGAGAGTACAGAAAGAAAGGAAGGCCCAAGAAAAGACGGATAGAGGGCATAAGAAGATCAATGAACGATAGGGACTAAACGACAAAACTGCAACGACAGACAAAAATGAAGGTTAGGCATCGGACAACGTCGTCGGACGTTTTGACTCCGAATTAATAATAATAATAATAATAATGATAAAGTTTGTTATACGTATGTTACAGTTTTTACGCGTTTCTGAAGTATGAAATGCTGTGAAACATCAAGCTCTCACGACAGAAGCTTGAAAGCGTTATCATTCTTGTTGTTCAAATTTTCTTCCGATTATGGGCTGTTTGGCCATGGTCCAGAGCTCTACATAGCAGCAGACGTTTCTATCGTGACGTTGACGGCCATCGTCAGTGCAAAAAATTGAGTTTCGACTAACGTACACGACGTAACGTAACGACTAACCTAACCTTACCTAACCACAGTACTGCGGTCACTAACCGTGACGTCTACGTTAGTCGAAGCTCAATTGTTTGCATTGATGATGGTCGTCAATAGCACGATCGAAACGTTTGCTGTTATGTACAGCACTGGACCACGGCCAAACAGCCCGGAATCGGAAAACTTTAACAACACTGACTCCGGTCGTGTAAGCCTTAGAAGCAGACTTGGGAAAGTTAATAAAAATTTTTAACCGATTAAAGTTAAAGTTAGTGTCCCCCAAAATTAACTGAGTTAAAGTTAAAGTTAATGCTTGCAAAAAGTAACTGATTAAAGTTAAAATGAAATTAACTGATTAAAAGTTAAACATATATGTTTTCTTTTTTTTGTTTTATTGAGCAAACTGCTTTGACTGATGAAATAATTAAAATCATGTTAAATAAATCTACAAATTAAGCTTTTTAAAAATAATAATTAATATTTCCGTTGCAGAAAAAATGACAAAAAACATTTAGCACTAAAAACTCAATCATTTAATAATTAAAAATCATAGATGATTTTATTTTAATCATTAAATTATATTAACATTATTTTGAATTGCGGCAAATAATTAAATATTGTTTGTGTATTACATTTTTCACTTCACAGTACTGATGACTACTAATATTGTACTGTGCCTGCAGGGCGATGTATTAATAAATGACTTAATAGAACAGACAATAATTAGGCTACTCCATTGATTACCTTTATAATCTACAAGTTGACGTGAAAAAATAATTAGGTGCTGGAGATAAACTGAAGTGGATTTGATGTTGTGCAGGCAAAGACGTCCCAATATATTAGATTATCTAACAGAAAGTAGGATTTTAGAATATAAATTCTTTTAGATAAGGTAAATTCTGAAATCTAATAAACTTTGGATAAAATAAATTTTACATCTTGTTTTCTTCGAAATGAGAGTATTAACACAAATTTTTGACTTTTACGTAGTTACAAAAATTTACTATAAATTTTAATTGTTGTAATGTTAACAATAAATTGTCTGTTTCTAACCAATTGAACAAAACTAATGAATTTATTTATTTTAATTCAAATTGTCAACAATTACAGACGTATTCCGTTGGCGTCTCTGCAAATAAATCCATCTCGTGGAATGTTTAACCATTGTGAAATACTCGAGGTATACGGGGTTTCTGCTGTTTTGATTGCTACTATTAGGGCCTGGGCATCACACTCACACACACCCGTTTGGCGGACACACGGCCTGCGTTGCAGTCTGCGTATTGGGGGTCAGTGCGAGCGCGCGCGGCTTACATTGACTCCAGCACGCACTATGGCATGAGCAAGCATGTCGCCCACGCGTACAGACTCACACCGCACCGCTTGAGCCGACATGTCCAGCGTTGCAGTCTGCGTGTTGGGGGGTCAGTGCGAGCGCGCGCGGCTTGCATTGACTCCAGCACGCACTATGGCATGCGCGAGCGTATGTTGCGCTCGCGGTGCACACACAAGCTTTGTTGTTTTGATTGTGGCACTCAGAGTAGTAAAACTTTCCAACCTGAGTATTTTCACATTGGGCAAATACAACTAGGGTTGAATTTATTGCAGAGACACTAAACATCAAAACACATTACTATGCAGTCACATATCCTTAAACGAATGTATGAATGAGTAGCAGAGTTTTAACTGTGAAATACAGAATAGCAGCCTAGGGCTGCTATTTTGTAAAAATTAGGATAGACATAGCAGACATGAAAAGTAGAGTAGTTTGTGCTAAACACTTTCAAGTACGTTATCAGTAGCCACCTCCAATAAAAATCCCATGGTTTTTACTATTGTAGCTTTACACCTTTCTCCTCTCCTCTCTCTCACTCTCTGTCTCTGTCACTGTCTGTCTGTCTGTCTGTCTGTCTCTCTCTCTCTCTCTCTCTCTCTCTCTCTCTCTCTCTCTCTCTCTCTCTCTCTCTCTCTCTCTCTCTCTCTCTCTCTCTCTCTCTCTCTCTCTCTCTCTCTCTCCCCCCCCCAAAACTACCATATCTGACACTAATTACGGAAAGTTAAAATGTACTTTGTTGGAAAGGTTGAGGAAAGGGTACATACGAGGTGAACTCAGAATCCACAACGTTGTGAATGTAAAGATCCCGTAAGGCGAGACAAAAGGCATTTGTAAAGCAAATGCCAGTGGGACGTATTAGTTAAGCGCCTCCGCGAAGACTGGGTCACCGAGAAACATTAAAAGACTCTTCGGGTAACCTTCCAAACAGAAAAATCCAAATCGCCTAAGCTCTAAATCTACTTAAGAGTACTCTAAATTGCTTTGTACATTTGGTAAGCACTATAGAGCAGACTCTATTTTTCCACATTCTATTTGTCTTGAGTTAGATCACTGACTATATAAAGCAAAAGAGAGCAGATATCAAATTCCGGTCGTGAAAAATGTGAAGAACATTTTGTGTTTGTACGACTTAGAATGGTGTGGTGTCGGAAGAAAAACTTGACACTTCAGATTTGGTTAATTAAAAATAACGATTTATTAAGAATTTCTTGATAGACAAATCAATCGATTTGCATCAATTAAAAAATTAATTGACCGCAAATTTTAATTGACGGCTTCCTTAGAAAAGAAAGAGAAAGAAAAAGCGAACACAGCAACACAACTTCCAAGAATTTTTTTACAAACGCTCAAGCGTAATTGCTAAACTGAGAAAACAATTAATGGCGATAGGCGATAGTTAATTAAAGTCGGACAACGACTCTAGTATATCCTAGTCAACGTCTATAAATTATCCTGCCTAGTATAAACCCTCCCCAACTATGCCGTTCGGATCCGGCGTTAAACTGTAGGTCCCCCTGTGAGAGACTCCGTAACACAAGCATCAAGGGTATATGCAGGGAGGGTACAAACCAGTCGAAAGACTGAAGAACCCAATAATAATAATAATAATAGTAATAATTACAATAACAGTTAATCAAGCCATAATACTGTATTTTCTCGTGTATAATGTTCACTTTTCCCAGATTTTCTTTAAAAAAGTGAGGGTGCGCCTTATACACGAATAATATAACTTACATGCTAAATTGTAGATCTGCACATGTATGGGAGAGTTGGCAACATCGCTTAAAACTGGCAGGCTTGCGTTTAGCAATAGTAAAATTAAATTTACCGGTAATTTGGTTCGCAGTTATTGAAGCGATTTTCCATCAGTTATTTGTTCACGTTGTAGACTTATAACAGTACTCTGTTGTAACATTCTGTTACTGTACTTGTTTGTCGTCGTTAGTCTGTTGGTTTTACAGTCGTTCAATGCCTATACTGCGTATGTTGTCAAGAAAAATACTGTATTGTCTTAATGACTGAAAGAACATCTCTATCGTCCTATGCGGCTCAGTTTAAATTATCCGTAATAAAATTCAGAAAAGAAAATGGTAATCGCGCCGCAACGAGTATGTTTGATGTAGCGGAATCTAATGTTCGGTAATGGAAAAACAAAATGCAATTGCAAATGCTAGTGAAAAACTAAAAATACAACAAACTAAACAGAAACTATGACCTGTGTAAGTTTTATATGATTTTAATATTTCTGTTTTGTGTTCACAAATAAGTAGACGTGGTAAGTAATTTTTCTGTGTGTGAGACATTCCTTCTGCACAGTCTAATATTCTGTGAGACATTCCTTCTGCACAGTCTAATATTTAAACAATGCATATTTTTCTGCGTCCTAATAAATTTGTTAAACTATTTCTTGTCACAAATGTGGATGCGCCTTCTACACGAATTACATTTTGTCTGCAAAATGTTACGATAAAATAGGGGTGCGCATTATACACGGGGAAATACGATATTCTGAAATCTGCGCTTTTCCGTATTTCTTCAACCCTTATACCTATCGTTGGTTTAAAGCTAAAAATCTTTTGAGACGCAAAGAATTTATAAAATGTATTTATGGGAAGAATTCTGAATTTATCATTTGTCCTGAGAAAAAGAGGGGCTCCCATCTTCAAGCTAGTGTCCTCCCACCCCAGAAGCAAATCTCATCCTCCCCAGAAGCTATCCTCATCCCCCCCTCAGGAGCAGGTAGTAGTTACGTCACAGATCTCAAATATTTGGATCTTTTCTTCTTCTTCTTCTTCTTCTTCTAATACATGCTTGTAGTTTGTTCATTAAACCAGATGAAATGGTCGTGTTACGTATTTTACTTATTTAATGAGAAGTTTAGGGAAATTTTATAATGACAGTAGCACGGTAGACTTGAAGACATATAATAGTAACGGTCCAAAACATATCTGTTATCCATTTCTGAATATTAAATTCTTTTTGTGTTATATTAATCCTGGGAGTAAATTAGTTATCTTGTGATGAGTATAAAATATGAAATTAATAACTTCGTTTACAAATAACTGTATGGGAGATCCAACCTTTAAGCTCATCCACCCCGTCCCTCAGGAGCACCTCCTTCCTTTGTGAATTTTATTACGGATAATTTAAACTAAGCCGCATAGGACGATAGAGATGTTCTTTCAGTCATTAAGACTATACAGTATGTTTCTTGACAACATACGCAGTACCCTACAGGTATTGAACGACTGTAAAACCAACAGACTAACGACGACACACAAGTACAGTAACAGAATGTTACAACAGAGTGCTGTTATAAGTCTACAACGTGAACAAATAACTGATGGAGAAGGGGTGAAAACTTTGAACCAAATTACCAAAGAAATTACCGGTAAATTTAATTTTACTGTTACTAGACTCAAGCTTGCCAGTTTTAAGCGATGTTGCCAACTCTGCCATACATGTGCAGATCTACAATTCAGCATGTAAGTTATATTATTTGTGCATAAGGCACACCCTCACTTTTTTGAAGAAAATCTGGGAAAAAAGTGCGGATTATACACACGGGCGCAAGCACCCAACCGCCCCGCCTAGGAATTCATTTTCACAGACTGAACCCAGCAGTAGCATGGCGTCCATGTAACCGCTGTTGCAGACGGCAACAGTACTGGAAATAAAAGAAAATAATATTAATTATTTCGCAGAATAAATACTTTCGTTACTGAATAATTTGAAATCCGAACAATATTAGTAGTAAAACTTGAAGAAAAGCATAGTATTGCTTTCGAACTGCCGGGCACTTGCACCGTCTTGTGTTACTGGCTCAGACATCGGCAATGTTTTGCAGTCATTGATCTCGTAGTAGTTTTCACTGTACAAACTGTTGAGGGGAGGGGACACATTTGTCCTCCCAAAGTGTTGCCGCTGTATACACCGGAAAACCTCTCAGTTAGCAGCTAGGTTCGTTTTCGGAACCGATGTGCAGCAGTTACTACGTAGCTATTTGTGTTTTGTTCGTTTAGTCATGTGTTTTTCTGTTTGTCTTTTTTATTTTTGATTCGATTATTTGTGTTCTGATTTATTCTGTGTAAGTATAATGAGAGTCAGATCCCGTTGAACCGGGACCCTCTTCTTCTCCCAGCGAATGATAGAAAATGTCTAAAAAGAACACTTGGTACAAGAAAAAATTCGAATTAATTTTTAGGTAAAGTTTAGGCGTATCACAACCGGCAACAGGTGTTATGTAGACACGCCACGCCACGCCACTGCTGAATCGAAAACCATCTTTGTGCTAATAGTAGCAAATTGGTAACAAAAAGTGGGAAAGTCCAGTATGTGGAATAAGATTAACGCTTTTATTTGTGATTCTACGCGATCGCAAAGTTTCCAAGACTCGCTCCCGGATTGCGGTGTGACGGCCGAGGAGAGACTATGTTCTAAGAGTACAATGTTCTGAAAACGTCGAGACGTTGTTCGTAACTTGAGAAGATAATTCTGCGAGATGCGGGAACTGACGATTTATCGCCGGCCGCGGCCGCTCAGATAACGTCAGACGCTTTAATCCCCCGAGAGGCGATAATATTACGTTCTTATGAAACACTGGACTGGACGTCTGCTGCTTGTTACCACCGCCACCGACCGCTACGAGGAATTATATACGGCGATTTATTGAAGAAGATTATTCTGTGAAAGGTAATTTAACATTTCTTATACTGCAAGGTGATTATTCTTCGCGGTGTTATTAAAGAAAAACTGTAACCTCTCTGTCTCTCTCTCTCACTCTCTCTCTCTTTCCCTTTATGTAATATTTCACGATCAAAGGATTAGGTAATACTGTCGGTAGGGAATCAATAACCCTTTAAATGTTGCTAATCGTGTATCCAGCGGTATCTATCATTAAAAAGATTATTAATTATGCTCGTATTGTTACGAATGATAGCATTGAGCGTTAGGCCTACACCATACGCGTGTATAGTGTTACTACAGTGGAAACAAATTACGGATATTCATTAAGTCACTAATTACCAGCTTTCATTAATGTAATTAATGTTAAAAATAACAATTTGAAATCAACAAGGTGCATAAAATTTTTAGAATGTGAAAATTTTCGTTCTATAATAGCTATATGGTATCAGCAAGTGAAATTGAGAAAAAAAAAATGCAAATTTTATTTTGGCTTTTGCTTCAATAAAATTCTTCTTTTTGTTTTCGAAATATTGGCGGTTTTGTAAAAAATTGTGTATGTTATGTCTATCCCATGCCATGAAGTTTTTTCATTATCCATAGAACGCGCGCGCAGGCGAATTGCATGCATTCGGTTGCATAGTGCAATAGGCTACATTTGAATGAACGCCCCACATCGAGCGCGTGAAACTAATAGTTGCACGAGCAGTTGCATGCCTTGCAACTGTCTTGCAATCGATTGAAGACCTTGCAACTGTCTTGCAATCGATTGAAGATCTTGCAACTGTCTTGCAATCGATTGAAGATCTTGCAACTGTCTTGCAGTGGATTGAAGACCCTGTAACCGATTGCAGTAAGTGTAATAGGTTTAATTTAAACCAATACCCCACAACGTTTTCTGCAATCATTTGCGAAGTGTAATAAATGCCTTAATGTATGCGTTGTCTATAGTCTGATTGTTGACGACAATTTATCATTCGTCTAATGCATGGATCCTTTTATACAATGTCGTCTGATAATTTTGTCGTTCCAGTCTGAAGGGCGATCGTCGGACCCCTATAATTTATAGTCGGGCAATTCCAAGGAGCTTTACGTTAGGCCTATATGACGTATTTGCGTGACCGGCACGCCGTTATCACAGCTTGCCTATTCACTCTGTACGCACCACGTTTTTTGAGATTAGCCTTGTTTGTTGGATGAAATTTCATACTCTTTAATTGTATGGTAAATTTTAAAACGACCATTTTTTCGTGCTGTTTGGGAATTTTCCAGAAGGACAAGGCACGGGCTGATCTGGGCAAGCCCTCTTCAGCTCTTCAGTCGAATGGAAGGATGTGAGGAGACGCACGCCAGTGCAGGCCGGAAGCGAAGAAGATGGAGGCACATGGAGGTAGAGTAGTGCGTGTGTGTGTGTGTGTATTTGTGTGTAGATGTAGTGTGTAGCTAACTAGGTAATGGAAGTAGGTGATGGAAATGCCATAAAGTTTAAACATGAGGGCTGCCAAGACAGGGACGAGTAATGCAAGTCGCCAAAGCTGGAGGGAGGCGACAGAGAGGCGTGAATGTAGGGCAGGGGACACAAAGAAGAGGGCTAAAGACCAGGTAAGTAGTTAGGGAAAATTTAAAATGTTATGTGGTCGGAAAGGATGTCAGGTGGAGTATGTTTGAAGATGGGAATTAAGTGTTTCTATTTCTTTGTCTCTGACGGCGAGAAGTTCTGGGAGGTGGTCCATCGGCTATGGTAAGAAGGCGGTTTATGAGGAAGGAAGGTCTGCGGGTGTTGCGAGTAGTTCTGTTGATGTAGTTGGCTGTGAATTGTAGGGAAGTGGGTTGTTTTGCAGTTTGTGAGTATTTCGAAACGAACAAAATAAACGTACAACAATTAATATGCCTTACAATTAATGTAAACAGAAGTGAATCCTCAGAGCAAGCAACGCAAGCAGTGCTTGCCTAAAGAAAAAGCAGGCAAAAGTAAATAAATGATTACACAACCAACATTATTGTTCTCACCAAAAACTGTTTCATGTGCCTTCTTATCTCTTGTCCGTTGGAAATCGGCCACGCATTTGCCACATACCTTCCGATCGAAATGATATTGTCACGACAATTACGGAACGCTCTTCAAGAGTCGAGAGCGTCCTTCTACCCGTTTCTCGGCTAGCCGGGCAGGTGCAGCGCCTCACTCAAGGTCACACAGTCAACAATCCTCTAGACTATTCGAGTGCTTGTTAACTACGCACATTATGCTGGCGTGGAAAATTATTCTGGAACATCTGCAGGCTATATATATAAGCAACTGCGGCTGGCTTAGAGAGTTAGTTACAGCTGGCGATTTTTTTTTCAAGTGCGGATCGAAATACTGTGTCGAAGTGATTATTGTGTTATTTATTTAGAACGGAACTGTATAACTTGACATTATTATTGCGTTTAGACAAATTTAACTTGAGTTATTGTACGAGAGTAGCTTGCTGATTTAAAATTGTTTTTTGTGACTTATAAAGCTGGTAATTGACTTGACAGATGTCTGTACTTTGTTTCCGCTGTACCATACGACGATCAGATGGACCGTCGTAACAACATTGATGACTCGATTTGATCAAAGGTAGTAATATCGCTTCGCTTCCAGTTCTGCGCGTTGTTTTAACACCTGACTGACCGCTCCGCCCCAAAGGCAATCACTACAAAAAATACTTCGGTGCACTAATCTATGAGTTGCCATAATGTCATGGATCTTAGTCTTTATTTAGTATTTCATAACTGTGCTTCCATTCACTGGACTTCATTTTACTTCCATGTTCCATAAGGGACGGAAAATCGTGTTCGAGATAAGGGCAGGTCCTGGTTGTACTACCCTCAAAACATGAAGAAAAGTCATTTTTCGAAAAGTGTCCGTACGTCTATGTGTAGAAAGTTTTATATGGCGAACGATAGCTGCCGCAAATTCAAACAGAATCAAATAATGTTTTTCATATGTGCCCGAGTTGTAGAGAACTCAAGGCTTATTGATTTTGGTGAAGATCGATTAAGGGGGAGGGGTAGTTCACCTGAAACGTTTTACGTTTTAACACGAGTAAAGTACTTAATTTTGATAAATAAATTATCCTAAATAGAAGGTCATAGTAATCCACTGTAGAAATATAGATGAAATATCTAAAAATAAAAAGGGTAGTTGAAGGGGGAGGGGGTAATTTATTTTATTAATGTTATAAATTTATTCGACCGAAAACTTAAAATATCGGTACGGAGAACCATACATTACTTCCATGTTCTAAGATTTATATTTAAAATCATTTTCGAAATGAAATATTTCCATAGAAACTTCTTCTTTCTGCTTACTGCTTTCAGCCTTAACCACAGTACTGTGGTAACTAACGTATATCACCTCACGTTATCGCACCTCGATTTTCACTGATGATGGAACTCGATGGCACTGCCGAAACGTCTGGTTTTGCAGAAAACATTGGACTACGGCCAAACAGCCCGGGAAGGAATTTTAACAACAAACTACTTCTTTGTTGCCGATAACGTAGTACACACAAAAAAATAAAAAATTATCTCTTCCCCGATTAACTATAATTTTCGTTTATAGAAAATTACCCCCACCCCATTCAACTAGCCTCTTCATTTATACATATTTCATCTACGTTTCTACAGTGGATTATTATTATCTTCTTATCAGGATACTTTATTTATAAAAATTAAGTACTTTACTCTTGTTTAAACATAAACTGTTGCTGGTAAACTACCCTTTCCCCGGAACTGATCTTTACTAAAATCAATAGCCCATGAGTCCTCTACAACTCAGACATATATGTAAAATATTATTTGATTCTGTTTGAATTTACGGCAGTTATCGTCGAGATAAAAAAATTACCATTGTTAAAACATAAAATGTTACTGGTAAACTACCCCTTTCTCTTAACCGATCTTCACGAAAATCAATAAATCTTGAGTCCTCTACAATTCAGGGATGTATGCAAAAAATTATTTGATTCTGTTTGACATTACGGCAGTTGTCGTTCGTTAATATGGAGAACCATACATGACTTCCATGTTCTCAGATTATATATAAAATCATTTAGTACTGCCTTTATGCGTACCAGCAGTTATTTCGATAATGCGATTTTTGGGCTTCGATATTATTTCGCACATAATTTTATGTAGTGAAAGAATTATACAAATTTTAATTTTGTATGTTCCAAAATAGATGGCTGGTGATTGCATTTGATTTCGTTTGTCATTTTTTAATGGTAAATGACTGTAGTAGTAATTTATCACCGGGTCGTGGCTGTGACACCAAAATTTGATTAAGTTAGGTTAACATGAAAACTGAAATTATACATGGAAACCAATACGTGTGTAATGTAAAACTATTTTTTTTCTAAAACCACGAAAAACCCAACTCTAAGTAAGGCGGGAGTGGCCCAATGGTCAACCCCTTGCCTATTATTATTATAGGCCTACATGTCACTTTTTTGTGGCAGAACTCGTTTTTTGGTAAAATTCCAGCCGCAAATTCAAACAGAATCAAATAATATTTCGTATACAGCCCTGAATTGTAGAGTACTCAAGATCTATTGCTTTTTGTGAAGATCGGTTAAGGGGAAGGGGTAGTTTACCGGCAACATTTTATGTTTTAACAAGGGTATTATTTTCTATGACGAACGATAACTGCCGCATATTCAAACAGAATCAAATACGTTTTTGCATACGTTCCTGAATTGTAGAGGACTCAAGACCTATTGATTTTGGTGAAGATCGGTTAAGAGGAAGGGGTAGTTTACTAGCAACATTTTATGTGATAACAAGAGAAATTTTGTCATGACGAACGATAACTGCCGTAAATTCAAACAGAATCAAATAATTTTTTACATATGTGCCTGAGTTGTAGAAGAATCAAGGCCTATTGATTTTGGTGAAAATCGGTTACGGGGAAAGGGCAGTTTACCTGAAACATTTTTTGTTGTAACAAGAGTAAAGTACTTAATTTATATAAATAAAGTATCCTGATAAGAAGATCTTAATAATCCACTGTAGAAACCTAGATGAAATATCTATAAATGAAGAGGCTAGTTGAATGAGGTGGGGGTAATTTTCTATAAATGAAAATTATAGTTGAAGTGGGAGGGGATTATTTTTTTATGTGTACTACGTTATCGGCATCAAAGTAGTAGTTTGTTGTTAAAATTCATTCCCGGGCTGTTTGGGCGTAGTCCAATGTTTTCAGCAAAACCAGACGTTTCCGCAGTGCCATCGACTGCCATCATCAGTGAAAATCGAGTGCGATAACGTGTGGTGGTATACGTTAGTGACCACAGTACTGTGGTTAAGGCTGAAGCAATAAGTGGAAAGAAGTAGTTTCTATGGAAACATTTCATTTCGTAAATGATGTTAAATATAAATCTTAGAACATGGAAGTCATATATGGTTCTGCATACCGATATTTTTTGTTTTACATTAAGAAATAGGATAATTTACGATTAGTACACTTCTTCTTTTCCACACCGTAATATATCGATAAATCGAATATTAAAAACATCGAAATGTATTGTGTGACGATTTAATTAAATATAAAAGTTTAAATTAAAAAAAAAATTAATTTACTAGCAATTAAGTATTTTTAAATCGCACTATTAAACCTAAAGCCCCTGTCCTAACTCAGAATAAGTATGAGATGTAAATGGAAAATCTAACTAAAGCATTAATAAAAAATTCGAATTGTAAAAAGTTATTAATATCACAATTAACCCTTTGCTAGTCATCATGTGGTGACCTGTTAATTCCGGACACAACGTGCATAGCGAGTCGTCTGTAACTTACGAAGATATAAAAATAATAATCTTTGTAATTAGTAATTTGAAGGCACAAGAGTAGTTAAAATAATTGACTTAAATTATATATGTAGGATTAATGTATTGTTTTTTTTTTTGTAATAAGAATGTCAATTTAAATAAAAATAGGAACTATATTATCGCGGAGTACTTGCCCCTCTCCGTTGTAAGGTGCCAGTCGAATCGAGTAGAGAGTCACAATGCTGCCGTCAGAGCATATAGAACTACGAGCGAGAGCTCCACCAAAATGCACTGTTTAAATTTAATTTTAAATGTTAGCTACCACTGCTAAACGTGGCGAGCGAGTGTAATGTGTGAATTGTAGAAAGTTGTGTTAAAAAGAAAAATGTAATAAGTTAAAACAAAAAAACTAACAAGTAGTAAGCAAGATGACGTCTCCCCTCAAGAGGTAAATTCAAGTACAACTTTACACATGAAGATGTGACCTGCACAAACTTCACATGTGGACGTATACGAGGCATAAGACGCTGACTAGGACCTACGTAGATCTACACCAACTTAAACTAGAGAAACTTCAATCTCCGCAGTGAACCACCTATCTAGTACTTGCCGAAGACACGACTCAGATGACGACGCCGACTTCAAGAATTCCCAAGAGAGACACCCCAGGACGAGGTTACCACGACCTATTGTAAAGGTGACTCGATAGCTTGCCTATCGAGAGTTAATTATATTTGAGACATAACTTACAGAGAAAAGAGACTTTTCAAAGACTATAATCTCATTTAAAATTTAAATGAGACCAACTAAGAGTTTACTGTAATATTCAATATCATACGTTGTAACGCATTATATGTAAATGTAAATTATAATCACGTTAGTTAATAATACCATTCTTCAAATGGTAAAAGAAGTCTTGCAAGCATCTAGATGAACACAAAATACTCAGAAGTCTTTGCTATAGATATACTTAAAGTAAACTCGGATCCGAGGTAAAAGAATACATAATCAGTTTGATCCCCAGTTTTTCTGAAAACCATTCAAATATTTTAATCTAATTAATTATGTCATGGGATCTTTTCATATCAGTTGTTAATAAAGAGAAGTCATCTTATTACACATGAAAATGAGTGCATAAATCAGTGAAATACCTTCCTTCCCTTGTTTCCTAATAATTAGCTTAAGTAATTTGTTCAATTATGTTGAGTTTAATAACAGTTCGTTACAACGTAGGCAGCCCATGTAATTGGCAGGTGTCAATTAAGATGGGTTCCCTGGATTTGTAACGTGGTAAAAAACGTTACAAAATTGCGCCACTCTGCTTATTAATAAAAAAGGTTGTAAGCATCGTGACATTAACAAAGATACGTCACGCTGATAGTTAAAGTAATTGTTACGTAGTAAAATTAGATAACTCACGGCACTCAGTTATCTGATCTATGCACTCAGTCACTGTATTTAATGTAACATTAATTTTCATAAAATGAATTTATTTTAAGTTACGTAAATGATAGTCAGTATAACTTGAAATATCATTGTATGAAGCCAAATGCAAGTATGTACATGAATTGTAGTACTTGTTGATCTGTTCAGTCTTTAACAGGTTTATATTATGACAATCCAAGACCTGTAGTTTCTTGAATATGCCTGCATAGTATATCAGTGTATGTCTGTCGTCACGGGGAAAAAAAAATTTCATACCCCTGTGTAAAGTAGACCCGGTTAATTACGTGGAAAGAATTTCATAACTTAAATTTGTTACTAAAAGAATAAATAATTTAATTGGGGAAAGTACGAGAATTAATTACTAAACTCAGACTGTTCTAACCGTAATACACTTGTAACTTGTAAAGCGTGCTTTGTTGAATGAGATTCACCCCATGCGTCCGAGCTGGCTTATCCAGTTAAAACCGGTCAAGACAGTTAGTCTGTGGCATTGTGTAGAGAATAATACGTGTGCGTAACCCCCGCGTTCCCACGCATACACTTACCCTGCCTTTGTGTACTAAATAAAAGAGGGTGACCTACATTCCAGCAAACAGCTGATCGGCGATTTAACATTGAAATATGTGTGTGTGGAATTTCTGTCTCTCCCTTAGAAGAGAAATTATTCTCTTCTGAATTATGCAAATGATTTACCCAAGAATGCACCTTGTCTATGTAGTTAGTGTGTAGTGTTGTAAAATCAATTTTAAGTATGTTTTAATGTGTTAGAAATAAGATAAAAATGGCCCAATTTAATCCGGATTTACTATTAAAGGATGAGCTGTCTTACGAAGCTCTCTTGTGTGGACTACCTCATGCGAATGTGACAGTCGTGGAATTGCGGAAATCAATACGCGAAAGTGGATTTGATGCATCCGCGCAATTAAGCAACCTAAGCGGACTCGATTATGAGAGCGAGAGAGAAATTTGTAATGCCAAGTATAGTGAGCTAACCTTATTGTCTCAAACCCTCCAAGACGAGAAATCTCCGGCGATAATTTTGCGGACTACCCAGAGAATAGAGCATTTAACCCGGCGAATGAAAAATTTGTTGATCTGGCCTAATCTTACGGAAATACCTCCAGAAGTGCAAAACTTAGCTGACGAAGCTTTACGTCGCTTACCCACTATTATTAATGAGTTAAGAAGAAGATCTGACTCGTTCCGAATGGATGAAATAGAGAAGTCCTTGAAGAAATTACACATCTCCCCAGTTCAATCCCCTACTACTGATCTACCTCCGCCTAACACTGATCGGGACTCACCCGCCGTATCGCAAATGCAAGCTAACCACGAGCAATATCCTGATAGAGATTTAAATGCCCCTCCTCCCAATCGTTTCCAGATTCGCCCCGGAACGCACGAATTGACCACCCCTAATCCATCATATCGTTCTCCTAAAGGAATGCCCACCTTGAACCATAACGCAGACCTATATGGAAAAATCACTCACCCTGTGGAGAAACTTTTAACTGAAATCCCTTAAACCGATGGATTAAATGTCTCCAAACTACTAAATTTCATTAAATATCTCCTGCAGATAAAAGATCTACAGCAGCTGAATGATTGGCAAATTTTGCAAGTTCTGCTACCGAAATGTAAACCCCCGTTAAAGAATCGTGTGATAGAATCATTAAGCTCTACACTTCCAGTAGAAGACCTACATAGCTCAATAATAAAGTACTTTATTCCAACCGGAATTTATGAAGAACTTAAAAGAAAGACCGTACTACGAGTACAAGGAAATCACGAGAGATTAGCTCATTACATCTCCGATATCAGGGAGTCATCTCGACTACTACGTGTAGATTGGAATGAGACACAGATGGTCGACACCATTTTAGTAGGACTGTCACCAGAGGAAAGATCTCGTTTAGCTTTGATAAATAGACCAAACACCATTGCAGATCTAGAACAATGCAGTATCCATCCGTCAAATGTATGGTACTCCGATCAAAATAGACATACGATGAAATCAGCAGAAACAAATAGAAATGAATTGCGAGCCCTAGAGCCCGGTGTAACAACCCTGCATGAAAGGCAAGTATTCAATAGACCTCACAATGTGCGCAGTTCTGGTAAGTTAAGTGTAACACCATCTAAAACGGAACCAGGTACCCTCCTCGTAATAAGCCCATCTGTTATAATTGCGGCAAGTATGGACACATAAGAAAGGACTGTAAGAGTAAGCAATTGGAACGTAAACACTCCGATCCAAAAAACATGTAAGGCAGGGAGACCCGAAATCCTGTGTCTTCCGCAGCAACTCGAAATCTGGTGAACCTAAAGAAACGTATAAAAAAAAAGGTTATTATATAACAAAAGTGGAAGAAAAAGAAATTCTAAAGAAGTAAATCCCTACGTGAGAAAGTTTCTTGAAAAATGTAACGCGATAAATAAATGTAACTGGACTAAAAGTTTATTACCCTTAATCCAAGTTGACCTAGGAGTTACCTCCACAATCGCATTAATTGATTCGGGATCTAGCAGAACCTTAATCAGTCAAGAGTTAGCAGACAAATTATTAAAACACCATCTAGTAAAACGGAGTCAAGCGGTGAATATAAAGTGTGCTACCGCCAATAAACGAAATATAATAATAAAACTGAGCATTACCGTTAAAGTTAAAATCAAGAACTGATTTTTTACTATGTTTTTACTATGTTATTACTGTTATTATGTTATTATTATTTATTATGTTTTTACTGAACTGGGTTTTTACTATGTTAGTATGTAATGAATTAGGACCCGACTTAATATTGGGAGCAGACTTTATTAGTAAAACGGGAATGATTCTTGACATCTACGAGCAAAAATATTATTTTCGATTCGACCGTACACGGAAATATAGATTTGATTGTAATAATGACAAACAGGAAAAAACTAGTTCATCTACTGCACACGTAATACACCAAGAGTCTGATTTATCTCATCTAGAAAGTAGAGATAGAATGAGAATACAGAAATTAATAAAAGAATTTTCCTCAGTTCTTACACCTAAGCTAGGACTCACTAAACTAATAGAATATAAAATTAATCTGAGCGATCAGAAAGTAATACGCCTACCTCCGTACAAGTTGTCACCTCCCAAGATGGAAGTGATGAGAAACCATATCAACAAGTTGTTGGAGCAAGGAGTAATTGAACCCTCTACGTCCCCATATTCATCTCCCTCCTTTTTAGTACCGAAAGGTCACGATAAGCACAGACTAGTTGTGGACTACCGGCAATTAAACAAAAGAATAGAATTTGAATCTATTCCTCTTCCAGACATCCATAGTGCTTTCCATTACTTCACGAAAGCGAAAGTCTTTACTGTAATGGATCTGAATCAAGCTTTTCACCAAATACCCCTTTCGGAAGAATCAAAACGTCTAACCGCGTTTGCCGTTCCTTTTAACTTGTACCAATTTACTAGAGTACCCTTTGGAATATCTCAAGGAAGTTCCGTATGTAGTAGACTATTAGAAAGGATATTTCACGATATTAAATTTAAATATGTGTATCACTATTTGGACGACATCGTTATATATAGCGAATCAATGGAACAACATCTTAAACACCTACGTGAAGTGTTATCTCGGTTTCAAAAAGCAGGATTAACTGTTAACCCAAAAAAGGTAAATTTTGCCGTCCCACAGTTTTCATTCTTAGGTCACATCGTGAAAGCGAATGGAAAAGTAAGCATTGACCCCGAACGTACCCGCGCTATTAGAGAATTTTCACTCCCACGAGATTCAAAAGGTATAGCCCGATTTTTGGGAATGGTAAATTATTTCCACAAGTATATTCCCCATCTTGCCGAAATAGCAGCACCCCTAAATTCCTTAAGGAAGAAGGGAGCGAAGTTTGAATGGAGCGCACAACATCAAAATGCGTTTGAACAACTCAAAGAAAGTATCATATCTCCCCCAGTTTTGCAACTAGCCGATTTCACGAAACCTTTCGTAGTGCAGACCGACAGTTCCAGTGTAGCGTTAGATGCAGTCATATATCAAGAGATAGAAAACAGTAGACTATCTATTAGTTATGCATCGCGAACCTTGAGCGACCAAGAAAGAAGATATTCCGCATACGAATTGGAATGTTTAGCCATTGTTTTTGCATTTGAGAAATTTAAACCCTTCCTAGAACATAAAGAATTCCTTTTAGAAACTGATAATCAAGCATTATCTTGGTTACTGAATCACCCTAAACAGTTAGGACGTATTGGAAGATGGGTATTGAGGTTAAACTGCTACAAATTCAGAGTAGAGCATATTAAAGGTACACAAATCGTAGTCGCTGATACCCTGTCCCGTATGTTCCAGTCGCCCACTAATACTCCCGGAAGCAAGGAGAATCCGGAAACAGCATTTGCTAACGCCGTAATTACTGAGTTCCCCCTTGCCTTTACAAACATTGCGTTGTATCAACAACAAGACCCCTTACTGAAACCTATTATAGAACAACTTGCGCAAGGTATTAAATCCGAGAAATACGTATTGAGTACAAGTGTACTATGCCATAAAATAAGAAGCGGAAAGGAACTAAGAATAATCGCCCCTGATGTGATTAAGCCCATGCTGATGGAGTACTTCCATTCATCTACCATTGGAGCCCATATGGGAATCAATAAAACAATACATCGTGTTCGAAAGGAATATCATTGGAACAATATGAACAACGAAATAGCCAGTTTCGTAAAGAAATTTAAATTATGTGCTCTTAGTAAACCGGCCAGAAATAATCAGGTAAGCCAATTGATTTCAGAAATCCCTAAGACCCCTTTTTCTAAACTTTATCTAGACTTTTCAGGTCCTTATCCACGATCGAAATCAGGTAATACTATGTTACTCATCTGTGTAGATTCGTTCACCAAATTTGTTTGGATGTATCCCATGCGACGAGCATTAGCGTCGACTACTGTAAAAATATTACAGGAAAGATTATTTAAAGACTACGGTACACCTGTACGTATAGTGTCAGATAATGGACCACAGTTTAAAGCGAAAGAATTTAAGAATATGTGTTTCAAGTTAGGAATAGACCATATAACCACTACGGAGTATCGACCGCAAGGCAATATTGCTGAAAGGTATCTACGAAACCTCAAATCTGCATTAATCGCCTACCATGCGAACGATCATACGTCTTGGGACCAAAACCTATCCTGGATACAATACGCCTTTAATTCAGCTTATCACGAAGGTCACAAGTCGACCCCGTTTGAGTTACTGTATAAATACAAACCAAACCACCCCTTGTCCACTAAATGGAAAATACACGACCTGCTACCTGCGCAAATAAAGGATAAGCAGATTAAGCAAATATGGAATAAAGCCCGCTCTAATTTAAGAGCGAACTTAGAGAAATCCAGAAAATAACACGAGAAAAGTATTCATAACAATTCAGTTAGGTACCAAGTAGGTGACTTAGTAATGTACAAGACTCACCCGACTAGTAGTGCAATTGATAAGACCACCTCTAAACTATCATACCGATGGTGTGGCCCTTACCAAATCCAGAAGTACTTAACTCCAGTTACAGTAGCCCTGTATGAACCTACGACTCGAAAATATGTGCGGAGAACACATATTTCGCAGATAAAATTGTATAAGGAGAAAAGAAGAAATAGTATAGCCAAAAATAGAAAAGGTAATACTAGGTAGTGAAGTATATTATACCTCAGTAACCTTGCTAAGTGTTAATCGTAGAATTTGGAAATGAGGCCTGATCAACCTGAGATCCAGTTCAGCGAAAGATAAGTAAATGAGTACTCAATGAGAACTGAACTGAATTCTAAATAGCAAAATATTTAGAAAATTACTCTAAGAGGAGAGTAATAAGAAACCCAAAGAAAAAAACCGGTAGTAGATTTAAGTAGTAGACATAAGAAAGAGTTTTGTGTTTTAAAATGTAGATATTAATTGTGAATAGTATGTAAAAAAAAAGGTAGTTTATAAGAAAATATAAAAGTATATTGTGTTGTGGAGAAGAAACAAATGGGTATAATGCTTGCCAATAACTGAGAGAAATTCCACACACTGACACCAAGCATACTCCAAGTCCCCAATTTTGCGTTAAGCTCACAAAACCTCCGTAATGTGGAATTTAAGCGGTGGAGCATGTGACAATTTAATTGAATATAGAATTTTAAATAAAAAACATTAATTTACTAGCAATTAAGTATTTTTAAATCGCACTATTAAACCTAAAGCCCCTGTCCTAACTCAGAATAAGTATGAGATGTAAATGGAAAATCTAACTAAAGCATTAATAAAAAATTCGAATTGTAAAAAGTTATTAATATCACAATTAACCCTTTGCTAGTCATCATGCGGTGACCTGTTAATTCCGGACACAACGTGCATAGCGAGTCGTCTGTAACTTACGAAGATATAAAAATCATAATCTTTGTAATTAGTAATTTGAAGGCACAAGAGTAGTTAAAATAATTGACTTAAATTATATATGTAGGATTAATGTATTGTTTTTTTTTTTTGTAATAAGAATGTCAATTTAAATAAAAATAGGAACTATATTATCGCGGAGTACTTGCCCCTCTCCGTTGTAAGGTGCCAGTCGAATCGAGTAGAGAGTCACAATGCTGCCGTCAGAGCATATAGAACTACGAGCGAGAGCTCCACCAAAATGCACTGTTTAAATTTAATTTTAAATGTTAGCTACCACTGCTAAACGTGGCGAGCGAGTGTAATGTGTGAATTGTAGAAAGTTGTGTTAAAAAGAAAAATGTAATAAGTTAAAACAAAAAAACTAACAAGTAGTAAGCAAGATGACGTCTCCCCTCAAGAGGTAAATTCAAGTACAACTTTACACATGAAGATGTGACCTGCATAAACTTCACATGTGGACGTATACGAGGCATAAGACGCTGACGAGGACCTACGTAGATCTACACCAACTTAAACTAGAGAAACTTCAATCTCCGCAGTGAACCACCTATCTAGTACTTGCCGAAGACACGACTCAGATGACGACGCCGACTTCAAGAATTCCCAAGAGAGACACCCCAGGACGAGGTTACCACGACCTATTGTAAAGGTGACTCGATAGCTTGCCTATCGAGAGTTAATTATATTTGAGACATAACTTACAGAGAAAAGAGACTTTTCAAAGACTATAATCTCATTTAAAATTTAAATGAGACCAACTAAGAGTTTACTGTAATATTCAATATCATACGTTGTAACGCATTATATGTAAAAGTAAATTATAATCACTTTAGTTAATAATACCATTCTTCAAATGGTAAAAGAAGTCTTGCAAGCATCTAGATGAACACAAAATACTCAGAAGTCTTTGCTATAGAGGTAAAAGAATACATAATCAGTTTGATCCCCAGTTTTTCTGAAAACCATTCAAATATTTTAATCTAATTAATTATGTCATGGGATCTTTTCATATCAGTTGTTAATAAAGAGAAGTCATCTTATTACACATGAAAATGAGTGCATAAATCAGTGAAATACCTTCCCTTGTTTCCTAATAATTAGCTTAAGTAATTTGTTCAATTATTTTGAGTTTAATAACAGTTCGTTACAACGTAGGCAGCCCATGTAATTGGCAGGTGTCAATTAAGATGGGTTCCCTGGATTTGTAACGTGGTAAAACGTTACAATTGCGGGTACTCATACAGTTCCAATCATTTACTTGAATTCCGTTCGATAATTCATAAAAATATATAGAATTTTGTCAAAGTGAAATAAAATGTTTCCATAGAAACATTATACGTTATTTGTTGTCAATAACGTATTACACATATAAAACTTATAACATTTACTTCCTCCATCATCAACTACCATTTTAATGTATAAAAAAAATTACCCCCTCCCCCTTCAACTACCCTTTTCATTTATAGATATTTCATCTACCTTTCTACAGTGGATTATTATGACCTTCTTTTCAGGATACTTTATTTATCAAAATTAAGCACTTTACTCTTGTTAAAACGTAAAAGGTTGCGGGTAAACTATCCCTTCCCCTTAACCGATCTTCACCAAAATCAATAGGCCTCGAGTCCTCTACAATTCAGAACTGTATGACAAAAATTATTTGATTCTATTTGAATTTGCGGCAGTTATCGTTTGCCATAGAAAAAATTCTACAGACACACACTTTTCGAAAAATGACTTTTTTTCATGTTTTGAGGGTAGTACAATCAGAATCTGCCATTATCTCGAACACGATTTTTTTCGCCATGACCGTACTTCCATTTCCTTATGGAACATGGAAGTAAAAATTACCCTTGTTAAAACTTAAAACGTTGCAGGTAAACTACCCCTTTGCCTTAACCGATCTTCACCAAAAACAATAGGCCTTGAGTACTCAAAAATTCAGGGCTGCATGCAAAACATTATTTGATTCTGTTTGAATTTGCGGCTGTTATCGTTTGCCATAGAAACAATTCTACACATAGACACACAGACAAATAGACAGACAGACAGACACACAGACAGACACTTTTAGAAAAATGACTTTTCTTCATGTTTTGAGGGTAGTACAATCAGAATCAGCCGTTATCTCGAACACGATTTTTTTTCGCCATGACCATACTTCCATTTCCTTATGGAACATGGAAGTAAAATTTCAAGAAATATTAACAATTGATATCGGTCCATGCTATGTCACCACGGATACGTAAACAAAATAATTTGTCATTTTCACAGAAAACAAACACTGGGCAGTATTCGCTTCCTTTCGCATTGTTTAAATAAATGATTATTTAATCAATTCAACTCTTTATTTTTAAAATACTAACAACTAGGGACACTTCGTATTTTGATTATCTTTCTCAGCGTTTTTATCAAAAGTATGCTGATATATTTTTTGTTTCGTACTCAGTGTACATATTGTAACAATACCAAAAATATGGTAGTTACATAATATAAACGAATGTAACGTCAAGTATGAGAAAAACATGGGAATATATCTAGATAAATAAACCTAAGTGTATATAAGTGTGTATCTACAAATATATTAATAAAAAATCCAACAATGAAGAAGAGAATGCTAATATATCAACATTAAATACAAAATGAAGAAAGAAAATGCAACAAGCCCAAAACAAAATATCAGTAAATAGACCCAATAGGATCCAACAGTGAGGGGAATCAACGAAACAAGGACCAACAAGCTCCAACAACAATGGAGATAAATAAAAATAGCAACTACGATGAAAATATAGAATAAAGAAGAAAGAAGAAGGACCAGGAAGAGCACCAAGAAGAAGAAAGAAGATGGACAGAAGTTATAAGGACTCAACATAAACCACATGTACTAAAAACAATGTAAGTGACAAAAGTAATGATTATAAGTGTGACAAGAAAACCAGTGTGAAACATTTAAGGAACCACAAACAATTACAGTGTGTACTTAATACAAATGTGAAACCTGTGAATAACTAACTATTTCAACTGAATAAACCACACAAACAATTACAGTGATGAAGTTTACAGTGTGAAAAATATGTTAATTTCATGATGAAACAACAAAAATTAAATATCGGTATGGAGAACCATACATGACTTCCATATTCTAAGATTTATATTTAAAATCATTTTCAGCCAAACAGCCAGGCTGTGTCTTACCTGCCTTTTTATTGCTGTATTAAATGAAAAATATTATATTACATTAAAATGAAAAAATTATAATTTTATTGCCTGGCAACAAAATTATTTTATTTTTAACAATTACCATTGTTTCAAAAAGTTTAAATAAATTTTCAAGTACTTTACTCTTGTTAAAACGTAAAAGGTTGCAGGTAAACTACCCCTTCCCCTTAACCGATCTTCACCAAAATCGAAAGTCCTTGAGACCTCTACAATTCAGGGACGTATGCAAAAAGTATTTGATTCTGTTTGAATTTGCGGCTGTTATCGTTTGCCATAGAAAATACGCTTGATAAAAAAACGTTGCAGGTAAACTACCCCTTCCCCTTAACCGATCTTCACCAAAAACAATAGGTCTTGAGTACTCTACAAATCAGGGCTGTATGCAAAACATTATTTGATTCTGTTTGAATTTGCGGCTGTTATCGTTTGCCATAGAAAATACCCTTGTTAAAAAAACGTTGCAGGTAAACTACCCCTATCCCTCAACCGATCTTCACCAAAAACAATAGATCTTGAGTACTCTACAAATCAGGGCTGTATGCAAAACATTATTTGATTCTGTTTGAATTTGCGGCTGTTATCGTTTGCCATAGAAAATACCCTTGTTAAAAAAACGTTGCAGGTAAACTACCCCTTTCCCTCAACCGAACTTCACCAAAAACAACAGGTCTTGAGAACTCTACAATTTAGGGCTGTATGCAAATAATCTTTTGATTCTGTTTCAATTTGCGGCTGTTATCGTTTGCCATAGGAAATACCCTTGTTAAAACATAAAACGTTACAGGTAAACTACCCCTTTCCCTTAACCGATCTTCACCAAAATCAACAGATCTTGAGAACTCTATAATTAAGGGCTGTATGCGAAACATTATTTGATTCTGTTCGAATTTGCGGCTGTTATCGTTTGCCAAACAAACAAAATTACCCTTGCTAAAAAAAAACCGTTGCAGGTAAACTACCCCTTTCCCTCAACCGATCTTCACCAAAAACAACAGATCGCGAGTACTCTGCAAATCAGGGCTGCATGCAAAAAATTATTTGATTCTGTTTGAATTTGCGGCAGTTATCGTTTGCCATAGAAAAAAAATCTACAGACACACAGATAGACAGACAGACAGACAGACAGACAGACAGACAGACAGACAGACAGACAGACAGACAGACAGACAGACAGACAGACACACAGACAGACAGACAGACAGACACACAGACAGACAGACACACACACACAAACACTTTTCAGAAAACGAATTTTTTTCATGTTTTGAGTGTAGTAGAATCAGAATCTGCAATAATCTCGAACACGATTTTTTTTGCCATCACCATACTTCCATTCCTTAAGGAATATGGAAGTAAAAATAGTCAAATAAACACAAACAATAAGTGTGACTGATTTAATAAAGTTGTAACCAATACACATAATCATAAGACCACCAGATTAGAACAAAATAGAACAATTATGTTATTGTTCATAATGAACTGACAACAAATAAAAGACATTTGTTAAGTATAAAAAATGACAGGAATTAAATTCCACCATTGACCAGAAAAACATTGTAAATAATACAAGAAAGATTTGTGTTAGTGTTTAAGAAGGAATTGTATAAACATGTGTAACAAATTAGTTAAAGTATTATGTTAATATACCGTAGTGAAGTCAGTTTAGTAGTAGAAAAATACTGCACGAAAACAGATGGTACATTGTTACACAACCCACAAGGAAGAGACCTATTAGAACAGAAAATGATACATATTAGTATAAATATCTGATCATCAAATATGTTATCAAATGAGAATTTATTATAAGTAATAATAATAAATATTAAGAAACAATGTAATATAATGCAAAACAATGTAAATAGAACAAGTCAAACATAATGACACAGAGAATAGCAGAAATGAGAAAAGTATACCAGTTTAGTTAAGCAAAGTACAGTATCAAAACTAATATCAATGTTTATAAGAGTATTACCAGTAGTGAGATAAATATCTGATAATACATTGAGAACAGATTCTGAACATGATAAGAACAGTATTATAACTAAATTATTGTAAACCAACTAACCATGTACATATGACCAGAAGTAAGCTGAACCATTGTATAGCTAATTAGTTAAGAAAAATACTGTATCAAATATTAAGAACAGCTTGTTACAATTGTTACCAGTAGTAAGAGGAAATCCCAAAGCTACTTTGAGAACAGATAATGACCATAAAAGCAGTCATATTATATACAAACATTTAAAAACCAAATGACTATTATGAAGAAAACCAAATGTAAACAAACAATGACCAACCAGTTATTTATGAAAAGTATAGCATATAAACTTGTGTAAAAGTAATTGGAAACATTACCAAAAGTTAGAATAATATCTAATGCTACTTTGGGAATCCAAACCAAATAGGACAATAACAATTTACAATCAGAATGATCACAGTTGCACACCACTATGTAAAAATCCCAATTAGCGCTTTCAAGCTTCACAGCCCATCGTCAGATTGGAATCTGACACTATTTTTACATAGTGGTGTGCAACTGTGATCATTCTGATTGTGATTTAAACCACTAACACAAATTTCTTCATTAAATAACAATTTAGTTGTTGTATTAGAAAAAATAAATGACTATTATGATATGACACAACATGGACAGAGCCAGTACTGAAAGATTAAAGAGTTCTGAGCTAATTAAAAAATAACCATTATATATATTAAATTAGATACTATGTGTGTACACTAATTACAATCATTAAATGATATGATTTATATGAAGAGACCAAAAATAAGATGAAAAATTGTATAAGAAACATAGGAGAGGATTGAACTTATGTAAATATTAAATTAACCACAGTCATACATAAATATTATAGTGTAAAATTGTGTAAATAAACATTACTAATATTATTAGATAGTAATATGATTATTTTAAATAAGAAAAATTAGTTCTAAGCATGTTTATGAAAAATCTAACATGGACGCTTAATGACGCCATAGCGAGATTTGTGTAGGGAACAGTTATTCCCAAATTGTAAATTAAACCGACTGAGATATAGACTCAAAGTGTTTAGATAAGAAGTGTTTTATTATATTTAAGTAAAATCTGGTGTAACGAACTTATAAAAATAAGATACACCAGAAATAACAAATAAAATCGTTGTGATAGTAGTAATGAACGAAAAATAAGCGTTTTTGGACTTATTTTAACAAGCAAAACGCCCTGAATTCATTGATATCAACCAATTAACGATAGGACGTAAGATAAGAAAGTTATGGTAATTTTAAACTTTCCAGTTACATTTTTGTACCAGTGATGACGTAAAAAAGCCTCCAACCCAAACTCAATTTCGTCAAAAAAATTAAATATTTTAATAAAACGAAGGCTTTCGGGTCAGAGAGTATAACGCATCCAGCCAATGGAATGAATGACTTTCAGCAGACGACCGAGAGACGCTTCAGAGGTACAAGACAGTCTACGATCAACCATCAAACGTAAAGGTCACGCCGCTCGAGACAAAAAAGAAGGAGTTTATATTTTAAAACTGTGCGCGCCATTTACGTCAGTACACAACATACAGTTAACCTTAATACAACATTTATACATACGAGTGAAAAAGTGCGGAATTGTTTTAATTGAACAAGTTGGTCAGTGTATAATGTCGACCATACTTGCGAGTGAAGTTTTAAATAGGAAACAGGGAGTACAGTTTTATTTAAACAATATTTAAACGAAAATAATAATTTTTATGAATATCTAACTTTCGATACTACGCAAGTCAGATAATGCTGAGTATCGAAAAACAGTAATTAAATTATCAGAATTGAGAAAAGATTTAAATCGCCATTATTAAAATATTAGAAAAATATTTTAATTAATTATAATAATTTAAAATATAATGTTTGGAAAGAATTGTTAATGAATACGAGAGTATTTAGTCACTCGTTTGACTAAACGTATTTTTCTTGAATTTTTCTATGTTTTAAAATATACTTTATTAATTTTCTTACAGTCTGAATAAATGTAATTCTGATAATAATATATTAAAAAGTATTATGAATAATATGTTTACATGTATAGTCTAAGAAATATTAGCTAATAAGGAATACTTATCCTTTGTAACAACACCGGTTAATTCTAACCTCAGAAATCGTTACGGTAACTTGATAATTTCAACATTACCGATCTGTTCTCAAGTAACATTCAAATCAAATAGAATTGCTAACAAGAGTTTTTTGAGAAATTTTTCTCTTGTGAATAAATGATTTTTAAAGCTAATTATTAAACGAACGTAATACATTTTTAAATACTGTACAAGTCATACAGCTTGATAATTGCAAACTAGTATTAGAGATGCGTGCGCATGCCCGCGTACGATAATTTCATAAATACCAGACATATGGTACCAATTTTTGATTTTTTTATATTTGTTCAATTATTATTCAGTATTGTTAATTCTATATCATTATTTGTATTACATCTTGTGACTGGTATCATGTTACCTCAAAGAACCTAACGAAATATGGTAATTCACTGAATCAAAGTAACATAACCTATGCAGTTAAATTATTGTACTAACAACAGGTCTACCAGCCTTGAGGAATTAGACAGAGTCTTATTGAATTTTATTGTAATCAGTAATTGAAAGGTTGTTAATTATTGTTTTTAATTGTCAAAGATTTTATCACTTATCAAATTGTTAATAAACCTCCAATTTTATTACCACAAAGGGAGTATCATTTCTATTAAAAGTAAATTCATTTATTTTTTAATCAGTTCTGACACAGGTGGCGGAAGAATTTAAAAATAGTTTTAACATAATTCAGAATATTCATCAGATATTGCTTCATTTACTATTGTGTGTGATGATATATTAACTATTCAATCCGAATATTTTTTGTTGTATTTGAAGTGCATGTATTTCAGAAGGAACGTCACAGAACAGAATTGAAGTATTCAAGTGTGGTAAGTAAGTGAGATACACAACAAAGTGCGCGAACCATATTAAAATAAAAGGAGTGAACTATTACTACGTACCCATAAAAAAACAATACATTAACACCAATAACCTCAACGATTACGATTACATCTGTGATAAACAACATTATCGTAGACACCGGTGCGTGTCTACACCCACACGAACACACCAAACATTAAATACTACTATAAGTAAATACACTTGTAATTCTACATTACAAGTTGACGAACCCAACGGAAGGCAGAAGTGATTGAAGATCACACACACACATCACATATCGATACTATACTATACTCTAGTATCTATAATTTACATTATAATATTAAAAATAATTTTATAATTAATTAGAACATGGAACTCGTGTATGGTTCTCCGTATAGATTTTTTACATTAGGTTACAATTGGACAATCGTAAACTTGTTGAAGAATTGAGTTATTTGAGTGGTAATTATGCTTATCGAAAGTCGCTCCTTTATCCAATTATTGTGTTCCGCTGTTCAAACACGGCCCATGTGACCGTCCTAACAATATATGGACGTAGAGAGTCAAGTAGAACCCGATTGAGCAGACCAAATTCGTGTATGTTGGCAGCGGCTAGCCTCCAAGTGGGAAGTCGGTTACTATTTAGTTTATGATCGGCGTCTAGAAGTTCGTTTTCCAGCTACGAAGTAGACCTGTAATTGCTTTTACTCTGGTACTCTACAGTAACACTAATTAAAGGAGGACTACGTTGGCAGACGTTTGTGTGCTTAGAGATAATTAATTGTCAACTATGGCTGTAACACGGCCTCCTTTGTTCATGACCGTGTCTCAAGGAATAACAGGTAAATAGTAATTATCACTACTGGTAGGGTAACCGTTCTAATTCTCCTTCTTAAATTTTTTAAAGTTTTTAATTACTTTTAGTTTAAATATTTAAACTATAATTAACTCTTTTTATTCATATATTGACGATTATATATTGACAAAACTGGCAGATGTGTCTTCCAGAACATTGTATGATTGGTCACTCTAAAATTGAGACTTTGTTGTTTGCGGACGATCAAGCTATTCTGTCGGACTCTGAAAACACATTGCAGATGGATATACATTTGTTAAATCGAATCTGTAAAAGACTCTGGATTTCAGACATCCACACTTAAAACGAAGGTGATGGCTTTTCGTCGAACTGATCCCGTACGGGCAAAAATTGTTATACATGGTACTGTCCTGGAACAAGTTAGCAGTTTTGAGCTACAGTGTGTCTTATAATGCAAGCAACGACGTGGTGCATAAGTTGCATAAGTTCAACCTTATGTGCGGGACCATCAGGCGAACCCCTTAAGTCAGCAAGTAAAGGAACACGCCTAAAATTCTACAAGGTGATGGCTCTTCCTACACTTCTTTATGGGTCTGAGAATTGGACTTTAACAAAGGCCAAGCCAATCGCATCCAAGCGGCTCAAATGAGATTTCTCATGCACGTGGCAGGGTATACTCTCCATGATCATAGAAGAAACACAGATATACGGCAGACTGAATATTACGAGTATACTCGACAGGATCGCCAAGTATCGGCTGAATTGGTGGGAACATCTTTGGCGAATGTATGACTGCCGCATCCCCAAACAACTATGGAACTGTAAGCCGAGGGGACGGAGAGGTGTGGGACGTCCGTGGAAGCGCTGGAGTGACCAGCTGTAATATTTGCCTATTTGAGACCGGAATAAACCATCCTTGGTTTAATCTTTGAAGATGATGATGAATTATTTTTAGACAACCAACTAAAGTAATCCCCCGTTGTAACGTACTAATAGGGTTCTGAGGTGTCCATTATATTGCAAGTCCGTTGTATTTTTACATAGAATGTAGTCCTTATAAAATGTATATGACTCATGTAAACTACGTGGATAAAAATAGAAACTATTTATTTTACTGTGTTTATATTGTTACCGTACGCAATACGGAACGTTCTCATACAATGGAGAACGTTGTTCTACTCTTTTCTCGGCTATCCCACCAGAGCCCAGCTGTAATGTTTGTGTGCGTACATACTGCTGCTTCGTGATGAAAGACAATTACGTGACACTTACCATGCGTCAACAATCGACGCTATTCCAGACCGCACCGGTCGGCGCACTGTGTTCAAGGCCAGACAGTAACACTGATTCTAGTGGATTCGAGAGCGCCTGTTTGACACGTTATCGGAAAAAAACGACAGATTATTCTGGCATCTCAGCGGGGTATAAATATAAGCATCCAGCGACGGTCAGTCAGTTTATGTCGGGCGATTTACTCAGTGCGTTCAAGTGGTTATTAGTGTACAGTGATTATTGTGCGAGACTTTATTACTTGAATTATTATTGCGTGTGTACAAATTTAACTTGAATTATTGTACGAGTATAATCTTGTTGAATAACTTGTTGATTTCAAACTGTTAATTGTGATTAACTAAAACTGGTGATCAGTGACTTAATTGGTATCTTTGTTTTGTTTGCCACTATACCACAATCAATGAGACTGTCGTAACAATATAAAACAGATAACAGTAGACCAATAAAAAACAGGTAGGTCTTATACAAATACTATATACATAATTATAATAAAACCATTGTAAAGACCAGTAAATATTTTATGCAAAGTATTAATAATTATAGTAGAAACTTTGTCCAATGTCTGTCTTCTTCAAAAACAAGATAGCTATGTATCAGAATCTCTTTCCATATTTACTGGCTTAAAAATATTACTGATTTTTGTTTGAGATTAATTTGAGTTAATGTCTTTAAACAATAACTCACGTAGGTGTCGCAGAGATCATAATGAAATACGTTTGCATTTTTTGATTGCTGAGCATACCCAGTGAAAAAGTGCAAGTGGTATTTTCTTCGGTCATATTATCCAGCGTTTCTAAGCGTCATTTTTGAGCCTGATTGTCTTTGATTCTTCAGTACTCCACGTTTCTTAGAGCTGTCCGTTATCAGCAGGGTCCGTTGTAACGGGGGATTACTGTAAGCACTAACGACATTCTGTCATGTACACCTACGTACGGAAAAGCGCAGTGCACCCCTTGTATCGACACTTCACCGTCAGATCAGGCGTCCCGCGAAGTTTTAGGACCGTTACTCTACGTCCTATGTGGCTACAGCAGCCAGTCCATCCAGCAAATACTATAAACAACTACAAATTGGTTATATCCTTGCCATCGATAATCGGTTTTGTCTTTTCCTTCCAGGTCCTCACATGACTCCTCGTAAGGCTGTTACTATACCAGTAGATGGCGTATTTCCACCCCCTCGTACAGGTCCTTATACTGCATTAGACTATGTCTCTGAAAGGAATGCGACATAGAGATGGAAGAGAGAGAGAGAGAGACCATAGACACTCACACGCGTAGGCACACGCAGTGGTGTAAACAAACCAACTGCTACTGAGAAATACCGATTCACATTAGATTATCAAAACTCACTCAACGGTCACTGTCCTCTCATCTAAAAACATATTTTTCTCCAAAACTTTTATTTGCACAACGTACTTGTAACGCATCATTACAATTTATGGTTTTTCAGTTAACACTTTTCTTTTAATTCTACATTTTTTCCACTTGAATCCCCCACAACTTAAACACTCGCGTTAATGATTTAGCGCTCCATGGAAAATGGATTCTTTCTTTCACGATAGAAGTTTTTTTAACAATGGTCACAACATTTTGATTTTTATAAACATTCTAAACAATATTTCTTACTACACGCTTATCAAAATCATCAAGAAATGGTTTCCTTTTTACTTCCATGTTCCATAAGGAAATGGAAGTATGGTAATGGCGAAAAAATCGTGTTCGAGTCTGTCTTTCTGTGTGTAGAATTTTTTCTATGGCAAACAATAACTGCCGCAAATTCAAACAGAATCAAATAATTATTTGCATACAGTTCTGAATTGTAGAGGACTATTGATTTTGGTGAAGATCGGTTAAGGGGAAGGGGTAGTTTACTGGCAACCTTTTACGTTTTAACAAGAGTAAAGTGCTTAATTTTGATAAATAAACTATCCTTAAAAGAAGGGCATAATAACCCACTGTAGAAAGGTAGATGAAATATCTATAAATGAAAAGGGTAGTTGAAAGGGAAGGGGTAATTTTCTATAAATTAAAATGGTAGTTGATGAGGGAGGAGATAATTTTTTATAAGTTTTATATGTGTACTACGTTATTGACAACAAAGAAGTATTTTCTATGGAAACATTTTATTTCACTTTGACAAAATTCTATATTTTTTTTAGGAATTATCGAACCGAATTCAAGTAAATGATTGGAACTGTATGAGTACCTGCAACACATTTCGATGGTTTTAATATGGGATTGTATCGATATATTACGGTGTGGAAAAGAAGAAGTGTACTAAATGTAAATTGCCCTATTTCTTAATGTAAAGCAAAAATACGAGTTGTTTTCATTTGGTAGTTAGGTAATAATGTTTTGGGTTTTTAGTTTACTGCTAAAATAAAGAAAAGCTGTGGTTGAGAAAACATAACATTAAACGTGTAATACAATGCGTATAACAGAGTAACACTTAAAATAAAGAACTTAACGTTTTTAAGTTTACAAATTGGAAAAAACAACAGCAAATACAAAATGAAAAATACAAATATTTATGTAATGACAAAAACATAAAACACTGTATTAAGGAATGACAACATATGTTCAACATTGTTTTTTGTTAGTCACAAAACGAGTACTTGTCGAAAAACGAATTTTACCAAAAAAAAAAAGAGTTCTGCCACAAAAAAGTGACATGTAGGCCTATAATAATAGGCAAGGGGTTGACCCTTGGGCCACTCCCGCCTTACTAAGAGTTGGGTTTTTCGTGGTTTTAGAAAAAAAAAAATAGTTTTACATTATACACGTATTGGTTTCCTTGTATAATTTCAGTTTTCATGTTAACCTAACATAATCAAATTTTGGTGTCACAGCCACGACCCGGTGATAAATTACTACTACAGTCATTTACCATTAAAAAGTTACAAACGAAATCAATTGCAATCACCAGCCAACTATTTTGCAACATACAAAATTAAATTTTGTATAATTCTTTCACTACATAAAATTATGTGCGATATTCACTACATATCGAAGCCCAAATATATCGAAATAACTGCGGGTACGCATAAAGGCAGTACCAAATGATTTTATATATAATCTGAGAACATGGAAGTCATGTATGGTTCTCCATACCGATTTTTTCGAAAAGTGTCTGTGTGTCTATCTGTCTGTCTGTCTGTGTGTAGTATTTTTTCTATGGCAAACGATAATAGCCGCAAATTCAAACAGAATCAAATAATGTTTTGCATACAGTCCTAAATTGTAGAGTACTGAAGGCCTGTTGTTTTTGGTGAAGATCGGTTAAGGGAAAGGGGTAGTTTACCTGCAACGTTTTATGTTTTAACAAGAGTAATTTTTTCTATGACGAACGATAACTGCCGCATATTCAAACAGAATCAAATAAGTTTTTGCATACGTCCTTGAATTGTAGAGGACTCAAGGCCTATTGATTTTGGTGAAGATCGGTTAAGGGGAAGGGGTAGTTTAACTGCAACGTTTGACCTTTTAATAAGACTAAAGTACTTGAAAATTCATTTAAACTTTTTCAAACAATGGTCGTTGTTAAAAATAAAATAATTTTGTTGCCAGGCAATAAAATTATATTTTCTTCATTTTAATTTAAATCATGTATAAGTGAAAACATATCATTCCTGGCAGGCAGCGCGCGCGCGCGCGCACACACACACACACACAATTCGCTTTATATCTGGCCTCACTCATTTTTATTTTTTACGTTTGCACGGTTTTTAAGTGGAAAATGCCGAAACCCACACCAACACAACGCGTGCAAGCCGAAAAGGTGTCCAGCGTGGACAGCGATTTGCTTCTTGTGGATCGCTCGCCAGTGTAACGCACGTGTTTACAGAGGAACTGTTCATGGACAGACTTTTCGTCTTTAGGGAATGAACCCTCTGCAAGATGCTCAGGGTCCATGAGAGACTTCGGAGTTCTCCTTCTTTTCCGCGTGTTTGTTCTGTGAAACGTACACTGTAGATTCGCAGCTTTACTTTGAGGAACGCTCCATAGGGAATGTTGAAAATTTTTGTCCACGGTGTACCCTCATACACACTAAAACCTGCTCTGATATTTTGATTACGGACATCATAATATTAAAACTTTGGAAACTTGAGCAAAACTTAATGGAGATCAAACATTAACTTTTACAAGCCATTAATTTTATGCATATTTTGAACCAATAAATGTTTTAATAAATTAATACAATATGTGGACTTATTTCTATTATAATATAAGAATTACAAACTAATATGTACATGTGTGTATGTATGGAAAATATATAAATATTTTTCTCCTCTGAAAAATTGTTTGCCCCTCCTGGAAAATATTTTGACCTCCCTGATGGCTAGTTATTTACTAGCCTGTGTGGAATATAGAGTTATGACATGGATCAGAATGGTGGGTGTTAAACAGAAGACACAAACGTATTAAGGAAGAAATGTTTTTCTGACAAATTTATAATTATACGGGTGAACAGAATCGTCGTTCATGAAAGGAGAAGACGAATGGAAATAAAAAAGAAAGAAAGACTCGATTTTAAACAAGAAAAATGACTAGTAGCGAGAGCCCAATTTCATTACAGGAATCAGATCGCAGCTCCCTTTGACCTGCTCTTCGTTCGACCTACAAACATTTTATCCAAAAGTACAGTCTTTCCTCACGAAGGTTGAGGATAGTCTTCACCTACCTGACAATGGTGTACCATTTTAGCTGATACGTCTTTTCTTCAGAACTCAAGCACCCAAATTTAATTAATATTTAAATGATTTTAAATATAAATTTTAGGACATGGAAGTCATGGATGGTTCTCCATGCTGATTTTTTCACATGTTTTACGTTTTTTCTGGACTGCATTTCCTTTGCTTTCTCAAGTATTTAACGCAGCCTTCCGATTTATTACTGTAATACGCATCTCGTATTCTTGGTTGATTCAGTGGGTATGTCACTGAGTTTCGTTGCATTTCTTCATAATATTTTAAAATTATATTACTAAGTATTTCGCGACTTTTGCTGTGAACAGTGAAACTTTATTTTATTTCTTTCGACGACCCTTGAAGTGACATTGCGAATAGATACCTACAAACAAACAAATAACAGGATAATTCACTCACAAATTGAAAGTAACTAAAAGTACACTAATCCTAAACGAGTGGATGCTAGTCTGACTGTGAACAGGGTGTGGCAGCTGTCATTAATCCTTGGCTTTGACAAACTAACGCTCGTAACACAAACACACTCACTCATACTTCATCCCCTCCATCAGAGGCACAGAGTTCAGTCTCATGCAGTACTTAGTTCCGAGTGTTACAAAGTTTACGGACACGTGCTCGTTAAGGCAGAGGTTTTCAAAAATTTGTAAATTTAACATCATTGTGTTCAGGAAAAACAGGAAAAGTTATCTGCGCCTGGGGAAGAAAATGTATGATAGTTCCCAGGCGTTGTTGAATTTATACAATAATGAAAAATATTGTCTTTACTAAAATATTCCTCAGGCTTTCACGGCCGGTGTCAGATGTGTAATTCATGTTATCCGGGCTATTTGGCCGTGGTCCATGGCTTATTACAAAACCAAACGTTTCGGCAGCTCCAATGGCTGCCATCATCAGTGGTATAAAAATCCTGAACGTCGGGTGTTTACGTACAGGCCCACAGTACTGTGGTATAGGCTGAATTAGTCCTGCCATGCTACAACTAACAGCCAAATAGCCCGGATAACATGAATTATACATTGTTTTTACTGTTTCACGCTGTTTTAAAATTTAAGATAACTATTATGTTATTTTTGTTAATGTAACTTTTATGTTTTCACACACGCTATCTTGATAATAACAAACAATAGCAAATAAAGTTCTTTTCCTTTTAATTTTTACAGTTCTCTTTACAAAAACCCTCCCCATGCTCCTTTTAAACCTCCACCCCCAAAGGAAATCCTGGCTGCCCCCCTGATTTGCTAGATACTATCGTAAATAAATTTTAGTAAATAAATTTTATCTTAACGCTATAACCAATGGACACATTTTACCATGAATGCAACGCCCACGTAGTCGGTCAACAGACATGTGGTGTAAGAGGCAGACCAAGGAGAACAGAAATGCTACGAGTCTTTTTCAAGCTGACCCTTTACAAACTTCATTGACCACCTGTTCTTCAGTAGGCGGCACTTCAGGAAGAGAGGAGGGCCAGTTGGATTGAGCAAAGATTGGGGGGGGGATGTGAAGACAGTAAGAGGCTGGCGCAGACACGAAGGCTGCCGTGTGTAGGACCTGCCACGGTTAGTCAGAACGCAGTTAATTGATCGGCTGGCAGGGTTGAGAAGTAAACGAGAAACTGTGTCAACACTAATTGGACACCATCGAGAAGCCAGATCAGCTACAAGGGATGGAAAAACTTTTTGCCCCGGAAGTAAAACAAACCGCTGGTCAAGTAATAATAATAACTGTCTAATAATATACAGGTCTGACTGTATAATAATTAGGCTTATGGGAAGTTAGCGAATCCAGTAAGAGCATTGCGTCCAGTGTGGGGTCAGTTCGTGCACGTTAGATTGGTGACCTTTTCCATAACCGTATTTTATGACAAGTCTTCACTAATAATTATTTTTCGTTGGACTACAAAAGAAATTTATGCGCAATTACACACGCGCACGTAAAATTTAACGAGGGTTTTTTAATGCGAATTTTTATACCGTTTAGTAAATGCGACCGCTTGCTTTCAGTTTCTCCCACTTTATAGAGCATTAAAACGTTTTACGTTTTTGAATCGGGGTACGCGTTTTTAGCAAAACGAAATATAGTCGTATGCTATCAAAGAAAGAAAAACCGACGCTAATAATATAACGGAAATAACGTTTAGTGTTAAATTTAAGTGCGACATTATTGTGAGAGCATGAAAATAAAAATTTCATGTATGCTTCACAGTTAAGACTTGGAATTTATTGCCGTATTTATTAGCAGATTCTTCGGAAATATGGTAACGCACTCGTTGCGCGTCAGTAAAAATTTTTATTGTTCTGCTAAAACGTAATCTATTTAAATCCGTTCTCTTCTGGTGTAGTACGGTAATCGAGTTTTATAACGCTCGTTCGATTTGAAAGGTTACGCGGCAACAGAAGATTGAAATAGAAGACTGTTTTATTAGGTCGTTGGGCGAAATGAGGCTGTTGACAGAGAAAACAAACTGCACTTTAATTGGAATTATTAAACACAGTTTAAGCACACACACACACACGCGCGCGCGCGCGACGAAGACGCGCAAACCATTAGTTTAATAAACGATCAAGGAGACATGGAATAAAAAAAGTTTTTTCAAATATTCGTTTTTAGCGAAAATTAAAAGTTGACGTTTTTCTAAATGCACTAATGTGCAGCACTTGCAATTCTGAACAGAAATTTGCATCAAAATATATTTTTGAAAAATATATTGCACCAATTATAAGTTTAACACTACCGACTCGGAACACAAAGTTTTATATTGGTAAAAATGTAAAATTGTTACCTTATAGCCTGGACCAGTTTTCGCTTATTATAAGCTTCGTCAGAGGCTGCCACTGGGAGCGCTATCCGTCTTGTTCTTGGCGACGGCGTCGTCTTTTGAAAGATCGATGTTGTGTGTGTGGGTGTGATATGTTTGAACAATATGTGTGATTTGAATTGTGTCTGTTTTTTTAGGATGTCGTTTTTATGTGTTTTTGTGTGTTTGAATATTTCTAGTTGTTCAAGAGTGTCTAGTGTGTGTACGTGTAGAATATCCACGTTGTTGTCGATGTTTATGAATGTGTGGTTTGCTTCAATGAGGTGGTTTGCAAAGGTGGATTCGGTAGTGGAGTGTAGTGCCTTTATGTGTTCAATGTATCTCTGTTTGACGCAACGTCCTGTCTGGCCTATGTAGAATTTGTTGCAATCTGAGCAACTTAGTTTGTAAACACCAGGTAGATCAAATTTATAGATGAATATCTATAGATGAATATACATACTGATTTTTCTGTCATGTTAAATAAAAAGTTTGGCATTATAAAAACGTTTTTCATAAAAATTCAATAACCTTTAAAGGTTGAATGGGGAAACAAATTGTTATCGTTTCCTGTGATACATTTTTTAACACAAAAACTGAGCTCCTGTGGAAACGTTTCTGAAACTTCTGTGAACATTTCAAACAGATTGGTTCAGTGTTTTTTTTAGAAAATGTTATTTGTGTTAACATGGTGGAAGATATCGTAATTCGTGAACATAACATATTACGTGTTCCCTTAAACTGCTAACATAATTCTTGTACAAGGGGCAACCATCATCCTGGATATATATATATATAGTCTATATATATATTGGTTTTTGATTCACGATTTAGTACTAAGGAAATTACACAGGGACTAAATATATTTTCTATTACTAAAATATCGGCTGGAAGAACAGAATTCTCGCAGTCGAGTGAGAGAAAATAAAATCAGCAGCAGAGTACTGTCCGTCTGTGCCCGAAGAGAATTTGTGGTTAATCGACATATGTTGGCTGCTGTGTGCGGGAAGCAGGAAGTTTGGCGCCAACGAAGGAGACGTGCCCGGAATCAGGAAGTTGAAGACCGTCAACTCGACAGAGACGCAAGCGATGAACTACAATAGTAATGTATTTTTTTCTTTTTTCAATGTTCTTTACTGTAAATCAATAACTCTTGCACCCAACGTTCTGGACGAACCGAATGACGTTCACAGTCTTTGATCTTGTACGCTGGCGAGTGAGTTCTGACAATAATATCAATTCCTTTTGAAAATTGTTTTTATTATTTCATCATCATCATCTTCACCAGATGGCACTGGCAAGTTGCTGCCTGTTCCGCATTCGAAGATCATCCAGCCATCTCTTACTGAGTCTATCCACACATCTGTGTCTTATAGGTTTATATTCCAGTCTTGTTTGGACAGTCGTGAATCTGACATCCTTTATATGTGTTCTTTCCGTCGTTGTTTATAATCTCTTAGTCTCCTATTCAAGATAAAAACTAGTTATTCTTCTCTTACTGGCTCATTCTGTATACGGTCAAGTTTAGAACAAATGTAACTCCCCTTAGGAACGCCATTTTCAAGGCGTGTATTTTAGGTTTTGTTTCTTGCTTGTCACACACACACACACACACACACACACACACACACACACACACACACACACACACACACACACACACACACACACACACACACACACACACACACACACACACACACACACACACACACACACACACACACACACACACACACACACACACACACACACACACACACACACACACACACACACACACACACACACACACACACACACACACACACACACACACACACACACACACACACACACACACACACACACACACACACACACACACACACACACACACACACACACACACACAGAAATGTAGAGGAACCGCCATAACTTTGTATATGTTTAATTTTGTATCTCAACGAACTTTGTTTTTAAAAATATGGTCGACTGTCTCACAGATCCAACTGAACTGATTGGTTGATGTCCAACTGAACATCAATATCATAATTCTTATCACAGCCAATATCATTTCCCAAATACTTAAAATGGTTTACCTATTCTAAAATTTGTTCGTTAATTCCTTAGTTCCTTGTTTGATTTTTTGTTTGTTTCTTGCTTCAAAATGCTATTACCTTAGTAGTGGAGATTTTCATATTGCACTTTTTGCAAATCTGATAAAGCTTAAAAAAAAAACAGAATTTTGTATCGTAGATTCTTTATTTTGAATTGCATATTAATTACATATTCTGTATTCTATTTTACAGTTTCTTATTAAATTAAGAAACGTATACTCAAAACGTAGCACAGGCATTGATTAGATTTTTCCTCTTTGCGCAAATCTATGGTTGCACTAAAGCTTCCTTTATATTATCATCGTCTCACAATATCGTTATCAGTAATCAGTCATCTCCATTTTTAGTTCCATGTTCCGTAAGAAAATGGAAGTATGGTGATCGCGAAAAAAATCGTGTTCGAGATAAGGGCTGATTCTAGTTGTTCTACCCTAAAAACATGAAGAAAAATCATTTTCCGAAAACTGTGTGTGTGTGTGTCTGTGTAGAATTTTTACTTCCATATTCCTTAAGGAATGGAAGTATGGTGATGGCAAAAAAAATCGTGTTCGAGATTATTGCAGATTCTGATTCTACTACACTCAAAACATGAAAAAAAGTCGTTTTCCGAAAAGTGTCTGTGTGTGTGTCTGTGTGTCTATCTGTCTGTCTATAGATTTTTTTTCTATGGCAAACGATAACTGCCGCAAATTCAAACAGAATCAAATAATTTTTTGCATACAGCCCTGATTTGTAGAGTACTCGCGACCTATTGTTTTTGGTGAAGATCGGTTGAGGGAAAGGGGTAGTTTACCTGCAACGGTTTTTTTTTATCAAGGGAAATTTTTTTTTTTTGGCAAACGATAACAGCCGCAAATTCAAACAGAATTAAATAATGTTTCGTATGTAGCCCTCAATTGTAGAGTTCTCAAGACCTATTGTTTTTGGTGAAGATCGGTTAAGGGAAAGGGGTAGTTTACCTGTAACATTTTATGTTTTAACAAGGGTATTTCCTATGGCAAACGATAACAGCCGCAAATTCAAACAGAATCAAAAGATTATTTGCATACAGCCCTAAATTGTAGAGTTCTCAAGACCTATTGTTTTTGGTGAAGATCGGTTGAGGGAAAGGGGTAGTTTACCAGCAACATTTTTTTAACAAGGGTATTTTCTATGGCAAACGATAACAGCCGCAAATTCAAACAGAATCAAATAATGTTTTGCATACTGCCCTTATTTGTAGAGTACTCAAGACCTATTGTTTTTGGTGAAGATCGGTTAAGGGGAAGGGGTAGTTTACCTGCAACGTGTTTTTATCAAGCGTTTTTACTTCCATATTCCTTAAGGAATGGAAGTATGGTGATGGCAAAAAAAATCGTGTTCGAGATTATTGCAGATTCTGATTCTACTACACTCAAAACATGAAAAAAAGTCGTTTTCCGAAAAGTGTCTGTGTGTCTGTCTGTCTGTCTGTGTGTCTGTGTGTCTGTCTGTCTGTCTGTCTGTCTGTCTATCTGTAGATTTTTTTCTATGGCAAACGATAACTGCCGCAAATTCATACAGAATCAAATAATGTTTTGCATACTGCCCTTATTTGTAGAGTACTCAAGACCTATTGTTTTTGGTGAAGATCGGTTAAGGGGAAGGGGTAGTTTACCTGCAACGTGTTTTTATCAAGCGTTTTTACTTCCATATTCCTTAAGGAATGGAAGTATGGTGATGGCAAAAAAAATCGTGTTCGAGATTATTGCAGATTCTGATTCTACTACACTCAAAACATGAAAAAAAGTCGTTTTCCGAAAAGTGTCTGTGTGTCTGTCTGTCTGTCTGTGTGTCTGTGTGTCTGTCTGTCTGTCTGTCTGTCTGTCTATCTGTAGATTTTTTTCTATGGCAAACGATAACTGCCGCAAATTCATACAGAATCAAATAATTTTTTGCATACAGCCCGGTTTTGCAGAGTTCTCGCGACCTATTGTTTTTGGTGAAGATCGGTTGAGGGAAAGGGGTAGTTTACCTGCAACGGTTTTTTTTTAGCAAGGGTAATTTTGTTTGTTTGGCAAACGATAACAGCCGCAAATTCAAACAGAATCAAATAATGTTTCGCATACAGCCCTGAATTGTAGAGTTCTCAAGACCTATTGTTTTTGGTGAAGATCGGTTAAGGGGAAGGGGTAGTTTACCTGTAACGTTTTATGTTTTAACAAGGGTATTTCCTATGGCAAACGATAACAGCCGCAAATTCAAACAGAATCAAAAGATTATTTGCATACAGCCCTAAATTGTAGAGTTCTCAATACCTTTTGTTTTTGGTGAAGATCGGTTAAGGGAAAGGGGTAGTTTACCTACAACGTTTTTTTAACAAGGGTATTTTCTATGGCAAACGATAACAGCCGCAAATTCAAACAGAATAAAATAATTTTCTGCATACAGCCCTGATTTGTAGAGTACTCAAGACCTATTGTTTTTGGTGAAGATCGGTTGAGGGGAAGGGGTAGTTTACCAGCAACGTTTTTTATCATGCGTATTTTCTATGGCAAACGACAACTGCCGCAAATTCAAACAGAATCAAATAATTTTTTGCATACAGCCCTGATTTGTAGAGTACTCGCGACCTATTGTTTTTGGTGAAGATCGGTTGAGGGGAAGGGGTAGTTTACCTGCAACGGTTTTTTTTATCAAGGGAAATTTTTTTTTTTGGCAAACGATAACAGCCGCAAATTCAAACAGAATCAAATAATGTTTCGCATACAGCCCTGAATTGTAGATTTCTCAAGACCTATTGTTTTTGGTGAAGATCGGTTGAGGGAAAGGGGTAGTTTACCTGCAACGTTTTTTTAACAAGGGTATTTTCTATGGCAAACGATAACAGCCGCAAATTCAAACAGAATCAAATAATGTTTTGCATACAGTCCTGATTTGTAGAGTACTCAAGACGTATTGTTTTTGGTGAAGATCGGTTAAGGGGAAGGGGTAGTTTACCTGCAACGTTTTTTTATCAAGCGTATTTTCTATGGCAAACGATAACAGCCGCAAATTCAAACAGAATCAAATAATTTTTTGCATACGTCCCTGAATTGTAGAGGTCTCAATGACTTTCGATTTTGGTGAAGATCGGTTAAGGGGAAGGGGTAGTTTACCTGCAACCTTATACGTTTTAACAAGAGTAAAGTACTTGAAAATTTATTTAAACTTTTTGAAACAATGGTAATTGTTAAAAATAAAATAATTTTGTTGCCAGGCAATAAAATTATAATTTTTTCATTTTAATGTAATATAATATTTTTCATTTAATACAGCAATAAAAAGGCAGGTAAGACACAGCCTGGCTGTTTGGCTGAAAATGATTTTAAATATAAATCTTAGAATATGGAAGTCATGTATGGTTCTCCATACCGATATTTTCTATGGCAAACGATAACAGCCGGAAAAAAACAGAATCAAATAATATTTTGCATACAGCCCTGAAATGTAGAGTTCTCAAGACCTATTGTTTTTGGTGAAGATCGGTTGAGGGAAAGGGGTAGTTTAGCTGTAACATTTTATGTTTTAACAAGGGTATTTCCTATGGCAAACGATAACAGCCGCAAATTCAAACAGAATCAAAAGATTATTTGCATACAGCCCTAAATTGTAGAGTTCTCAAGACCTATTGTTTTTGGTGAAGATCGGTTAAGGGAAAGGGGTAGTTTACCTGCAACGTTTTTTTATCAAGCGTATTTTCTATGGCAAACGATAACAGCCGCAAATTCAAACAGAATCAAATAATTGTTTGCATACGTCCCTGAATTGTAGAGGTCTCAAGGACTTTCGATTTTGGTGAAGATCGGTTAAGGGGAAGGCGTAGTTTACCTGCAACCTTTTACGTTTTAACAAGAGTAAAGTACTTGAAAATTTATTTAAACTTTTTCAAACAATGGTAATTGTTAAAAATAAAATAATTTTGTTGCCAAGCAATAAAATTAAAATTTTTTCATTTTAATGTAAATCATGTATAAGAGAAAATATATCGCGCTTGGCAGGCGATATTAAGATTTAAATATAAATCTTAGAATATGGAAGTCATGTATGGTTCTCCATACCGATATTTTCTATAGCGAACGATAACTGCCGAAAATCCAAACAAAATCAAATAATGTTTTGCATACAGTTCTTAATTGTAGAGGACTGAAGGCCTATTGATTTTGGTGAAGACCGGTTAAGGGAAAGGGGTAGTTTACCTCCAACGTTTTACGTTTTAACAAGAGTAAAGTGCTTAATTTTGATAAATAAAGTATCCTGAAGAGAAGGTCATAATAATCCACTGTAGAAAGGTAGATGAAATATCTATACATGAAAAGGGTAGTTGAAGGGGAGGGGGTAATTTTTTTATACATTAAAATGGTAGTTGATGATGGAGGAAGTAAATTTTATAAGTTTTATATGTGTAATACGTTATTGACAACAAAGAAGTAGTTTCTATGGAAACATTTCATTTCACTTTAACAAAATCCTACATTTTTTCATTTTAATTTAAATCATGTATGAGAGAAAATATATCGTTCGTGGCAGGCAAGCATATCTCAATTATGTAATGTTTACGTTTCCATTTTATTATTATGATTACCGTAATAAAAAGGCAGGCAAGACACACCAAACACACACAATTCGCGTTATTTCTGGCCTCACTCATGTTTATTTTCTTACATTTGTACGCTTTTTAAATGGAAAGTGCCGAAACCCACACCAACACAACGCGTGCAAGCCGAAAAAGTGTCCAGCGTGGAAAGCGATTTGCTTCCTGTGGATCGCTGGGCAGTGTAACTGCACGTGTTTACAGAGGAACGGTTCATAGACAGACTTTTCGTCTTTAGGGAATGAACCCTCCACAAGATGCTCAGGGTCCATGAGTGATTTCGGAGCGCTTCGGAGGAGGGATGATTATTTGCGCAGTTCGGTCTCTTTATAAGAATAAAGTAAGCCTACCTAATTTGTATGGATAAAGTGACTGAAAATAACATTATATTAAACGACTACCTCATAATAACAAAAATATCTATAAATAGTGAAATTAGTTTGAGGGTGGGCGATATTTTTTTAGAAAATACCGAACCGAATTCAAGTAAATTATTTTAAACATAAATCTTACAACATGGAAGTCATGTATGGTTCCCCATGCCGATTTTTTATGTGTACTGCGTTATCAGCAACAAAGAAGTAGTTTCTGTGTAAATATTTCATTTCAATTTGTCAAAGATGAAACTCTATTTACAAGGAACACACCCATCTTGCTAGAAATTATAGAACCGGAATTCAAGTAAATGATCTTAAATATAAATCTTGGAACATGTAAGTCATGTATGGTTCTCCATAGAGTTATTTAAAATTAATTTCAGATTGCTAAAATAAAGTGTTTAGCATCGCAAAGTGTTTAGGTTGTTTTTATAAGGGTAACCGTTTTAAATCATGCTCGATGAAAATTTATTATTGTTCTGAACATAAATGTTTATTTATTTATTTGTTTTAAGTAAATACTTTTTTCTAGCTAGGTCTTCTTGCGTACCAACTGTTGGGAACCACTGCTCTAGATCGTCGTCCCGTGATTTTTGCCTCCTATATTTTCCTTGGAAGTCTCTCATCACCCATTCGCTGAAGGTGTCCGAACCATCTCATTTGTAACTTTTTGATTATGTCAGTCTTAATTTTAATGTTGCTGTTATTCCCTGCAAGTTTTAGCCTCCACTCGTCTCAAGTATCTCATTTCCTGGCATTGGGACATACGTGTTCTTAAAAACTGTTATCTTTGTTTCTTTAGGTTACCGAGGTTGTCATCATCATCATCATCATCATCATCATCATCATCATCATCATCATCATCATCATCATCATCATCATCATCATCATCATCATCATCATCACCACCACCACCACCACCACCACCACCACCACCACCACCACCACCACCACCACCACCACCACCACCACCACCACCACCACTCTAAGGACTAGGTCTTAGAACTGTTCCGGAAACCATCTCCTCCTCGGTCTACAGACATCTCTCTTCCCAGTAGGGCGATAACCCAGGGTAGCCGCAGGTAGACGGATATCAGGCATGCGATTCAAGTGTTCACACCATCTCCTTCTGTCGTGTTCAATCTTCTGGATACAATGTTTAAATCGCGCCTAATATCATCGTTCCTTCTCCGATCCAAGAGAGAACAACCTTGCGTCCCTCTTAGAAATTTCATTTTGGCTTCCCGAATCCTCTGCACGTCCCTTTTACCAAGATTCCATGTCTCACTAGCATACAGGAATGTGGGGGCAACCACAGTTTTATAAAATTTCATTCGGGTATCCTTCCGTGTTTTACTTTTCAGGTACCTATGCATCGTTCCACAGATGTATCTACATTTTGTTAGCTTACTATCCCAATCAGTATCAGTTCCATATGAGATATTACAACCCAGGTAATTAAAATGACTAATCTGATCCAAAATCTGATTATTCACGACTGTCTTTGTTCTTATAGGATACCTGCTCTGAAATGCCATCGTTTCAGATTTTGTAACAGAGATCTGTAGCACATAGTGCAACTAACATCATGATGCTATTGAACGTAAATATCGCCCGCTGTAACTGGTCTTCTGTTTTCTGTATCATTACCTTGTTATCTGCATAAAGCAATGCGTTCACATGAATATTTCGCTGAAGTTATATTCCCTAGTCAACTTTAGCTGTCCATCGTCGCAATATGTCGTCCATGTAGATATTAAAAGTATCGGTGAAATAGGGCACCTTTGTCTCACACCTTTATCTGTAGGAATATCTTCTGATAATTTACCATTCAAATCCACGACAACCGCTGTTTTGAAATATAAGCTCCAAAGAACTTTAATTAATTGCGAAGGGAAACTTCGTTCCATTATACTCCAGAGTAGCGAACATTTCACATTAGCAAAAGCTTAGCTTTCGACACATCTATGAATGCTAGATGTGTCGAAAGCTTATGATAATGTGAAACGTTATCAAACAATACCGAGATTGTATTGTATGTGAATTTTAACGAAACGTTAAATTTATAACGTTTTATTTGGAATATGTTTCAGTAAAATTAACGCGCTGCGAACAGTGGGCGAGTTTGCCGAGTACGGTAACATTTACTGTCTGTATAAGTACGGAATATTTCATCGCGCAATATTAAAGAACCACGAACGGCCGCTGCAATAACGGTTTCGTGTCACGTCTGCTCCAGCCGGTTTACGGCTCAGTCCGTGTCTTCAGCTCGTAAAACGTGAGAATGATTTCTCGTATATATTTTCGGAAACGACTTTGCCGCACATTACGTTCGAACGTGAATGAAGTAAATAATTGTGAGCGCGCCTGATTGTATCGCTACGAGTATGCAAGTTGATCTATTCAGTCCGGCTCTGTCTCTCTTTAGCCATCTTCTTGTGACTTTGTTCATTCTGTCTTCCGCCGAAAGTTTTATTGTTCTCTTTTGATTCTTTTGGTTGGCTGTTAATTCCACGTTTTGATACAATTTTCCGTTTGGTGTTGCTTTTGTGTAACCATAGCGCTTTGCTCGATCTGCCTCTATGGTTTGTTGTGTCCGCACTCTCTCGTTGGCGGAAGCATAGAGCTTTCTCCCCAGGAGTGTGAGGTTGGGAGCTTATATCGCCTTACCGGTGGTTCCCTCCGATCACTGTCGCTGCCCCCAGCACTCACTGACTCATCTTCGGCGCGAGAGTGAACTAGTTCTTCGGCTGGAACGGAGCTGATGGATGCCAGGTCAAAAATGTGATGCTCCATGCGAACGGGGCCAGGGTACTGCCGTCCCTGTCCAGTAGTTTCAAGGGGTGCAGTGTACCCTAGCAGCGCGCGTGAAAAGGAGCCAGTGTTCTAGTGTTTCTGTTAAGCAGCTGGAGGTAAGTGAAAGCGAGGTAACGCTGCGTGTTTTGGCCTCTCTTTCCTGGCAAGTTCTTTGGAGAGCTGAGGGGCGAGCCCGTTTCACGCATCCGAGAAAGGCACGCAAACAAAGCTCGCGTGATTGAGTAGAGACCTTGCGGGTGGCCGGGGAGGCGCCCCGGGGGGACTCACGGTTGGTTATCACAGCCAATTGTGAGTGGTATCCCGTGAATCTAAGACGCCATCTAGATATTATAACGTAGCGGTTTTTGTAGAGGTTTTAGCGAAAACTTTGTATGTGGCCTATTGGGTGTTCGTCTTATTTAATTAAGCCCCAATGTTGTAAACGCCAATTTGTAACGTTCTGCTTTTCTTTAGAGGTGTTAATGTTTCCGCCTCTCCGCAGTCGCCACTTATGAATTATAATGACCGAAGTTTAAAAATAAAGTAGTTTGTAATGTTACTCAATCTAAACCGACATCGAGAGTGTGTGATTTGGGTCAAGTAGAGAAGTTGTTCAGCCTTATGTTGAAGAGAGAGTAAGTACCAATTGTTTACATTTGGTTTATACGATTTCTGAAATTTTTTTCAAATTGTTCGCCGAGAATTAAAACAGCTGATTGTGAGACAAGTCTCCACGCATAGTTCAACCAGACTACATTATGGCAAAGTATGACCCGATGGGTCGATCTCTTCTATTTTTATGCTGAAATCTATTACAACTACCCACTACAAAAAACATAACACATTTTTATTATTCAATATCAATTTTTCAATAATATTTATTATTTATATTATTGGTTTTTTCTCTGCCGCCCAGATACAAATATCACAATCGATCTCTCCTTAATTAAAACATAATATCGACTTCATCGAGTAAACATGGAATTGTCAAAAGAAAAAAACATATATGGTTTTGTTACCAAATTTTATACTATTTTTAAAACATCAATCAATATATAATTCTTTTTGTTTCCCCAGGGTTAAGGGTAAGTTCTTTTTGTTATGAGATGGTCAGAAATGGATAATTATACTACGCTTTACAAATACCGAAAAATATTAAAAATTTTGTTTATCTTTCGTTTATTACGTAGTTCCAGAAATGTCCGTAAGAGAGCAGAAGGCGTTTGTTTTCATTAGAACATATGATTAATTTTGAATAGTTTTTCGTTCTATACAACCATTCGGAATGAGTTTTCTTCGTTAAATATTAAACGAAATGTTTATATTACCTCTCTTCTTATAGTTCTTACTGGAATGAAGCCTTTTCTCTGGTTATGTCCGTCTTGGGTTGTAATTTCATTACCGTCTGGCCAATATTATATCGTCAACTTGAAACATAGCGAAACTAGGCTGGATCATCAAAATGGTTTTCTTTCACTTTTTATTATGGAGTATAACCATTTAACTTTGATAAATAAGGTAGGATTATATAATGTTCATATTGCTTTTTAATTTTGTACTAATTTTGCACTCCTCCAAAGTTTCAAAAAGGATATTTTAATAGAATTGTGGTAGCATCATTTTGTCAACTCGCCAGGTTTAATTTCCAAATTCGATTATTAACAATACTTGTTATTTTAGTCACTCTTAGTAACCCATAATTTTTTAGTATACAGGCAGTTTGTAATTATTATAAATTTATATTTTATTTACCGAAAAATAATTCTTTTTAATTCCGGTTTCTTTCCCAATTTGTTTTACATAATAGGTTTCTGTTCATTTTCTTATGACCTTATATATAAGTATTTAATATTTTTATTATCTTTAAATGAATTTATATATTATTTATTAGTCTCTCATAGTATTCCTACACTGCACTACTTCCTTCTGCCATTTCCCTCATACAGTATTATTTTAATCTTTTATTATCATTTGATATTTAAATCTTTTATGTTTTTTAAAATGAACCCTGGGTTATCTTATATTATAACACAAATATTTGAAAAAATATAAAATTAACTTAGGTATTACAATTGGTTGTCTATACAATATAAACATTACAATAAATTAACAAAATACATAATCGGTTAGTAGCATTGTAATCTACTATCATCGTTTATAATTCTCCCACCTACAACATAATTCTGTAAGAAGTTACCTTCACTTTCACTTTTTACCTCAATGGGTACACTATAACTCACTTGGCACTGTATATCACTCGAATTGTTTATAATGTTTAGTGATATAATTTAATTTAGAGCTAGTTATAGGTTACCCATTTCTGACCTTTATGTTCTTACATGATTTAATTTATTGGGACCGGGTTATGTACCGTTACATAAAGTCCCCCCACTAGAACAAATTTATTTTGGTTTTACTCATTTATTAAAATAAATTGTTAATTGTTTCAATTCTCCTAATAGTCTTGGTTTTATCTTCATAATAGTGTTTCATTTCCGACTGATTATACACTCCCTTTATTCTATTATTGTTAATTGTTTTAATTTCATAAGTATTATTCCCCTTCACCTGGGTTATGAGGTAAGGTCCAGCATAAAGTAACAGTAGCTTCTGAGCAATACCCTCTATAGAACTGGGTAGTTGTCTATTTTTGATTAGTACCTTATCTCCCATCTGGTATGTATCCAATCTTCTCTTTTTTACTTGATCCCTTTTTTGTTGAAGTTCCACTTTATGCAACACTCTGTTATGCATTTCCACTTGGTCGAACTCTACTCTCTCTCCTGGAGGGAAATTTATCAATGAGGTAATTTCTCTTGGTGGTGGTTTATCAAACATTACCTGATAAGGGCTAGTACCGATAGTGTCATGCTATGACCAATTAAGGAAAGTCTCTGCTGGTTCGATATATTGACTCCAGTTTTTATGTTCTTGATGACAGTAAGTACGTAGAATTCTGCCAACTTCCCTTAATACACGTTCAGCAGGATTGCTACTAGGGTGGTACACTGATGTCTTGTAGGTTCTTATTTGCCAATTTCTCAATTCTTCTTTCCACCTTTTTCCCCGAAATTGCGTTCCATGATCAGTTATAATTGTTTCCGGTTTTCCCACCTCAGGTAAGTATTTTTTTATAATTACTTCTAGAATTTTCTTCGTTGTGGCTCTACTAATAGCGTAGAGTTTTGTGTATTTCGTATAATGATCAAATAATATGATGATATATTTATATTTATGTCTTCCTCCACTTCTGGGAAAAGGTCCACAGATATCCAAGAATGTCTTTTCAAGTTTATTATTAGATTTTATTGTAATCATTGCGCCCGTTCTCTTCTCATTATTTACTTTTACTAGCTGGCATATGTTACAGGTTTTTACTATCTCCCTTACTCTTTTATTTATAGCTTTCACGTAACAATGTTCAGATAGAGCTTTAATAACTTTGAGTGATCCCATGTGGCCATATCTTTCATGATAATCCTGAATCAATGCTACTTCTGTTGCTGCTGGCACATACATCTTCCAGACATGATCCTTAATGGTAGGACGAATAAAAAGGACCTCTTCATAAACACACAAAAATTTCATTATTATAGGGTCATGTTGTAATATTCGTTCCTTAATTTTTGTTAATTTAGTGTACCTTTGTTGATCGACTTTTATTTTATTAATTATATCTTGTAACTCCTTTGCCATCTTAATAATGTAATACATTTTTCCAATACTTTCTGGTTCTATTTCACAAGTTCCTTTTTCGAGATTAATCCGGGATAATCGGTCTGCTATTACATTCTTCTTACCCGGAATATATTCCCAGTCTAAATTATATTCTTGAAGTATTAATACCCATCTAGTAAGTCTGCCGTGGTTAAGTGAGTTTGCAATTTTTTTAAAACGAAATTGATCTATGATCAGTTCTGATGGTCACTGGGTATCCCAATATAAATGTTCGAAATTTTATACATGAGAACACAACACTCAGCAGTTCTTTTTCTGTTACTGTATAATTTATCTCACAACTACTCAGTACTCTGCTTGCAAAACTGATGACCCCATGATTTCCTTCCTCATCTTCCTGATATAGCTCACTTCCAAGGCTAATGTTACTAGCATCACAATTTATGAAAAAACGCTTATTAAAATTTGGGTGATGTAATATGATGCTGTCAAGAAATTTATTTTTTACTATCTGGAAATTATTATCGTCACTTTCTTCCCATTTCCACTTGTTTTTCTTTGAAAGTAAACATTGAAATTTGGCTGTTACTTCTGAATAATTCTGTTGAAATTTCCTATAATATTTGCATATCCCCAAAAAGGATTGTAATTGTTTCAAGTTTTTTGGTTTAGGAAAATCTTGAATAGCCTTTACTTTGTCAGGAGACGGTTTAATTCCAGTAGCAGATAAAATGAACCCTAAAAATGGTAGTTCATGTGTGATAAATTTAGATTTATCCAGTTTTAAAGTTATATTATTTTGCAAGAGTTTATTTAACACTGTTTCCACTCGGTTACAATGCTCCTCCCAAGTACAAGACGTAATTAATATGTCATCCACATATATGGTAGTAAAATCTAAAACTTCCTTACCTAAAATTTGGTCCATGCACTGGATGAACACGGCCACAGAATTTACCAATCCAAAAGGCAAACGCTTAAAATGATAATTTCGTCCTTCGAATATGAAAGCAACATATTGTCTGCTGTTAGGGTGCAACTCTATTTGCCAATATCCACAGACTGCATCCCAAGTACTCATGTACTTGCATCCATGGAATTTTTTCATTATCTCTTCAATCTCACCTGGAGACGTGCGATCGTTAATGAGCATTTTATTCAACTCCCGAGCATCAAGACATAGTCTGACTTGACCATCTTTCTTCGGTATAGCTACCAATGGGCTGGTATACGGAGAACTACTTCTTTCAATTATGTCTTCTAATATCATTCTTTGAATTTCTTTCCTTGCTGCCTCTTTCAAAGCTTGAGCAATAGGGTATGATCGTTTATTAAAATTTACATTTTCCTTGAACTTTAGTTCACACAAGAAGTTTTTTGCTTTTCCTGGTGATTCTGAGAATACTGATTTATATTTATTATAAATTTTTATAAGTTGTTGTTTCTGTTCTACACTAATTATTTCCGGTGCCTGCCTATTCTGAAACTCAATTATTTCTTCTATCTTCTCTTGCCAAATCTTTGATTCTGTTACTTCTATGTTATTACCTAGGGTTAATCTATTATCCTCCCTAACAAAAAATGGGCTCGGACACTGAGGGGCACTTTGGCTACCAATTATCTCAGCCGTTAACTCACCATTTTCTGTGCTCAAGGTTACTATACCCCTGGCCAGATTTATAATTGCAGTGTGTCGCCGTAGCATATCACACCCTATTAACACCCTAAACGGTAGCCCTTTTGCTACTAAAAACCCCATAGGTATTCCTATTCCATTAGTGGTAACATTCAAAGACACTTGTTTTTTGATTGTTTTATTTTGTTTCCCGGTAGCACCAACAATTGTTAAATTATTAATTGGTAAAGTAGGTATTCTCTCAGTAGTTAGCTCAGTAATACGATCTAGTTCTAATTGGTCAATAATTGAAATATTGGCTCCTGTATCAATCATGGCCTCTGCTGACACTCCATTTAATTTTATTTGTATATAGACTATGTCATTGTTTGGTGATGACTCTTTGATTGCTCTTTCTTCCATTAACTCGGACTGTATATTTTTTAGAAAATTATTTCTGATAATGGTTATTGGTTGATTTAATTTAGTATTATAATTAGGTTTATGGTAAATTCTGTGCCCTGTTGTTTCTAGCAGTGACGGGCAATCATCTCTTCTCACTGCTGGTACCCGTTTCCCCTATTTACATCATTATTATTGTTTGGCTCAACATTTTCATTATGTTGAATATTGCTTATCGGTCTCCTTTCTTCATCAGTATCTCTGAATCTAGGTTGCTCAGCACTCATACTCCTTTGTGGAACTTCTTCTCGGTGATAAGAATCATGTCTGTAATTTTGTCGATTATTATTAGGCCATCTTCCTCGATATCTATTATTGAAATAATTGTTATTAGCTTGCACATAATTAACTCTGGGTCGATTCTCTCTTGGTGGTTCATTCCGCCGCTTCTCGGTATTCACTGACCTCCATCTACTTCTCCTATAATAAGATTCCTGTTCATAATTTTCTAGTAGCGTCTCCATGCCTCCAATAGTTTTTATTTACTTAATCGGGCACTGATGATCTTCTCTTCGAAATGATACGCCATTTTGGTCACTAGACACTCTTCAGGTATCTTAGGGTCTAAATACTTTGCTATACACACCTTCCCCAAAAAGTAAGCAGTAGGTGTTTGTCCCACTGTACGGTCATACCTACCATGACAAATATCGTCCCTAATGATGTTTTGTACTGACTCTGACCAGTACTTAAGTTTGAACATTGTTTTGAAACCCCCATAATCACAACCTCGTTCCTGATTGCTGTCCACCAATTATCATTGATATTTTTGAAAGATTCGTCTAATATACCTTTTATCATATTCCATCGATTCTCCTTTGATCTGTTCAAAATTTCGTCTACTCTCCCTAAAAATTCAAGTGGGTTTCTGCGATAATCCCGAAAGTTTACACTTTCCTTACTATCTTGATAAACATGAGGACTGCTGCATGCAGATCTAGAACTTATTCTATCTACATCACATTGAAAATTGGTTTGTATTTGTTGCAAACTATCTAATTTCTCTGCTTGGCTATCACACTGATTTTTTACATTCTCTACTGTTTTATGAAACTCTGAAAATTTACAGTTCAGACTGCTTTTGATACTATCTAATTGGTCATTGTTTTCTTGTCGTATGGCCATTACACGAACTTGATTATTTTGTTCTTCCTTTTCCATTCGGGCATCGATTCCTGTTTTAATTAGTTCCATTTTTTCTTCTGTTTTATCCAACCTTTGATTGGTTTCTATTAATTTCTTCTCTGCCTCTTCCTTATATTCATCTACCCTTTAGCTTAGCGTATTACTGACTAGTTCAATTTTCCTCTCAAGATTTTCTCTTAACTCCTTATTGAAATTCTTCATTTTACCCTCAAATTGTTTTAAGTTTTCTTCGTTTATTTTCTCAATTTGTTTTAAACTGTCCCTCAAGGTTTCATTCTGTTTCCTTGAGTTCTCTTCCTGTTTCTTAAAATTCTCATCTATTTTGTCAAATTTTTCGCTCAAGGTTTCATTTTGTTTCCTTGAGTTTTCATCTATTTTATCAAATTTTTCCTCCTGTCTCCTAAAATTTTCTTTATTTTCCTCATTGGTTTGTCTCAAATTTTCCTCCTGTTTCTTAAAATTTTCATCTATTTTGTTATTGGTTTGCTTTGAAGTTTCCTCCTGTTTTCCAAATTGTTCATTAGTTTGTTTATTCTGTTCCTTAAATTGTTCTGCCATAAATTTTATCATGTCTTGCCAATTAGGTTCTTCTCTGGTTACCGCTTTGTATGGTTGGTCCCCTTTGGCATCCTCTTCCACTATTTCCGTTTCCGGGTCCATAACTACTTCAGTTTCTTCTTTATCACCTGTCTGTTGGTCCATTTCACTGTCCGTGACTAATTCTATTTCTTGTTCCTGTCCACCTTCTTCCTTCTCCTTTTCTTCTGCCCTCTTCTTCGATTTGCCTCGGGTATTATGCATTTCTTGTTTTCTCATAACTGCCGACGATAATTAGATTTTTTGGTATATTAATTTATTAAATATCAAAATTCTTTTCTAATTACAGCCCTTTTACGTTGAGCGCCAATCTATAACGTAACGGTTTTTGTAGAGGTTTTAGCGAAAACTTTGTATGTGGCCTATTGGGTGTTCGTCTTATTTAATTAAGCCCCAATGTTGTAAACGCCAATTTGTAACGTTCTGCTTTTCTTTAGAGGTGTTAATGTTTCCGCCTCTCCGCAGTCGCCACTTATGAATTATAATGACCGAAGTTTAAAAATAAAGTAGTTTGTAATGTTACTCAATCTAAACCGACATCGAGAGTGTGTGATTTGGGTCAAGTAGAGAAGTTGTTCAGCCTTATGTTGAAGAGAGAGTAAGTACCAATTATTTACATTTGGTTTATACGATTTCTGAAATTTTTTTCAAATTGTTCGCCGAGAATTAAAACAGCTGATTGTGAGACAAGTCTCCACGCATAGTTCAACCAGACTACACTATGGCAAAGTATGACCCGATGGGTCGATCTCTTCTATTTTTATGCTGAAATCTATTACAACTACCCGCTACAAAAAACATAACACATTTTTATTATTCAATATCAATTTTTCAATAATATTTATTATTTATATTATTGGTTTTTTTCTCTGCCGCCCAGATACAAATATCACAATCGATCTCTCCTTAATTAAAACATAATATCGACTTCATCGAGTAAACATGGAATTGTCAAAAGAAAAAAACATATATGGTTTTGTTACCAAATTTTATACTATTTTTAAAACATCAATCAATATATAATTCTTTTTATTTCCCCAGGGTTAAGGGTAAGTTCTTTTTGTTATGAGATGGTCAGAAATGGATAATTATACTACGCTTTACAAATATCGAAAAATATTAAAAATTTTGTTTATCTTTCGTTTATTACGTAGTTCCAGAAATGTCCGTAAGAGAGCAGAAGGCGTTTGTTTTCATTAGAACATATGATTAATTTTGAATAGTTTTTCGTTCTATACAACCATTCGGAATGAGTTTTCTTCGTTAAATATTAAACGAAATGTTTATATTACCTCTCTTCTTATAGTTCTTACTGGAATGAAGCCTTTTCTCTGGTTATGTCCGTCTTGGGTTGTAATTTCATTACCGTCTGGCCAATATTATATCGTCAACTTGAAACATAGCGAAACTAGGCTGGATCATCAAAATGGTTTTCTTTCACTTTTTATTATGGAGTATAACCATTTAACTTTGATAAATAAGGTAGGATTATATAATGTTCATATTGCTTTTTAATTTTGTACTAATTTTGCACTCCTCCAAAGTTTCAAAAAGGATATTTTAATAGAATTGTGGTAGCATCATTTTGTCAACTCGCCAGGTTTAATTTCCAAATTCGATTATTAACAATACTTGTTATTTTAGTCACTCTTAGTAACCCATAATTTTTTAGTATACAGGCAGTTTGTAATTATTATAAATTTATATTTTATTAACCGAAAAATAATTCTTTTTAATTCCGGTTTCTTTCCCAATTTGTTTTACATAATAGGTTTCTGTTCATTTTCTTATGACCTTATATATAAGTATTTAATATTTTTATTATCTTTAAATGAATTTATATATTATTTATTAGTCTCTCATAGTATTCGTACACTGCACTACTTCCTTCTGCCATTTCCCTCATACAGTATTATTTTAATCTTTTATTATCATTTGATATTTAAATCTTTTATGTTTTTTTAAAATGAACCCTGGGTTATCTTATATTATAACACAAATATTTGAAAAAATATAAAATTAACTTAGGTATTACAATTGGTTGTCTATACAATATAAACATTACAATAAATTAACAAAATACATAATCGGTTAGTAGCATTGTAATCTACTATCATCGTTTATAATTCTCCCACCTACAACATAATTCTGTAAGAAGTTACCTTCACTTTCACTTTTTACCTCAATGGGTACACTATAACTCACTTGGCACTGTATATCACTCGAATTGTTTATAATGTTTAGTGATATAATTTAATTTAGAGCTAGTTATAGGTTACCCATTTCTGACCTTTATGTTCTTACATGATTTAATTTATTGGGACCGGGTTATGTACCGTTACAATATTCACTCCTTCGAGCGCAGGGGGTAACCCCTTCTTTTGTGACATCGTTACTGATGGTTGGGATATGTGGGTATCGCTATCGCTAACGATAGAGGTTGAAATCCGTACGTAAAACCCTGCGAACGAGAACCATGGTGCGCATTCCTTGGCAAGTAGCTGTGTCGAACCTTTCACGCCAGTCCGTGATGTCCATTAAGTACACGTTGGCAATGGTAGCGTCGGGCTCGCCCGATTGTTCTCCCCCTTCGGCGAACTGGCATCCGTTGAGGCGGTGGAGTCCTAAGTTGGTGAAATAATATTTTGCATATGCGCCCGAGTTGTAGAGGACTCAAGGCCTATTGATTTTGGTGAAGATCGTTAAGGGGAAGGGGTAGTTTATCCGGATCGTTTTATGTTTTAACAAGACTTTACTCGTAATTTTGATAAATAGAGTATCCTGAAAAGGTCATTATAATCCACTATGGAAAGGTAGATGAAATATCTATAAATGAAAAGGGTAGTTGAAGGGGGAGGGGTAATTTTCTATAAATGAAAATGAAATGGTAGCTGAAGTGGGAGGGGTAATTTTTAGAAAATTATCTTTCTGATGTCGAATAAACTACTTCATTTTGAAAGATAAAATACCTTAGTAATTACATATAATGAAACTATTACTCAATAAAAGTGGAAATATCAATAATGGGGTTGTTAGGTTAAGGGAAAGGGGTAGTTTATCTCCATTGTTTTGTGTTTTAACAAGAGTAAAGTACTTAATTTTGATAAATAAGTACCCCTAGAATAAAGTCATATTAATCCACTGTAAAATGCTAAATGAGATACTTATAAATTGAGAGGGTAGTTGAAGGTGGAGGGGGTTATTTTTTGAAAATTACTTTCCTGATATCAAGTGAAGTACGAGAATTTACTTTTGAAGGATTTGTTACCTTAGCAATTATATACGATAAAACTATTACTCATGAAAGTGTAAATTAATATCATTAATGGTGGTGATCGGTTGAGGAGGAGGGGTGATTTTGTGCGTAGTTCAGTTTCTTTATAAGAATAAAGTACCTAATTGTTATAGATGAAGTGACTCAAAAATAACATTATATTAAACGACTACGTCATAATAACAAAAATATATATAAACTGTAAAAATTATTGAACCAATTCAAGTAAATGATGTTAAATATAAATCTTAGAACATTAGTGGTGTTCCATACCGATATTCATAACTGTCACACCACTGCAGAATGGACATTACGTCAGCGCCCTTGCGTTTCGTATTGCTCATTGCAACCTATGATATACAATTTTTAGGTTTCTACTTTAACAGATTTTCGTTTTCCCCAGTTCTAAGAGATTCCGGATAACAGAAGTACGGATATCGGAGGTTTCATTATAGTTGCAAGTTGTTTTGTACTGCGTGTAATTAGTGCATATTGTACTACTGAACTTTTGCGTTTAGACGGACAAGTGGCAAAACGACATTAAAGAAATTTAGAGAGGAAACTACTAAAGGAAAAGAAAGAGGGGAGCACCAGTTCTGACAAAGAAAAAAAGTTATACTACATCAATAGATTTGCGTAAGAAGGATTGTTAACGAATCCTGAATTGAATATTAGAAGGCTGTGGAAAGAAATAAACAGCAAACTTATAATAGGGATAAAGCTAAAGTAGAAGAAGAAGAAGAAGAAGAAGAAGAAGAAGAGAAGAAAAAGAAGATGAAGAAGAAAGTAAGGAGGAAGAAGGAAGGAGGAGGAGGAGGAGGAGGAGGAGGAGGAGGAGGAGGAGGAGGAGGAGGAGGAGGAGGAGGAGGAGGAGGAGGAGAAGAAGAAGAAGAAGAAGAAGAAGAAGAAGAAGAAGAAGAAGAAGAAGAAGAAGAAGAAGAAGAAGAAGAAGAAGGTAACTGTAGTGCTTATTTATTATTATTATTATGAGTAGTAGATAGTAGGTAATAATAAAGTTCTTAAGCTTCTAAAGACAAAACAGGCCCGAGGCAGTAGAGAAGAAGTAGAAGGAGAGGAAGTAGAAAGAGAGGAAGCAGAAGAAGAAAAAAGCTGTAGTGATTATTTATTAATGCGCGAGTAGTAGGCAACGTGAAAAAAATGACCGTTGAAAGTTTCGAGTAGAAGTGTTTAATGAAATTTGTGATTGTTTTATTGTTTGGTGTTAAAATTAAGCTTCCATCTCAATGACTGTTATCGATGTAATAATGTGTATAATGTAGACGACTAATTTAGTGCCACAACAAAGAACTGCTTCAAACGGTCGGCAAATGACAGTCTGACACCTCCTGTTGACGCCTGCCCATAGGCGGCGCTACCATCGTTCACGCGTCTTTGAACCGGTACCGACTCACCAATCTGTTTAAGCACATTGTATAATGAATTTATTCATAATAGCAGTGGCGCCTCGTCCATAAGGTTTAATGGTTCAGTGAACCTCCTAAATAATTTAAATATGTTTAAGGATTTGTTGAGATAATGGTTTCATATTTAAATAACAAGATTTTCGGGATTAATCTTGTTCACTGAACAGTAATGGATTCGCGTAATAGGCGAATTGCTCGCTATTATTGCTTGGAGGTGCAAAATCAGCTCTCAGCACCTCCTAGACTGTGTAGACGGCTTTAGACGGGGAAATCAGTACCGTATACGCAAAATTACATTCAACAGGCGCTAAAGCCGAGTGTTAGCGATAGTTCCGACGAGGGCCGAACCGCACTGACCGGGAATTTTAACATTTTCATTAATACCACCATTCGCCATTATTATGATTTTTACTACATGATTTGTCCGTTTACCATCAGTTTTGTGTCAGATTTCTCTATTTCATTTAGAATGCAATGAAAATCTGTGCAGTAAAGTCTTAAAATCAAACAAAATAGTGAAGTAATTGTACTAAAGTGTGTTTAATGTAGTCATTAAATAACTGTATTAACGTTAAACTGATCGAAGCGTGTATAACCTTCAAAGTGTTTGCTGGTAATTTTCTGTGTCAAGTGTTCAGGTATTTCTTATTTTTGTGTTCAGTTCTTTGGTTTGGTAAAATGAATAGTATTCAATCTTTTTTAAAAACAAATTTTTCTTCTCTCTCTATTAAAGATACATGGAAAATAAAGGAACTCGGTAGGCCACTTCCCATTTTAAATATTAAACAGAGATATTTAACTATATTTTTTTGGAATAATTTACAAATAGCATAAACACAATTTAATATTAGACCTACTAAAAGTTGTCAATAGTTATGTCTTCATGTTGAGACCTACCGCGTGTGTTATTTGGAATGGGATAATTGCTCTTATCTTAGCAGAAACATTCAGACATTGAACCGCAACTGTAAGAACCACGAGCCGCCACTGCATAATAGAGTCAATAATAATATAAGTAGTATGTGACAATTATAATCTTAATGATTATATTATTATAATAACATTAAGTATAATAATAATGCAATAGAGTTAACCCTAACAATAGAATTATATATTTTGTAAAATAGAGTTACACATATATAATACATATTAGTAGATGAGAAAACTGTCAATTATTTGAGTAAAGTACGGAATTAAAATGAACAAATGTTTTAATAGAGACACATTGGAAATGACTGGCAGATGTATCCACGGTGACAGCCTACTACGCATTTCCTAGACACACTTAACATAAGAATGAATAACGTTTTATTGTGTTACAGAAAGATTACCCAACAACCTTTGCGTTTACTAGAAAACTTTTAACTGACGGTTAAATCAAAGACTAGTATGTTGAAACGTAGCCCTGGCTACTAATCTAGAGGCCCCGGGTTCGATTCCCTGGTTGCAGCATAAAATCAAGGTGCGTTTTTCAGCCCCCAGGTCGTCTCAGCCTGTTGAAAATAAGTACCTGGGATAACATCCTGGGGATAATAATGGTCGGCTGAAGCGTAGTGCTGGCCACACTGCCTTCCTTGTATGCCGTACGGCTCGCATATGACTGCTTCAGTGGTACACGTGGGAGCCATTATCATTATGTTGAAACGTTACTGGTAAACTGAAAAATTCTGTTCGACATTTAACACTCTTGCTACCATGTGTACCATTTTTGGACACACAACACTTTTACTGGAGCCCGTGTGTACCATATCTGGACATATTAAATTTTCCGTACAGCCCATGTGTACCAAAGTTGGACACATTGCATGACTGTGTTTTGAAGGTTTTGTCAACATGTGTACTCAGATCAGTGCTATTAGATAGAGTTTTACATTCTTCTGGGTCAGAGTGAAAGAAATATGCCAATACTGTACTGTCAACAAAATCAGCTGTTATAACATACATATATGAGAAAACATCTCTGGGCCGGAGGGTGGGGGAATTTGCTCTTCATAGGTCTGGTAGCGAGTGGTTTTCCTGTCACCGGTGTCTGGGAGCGAAAGTGTTTTAACAACAACGTCCACATACCGTTTATTATGGTATAGGCTATATTATGGTACCGTTTATTAATGTCAGATTTAATATTGTCAGATTATTAGGTTTGTAGATGTGCTATCGGAGCAGGAACGTGACCGATGAAACCTACAACATCAGAAGAGGTTGTTTTCGGCAGGAATGGATAACTAGCAAAGAGCGGGTGTGAGATTCGGGAAGAAAAGAGTAAGGAAAAACACGGTTGTGGATGTTATAGAACAATAAAGATTGATGTGATACGGGCAGTGCCGGATTTACCACTAGGCCGCGGGCTCAGAGGGGCCCGCAAACTACAGATATTTTTTTTAACAGAAGTATTTTTATAAAAATAGGAGGCACTTTGATTTATTTAAAAATATTAATTTGAAATTAAATGATCATTTTTGTTAATAATACAAACGGAAGGCAGTTCTTATTTAAATATTGCACGCTTATTTTTAAGACATTGCCATCCTTGAAAACTAATCTGCGCATGCGAATTTTGAACGTCCGCTATATTGCCCCCGAATTTACACGACCGAGGTACATCGGTACCACCGAGGTATTACATGACCTTGTTTGTTATCATTGCATTCATTTGCATAGTTCTTAATATTTGAAAAAGTTTGCTAAATGAAAGCAAGCTTTTTTATAGTAGCCTACTGGTTTCAAATTTGATAGTATTAATCTGACATCAAATTACATGTGCAGTACATATATTATTTCAAAGTCACGGCCGGGGGGTGCTAAGAAAACTTGGCCTAGGGCCTCAAAAATCTTAAATCCCGGTACTTGGTACGGGCATCTCAGAAGACTGGAAGAAGGTTGAATCCCTAAAGCAGTAGCAGAATGGGAGCCAGAGGGAAGAAGATGGTGGCGGAAACAGGAAAGAATGGATTGACTGTCTACAGAAGGATATGGACAAGTACAGCCTAAGAACGGTGTGGCCTCCCGGTTTTCTTAAATTGTTTTCCTTCTTCCAGTTTTACCAGGTGTCAAAACCATACTTATTTCTTAACTTCTAGAATTTCGTGTACTAATTTCGCTCCTAATTTTTCCTTATATTATCACTTATTCTCTTTTTCACTTTATTCACTCCCAGGCGACTCTTCTACGTTATATGCAATGCTTCATCCTACACTCCTGTCAGTATCCAAGTCTCTCCACCATTCAGTAGCACCAGTACGTACACTGATCTATAAATGGATAACTTTGTTCTCTTGATTACTTCCTTGCGTGCTCGAGAAATTTCTCTAAATTATAATTCTAAATCTAAATCTAAGGAAAATTGACTATGTTCAAGGTTGTTTTACTTGTTTTCTTTTTAAATATGATAATCGTGATACCTCTGTACAGCTTAAAAGCAGATATATCCGTTAATGGAGCGGTAATTTAAGTTTAGTTTTAGAGTTTCAAGCACGTTATATTAAGTTGACTAATTACTACTAATGTCAGAAAGGAATTCTAGTAACGGCCATTTATCAATTTCCTATGGTGATGATCTTTTGGTGTACAGTATGTCATCTGATTTGCTCGAAAACAAAACGAAATAATTTTTTGGTAAATCTATGTAACATTATTTACATACACCACCACCATCATGATGATCATCACCATCAGCGGCAGCAGCAGCCGCATTTATCTGCCCATTGGTCATTCTACTGAGTTTTCTTGACAACTCTTGCCCCGTTCACTCAATCACAGTCCTTAATCAGAACCAGCGGCGGATTTCCGACTAATCAGATTTGGCAGCTACCTAGGGCAGCAGCGCTTGAGGGGGGGGGGAGAGCCCAAAATCTTGATCCAAAATTTAATGAATTTATTTTGATTCCTGTATAAGTTACTTAAAGTGGGAGAAGATGAAATTCGACAAAAAATTAACTTCCTGGTTAAAACATATCCAGATAACTTTTCTAAAGAACTAAGTGAGGAGTGTGTTAACTTTCAAAAAATTTGCAAACGCACTCGGACTGGGCTAAAAAGCACATCACGTTCCAGGAAAGTTCATGAAATATGAAAAGCAATTGTCCTGCTGCATTTTTCCCAGTTTAGAAGTTGCACTGAGAATATTTCACTGCATGATGATTAAAAATTCATCTGGTGAAAGTGGTTTTTATGTGACTGAAAGAATAAAGAATTATCTGAGAAACTTTTTAACGAAAGATAAACGTTCAAGCTTGGCCAGCTTTGCTTCAAACGCTGAACTTATTTAAAATTTGGAATCCTATGACGTTATTCAAGACTTTGCTTCTTCAAAGTCATGCCGTGTTGAATTGTAACAATTCTTTAGGACTTAGCGATAATAAGATATTTGAAATTAATAATAAAGATTAATCTATCAAAATATTATTAAAAAGCTAAAAAATGGAATAATATAAGTAAAATATAATTTAAAAATTTTTACTTTTTGATAAACGTTTTTTAGATCATATCATCGAATCTTTTAAAATAGGCTGTTTCACATTTCAAGATTGTGCACTTATATTTATCGATGAAATATTAAATGTTGGATTTCATCAGAATAAGTTATATGATGTGTAATGAGAGCTGTCTATGTAAACAGAAATAACTATTTAATTTTTGTCATAATCATAACCACCACCACCACCACCACCACCACCACCACCACCACCACCACCACCACCACCACCACCACCACCACCACCACCACCACCACCACCACCACCACCACCACCACCACCACCACCACCACCACCACCACCACCACCACCACCACCACCACCACCACCACCACCACCACCACCACCACCACCACAATCATCATCACCATCATCATCATCATCATCATCATCATCATCATCATCATCATCATCATCATCATAATCGTCGTCGTCGTCGTCGTCGTCGTCGTCGTCGTCGTCGTCGTCACCATAATCATCATCATCAGCAGCAGCAGCAGCAGCCAAGGATTAAACCAGACATGGTGTGTTCCGGTCCCAAGCAGACAGACCACAGCTGGTCACGCCAACGCTTCTTCGGACGCCACACACCTCTCCGTCCTTTCGGCTTATAGTTCCATAGTTGCTTGGGGATGGGGCAGTCGTCCATTCGGTTAAGATGTTCCAACCATTCCAGCCGATATTGTGCAATCTTATCAAATATACTTATAATATTCAGTTCCTGCCGTACATCGACGTTTCTTTTGTGATCTTGAAGATTATATCATGGAGTTTATTCGAGATTTGAAATAAATGACTAAGGAACAACACAAAACAATTAACTGTGAGTTCTGTAAAATGTACAGCAGTGTAAGCCTTTTTCTTATTTAACTTCATTGCAACTAATTACACACTATCTAGCAATTACACACTATCTAGTAATTACACACTATCTAGCAATTACACATTATCTCGCAATTTTATTCTAATACATAAGTTAACAGTGTGTAGGATAAGCTCCCGTTGAAGCATTCCTCAGTACAGTAACACTTTGTTCACGTGCTGATAATTACTATACGTATTTAGTTCACTAGTTCAAATGGTTTTTGTCTCTGCAATTGCCGAAGAGTCCAGCATTATCAAACAGTTGTAGCACTTCAATGTTTACGTTGTTCATGAAGTCTTCTTTCATATTTATCCGCGACCCGTTTAATCTCGTCAGCTACCGTAGGCGTTGTCACGTACCAATGGGTGTCATCATTTCTTATGTACCGAGGTGCATCAACAATACTGCGAGAATCTTATTTTGAAAAGTCTGAATTATTTTAATATTAGATATGTTAGTACAACCCCAAAGCTGTACACCCAGACACCCAAACTGGTTTGTATAAAAACACAGCTTGCTATGCAGCGACAGCTCAGAGTTCTTCCAAGCAGCCGCTTCAATTTTAATCCAAGTTCTTCTCATTTCTTCTTACCATGTTCTTTCCATCTAAGTTTAGCATCCAGAGTTATGCCCAAATACTTTACTGAGCATTCGTGTGGAATTCTTTGCTGATAGATTACGATTGGTAAATAATCTATTTTCCGGTTGGCGAAATAGTGTAAAGTAACGGCATCAATTATGAAGACACTTTTTTTGCAAACATTGGCGCAGAAAGAGTCTTGTTTTATTCAAAAACAAAGTTGAAAAACAATTTTACTACCTCTTGAAATCACAGTGTCTCATCTCCAACGCGCCCAGATAAGAGTAAATACCAGGTAGAATTATGTTCTGCTTCAGATAGGCCGAGAAATTAAAATAACTTGTAAACTATCTGCAGTGTGACGTTGATCGGTGAATCGGTGTATCGGTGTATCGTCCAGAGTTGATAAATAAAAAACCGCTGGCTATATTTAAGGCGAACTCGTCAATGGTAAACGTTTCGCTATCCGGACACGTGTCTTTGCGACAACAAAAGTAGAGAATTCCACTAGTCGCAATTAACGACACATATATATTCCACAATCACAATGAGTATGATCGTATTTAAAACATCTTCACAAAGGTAGACGTAGAATATAAGCACTCGTTGAGGCAAGAAACCATCAATGCTTGGTAAAGAAGTAACAGTGATCCAGTCATAAAACATAACGTTCTCTGACGCAGCTTAACGTGACCTAGTAGAAAAGCGATTAAATAAACTGCAGCGCACAGAAAATACGTTTACGAGCGTATCATCGTAACTGGCTGCCTGATGTGCTAAACTGGACGAGAGTGATATATAAAGCCGATTGACTTTTTGTCGGACAGTCAGGCTTTTTTGTAAGCGACTGGTACGAGAAAAGTAAAAATTAGCGACATTTTTTACAAAAATTGGTGCAGAAAGAATCTTGTATTCGAAAAGAAAGTTAAAAAACAATTTTACTGCTTGGATTTCGTTGTCCATGACGTGTCCGTTACTTAACTAAATATAATTATTTCACTACCGACTCGGAACACAAAACTTTTTATGGGTAGAAACGTAAATGTTTTACCTTATAACCTGAACCGGTTTTCGCTTTTAAATAGCTTTTTAAAAGCGAAAACCGGTTCAGGTTATAAGGTAAAACGTATACATTTCTACCGATAAAAAGTTTAATTTTACTACCTCTGGAAATCACAAGAGCAGTACACTCACGCGCCCAGATAAGAGTAAATACCCAGGTAGAATTATGCTCTGTATCACATAGACCGAGAAATTAAAATAACTTGTAAACTATCTGTAGGGTGACGTTCCTGTTTCATGATTTTCTATTTGTCAAGAGTATTTCTATATTTAATATTTCATTGTACATTTTGTTTTATTCCTGTTACTGAGGATATTTCTGTGTAACCTCAATTTTAGAATTTCGAGAGTAACGTCTATTCAAAGCCCATCAGCTTTATATAAATTTTGGCAAATCATTCTCACGGAATTTGGACATCGTCATTCTGGATGACCACTCATTTTCTTTAATTTATTTATTAACAGTATACTAACAATTTATTAATAGTATTTTTATTAACATCATATTTATTAACAATATTATTCAGAATAAAATTGTATTAATACATAATTGTATTATGTATTATTCAGAATAAAATTTTCTGTCACTGAAGTAACTTGATTTCTGATTACAGTCTACAACTGTAGACGGTGGGAAAAATACCCCGTGATATCCCTCCTTATTTCAAAGTTACGTGAGAAGCTCCTTCCTTCATCAAGTTACCAGTCACCGCCACAACCACCACCACCACCACCAACCACGACCACTACCAGTTTTGGTGACGAAGTCATCGTATATCAAGGCTGAAAAGAAAATGAATTTTAAATATCACAAGAGACGTGTCTAGTAACAGGGACAGAAGAGACTGAATGACGGCAGCTTGTGTGGTCTGGACGTTTCGTGATGGAGTGCAATGCGAGGAACAGAGGAAAAACAACTCTTAAATGGAGGAATGAAAATAAAAGCGATCTGAACAAGGAACGTGCACATAGACGACCGCAGAAATGAAAAAAGACGGCAAGATGGGCGTGGGCACAGCAATAAGAATGATGCTTTGTTTCACGAAAGTCTGTTAATTTTCTTCCTAGCGGACCTTTTGTTAACTGACAAAATAAATTTTAACGGTCGTTTTCTTAATACCCATTTCACCAACGCTCGTTTGGACCCGGTTAGTAAAACTCACGTTATCATGTCCATGCTACCACGATACGTGCCGATTTTGCTTCAGATAATCTGAGAAATTAAAATAAATTGTAAACTATCTGTAAGGTGACGTTCCTGTTTCATCATTTTCTATTTGTTAAGATGATTTGTATATTTAATAATTCATTGTACATTTTGTTTTATTCCTGTTACTAGCTGTTACCCGCGTCTTCGCACGCGAATATTTGACTTTTAATAAATATTTTAATATAATTTTTATTGTCTGTGTCTATATGGCGTTCTGTCAGCTCGTATAACAATTTTGTACTCATTAGTCAAATTCTCTCCAAAACTGTTTTTAACACTTGTACTAAATTATTAGGCCTATATTGGTGCAACAGCCTTTGGAGATTTAAAAGTACCTGTTAAATGAAAAACGCTAAATTCTTTATTTTAAGTGTTACTGTGTTAGAACCATTGTATAACACATTAAACGTTATGCTTTCCTCAACCATGGCTTTTATTTATTTTAGCAGTAAACTAAAAACCAAAAACGGTTCTCACCTAACCTCACAAATGAAAACAACACGTAAGCTTTGCATTAAGTAATAGGACAATTTAAAATTAGTATTCTTCTTCTTTTCCACATCAGTTAATATTACAGTTAATATTGACTTAGCAAGTGTGGTTTTTTTATTATGTACCACTTAATTAAAAAAAAAAATTAAACATTTATAAAAATTCTAATAGAGACCATTCTATTACTTCATTTAACTATACTCCTAATGTCTCAATTAATTAAAATCTACAATTGATGTAAACTTTCGTAATTGATTTTAATTATATAATAAAAATATAATAAAATATGGTTTATCTAATTACCATTTATTTATGAGATTAATAAGTTTTATGTTCTTTGTTATAAATTTCTCTGAATTTATTATTATTATAATAATCTAAATCTAATCTGAATCTAATATAATCTGAATCTAAATTCTTTGTTATTATTCTCTGAACTTTTATTAATTATTCATTATGCAAATAAAAATAATAAAATTTATGTAAACTTGGATATGGAATCTAGAGCCTTCTTTTGATGGACCTCAGGGTCATTTATAAGATTGAATAAATGTCTGACTTCACCTGCATATTTCTGCAACCATTTAACTGTGTTGTTACCGTCACCCGGACTCTCGAGTTTTGGGATCCCCTTCCGGTATCACCTTCTCTGTCTCTGCGTCGTTTGGAATTACTCTCTCCGTCTAATGGATGCTGAGTTCTGACATGGACCTCTGGTCGTGATGATGTACGGCTGGCTGTAGCTGCGTGTGGCTGTCCCTGCGTCCTCTAGTATATTGCTCTGTTTCCTCTCCTCTCCTCGTCTTTTCCCTCGTGGATGTCTCGAAGTTCTACTTGGACTTCTTGAAGTTCATCGATGACGTTTCGACTCCTCGTAGTTTACGGTATTATTGTCTTTTACATCACTCATGTATATCACTAATTACTTTCACCGACATACTGCCGGTTCTATCGCACTTTAGTTTACGTAATACGATTTAAAACATTACTGAAACTTTGTAAAATTTGCGGTAGCGAGATGCGTGGACTTCACGTGCTGTCTGTTGATGATCTGAGCAAGAGTGTGTCGCTCGCTGGGGTTTTATACTCCTGGCGGCGTTCAACTCCTGTTGGAAACTGTTCGAACAGAGTTGAACAAGTCAGCGTGTCGGTTTATGAACTAATTACAACCTACGCGTCTTCCTATGAAGCGCACACTTTTTTATAAATATTATTTGACAAATCGTTAGGTACATTAATGAACTTAACCTATGCAAATTATGAACATTAAGGTGTGTAAACTATGGAAGTTATGGCATTTCACACGGTAGCTGAACGGTTCCCACGATCATAGACCTCTTAGTATCGAATTGTAGCGCCGGGCGCCAGCTGTGTTTCTACATATGTCTCTGATTCGTGTGACTTCTGGTTTTCGTTCAGCACTTAAAAAACTGTGTAAAAATTTCCATAATCGTATACATAATTCAACTTGTTCTTCACACACACACACACACACACACACACACACACACACACACACACACACACACACACACACACACACACACACACACACACACACACACACACACACACACACACACACACACACACACACACACACACACACACACACACACACACACACACACACACACACACACACACACACACACACACACACACACACACACACACACACACACACACACACACACACACACACACACTGATACCAAACGGTTGCCTGCAGCAATGACGTCACAGCTGCCGGTCGAGGCGTGTTTCGTCTTCCTTCGCTGCGTTTAAAACCAACAAGGCTTGGCAATTCCATATGCATCTTCACTTACAATTATTTCCTTATTTAAAATTAATTAATACGTTTGTTTCTTTTATTTATGTCTTATACCTAACGCTTAATTATTACATTATTTTCATTATTTACATCTTTCACACGACTCATACGTGCGTTCGTATGTTCTCATACCGCAGTCAGGGGTTGACACGGAGACTTATGCTAAACGTATCGTTGCAATATATATATATATATATATATATATATATAATATAATATTTATATTCACTTTACCTCAAGATATTTTCTCCTTATTTGGAACATTTTTCGGGTAACATCTTGTATCCATCCTCAGCTTTCCGGAATTTTTTTTGGGTACAAGATGGTATAAAAAAAAACAAAAAAAAAACGTTATTTTGAACACCTAAACGCATACAAAAAACAGAAATATACAAATCTAATTTGGCCACACATGCAATAAACACTGGACATGAAATCCCAGACATAACTAACATGACACTAATAAAACACAAAAACACATCCCACACAAAGGCATCATAATGAACATTTGGGAAAATTTACAAATATACAAACATAAAACACAAAACAAACTAATACCTGTACAAATACAAAACAATACAAAACATGACACAATTTTCAAAGCATTCAACATCGAAAATACACAAATACTAATACATACACCACAATCACACACAATAATACTAATTTAAAGTACAGAAGCCAACAGGACACCACAATAGCAACCAGCCAACACACAATTACTTCACCAGACTCAAAATCACGAAGGCTGAGGATGGAAACACAATGGTTTCCGAAACATGTTTCTAATAAGGAAAAAAATACCTTGAGGTAAATTCATTATAAATATTAAATATAATATTGCAACGATAAAGCCATAGCTGTATTAGACATTAATTTAAATAAATGTAAATTTTGTATAATTTGTATAAGTTACGGGTAAATGGACAGGTCTGAGATTGCAAAAATATTTCATTGTTAGATTAGGGGAGCAAGTAACCTGTTCCGACACGCAGTGAACACCTGCTCAATTGTATGTGTGTTACACGTGTATCTTGTGTGTGTGAGTGAAGCAGGCATAGACAAGAAACTCAGCAACCCGCCCCAAGTAATTAATAAAATAATTGTTTTAATTCACTGTGAGAAAACTAATTAATGTATGATCAAACCAAAGGCACCAAAGTGTGGTTAAATGTTATAGTTATCCCCAGTGAAAAGATGACGTTAATAGAACACGTTATGCGAAGACAGTGCAAAATAAACGTGCTAAAAAATACGCAAATTACCCTAAGACGCTCAAATTAATATAGTGAGTGATTAATCGAAGTAGCTACGATTTGTGCTATCTCGATTCCGTGCAAAACAGTGCTATTTGCTAATAATTGCAAATAGATGAAAAGGTTCGGTAGTGGGGCACGAGATACGCAGGTATCGACAGGACGATTTTGGAGCCGACTAGCGCGGAATCTCGAGAGGCTATAAATTAAGGATTCGACCAAAAACCCTTCTCTTCATTTCAAGACTCAGTTGCAGCCGGACATGCTGTCCGTCGGCAAAACAGTTTATTTTTTTTTATTATTCTATTACAAGTCGCAGTAACAAACGAAATGACGTTTGTTAAAGTCACGACAATATTACGGGAAAAATAAATACAGCAATAGTTAGTCTACCAAGAGTATATCCAGGAAATATGCTGTGGATCGACGCTGGACTCTAGACGTATCCAGGAACACATGCCGTAGATCGACGCTGGACGCTAGACGTATCCAGGACCACGCCAGGACAAGAGGAATGGAAGATTAACTCTAGACAACGCTGGACCCCGGACAACAGTCGTAAGATCATCAGAAATCGAGGTGACATGCTTAATGCATTTTAAATGATTTATAAAAACAAAAGAGCTCATAAAGACGATTTCAAAAGACAGTAAATTGAAACAAAGAAAGTTATATTTAGTAATAATATGTTAAAATGTAAATAAATATTTAGTCGTAAGAATGAGCGATCGCATAATAAATATAAGAGCAGTAATAAATGAAAGAGAATTTAAAGTAAAGAGAGTAGAGTTTATGATCAAAATAAATAGTAAAGCGATTAGATATTTGAAGTATAGAAAGATTAATTTAAAGTTGAATATTAAAACAAAAGCCAGTCTACAAGAAATTAATATAAAGTTAAATTGAAGTCAAAACATTGGTATAGACTGAGCGAGTAGAGGTCAGATCTGAGATAAGACAATTTATTTCAATATAAGAATATTTTAATTTTATAATAAATTAATAAAAATTATTTAACATGTTTAGATATAAGATTAACATGTTTTGATATAAGAATTTTTTTTAAATATGTGTAATGTTGCATATCGTAAGATATAAACATTAAATAATGAGCAATATCGTGACCGAGAAATTAATGATGTTTATGAATAATTTTAATAATGAAAATATAATAAATATGAGTTTTTAATACTGATAATAAAAATGCTCTTATTATATTTACACCTGAACCCCAAATACACATACAAGTTGTTAGTAATGTTATATAAAGTGTATGAGTTCAATTAATGTACAAATTAGATTGCACAGAATATATAACTTGTTACAATTTGGCTCCCAAAGAACGTGGGCTATACAAATTAAATTACATATAGAGATATGCAACTTAAATAGTTGTATAAAATTTGGCGCCCAACGTGGGGCACGAAACGCCTACATTTAATAATTAATGTATGCTCTATGATTACCAATGTTTGATGAGTTATATGATATAACTAATATTAAATGTAATAATTATTTATAGTAAACATTAACTGTATGTTATGTTAATTGTTGTGTACTAAAACACAACTGGCGCTCAACAAAATAAACAGGTGTAAGTGTAACATGAGTAAATAAAAATAAATAAATAATAACAGTTCAACAATAGATAAATAAAAGCTTGCATACGGTTCACTAATAATAATAAATTATAAATAAATATTTAAATACAAAATAATTCAACATGACGACGCCAGGAAATTTAGACATGGAGGTATTTCAGACAATGATGCGTGCCTGGGTCGATGAATTAAGCACAAAACAGACAGAAAATTTAAATGCTAGAATAGACGAATTAACAGAATTTAATAAGAACCAAACAGAAAGTTTAGAAAATAAACTTGAACAACAGACTGAAAGTTTTAAACAGGACACCATAAAAATCACGGAGAGTTTAGAAGAATTAACAGAAAAAATTGATGATACTAACTTACGTGTTGACACGCTAGAGAATAATTTTAAACAAGCCTTACATGAGCAAGTTATACGGATTGAAAATAAACAAAAAGAATTACGTCTCGAGTGGAGGAAAGATCTAAAAGAATTGCATAAACAAATAAATGAAAATTTAAATGATACTTTAGCTACTATGATGCGAGAGCAGAAGGATAAAATTCAAACTGTTAGTAATATGTCGCAAGCAAATACCAGTAAACTTAGAGACATAGAAACGCGTACTGTAGTCATTGAAAATAGAATTGAAGAAACTACAAAGGACCGTTCGGGAGACGTCTCACATATGAAAGAAGAAATCCAAGAGGAGATGAACCAGCTACGAAGTGAGTTGAGAAGACGATAGAACCAAATGACCATGTTTCCTACACCAATGGAAGAAAGGACCAGACTTAAATTCTCAGGTGGAAAATGGGAGAACAGTATGGAATTCCTAGCTAGATTGGAGAAGGAAATAGAGAAGATTGGCAGTGCAATAAATGACGACGAAAAGATAGACTTCGTCACGCGATATCTTAAAGATTCAGCCAGTCAGTGGTATTCTATTATTAGAGATAACGTCAGTACATATCAGCAGTTTCGTGAGGCATTCGAAAACAGATACTGGAACGTGCATACCCAACGACAGGTGAGGGATCAACTCGAGTATGGAAAATTCAATGCACAAGGACAACAGAATATTGAACAATACGCAATTGCGCAATCGAACGAGTAAAACATTTAAAACCAAAATTTTCTGAATATGAGATAGTGTCTAAGTTGTCTTACCATTTCCATAGAGATATCCAATTAGCTGTATGTACGCAGGGTATCAAAACGATTGAACAATTCTTAATACTTGTCACTCAATCACAAAATATTAACAAGAGTAACACATCACCACACTATCAACAAACACGGATTAATTATCACAATAATTACGAATGTAGTGATAAAGTACAAGAACGTGATGATACGTAAAATCGTGATAATTATAGGCGAAATTTCACACCGCCAGCGCACAGTGTAAAGCAACAAACAGCTGTGAATAACACGCGAAACGTACAGCAGGAACCACACTCAGAGAAAAACGTGCGTGATACAAATTGGAAGCAGAGATTTAAGAAAACACATGATCGCTTCGTGTCTACAGTGCAGAGCAAGAGAGGGAGTGCAGAGGGAGAAATCAAAGCGAAACCGCGACACAGCTCTGTGCAACCATCCTGTTCCCATGAAACAGAACAATGACTGAAAAACAGGACGTACGAGACCACAATGAACAATATATTTCCGTGTGATGTGAGAAATGAATTATTAGACACCGACAGAAGGGTGACACCAAATCAACCAGAAATAAAATGTCCGCTAATTAATGTACAAATTAACGGAAGTAAAATTAAAATGTTAATCGATACAGGTAGCCAATTAACTGTACTAAGTAATAAGTTTTATACAACAAAATAAAAAATATTTTAAATAAACGGCTATTTTACCTGTCAGTAATATGAATGTCATTACAGCCATGAATAAGAGAGAAAAAGTTAGACAGCAAGCTTACGTAACTTTAAATTGTAAGGACTTAGAAATAATACATCCTATGATCATAATGAATAAACTTATTTATGATGGGATTATTGGAATGGATTTATTAAATAATTTAAGTGCAAGAATTGATATCAATAACAAAAGACGTTATGTAATTATAAGAATGTTCTATATGAATTAATTATGAATGAAGATGAAGAAAATGATGAGGTAAGTGAAAATCCTATTGTCATATCCAAGCCATGTATACGATATGCACCTACTCAGCATGCTAATTCAGCTGAAGAAGGAATGTCATCTCAGGAAGAAGCGAAGTTATTTAAATTAATAGAAGTGTATAATGAAGTATTCAGCGAGGTATCGACGCAGACCACAGTCTGTGAACACGCTATTATGGTATCAGACCCTACAAAATTTGTCAGACGAACGTATCCAATACCCAGGAAGTACGAGGGAGAAGTTGAACTGGAAATACGACGGATGATAGAAAATAATGTCATTGAGCGGTCGGACAGCAACTTTCTTAATCCTCTAGTTGTAGTAAAGAAGAAGAGTGGAGAAGTACGTTTATGCCTGGACATGAGGAGTTTGAATAGCGTTATTCTACGTGAATTCGATTGTGCACCACCTGCGGACGAGTTATTTGCCAAGTGTGAAGGAGCACGATATTTGACTAAGTTGGATTTAAGGTCAAGTTTCTGGCAAATTCCAATTAGAAGAGAAGATAGAAAATACACCGCCTTCCTATATAAAAATAAATGCTATCAACACAAGGTAGTTCCATTTGGTTTGAGCACGAGTTTGGCTGCAATTGTAAAATGTCTGGAGAAAGCATTGGGACCAGAAGTGGAGCCATACACCATAGTGTTCGTGGATGATATCCTGGTAGTATCAAAAACACTTGACGAACACATTGAACATCTTAACATTATATTCCACAAGTTTAAGGAAGCCCATATACCCCTTAACCTAGACAAGTGTGAATTCATAAAATCCTCAATCCAATTCCTTAGTCATATTATTTCATCCTCAGGTATTCAACCCGATCCCATGAAAATATCCAGTAGTACCGATTTTCCTATACCTAAGAACATTAAAGGGTTACGAGCATTTTTGGGACTCACAGGGTATTATAGAAGATTCTCACAACTATACGCAGAGAAACCCCAACCATTGCTGGAGTTAACAAGGAAAAATCACAAATGGAAGTGGGAGAAGAAACATCAAGATGCCTTCGACCAAGTCAAGAATTTATTCATGGAAAACATAATGCTTCATCATCCACAGCGAGATGGAAGATTCGTTATCTACGCAGACGCTAGTGACTACGCGTGTGGAAGTATACTGTATCAACAAGATGCTACAGGAGAACACCGTATCATTGCATATGCTAGTAGAGTATTCAAAGGAGCAGAGAAGCAGTACTCTACATCTGAGAAGGAGATACTTGCTATAGTCTACGCTCTGAAACAGTTTCGATACTATATTTACGGAACGCATTTCGAAATACATACGGACCATCAAGCGTTATCATTTCTATTAAAATGTAAAGTAACCAATGGTCGATTGTTACGATGGATCCTAGCAATCGGTGAGTATTCCTTTACTATAAAATATTGTAAAGGGAAAGATAATATTATAGCCGATACTTTGAGTAGATATGTCACAGAAAAGTGTGAAGAAGTCTATGAAAAGAACCATAATGAGTTACAACTGTTACCTATTAAATTTACTATTGATAATGATATTAAACACATGTTGAAGAATCTAGCTCAACAACAAAACTTAGATGATGCTATGAGGGAATTTAAGCTACGAGATCACCTACCAGACAATTACAAGGTACAAAATGGAGTCTTATGTAAACTAATGAGGCAAGATTGGAAGGTAGTATTAACAAATGATATGTTGCATAAATTAATTCGACCAACACACAAAAGTTTAGCACATGCTGCTGCACTTAAATGTTACTTAAGCCTACGTGAAGATTTCACCATTAATAATATGTTCAGGAAGATTAAAAATGAATGTAAGAAATGTTATGAGTGTCAAACAGCAAAAGGACCGAATCTACATACCTATGTGGAAATGCAGGGTATTCAAAAGGACCAAAAAGGAGAGCTAATTGCAGTGGATTTTCTTGGACCACTCCCGAGATCAAGTCGGGGGGTGAAACACATACTTGTTTGTATAGATGTATTTTCCAAAACCGTCCATCTGTATCCAATTATGCGACCCACAACTAAAGTTGTTTTAAAAATACTCTTGCACAAATACATTCCTGCATATGGTAAAATGAAGAAGGTACTTAGCGATCAAGGAGTACAGTTCCAAAGCGAAGTATGGGAGAGAACTCTTCGTGAAATAGAATCCAACCTGTACTCACATCAGTACGACACCCACAGGGAAATCTGGCGGAAAGAGTTAGGTAAATATCTACGAATCTACTGTCATGGTCAACACAACAAATGGGCAGAGTACTTACCTTTCTTTGAGAAAGCAATAAATGAGAATTATAGCGAAGCAACGAGTTATACACCAATCGAGCTAGACGAAGACAAGAAACCTGTCAGATTCTGGACCAAATATGTAAGCAAGCCAGAGAATCAAAACGTACCTATTCCATTAAGTGTAAAGGTGGAGTATGCTAAACAACGCATCATAGAACAAGGTAACAAGAGGATAGAAAAATACAATAGAACACATAAATTACAACGATTTGATGTAGGAGAACAAATTCTGTTGAAAGCTAATCCTGTAGGAAAACGCAGTGACAACACAGCAAAGAAATTTTTCCGGTTGTACAACGGACCTTATATGTTAAAACAACGCGTAGGAAGACACACATTCATCGTATACGATGAGAGAAAGGATAAGGACATTGGCAAATATCATGCGACGTCATTCAAGAAATTCTACGTATGAATAATGAGAAGAGAGTAAAAGTGGGACAAGGACACTGAAGCCGGACAAGGTCAACGCACCGATCAGCTGTATAATGGGGGGTGAATATTACATACCACCACGCGAACGTTAGACTGACTTACTTATTATTATATGTGTGTTTAACAATGTAAACTTAAGTTAAGTTAATATAACATGATTGTATTTGTCTAGAACAAATAGACAAAAATTTAATAAATAAATATTTATTAAATTTTTTCTCTCAGGCAGAGGAATAATGCAACGATACAGCCATAGCTGTATTAGACATTAATTTAAATAAATGTAAATTTTGTATAATTTGTATAAGTTACGGGTAAATGGACAGGTCTGAGATTGCAAAAATATTTCATTGTTAGATTAGGGGAGCAAGTAACCTGTTCCGACACGCAGTGAACACCTGCTCAATTGTATGTGTGTTACACGTGTATCTTGTGTGTGTGAGTGAAGCAGGCATAGACAAGAAACTCAGCAACCCGCCCCAAGTAATTAATAAAATAATTGTTTGAATTCACTGTGATAAAACTAAAGGCACCAAAGTGTGGTTAAATGTTATAGTTATCCCCAGTGAAAAGATGACGTTAATAGAACACGTTATGCGAAGACAGTGCAAAATAAACGTACTAAAAAATACGCAAATTACCCTAAGACGCTCAAATTAATATAGTGAGTGATTAATCGAAGTAGCTACGATTTGTGCTATCTCGATTCCGTGCAAAACAGTGCTATTTGCTAATAATTGCAAATAGATGAAAAGGTTCGGTAGTGGGGGCTGTCACGAGATACGCAGGTATCGACAGGACGATTTTGGAGCCGACTAGCGCGGAATCTCGAGAGGCTATAAATTAAGGATTCGACCAAAAACCCTTCTCTTCATTTCAAGACTCAGTTGCAGCCGGACATGCTGTCCGTCGGCAAAACAGTTTATTTTTTTTTATTATTCTATTACAAGTCGCAGTAACAAACGAAATGACGTTTGTTAAAGTCACGACAATATTACGGGAAAAATAAATACAGCAATAGTTAGTCTACCAAGAGTATATCCAGGAAATATGCTGTGGATCGACGCTGGACTCTAGACGTATCCAGGAACACATGCTGCCGTAGATCGACGCTGGACTCTAGACGTATCCAGGAAAGCTACCGTCGATCGACGCTGGACTCTAGACGTATCCAGGAACACATGCCGTAGATCGACGCTGGACGCTAGACGTATCCAGGACCACGCCAGGACAAGAGGAATGGAAGATTAACTCTAGACAACGCTGGACCCCGGACAACAGTCGTAAGATCATCAGAAATCGAGGTGACATGCTTAATGCATTTTAAATGATTTATAAAAACAAAAGAGCTCATAAAGACGATTTCAAAAGACAGTAAATTGAAACAAAGAAAGTTATATTTAGTAATAATATGTTAAAATGTAAATAAATATTTAGTCGTAAGAATGAGCGATCGCATAATAAATATAAGAGCAGTAATAAATGAAAGAGAATTTAAAGTAAAGAGATTAGAGTTTATGATCAAAATAAATAGTAAAGCGATTAGATATTTGAACTATAGAAAGATTAATTTAAAGTTGAATATTAAAACAAAAGCCAGTCTACAAGAAATTAATATAAAGTTAAATTGAAGTCAAAACATTGGTATAGACTGAGCGAGTAGAGGTCAGATCTGAGATAAGACAATTTATTTCAATATAAGAATATTTTAAGTTTATAATAAATTAATAAAAATTATTTAACATGTTTAGATATAAGATTAACATGTTTTGATATAAGAATTTTTTTTATATATGTGTAATGTTGCATATCGTAAGATATAAACATTAAATAATGAGCAATATCGTGACCGACAAATTAATGATGTTTATGATAATTTTAATAATGAAAATATAATAAATATGAGTTTTTAATACTGATAATAAAAATACTCTTATTATATTTACACCTGAACCCCAAATACACATACAAGTTGTTAGCAATGTTATATAAAGTGTATGAGTTCAAAAATTAATGTACAAATTAAATTGCACAGAATATATAACTTGTTACAATTTGGCTCCCAAAGAACGTGGGCTATACAAATTAAATTACATATAGAGATATGCAACTTAAATCGTTGTAATATATATATGTATAGATTGAGGATATTCCTGTGTAACCTCAATTCAAGAATTTTGAGAGTAACTTCTTTTGAAAGCCTTATTATCTTTATGTAGATTTTGACGGTAGGCCTATTTCTACGCCGGCGGCATTTGTTTTTTAGTTTACGTTTGGATAATATTTTAATAATAATATTACTTAAGCGTAAAAATTTTCTCTCTGATCCAGTTTTGTTTGTCACAATATTATATACGTATACGCGGCAATTGGAAATAAAATAAATTGTTTAATGAAATAATAGAAAACAGATAAAACAAATTTTCTGACCATAGAGATCAAATAAATATGACCATGTATATTTTATTTGGTACACAAACGACTACTTCACTGAAAACAACGTAGGCGTATATAAATGGGACCAAACGTAATTTTTACGTTAGCCCCCGTCATGGCCTGTTACTTATCTAAAGGACAAATATCTCCCATTAACTGGCGATTTTAATATCTTTAACTGAGCTTCGTCAAACGGGTTATCTCCCGTTAAATTCTTAACGGATGATTTAGCGGGCGTTAAATTAAGGGGCATAAGAGATTAAAATGAAATCTGGGGCAGCAAAGCTTAATCAATACAACATACGCGGTTGAAACTGGAGTCTCGCATACATTTATGAACAAGGTTTATGAACAAGAACTTCAAATATTAATTGTATCTAACCATCCGGGGAAATCACGTCATTTGTATTTTTGTAAACATTTACAAGTCATGATTTCTCAATCAGTTGTCTATATACTGTTTGATTGCTGTATTTCCCAGAGCGAAAAGACGTTCACGCGCCATAGAAACGATGCACAACAATCAGAGTCGTTTGTTTGCAGCTGTTCAGCTGGGTGATATTTTATTTGTGACGATGCGGGATTTGCAAAGGGAAAGGTCTGATTACATTTTTGATTTTTAATGTATTCGGACAAAATACAGTATAGTTACGAATTTCGCAAAAACTTTAAACAGTAGAATAAATTATTTGACACCAGGGAAATGGATACTTACAAACTTTATACCACTTTTATTAAATAAAATCGCTTACAAACTTTATACCACTTTTATTAAATAAAATCGGTCTTATTACAGTTGTTATAATTTAGCAATACGTATCAGTGGCGTATCTAAAACTTGGCCTGTGGGGGGGGTCAGATCGAGTCGGATATAAGATACAAAAACAAGTTAAGACCAGTCAACACTGTTAACTTTAAAGTGGTTTTGAACACGCAATAACATTCTGAAATTAGTCCCATTAAAGTAAAGGTAATACCACAGTAAAAATAGGCGTTACTGAAACATTGTTTAGAAGATACTTATTGACTGAATTGATTTTGCAATCTTTCATATTTCAAACGAATACGCAAATGCTGTGTAACAAACCTGTTTGTATATTTAAAATATCGGTATGGAGAACCATACATGACTTCCATGTTCTAAGATTTATATTTAAAATCATTTTCGAAACGGAATATTTCCATAGAAACTACTTCCTTCCACTTATTGCTTCAGCCTTAACCACAGTACTGTGGTCACTAACGTATACCACCACATGTTATCGCACTCGATTTTCACTCGAAACGTCCAGTTTTGCAGAAAACATTGGACTACGGCCAAACAGCCCGGGAAGGAATTTTAATAACAAACTACTACTTTGTTGCCGATGACGTAGTACACATATAAAAATTATCCCCTCCCCCTTCAACTATCATTTTCATTTATAGAAAATTACCCCACCCCGTTCAACTAGCCTATTCATTTATAGATATTTCGTCTACGTTTCTACGGTGGATTATTAAGATCTTCTTATCAGGATACTTTATTTATCAAAATTAAGTACTTTACTCTTGTTACAACAAAAAATGTTTCAGGTAAACTGCCCTTTCCCCGTAACCGATCTTCACCAAAATCAACAGGCCTTGAGTATTCTACAACTCAGGCATATATTAAAAAAATTATTTGATTCTGTTTGAATATAAGGCAGTTATCGTTCGTCATGAAAAAATTTCTCTTGTTACAACATAAAATGTTGCAGGTAAACTACCCCTTTCCCTTAACCGATCTTCACCAAAATCAACAGGTCTTGAGTACTCTACAATTTAGGATGTATGCAAAAACTTATTTGATTGTGTTTGATGTTACGGCAGTTATCGTTCGTCATAGAAAAAATTACCCTTGTTATCACATAAAACGTTGCAGGTAAACTACACCTTTCTCTTAACTGATCTTCACCAAAATCAATAGGTCTTGAGTTCTCTACAATTCAGGGAGGCATGAAAACATTATTTGATTCTGTTTGAATGTGCGGCAGTTATCGTTCGTCATAGAAACAATTACTCTGATTAAAACATTGAAGATGGCAGGTAAGCTACCCCTTTCCCTTAACCGATCTTCACCAAAATCAATAGACCTTCCGTTTTTTACAATTCAGGAACGTATGCAAAAAATTATTTGATTCTGTTTGAATTTACGGCAGGTATCGTTCTTCATGTAAAACGTTCCCTTGTTACAACATAAAATGTTGCAGGAAAACTACCCCTTTCCCTTAACCGCTCTTCAACAAAATCAATAGACCTTCAGTCTTTTAAAATTGATGAAGGTATGCAAAACATATTTGATTGCGTTTGAATGTGCGGCAGTTATCGTTCGTCATAGAAAAAATTACCGTTATTAAAACATAAAATGTTGCAGGTAAACTACCCCTTTCCCTTAACCGATCTTCAACAAAAACAATAGGTCTTGATAACTCTACAATTCAGTGTTGTATGCAAAAACCTATTTGATTATGTTTGAATTTACGGCAGTTATCGTTCGTCATAGAAAAAATTACCCTTGTTATCACACAAAACGTTGCAGGTAAACTACACCTTTCTCTTAACTGATCTTCACCAAAATCAATAGGTCTTGAGTTCTCTACAATTCAGGGAGGCATGAAAACATTATTTGATTCTGTTTGAATGTGCGGCAGTTATCGTTCGTCATAGAAACAATTACTCTGATTAAAACATTGAAGATGGCAGGTAAGCTACCCCTTTCCCTTAACCGATCTTCACCAAAATCAATAGACCTTCCGTTTTTTACAATTCAGGAACGTATGCAAAAAATTATTTGATTCTGTTTGAATTTACGGCAGGTATCGTTCTTCATGTAAAACGTTCCCTTGTTACAACATAAAATGTTGCAGGAAAACTACCCCTTTCCCTTAACCGCTCTTCAACAAAATCAATAGACCTTCAGTCTTTTAAAATTGATGAAGGTATGCAAAACATATTTGATTGCGTTTGAATGTGCGGCAGTTATCGTTCGTCATAGAAAAAATTACCGTTATTAAAACATAAAATGTTGCAGGTAAACTACCCCTTTCCCTTAACCGATCTTCAACAAAAACAATAGGTCTTGATAACTCTACAATTAAGTGTTGTATGCAAAAACCTATTTGATTATGTTTGAATTTACGGCAGTTATCGTTCGTCATAGAAAAAATTACACTTGTTATCACACAAAACGTTGCAGGTAAACTACACCTTTCTCTTAACTGATCTTCACCAAAATCAATAGGTCTTGAGGTCCTCTACAATTCAAGGACGCATGCAAAACATTATTTGATTCTGTTTGAATTTGCGGCTGTTATCGTTTTCCATAGAAAATACCCTTGTTAAAACAAAAAACGTTGCTGGTAAACTACCACTTTCCCTTAACCGATCTTCACCAAAAACAATAAGTCTTGAGAACTCTACTATTCAGAGTTGTATGCAAACAATTATTTGATTATGTTTGAATTTGCGGCTGTTATCTTTCGCCATAAAAAAATTACCCTTGATAAAAAAAACGTTGCCGGTAAACTACCCCTTTCCCTTAACCGATCTTCACCAAAAATAATAGGTCTTAAGTACTCTACAATTCAGGGCTGTATGCAAAAATTATTTGATTCTGTTTGAATTTGCGGCTGTTACGTTTGCCATAGAAAAAAATCCACACACACACACACACACACACACACACACACACACACACACACACACACACACACACACACACACACACACACACACACACACACACACACACACACACACACACACACACACACACACACACACACACACACACACACACACACACACACACACACACACACACACACACACACACACACACACACACACACACACACACACACACACACACACACACACACACACACACACACACACACACTTATCGAAAAATGACTTTTTTCATGTTTTGAGGGTAGTGCAATCAGAATCTGCAATAATCTCGACCACGATTTTTTTTTGCCATCACCATACTTCCATTTCCTTATGGAACATGGAAGTAAAAAAGAGTTGCTAAAAATTTTGACAGATTATCAAAATTTGTCAAATTTGTTCGACCGTGTGGGGGGGGGTCCGGTCCCGTTCGTTCTCCCCTGTAAATACGACCCGGATATATAGGCTACTATCATTATACCACCAATAATTGCCGCCCAGTTACAAATATCCGTACACAATAATTTAGCTCTGTTAATATTGTTACAAATGGAACCACCTAGAATAGCCGAGAGAGTCCTTGCCCCGTCCTAGTGTGGCAGGTGTTGCCTCAGTCAGGTCCGCGCACAAATAGGTTCTAATGTTTTCAAGAACACTTGTGGTACACAGTCTGCGCGACCTATATAAGTAACAGCGTCTGGCGTTGTCAAGTCAGTTACGTGAGCGTTTTTCTTAGCGCGGATCTAGTGTTTGTCGAAGTATTGTGTGAAGTGTTCTTGTGCTACAAATTATGTGGAATTCTATTATTTGACATTATTATTGCGTGTGGACACATTTAACTGGAATTACTGTACGAGTTGTTTACTAATTATCAATTGCGATGATTAAAGCTGGTTATTAGTGATTTCTCCGCAAATACACTGTGCAGAATGCGGTGGTATTTATATCGGACAATGTGGCCGTGCTCCGAAACATCGCATTTCTGAACATAAGAAGGCGATTTTAACCAATACAGTCAATACATGTTTTGCAGATCATTGCTTACAATACAATCACTTCATAGATACAAAAAACATAACACTACTCCACAACATACAGAAAGGTAAAAAAATGAATTTGTTAGAAATTCTAGAAATTAAAAAAGCAATGAAAAATAAAAATTAACTAATGAACAACCTGAATTCTCTGTGTCCCCTTTATTAAAAGTTGTTATTTAGTTTAGTTAATTTTATATTTTGCATTCAGAATATATTTAGTTTTTACAGACACTTGACCTACCCTTAGCTCCTGCAACCCCCCTCACAATCTTCACACCTCACACATGTTCCGATACACGCCCTAAACAGATGTCCACCACCACCCTTACATCCTCTGTTTAGTGTTCACTCATCTCTTTGACAATAGCTTAAGAAGTCGAAACAGCTGCCAGAGTTAAATAAAAACTGTCAAACGTACCAAGTGTTTATATATTTTAAAAAATCTTTGTATTAATATGTTTCACCAAGTGTCCAACGAGTCATCAATATTAATATCGTGATTAGTGATTTCATTGGTGTCTTGTATTTTGTTTTCCACTGTACCATACGACGATCAGTGGGACCGTCGTAACAATATCATGTCTTATCGCGTTTGTCATGTCGTGGCGCAGTGTTGTTTACGAGATGCTTCCACTTGGAGGCTATTCTACGGCGAGGTTAGAACAAAACAAGGTAAACTACATCGACCTTGCGACAATACTATGTGTGATATGTGTTGTTCGACGTGACGTTTTGTCGATATATTACAATGAACATTTTATTGGGATATGGAATGTAACAAACAATACTGCCATATGATAGCATATAAAGAAGTTATATGAATAAGTAGAGATTGCAGGGTTGAATATTATAAAGTTGTTGATAAGGAACGTTGTGAACAATTTTAGTTTTAAGTACTTTTAGACTTGTAAAGGAACTCTAACTTGAACCTGTACCTGAACAGTTTGAAATTGAACCACTAAATCTGGAAATAGTGAACATTTTAAATATTTGGCATGTTTGATGGCAGAAAACAATGAAGAAATAAGTGAAATAAGGAAAAAGATATAGGCCGCAAATAGAACATATGTTTCGTTGACATCTATATTCAAAACAAGGAATATGATTAAACCGGTGATAACATATAGCAGCGAGACTTGGATTCTGAACAAACAAGCAGCTAACATAGTCAATAGTTTTGAAAGGAGAATTTTGAGGAGAATATATGTATCGATTCAAGTAAACGGGATATGGAGAATGAGTCACAATGAGGAGCTATACAAGCTGTATAGACAATGATCTGGCCACCACCATCCGACTGCATAGATTGAAATGGGCAGGACACATCATTAGGATGGAAGACAACCGAATACCTAGTAAGGTACTGTTTAGTCAGATCGAGGGTAGAAGGCCTATCGGAAGACCCAAGACACGCTGGATTGACGCAGTGGCGAGGGATGCTGATAATTTACTTAAAATAAAACGATGGACATCGATCGCCAAGGACAGGGAAAAATGGACGCGGATGATTATGGAGCCTAAGGTTTGACTTCGAACTGTGATGCCATAGAAGAAGAAGAAGAAGAAGAAGAAGAAAAAGAAGAAGAAGAAGAAGAAGAAGAAGAAGAAGAAGAAGAAGAAGAAGAAGAAGAAGAAGAAGAAAGGAACTGTAAATGCCGTGAAACAGTTCGTAACGATTCTTAACCGCTTGTGTAGTGCGAGTTACGGAATACTTAGTGCGCACAGAAATGGGATTGCCGTAAAAAGGCGCCATGGGAGAGAGTCACACAGCTGACGTGTATTACTACTTAACAGACCACGTGTATCTACACTTTGACAAGTAAAACAAAACGTCAGACGACACCTTGGTTGACCTACAGCGTAACGGAGTAAAACAATGCAAAGTTTAATTACTAAAGGTAAACATGTTGAGCGTGTGTGACTGTGACCGACTTCTTAATTACAGTGTACAGACAGTGGTGACTGGCTTTATCAAACACTGCAACCAAACATAACCGCATTTCTCTTTGTTGCAGTTGATTGGTTCAGGTGTGCTCCACGTATATTGTTGCACTATATATTTATACAACAGTGTTCGATTCAGTATAACTCAAGAATTTCTACATGCAAAACGAAGGTGATGGCTTTCGTGGGAAGCAATCCTGTAAGAGCCAAAATAATGATTAACAACCAACTAATTGAACAAGTCACTCACTTTAGCTACCTAGGATATGATATCATATGAGAACAACAGAGACGTAGACAATAAACTACATAAGTTTTAAATGATGTGCGGCACTATAAGAAGAACATTACAAACGCGGAAAGATTTGTACAGCTTGAGTTTTACACGGTAATGGCTGTCCCTATGCTTCTTTATGGAAGTGAGTCATGGATAATGAGAAAGATAGATAAAAGCAGCGGAGGTGAAATTTCTAAGATCGGTCAAAGGTTGTTCTAGACAAGATGGATTTAGAAATGAAGAAATTAGAGAAGAGCTGGAAATATAGCCTACAACTAGAGACGCATAGAAGAACTTTGAAGGACCATCTGGAGGGTATGAACGATTGAAGACTACCAAAACCAGCAAGTAGATACGAACCAGCTGAAAGAAGAAGCGTAGTGAGACCCAAGAAAAGATGGGAATAAATCCTATGAAGCCGGAACAAATCACCAAGGCCTAATCTTTGTTGAGGAAGAAGAAGAAGAAGAAGAAGAATAAGAAGAAGAAGAAGAAGAAGAAGAAGAAGAAGAAGAAGAAGAAGAAAAAGAAGAACAAGAAAAAGAGGAACAAGAAGAAGAACATATTTATATATGAGTACATACAAACGTGCACATTAACATTGTAATAATACTAAATTTTAAATAAATATAGATGTGTTTTGATGATATTAAATGGTGAAGTATGTGAGATTCCTATGTAATCAAGTCCAATGTAATATGTTTAATTGGTGTGATTGGTGTGGCTCTCGACGTCTTACTGGCCTGAAACACTTCCTTAAGTTTCCCAGCTGGTCGAGTCCCAATGGTAGCAAGACTGGTCGAGTAGCGTAAAGTTGATGAAGGAATATATATGTTCAGCTTCGCCGAAAGTTTCAAAACAAAATTTATTGTTTTGAAGGAAATTTTAAAAAAAATTATGTTTATAAAAAAAAATAATTAAAAATTTTTTTTTTTAATTTTATTAATTAATTAATTAGGATCAATTAATTAATATAGGGCTGTGAAGTTTTAAACAGTGTAATGCTCTTCTGAAAATTTTTATTAAAGTTTTAGTATATTTTAAATAAGCTATCACCACTCATAAGACTGTCTGTAAACCAATCGATACTTGTTTACCTTTTTATTTTTTAGGTTATCTTCACTTACGGGTGGTAAAGTCCTTGTAGATTATCAATTAGAATTATATTATTGGTAATTAGTATTATTGAAGAAATAAAGAACTATTAAGTATTGAAAAGTATTAATGTTTTATTAAGTAATAGCAATATTGACTCTTATCGATTAGTATCGATTCTCAGGATATCGAAAAAATTACAAAGTATATGATATAAAAATTAAATAGGGTTCTTTAAACAGCCAGTTATTACCAAAGTCAGAGAAATCGGGCTAATATTTAAAAAGTATAACGTTACAATCAAATTAATAGTTATTAATAAACACAGACATTGAATAATAATTTGTAAATATAATAATTGTTTTCACCAAACAGCTGTGCTGAACAAAGAAGAAGGCACTGAGATCGTCAAAGTAAATGGCCGCCGTCAAGTTGATCAAAATGTTGCTCGTTCCTGCTGCATTCCAAATAATGTATTTTGAAGCAATATTCCTGTTCTTGTGTCTGCAAATCTCTTGTTAAATGTTGTGTAGTGATTGGTGTACTGTTTCTGAGTTGTATTTAGTGTATCCGTATAATTATTAGTTCAAACACTTTCTCCGATTCCGTCACTAATTTGGATTAATGTATTATACAGTTTTCTAGTGTTTTGTGGTGTTTTTCGGAGTAGATTTATATTGTTCAGTGTTATGGAGTGTTACTTGATCGTTTCTGTTATAATATGATAGTTTTAGAAGTATTTTACAAGTCACTCGCCATTTCACAATAACGCACTATACACTCGCTTTGTATGACTATTATAGGTTAGGTTATCCACGTTATCAAACGTATGTCATGTTAACCGTTCAAAAACCAATAATTAACTAACTGTTTCCTTCAGTTTCAATTAAACTCTTAGCCCATATAATATTATCCTTAACATTGTTCAAAAATATTTTCACATCCTGTGTACATTTTACTATTTCACTATATGAATGCCTAAACTTTGGTTATTTGTCAATTTTATTCACTAGATTTGATTTAAATTAATCTTTCAGTTCATTCTGGTTATTCTCAGATTAAATAATGCCATTTTATAGTGTTTTCTGTCCAAAAAATAGTAATTTCACTTTCAGTTTGTTATACAAACTGTTTGGAAGTCAAAACATTAAAATTTACTTCCTGTCATTATATAACTTCAGCCATTTTATCAGTTATATTTAATATTAATAATTCTATATTGTATTAAAAGGTTCCTATTCCCTTATTTTCTGGTAATTAATTGAATTAGTTGTATTCTGAAACATTATTCTGAAATATATGACTCCCATGTCTAAATTTCTGAGTTTAGTCATTTTTATTTTTATTCATAATTCTGAATATAATTTATTAAAATCTCTCTAAATGGTATGTGCAATTATATGGCATGATCTCAAGTTTATTTTGTCTAAACCCCTTTTGTTTATTTGCATTTAAATGAGCAATTTCTCTGTTTTGATGAAGTTTGGTTTCCATTCTTTTGGCCTATGATTTTTTAACAATTTTTCTTACAAAATAATTTACAAACAATATATGATGTGTGATACCCTCTCTGACTTTTACAAATAGTATTATAAATTAAACATGCTTTCAAATTACACAAAAACAATTAGTATTGGTTACAATACAAACAATAGTTAAAACAAATAAAGAATATTTTTTTTTTTTAAATAAATGGTTGTCTTCAAGTCAGACATTTTGCAACACAATCCTTATTTCTAAACATGGAAATATGGCTTACAAAAAAGGTTTTTTACTAACTAACATCTTAATTACTCTCTACTATTTACAAGTGGTAACTATTTTTATAGTTCTGATGTTAGTTGTTTCAGACCCAAACAAATGGCCTTATATCTAATACATTTTTAAACATTCTTGTACTATATACATAAAAAACCTTATATTTATATTCTTATTTCTAACTATTATTATAAGTAGGATTCTACAGTTTTTATACCGTCTTTTACATTGTCTTTGGGGAATTGTACCCTGTCATTAACAAATAAATAGTATTAATTGTTCAAAAGGTATTATGAACTCTGTTTTTCTTTTTTCATGTAAAACAAAATGTTATTTTAAACAGATTCATGTCTTATGAACAACATATTGTCACAGTACATATTTTAAGTCATTGAAAAATGCCTATTTCATTGCATCCAATGTTTGTGATTGCCAAGAATGAAACACAAGGTTCATTTTTTATAATACCCAAAACTATCACTGGTTCACTTTGCACTTATATATTATGTTAATGCTAAATGGTCGTATAGTCTTATTAACATAATAAATTGGTTAGTGTTTTTTCAATGGAGATTTGTTCCATGGGTACTATATTATTGTTTCATCTTAGTTCACAGGAAACTTTTACTTTATACACTCCTCTCTCTTAAATTTATATACATGTGGTTTTTATTTCGTTATACTTTTATTTTTAGATATTTATTTTGGGGATATAGGGATTTGGGTGTCTTTTATAAGAGCATGACATCTTCTTCAGGATGCTGCCCTCTTCTTCTTTCTTCAGTCTTCTTTTCTCCTGCCTTCTGGGACTGGTATCTTCTCCATCTTCTTCTTGTTGCCATCAGGTTTCTTGGGATCTTCTCCATCTTCTTCTTTATTTCAGAAATACACAACCTGTATTGGTTGATCTTGGCTTATTTTAGGGTTTCTATTCTATTTATTCTCCCTCGTTGTGGGTTTGGTCATATTGTGTACTGCTTTGTTATTTACTATTTTACCTTCCTGGGTTATACCTTGAAAACCTTTGGTTATGAGACTGGTCTTGGATGACTCATCACTAGTAACTCCTTTTATTTGTACTTGTATTTTCTTTATAATAATGATTTCTTTCCACAGTTGATATGAATTAATCTATTTATATTAGACTTAATGCTTTCTTCCAAATTTAAATATTATAACTTCATTATTCTAATGATCAATTGCCATTCAATATTATGCAAACATCTGTCACGCTACAGATTGCTCCCCTCCAGAAGTAATTATTTCAGACATGTTTATGGATGAAATAATTTCTTATGATAATTTCATCATTTCTTATAATTCATTTTCTTCTCCATTTTTATATCGACTTTTTTATATTAGAGTTTTATTAATTTTATATATATGGTTACTTGTCTTACTACTGATCCTTTTCGGATAGTTAGTGTCTTCTGAGATATATTATAATTGTAATACATTTTCTTTCTATATCAACTTCGTGTTGCATCCTTGGGATATTAATTCCCTAACATTCCCTATCACGTGGGCTGGGGCAGATCAGAGGGGCACTGTACGCTACTTCTCTGCTGGCCATACACCACTTCTATAAATTGAATACAGAGGCATATCCATCCCTGCTCAAAAAACATAATGCTGCTGGAATTATCTTCAGTCAGTCATCGAATAAATAAATAAAATAGTCTCATTTTCGACTAATAAAAATATCTTTGGATTCTCCACTTCGTAGTCTCTCAGATTATCTCACATTTTCTATCTTAATAAATCTTCATAATCATTATTATACTCATTATATATATATTTTTCCAAAACTCTTAACTTGTCTGATATATTTAATTTAATTATGGTTGAAAACCTTTCTTTTAATAATTCTGGTTACTGTTTACAGTGTAACTCTCTTTCTTCTTCATCTGAATTCTCTTTATACTTTCTTCTGGTTATTCATAGTATTAGCATGGTCTTTATAAATAGTCTTTCGTATTCATTATTTGAATGGTCTTAATATATTATATTTAATTTTTTAACATTGTATCTTTACATTAGATATACAGGTTGTTATATTGATCATTTTATTTAAACATTTTGGTTCTTTCCTTTCTCTTAGAAAGTTATTAATCCGTCTTCGCATTCATTAGCATTAATTCATTTATATCATATTTCATGTGGTATTGCTTCTCTTTGCATTTCATATAGGTCTTATTATTATCATTGGTTCAAAATCATCTTCTCCATATGTTTGGTATGAGTTGTTCTTCTTTGCTCTTAATTAACTGTTTTCATTATCGTTTCATAGGTAATTAGTCTCTTTGCTTCCAAATTTTTTCTTCTCTTGCATATTACACTCTTTTTTGTTATTCTTCTCTACTCCTTCAAATGCTATTGTGAATGTCTAGCATTTATTCTGGATTAACGTTAATTCTCTTTTCTGAATTAACCACTTTATTTTCTTCTCAATTCAATCATAATTGACACATAATTATTTTTTGGAACTTGGTTAGTTTTAATGTAAAATTCAAACTATTCTTTTTAATTAATTGAAAAATATTTCTCATAAATCCTTGTAATATGTTGATCTTATCTTGTTTCAAAGTTCTGACGTTCTATCAACATTCAAATTCTGTTTAATTCATTTATTCCCAGAATTGTTTCATTCAGAATTGTTTATAGTACTGTGATTTTACTATTATTTCTGCATGTTTTGGTATTTCTCCAAATTCAAATTCTTCTTAATTATTTACCATAAAGTTTTCTCATAAACTTAGTTATAGTAAGTTGGTCTTACTTCATTTTTAAATTTTTCGTATATTAACTTCAAAATTCCTTTCTTCTTAATTCTTCCAAAATGTTTTTCTCATAATTCAGTGGTAGTAAGATGTACTTGCTTAATTTTAAATTTTTTAATTATATTTCAATTCAAAAGTCTTTCTTTTTCTTTCTTCCATAAAGTTTGTTCCAAAATTATTAGGTTGTAAGTTGTTCTTACTTATTTTTGAATTTTTTCAATAAAAATTCTAAATTCTAAATCTCACAACTCATTCTTCATAATATTTCTTCATAGAAGCTTGATTGTACACTCCTTTGATTTTTCCTGAAACGATTTCCTTCAACTCATATGTATTGTTATGCTTATCATTTACCACAACATATGGGCCAGTGTATAGTAATAGTAGTTTTTTGGTTATGCCTTCTAAGGTGCTAGGCAGCTCTCTATTTTTTAGGAGGACTTTTTCACCCTCTTTATATGTTACAATTCGCCCTATTGCCTTCTGGTATTTGGCTTGCCGTTTTTCCTGATCTTCTGCTACCTTATTGTAAAACTTCAACTGGTTGAATTTCCTATTGTTGTTCGTTGGAAATTCAATGATTTGTTCAATGTCTCGGGGAGTCGGCTTCTCATACATGGCTGAGTATGGTGGAATTCCTATAGCTGGATGGTGGGCATAATTTAGGAATGTTTCTGTCGCTGCTAGGTACTCTTGCCACTTTTTCTGTTGGTTGTGACAGTACGTGCGCAATATCCTACCCACTTCTCTTAGTACTCTCTCAGCCGGATTGCTACTTGGGTGGTAGACTGATGTCTTATACGTTTTGACCCCAAGTGCTAATAAAGTGTCTCGCCATCTCCTCCCCTTAAACTGTGTACCATGGTCGGTAATAATAGAAGATGGTCTACCTATCTCTGCGATATACAAATCAATAATCACCGCCAAAACCTTTGCTGTTGTTGCCCGATTAACCGGATATAGCTTTATATACTTGGTGTAGTGATCCATTATGATTACCAAGTATTTATATCTGTGCCGACCACCGCTACGGGGAAATGGCCCGCAGATATCCAAAAACACTTTTTCCAGTTTTGCGTTGGAAGTTATCGGTATCATGATACCCTCTGTCTTTTCATTGTTTACTTTTGCACATTGGCAGATCTTACAGGACTTGATGTATGTTCTCACCTTGCGGTTGATATTCTTGATCTTACAATTTTCCTCTAGAGCTTGTATCACTTTTAACGCTCCCATGTGACCATACCTGACATGGTAATCGATGATGACCTCCTTTTCTATTTGGTGCGGGATTATCACCTTCCATGTCTCATCGTCCAATGCTTTTTTTATGAATAAAATTCCCTTGTTAAGGTGGTAATATTTAGAAATGGTTTCATCATTGGCTTCCAAACGACTCACAATGTTTTTCAGCTTAGGATCAGACTGCTGATGGATTCGGATATTTACTAACAAAGCTTGTAAATCGGCTCTGGTCGTGAATATGTTATAAATTTTTACTAAACTCTCCTTCTCTCCCTCGAATGTCTGATCTTCCAGATTTATACGTGACAACACATCCGCTACCACGTTCTTCTTTCCTGGAATGTATTCCCATTTCAGGTCATATTCTTGTAGGGCGAGTACCCACCTAGCCAATCGGCCGTGACTCAATTTGCACCTACGAAGGAACGAGATGGATTTATGATCAGTTCGTACCGTGACCTGATATCCGAGAATGTACGTTCGGAACTTGCTGCATGCGAACACCACGCTCAACAATTCCTTTTCTGTCACACTGTAGTTCTTTTCGCACTGGTTCAGTGTGCGACTAGCGAAGCTTATTACCAGATGTTGTCCCTCCTCATCTTCCTGGTATAATGTCGTTCCTAAGCTTAGATCGCTAGCGTCACAGTTTAGAAAGAACGGTTTCTTAAAATCTGGGTGACGAAGTATCACACTCTCCAGAAACTTCTCTTTTATCAATCGGAAAGTAATATCTTGATCTTCACCCCAAGTCCATTTGTTTTTGGCAGATAACTGTGGTTGAAACTTGGCGGTCAACTCGGAATATCGGCTCTGAAACTTCCTGTAATAGTTACAGAGTCCGAGGAAAGATTGCAATTGTTTCCTGTTTCTTGGTTGCGGGAACCTCTGAATTGCCTCCACTTTTTCTGCTGATGGGGTAATACCTCTGTCGTCTAGGTTGAAGCCTAAGAATTGTACCTCGCGCGCTATGAACTTGGATTTCTCCAACTTCAGTGTTATGTTGTTCTGCGCTAGTTTGTTTAGTACAAATTCCACTCTGTAACAGTGCTCCTCCCAGGTTCCGGATGTGATTAGTAAATCGTCAACATAGACGGTGGTAAATTGGAGCGCTTCTGGTCCCAAAATCTGGTCCATACATGCCACAAATATGGCGACAGGATTGACAAGTCCGAAGGGCAGTCTTTTGAACTGGTAATTGCGCCCTTCGAAAATGAACGCTACATACTGGCGGCTTTGTGGATGCAGCTCTACCTGCCAATAACCACAGACCGTATCCCAGGTGCTAATAAATCTAGTACCATGAAAACGTTTTAAAATTTCTTCTATTTCACCGGGAGAGGTTCTGTCATTCACAATTGTCTTATTCAACTCACGCGCATCTAAACAGAGCCGGACTTGTCCGTCTTTCTTTGGAACAGCAATAATTGGACTAGTGTAAGGTGATTGACTAATCTCAATTATGTCGTTTTCTATCATCTTGTTTATCTCTGTTCTCACGGCTTCTTTGAGCGACTGCGCTATTGGATATGACCTCCGGTTAAACTCTACGTTTTCTTTAAAACGAAGTTGGCACTGGTAGTTTTTTACCTTCCCTGGTTCATCAGAAAACACCGCCTTGTATTTCTCATATATTGTAATTAGACGATCAGCCAGATGTGTTGGTATTTTCTTGTTATCGCTTCCGCACTGGAAATTCCGTATTTCTTGGATCTTAACTGACCATAAATCCTCTCCTCCATTATTGTATATTATGGGTTTAGAAAGAGGGCTGTTTCTAAGAACATTTATTTTACGAAGTTGTTGATGTATAGGGCTGGGAAGTATAGTTGTGCCTCCTACCAGATCTGCGGTCCATGTTACTCCGACTGGGAAAAGTGATACTTTATTTAAATTTAGATCGATTACTGCCGAATATCTACGAAGAATATCGCAACCGACTAAGATGTCAAATGGTAATCCGGTGGCGATTAAAAATTCCATGTCTAAAGCTATATCACGGCTAACGACACTTAAGGAAACTTGCTTCCTAATGGTTTTATTCTGGCGGCCAGTTGCACCTACCAACACAATGTTGTTGACTGGTAACATTGGCAAAGTTTTTCCACATGTATATTGTATTCTCTCCAACTCATTGGAGTTTATTATTGAAATATTAGCTCCTGTGTCTATCATTATTTTAGCGGGAACTCCTTCCACCTCCGCTGTTATATAAATTATCTCATTATTACTGTTGCTGAGACTCTTCTCGTTCTCTTCCAAAAGTTCAGTTCGTATGTCTTTCAAATAATGGTTACTGATAATAGTGATGTTTTTATCATTGTTTGCTTGTTGCAAATCATCCTTTTCTAACCCAGGAAGTATAAGCAGTAACGGGTCATCGTTGTTGATTACTGCCTCCTCTCGTTTAAAGTATTTTGTTCATTGTTTGAGTTATTATTGACCGAGGCATCGTTCGGGAAACTCTGGTTTGTCTCCTGACGTTCTGTACCCTGGTTGATGTTTAACGCCCTGTTCGGTTGTCTGCCAAGATCTTCCAGGCTGGTACTTCGTCTTCCCTCTTCATGTCTTGGGCCGTCTCGTTCCGCACTCCTCCATCTTCGGTCGGCGCCGTGGAAGCTGCTCCTCCTCGGTTGATAATATCTCCTGGGTCCGCGATCTTCTGCTCTTATAAAATTTACCCTAGGGCGCGACACTCGGTTATTACTATTGCTATTACTGTTATTGCTAAAATTATTATTATAGTAATTTCGGTTAGGTGGGTAAGGTCTGTCACCATTATTGTTGGGATATGGATTTCTCTGACTGTATGGGACATTATTATGTTGGTAAAAATTGTTTCTATTATTTGGGTAAGGGTTATTATTCCTCACTCCGTTAAAATTACCGTTAAACTGGTTATTACGCGGCTGGTTGTTAGGGCCGTCGTAATTACTGGGCTGGTTCCGGTTACTTGCATGGTTATTGCCGTTATTGGGGTAGGTAGTCGGCCTTACTTCTGGTCTCTCATTTCTCTTTCTGCTCTGCCGATAATACTCTTCGTTCTCGTATCCCTCCAATAACTCGGTCATTCCCTGGATCGTCTTGATCTGACTACCTCTCCGGGCCCTGATAATGTCCTCATCATAGTGATAAGATATCTTATTCACTAAACATTCTTCTGGGATTGCTGGCTCAAGGTGTTTTGCCATACACACCTTCCCCAGGAAATATGCCGTCATACTGCTACCTAATTGTGACCTGTATCTTCCATTACAAATATTGTCTCGGATCAAGTTCTGGGTGGTCTCAGACCAGTATTTTGTCTTAAACATTTTCCGGAACTGTTGGTAGTCGGAAATTTCACTCCGGTTGGCCATCCACCAATTATCTGTTATGTCTCGGAAGGACTCGTCGAATATCTCCCTGCTATGGCTCCATTGGGTAATTTTATGCTTGGTCAAATATTCTTCTACCCTAGCCAGGAACTCCATCGGCTTGCGTTTGTATTGCCGGAAGTTGAGCCACTCTCGGCTTTCGTTGACGGGCAATCCAGTGAAATGAGTCGGTCTGTTTCTTATTGCTTCCATCTCCTCTCGGCTTTGTCGCACCTGACCGGTGATATTGGCCATGGCCTCTTGTATATCATTACATCGTTCTGTGACCTGGTTGCGTACTTTTCCGAATTCTTCTTGATTTTCCTTCCTCTGTTCTTCTACCTTCCTACGACTATGTTCTTCAATATTTGTGAACTTGGTGTTCACCACTTCTTTAAACTCATGGACCTCCTTTTCAGTCTTTTTGCACTTTCCATCAATCTCTCGGATCTGTCGATTGACCATTATATTTTCTTCTTCCATCTTCTTATTCATCGCTTTCTTGTTAACATTGATTTCCTTATTCAGTTCTTCTCGCAACAATTCCATTCTTTCGTCCAGTTTGTCCAGATTCTCCTGATTGACTTCTCTTAATTCTTCTCTCAAAATTTGATTGTCCTCTCTCAATTCTTCCAGCTTCTCCCCCATCTTCTCTTCCAACTTCCTGTTGTCTTCCTTCAACTCTTCCTTCAATTGTCGGTTGTTCTTCTCTATCTTCTTCCTGGTTTCATCTATTTTCTGATTAGTATTCTCAATTTTATTAATCAATTCTTCTTTAGTCGCTTTGAATTCTTCTTTGAACGACTGGTTGTCTCCCTTCAATTCTTCTAACTTCTTCCCCATCTCTTCTTCCATCTTCTTGTTATCTTCCTTCAAATCTTCTATGTTCTGGTTCATCCCCGTCAACTCTTCTTTTGTGGATTGATTATCCTTCTTCAAATCTTCCATCTTCTCTTCCATCTTCTTGCTGTTTTCTTCCATCTTCTCTTCCATCTTCTTGCTGTTCTCTTCTATCTTCTTATTTGTTTCTTCCTTGCTGGATTTGATATCTTCTTTCAAGGACTGGTTGTCTCCCTTCAACTCTTCCATGTTCTTGTTCATCCCACTCAATTCTTCTTTCAAGTACTGGTTATCACTCCCCATTTTCTTACTATTATCCTCCATTTCCTTCTTCAACTCTTCCTTGTTGGATTTGTTGCTCTCTTCTATTCTCTGACTCATTTGAAGGAACATTTCCATCATTCTCTCTAGAATTGGACCTTCTACTGTTTTGGATTTCTCGGGTCGTTCCTCTTGGATATTGACTTCCCCTGTCTGTGTGGGTATCTCCGGTTGTTCAGTTTGTTTGGACAACACCGGTGGTAATACTTCTTCCGCCTCTACTGGCGTGGCCTCCTTGTTATCCATGTCAACTTCTATTTCTTTCTCGGCCTCCGCCGCCCGTTTCTTAGATGTCGCACGTCGTTGCATTTTCCCTTGAAATTCTCTGGCTTTGTAGCTGTTGCCTAGCTCCAACTAGTGATTGGGCAGAATTTATTGGCCTTCCAATCGCTAATTAAAGCCCCTAAAGTTGTGCGCCAATTTGTAATAATACTAAATTTTAAATAAATATAGATGTGTTTTGATGATATTAAATGGTGAAGTATGTGAGATTCCGATGTAATCAAGTCCAATGTAATATGTTTAATTGGTGTGATTGGTGTGGCTCTCGACGTCTTACTGGCCTGAAACACTTCCTTAAGTTTCCCAACTGGTCGAGTCCCAATGGTAGCAAGACTGGTCGAGTAGCGTAAAGTTGATGAAGGAATATATATGTTCAGCTTCGCCGAAAGTTTCAAAACAAAATTTATTGTTTTGAAGGAAATTTAAAAAAAAATTATGTTTATAAAAAAAAATAATTAAAAAATTTTTTTTTTAATTTTATTAATTAATTAATTAGGATCAATTAATTAATATAGGGCTGTGAAGTTTTAAACAGTGTAATGCTCTTCTGAAAATTTTTATTAAAGTTTTAGTATATTTTAAATAAGCTATCACCACTCATAAGACTGTCTGTAAACCAATCAATACTTGTTTACCTTTTTATTTTTTAGGTTATCTTCACTTACGGGTGGTAAAGTCCTTGTAGATTATCAATTAGAATTATATTATTGGTAATTAGTATTATTGAAGAAATAAAGAACTATTAAGTATTGAAAAGTATTAATGTTTTATTAAGTAATAGCAATATTGACTCTTATCGATTAGTATCGATTCTCAGGATATCGAAAAAATTACAAAGTATATGATATAAAAATTAAATAGGGTTCTTTAAACAGCCAGTTATTACCAAAGTCAGAGAAATCGGGCTAATATTTAAAAAGTATAACGTTACAATCAAATTAATAGTTATTAATAAACACAGACATTGAATAATAATTTGTAAATATAATAATTGTTTTCACCAAACAGCTGTGCTGAACAAAGAAGAAGGCACTGAGATCGTCAAAGTAAATGGCCGCCGTCAAGTTGATCAAAATGTTGCTCGTTCCTGCTGCATTCCAAATAATGTATTTTGAAGCAATATTCCTGTTCTTGTGTCTGCAAATCTCTTGTTAAATGTTGTGTAGTGATTGGTGTACTGTTTCTGAGTTGTATTTAGTGTATCCGTATAATTATTAGTTCAAACACTTTCTCCGATTCCGTCACTAATTTGGATTAATGTATTATACAGTTTTCTAGTGTTTTGTGGTGTTTTTCGGAGTAGATTTATATTGTTCAGTGTTATGGAGTGTTACTTGATCGTTTCTGTTATAATATGATAGTTTTAGAAGTATTTTACAAGTCACTCGCCATTTCACAATAACGCACTATACACTCGCTTTGTATGACTATTATAGGTTAGGTTATCCACGTTATCAAACGTATGTCATGTTAACCGTTCAAAAACCAATAATTAACTAACTGTTTCCTTCAGTTTCAATTAAACTCTTAGCCCATATAATATTATCCTTAACATTGTTCAAAAATATTTTCACATCCTGTGTACATTTTACTATTTCACTATATGAATGCCTAAACTTTGGTTATTTGTCAATTTTATTCACTAGATTTGATTTAAATTAATCTTTCAGTTCATTCTGGTTATTCTCAGATTAAATAATGCCATTTTATAGTGTTTTCTGTCCAAAAAATAGTAATTTCACTTTCAGTTTGTTATACAAACTGTTTGGAAGTCAAAACATTAAAATTTACTTCCTGTCATTATATAACTTCAGCCATTTTATCAGTTATATTTAATATTAATAATTCTATATTGTATTAAAAGGTTCCTATTCCCTTATTTTCTGGTAATTAATTGAATTAGTTGTATTCTGAAACATTATTCTGAAATATATGACTCCCATGTCTAAATTTCTGAGTTTAGTCATTTTTATTTTTATTCATAATTCTGAATATAATTTATTAAAATCTCTCTAAATGGTATGTGCAATTATATGGCATGATCTCAAGTTTATTTTGTCTAAACCCCTTTTGTTTATTTGCATTTAAATGAGCAATTTCTCTGTTTTGATGAAGTTTGGTTTCCATTCTTTTGGCCTATGATTTTTTAACAATTTTTCTTACAAAATAATTTACAAACAATATATGATGTGTGATACCCTCTCTGACTTTTACAAATAGTATTATAAATTAAACATGCTTTCAAATTACACAAAAACAATTAGTATTGGTTACAATACAAACAATAGTTAAAACAAATAAAGAATATTTTTTTTTTTTAAATAAATGGTTGTCTTCAAGTCAGACATTTTGCAACACAATCCTTATTTCTAAACATGGAAATATGGCTTACAAAAAAGGTTTTTTACTAACTAACATCTTAATTACTCTCTACTATTTACAAGTGGTAACTATTTTTATAGTTCTGATGTTAGTTGTTTCAGACCCAAACAAATGGCCTTATATCTAATACATTTTTAAACATTCTTGTACTATATACATAAAAAACCTTATATTTATATTCTTATTTCTAACTATTATTATAAGTAGGATTCTACAGTTTTTATACCGTCTTTTACATTGTCTTTGGGGAATTGTACCCTGTCATTAACAAATAAATAGTATTAATTGTTCAAAAGGTATTATGAACTCTGTTTTTCTTTTTTCATGTAAAACAAAATGTTATTTTAAACAGATTCATGTCTTATGAACAACATATTGTCACAGTACATATTTTAAGTCATTGAAAAATGCCTATTTCATTGCATCCAATGTTTGTGATTGCCAAGAATGAAACACAAGGTTCATTTTTTATAATACCCAAAACTATCACTGGTTCACTTTGCACTTATATATTATGTTAATGCTAAATGGTCGTATAGTCTTATTAACATAATAAATTGGTTAGTGTTTTTTCAATGGAGATTTGTTCCATGGGTACTATATTATTGTTTCATCTTAGTTCACAGGAAACTTTTACTTTATACACTCCTCTCTCTTAAATTTATATACATGTGGTTTTTATTTCGTTATACTTTTATTTTTAGATATTTATTTTGGGGATATAGGGATTTGGGTGTCTTTTATAAGAGCATGACATCTTCTTCAGGATGCTGCCCTCTTCTTCTTTCTTCAGTCTTCTTTTCTCCTGCCTTCTGGGACTGGTATCTTCTCCATCTTCTTCTTGTTGCCATCAGGTTTCTTGGGATCTTCTCCATCTTCTTCTTTATTTCAGAAATACACAACCTGTATTGGTTGATCTTGGCTTATTTTAGGGTTTCTATTCTATTTATTCTCCCTCGTTGTGGGTTTGGTCATATTGTGTACTGCTTTGTTATTTACTATTTTACCTTCCTGGGTTATACCTTGAAAACCTTTGGTTATGAGACTGGTCTTGGATGACTCATCACTAGTAACTCCTTTTATTTGTACTTGTATTTTCTTTATAATAATGATTTCTTTCCACAGTTGATATGAATTAATCTATTTATATTAGACTTAATGCTTTCTTCCAAATTTAAATATTATAACTTCATTATTCTAATGATCAATTGCCATTCAATATTATGCAAACATCTGTCACGCTACAACATTCATAAACGTGTGTATACTAGTATAAATGAAAGCACAAAATATATGTCGTCGGACGGACAGAAGAAAGAGTAAAGAGCCAAATAGTAAAAGAAAACTCAGTTAGTAGTCGGCCGCACATAATTGTTGACTTCGCAGTTAGAGCAAAGTCAGTCCTTCACCGATGACGGATGAGGAAGAGTTTAGTGCTTAGTTATGTAAGGGAGATTAGTTGACAATTAGGCGTCCATCCTTTGAGGCCAATTAGCTCATCTTGTGTTAGTCATCGTGATGTGGCTAACCCGTAACTTTAGTTAGGAACTCTCAGGTCCAGCAGCTGGCGATTAATAACTAACAACATTAACTACATCATGTTGACATCAGGTGACATTGATCTGTGGTCAAACAGTTGCCAACTAAACGTAGTCGTCGTCATATTTTACGGCTTAGGCTAGTAGCCTGTTCCAGTCTCAATGGAAGTCATCCATCCATCGTTTACGAGGTCTTCCCGCAATCTCTCCCCCCCCTTTGCATGATACTCAAGGGCTCTTATTGAAAATATAGTTGGATCGATTCTTTCTACGTGTAACCGCCACTCCTTTTTGTACCGGGAGATTTTCTCATTTCAGCTTTCAGCTATGCCTAGCTCCATTCTAATACGATCATTTCTGACAAGATCTCTCCTGGTACAACCCTTTACAGCCCTTAAGAACGTCATTTGCTCTCCTGGTATTCCAGATATATCTTTGCCCTTTCTAATTCAAGTCTCACTACCATACAGTAATTGAGGTATGACCATTACATTATAATATCTCAATTGGGTCTCTCTCTTTGTTTTCTTCTTTAAATGTTTAATGATACGGAATACATAAATAAATAATATCGTTCAAAATTTAAAGAAAACAATGAATCTAATATTCAGTTATCAATGACTTTGTTACATCAAATACTTTTGGATGCTTTAGAGACCAGTACTTTCGTTACCGTGTGTCGGTGCTGCCAAATTGTACTCAGCGAGTAACCTGTGCAGCTGATGTAAATCCACTGATTAATGGATATTAAATCAAACTCTGGGTTATGTAGGAGGAAAAGGAGGAGGAAAAGAAGAAAAAGAAGAAGAAGAAGAAGAAGAAGAAGAAGAAGGAGAAGGAGAAGGAGAAGAAGAAGAAGAAGAAGAAGAAGAAGAAGAAGAAGAAGAAGAAGAAGAAGAAGAAGAAGAAGAAGAAGGAGACTGTCTACGGAAAGGATTAAACTGCAAGCACACCAATCTCTGGGTTAAGGAGGGGGAAAAGAAGAAGAAGAAGACGAGGAAAAAGAAGAAGGAGAGTGTCTACGGAAAAGATTAAACTGCAAGCACACCAATCTCTGGGTTAAGGAGGAGGAAAAGAAGAAGAAGAAGACGAGGAAAAAGAAGAAGGAGACTGTCTACGGAAAAGATTAAACTGCAAGCACACCAATCTCTGGGTTAAGGAGGAGGAAGAGGAGGAGGAAAAGAAGAAGAAGAAGAAGAAGAAGAAGAAGAAGAAGAAGACTGTCTACGGAAAGGAAGAAACAGCAAGCACACCAATCTCTGGGTTAAGGAGGGGGAAGAGGAGGAGGAAAAGAAGAAGAAGAAGAAGAAGAAGAAGAAGAAGAAGAAGAAGAAGAAGAAGAAGAAGAAGAAAAAGAAGAAGAAGGAGACTGTCTACGGAAAGGATTAAACTGCAAGCACACCAATCTCTGAGTTAAGGAGGAGGAAAAGAAGAAGAAGAAGACGAGAAAAAATAAGATGGAGACTGTCTACGGAAAAGATTAAACTGCAAGCACACCAATCTCTGGGTAATGAGGAGGAAGAGGAGGAGGAAAAGAAGAAGAAGAAGAAGAAGAAGAAGAAGAAGAAGAAGAAGAAGAAGAAGAAGAAGAAGAAGAAGAAGAAGACTGTCTACGGAAAGGAAGAAACAGCAAGCACACCAACCTCTGGGTTTAAGAGGCGGAGGAGAGCAGGGAAAGAAGAAGATGAAGATGAAGACGAAGAAGTAGAAGCAGAAGAAGAATACAGAGTATAGTGGTTACGATATAGGCTCAGACCACTATCTTCTTCTAAGCACGAACAAAATGGAAACGACAAAGGAGAAATCAGGACAAGCAAGAAGGAGTCTGTGAAATATACTTGTTACAAGAAGGTAGTATCGAACTGTCATTTTAATCGACTTTTCAAGTGTTAGAATTTTCCTAGACATTTCTGTCACCTCGAAGAAAGAAATGTCTGTATGTTACTGATATTAAAGTTTTCTTATAAAGGGTGGGCAATGAGAACACAACAATTTAAAACTGTCACACCAAAAACTCGTTCAATATTTTAAAGTCACAAATTTTATAAATTGGTATAAAATTCAACGGTAGTAAATGCCATTTTACTTGGCCGTGTTCATCGTTTATAAATAACATCCCTTAAGTGACATCAATTGACAGCTTACGTTCTTCAAATCGACTGAAAAAGCTATCCATGACTTTCTGCAGAATGGCTTGCGGAATGGCCTTAATTCTTCGATGATCCGTTGCCTGAGCTGATTTAAATCACGTTGTGATGACTAGAGAACCTGAAACTTTAGATAGCCTTACTAAAAGAAATCACTCAGACAGGTCTGGAGTCTGATCTCGCTGGCAAGGGAATTGCACCAAGTTTTAAGATCAACTGCACAACATCCATTGTGTTCTGTGCAGTGTGTGTGTGTGCAGTATCTCCATCTTGCTGTAGTCAGACCGAATCAGTATCAATCCTTGAATTATTTAACAAAGATTAGTTGTTCTGCATTTGCACATGTCGGTCTGAGTTCACAATGACTGAATTTCCATTATCGTCTTTAAAGAAATACGGCCTACAAACACGAGCGGAGGAAACTTCACACCAAACAGTGACTCGCTGGCAATGAAGGGGTTACAGAGCATTAAGTTCTCGACGGTTACTGTCACTCCAGTAGCGCGTGTTTTTTTTTATTGACATACTCGGAAAGGTGCAAAATGTTCTTCGTCTGACTTAATCAAGTGTTCATGAAAGTTTTGTGTTTGATTTTTGAATTCCAATATTTCATTACAAAAATCAACTCTTTTAGCGTAATCACATTCAAACAGTTGAGTCACTTAAGTTTTGTGGATGGCAATGGAGATTTTGGTGCAAACTCCTGGGCAGACTTACTGAAATACTATGCAGTGCCACAGTATGCTTCCTACCAGACCTTTTTGAACTACGCGTGACAGTAGCTCTTAGTCTTTCCTCATTTTCTGGCGAGCGCACTGTCTTTACACTTCCTCCAATCGTTTTCTATGTTCTTACCGAGATCGATATTATTGAAATCTTCCATGTCTCCCAACATTGAAATGATTTCTGAACAGTCTTTGTGCTGTTATATAGGAATCATTACTAAAAAAAAAAGTTTCTACAGAAAATCAACGATGTTCGACTCGCCATTGAGCCATGTTTACTGAAATGGCATAGTTTATTTGAGGTTATAAAACCATCTATTTATTTATTGTCGCCATAGTAATCAAACACGAGTTAATACGAATTGTTGTGTTCTCATTGCCCCACCCTGTACAATGTATTTAAAATTTTTAAATCGATTGGCGTATTATAACTGAGTGTAAGCAGAAACTCGGAAAAAAGCAATTGATACAGTTTTGTAGAGTTAAATTCTTGTTGTAGCTCAACAATATGTATTCATTGTTGGGTGAAAAGAGGACGCTGATTGGAACCACTGTGGAAAGCCACACAATATGTCTTCACACAGGAACAAGCGCAGTATGTTTGGTCATCTTCTAGTCCATTCAAACTGGTTCACCACACTAATGGAGAGGGCGTACTGGTGGGGAAGGCCTAGGCAGGTTTACATGGATGGGGTAAAAGAAGGGAGAAGGTATATGTGGTGGTGAAGAGACTGTCTAGGGAAAGGAAGAAACTGCAAGCACATCAACCTCTGGGTTGAGGAGGAGGAAAAGAAGAAGAAGAAGAAAAGAAAAAGAAGAGGAAGGAGGAGGAAAAAAGAAGAATAAGAAGGAGGAGGAGATTGCCTACAGAAAGGAAGAAACTGCAAGCATACCAACCTCTGGGTTGAAGAGGCGAAGGAGGAGGAGGAGGAGAAGAGGTAGAAGAAGAAGATGAAGAAGAAGAAGAAGAAGAAGGAGGAGGAGGAGGAGGAGGAGGAGGAGAAGAAGAAGAAGAAGAAGAAGAAGAAGAAGAAGAAGAAGAAGAAGAAGAAGAAGAAGAAGAAGAAGAAGAAGTATACAGAGTATACAGGGGTTACGCTATAGGCTCAGACCACTATCTTCTTCTAAGCAGGAACAAAATGGAAACGACAAAGAAGAAATCAGGATAAACAAGACGAAGTCTGTAAAACATACTTGTTGCAAGGAGGGAGTATCGAACTGTTATTTTAATCGACTTTTTAAGTGTCAGAATTTTCGTAGACGCTTCTGTCACCACAAGAAAAAAAATGTCTGTATGCTTACTTATATCAAAGTTTTCTTATGCAATACACGTAAAACGTATTTTTAATTTTACATTTTAAAATCAATTAGAATAATATATCTGACTGTACGGAAAAAATCGAAAAAACAATTGATATAGTTTTGTAGGGGTGAATTATTGTTGTAACTCAACAATATGTATTCATTTCAAGAATTCTAACCGTCCGTACCACTCCAAACCGCATCTGTGTGTTATTTTATGTAGCGGATACGAGCTGCAACAGCTAAGATATAACAACACTCCTCTTGTTCTGCTAAGCCACACGGAAACATGACAAACGTCCTACACGCCCTACTTTCTTGATTCCATTTTTCATCGGGATTTTACGTCCCTGCGTGTCCCTGTTTAACTAGACTGTAACCTTAGTTTTTCTCAACAAAAATTGTTAGAACCGGTTTGAAATTGGCCACAGATGTTTGTTTTTCCATTCCGCGATTACGAAATATAAACGTGACTGTAAAAAGAAGTATTTACGTGAAATGTAAGGCATTCCTTTGATTTACAAAGAGCTATGTTTCAATTGAAAGAAGTGGTGAGAAGTGACAATTTCAGTAAGAAAGACCAAAACCAGTAAATATCCAGTGAGGACTATGATAGTTATAAACAACGGTACTTTAGAACAAGTCAGCCTTTTCAAATATTTCGGCTGTGCAGTAAGCTATAAGTCTGAATATGATATAAGAAAGAAGATAAACACGTTTAGGAATTTAGGAAACTTTGAACAAATTGCAATGCGCAATTTTTAAAGTAAACGTACTTTATTTGATAATTTTAAAGAAGGAATTTTAAAATGGCATTCATTTTTTATTGTTGAAAGGAGTCCTTCGAACTGTAGTCCTGTTAGCGTTAACATTGAAAGAAAGCCTGAAAAATAAATGAAAACAACCGACTTAACAAAGAAAAAGATAATATTCGCTCCAAATTTGTGTTTATTCAAATTCATTCTAAACGAAGGGAAGAGATGCAAATGTTTTGAGCGCTACCACTCCCCTAAGGAATACAGTGTACTCTTTTAACCGTGGTCCTAAATGAGCATGCAAATGAATACAGATTTCTTACTCTTGCGATAGTCAGGCTTATGGTACAGGCACACAATGCCTGGAAGTACTAATTATATATTTTAATTACTGTATCCATATACACTGACGCCATGTTGAGAGCATGGATATCCACAGTGACTTTGGGAATACAGCTTAACAAATCAATTTGTATGGGTTCCCTGCTATATGCGGATGGCATAGTTCTTATTCAAGAAAATGAGGATTATTTACAAAAGCTATGTTCCAATTACAAGAAGCGGCAAGAGAGTACTCACTGACAATTTCAGCAAGAAAGACCAAAACCATGGCCTTTAAAGGTAAATATCCAGTGAGGATTAAGATAGTTATAAATAACAGAGCTTTAGAACCAGTGAGCCGTTTTAATTACTTCCTCGGGTGTGCAGTAAGCTATGAATCTGAATATAATATAGAAGAGAAGATAACTAAATTTAGGAATATTTGTAGTACGATTCATAAAAATCTTAGAAATAAAACAAGACACAGCACAAGGTTTGAATTTTGTAAGGCAATTGCAATACCCACGTTGATTTATGCAAGTGAGGCGTGGGTCATGACAAAAAAAGGAAAGCGGCAAGATTGAGAGTGCTGAAATGCAGTTTCTTCGAAATACTTTAAATTATACATTGCAAGATAGAATAAGGAATGAGGATATCAGAGCAGAACTCGAAGAAATGCAGTTTCTTCGAAATACTTTAAATTATACATTGCAAGGTAGAATAAGGAATGAGGATATCAGAGCAGAACTCGAAGTAAAGGACATAAATGAAATTATTTCAACTTACAGAAGACAATGGTGGGATCATCTGCAAAGGATGACAAAGGATCGATTGCCGAAAGCGGCACTGATCTATAAAGGCATTGGTAGAAGAGACGTGGGTCGTCCGAGGATGAGATGGGTGCCGGAACAGGTTTATATAACCTAATCCTTGAAGAGGAGAAGAAGAAGTAAGGCATTCCTTAACTTGTAATTGGTAAAGAGATTTGTTCTGCAAACATTTATACCATTATGGCACTGCCAATACCAACGTAGTAACTAGAGCGTTCACACACACACACACACACACACACACACACACACACACACACACACACACACACACACACACACACACACACACACACACACACACACACACACACACACACACACACACACACACACACACACACACACACACACACACACACACACACACACACACACACACACACACACACACACACACACACACACACACACACACACACACACACACACACACACACACACACACACACACACACACACACACACACACACACACACACACACACACACACACACCCACACCCACACACGCACGCACACACACACACACACGCGCGCGCACACGCATACACACACACACACTCACTCTCTCTCTCTCTCTCTCTCTCTCTCTCTCTCTCTCTCTCTCTCTCTCTCTCTCTCTCTCTCATGTGATTTAACGTTTCTGTCATTAATATGCAATGAAATGCTGACCAACTGACTGGATGACGAAGCGGCTTTAAAAGCTACACGTCTACCGTCATTTGACCTGATAGCTAGAAGTGAACTTCTTGTTAAAACATAAAACATAAAAGTATGGATAAATGGGAAAGTGAATGGGATAATTGAACAAACGAAGCTCTAATAAAATTCTTTCTTAAATTTCTAGGCAGAGAATTTTTATTTGTTTAATTTATTTTCATTATCTTTAATTAAACACCCTCCTTAGTTTTATTAGCCTTTACTGAGATACACATTCCGACGATGTCAGACTAATAAGCCTGACATCGTCAGTTTTTTTTTCAGTAAAAAACTCGTTAAAATGATTAATGTATAAAAAGTTTGCTTTGAAATTTTTCATGTCAAACCACGTTTTATTTGCGTGAAACAAATTCTTTAAGTATACAATTAAAACATTAATTCTTCTAATATTCTTTAGTTTCTAGTTTTGTTAGTTTTATTAGCAGCCATCTTAACACCAACATTGTCACTACTTATTGGCACACTGCTAAATACTTCGTTCTTGACGAGGCCTTTCGGTGTCTCCACCATCTTCAGGTCTTAAACGACCACTACTTATTGCAGTGTGGGAATAAGTAGTGACAAAGTTGGTGTAATATTCTTTAGGTCAAATCAGGTGTCCACAACTGGTTGATGCGGGCTTAGCACACCGGCTGTACCATAGCTAGATTGTCACCTTGCTTCAACCAGTCGTGGATGGAATCCCTTTCTTGAATCTTTCCTGTCTGATCTATCTCTTGACCAACTCGTCTGATCAGTCTTTTCGACCCCGACGTTATTAGGTGTTCGAGGGCTACGGAGTTTTTCATTCTTTTCATACTTCAGCTTTACTATGTAATTCTTGTTTTGTTGATTTGCTTTCGCGCTACCCGGTAAGGGCCCGGCTCGTACTTAAAAGTGTCAAATGGTCAACGGTCCTAGGGGCCGAAAAGGAAGGTTTCTCAACGACTCTAGAGAACGTAGGAGGTGGGTCTCCGAATGAAATCCAGAGCAAGACCAGAGTCTCAAATGTAGCACGCCTACCACTGGTCTTACTCTATACGACGCTGATAACATCTTTACAGAACGTTTATCCCACTCGAAAGCCATAAAGAAACAAATCGGATGGAAAAAGACTCAACTAAAATTTTATAAGATAATGGCTGTGCCAGTTTTATTATATGGTTCTGAAACTTGGGTTCTGACGAATAACATTTGAGTAGGATACAGGCATCGGAGATGAGACTCTTGCGATCTGTTAAAGGCTGCGCTGCACACGAAGGGATAGACTCTACCGTGTTAAGAGTTGAACATTTTTAGTGTCCAAGATTGTATTGCGGAGACTGCTCATCTGAGTAGGATGCCAGATGCCAGATGGCTTGCGTAAGGAAGTTTGGCAATATAAGCCTGTTGGACAACGAAGTATAGGAAGCATTGGTGAAGTGTAAATATTCCTTTGGAACCGGAACAGGTGATTCACCGAGTCCCTGATAGAAGAAGAAGACTATTCTTTAGGAGGCTTTTGACAGATTAAGGTAATTATAGATACGATAGTGAACAGTTTAAAGATCGTCGACGAATAGAATCATTACGCTGTAACTAAAAAAAAAAAAATTGAAGATACCCAAATAAAAGTTTATAAAACCATGGAAATACCTACACTACTGTATGGTTCTGAAACTTCAGTCATAAAGAAAAAAGATGAACAGAAGATACAAACAGCAGAAATAAAATTTCTGAGATCAGCTAAAAGGTGTAGTAGACGAGATCATGAATGAGGTGTAATGAAGAGATAAGAAGTGATTTATATGTTTTTGCAGTTAATGAAAGGATTAAAACAATACAGAAGAAAATGGATTCAACACATCAGTAGAACGGAAGAAAATAGAATACCGAAGATGGTGAAAGATTACAACCCTAGAGGCAGAATAAAAGTTGGTAGACCTAAGAAAATGATGATGATGATGATAATGATGTCATATTTCCTCTGAAACGCATTGGCAGGAAGATTGTAGTTTAACAAGGAAAATGAAATTAAACATAACTAACAGACATTTAAATTAATACATTTTATTTTTAAAATAATTTAAACCAAATGGTTTTAGTCGTATACATTTAATTTAACAAATATCGTCTTTCAGAGTTTTTCGGTCCGATCAGTGTCAGAAATTTTGCCCAAATATTTGGCGTTCACAGTAACTATTGATACTGGAGACCGGCAACGCATTCCTCGACAAACGCGGCATTATGTATCACGTATGCAGCCACAACATATTGTGTGGGAGACGTTCAACCCACGCTCGCGCAAACAGACCACATTAACTGTCGTTTGTAAGTCTGGTGTGTTGCCAACTTTCCCTGTTGACAGTAACCGCGTCAAGTTTGCTAAAAGTGGCCCGAGCTTTTCAGTGAAGAACGTCTTGTTTTGGCTCTAAAGTACTACGGAGCTGTGTGAGAATAATTTAGAAACTCTTTGTATTGTAAATTAATAGGCTTCACCAAAATGTGATTTGTTTCAATGCTGTTTGTCTTACAAAGAATGAAACGTCTGTTTAAAAATTTTTCTATTAATGTGTGGGGGGGGGTAACAGACTGGGCTGAGACGATATTTCCATCACAGTCTTGTATGGACAAACCGTTAAGAAGAAGATGGTGATGATAATTAAAGATTTGCTGACAAAGTAGCGGGGAATAATTCATTATTTGCGAACAGTCAGCGAGTGGATGGATACATCAACTTGAGTACAGCTACGAAAATTTATTCTAAGATTAAAAAAGTCGGCGCTGCAATGTAACAGTGTCTATATTTAGTGAGTGGTTGGTCCCCTTGTGTGTTGTAAGGGTTGAAGGGACGGTGAGGGTAGGGTAGGGGTTCGCTCGTTAGTACCGGCACTACCCAGACGCGTCACTTCGTTTCGCTACGCGCACTCCTTTCTTCACCATTTCTCTGTGTTTCTTCAGCTGCCGATCACTGTCGACACACAGCCCTCTCCCATTCTTCTTGTACCAGTTTCTCTTTTACTCCAATACTGTTTGTTTAATGTAAAGTTGAACGTCTAATAAACGGCCGTTCTTGTGTAAATACATTTTACTACTCCCCAGTCGGGTAATTTATCAAAACAAGAGGGTGGGGTGTGATTTGTCGCAAGAGCGCCGCGCTAAACGCGGGGTAAAAAAAAAACGAATTTTACGGCTGGAAACTACATGCAAACTGTTTTTGATGTAAAAAACAAGACGAAAATACAAAACACTGTATTTTTTCTCCTTTAAAATTTACTTTTTAAGCTATACTTTCAAGCAGTACCTACAAGCTGTACGTTCAGACGGTAGAAAAATATTGTACATAAACTAGCGGATGTAACAGAGAAATTATTGGTTATAGTAGCAATATGTGGCCAGCTTAGTTGGGAGACTAATAGAAGGTAAAGTGACACAGTGGTGGCTAATCTACAGGGAACAGATACGTAGATTAATTACTCAATGAACAGAAAAAGACGAAGGATGGTTCATATATATATATATATATATATATATATATATATATATGACGACGCGACTAATTCAGTATACTACCGTCACATATAATTTCTGTTATTTAAAGAATGGTTCTGACTATTCTTCGCCGGGTGTGATTCCACACTGCGACGCGCTGTTGTCAAACCTACACTACTTTTCGTTACTTCTAGTTACAACTATCTTTCCTCGTTTCCCCTACGTCTCTCTCTGTTAAAAACTCTTTATCACTTGACAAAATGGAATTCGTTCGTTTCAACGTATTTAGTGGAAACAAAATTGTTAGTATCAAATAGCATTCAAACAGCGTTTTCTCTGACCACAATATAAACGCGTAACACTAACTTTGTTCTTTTTTTTTAACATACTGTTACGTAATATGGAAAAAGTGTTACGTAATGCGGAACGTTCTACAAGTTTCTCGGCTCTTCCAGCTGTAACGTGTGTGTGCGAACATAATGCTGCTACGTTGCGGTGAAAGACAATTACGCGTCAACTATCGGGTCTATACCAGACCACACCGGTCAGCGCAGTGTGTTCAATGACACTGTTTCTAGTGGATTCTCAAGAGCGCCTGTTTGTTTAACAAGTCATCCAAAGTGACAGATTATTCTGGAAAATGGGGGGGGGGGTATAAATACAGCCATTCAGCGACGGTCAATTCAGTTATTGTCAGGCGATTACAGAGTGCGTTTGAGTGGCGATTTACACAGTGCGGTTCGAGGTATTGTGGCGAAGTGTTATGTGTTTTATAATCGTGCAGGCAATTTTATTACAATTGTGTTTTATATTAGTTGACATTTTATTGCGTGTGAACAATTTTTAATTGATTCGTTGTAAGAGACTATCTTGTTGATTACAAACTGTTTAATTGTGATAATTAAAGCTAGTGATTAGTGACTAAATTGGCGTCTTGTATTTTGTTTTCCATTAGTCTACGATCTTTGTACTTTGTGTTTTGTCTACGATCAGTAGACATGTGTTATCGCTTGAAAGTGAGTGAAAAATCTTCTTTATTAATGTCATCATCACTATTTCTGTATGGACGGATGTAACTGACGTCAATGAGTTTTTTTCTAAATAAATGATAATTATATTAAAAAAAATAAATAAGCGTTACGTTATTAACGGGACTCTCTATATACCGTCCAGGCAATCGTGTTATGCTACAAGATATCCTTGGATACAGTAACCTGTCGAGGGTATAAAAGTAGTAGGCCTAACTATTTTAAAATAATTTGTCATATCGTTTAGCGATATAAAGAAACTATTAAATCGGTAATTTAGTTCAGATTATTCAGTGCTTCATATGTTGTTGTGTACTAGAGAACCCCCAACCCACATTCAAAATAATATTATAAATATCGTATAACATATAAAGTAATATTGTGATTGGTATTATTAAATATATTAAATTTGTCACTACAATAATATATATAGTTAAGTACCTAGATTATGTTCCTCACGTGTATTTATATTATCCAAAATTGATGTATAATTTATGTATACTGTTACCGTTCTTAGTTCAATCCTAGAGTCAACAAATCCACGTGGAAGATCTGAAACTATATTGGTCAGGGGGATTGACACTATTCACACAGTAATGCGTTACGTGCATGTGCAGAATGTGAGTATAGTCGTATGAAAGTTATCTTACTACTTAAACCGGGGCACATCGTTTTAAGACTTCCTCCTTAGCACTGTATTCTGAATCCTACTAAATTAGTATGGAGCCAGTTGATAGGATATGTTGTCCGTCACAACGCAGAATATATAAGCTGGCTGATAAAAAACGATTGAAAGAGAAGGCGTTAAAAGAAAAAAAAAACGGCGGACAAGTGGTGTCATAGTGTCGGACATATAATCAAGAAAGAAGATCAACTATGTCAACTGGCTCACATTATCGACGTCGTTGTGAAAGTCTTATTATTAATAACGGTGACTCAAGCGACGATATAAGTGCCGACAGAAATATGAAAGGGATTGAATTACTCTCAGACAGCAACTGATAATACACAGTACACTGGTAAATAATTCTCACAGCTTCTTTTTTCGTTTTAAATAAACTTTACTTTTTTGTTTTGTTGCGATTTTTAAACAGTGAATAAAAAACGCCATTAAATGGTGTCATAAAATATTTCACTGTCGATCTCACACAGTCACACAAATTTTACTTTGATCAGGACAAATTATTACAATTTGCATGTGTTTATACAGTATGAATATTATGTGTACCCTGTTTGTATTTCTTCTGTCAGAGTGACACGCTTCTAATTCAAGCAGCAAATAGAGTTTCAGATGTGCCACGCCTGTTTGTTTACATCAGGATTAAACTAACAAGGGAAAGCGTATATATTAATCCGCACTATTTATAGAAACACTTTTTGTAGAATACATTAAAATATTCTGTATAAAAGCAGAATGCATTTGTGGGTCGACGTAATTTGTACTACAATATTCTAGTTAATACGCCTTGAACATCCTAGACTAATCTAGTAAATTATGCGTTTTGGTGAATGACGCTATTACCAACATATATAAGCCTATGTATGTAAGAGAATCTCGATGAGTCAGTCTCGATTCTAATAGTTAGTGAGTTAAGTTACAGAATTAGTGTGAGTGCTTGATACAACATTTGTGGATCGATATTATATTTGTGTGTTATCTTTTTGTTTGTATATAAATTACGGTCGTGTCATATAATTGATATCACAGTCGTGAATCGAAATTTTTATTTTCTGTTACATATTTACTCGTGAAAAATTATTTGTTTTATTGATAAATAAATAAATATATTGGGGGAAACATATCCCGAAACGACTCAGACAAAGAATCCTTTAAGATAAGCAAACTCAAATTAGCAAAAGCCTTTACTCTGACCCGGGAACTGTACGGAAAGAAAAACCTTTCCAGAAGTGAGAAAGTCTGCCATTATAGTACTGTGATCAGGCCGGTGATCATGTATGAGTGATAACAATTTGCTTTAAAAATTTGGAACCGCTTCTTAAAATTGCACGAAGAAATATTTTATGGCACCTTCGGAAAATTTATGGCCCCAGAACACCGAAGATAGGTACAGGCGTAGACCCAAATAAGAGCTGTACAGGGATCTGGAAAATCTGGAGACGGCTTTCCAAAGGAAGAGACTGAGATTCATTGGAGATATGGTTCCAATGGATCGGTCCAGATTAAATAAACAAATTTTCAACTATATTTGGCAACTTTGAAGTCTGAACGGATACACCAAACACCTCAAGGAGGAAATGATGAAACTGGACATCTCTATGAACGACTGTGTAGATAGAAATACATACAGAAACAAAATCCAAAATCTTGAGGTTCTGTGCGGTGAGAAGAAGACGAGAAAGGTGTAGACAGTGGAAAGGAAGGCGGCGCATAGTGTGGGAATGAGAGCCTTCTGGTAGGAGAAGGAAAGGAAATAATATTCGCGTGGTCCACCACGGCTGACCTGTTCGTGTAACAAAAAAAAAAAAAAAAAAAAAAAAAAAAAAAAAAAAAAAAAAAAAAAAAAAACAAGGTGTCGACAGTGATACGAGTGTTTTATTTCCAATCGGTGTCTGGAAGACGGGTAGACTTCGTACACTCGTAGTGGACGGCTACCGACAACTGTTGCCCGATATTATGAGTTGCTGAAGGTCTTTCGATACTACAGCCGTTTGTGTGTACGAGGTTTGATCGAAACGTTCGTGATGTTTTGCAAATTTCCATCGCTACAAGTGTCCGATTAAAAAACTGTTTTTAAGTTGTGTCGGTACACATGTTAGTGACAATCGTCTAACATTTTAGCCGTATCTATTGCATAGTTTAGATTTCACAGCTAATTGAGTAACTCGTCCTTAGGTGTATTAGACGATTTTTTGTCGTTTTACAATGCAAGATTGAAGAACATGAATTCAATTTTGTTTAAACCGAGAGATAAACTGCTCTGGCTGGTAAACGTGTTCAGAAGGCTTCTGGCGAGACTGCTGTGCGCGAACAAGCGGTCTACAAGCTTCAAACACTCCCGTAAATGAGTTGAATATTGTGGTTGTCAGGTGAAGATTATGTGTTTGTGTTCCACGAAATTTCACAGCTAGGCGCAGTGGTAAGTAAAGAGTACAATTCGGACGTTTTACTCCATCTGTACGAAGCTATTGGTAGAAAATGGCCAGATTTACAGACGAATAATTTATAACAATTGCAGCCCGATAATGCTCCTGGACGCACGGGGCACGTCATTGCTTGTTAAGAATTTTGCCAAGCCAGGCAATACAAAACGTCATAATGATGACGGGAGTGTGATCCAACGCAATCTTAGCTCCTACCAATAGTGATCATTTTTACGAAAGGACAACGTTTCGCGACCGCTGAAGACGTAAAAGGGAAATCGCTAAACGAGCTCAAGGCTGTACCAAAAAGTGCATGCTTGATATATTTTGAAGACTGCAAAACGTTTGGCTTAATTGTGTTACATTTGACTGACACTACTTTAAAGGGGGAGTATAAGTATCGATGAATGAAGGCATAATTTTTAAAATAAACATAAACTGCATGAACTGTTTGATCAAATCTCGTAAATTTGAACTGTTGTCTGTATGTTGAGCCACGCGAAACTACTAGCGCGGCTGAAAATGTAGCCGCTCAACTATTAAATGTAGCCGCTCAACTATCAAATGTAGCCGCTCAGCTATCAAATGTAGCCGCTCAACTATCAAATGTAGCCGCTCAACTATCAAATGTAGCCGCTCAACTATCAAATGTAGCCGCTCAACTATTAAATGTAGCCGCTCAACTATTAAATGTAGCCGCTCAACTATTAAATGTAGCCGCTCAACTATCAAATGTAGCCGCTCAACTATCAAATGTAGCAGCTCAAATATCAAATGTAGCCGCTCAACTATCAAATGTAGCCGCTCAACTATTAAATGTAGCCGCTCAACTATCAAATGTAGCCACTCAACTATTAAATGTTGCCGATCAACTATCAAATGTTGCCGCTCAACTATCAAATGTAGCCGCTCAACTATCAAAAACTTTGCATAAATTGGAAAGAAGCCTCAGTTTTAGAATCACTGCTGTTAAATTTATAACCAGTAAATGTTACAATAGCACAGCAAATACGAGATTTAAATTTGTTTGAACTTAAGACTTAACAGTTTATAAGAAATTATAAATATATTACTACTGACTCGGAACACTAATTTTTTATTGGTAAAAATGTTAAACTTTTACCTTGTACTCTGAACTAGTTTTCGCTTATTACAAGCTTCGTCAGAGGCTGCAACTAGGAGCGCTGTCTGTCTTGTTCTTGGTGACGGCCGTCGTTCGAAAGATCGATGTTTTGTGAGTAGGATGTGATGTGTTTGAATAGTATGTGTGGAATTGTGTCTGTTCGATTAGTACGTTGTTATGTGTTTTTGTATGTTTGTATACTTCTAGTTGTTCAAGTGTGTCTAGATTTCGGCCATTTTTGTGTACGTGTAGAATTTCCACGTTGCTGTTTATATTTCTGTATGTGTGGTTTGCTTGAATGAGGTGGTTTGCAGAAGTGGATTCTGTGGTGGAGTGTAGTGCCTTTATGTGTTCAATACTGGCCTATGTAGAATTTGTTATATCCTGAGCAGTGGTAACTAATGTACAATTCAGTAGTAATATATTTATAATTAGTTAATCAACGGACTCGTCATGGACAACACAACCCAGGAGTTTATCAGACTTGGGTACATACGTCTTATTTATTTTTTATTACTTTTCTTTAGTTGGGCCAGTTTTATTGAATAGAATTCAAGTTTTGGATCTTACCTGTCAATGTAAATTTAAGAGAATTGTAAAACAAATGGAGAAAAGAATGACACAGGAAATATTGCCAAGGAGAGTTATTGAATGAAACCCACCAGGAAGAAGGAAAAGAGAAAGACCACTTATCACCTGGATAGAAATTCAGACTATATTAGGGAGCGAGAAATAAACGGCCTTTGGATGGACAAGCAGCAGTGGAAGATGAGAATTCAATCACTGGTGTAATCTTTGGTTCCGGTAAATGTGTAAACACTGTACAGCCGGAATAACAAATAAAAATAAAACAAATGGTATCGTAATTTTTACTCATTGAAAAACATTGTTAAGAAGGAAATTTCGAAAGTGCAGATAGCAATGTTCCACATTTTATGTCTTAATAGTGGTAACAACTTTGAACGAATTGCAATGCGTAATTTTTAAAGTAAACGTACTTTATTTGATATTTTTAAAGAAGAAATTTTAAAATGGCATTATTTTTCATTGTTGAAAGCAATCCTTCGAACTGTAGTCCAGTCAGCGTTAACATTTAGAGAAAGTCTGAAAAATAAATGAAAACAACCGACTTAATAAAAAAAAGGCAATATTCGCGCCAAATTTGTGTTTTATTCAAATTCATTCCAAATGAGGGGAATAGATGCAAATGTTTTGAGCGCTGCCTAAGGAATACAGTGTACTCTTTTAACCGTGGTCCTAAATGAGCCTGCAAATGAATACAGATTTCTTACTCTTGCGATAGTCAGGCTTATGGTACAGGCACACAATGCCTGGAAGTACTAATTATATATTTTAATTACTGTATCCATATACACTGACGACATGTTGAGAGGATGGGCATCCAGAGTGACTTCGTGAAAACAGCTTAACAAATCAATATGTATGAGTTCCCTGCTATATGTGGACGACATAGTTCTTATTCAAGAAAATGAGGATGATTTACAAAGGGCTATGTTTCAATTACAATAAGTGGCAAGACAGTACTCACTTACAATTTCAGTTAGAAAGACAAAAACCATGGTCTTTAAAGGTAAATATCCAGCGAGGACTAAGATAGTTATAAACAACAGCACTTTAGAACAAGTGAGCCTTTTTAAATATCTCGACTGTGCATTAAGCTATGAATCTGAATATGACATAAGAGAAAAAACAAATAAATTGAGGGATATTTGTGGTACGATTCATAGAAATCTTATCAATAAAATAAGACACAGCACAAAGATTAAATTTTATAAGGCAATTGCAATACCCACGTTGATTTATGGAAGTGAAGCGTGGGTCATGACAAAAAAGGAAAGCGGGAAGATTCAGAAGGCTGAAATGCAGTTTCTTCGAAATACTTTAAATTATACATTGCAAGATAGAATAAGGAATGAAGATATCAGAGCAGAACTCCAAGTAAAGGACATAAATGAAATTATTTCAATTTACAGAAGACAATAGTGGGATCATCTGCAAAGGATGATAGAGGATCGATTGCCGAAAGCGGCACTGAACTATAAAGCCATTGGTAGAAGAGACGTGGGTCGTTCGAGGATGAGGTGGGTGCCGGAACAGGTTTATATAACCTAATCCTTGAAGTGGAGAAGAAGAAGAAGAAGAAGAAGAAGAAGAAGAAGAAGAAGAAGAAGGAGAAGAAGAATTACTGTATCCTGATACTATACAGAGGTTAGATATTACTTAATAGAACGCCATATCTGAGACTTTTTTATTCTAAGAAGTACCACATAACTGACTCTGTGTAGCAGAATGAATAGGATTATGAGACGAGATCAAATGTCATTATGGATTACCGTTAAATGGAAAACGCGCAACAGGATTGCATGACGAGGAAGAAACGAAATACTTGTAGCCTTCCGTATAGAAGATTGTCTTACTCACCGGTGAAAATGGACACAAATGTTATAGAGCTGACAATTGGTTTAGATCGGACGTTTAGTGACGCGCAGTGGACAGACACCTTGTTGCGAGGCTAACCGAATTTTCATTGATTTCGTACATGCGCACAACAGTCTTGTACAGTGTGAACATCGGCTGCAAGAAGGCTGGCGAGATCATTGTAGAAGCATGCTAGTGTTGTTGTGAAGCGACAGTATGTGGCACACAAAGAGAGAGAGAGAGAGAGAGAGAGAGAGAGAGAGAGAGAGAGAGAGAGAGAGAGAGAGAGACAGCGAACTGTTATCGTGTTGCTTCTCCTTTCTTCTCTTTAGACAATAACTCATGCTATACTTTAAGTTGAGGTAATTTAATCGCTGGATCGGCGCAGCTCACCGCTCATGAAAGGCTGTGAGGTCTCTACTAAACTATACGTTACCTTAAAACAACCCCAGCGAACGACATGGACTTCAAAATAGCTTGACAGTAAAATTAATAATATTGTCACGTAACAGGAGTAAGCGCGGAAGCGAGACATGGGTACTGAAGTTAGAAGATATGAAAAACATTGGCTTTTTCAAGAGTTAAATTCTGAGAAGAATTTATGGACCAGTGCGGGACGGACGGAGAGATGTGGAGGATAAGAAAGAATCGTGAGCTAAGAGACCCGTATGGAGAAGGGGACATATTGGCGGCAGTAAGGCGCAAAGGTTGAGATGGTTGGGGCACGTGGTGAGAATGAGAAGTGACCGAGGCCCAAAAATGGCGTTGGAAAGGAAGCCGGAGGTAGTGAGGAAGAAAGGACGTCCGAGGAGAAGAAGGTACGAAGATATGAAGGGGGATTTTAGAGAGACGCAAGAGCAGGTTGGAGGAGTAAGGCTCTGGACAGAGAAGAATGGAGGAGAATCGTTGAACAGAACAGTGTTCTACAGGGACCGTAATTCCAGAAGAAGAAGAAAAGGAGTAAGAATAGGAGGGAGAAAAAGAGATCACATTGGTGTCTGTATTTTGTTTCCTCTGTACCATACGACGATCCGTGAGACCGTCGTACCTGTGGGTCAGAAATGCGATAGACCCTTTAACGGTGGAAACAGAGGACACTTTGTACAAGAGTAGTGTTATTTGTAATTTATGTGTAAACATGGTTTCCAGTCAGATGATGGAAGCTTGCCAAGCTCTGCTACGGCAAATACAGGAACATAAAAAGCAGAACAACGACAAGGGGCAGAAAAGACAGAGGAATGACGCAGACAGGAGGCAGAAGAAGTAGAGAGATTTCAAATTGAAGAGGCAGAAGAAGATTATCGATTTCAAATTGTTATTTGTCACTCATTAAAGGTGGTAATTTGTGAGTTCATTGGCTTCTATATTTTGTTTCCACCGTACTACACGACTATCCGTGAGACCGTCGTAACGATATCGTAAAAAATTGTAGGAAATTTTTGAATATTTTCAAATACTAATTACAACAGTACATAGCCGAAAACGTAGTGCAAGCCACTCATAACTTAGGTACAAGTCCACTTTTTTATTTTTTCACTCTTCGTTTAAACACTTATTTAACGTTTCGTTTAAGTACATGTTGTTACGTCATTACAGAGCAATCTACGTGTTTCTCGGACGATCCAGTGGAATCCGGCTGTAATGTTGTGTGCGTACGTGATACTCGACATGCGTTGCGAGGTTGCTCCGGACTCACCGGTCCGCGCCTACTGTGTGTAAGACCGCAACCAATTATGTTCTGGTGTTTTCTAGTAGCATTCTTGACGCACAGTTAGCGAATATTCTGGAACCTTAGTGGGGTATAAATACAAGTACCCAGAGACGTTCAGTTTAGTTTGAGTTGCCATTTATTGGAATGCGGTTCGTTGTATTATAGTCGAGTTATTTGTCGGGCGATTACTCTGTGCGTTTAAGTGACGATTTACACAGTGCGGTTTGCAGTATTATGGCGAAGTATTATGTGTTTTATAATTATTGTGCGATACTCTATTAGTGGACATTTTTATTGCGTGTGAACAATTTCTATTTGATTTGTTGTAAGAGACTGTCTTGTCAATTACAAACTGTTTAATTGTGATAGTTAAAGCTGGTGATTAGTGACTTAATTGGTGTCTTGTATTTTGTTTTCCACTGTACCATACGACGATCAGTAGACCGTCGTAACAATATTCACTTTAAAAATATGGAGAAGGCGCTCAAAGCAAGCACACTGTACAGTAAACACGTTGAACATAACTGAAAATGCAATACCTCATGATTTATATATAGGCCTACATGTTTCGTCCTTTTCCACTTTTCAAACTTCATTCATTCATACAATAATTCAAGTCAAAATTGTCCACACGGAATAATAATGTCACCTATAAGAGTTCCGCACTAATTATAACGCATTAGTCACTTTTCACTAATCACTTGTTCCGCACTAAAGAAATCGCACGCTGTAACTTACTTCTAAGCCGGCCGCTGTTGATTATATATAGCCTGCAGATGTTCCAGAATAATTTTTCATCCTTTTGGTGGCGTGCCAGCATAATTTGCACAAGTGCTTTCAAACTATGTGGAAGGTACTTTTGTGCGGCCTTGACCGAGACGCTGAACCTGCTCGGCTAGGGTGGAAGGGTCGAGTGCGTTCCGTAATTGTAGTAGCAATACAATCAAGTAACAAAACGTTATGCAAGTCTGTTCCGTAGGATGCCACGACAGGAGGCATTATTAAAAGAGTTCGTAATAACCGGGTTATTGGGCGTTGAATGCTTTGACATGACATTTTTAACTTTATAGATGTTTCGGCCACCAACCGACAAGGGATGGTAGGCCGAACGTATCCTTGACTGAGGCGAACGTACTTTTAAAAACTTTTACTACTGAAGAAGGCATCCGCTGGGTGGCCGAAATGTCTAGAAAAGCCATCTCAAAGCGTTCACCACGGTCCAATATCCCAAATATTATATACATTTTTATACATGTTTCGTAAGGAAACGGAAGAATTCTGATTCTAACCGGAAAACGGTGATCGCGAAAAAATCATGTTTGAGATAAGGGCTGATTCTGATTGTACTACCCACAAAACACAAAGAAAAGTCATTTTGCGAAAGTGTCTGTGTGTAGAACGTTTCTATGGCGAACGATAACTGCACAAATTCAAACAGAATTAAATAATTTTCTGCATATGTGTATAGTGTAAATTTTTAAAAATATATCTAAAATATTTTTAGAGGACGCAACCGACGCAAAGGCAGTTAGTATCTGTCAAGAGTGTGATGGATAGGGGAGAGATACAACCGTCATTCGGACAATACGTGTATTCAAGAACACGACAATGTGACGTCTTGTTTAGTGGAGGCAATAATTCTAAATTGCTGTGTTAAATTAGGGTGAGGCGAGAGAAAACGGCTTCATAACAAATAAACAAAAGGCGACGCCTTGTACATGCACTTTACCGAGAATACGAGAGGCGAACAACGTAACACCATCTGTGAAAGGTCCGAGACGACACTCTGACACAAAGGGTTTACAATGACATTACGTAAAGGTTAGTCATATGAACAATAAGGGTTTTGTTGCGAGAGAAAATAGACGATGTAACGACAACGGGGGGTTCGTATACGATTCCGGACATGAATGGAACTAGGAGAAAGGCAGTTGTACTGTACCGAGAAGTTAACAACCAGCAGTGAGTAATAAAAACACTGAACGGATACAGCAAAACATTACTGAAATTCGTTACGCTTGAGACCAAAGGACGATAGGGTGACAGGGTATAAATCAGAGGTACATAACTCGAACTTGAGTTGAACAAAAGGATGATTGACAGGCGGAGGAATTGCTCTTTTCGAAGAAATAAGGGTGATGACACCAGAAAGCATGTTGGAGTAGGGTAGACAGCCTATCAGAGACCAAAGTTTGGCCAGGGCTGGACACAAGAACTATGTTGCCATGGAAACGATTGACGTAAACGAATCAGAAGGGAGTCGTGAACTTGACTCAAGACTTTGGGTGGAGACTTCAAAGGAATTGAGACAAGAAACCAATGAGAAAGACATTGGAAGATGGTAGAGAGATGAGCAAGAGATGTTGGAAGGGAGGTGAGATGATAAAACTGAGTGTTTAACACGAGGAGACCCCAGTGGTATTAGAAATTTTGCCCAGTTGTATTATAAATTTTACACCAGTAGTAGTACAATTTTAACGAGAGTATTATAATTTTACGAGAGTATCATATAATTGTTAGTCAGTATCTTATAGACTTTAGTCAGTCTTACATAAACTTTGCTCAATATTATTGAGATGTGCGGTAACTAAGTACATTAGTATGTTACGAGTTCGGAATATCAGTTTTCAATCAACGATATTATAGACTCATAGTATTATTGAACTTAGACACTCGTCATTATATACGTTAGCGCGTAATAACTTTATAATATGTCAGTTTTACTACCGCAACGGAGCACGACATAGTGTGTAGTAAACGGTAAGCGCGGTGGAAATACGTTAATTAACAGTTTCAATCTACTCATAGTAAGAACTGAGGTGTTAAAATGAATGGAAACATTATCGGGTAACAAGTAATTAATGTATAAACAATCTATCCTTGGTATTACACGTATATATCTAAATCAAACGAGACCGGATGCATACCAAAGCGGAGTGCGAGAGATGCGTCGCGGAAGTGTGAGATCATTTGTGATATAGTGATAAGTGCAAAGTAATCGTACTGGAGAGTACAGGACAGATACACCGGATGGAGAGTCTTCACAATTTGGATAACAATTAACAAGTAACGTAAATTATTTATTGTTAGCAGTTACTAATACACTGACCTGTTTCTCACAAAGTAACCACGTAGAAATGAATATAAATGATCAGATAATAGTTAAATCCTCCAAATGATCACTATAGTAGATGAAAGTCTGGAGCATGAACTCATTGAGTGTAGGGAGATGTTAAATGTAAGGTATAATTTATTACATACTTATGTTGTATACTAGAATAGTAATATTAATTAACAAATAAATTGTGTAACATTGTCTTATTTACAGGAAGATGTATTATCATGAATGTTGATTATTAATTGTTAGTAGATAATAAACAGTAACATATAGATCCAGACATGCGTATGAGTTTTATTATTACAATACCAAATAGTGATAAATAAATATGCAAGATATGAAAGAACGTGAAATCATGATAACAGTGAACCACACTAATTCAGTTGATGTCTAATATGAATATTTGGATTAACTCATTAGTTAATTACTTCATACTTTGATTGACATCTAAACACAAGATAATATGAAAGGTATCAAAATTATATTCATGAGTATTTTATGATAGATAAAACGTATTCAATATCAATTCACACATCAATCATAAATAAATAAATGGAATAATTATCTTAACAACAAGTATTGAGTTGCATTGGCTCCCAATCGCGGGGCTTAAGAAGATTATAAATCACCACTTAAGACTAAATTAAATTGATTTATTAATTAATTACCAGCATAATTAATTCATACTGCAATGACACACCAACCTGTGGCAAGAAATAATTTATATCTGGATTACGATCCAATAATTAAATCAATTAACCAATTTAATTAATTAACATAAATTAATATAATTTGCATAAATAAACCCCAAAGTGCATGTGTCCGAATTGTAGAGAACTCAGGGCTTATTGACTTTAGTGAAGATCGGTTGAAGGGAATGGGTAGTTTACCTGCAACTTTTTATGTTGTAACAAGAGTAAAGTACTTAGTTTTGATAAATAAAGTATCCTTAAAAGAAGGTCACAATAATCTACTGTAGAAAGTAGATGAATTATCTATAAATAAAGAGGGTAGTTGAAAGGGGAGGGGGAATTTTCTATAAATAAAAATGATAGTTGAAAGGGGAGGGGATACATTTTTATATGTGTACTACGTTATCGGCAACAAAGAAGTAGTTTCTATGAAAATATTTCATTTAAATTTGCCAAACATAAAACTCGATTTACAAGGAACAAACCTAACTTTTTAGAAGTTGCCAAATCGAATTCAAGTAAATGATTTTAAATATAAATCTTAGAACATGGAAATCATGTATGGTTCTCCATAACGCTGTTTAATAAAACGTTATACAATTCTTCCAATTATACAAAAATGTTTGTACAATAGTAATTTGTCTTTCTAAAAACAGGCGAATCAATTAGTGTAAAACATCTCAAAATAGACGTTTGCCTCTTTGGTTGTTGAATTATGGTGTGAATAATTAAAAACTGTTGAAAGTTCCTTCGACGGTTTAAACATCATAAAACTTCAAAAATTAATGTAAATTATTTTCAATGTAAACCTAGACTACTGTAGTAGTTGTCTAATGGTAATGGGGTACTGTTGTTGCAGATTTATCATTCCCCTTCACCCAAGCGGCTGTTATTAAATTTGTCTGCGAGGTAAACAAATGTACAAACACTGGAGGCGACGCGAACAGACACAGAGAGGATTGAACGGGGAGCAAAAGGGAAACACTGGAGAGAGAGAGAGAGAGAGAGAGAGAGAGAGAGAGAGAGAGAGAGAGAGAGAGAGAGAGAGAGAAGGAGAGAGTGGGAAAAGAAGACAGACAGACGAAGGCAGTAAGCTGGAACTACGTAGATGATGGATGAAGAAATGAGGGGCGACCGTAGAGTTGCCTCATCATTCTACCAGTCAGTTTATCGGCAACCGTAAAGTTTGGTTTGTTAAACAGACAACAACACGAAACTGAGCAACAGTTTGTGCTGCTGTGATGAATTTAATTTGTGTTAAATATTAATGCGCACGGTGTTTGCCGACGCTGAACTGTTTGTGCTCACAGTCGTCCTATGTTTAGGAATCTCAATGAAAATCACATCTAAAAGTTTAAAGTTATGTGTAATATGTAATTTGTGCTTGCGTGTGGATGGGAGGATATATATATATACCGGTATATATAATTTCTTTGTAAGTAACTCGTAGAGTTTCCTGCAGGTCTCCCATGTAATATCTTCAAATAAATAAGTAAGTTTGTTTTCACCTGACGCACGTTTCACAGAAATTATTCTGTATCTTCAAGAGTTTTTTTTTAATTGTAGTTCAAAGTGAACTGAAAGACAATTAAAAAAATCCTCTGAAGGTACAGAGTGATTTCTGTGAAACGTTCGTCGGGTGAAAATAAACCTACTTGCACAGCGTATTTATTTGAAGATATCACCCCCCACCCCCCACACACACACACACATGGAATGGACATTCCAATCGCATATGGAATGAAGCAAACAATATTGCCACGTGATAGCATGTAAAGAAGTAGAGATTGCAGGTTGGAACATTGTAAAGTTGCTGGTAAGGAACGATGTAAATAACGTTAGTTTTAAGTATTTTTAGTCTAGTAAAAACAACTTTAAGTGCAGTGAGATTGTGCGTAATGATACTTACCCGCGTGTGCGAGGGTACGAAATTATTTTACGGGATATTCATAATATAAAACACATTAATTTAAATAAATTACGAGATATGGGAAATTATAAGATCGGACTTATATCAGAATACTCATATTAAAAATACCTATCCGAAGACAACAGTTATTCTAAAATTTAGTAACTGAATGTGCGCGTGTTTTAAGTAAAAAGGTTTCATGGCCCATAAAATCGGTCGTAAAATCTTTCAGATTTTTTGGACAAGAATTGTTCTGTTCCGAAACGTTCTGATACAGAAAATCTATTATCGGCAGGATGATCAGAAGAAGGGGTTATCGAAGAACCAATCAGATTACTAGAAATTTAGTTTTTGAAAAAGACGATGAACGCATACTAGATCAGTCTCTCTTCGGAATCGATAACGAGTAACTGCTGGCGTGGTACATGTACCACGGTCGGTATGTCAGTTGCGACGAAAGCAATCTAGAAAATTCCTGCTGAGTTACTGCGGTAGTTATTATAATTGTGTGCTATCCGGGAAAATGCAAGATATATCCGTTCAGGTTATACAGACACTTCAAGCTTACTGGAAAGGTTTAAGCGTAACACACCAATTAAGCAGTTAAGCAGTAGGAGTATCGGTTTGAGGTGTGAATTTATGTGTGTAACCGTGCCTCCCAGGAATATCTACACGCCCGAAAGCGATCCTGAAACCGGACGGAATAAATAAATCCACGTATTCACCCAGATAGGATCTACCTGTCGTCTGAAGGATCTGCAGTCTACACTAAAAGGAAGTAAACTTGTTCATATACACTTATACAAACGTATTTAAAAGAAAGACTCTATTCAGTCAGTAAAGACTTTATAGTTTAAATATGATAAAAAGAACTTTTTAAATATTAATTTATATAATTGTACAAAAAATTTTGTTTGTGATGCAAAGGTCAACAGAGACTAATTAAGTATTTTTGTGTAAAGTGTACTAAAGGTACAGTAGATTGCGAGAAAAATTAATAGCGTCATTGTTGGAATTATTATTACCCGCCGGGCTGTTAAGTCGTGGTCCCCAGTTGTCGTTATTGGCAGACGTTTGGTCCCCACCATCGGACCCTATCCTTAGTGTCTAGCTTGCCATGGTGTCCGCCAATTCACCTTAGAGATGAGGTAAAGAATACGTGTTTTGTCCAGATGTAGGGGCACAATGCAGGCGTGGCCCGGTGACGGCAGCGTCCGGGCGATCCCGATGACTGCCTGATGCTCCTTGCGTGCTTGGTGCGAACCTTGTCGCAGAAAAATGATGGCGTCTCCTTTTTTATTTTGGCGGAGGTGAAGGGTGCGGGCTGTGATTAGCCGAATCGCGACGCGATCCGCCAATGGCTGAAGAGGGAAGTTTACGCGGAATCTTTGCATGGGCAGGCAGGGTTTGCTCGCCCGCAACGGGTCGCTACACATCCGCCTGCCCGGTAAGAGTCCGGGTAGACTGCCGTATGGCGATGCCGGAGCTTGCGAGAGAGTGAAGGGGAAAAGTCATCAACTTGGGACACCTGAAGCGGGCGCAACCGCCGATCCATCTGTCGGCATGCAACGGAACGGAACCTGAGTGAGAAGGAATGTGTCAAGTTAGAAAGGTCTGTACGTGGACGGATGGTAGTTCGATTGGGGGTCGTCGAGCAAAGCTCGAGGGCGTCTACGTTTGACTGGCGGAGGTCCTTCGTCATTACTAAGGTGACGGAGGTGAGGATAGGTTGATTTGGATGCTCGATCGAACAGGTTGTACGAAAGAGTTCGCACGAATCCATCAAGCGACGGAATCTTCAGCCCTTGCCTGATAGCATCATTTTTAACATACCATGAGTTGGAGATATAGCGGAGGGTGAGAGACTGGAATGATTCCAGGCGTGCAATAACGTCGGGCGCTAGTAAGGTCCAAAATGCAGGTGTTGCGTACGTGAGGTTGGCTCTAAGAAAGAGCAGACAAATTGAGAGCTTCGTGCGCACAGAAAGTAGCCCTCGATGTGATAAAATGGGAAAAGTTTGGGTTTGACGCCACGGGCGCGCTGGAGTACGTTGGACATGTGAGCTGTGAAGCTTAGGCGTCGATCAAGAGTGACGCCTTCGCAGTACGTTTCCAAGCGATTGGGCTCCCTTCAAGGGAGAGGGTCTGGCATCGGGAAGAATACGTATTTTGCCTGAGAAGGTTCACTTTTATAAACTTTTGTACCAACACGGTCTAAGCTGGTAAGCAGCATCAACCAATCAGCAAGTGCTATCTGTATAGTCAGATGGTATACCATATTATACCGTAAAACAGAACAAGATGATTTATTTAAAATTATACATTTATTAAATGGGGGGAACATTAAATATTTTAAAGACAGCTGACTACGTAAACAAATATTAGGGCAATCAAAAATTTAATTAAAATAAAATCGATATTTGTTAGTTTATATTATAATAAAAACAAATCGATATTTGTTAATTAAACAAAAACCTCTGGAGGTACAAAATAATTCTGTGAAACGTGCGTCAGGTGAAAATACAGTAATATAATTTAATATAACTTTTTACTTGCAGAAGTAGTTATTATTTATGTGAAGTCATATTCATTATATTTTTATTAGGTAGTAAATAAGTTAATACAAACTAAATACGTTAGTAAGATAGTAAGCAGAAAAGCTTTGGTAATGGTTACAGGGGTTGAAGGATGAGATCATCAGTTTTGTTGTCCTGTTTCTCGCTCTAAACTCGCACGCCCGAGATAACTCTATTTGGAGTAAGCAAAGGAATAAAGCAGGACTGGATTTCAGGACACGGACTTGGCAAGGATACAGGAATATGAGATACGGTACTTGGAATGTTCGATCCTGATTAGGTAAAGATAGAAAAGACGGAAGGGGATAGACTTCCAAAACAACTGTATGAAGCAAGAATTAGTGGAAGAAGACCCAGGGGCCAGAGAAGAGTGACTTGTGAGGTATTCTCTGCAGGGACTGGGAGTGCAGTGGATGAAGCCAAGGCCCTGGCCATGCAGAGACCATGGTGGCGAGACCTTTGCTCAATCTCTACACCTTGCGGTAGAAGAGGATTGGAATAAGAAGAAGAAGAAAAAAAGAAGAAGAGGAAGAGGAAGAGGAGGAAGAAGAAGAAGAAGAAGAAGAAGAAGAAGAAAAAAGAAGAAGAAGAAGAAGAAGAAGAAGAAGAAGAAGAAGAAGAAGAAGAAGAAGAAGAAGTTTCCTGCTCTATCAGTTATACCGAAGGAAGTATTTATCGTCTGGATATCCATTAAAATGGTGCTACGTAAAACGCGAAATATGACAGAATCTGCTGAAAAGAGTTTGCGAAACGGTTTATACATTAATCACCCCATGGTTGACGGATTTTAATTCTGTTTTGGGACGACGATTTATTAATCTGTCCACGTCTCGGCGAACATTTAATTAAGACTTGACAAACATTAAACAAAGATAAACTCAAAATACTGAATCTTGATGTCGCCACCGTTTTGTTTTTGACTATTCGATCACCATCTTATAGACCTTCGTCTTACATCCTCGACCAACATACATTGATGAGATTAAACGTGTTTAATAATCCACTTATGCACGTCCAAGTGGACGCGTGTTTGTACGTATACACACGTGGATGTGTGTGCTTGAGTACGTATGTATGGATGTGTGGATGTGTGTACATATGTAGACACGATGGTCATTCAATAATTACAGAGACAAATAGATGTAGACGTTCCTTGGATGTGAGTTGTCTTATGTTAGCGAGATAGATGTGGACAAAAATATAGAGGGGTTTAATCACATGTGTGGAATGATAAGAAGAACAGTGAATGGAAAGGTCGGAAGGGATACTGTTTTAAAATTTAATTAAGTGTTGGCATAGCAGTGAGACTTGGACACGGAACGCAAAGACCCAAAGCCGCACACAGGTTAGTGAAATGAGATTTTACGATCAGTACTAGAAGTATCATGGAGGGACCGGCTAAGAAATGATCATATAAGGAACATCTTTGGAATACACAACCAACCTAAACAAAAGGATAAAGCAATACAGACAGGATTGCATAGACCATGTTGAAAGGATGCATAAGGATGCTGTCCTTTATAATCGGAAATGACGGCGGAATATTAGAAGAACAAAGAAAAGGTGGTCGGACCAAGGAGTGCGCAACGGGTCGTAAGGTCCACAGCCTGAAGAAGAAGAAAAAGAAGAAGAAATAGCTGTAGATAATTAGTAGGCGCAGTACGATAGTTTCAAAACTGTAAGTTGGCATCCCTGTGATAAGTTCTGATCAGCTGTTTGATTAAAATTGTTGTTTTTTTTTTATAACCCCAAATTCCCATTTAACGATGGTGGGGCCTCTTGAAGTTTCGGAATTAGTTGAACGACGTGCAGTCATCCGTTTTTTGCCTTCTGCTTTCTGAAGGCGAAGAACTGGCTAAAATTTACTCTCGTATTACTAAACAATATAGAAGAAGCTGTATGAGCCAAGGGAAATTTTTTTAAGTGGGTAGAATAGTTTTAAAATGGTCGAATTTTAGTGATTGATGAGCACCGTTCTGGACGTCCAGTTGCGGTTTCAACTCCAGCGCTTGAAACTCGCATACACACTCTCATCGAAGAAGACCGACGGGTTACAGTTGAACTTATAGCTGAAGAATTACAAGTTAGTGTTGGAACAGTTCATAATATTATCAGGCAAAAGCTCAAATACTGTAAAACAAGGGCAAGATGTGTTGACCAACCATCAGGAAGAGACTAGACTTCGAGTGTGTACAGAATAAACAACGTTATATGAAGCAAGGTGATGCTTGTGATTCTAAGGATAGTGTTACGACATTACAGAAAAATCTACGTGTTTCTTGAATGTTCCAGTGGAACCGGCTGTAACGTGGTATGCGTACGTGATTCTCAACATGCGTTAGCGAGATTGTTCCGGACTGACCGGTCCGCGAGCGCTGTGTGCAAGGCCGCAACCAATTACGTTCTGATGTTTTTTAGTAACGTTGTTGATGCGTAGTATTGGTGTTTCTGGATTTTCGACGGGGTATAAATACAAGTACTCAGCGACGCTCAGTTCAGTTTAAGTTGCGATATATTCGTACAGTGCGGTTCGAAGTATTGTGGCGAAGTATTATGTCGGGCGACTTACATAGTGCGACGCAAGTGGTGTATTAGTGAAAAGTGATTATAGCGCGGAATTCTTTATATTTGACATTATTATTGCGTGTGGACAAATCTAACTGGAATTATTGTACGAGTTGATTATAAACTGTTATTTGTGATAATTAAAGCTGGTGATTAGTGACTTAATTGGTGTCTTGTATTTTGTTTTCCACTGTACCATACGACGATCAGTAGACCGTTGTAACAATAGAATTCTAACATGTGACGAAATATGGATTCATCATTTTGAGCGGGAATCCAAAAGCCAAAGCATGGAGTGGAAGAATACGAGCTCACTTGTCTGGAAAAAGTTCACATCCCACCCATCAGTGGCAAAAATCATGTTGAAAATCTTTTCGAATGGTGAAGTATTTTTTTGGAAGACTAGCGGACAATAATTAGTAGGCCTACATACTACTCTGACATACTTGTGAATATAATAAAGCCGGCAATTATGCGGAAATGTCCTCGGTTTCTGCAAAACACGTCATTCTCCCTCCTTCATGATAACCCCCCCCTCACACACAGAGTTCAGTTACCACGTGAAACCATCAATAAATTGGCTTGAGAAACTCTACCTCACCCTCCCTTCATTCCAGACTTGGCTCCATCTTGTTTGATCTATTCAAGGAGGCGTTACCTGGTACAGTGTTTTATGACAACGACAAGTTCAAAGTAAATGTCAGCATAAAGATTTCTTTGCAGCAAGCATAAAAAAGTTAATTCAGAGATGGGACAAATGTATTGTAACGAGAACCTATCAGACAGCCTAGAACGACCTCCACCCGTCCTTTCGCTAGCCGAGCAGGTGTGTGTTTCAGTCAAGGCCGAGTGTAACGTATTCCCGCGTTACAAATCCAGGGAACCCATCTTAACTGACCTCTGCCAATTACATGGGCTGCCTACGTTGTAACGAACTGTATTCAAATCAAATTAACTGAACAATTTACTTACTATCTGTGTAAGGAAGCAAGGGAAGGTATTTTACTGATTTACGCACTCATTTTTATGTGTAACAAGACGACTTCTCTTTATTTAATAACAGTTACTGACAGATCCCATGACATCCTTAATTATACTAAAATATTCAAATGGTTTCATAAAACTTTGGGATCAAATTGATTCTATATCGCTATACCTCGGATCCGAGTTAACTTTCTGTATTTTAATAGTAAAGACTTTTAATTATTTTCAATTCATTATATTAGCTTGCAAGACTTCTTTATCCATTTGAAGAATGGTACTAATATTTGGAACAATAATAAGTTACATTAACATTTAAAGCGTTACAACGTATGATAATTAAATTTTTTACAGTAAATACTTAGATTTTCTCTTTTAATGTTTACATAAGATTAATCGTCTTTGAAAAGTCTCTTTTAGAAGTGTGTAGTGTAACATATATTATTAACCCTCGATAGACAGGCTATCGAGTCACCTTTACAATGGAATGTAGAAACCTCGTCCTGGGGCTGTCCGTCTTGGGAGTCCTTGTAGTCGGCGTCATCATCCGGTCGAGTCTTTGTCAAGAAAAGCTAGGATGTTCACAGAGGAGATTGGAGCTTCTTTGGTGTATGGATTGTAGATTCTCAGATGTCCTAAACAGCGTCTTATGCCTGGTATACGTGACTCTATGAATTTCCTGTAGATCACATCTTCAGGAATGATGTTGAAAGTGTAGTTACTTCTTGAAGGGAGTCGTCATCTTGTTTAACACTATTTCTGTCTTTTGTGTTACATATTACGTCTTCTTGTTATCACATATTTATACTTATTGGTACATAACACACGCTTTTAGCAGTAGTATCTAGTATACTATATTTAAATTAAAACAAATAAATTAGCAACATTTTGTCGGAGCTTTCGCTCGTACGTCTGCACTCCGTGAAGTCAACATAGCGAGAGAGCGTTTTTCTGCTCGCTTCGACTGGTACTTAACAAAAGGGAGAGGGGCAACTACTCCGCGAGAATATAGTCCCTATCTTTATTTAAGTTAGCATTTTTAATTACAAAACTTATGCCTTAATAAACAAATATAATTTAAGTGAGTTATTCTAACGACTATTTGTGTCTTCAGATTTTTAATTATTAACATTAGGGTTTTTATCTTATTCTAAATTACAGACGACTCGGTAGACACGTCGAGTCCGGAATTAACAAGTCACCGCATGATAACAAGCAAAGGGTTAAATATGACAATAATAACTTTTTACAAATTTTCCCTTTTTATTAGTGTTTCTTGGGACCTCTTAATTACTTCTTATTCTCATACTGAGTACATACAGGGGTTTTAGGTATTATAGTGAGATTTAAAATTGCTTAATCGCTCGCAAACTTACGTTTTAAAATTCTTTCTTTTTACAATTACTGTTACAATTTAAATCGTCACACGAGCACAAGTACGTTTCAGAGTCCTCTGGAGAACTCTGGCGTGCAGTTAAAGATGGAAAGATTCTAAAACACGTGCGCTACGTATGTAAGGGACAGAGGCTGGCCTTGTGGATCAGTTGACAGTGAGCGACTTCCTTAGCGCGGATCGAGTGTATGTCGAAGTATTGTGTGCAGTGTTACAGTTAGTGTGGAATTTTAATTGTTGACATTATTATTGCATGTGTATAAATTGAGATTGAATAATTGTACAAGACTAATCTTGTTGAATAACTTGTTGATTCCAAATTATTAATTGTGATAATTAAAGTTGGTGATTAGTGATTTCGTTGGTGTCTATATTTGTTTACCTACCCTTTTTGGTACCATACGACGCTCAGTGGGACCGTCACGTTGCTGGGAATTATGTTGAAAAGTAGAAGAATTGTCATACTGATTAAGTAAACCGTTTGTCTTTACAGCTACTTGTCTCTTCAATTATTGAATGACCTTCGTAAAAAACATATGTCTACATGTGTCTGTAGGCCTATATGCAGTCGCTGTTGTAAAGTGAGAGCGCGTTTATACGTAGGCCTATTGGTCTATACAGAAAAAGAGCTAGAAAGCGAGAGAGAGAGAGAGAGAGAGAGAGAGTGACAGAGAGAAAATGCGCGTGTGTGAAATACAAGGGCGGTTTCTGTAACAGGTACCTACTTACTAACACTACCTCCAGATATTTTGAGGTATAAAAAAATTTATATTTTATGTTATTATTAATAATACAACTTTTTACAAGAGTATATTTTATTTTGTAAATTCCACATGTTTTGATAATAATTCAACTATCATCATCAGATATAAATTAATAAATTTAAACATTTCAAAATCAATTGTTCGAAACAGCTGTTTTATATGTCGAATAAATTTAATGTTTTTATTTGTGTATATAAATTATGTTATATAATTAATTGTAAAAAATAATATAAATATTTATTATGTTATAAAATTAGTAACTTTGAAAATATTATAATTTTTGTATTAATCTGAATGTTCTGGTATTAATTTATTACTTGTTTTATGTTTAAATATTTCTAAACTTTTAAGAACAAAAAGTTATTTTTATTATAAAAAGTTCTATTATTAATAATAATATAAAATATATAATAAGGAAAATTTGAGCATTTGTGAAAAAATATATAAATAAAGTATTTTTCTTATACGACCAGAAATGTAGTTAATTTATATTTCTACATTTAATTGTAACTTCCTGCTGGCAGGTTTTACGTATAACACTTCATTGGCGATCACCCCCTTTGCTACGCCACTGGCCGTAAAATCGTTAAATTAGTTTCACTATAATTTTGCAGTACAGTTTCAACAGCCAGAACGAGATGCGTGAACTGGGGCGGCGCACAAGTCAGTACATGAAGTGTGGGTTAGTACAGACGAAATTGATCCCTATGTCACTTGAAACTGATGTGTCTATTTTAAGTGACTTTTTTGGGCAGATGATTTTTGGTTTTAAAGAATGGCTGCACTAATTTGATTAACATTAAATGCTGTCTACAGAAATATAATCCACGTGGATTATATTTTTTGCGCTCCCGTGTGGGACTGTAATAATATTGTAATATTTGGTTGAAAAAAGTAGATTAATTGATTTTGTTTAGTAGGCCGAAATTTTATGTTGCTATGTGCTTGCTTACTTCTCGTCTGTCAAAGTAATTCCCAATCAGATCGCACTTCACTGTGTATGTAGGAGACTGCTTTTTGTTTTTTGGACCGGATGCGAGCCACAACTGCGGGAAACATAACCCTCCTGTGTTGTTGTGTGTCGCATGATGTTAAGCCGCGCGTAAACATGACAATTGTTCCTGCTTTTATAATTCCATTTTTGTTTTACATCCCTGTATGCGTTCTACGTGGGAAGCTAATAGAAAAAAAAATTTAATTCCAATCAACACAACTGTCCTAGCATATCTGAGCTTTATCAGCTTCAGACGAAAGGGCAGAGGGTAAATTCATGATGATGATCATCATCATTATCATCACTTCATGGATAGAATTTCTCCTGTTCCGGACCCATGACTCCCGCCGTCTTGTGACTTGCCTGCCTAAAGATCCATTATTTACAGTCCGGCTATTCTCTTGAGGCTTACCAGTAATAAAAAAAATTCACGCAGGGCTAGCTCAGTAGTGGGGCTGCCACACTTCTGTGCTCCTGATCATGCAGTGATATTGTTCGGACATCATCCCTAGATGTGTTGCCTGAGTACTGAGTCACATCTACCAATGGCAGGGCACTGCATGCCCCGCAGTTGCAGTATTACAGCCAACTAAATCCACCTGGATTTCTGCCTGTAATATTCCAAAGTTAAGCCGGTTCAGGATCATTTCCCGTACGCCTTAACTTGTTTCTGCTGGGTTCTGCTGCCCTCCACCAGGAATATTATCGACCTTCCGGTCTAGATCCGTACTTTTCTGCGAAAACAGGGTCACCTCTTGTAGGACGTGTCTCCTTGCCACGCAGTACGGTCTTGGCTAGGGGCTCCATTGGAGCGCCATCACCTTCTCCAACCCTGGTACTTGCGAGAACCAGTGCCCGTCAGCCCGAAGCAAAAGTGCTCCCTCGACCCCGAGGGTATATTACGATTGTAATTCGGAACGTTTTTATTAAGTAGCTTTCACGTTTGCCTGTGTTCATTTTTATGGGCAGCGAATTTACAAGTAAATAACGATACAGGAAGTAACAATTCCCTCGTTACTTCCGGGTCAAAGTTTTGGACGCACATGTAACTCTGTCAGCGTGCTTTACAAGTATGCCTATATACTGAGAAGTACAAACTTAGTTTCTACCAGATTATTAGAAGTGACATTCGTACGTAATCTATTTTAGGTATGTAATAAATGCGGTAGGTATGTGCGATTCATCGAAAACTTAGGAAACATAAACTGAATACTGAAACTAAAACTGTAAGTACTGGACTATAAAACTTAATATGAGCACTGAAACTCTAATAGTTTATCTGAAATGTGTAGTGTTTTATATAGAAACTTTAATGTTATTTTACTGACTACCATGGTGCGCAGAGTTTAACTACAAGGTGAGCTTCATTCAGCTGTCCCAGAGAACTGACAGAGCGCCTTAAATCACTCGTTTAGTCTACGAGTACTAAACATTTGTACTATGAGTACTTTATTGGGGACGTATTTCTTAAATAAAGTGTTTACTTTTCGAAAAGAATTTACTGAAAGCAATCATAATCGCTTAATATAAAAAAATGAACCTCTGCTCAACAGTCCGTACCAAGACCAAGGCACACCGCGCGGCTTTTGTGTGTGACTAGTGTGACGGTTGCATGGCTAGTACAACGCGCCGCCAGCCGCCAGCCGCTAGGTGCGGTATTCACAGCTAGGAGGCGCCGCTGTTATCTCTGGCGGCTACTCAGTTTTGCCTCACTACGGTGAGTGCACGCCGCACGTAGCCTCCGCCGGGAATTGAACCCGGGACCACGCGCACATGAATAGCGCGTGCTAGCCACTAGACCACTTGGAGAAAGAAAGATCACCACTAGACCACTATTCATAAAAGAAAGATCTTGTATAAAAAATGTCACAATAATACGACAGATAATAGAAAAGAGGAGGGAATATATTTTGTAAACTCACATTGGTTTTATTGATTACGAGAAAGCCTTCTATCGGGTCAGCAGAACAAAATTATGGAAAATTATGGACAGCCGAGGGTATCCCAAACACTTGATAGAAGTTATTCAAGGGCTATACCGACATACTAGAGTTGTAATAAAGACTACAGAAGGTAAAACTGAGGGGTTCGACAAGGGTGTAGCTTACCTCCCACTCAGTGGCGGCGCTAAGGAAACGGGGGCCCCCCGCGAAACTAATTAGGGGGCCCTATAAAAATGGTTAAATTTTGTATACGTAATAGGGGAAACACTCAAATGAGTTTCTATTTGCGTGTGTTTCACAACAATGGTTTGTGAATACTTTCTCGTCTATCACAAAGCGTTTGCAATTTGCAAAAGACGTTTTACACGTGTACAAACTCTTAAAATTCATTGTTGCTAAATAGATAAAGTTCTATACAAACTATAAAAAAAAACCAAAATAAAAAGAATTATTTATTTTTACGTCAAAGATCTAAATTCAGACTATGAAACAGTACCGCACACAGTGTTAAAAATTTATTATTTAAAAACGAATATCAAAGTAACATTCTAGCTTTTTTCAAACATTTAAATTAGTTTGTAACTGAATTTGTAAAATTCTTGAATATACTCTATACAAGTTCTCCTTAAGTCTAATCCAATTCAATAACACTCGAACTCAAGTAATGTACAATATTTACAGATGAGGATCAACCAAAGTTCACTGTTTTCCTAAGCCTAGTCTTCTTTTTTTAATAGCTAAGAACTTTTCAACCACTTCGTTGATATTAGTTTTCTGTGTCTCTTCATGCTCAATGCTTAACAGTGCCAAGTCACTCAACCGAGTTTGGGCCATGGTAAGTATGACTTAATTAATTCTTAAGTATGACTTAATTAATTTAAGTTTTGAAAAGCTTCTTTCCGCTGTAGCTGTTGTGACAGGTATGGTTAAATAAAGCTGCAAAGCTGTAGTTAAGTCTGGGAGGCAACTCATAAGGCAGCTGTTTTCTTCAACCAGTAAATTCATCATTTCTCGAATGCTTTTCTTGTGTACAGTTTCTTTTGCCATCAGAGCTTTGAAGGATATTACTTGGTCAGGCAGTGATGTGGAAAGGTCACCAGGATACACATTTACCAGAGCCTTACTTTTCTCCACTATTGTCTCTTGTGAGAAGTTTACTAAATCCTGAGGCATCATTAATAAAAACCTATCATCAATGCAACGCAATCCTTCAAATCTATTACAATATCTAGTGTTGCATTGAAAACTTTTACTTCAAATGATTTCACTGGGTCGTCAATTCTATGGTCAACTGATAATTCAACAAAGAAGCGTTTTACAACTCGTTTACGCTTATTTTTCATGTTACAAGTTATGTCCCATGACTGGGCCAACTGGGGCCCCCCATGAGAGTCGGGGCCCCCCGCGCCGCGGGGTCTGCGGGGGCCTTATCGCCGCCACTCCCACTTTATTTAATATACGTGTATGGAGACGATGTTGTGCGACAATGGAAGGAAAAAATAAACCTCGGAATTAAACTGACACCATCCAGTCAGCGTACCATTACGTTGTAATTTGCGGATGATCAGATTATTATGCAAAAAACAGAAAAAATCTCCAGTTAACAGTTTTCCACTTAAGCCAAATATGAAATGTAGGCCTATATAATCTTAGAGTATCAACTCAGAAAACAAAAGTTATGGCCTTTAGAGGAAGGAATCCGATACTTTCCGAGATAATTATAAACAATCAGGCTATGGAACAAGTATTTCATTTCAATTTTCTATGGTGTGATGTAATTTATGACTGATAGCGACACCGATACAAAAATAAATAGATTTCAAATGATATGTGGTATTATACACAGAACACTGGGAAATAAGACAAGGAAAGACACCAAGATAAAATTCTATAATGTAATGGCAAAACCTGTTTTAACTTATGGAAGTGAAACTTGGACGAAGACAAGAAATGATGAACGAAGAATACAAGCAAGTGGTATAAGTCCAAGGTATAAGGTTACACCCTTAGAGATCAAATACAAAATAAAGATATAAGAACCGAGTTAAATGTATATTCTATGGCCACCAGAATAAGGGAAGGACAAATAAAATGGTGGCAGCATATCGAGAGAACAGAAGATATGAAACTACCTAAACAAGTAATAAGATACACACCTCAAAGAAGACGTGATATAGGTAGACTAAGGAAGAGATGGCTTCAGTGAAGGGGGGACAGGCTGTAAGCCTATACCTTGACGTGGAGAAGAAGAAGAAGAAGAAGAAGAAGAAGAAGAAGAAGAAGAAGAAGAAGAAGAAGAAGAAGAAGAAGAAGAAGAAGAAGAAGAAGAAGAATTATTCTATACGTATTATGGTAAATATGCCGTGGGATAAGATGGAATTACGACGAGGAATACCCAAATTCGTGTTTATTGCAGTTTCAATTTCACGTCTTTAAGTTCTGTTAAGTCTTTTATTAAATACGTTTCCTGGCGGCGACAGATTCATAAATTGCGACTTGACGTCCCACGATGATTAATGTATAAAATGTTTTTGTTGACATCCATGCAGCAGGCGTTCTTTTCTCTCGCCTTTTTTTTAGCAGGCCACCGAATCGGCGAGTAAAATTCGAGTTTAAAAATTTCGATCGTTATTTATGAAATACCCAAGACATTGGGGTGGTAATAAATTGGGATAGTCAACGGTTGCAAGACCGATGACGAATGGAATCAATATGCTTTACTTGGAATAAAAATTAATTAGAGATCTGCTGACAGAGCGGTGAAGGATAATTTATTATCTGGTGACAATCAGCTTGCATATAACAACTCGCGTCCAGTTACGTAAGATGTGTTTTAAGATTAGAAAAGGCGGTACCGCAACGTACGGCTAAACTAATTAGACACGAAACGGCTGTCTCGCTGCGCTGTGTCAAACGATCTCATTGCGCATGCGTAGTTTGACGCGTTGTTTTCGGACCAATTGTTTTGTGCTTAGAACAGCGGCAAGTGTATCACGTGGTTGGTTACCTCACAGCCCACATCCTGTACTGCCTTCCCCCCCAATACGATATGCGCGAACCGTTTCATGTCTTACTATTTCGTGTGTAACAGCGTCGTGGCAATGAGTTGTTCTCTCGTGTGCCATAAGTGCTAGGGGATCGTTTGTTAGACAAGCGTTTAGAGGATCGAGTATGCTGAGAATGTGCAACCCCCAGCTGTGCATGGTGGGGAGAGACAACACTGTCTCTCCATCGAGGGAGCCCAACAACTACAACTACAGTGAGGTATTTTGTAACAACTTAACCTACAGGCCATAAACTATTTTCGGTGTGTGTGTGTGTGTGTGTAGCATTGTTTCTACGAGCGTTCTCTCGTGCTTTTTTAACAATATACATATACAGGGTGACACAAGGGAATAGACGTTTTTGAACGGCGTGGTACTGAATGCATGGTGGTGGGAGAAGGTTGTGGTGGGGCTCGTTCTCCTCCCAACGAGACGCCATTTTAGTAGCAATGGAGCAGTGGACTTTGCAACATCGGCTGTTTGCGTATGATAGTTTTGTTCGAAGTGGTGATTTCAATGCCAACTCTTTCGCTGCCAATTCAATGTTGGTTGACGAGGGGCTGTTTCGAGTCGGAACACAATCCTTAGATAGGTGGAAAATTTTATATCAACTGGGAACATTATGAAGAAAAAGCCACGAGGTCCTAGACGCAGTGTAATGACACCGGAGAACGTAGGAACGGTTAAAGAAGCACTGATTAGGAGCCCAAGACGATCGGCTAGACGACATGGAAGTGAGTTAGCAATCAACCGGGAAACGGTCAGGCGAATTCCACCCATACACAGCGATTTGAAATTACATACATACAAAATTCAAATTGTGCATCAGCTAAAGGCGGTAGATTACGGACAACATGATGACTTTGATGTGAAAATGCAAGTGATATTGAGTGAAAACGTGCAATTGTTAATAAGTGATGAAGCTCTTTTTCATCTGGACGGGGACCTAAATAAGCATAACTTGCGTTATTGGGCACCTGGACAACCACCAGCCACCTGGTCATATTCACCAGCGTCCTCTACACTCTCAACGAGTCACAGTGTGGTGTGCTGTTGGCTATTTTGGAATTATTGGACCGTCTTTTTTGAGGAAAATGGCGTCACAGCCACTGTCAATTCGGCTCGTTACATTCACATGCTTCAAACGTTCTTCAGGCCAGAACTGCAAAGACGGCGAATTGCCTTGAAAAATGTCTGGTTTCAATGGCTATGGCCATTGAATGATTGTTTTTCGACGCACGTTTCGTGGACGCCTCATTTCAGGTTTTGGCGATGTTCCGTGGCCTCCAAGATCTCCTGACTTGTCAGTGTGTGACTTTTTCCTGTGGGGGTACCTCAAAAGCCGTGTGTACGCTAACACACCCCGCAATTTGGACGAGTTGAAGAACGCTATCGTTCATGACATTGCTGCCATCCCTCAAGAGATGTTGGCCCGTGTGATGCAGGATTTCCAGCGGGGACTTGAAAACTGCATTCAAGAAGATAGGCGTCACTCGCCAACATTATTTTTCACAATTAAGGTAGACCTTAACATAACTCAAATGGCATATATTAAGCTATAATTTTGTGTCAATAAACCCACTTGAAGTTTAAAGTTTACTGAATATTGGTTACGTTAAAACTGTCCGATTCCTGTGTGTCACCCTGTATAATAATAATAATAATAATAATAATAATAAGAATAATAATAATAATAATAATAATAATAATTTATTTAATAGTAAAACAGTGAGTAGACTATAGATACAGCATTATCAATTATCGTGGGAATTGTGCTAGCTGTAAATGTTATAGCAATTAGAGGTAAGCGCCCAGTATCTAAACTGAGGGGTAAAGATAATTCCGTCACAGCAATTTACGATAAGCTCTGTACTTAATAATATTTTAATGTTATTAATGCCACGTTGAGTGCGGAGTAAAAACAAATTTTAGGGTAGCAAACTCGACGTAAAGTCTCTTCAATAATGGGTTCATTTCCTTGTTAAGACTTACTTAAGGTAATGTGTACGACCACTGGGCGAAGTGAACTTAATGTTGTATGTATAGAAGAGTGTAGCTGATGGTACTAAATTTTAGTGACACGTGTGATTAGTGTTGGTTGAATGGGGGCGGAGAAGGAGGATCACTCTTTAAACAGATTCAAACAGGACACATTTGAACAGTATACAGGCTACACATTTTGACATCTAGGAGATAATTAGTCTATAGTTAGGATATACGTTTACAATCCTATATTTTGCTCCGTACTGCGTTAATATGAAGATTGTACAGACAATGTTTTTTTTTATTACACAAATAATAGAGAAGCATCGTCAGTTTAACAAACAAACGCATCTAGATTTCACTGACTTTGAAAGCACACCCTTTGCCAGAGTGTATAGAAATATACTGTGACAAATGTTAGAAGAACGGAGACACCCACAACTACTTATGAGAACTCTACAAGCCATATATAACGAAACAAGAATAGCTGTTAAAAATAGTTGTAGGATATCTCAACAAATGTTTATCAGTCAAGATGCCAGACAAGGGTGTAGCATATCACCTACTCTTTTAACATATTTATTGACGATCTAGTAAGGAAATTGTAACACGTATTGAACCCTGGTATTAAGATATAACGAGACAGATATTTGAATGCGCCGTTGTTTGTTGACGACTTGCTTGTAATTCAAAATAAAGAATGTGCTTTACAAAAATCAGTTTTTAAGCTTCATCAGATTTGCAAACAATACAATAAAAAAATCTCCGGTACAAAAATAAGAGTAATGGCATTTCGAGGCAAGGAACCAGTAAGAACAAGAATAATAATGAATAATCAAATTATGGAACAGCTGAGCCGGTACATCTATTTGGGAAATGATACTGATTTTGACAAGAATTATGATATTGATGTTAAGTGAGGCAAGTTCCAAACGATCTGTGGGGCAATCAATCGTATTTTTAGAAATAAGGTACGTCGAGATAGAAAATTAAAGTTTTACAATGTCAGGTTCAAGACTGGTCAAACAAGTCTGGAAATGTAAACCTATAGGACACATGTGTGTGAGTAGACCCAGGAAGAGATAGCTGGGGTATTTTTGAAGGCGGAACGGGCAGCATCTCGCCTGTGCCGTGATGTGAAGATGATGACCGCATTAGTATATGAATTATAGGCACTACTTATATTTATTGTAATATAAATATAATGTACTTATAATATATTAATACAGAAGAACTCTTTGTATATCGACGACCAACACACAAGGCGAGGGCCTCGTCTCGAATGTAATAGGCACCGAGAATTAACTTGGTCTTTGGAAAGTCTTTTTCATTTTAATTGCCGTAGTGAGAGAATAGTCTGAAACTTCTTGCAGTTTTAACAGCATCTTATAGACTAGACATAGACATTTTAAGGCTTTTACGGGTTGCCAAAGTTAAATATTTTAGTGAATAATTTTCCAACAAAGGCTCAACTTTTGTCTTTTACTTTTGTTCAGTAAAATGATTATGAGGTCAGCCTCTTTTGACATTTGACATTCTTCTGGTGTATGTGTGTATGTGTGTGTGCAGATGTGTTTTCTCTAAATAATACTAACCTTCATGACGTCATTGATGACCTGTTGCGTCCAATAGTCCTACTTTTAAACAATGCTTACATTGTATTATATCACTTTACTATTATAACTACCTACAGGGTTTTAGCAGTTCAATATATTTCATCGTCTTCAATATCGCCTAAACTACAATGATTCAAAACGTTAGCCATAACTGACAGATCTTTTTTGTTTTGGAAACCTTTCTTGACACCAAATGGCGAACTACTCTCCCCTGGTCTCGAATCGATGGTCTCGAATCGATGGTACTTTAAACAATCCAATCTTGGCACATCTTGGTATCTAGTTTCAAGTTCAGTATGACGCTAATAAAATTTCTCAACAGGTCTATATATATATATATATATATATATATATATATATGTTATACATATGCTGAAAAATATTATTACGACGGTCTCACTGATTGAAAAACAGTTTTCAACAGTTTTCCACTGAGTGGAAAACAAAATACAAGACACCAATGAAGTCACTAATTGCCAGCTTTAATCACAAATAACAGTTTGTAACCAACAAGTTATTCAACAAGATTATACTAGTACAATAATTCAAGTTAAATCTGTTCACGTGCAATAATAATGTCAAGTAATAGAGTTCCACACGAATTACAACACAGTAAACACTTCCCACTAATCTTCAACCACCACTCGATTCGCACTAAGGAAAAACACTCAACGAAAAGTGACCGACAAAGCTGCCCTCCTCTGTCCCTTTTATAGGTAGCACAGGAGTTCGAGAATTTTCCATCCTTATTGTACGCAGCTTAATGCGTATCTCCACTGTCCTTGAACACTCTGGAACGTACTTTAGTACGGCCTTGACTGAGGCTACACCTGCTCGAGACTAGCGGAGGGACGGATTGAGGACTCTCTAGGCTGTTTAATAGGGTTATCGTTACACTATTAAACACGCGCGCGCAGAGAGAGACACACACACACACACACACACACACACACACACACACACACACACACACACAACCACGCACGAAAGTAGAAAATCGAATGGTAGGCTTACACTGTTTAATGTAACTTCTTACATTCATGAACATAAGTAGACGTCTTTAAAACCTGGCTAGTAACTATACGTTAACAGGAATGTTAGTTACGTTTAACGTAAAACAGTGAATAAGGAGACAAATATATTTCACATTTAAAACAATAAAATGATAAAAAGAATAATTTCAAACAATGAATTAATTTTACCATTAATCATTTTCGATAGTGAATTACTTAACGTGTGAAATGAGTGCCATGGATTCGATGTAGCGGCCAACCTCTTTGTCCGCTGTCCAAGTGGACATCACGTATACGGCACACGCGTTTGTTCCAGTCCAGTCTGTGTGGAACGTTTCTCGTGTTAATGCCTCGCTTGGTTGTGCCGGAATTATATTATGTAAAATTCATTGTGTTGTGTTGTTTTTGAAGTTGGTTTGTGTTGTGTAACTGCAGTTGCTGTATTTCTAACAATATTCTCATAAGTTTGCAGTCGAATTTAGTTGTTTTACTTTTCCTTATGATGCGATTTACTTCACTTTCTTTTGAATGTAACGACAGAATGACTGGAGACATGCATGTAATCGTAAGTATTATTAGTTCAATTATTCTTATTATATACTAGAATAAATATTCTAATTGTTTATAATAAATATATTGAGACTAATAAAGTAAATAGTCTGCGGGTAGTTATAGGTTACTATTATACATAATTAGTGGCACAAAGAAATCGTAGCAGGAGCCAGAAATTTAGGCGATAAAAGATATTATTATAAATATATTGGTACGCTTGGTTTCAAAAACGTCAGACAAGAGTCAGAGCTCTATGAAAATTGTCGATGGCATTACAAAGTTATGCGTTTTTAGCAATACGTTCTCTCTACCTGAGATTTCAATTACGTTAAGCAGCTTTTGTATTTTCAGTCTATCTATTACTTCGAATTCTGTCAAAACTGATGTTGTCCATACATTGCGTGCGGCCGCCATATTACAAAGGTATAGACGAGATATCTGTAAAAATCCTTCGCTGAATACAAAACACGCCTTTCAAATTCCCCCAAGTAAATACTGGCAACGGCTGGAGATAATGGCGAACCCACAGCGCAGTGGTTCTCAACATTTTTCTACTCTCGGCACACTGACGTACGAGTTGGCAACAATTTTTCCCTCCATTAATGTTACTACAAAGTATGACTACTGGGCAATTCTTATACTGTGTCCTCAGAATCCACCAACGACTTTCTTCTGAAGAAAGAAAAGCAACTTGCAGAACTTCACTTAGACCGACCACTTCGACTGAAATATGTTGAACTACAATTTTTCGGGTTTTTTGAAGTGAGCGAAGTAAGAGTACCCAATAGACCCAACAGCAGTGTGTAATCATGTAAGCACTTAGTGCCAGCTACTTGTGCCAGATGGGCTTTTTTTTTTTTTTTTTTTTTTTTTTTTTTTTTTTTTTTTTTTTTTTTTTGTAATTAGGAGTCAAAATGTCCTACAACGTTGTCTGATGCCCAACCTCCATTGATGTCGGTCGTTACAGTTTTCATCGTTTAGTCCTCTATCGCTCATTGATCTTCTTATGGCCTCTACCCATGTTTTCTTGGGTATTCCTTTCTTTCTGTGCTCTCTAGGTATCCATCTCGTTGTTTTCTTTGGTAGCCGGTCTTGTCCCATTCTTTGTACGTGTCCGTACCAGATTAATTATTTTTCTTCAATGCAGTCGATGATTGTCTTTTGTAGACCCATTTCTTCTTTGATCGTTTCATTTTGTATTCGCTCTAGCTTTGAAGTTCTAGCAGCTCGTCTCAAAGCATCCATTTCTGTAGCTTGTAACTTTCTTTTTACCTGTTCTTTTTTTCTCCATGTTTCGGATCCGTACATCAACGTGCTTTTAATCAGACTATTGTATATTCTTTTCTTCCTTTATTTTCCAATTTCTGTGGCCCATAGAATCCCATCCAATAATCTAATTATTGTTTCGTTTTGTGTATTCTTCATTTTATTTTAACATCACCTGTTCCTTCTTCGTTAAAGTTTATTCCAAAGGATTTGTAGCTGTTGCATTTTTTATACTTTTCCGTACTAACAAACTTAAAAAAAACAAAACAAGAAACGCCAAAGATTTCACTCAGTTTAACAGGAAGTACGTATGCGTTTACAATCTAATTTTGTGTATGACAAGACAATCTCAAGTTTTTAATTAAAAACATAAATGTTTTATTGTAAGGCGGTGGTTCCCAAAGTGGAGTCCGCGACAATGTTTCAGGGGGTCCGCGGACAGTTTTAAGTAAATATAGAATATACCGTAATTTTCTCCTATTTTTTATGCTCTAAAATCTAAATTTTAGAATCTGAAAACAATTAGTAGAAGATTCCAGTATTTTTTTTTGGTTCAAACTAATGGACTTTTTGTAATTACAATTTTTATAATTGTAAAAGTAATTTCAAACTAATGCCTTTAAATTATGTCGTGTAGCAGATCTGTTTGTCAGCCGAATTGACTAGATTGTCGCATCAACGCAAAACTAATCGCACTGTTTTAGTCCACGTATACACACTGTATCTTGCTCACAAGCCCATTTCTAGGTTCCAGATAAGATCAAGGGGATGATAAGAAAAAAATTGAAGCTGTGGATTCAGATATTAGACTCTGAAATCTTCGAACAATTCCCTTCCATGGCAGATTTAAACCAGATGTCAGGAGAAAATGCTCCAAAGGAGATCCTTAACGTTATTGAGTCTCACTTGGAGCAACTGCACTTGCAGCTAAGGGAATATTTTCCATGATAATGACATGTAGATAAGGAATCCATTTGCTGACGGGCTGTCAACTAACCTCTCTCTTATTTTACAAGAAGAAGATTCATTGGCAACTGAGAGTTCATTCAAATTACAGTTTCCGCAATTACAGCTAGCTGACTTCTGGTTATATGTAATGACTGACTATCCTGAACTCGCAAAGTGTTTAACTGTGTTTCCCTCTACTTATTTGTGGTGTAACCGCATTCTCCCAGCTCACATACTTGAAATGAAAGTTAAGAAATAAACTTGCTATCGAGAGTGATTTAATATTGAAATTATCAGACATTAAACCCAATATTGCAGAGATAATTGTTCAAAAGCAGCTTCATTATTCATATTAAACTATGTTTGATATCATTAATATTATAATTTTGTAAGGTAAGAAAATTTTGATTTTAATAAATTTAATTAAAATATAAGAGTTTTTATCCTATTTATTGTTTGTTTTATTTCAGAACTCAGATGGGGTCCCTGAAATTTTTATTTTTTTGGGGGGTTCACGGAGTGAAACGTTTGGGAACCACTGTTGTAAGGCATAAATCAAAGTAGATCACATGTAAAAGAAATGTTTAAGCTTTTGAATACTTACTTCTTGTTCGTTTTTGGAAATAGATATTAAGTAAAATTATAATAATAACGTTTACCAGCAGTGTCACAAAGTCTCGGAAGTTTCGCGGCACACCTATCGAGTGTACCGCGGCGCACCCGTTGAGAACCACTACCATAGCTGCTCCCTGTAGTTGTTCATATTTGCCATCCCAGTGAAAATATGTCGACTTGAGACACGGTGAAGCTGAACGGTACAAATCGGGTGCTAGCAAAGGTTCTATGATTTGTTAGGCGTCATCTACAGGAATGTTTGTGAAAAGTGAAACAGTGCCAAATCTAACTAAAGTGTTAGTGTCTCACTAACCCAATGTTAAGTACTGTACTTTTTCAGTCTGCTGAATCTCTGTTGAGCAAGAATTAAATATTCCATCCCTTTTTTATTGATTTAATTTCTGATTTTTTAAGCCTATCTATAATTTTATACGTAAACACAGGACTTAAATCGGATATACAGGGTGGCGCAGGGAAACGGAAATTTTGAAATAATTAGAAAAAAATGAAACAACGTTACAAAACTTTATTTGAGGCTCAAAATATGTTCTACAAGACTGGAAATTACATTAGGCATCACTTTTTAAAAATTACATCAGTTAAATGCTGCCCATTTTGCCGTACACATTCAGTAAGTCGTTTCTGTAGGTTTTGCATAGCGCGGCGAAATGTGTCACCTGGGATTTTGGCGATTTCCTCTTCAATCCGTGTCTTGAGCTGAGCAAGGGTTCTTGGTCTAGTCTGGTACACGATGCTCTTCAGATGTCCACATAAAAAGAAGTTACAGACTGAAAGGTCTGAAGATCGGAGTTGCCAAGCGATGTTAGCATTCCTTGAAATTATGCGATCCCCAAACAAACGTTTCACTGCTGCCATAGACTGTCTGGCAGTGTGTGAGGTGGCTCCATCCTGTTGAAACCAGGTGTGCTGAATGTCAAGATTTGGAAAAGTATGGAGTCTTGGAGCCAAAAATGTCTCTAGCATGTTAACATAACGTTCAGACGTCACAGTGACAGCAGTGCCTCGTTCATCTTCAAAAAAGTAAGGGCCTATCACCCCATGACACGACACTGTACACCATACGGTAACTTTGGTACTGTGTAATGGACGCTGGTGAAGCTGAGCAGGGTTTCCTTGAGCCCAACGGAAGTTCTGCTTATTCACGTATCCACTTAAGTGAAAATGGGCTTCATCGGACATCCAAAGATTTTGAATGAAGTTAGAATCCTCATTGATTTTAGCCAACAATTGTTCACAAATTTGCAGGCGCAATACACAATCATTAGGATTCAGTTGTTGCACAATCTGAAGTTTGTACGGATGAAATTGAAGTTCATGGAGTGTTCTTTGAACGCTCCGACGTCCGAGCTGCAATGAAGAGGGAATTTTTCGCACCGAACGACGAGGACTCATTAAGATGGCAGCTCGCACGGCATCAATGTTTTCTGGGGTACGTACAGACCGTACACCCCCACTAGGCTTTTCTTCAAAGCTAAACCAGTCTCTTCAAAATTACGAACCCACGTTTCGATTGCGTGTAACGAAGGAACTTGACCGCGGGGCGGGATCTGATAGTGGCGCCGAAACTCTTGTTGTGCAGCTGTCAAACTGTCACCATGTCGGTAAAACGCCCTTACGGCGACCGCACGCTCTCCACCGCTCCACTGCTCCATGGTAACTAAATGTCCGTTACTGCTAGACAGACAGTGTCACTTTTGCTACATCTACAGGGCTGCCAAAATCAACTTCAAATTTTCCCATTTCCCAGCGCCACCCTGTACAAATACATAAATCGGATATTGAATATACGAGGATTGTTCAATAGAAAGAGGTTTAGAAACTGTAAAGCATTTTTTATTCAACGATTTTAGAAAAAGTCTCTATTAACATTAAGGCATGAGTCCCACTGTTGCACTAATCTGTAGATTCCCTGCTGGCGGCTGTTTGCGGAACCATTCTCTAACAGCAAACTCTAACTCAGCCTCCGATTTGAATCGCCGTCCTTTTAGTGATTTTTTAATGGGCCAAACATGATAATCGTACGGGGACAAGTCGGAACTGTAAGGTGGATGTAATACTTCCCACTTCATACGACCAAGCAGGTTTTGAATCGTCTGGGCTTCATGGGGTCGAGCATTATCATGCGGAAGAATGACACCATTTGTGAGCTTCCCGGGATATTTATTCTTGATGCTGACCCGCAAGCGTTTTAAGCTGTCTGCATATCGCTCAGCGTTGATGTTGACACCAGGTTCTTTAAAATCTAAGAGCAACATACCCTGATAATAAAAAAATACGGTCACCATTACTTTTCCTGCCGAAAGTTGGGACCGACATTTTTTCGCCTTCGGAGACTGTGCATGCTTCCACTGCATATTCTGACGTTTGGATTCTGGTTCGTAGTGATAACATCAAGACTCATCACCGGAAACAATTTGGTGTAGAAAGGCATTACCTTGTTGTTGATAGACGCATCAAATGCTGTAATGATAAGACCGAAAGCAAATTTTTCTGCTCATCAGTAAGCAGTCGTGGAATCCACTGAGCAGCAACTTTGTGATAGCCAAGAGTATGAATGATGGAATGAACAGTTCCCACGCTGATGCTCAACATTAGAGAAAGTTCTCTAACTCTGATGCGCCTATTTGTGCGTAAAGCAGTTTCCAGCTGTCTCACATGTCATCTGATGCTGCAACACGTGCAGGTCCGGGACGGGCCAAATCTATAGCGGATTCTCTTCCATGTCAAAATGTATTGTACCATTAAACCACTGCCGTATGAGAATAACTAAAGTCACCATATAGCTTTCATTCTCGTAAAAATTTCCATTGGGTGACGCCCCTCAGCGGCCAAAAACTGAACAACGGCAAGCAGATTATCTTTGGACGGATTTTCTATCATAGATGGAATTTTTCAACCCATTCACAGCAAACGGTGAAATATTTTTAACAGACGCGTCACTAGTACTTAAACAGACAATATAATTCCGTTGCCATGGTGACGAAGTCACGGCTGCGCAGATCAAACTTGTTTCTATTGAACAATCCTCGTATCAAGAGGATAAAGGAAATACTAAGTAAATTTGGATTCAATTCATTTTAAATTTATTTTTAATCTGTTTTTAATTTATTCGTAATATTCTCAATTTATTCTTTCAAATATTGTCTTAATTAGTTTTAATTAGGTACGGGTCCTGAAGATGACTCATTTATAAATTGCCGCTTAACAGAAAATGCAGCCACGATGATTAATGTTTAAAATTATGTGTTAATACTTTCTTTTCGTAAGAAGCCGTTTTTTTCTAGCGGCTTAAGTAGAACTTACCGAGTGAGTACAAAATTTAAGAATAAAATTTCTTCCATCGTTATATTTGCGGAACGCTCTAGACAGGTCGGGCTATTTATAAAGACGGCAGTCGACTGTTTTACAAGAACGTCGGCGAACGGAATCGATACGCTTTAATTAGAACAAAAAGTAATTAGACGTCTGCTGACAAAGCGGCGAGGGATAATTTGATTGTTTGTTAACAGTGAGTTTCGCGGATATAATAACTCGAGAAAATTTATTTAAGATTAAAAAAAAGCGGCGCTACAGTGTAACAGCGGCGTGTCGTGTCTATATTTAGTGAGTGGTCCCCAGTGCTGGAGGGTGGGGGCGGTGTGGAGAACGCTCGTTCGTTAGTAGCGTCACTATCCCCAGACTATCACTTCATTTCACTGCGCGGCGCGCGCTTTTCTTCGTCAGTTCTCGCTGTTTCTTCAGTCGCCGATCACAGCGTCTTTTTTCTCCGCCCCCCGCCACCATCATGTTCTCTCTTTCTTTGTGGATTAGAGACCCTTTTTACCCCAACTTTAATGCAAGGTTGAATATGTAATAAACGAACCTTCTTATGTATACATTTACCCCGTTGTTAGGTAATTTATTAGAACAAGAGGATGGGACGCGTTCCGTCGTAAGAGCGTCGCGCTAAATGCGTAGTAAAAACACATTTTGGGGTGGCAAAACTCGGCGTAAAGCCTTCTGATGTAAACAAAATAAAAAGATAATATACGTCTTAGTATTCTTCTTCTAAACGTACTTTAAGTAAAACATTTAACTGTTAGTTAGGTACAATACAGTGTAACGACGGACTCACCGAACAACAAAATACAGACACCAATTAAGCCACTAATCACCAGTTTTAATTAATCACAATTAACAGTTTGAAATCAACAAGTTATTCAACAAGATTATACTCGTGCAATAATTTTGTTGAATTTGTCCACACGCAATAATAATGTCAACTACGCGTATAACACAATAACACTTCGCCACAATACTTTAAACCTCACTTGAATAAATCGCCACTTAAACGCACTGACTAATCGCCCGACGTAAACTGACTGATCGTCGCTGCACGCTTATGTTTACACACCGCTGAGATGCCAGAATAATCGGTCACTTTCTGGATTACAGGCGTGGAGGTGGCCATTTTACTGGTCCGTTTCGACCAATCCATCGCTTACCGAATGTATTATTTAAATGGTTCATAAAATCACGACAGTAGTGAGCAGATGCTCCGTCAGTCAAAAACCACATCTGCTCTCTATCTGCAAGTGGAATATCTTCCAAGCGTTCCATCAGATGCGTTTGTAAAAAATGTAAGTATTGTCTTCCATTAAGCCTTGGTGGTAAGAAAAAAGGGCCTAAGAGATTATCACCATGACGACTACACCACACATTAAATGAAAAACTATGTTGGTCATGTCTTGGGGGCAGCCTTGTGGGTTTTTGTCTGCCCAAGTGTAGGTGTTTCGAAAGTTTACAATGCCATTTCTTGTAAATTTGTGGCGCATTTTGGTCTGTTTTGTTACTTCCATATTCCTTAAGGAATGGAAGTATGGTGATGGCAAAAAAAATCGTGTTCGAGATTATTGCAGATTCTGATTCTACTACACTCAAAACATGAAAAAAAGTCGTTTTCCGAAAAGTGTCTGAGTGTGTGTCTGTCTGTGTGTCTGTCTGTCTGTGTGTGTGTCTGTCTGTAGATTTTTTTTCTATGGCAAACGATAACTGCCGCAAATTCAAACAGAATCAAATAATTTTTTGCATACAGCCCTGATTTGTAGAGTACTCACGACCTATTGTTTTTGGTGAAGATCGGTTGAGGGAAAGGGGTAGTTTACCTGCAACGGTTTTTTTTTTATCAAGGGAAATTTTTTTTTTGGCAAACGATAACAGCCGCAAATTCAAATAATGTTTCGCATACAGCCCTGAATTGTAGAGTTCTCAAGACCTATTGTTTTTGGTGAAGATCGGTTAAGGGAAAGGGGTAGTTTACCTGTAACGTTTTATGTTTTAACAAGGGTATTTCCTATGGCAAACGATAACAGCCGCAAATTCAAACAGAATCAAAAGATTATTTGCATACAGCCCTAAATTGTAGAGTTCTCAAGACCTATTGTTTTTAGTGAAGATCGGTTAAGGGAAAGGGGTAGTTTACCTACAACGTTTTTTTAACAAGGGTTTTTTCTATGGCAAACGATAACAGCCGCAAATTCAAACAGAATCAAATAATTTTTTGCATACGTCAGTGAATTCTAGAGGACTCAAGGCCTTTAGATTTTGGTGAAGATCGGTTAAGGGGAAGGGGTAGTTTACCTGCAACCTTTTACGTTTTAACAACAGTAAAGTACTTGAAAAATTATTTAAACTTTTTGAAACAATGGTAATTGTTGAAAATAAAATAATTTTGTTGCCAGGTAACAAAAATAAAGTCATTTTGATTATAAAATATAAATATTTACAACAAGAAAAGAATTTTCAGTTTTCAAAATTTAAATATATTTTTATAAAACAATGGGTTCTTCATTGAGGTGGGGACCATGTCACTCACTCCATCTCAAGCCTCTCCCATTTTGCAGAAAAAGAGGACCCTGTCAAGGCTGATACTTTGACGACAGTGACAGGGCTTTCCACCAAATTCAGCAGAGTGACAGGTAGGCCCAACTCTGATTGGCTCCTCAGATTTCCCCAGCGTTAGTAGGTTCTATGAAAATATTTTATTTCAAAAATGATTTTAAATATAAATCTTAGATATGTTTTATAAATCTCATGTTTTATGTTTTAACATGGGTAATTTTTTATATGACGAACCATAACTGCCGTAAATTCAAACAGAGTCAAATAATTTTTTACATATGTGCCTGAGCTATAGAGAACTCCATGTCTGTTGATTTTGGTGAAGATCGGTTACGGGGAAAGGGCAGTTTACCTGAAACATTTTTTGTTGTAACATGAGTAAAGTACTTAATTTTGATAAAGTATCCTGATAAGATCTTAATAATCCACTGTAGAAACGTAGATGAAATATCTATAAATGAAGAGGCTAGTTGAACGGGCTGGGGGTAATTTTCTATAAATCAAAATTATAGTTGAAGGGGGAGGGGATAATTTTTTTTTATATGTGTACTACGTTATTGGCAACAAACAAGTATTTTTTGTTAAAATTCCTTCCCTGGCTGTTTGGCTGAAAATGATTTTAAATATAAATCTTAGAATATGGAAGTCATGTATGGTTCTCCATACCGATATTTTTTAATTAAAGTCAAATTTCTCAAATTTGTACTTACTTTTAATAGACATTATACACATCAGTTTTCTCATAATTAAATTCTCTACAAAGTTAGTTAGAAATCTTTATTTGTTTATTAGCAAATTAACGAAGTTATTTTATCCCAAATCTAAAATATCGGTATGGAGAACCATACATTACTTCCATGTTCTACGATTTATATTTAAAATCATATTCGAAATGAAATATTTCCATAGAAACTACTTCTTTCTATTGCTTCAGCCTTAACCACAGTACTGTGGTCACTAACGTATACCACCTCACGTTTTCGCACTCGATTTTCACTGATGATGGCAGTCGATGGGATTGCCGAAACGTCTGGCTTTGCAGAAAACATTGGACTACGGCTAAACAGCCCGGGAAGGAATTTTAATAAAAAACTACTTCTTTGTTGCCAATAACGTAGTACACATATACAAAATTCTCCCCTCCCCCTTCAACTATAATTTTCATTCATAGAAAATTACCCCCAACTCGTTCAACTAGCCTATTCATTTATAGATATTTCATCTACGTTTCTACAGAGGATTATTTTGAGCTTGTTATCAGGATGCTTTGTTTATCAAAATTAAGTACTTTACTCTTGTTAAAACATAAAACGTAGGTGGTAAACTACCCCTTTCTCTTAACCGATCTTCACCAAAATCAACACGCCTTCAGTCATCTACAATTCAGGGAGGCATGCAAAAAAATATTTGAATCTGTTTGAATGTGGGGCAGTTATCTATCGTCAAAAAAAATTACCCTTCTCAAAACATACAATGTTGCTGGTAAACTACCCCTTTCCCTTAACCGAACTTCAATAAAATCAACAGACCTTGAGTTCTCTTTAATTCAAGAAGGTATACAAAAACGTAGTTGATTCTGTTCTAAGTTGCGGCTGTTATCGTTTGCCATAGAAAAAAATTACCCCTGATAAAAAAACGTTGCAGGTAAACTACCCCTTTCTCTTAACCGATCTTCACCAAAAACAGTAAGTCTTGAGTACTCTACAATTCAGGCCGGTATGCAAAAAATTATTTGATTCTGTTTGAATTTGCGGCTCTTATAGTTTGCCATAGAAAATACCCTTGTTAAAATATAAAACGTTGCAGGTAAACTACCCCTTTCCCTTAACCGATCTTCAACAAAATCAACAGACCTTGAGTTATGTATAATTCAAAAAGGTATGCAAAAGAGTAGTTGATTCTGTTTGATTTACGGCAATTATCGTTCGTCATAGAAAAAATTACCCTTGTTAAAACATAAAATCTTGCTGGTAAACTACCCTATTCCCGTAACCGATCTTCACCAAAACCAACAGGTCTTGAGAACTCTACAAATCAGGGCTGTATGCAAAGCATTATTTGATTCTGTTTGAATTTGCGGCTGTTATCGTTTGCCATAAGAAATACCCTTGTTAAAACATAAAACGTTACAGGTAAACTACCCCTTTCTCTCAACCGATCTTCACAAAAAACAATAGGTCTTGAGAACTCTACAATTCTGGGCTGTATGCAAAAGAGTAGTTGATTCTGTTTGAATTTGCGGCTGTTATCGTTTGCCATAGAACAAAATTACCCATGAATAAAAAAAAACCGTTACAGGTAAACTACCCCTTTCCCTTAACAGATCTTCACCAAAAACAATAGGTCTTGAGTACTCTACAAATCAGGGCTGTATGCACAAAATTATTTGATTCTGTTTGAAGTTGCGGCTGTTATCGTTTGCCATAGAAAAAAATCTACAGACACACACGCGCGCGCGCGCGCGTTTCGAAAAATGACTTTTTTTCATGTTTTGAGTGAAATACAATCAGAATCTGCAATAATCTCGAACACGATTTTTTTTGCCATCACCATACTTCCATTTCCTTAAGGAACATGGAAGTAAAATGTGTTTTTCGACTCCAATTTTTTAGTTTTACCCAGTTTTTCTTAAAAACTAATTAAGATACAGGTCTGGGACCTCTTTTATTCAAGTTTTCAAATCAAAAACTAAATCAACTCGCCAACGAACCGTTTTCGGACCTATGTTTATACGAACTTTTTTTCTTATTTTTAGCAATAGAATCAGGTCCCGAGAGATTGCCGTGCAATTTTGAATCACCCTGTATAATAAATAGCTGACTGCATAAACGTTACAACAATCGAAAATAGAATCGAAGTAAAATCGATTATCCGTTAACTATATTGTAAGCGAAACATTCAATTACAATTCAATAAACCTCTAAAGATACAGAATAATTTCTGTAAAACGTGGGTCAGGTGTACATAAACGTACTTATTTGAAGATATTACATGGGAGACCTGCAGAAACTCAACGAGTTGCTTACAAAGGAATAATAGATAGATAGATAGGTAGATAGATAGATAGATAGATATAGATAGACAAACAGACAGATAGACAGACAGTCAGAGAGACAGAGAGACAGATACTTATATGTAGGACCACAATGTCGAATCTTTACCAAACAGTAACTGATAATTTTTCCAAATTAATTTTAAAAATTACTTCTCACTATAACGAGAGTAATTTGACGTAGTGTGCAATAAAATAGGTCGAGTTCTTCCTGTTAGTACTTAGAGGTTATGAACTGGCTGCAATTAGCCAACTCTACTGTTAAGTCTACGTAGGACACATAAATAAAGACACGAATCAAAATGTTATCACTTACGACAGTGGCGGTAAGAGTAAGTCTGAGCTATCGACGTTATGTTCTTGGTCGGTATAATTCAAAGTCTGAAGATAGACGTGTAGGTAAATACCACTTGCTTACCTGTAAAAAAACAAACAAGATATCAGTATGCAAGAAACATCTATCACTAGACATTAATAATTATTTCCGCGCCATAAACATTATGGGGCTCCCAGTAACGAGGATTAAATGCTTAGAAACAAAATCATTCATATCAGTTTGGTCGACAAAAGTAACACGCAGCACTTATCGAGACGTTGACACACCACTGTAAATGAACGAGAAAGGAATATAATAATAATTGTGCGTAATGTTTATATAAAAATATCGTGTATAGTAAAGATGCTTATTACGATATACTTATAATATTATATACACACGTTTAAAAAAACGAAATAAAGAAGGGTAAAAAAATTCGGAAGAATACTTTAGCCTATCATTTAAATTCTACAATTATATTCGTAAATAAATAGTTCATAAATATTCGCACTATTAAGAGTTGTCTTTGAACGTGTAATAATAAACCTATAAATGTAGGCAATATTGTGTGCGTTAATATTGCTTATATTACAATAAAGGCTTTAAAGTAATTAAAAATATATTATAGTTTAGTGTTAGAAGCCTTCCCCTCTTTCTCCAGTCCCATCGGCGTCGTCGTCGTCGTCGCCATTATCATCATCACACAGTTGATGATATATAGTTGATCCCTAGTAGCATAGGGCTCGCCCGCTTGTTTTCCTCTCTTCGGCGGACTGGTGACCGTTGATTCGGTGGAGTCCTAAGTTAGAGCGAGCAAGGGAGGTTGGTGTTCCCCTGCCGCCGCCAGAAGGTGGAGGAGAAGCCTCTGACGGAGATCTTGTGGATCGAACCCGGAGGTCTGGCCCTCGATCATTCAGGGCTTCGGGGGTTGTCGTGTTGATCAGCAACGTACTACCACGGGATCGTGAACTAGCCCGGACGGGGGTCCTGTCCCCCCGAGTTAAGGCAAGGTTTCATGGTGGTTGTCCCAGCTAGAGTAGGCTTTTCCTAACACACATGTTTCTGGGAGTTCGATTGTGTGCGTTGATATCATTGGACTTTGGTGCGCCACACTTGGTTCTTCTTTGGAAGTTCTCCTACTCCAGGTTTCGCGTCTTCTTCTACGCTTGGACATTCTATCGTCCAATCAACGACATTGGTGCACGTTGAAGTTTTCTTGACCAATACCTGGCCCTTGTGGTCAATCAGTCTTCGCCCTCAGTTCCCCTACACGTTTCATGCTTGAATCGCATACTATGTTTAATTGTGATTTTACTATAACAAAATGATATAATAATAAAATGGTGATTGTAGTATCCAAGAATTTTAAATATCTTGGGGAAAATATATCCCGAAACGCCTCAGACAAAGAACCCTTTAAGATAAGGATACTCAAATTAGCAAAGGCCTTTACTCTAACCAGGGAACTGTACGGAAAGAAAAACCTTTCCAAAAGTGCAGAAGCCTGCCATTATAGCACTGTGATCAGGCCGGTGATCATGTACGGAGTGAAAACAATGTGCTTTCAAAATTTGAAACCCCTTCTTAAAATTGAATGAAGAATTCTTCGGAAAATTTATGGCCCCAAGAAAACCGAAGATGGGTACAGGTATAGACTCAAAGAAGAGCTGTACAGGGATCTGGAAGATCTGGAAACGGCTTTCCGAAGGAAAAGACTAAGATTCGTTGGACATATGGTTTGAATGGTTCGATCTAGATTAAATAAACAAATTTTCAACTATATTTGCCAACTTTCCAGTCTGAACGGATAGATCGAACAACTCAAGGAGGAAATGATGAAACTGGATATCTCTTTGAACGACTGTGTACAGAAACAAAATTCAAAATCTTGAGGTTCTCTGCGGTGAGAAGAAGACGAAAAAGGGGTGGACAGTGGAAAGGAAGGCGGTGCATAGTGTGCGAATGAGGGCTTTCTGGGCAGGAGAAGACAAAGAAACGATATTCGCGTGGTCCACGGCTGGGCCTTTTGTGTAAAAAGAAAGAATAGTGATTGTAGCTTTATATTTAAAATTAGTTGAATACAACTCTAGAATTTTTCATTATAACGTGTTGCCATGTCGACTCCATACATAGCGCTGCCCTCAAAAAAATTAAGGGTTAGAAAACTCACCCTCGCTTGTAAGAAGTTATAAAAAAGTAAAATCCGGAATCAATATAAAATTTGAACTTTTTCTATAACTTTCCTTCTAAGAGTCTCTAACTAACAAAAAACGTAAATTTTGTCGGTTTCTATGTTTTTATGTTTATATTTCGTACCATCAAAAATTATTTGTATTCCCCTCCCTAGGCCTACATTAATTTCAATCAGGATTCCAGAACAGTGTTCTTAAATCTAAGTAAATAGTTTATTGTTACGACGGTCTAACTGATCGTCGTATGGTACAGTGGAAAACAAAATAATAGACACAATTACGTCACTAATCACCAGCTTTAGTTATCACAATTAAACAGTTAGTAATCAAAAAAATAGTCTCTTACAATAAATCAAATAAAAATTGTTCACACGGAATAAAAATGTCTATTAATATAAAACACAATTTTGTTACAATTATCTCGCGCAATTATGAAACATATAACACTTCGCCAGAATATTACGAACCGCACTAATAACCACTTGAACGCACAGAGTAATCGCCCGACAATAACTCGCAACTCAAACGGAACTGAACGTCGCGGAGTACTTGTATTTATACCCCGCCGAAATACCGAAATATTCCATACTACGCATTAACAATAAAGGAAAACGTTAGAGCGTAATTCATTGTGCGCGGCTTCTGTCACAGTCTAGCTAATGCGTTGAGAATCACGTACGCACACACATTACAGCCGGATTCCTCTGGAACATTCGATAAACACGTAGATTGTTCTGTAATGTCGTAAGAGTATATATACTAGGACTACGAGTGTATATTACTCTCGCATATTACTAGTGAAATTAAAAGGAAAGCGTGGATTATTTTGGATTCTTTACGTTGTCCAAAAGCAGTCGATTTCTACGGTTTGCTACGAACGCTACCCGCAGCACAATCTGGCAACACTGTTCCTGTCCTCCAATTCCTTTCCAATTTAAACCAAACTTCAAACATTCTTGAACGCTACATTGAGATCTTTCAACTGTTTAATCAAAAACAAGCGGTAGCCTACAATAATTTTCTAATGAAATGACTTTCAGTGATTTAAGATGATTGTAGTCAGTAACGAAGGTTATACAAAGGTTCAGCAATTCGGCTATTGCTGCGTAACGTTTTGTGTCGCGATTGAGTTTTGTACAAGGAAACGAGACTTTGTTAACGTTAAGAAAAGAATTCGTTCGTAGGCAGGTCAATTCATTCGGCAGTTTAATGGGCAAGACGTGACAGGCAATCGAACGTTTTACCAAGAACTGCGCCTCGGGCAACACAATCGACATTCGAAATTCCGCCCGTGTATAAGCTGGCTTATAAAATCATTAGCGATTATAGAGTAGGCCTATACTAAAATTGTTGCGGTACATATTCGGTTAAAGATGTTTTACTATTTATGTAAAGCTAAAAAGAATGATATAATTGTCGATACTGGGAAACCATTTTCCTGGTTGTACAATAAAGGAGGCAACTCAGTAGGATGCCGTGGGTTCAAACCCAATACACAGTGGTCGAATTTTCACGTTCGGCCGGGCCGGAATATAGACTATCTGGTTTTCTAGCGAAGGTAAATTAAAGGAAGTTTTAAGCTTACTATTGTCTAGTTTATGTAGGTTACAGTGGTGGCTTAAAGTTATAAGCAAAAACCCATTTTGACCCTCTTTCCATTTTATTTAAACTCTTAACTAGGATTGTTAGTTACTCCTATCAAGGTGACTCTCTGAGTTCTTCGTTAGTACACATTTTTAAAGAAAAGTATGAAAAATAATTGCTAGTATCAATTATTTCCATTTTAAAGGCTAACTTGCTCTACTTTGATTCTAGAGACAACATTTTTTGCTTCAGTAATTTTGAACGTTTTTAATATAAAGTAGTAATGAAGAAAACAATAAATAGATGCAAATTAATACATTCATAAAATATTTCACTAGGCAATAAGGCTTTAATGAAAAAACATTTGTCACTTAATATTGGATATTACAAAATTTATGAGGAACAAGTCGGTTCATTGCTTGCACAGATGTTTGCAATTTGTTTACCAGTGTCTGCACTGAATTAAAATAAGCCTCGCTTCATACAGTGTTGTCAATAGACGTTTCGGAGTTAACGCACGCACTCACGTACGCGCGCGCGCGCGCACGCACGCACACACACAGAACAACGTCTCTTTGGTAACTGATGATGGTGTAACTTTACTATAGTCAGTTTGTCGTTAGACTGCACCTCATTTCAACACAGACACTCGACTAATACAGATTCCTATCGGTTACAGTATCTACCGTTGTGCGCATGCGCGTCAATCTGTAACATGAACATTTTATTGGTTACCGATGTTAGCAAATTAAACCATTCATTCATTATGCGCATGGGCGTAATATCGGTTATAGCATCGTTGTGTAATCCAGTGGCGGCCGGTGAGTTCTGAGTAGAGGTGGGCTAAACTGTTATTTTAAAATAATAGGTATGAAAATACCGTTCCAAAAAAATAACAGGTACAAATACCTTTTATTACATACTTATTATACATAACCTATATTATCCTTTGTAAGTAACTCGTTTTGAGTTTCATGCAGGTCTCCTATGTAATATCTTCAAATAAATACACTGCAAGTAGGTTTATTTGCACCTAGATAAACCTATGAATATATTAATAAACCTACTTGCAGTGTATTTATTTGAAGATATTATATAACCTATACAATATAATTTGTTATAAGAAATAAATTGAAACTAAAAGTATTAACAGTGTTACTTTACACTGTGACTTTATTAAACTATTACTGTTTAAAAGAAAATAAGAAACAAGAGAATTTATAGGCTTATCTCCCTTTGGGAATACCAATTTAAGTTTTCACTAAGAGTAAGCAAACTAATATTGGTTAGACAAATCAGTTGCGAAACTCGGGGGAATGAAATAATTTAGAGTACACGTAATACCACAACAAATAATGTGAAAAAACATCAGAAACATATAATAAAACATAACAATAAGCCACAAGAGTGAATGAGAATAAACAAAATTTTACAAATAAAAATAACAAAAATAACTGTAATAAAATAAATATAAATAAATGAATAAAAACTTATAAATAATAAGCAACAACAAAAGTAAATTAAATGCATTACGTACCTGGATAATCTTCAGATTCATTCACTAATGTACACAGAATATACACGTCATGAAATGTCACACCTTTTACATTACAATTTGCTTCACTTAACACATTATAAATAAAATTAAACAATTGAATTGTTTTTAAAATACTGGGATTTCAGTTATTCAAACACTATTTTACATTCGCATTCAAAAATATCAGCTGTTGCACTTTCCTTGATGTTAATCGTGTTCTTCGTTCAGATATTTAAGGAACAGGCCTAGATAAAGTGCATACATGTCCATTACAACAATCTCATCATTTACGTGAGATGTGTAGTGAAGTTAAAATCACATTAATAAAAAGTATAGCCTATCAACATCAGCCACTCTATAGGTTATAACACAATATAATTCGTTATTTCAAAATTTACCAAGTTGGTGACTAGTATAATATATAATTTATTAGCATATAATCTGTATTATATATCTGCATATCACACGAGAATAAATGTAACATCAGGATGAATGTTTTCATTTATTAAAAACAGCTTCGTCTCTTTGCGCAGAATGAAATATTCAGGACCAAAAACTGGCTTCCTACTAGTTCGTACTCGAAATACGCTTGATACTAGTTGTTCCTAAAATACTAGGTGTTCCTATACTACTGTTCCTCTGATACGCCTAGTATTTGTAATACTCGTTTACTTGTTGTTCCTTGTGTATCGGTGATACCCCTAGTATTTGAAATACTCGTGTACTTGCTGTTCCTTGTGTACCAGTGATATTTTTGTACACCTAGTATTTGGCCTTGGCGTATTCGTTTACTAGTTACTTGTGTATAGTTGCGTAGGGGGCGTGTCTCGACTCGGAACAGCGAGGCCGCGAATAACAGGTATTTCAGGTTTTCAGTCACTGTTACATCCGTTCCACAAAAATATCGTTCCAAAATATCTGTTACAGGTATATCGGCCCACCTCTAGTTCTGAGGAAAGGGAGGCTGCGAGACAATCACCTGAACCGCGCTCAATCATAGCAACCCCCCTCCACCATCCGCGGCACTTTTTATTTCACTTTTAAGTATGGTAGAGATGTCGATCTTTACAGCATACACGTCTTATTAGAAATATATACGTATGTTTAACAAGATAAACCGAAGATTAACTTACTTTTGTTCTAGCAAAGAAATACTGAGTAGAAATGTAGTTTGTAATGCACTTGTAACCCTACAGTAAGTTCAGTTAGCGGGCCGTTTTATTTGCAAAACTGTCGATAACATCATTATTTTTAGAGGCCAGTTTTGGACAGTTTAGAGGACAATCCTTGGACTATCCTGTTCCGGATTTCAGCTTCTTCTGTGCCGTTTTTTTCTAACATGGTTCCCAAGTATTTATAGTTGTCCAGCTTTTCGATATTGTCGATTGTTTCGTAGTTTCTTTGTCTTATAGTCTGCACTAATATTTTTGTTTTATCTATGTCTTATTGACAGTCTGGTATAGGCTACCTAATTTACCGGTATAGTTTAAATAGTCATGCAGGTTCGTAATTGTCTGAAACACTGGTCGTCATTGGGGTGTTCTACCAAGGGAAGTAATATTTCTGTACTTCACCAGCCGTCGTCACTTACTAGAAACGCAGAGAAAATTCTAGGCGCTTATTCTGGAATCTCATAGAACTAACTATGTTTACCTATCAGTGCAAAGGACATTTATACAGAACATTCTAGTGTCTATCAATGTACATAAGTTATACACAAATTGTGGATAACGTAAATACACGTGAGTACGTACTTAACCTACGTGAGTAACATAACCTACGTACTATTCTAAATACGTAGTTCTAATAATACCAATCACAATATTACTTAATACATTCATAATATTACTTTCAATGTAGGTTGGGGCTCCCTAGTATACAACAAGATTAACGGGCCAAGATGTGAATAAAAATTTAAATGAGGAGTAGGTTGTACAAGATTAAGATAGAAAGCATACAGACCCAAGTGGTTTGGTCGTGTATACAGGCAAAGGAAATATCGATACTAAAAAGAATTACGAAATAGAGTCGACTAGAAATGAACTTGATATTAAATTGGGCAATACAATTTTAGAACACGTTGAAAATTTTTGCTACCTGAGGAGCTCCATCACTTGTGAAATGTGATGTGGGACAGAATTAAAAGAAGAAGCTCTAACTAACCAGGCGTTTTAGAATAAAAGGAATTTACTTACAAATAATCGCTCAAGTAAGGAGGTAAGGAAAAGGTTCGCAAAAACATTTGTGTCTTAAGTTATGGGTGTGATGCGTGGACCCTTTAAAATAAAAAAGGAGAAAGCTGGAAACAAAGAAAGTGTGGATCTAGGGAAGAACGATGAGGACGAGTTGGATGGGACAAGAAAAGTAATGAGCAAGTCCTCGCAAAAGTAAACGGAGGTAGATCAATTTTAAAAACGATTGGAAGACAAAGGGCAAAATTGATTGGGCACGTGCTGCGACACAATTAATTCTTAAGTAACATTTTTGAAGAAAAGGTTTTGGAGGAAAAAACAAGAGGACGACCAAGAGCAGCGTTCTTCAAGGAATGGGAAAAGAGATGAGCTTCTTATCGTATTGTGATTTAAAGAGGACAATGATGCAGAGAGAGACTCGACAAGGCATGGCCTTTATGATGATAATGAGAAAAGGGACTTGGAGAAAGACTGGAAGGCAATATGAAAGGATGTAAGTCTATAAGAGTGATGGGATAGAGAGGGGTGATGGAAGATAGGTAGAAGTGGAGGCGACTAGTAAAGGGAGGTAAGAGGCATGAAGGAAGAGCTGCTACAATTCTGACGGGAGTGTACAGTTGAGGACAATTAAGCATACATTGTCACAGCGATCGCAATGTATCGGCCTACCTGTAATAATAGAACGCTTTGAGTGTTGGTGGTGAAAAATATTCTTTGAATATTTTTAGTTCTAAAAGTTAAGACTGCCAAGGCTTAAACTTACGCGTCACACCCCAACGTGTCACTCAGTCAAATCGTGTTCATTAATTTTTCGCGAGTTTGTCTTATTTTTTTTTTTTATCTCGTCACTCTCTCCCGTCCGCCGTCGTAGAGATATTAAATTTTTTAGTAGCTTTGATGTATTTCATTTACTGACATGCAAAAAGTCGAATAGATTCTGAGAACTAGCAAGAGGTGACTTTTATTCTGTAATTTGCGTTGCTTTCTGACACATTTTTCACGCAATTAATCAGATAAAATTTCGTTTACTTTGTCGTCAGTAGTGACGTCTTCAACCGCGTGTAATTACATATTTTTTGGCACCGTTGTCATTATAAGATTCGTGTTGATCTGACATATATGAAACTTCGACGAGCTTCAGCGCAAGTTAAAATCCTAGTCAGAAGACTATATAACAAATATACACTTTCTGTACCTAAGTGTCCAACTTTTTTGTGTTTACTCGCTAAAATGCTGCTTGTCATGTTCCGGACGAGGCCTTTCAGTGTCACCACCATTACGAAGTCCTAAACCACGAACCAATGGATGCGTGGTGTAGGACTTGATAATAATGGAGACACTGAAAGGCCTCGTCCGGAACATGGCAAGTAGCAGTTCAGCGAGTAAACACGACAAAGTTGGAATTACAGAGACTGCTAATTCAAATAACAAGATGATTCTATACCTGAGGCTTTCACGGCCGGCGCCACTGAGTTGTAAACAAACTGACTAAACTCCGGACTGGTCCACTCCTGTTGTTACTAAGAGACGTTTCGGCCTCTCCTCTGGAGGCCATCTTCAGTGTGCAGAACGACCTTTCTACAGTACTGTGGTTAATTGCCGAAGACCGTGTCAGTTAGCGAATCGTTTTGCACCTGCAGACTAACACCCACAATCTTATTTGTTACGTCAATTATGAATATTCCGTAAACAACGTATTATATTCCAAAGGCGCACGTGGAGACTTTTGCCCACAGATTCCAATAAATACTCGAGCTCTGGTGGCCAAAATCATCATCCGCAGCAGGCACGACAAATTGAACAGGGCGTTCTCTCAACGGTTCAGTGCAGTTCGGTTCGGTGCAGTTCGGTTCGGTGCAGTCTGACGGTTCGATGTAAGACTACTCTATCTACCCTGGGCTACCTCGACTTCCACCTTATTAAGTGACATGTTGGTTACTTTTTCCAGACCTAACTCGTAAAATTTCAGCAACTTAGTAAATGAACGTAAATTCTCTTTTCGATATGAACAACAACCAGTGTAGACTGCCCATCGACTATATACACTCCGTCCCATGTTTCGCAGTAATTCTGTGACCCACCGCCCGGGGAAGCTTATCGTCACCACCTATGTGGTGTCGATGGTTACCTACGAGATTCCTATATGGGGCTACTTGGCCAAGACCCATAAGCGAAAGCTTCAGTCTCTCCTGGACCGAGGATCGCGCTGGGCGTGCAAAGCCCACTACCTGACTTCTAATAAAATCATTAGAGAATCCCTACGTGTCCGTTCCCTGGACGCCACTATACGGACACTGTCCCGGAAATTCTATCGCCGCGCCGCCCGCTTTCAGGGCAGTCACCTCAGGTCGCTACCAATCTGTGCCAGGTGAATCTTGGACCCGGCCTCCGAGAACACTCACCATCAATTAAGTAATTAATTGAAAACCCACGGCCACACCCTAAATATCCAGCACCATCTGTGGTCCCTGTGGCAGAAGCTCTATTTGAAGCACACGAGCGGGCGACGGGCATGCACAGCCCCTTCGTCTCGCACAGCCCTCACTCTGAACAAATAGAGTCAATCGCTTGGTTGCTTAATCGGTTACTTAACTGTAAACCGAAACATCTGTAGAGAGTGCATATTACAATTGTTCAAGATTGAGATAAGTAATGAAATAATAAAGTTCGTAACAGAGTAGTTTACTAGAAGTTTGATTTAGCAGCTAGTACTACGCCTGCTCACTATCCCTACACACCCAAAAAAGTTATACGTTTATTGTTTTTAATTGCAGTTTATTCAATCCGTTTTATCTCTGGATGATTTACGACGCCATTCTTATGTTGACTGTCGCAACCTGGTTATTTTTTTATACAATACTGTAATATTATAAGCTGGTTAGTACATATAATTAGTGTTAAATAGCCAGCAGAAAAGTTTGTAAAAAAATTGAAACATAAAAATTGTAAGAATACACGTGTTTTGAGAGAGTACAAAGTAAAGACGACGACGAGGGTACGAGTGGGGTGGGGGGTTGACTTGACGTCAAGGGGGTTGGAACTACGCTAATGAGGTTTTGTCAAACACAGAAAGAAGAAGCCGCCGCAATTTGTACAAGAAGGAGTCTCTCCTCCTCGTCCTCGTCCTCGTCCTTGTCTCACAGAATACGCGTCTGATTATGATGATCCCTGTGTACAGTGTACAGAACGACGTACAGTTTTGCCAGGTCTGACTTAAAAATCCCAGACAAAACGTTATGTAAATTCAACTGTCGTTTTTAAATTTATTTCTTGATCAAAGTAAAAATTACCATACACTAGTAATTTTTAATTATTAATAAAGTTGTGTTAGTGATTATAATCATAAACAGAAATAACACTTTTGCACACTATTATAGAAAAAATCGCTACGGAGAATCATATAGGACTTCCACGTTCTAAGATTTATATTTGAAATCATTTACTTGGATTTGGTTCGATAATTTCTAAAAAAAAAATGGCTATGCGGATAGCTATGGCAATGCGGCGACAGTGTGAGCGTATTTAGCAGGTAAATATACTGTTGTATGTTCAGAGGATGACAAGTTGTATGCAACACTTTATGGCAGACAGCACAAAACGCCTGTATTCATGGAAGTATCAGCGTATTCAAATAGGTCTATCTGCGTCGTTCTATGTAATTTTTAATCTCTTTGGTCATAGAGAGTTATTAGTCTTCTCTTATGATTCGATTCAAATCACTCTGGGTATTGAATTTTTCTGTTCTTGGATTTCGTTGTAATTTTGTGATCCATTTTTTGTGTCGTTGGATTTTTGTGTGTCCCATTATAACGTGCAACAGTCGACAGGGAGAGTTTTAAGCGCGTTCATGAGCAGTTCTTATCTGCCACCGCAACTTATGTCATAACCAATCAATACCGAATATAGCGACATCAAAATTCTAAAAGATTAGCAATAAAATGATCTTAAAACATAGGCTACGTATTTCACTTAGTTTAGAGAAATCAAAATATTCTCGACTTTAAAGTAGTATGTAACAGATTTGCGGTTACCATGACAACCGCCTTGGAAACCTGTTGACAATGAAATCATTTTCTCATTTTCAATATAACTAGATGTTTTTAAATATCGTTTGCTAGCTGACACGCGTACTTGCCGGAGATATCGATAATTAAGTATTACGTTTTCCAAAAATACATGGTACCACACGAATAATACAGACTCTAATTCCGTTAAGAGAGTTCAACTCGGATTATACAAACTATAGCCGTATCGTCATGTTGTTCGCTCATGTCGGGGAATCCTCCTTTCCCCCACATCCTCAATCTCGACAGAACGGACAACGCTCTGCTTCCTCCGGTACGCGTCAATCCTCCCTCGGCCGCAAAGTGACGTCCCGCCATAGGGCATTCTTCTCAGGAACTCCGTTTACATAAATCTCATCACCATTATCACCACTCCAAGGACTAGGCCTTAGACCTGTTCCGGAACCCATATCTCCTCGGTCTACCGACATCTCTCTTTCCAGTAGGGTGATAATCCAAGGCAGCCACAGGTAGACGGATATCAGGCATGCGATTCAAGTGTTCACACCATCTCCTTCTGTGGTCTTCAATGTTCTGGTGCAATGATACAGTGTTTAAATCGCATCTAATATTCTCGTTCCTTCTCCGATCCAAGAGAGAACAACCTTGCGTCACTCTCCCTCTTAGATATTTCATTTCGGCTGCCTGAATCCTCTGCACGTCCCTTTTACCAAGAGCCCATGTCTCACTAGCATACAGGAATGTGGGGACAGCCACAGTTTTATAAAATTTCATTCGGGTATCCTTCCGTGTTTTATTTTTCAGTACCTATAATCGTTCTACAGATGCGTCTAAATTTTGTTAGCTTACTATCCCAATCAATATCAGTTACATATGAGATATTACAGCCTGGGTAATTAAAATGACTAACCTGATCCAAAATCTGATTATTCACGACTATGTTAGTTCTTGTAGGATAGGATACCTGCCCTGAAATGCCATCGTTTTAGATTTTTTAGGAGAAATCTGTACAAATTTTATTATTATTATTATTATTAATTGGGGTCAAAAGGTCCTACGACGTTCCGATGCCTACTCTCTATTGCTGTCTGTCGTTGCAGTTTTCGTCGTTTAGTCCTCTATCGCTCATTGATCTTCTTATGCCCTCTATCCACGTTTTCTTGGGTCTTCCTTTCTTTCTGTGCTCTCTAGGTATCCATCTCATTGTTTTCTTTGGTAGTCGGTTTTGTCCCATTCTTTGTACGTGTCCGTAGAAGATTAGTTGTTTTTCTTCAATGTAATCGATGATTGTCTTTTGTACGGCCATTTTTCTTTGATAGTTCCACTTCGTATTCGCTCTATCCTTGAAGTTATAGCAGCTCGTCTCAAAGCATCCATTTCTGTAGCTTCTAACTTTATTTTAAAACGTTTTTCTCCACTGGCTGTGGTGTCTGTCTGTCCGGGTGGAATCTTGCGATTGATTTTTAACTACCTTCCAGACTAGCTAGAGCTTTGAAATTTGGCAAACTTATGTATTTCCGATGACAATACAATAATCCATTGAAAAAAATTGTGAAAATTGTGAAAATTTAAAATTTTGCACACTTATGTATCTCAGATGACAACAATAGAATAATCCATTGATGAAAATGTAAAATAAATTTAAAAATAAAAAAATCAAGAAAATTGTTAATTTTGCAAAATTATGAAAATTTGAAATTGTGCACACTTATGCATCTCCGATGACAATGCAATAATTTATCGAAACTTAAGAAAATTGTTATAAACAATATATGTTATAAATAATATGTTAGAGCTTTGAAATTTGGCACACTTATGTATCTCCGATGACAATACAATAATCCACTGAAAAAATTGTAAAAATTGTGAATTTTGCAAAATTGTGAAAATTTAAAATTTTTCACACTTATGTATCTCAGATGACAACAATACAATAATCCATTGATGAAAATGTAAAAGCAATTGTAATAAAAAAATCAAGAAAATTGTCAATTTTGCAAAATTATGAAAATTTGAAATTGTGCACACTTATGCATCTCCGATGACAATGCAATAATTTATCGAAAATTAAGAAAATTGTTATAAACAATATATGTTATAAATAATATGTTATAAATAAAAATATTATATACTTCATCTTTCACAGTTTTGAAAACATGTGAAATCATCTCCGATGACAATCTCCGATGAATTGAAAATTATGGAATTTGTTACAAATAAGTTTATCAATGATGTGTATTCATGATGTATGTTGGTATAACAATATTAATATAATATTCTTATTCATATATTTTATAACTTATGTATGCGTGCGCGTAAGCATGTGTGTGTAAATATTCATATAAATCTTGTTGGTGTTTGTCGATCGCGCTTACCAAGTTCTCCACCAGATGGCGAGGCGATAGTCAGGCTAGGAGTCGGCGTGCTCGCAATTAAATATAACTGTTTCTGCATGTAAGTACAGGCAATAGACGCATGCGAGCTACCTTTATTCACCATACATTCAGTCGACTTATTATACTCGACCGATTGTTCCTATTATTATGTTTGTTAAGTGAAACAAAAGTGTATGCTAGTGTTTGTTAAGTGAAACAAAAGTGTATGCTAGTGTAATATTAACGTATTCTGAAAGATGCCTAACTCGCGTGTTCGTGCACTTGTGTGGTTACAAAGGACAGTTGTGCTTTAAGTACTTCTTTATAAGAGCCGCTTCTTTGTAATGATGAAGGAGACGGCGACTCAAAAGAAGCGACGATTGGAGAAGAAGCGACAACACTATCGGCTCAAGCGTTCACAAGAAACGGCTGAAGTTAAATCAAAGCGACTTGTAAATCATAAAAAACGCGTGTCACAAGCTCGTGCTATTGAAACCGACGACCAACACGCTTATCGTCTTGCTAAAGATCGAGAACGCAAATCGCAAGCTCGTGCTATTGAAACTAAAGACCAACGCGCTTATCGTCTTGCTAAAAATAGAGAACATACCTCTCAAGCTCGTGCTATTGAAACCGACAACCAGCGCGCCAATCGTCTTGCCAAAGATCGAGAATACACTTCTCAACCTCGTGCGATGGAAAATGACGATCAACGCGCTTCTCGAAGCGAAAGAGATAGAGGTATACACCTCTCAAGCACGACTCTATGAGACAGAACAAAAGCGTAAGGATATACAGCAATGTCGCCGCGATGCTCGTGCTCAGCGTGCTGCTGATGCGCAAGAGTTCCATAAGGAAATCAACAACTTCTGCGATAGGACATGTGATATCTGCACAAAGCAGTGTTACGCTAATCAAGTGGTAAAATATCATATGATTGCTGCCAAATCATATCTACCTCCGGAACTCACGAACAAAAATGTATTGGAAGTTTGCCATCGATGTCATTGTCATTTGAAAAACAATCGCAAGACTAAACATCCATCAAAGGCGTACTGGAATAATATGGAGCCCGGTGACATTCCAAGTGAAATTAAAGTTCTCACTCAGTTTGAGCAAAAACTCTTGTCTCGCGTGATACCTTACGTTAAAATAGTCAAATTCGACGGCAGATATGGGCAATACGGATTAAAAGGCCAGGCCACGCTGTTCGCACTTGACATTTTCGAGAGGTAAGCGAGAAGCTGCCTTCTATGTTGCCTCGCGACAGTGATAATGCGGGAATGGTTGTAGTCACAGAGACTCTCGAAAATTTAAATATCTCTCGTGAATACACAATTTCACGCGAACGGGTGTATGCTGCGCTTAGCTGGCTCTTGGCAAACAGTCCGCTTTATAAGGACGTGACAATCAACGAATTTGCAAGACTCGACCGACAAGACATGATTCACGTTGTTCCAGCTGAGCCACAACAGAAGCAAGCTTATTACAATGAGGCTCATAGCAACGATAATTTTGCCAATGATGATCAGTTGCAAAGTGCATATATGCCAATTTGTGACGCTTCAAGGATTGTTCGCGCTTCCTGGCATCAGGGTCGGAGTGACATTTTCAATTCCGGTTACGCTGGTTCGCAGTGCTTTGCTATGGTCACAGCAAATATTATTAGAGCCACCATTCTTCCTCCTGGTCGTTGGACCACTAATACCTTGAACCAGAATATGATTGAAGCGGATGGTTTTTGTGCGCTAATTCACTTTGAGACTGAAACAAGAGGTGGGGAGGCGTTTCTAATACCTCCTGATGGCTACCTGCAACTACGCAATCTGGACGTAGTCAAGAACGATATTCTAATGCTTGACAATTCGTTCGAGCTCGTTTATGATGACAACTGGCTATGCCAGGGCAGCTTGATGGATCGCATGAATGATGGAATCATCGGCCGAACTTTGCAAAATGCTATTAGTCATTTGTTTGCAGAACATCAAGCTGGCGTTCTTGTTGTTGCGTCAAAGTCATTAGGCCTCATGCACTTCAATGACAAGTATTACTTTACCGACTCGCATGCTTGCGGCATCAAAGGTGCAAGCGCACGATGTGGTGACGGTAAAGCATGCATCATTGAATGCGACACGATTGAGGAATTTGTTCGCATTTGTCGACGCACCGTTCACTCGAAAAATGAACCTTTTGTGATTTACTTCAGAGACGTGCGTGTGAAGGGCGTTGTCTTTCAGATGGATGAATGTTTGCGACAACATTAGCATGATATACCACAAGCAACTCATGATGATCCCGTGGTTGATGTGCATCCTATGGTTGATACACATCCCACACCCGAAAAGCATATTCATGTTCAGTCATGGCTCCTATCGATGTCGCTCAGCCAGATGTTGACGAAGTATTAGATGATGCATTTGTTGATGGCGAAAATTTAAACGAAATTAAACGTAAGACGAAGGACAATATTGTTAACATAAATCACGAATTAAGAGCAGAAGAGTATTCGTGGTCGATGCTTTTTCCGTATGGAAACAATGGTTTGAAGGAGAACCGTGAAGTGATTATTACGCCATTAGATTACTTTTGTAACGAGCAAAAATTTAAAAATTTTAAATTTTCTCCTCGACGGAGTGTGTTCACACGAAGTTGTGTCAACGACTTCTAGTTGACGCAATAAATAAAACGTAATGTGAAGATGTCAGAGCAGCGTCGCTAACAAGACAATAGGAAGACGTTAAGTTCTACTCAACTATAGAAATTGGATGTACGAGATGACAGGGAAGGTTTAGCTAAGAATTATTACCCACAACAGCCGAGATAAAGCATGCGAGGACACTCACACGTGTACTGGGAATTAAAGCAGATGTTCAGTCAAGTTACGTCAGAATACGAGGTACTGCAAAAAGGGGAAACAAAATGTTTACAAAGGAACGGACGTACAGCACTTTAAGAAACAATAAGTGAAGTAGAGAATGGACAGGATTCCAATCATGTTACTCAGCTGGAGATAACGTCTAAGTGTCAGACGCAATTTACGAGTAGAAAGTTAGGGTGACTTCACCAGCTAACAGATGTCCAAAATTATTAATAGTTACAAACAAGGGGTGTAAGAGAGAACAATACTTCGGAAGGACCCGAGAACATATGAAGGCAACTCAGAAAAACACTGCGTATACCTCAAACAAAAGAGTGATCGACAAGCGTATAATAGCTAGAGATTCTACGAAATAGGTCAACGTTCGACAGAACAAAATCTGGGGGATGTCTGGCAACCTATCAGAAGACAAGACCTGCGAAGAACACTGGTGGAGAGGACAATTTTTCATAGTAACAAAAACAAAGGACGTATCAGAAGAAAGATAACGAAGAATCCTAACGTAGTGAGACAAACTATTCCAAAAAAACTAAAAACTGACCTATCACGAGTAAGGAAAGGCGTGAACGCGCGGAAGACAAAATTTTGAGTAGGGACGAATTGATAAAACTATATGTCCAACACAGGGACGAAGCAGTTTTACTTTAATTTTGAAGCTAGTTTTCACTCTAATCTTCAAGCCAGTCTACTTTAAATTTTCAAACTAGTATATTTTAATTTTCGGAGAGTATATCTCAAGTTTCGGGAGTTAGTACATAAAAATCGTAAATTATAACAGACTTAGTGAAATCGTCATGTCACAGTAGTCAGACTTAGTGATCTTCTAATAGTGAATTTCAAAGTGCGATGTAACGGACTCAGGTAGTAATCATTTAAAGCGAACAATAAAATCGCAACACGTACAAATATCATCACTTGTGTATTGTACAAAACAGACGAACTTAAATTTAGTCAGTGCTACTACATCTCATTAAACGTTATAGAACATGAAACATTTGAACTAATCTAATCACACATACATTGATAGAAGGTGATATAAGTGGCGAACAGACATAAACATTAATGTAAAATGAACGTACAACACTCATTGTAAAATGAATTATTCAAACGAACACTAAATCCATTACTTATTTACACAACTCTACGTCGACGCGAGTGATCGTGGGTGTGTACAAGTGTTTGTGATATTGACGGCAGTCAACGAGATGTGTCTTTATGTCATCATCACCGCAAAGACCGGACATCACTGGACACTAACGGATATTCCATAAAATTCAAGTAACCATTATTATAATTATTACTTTAAGTTACTGCTACTGACCTGATTCTTTCAAAGAATTCCTACCCTGGGAAATTCTTAATAAACGTAATGAATATAATCAGAGTTAAAAGTATAATTAACGAATATGTTAACAAAAACTATCTGGGATTAATGAACGCATCAATAATTAGAATTTGAATTGTTATCTCATATGATTTATGTATGTATGAATGTCTTCTTTATTTCAGGGAATGTTTAAACTAGAATTTGTTTTATTGAAAATATGTATGTATTTACAGGTACAACGACGTTTTATATATATGATTATAATTTACTGTGAATGAATAATAAATTAGTTATTTAAGTTGATTCTACACATGCGTTTATTATTACAGATAACCCAGATGTTAACTTAATCTTTAAAAAATCACAAAGTAAAATTTTAAGAGTTTCTTTTGCTCAGTAATGTAAATTGAATTTACAATTTTAATTATTAAATGATATCATATGTTGAGCTATAAATAATTAGAGTAATTATTCAGTTTATACAAATAATCAATAGCCGCAAATGTCAATTACATTTACGTTCAATTATTATAGTTAATGGTTGCCCAACAAATGGCACGAGGAACTAGGTTCAACTAGATAATCATAATCAAAGAAATTTATATTAATTAAATTATGCAATTATTAATTTATGCATAATAATCATTGTATTAAATGGTGCTCCAAGATCGTGGGGCACGGCAAACAACGAATTAATTAATTAATTCACAAATTAATTAATTACATTATAAATATTCATTATACTTTCAATCGAGAATCCTTGGTCGCGATACACGGTTCCAGCGCAATGACTATCTCTTCTATGCGCTTTCGATGAACGAATATCTAAAAATTCAGTCCACTATTTCTGCTTGGTGCAAGAAGGTAAGAGGACAAGAGGGAGCTGTCGAAGATCTTCACCTCTACATGCGAAACTTACTGGCGAATGGCGCATAACGAATTGATAGCGCAAATTCGTTGCCTTGGACCACCAACTTAGTTCTTAACTTTGAGCTGCAATGACATCAACTGGCCAGACATGCGAAGAGCTCTCTTGATTGCTGACAAACGATCAAATGAGGACCCAACAAATATCAGTGTTGACGAATCGTAGCGTCTTATTGAACAATACCCGGTTGTAGTCAACCGTCATTTCATGAGGAGATTTAATGCCTTCATGAAATATATTAATAACAACGCGAATATTTTAGGTGGCAAAGTTAGATATTACTGGTGGCGTGTGGAATTTCAAAATCGAGGCAGTCCGCACATCCACATGGTTGTTTGGATTGAGAATGTACCTTCATTCGAGACCGAAGAAGGAATTGAACTCATCGATGCAGTAATCTCATACCGACTCGCATCTGAATCTGAAGATCCTGATATGTACAATTTGGTTAAGCGCAATCAAACGCATCACCACACTCATACATGTTACAAAAACAACTCTCAAACATGTCGCTTCGCCTTTCCGCGTAAGCCGTGTCAGCACACCCGCATTGTTGCTCAAACTTCAGACGAGTTCATAAGAAATGGCGAACGGTTCTGCATTCTGAAGCGACGAACTGAGGAAAAATGGATAAATAACTACTGCTCCGCGATCCTTCAATTGTGGGATGGCAACATTGACATTCAGCCATGTGGAACGAACGAGGCAATCGCCCATTACGTTGCGAAATATATCGCAAAGTCTGAGCCCGTAAACTTGAATCAGGGTATTGCAGAGGCGATCAGACGAATTCGTCAAGAAGATTCAAATGTTGCTCGCAAGTTGTTTAAAATATGCATGAGAATTATGAAGGAGCGTCAAATTTCTGCATGCGAATGTGTATTCCGGTTGTGTCACCTTCCATTCCGCGGAAGTTCGAGAAAGTGCGTATTCTTGAACACGCGTAAGCCTGAACAACGATATCACGTCCTGAAGTTTGACGGCAATCAGGCAACGGGAGTGTGCTCCAACATCTTTGAGCGATACGAGAAGCGCCCTACAAATCATTCAGAATACAACTTCAAGGATATGAGTTTGGTTGAGTTTGCAATGAAATTTGAGCCATACTACACCAACAAAGGCGACACTGAAGAAAGCCTTGATGAAGACGATGCGGAACAGTCACAACAAAGGCGAAAGCTCATTACTCTCACAGACAAATCAAAAATGGTTGTACGAAATTTCCCAGCGGTCGTACGAGTGCCATTCTTCATGATGCACACGGATCCCGAGAACTACTTCTATAGCCTTCTTCTTCAATATCAACCTTACGAATCTGAGAGTGCTCTGCTCGGGGAGTTTGATAATGCGCGAGATGCATTCCTTGCCCGTGAACAAGAATTGAAGGAGAAGAGCAAAAACATGGAGGCTTTCCGCAAAATAGATCGTCAACTTGAGATCGCTTTCAACCAAGTTCATGCATTCGATATTCTGCAGCGATCCCAAGAGTTTGTTGAAGAAGAGCTCGAGGAAGAAATTCCCGACCAAGGTATGTATGACTGATGAACAATTCCAATCGGCTTGTGCTGCGACGAACATCAAGCAGCGAGAGCTCTTCTCTGCAGTCACTCGCAGCATTCAGGAGCAGCTGAGCGGAAGCAAACAACGCCTCAGGCTGTTTGTGACTGGCGGAGCTGGAGTCGGCAAGACCTTCAGTAAAAACTTGGGGCGCACTCCAGTAATTGTTTCTCTAATAGTATATTAAGAGGTATGCGCCCCACGTTTTTCATTGTGTTAGCTGTTATTTGGTCTCAGTTGTTTCAAGTATTACCATGTATTCAAGTATTTTCATGAATGACTTCTATTTTCAAACTCATACCTCTGAATATATTATTAGAGAAACAATTACTGAATTCCATTAAACCTTATGATATGAGTAACGATCGTATTTTCTGAAATGCGCGCCAAGTTTTTCATTGTAGCTGATATTTGGTCTCAGGTGTTTTAAGTATTTCCAAAATATAATTATTTTGATATTTTTAGTCCATTAGAAAAAGGTTTTTTAAAAAAAATTTTTTAACTATATATTTTTACCTGTTATTTTATTCTCCATGTTACGAATCCGTACATCAACGTGTTTTTAATCAGACTATCGTATATTCTTTTCTTCCTTTCTTTTGCAATTTTTCTACTTCATAGAATGCCATTCAATGATATAATTATTTGTTTTGCTTTGTTTATTATTGATTTTATTTCAACATCATCTGATCCTTCTTCATTAAAGTTTATTCGTAAGTATTTGTAGCTCTTGCATTTTTTTATACAAGAATAAATCTTGTATACAACAGAATTTTTTATACAACAGAATAAATTTGTTATTTCTTCTTCGACACACAGACACTGCGTTTTTTCTACGTTCATGAGTAATCCTCGTTAGTTTTCTGTGACTTCCCCATTAGAAATCACTACTTTAATTTTTTCGTGAACCACTGCCTGGCGGAAATCAGGCGACATCCTACGGCGGCAGTTCTCTCACGCTTGGCTTCCTAATCCAGCGTCCGTCAGAATTTTCAGTTTCCAAGAGAACAGAATTAGCTCGGTTGTGTTGTCGTCCTAGGCTGGGGAAACCTCGAGGTGTGCAAGTGAAAGCCTCGCGCCGACGCACTTCAAGCTCCTGCGTCCCCGGCGTGGAACCTGGCCGAAGCAATCAAATTTGAAATTAACGAGTGTACTTATTGTAACACAATTTAATGAAAGATGAACAAAATGCGTGTATTAAGCGTAAAAGACCCAAATGTTTTTACACAAACCATTCTAATTTTCATGTCTACAATGATTTTTACATTATTGCAACTCAAACATTCATTCGGTACTTCACAACTAAATCTACATATACCCATTCATATATTCGTTGGAAGATGTGTACATAATAATTTGTTTCGATGTTCTGTCTCTCCAATAAATTCAACCCTGGTTGTATTTGCCCAATGTGAAAATACCCAGGTTAGAAAGTTTTACTACTCTGAGTACCACGACCAAAACGACAAAGCATGTGTGCACACCGCGAGCGCTACATGTGTGCGCGTGCCAGAGTGTGTGCTGGAGTCAATGCAAGCGGGCGCCTTGCACTGACCCCAACACGCAGATTGCACGTGGGACATGTGTAGGCTCAAGCAGTGCGAGATGTGAGTCAGTTCGCGCGGGCGTTACATGCGTGTGCACGCACAAATGCGTGCTGGAATCAATGCAAGCCGCGCGCACTTGCATTGACCCCAACACGCAAATTGCGCGCCAGCATGTGTCCGCCAAACGGGTGTGTGTGAGTGTGATGCCCGTGTCCTAATCGTAGCAATCAAAGCAGCAAAAGCCCCAAATTACCTAGAGTATTTCACATTGTGTAAAAAGACCGCGAGATGAGTTTATTTGCAGAGACGCAAAAGGAATACGTCTGTAGTCGTTGATAGTTTGAATTAAAATAAATAAAATCATTAGTTTCGTTCAATTGCTTAGAAACGGACAATTTATTGTTAATAATTTCAACAATTAAAATTTTAATAGTGTTTTTGTAATACTTGAAAGTAAGAAAATATGTCATTTTTAAATTTTCCTTAGATAATGTACGCAGTGGCGACTCGCCCATAAGGTTCAATAGTTCATTGAACTCTCTAAATAATTTAAATATTTGTAAGAATTTGTTTTCGTTTTTAAATAATGAGATTTGTGAGATTAATCGTGTTGACTGACCAATAATCGATTCGCGTAATAAGCGAATTTTTCGCTACTACTACTCGAGGTGCAAAGCAGCTCTCAGCACCTCTTAGGCTATGTAGATATCTTTGGAGGGGGAACTCACTATACGCAAAATTACATTGAACTGTCGCTAAAATTCCAGACGTATAGTCCGACGAGGGCCGAACCGCCCCGACCGGGAATGTCAACATTTTCATACCACCATCATTATGATTTTTACCATACGATTTTGGTAAAATTGTAAATCGGTTTACTTTCAGTTTTGTGTCAGGTTTCTCTATTTCATACACTCTGCAATGAAAATGTGTCCACTGAAGTCCTAAAATAAAATAAAATAGTGCTATACTGCCAATGAAGAAGGAAGTTGTTCGCCAACTTGTAAATATCAATGAAAGTGTTATTAATAAATAAATCTGGTGCTAAAAAGAAAAGAAGGATGAATTTTTTACATAAACATTTAGCAACTTCAGCAATAAAAGATGCTGGGAGCAGCGAACCAACTGGGTGTCGAACAATTTATCCACAAAATATGTGATTCCAAAATAATGTAGGCATTTAACTATCCTACTATTTTAACTATATATTTTTAGAATAATTTACAAATAACACAAACACAACCTAATATTACTAATGCAACAGTCATTTATCCATGTTGCGACGCACCCCATGTGTTATTTGGAATGGGGTAAATTGCTCTTACTTTACTGAAAACATTCAGACTTTGAACCCCCAACTGACAGAACCATGAACTGCCACTGCTTCCACGCCATACCGTGCAAAAGGAATCCACATTGTAACTCCTTGCGTTGCGAAGGAATGACCAGAGGAACTTGTCATCATCGGGCTGCAACTCCAAGAACGCGCGCGCGCGCGCGCACACACACACACACACAGGGCATAAGACGCCTCGCGCAGCTTCTGTTACATCGTCATTTGGAAAGAAGCTGGTGTCTGGAAATTTGGAAGCTTGCATCCTTACGAAACGAGACAAACGCCTGTTTCAGCCGGCAGGAAAGAAATGCCGTTTGGTGTTGAAAAGAGAGTCTTTCAAAACGCGCCCAGTCCCAATTAGCGATATTATCTAATAACAAATGTCAGACACTGCGTGTTTAGCTGGCAACAAAAACGCTTCCATTCGTGGCTACTTTCGTGGAGGTCAGATGAATGTATATGATATATAATTACCTTAATATCCACTTTAGCGATACACAGTTTCGTCACTGATGACGCGTTTCGGGACTAAGTCCCATCCTCAGATACATAATTAATAAATTAAAATATTAAAATCACGACCATGATACTGGTCAAGTCAAAATAAATAAAATAAATTATAAATCGCATTATATAATTACCTTAATATCCACTTTAGCGATACACAGTTTCGTCACTGATGACGCGTTTCGGGACTAAGTCCCATCCTCAGATACATAATTAATAAATTAAAATATTAAGTGACACGGTATAAACTTAATAAGTGATACGGTACGCAAAAAATAAGTAATTAACAGATGAATGTAGGTTGTACTGACACCGACCATAATCAAACATACATCGTGCGCGTGTATACATACGCGTACATACACATCCGTGCCTTTTAAAATCGCAAATAATATCAGTACATAAATCTAATTATATTTAATTAGTCTACTTTTGTAAAAAGTATGACTTATTTTATTACAACTTTACTTTTATTATAATATTATATTATTGTTTATTTTATAAAAATATATAATTTCATTTGTTATTTATTAGTTCATATTATTATTTATTTTATTTTATTACACACATGGCGCTATCTATGTGTAAATTAAATGTAACACTACCACTGTTAAACACTAATAAACACGTTATTGAACAAAATATTTGTTATACGGCCGATCGTCGGCAAACGGTGACACCGTTGCAAAATATTTCAACACGTTTACGTGGCGAAAAAATTCATTGTGTACAGGAGGTGAGCAGTTTGCTCAACGACCGGGTTATAAACCTAAACAATTGGAATCTCGAAACAAACTCTCGCCACCAAAGTTGACGGCGTCAGGCTGTATATGCCGGGATCGAATTTCGTTTTCTCTGAGGCCAGAAGTCTCCGGATCCGCCCCTCGGGCGAGGGCCAGTAGGCCTCACGTAGAGACACGACGACCTCCGATCAATTATTTTTTCCTAAATTGTTTGCTATGAACATATATTATTTTAAAACAAATCGTCTTGTACATTGAAAAGAAAATTTATTAATAACATTAAAACAATGTGTTTCCAAGGAAACATATTTACGGAACCAAATTATTTCAGCTACCATATAATAGGCTGTTCACGATAATATTTGCATCGACACATGTTGTGACATGTTTTAATAATGAGGTTACATCATCATTATCATCTCTTCTTAACGGTTCTATTTCTGTTCATATTCCACAGTCCACCTTTACTTAGTTCTACAAACTTTTTTTCTGGCTTAGGGTTGTAATCTTTCGCCATCTTCGGTATTCTACTTTCTTCCATTCTGTTGATGTGTTGAATACATTTTCTTCTGCATTCTTTAATCCTTTCATTAACTGCAAAATATCTAAATCATTTCTTATCTCTTTGTTTCTAATATGATCTCGTCTATTATTTTAACTGATCTCAGAAAATTTCATTTCTGCTGTTTGTATCTTCTATTCATCTTTTTTCTTTATGACTCAAGTTTCAGAACCATACAGTAGTGTAGGTAAAAATAACCGGATATAATGAGGTTACCTAAAACTTAATATACCGGTACTGTATGCGTTTTTACGGGATTTCAGTATCCCACCGCTAAAGGGAGATTGTGAAACACTGCATTTCATACTGACGCATGTTTTAACTTGAACGTGAACGCTGTGTCGGTCCTGGCGTTGGTGGTCTCTAACGTTGTTCGTTGTGTGAACTTGCGTCAGTGTGGCTGTGCTGCCCGGTTCTGTCCAGCGGACTTACAGGGTAAGCAGCGGTTCTTTTTTTTATATAGTTTTTCTAATAGTTGTGTTTAACATTGTAGGTTGGTGATGGTTTATTCTTTTGGCGGTTCTCGCTTGTTAGTGAATGAATCTCGGGCAGGTTTAACTATTTAATGTATTAGTTTAACTTACACCTGAAGACGACCAGATATCTTTTAGTGGTCGAAACGTCTTCTTCTTCTCTTTAAGGGTTAGGTTATATAAACCTGTTCCGGCAACCGTCTCATCCTCGGAAGAACCACGTTTCTTTTACCAATTGCTTTACAGTTCAGTGCCGCTTTCAGCAATCGATCCCTGCCATCCTTTGCAAATGATCCCACCATTGTCTTCTGCAAGTTGAAATCATTTATTTCATATATGTCCTTTATTTTGAGTTCTGCTCTGATATCCTTATTCCTTATTCTATCTTGCAATGTATAATTTAAAGTATTTTGAAGAAACTGCATTTTCATAGGATTAATAAGGCTTCAACCTACAAAACTCCTTTGTTTTATGATGCCAAGTGGTAATCAAAAATGGGAGTTCCAAGTTTAGTAGTCAAATTCCGCTGGTTGATCAAGTTTACTACAAAGCTATCAACTATGTTGTGTGATTTATAGGTAAGCCTACCTTTAATGTCATAAAAACTAAGTAGGTTGAACAGACAAAAAGTGTTTGTGTATTCACGAAAGGGTTTTGTTTTGTTCACTGCAGAGAACGCCAGTTACTTTTTGCTGAGTAGCTCGGTTTGAGTAGTGAAAAACTAGAAAAAGAATGTAACGTTTGATGTTTACGTGAAGGTGCGCTGTCGCGCAGTGGTGGCTGTAATTCCTATCAAAAGTGCACATGGGCGTGCACTGCCACGGCTGAGTAAATCTGTAAAGGGTTTCACAATGCCACAAGAAACAGTGCTTTGTCTGTTTCTGGAAAGCCACGAGGCACGTACACGTATGTACACTTTATTGGACGGCAGCTTTTCTTAGAAACGTGAAGATTTCACAATTTGAAAGCGATATATTCCGAAGGCGAAGAAATTGTATTTTTGATTATTAAAATTTTTGCACTGTTAAATAAACTTGAAACATGTCTTATGTACAGCTAAATTAATTTAGAAGTGCGTGTTGCCCTATACTGCTATCAGACTGGTGCCCCTTCCCCGATTCAAAATTCAAGCTTTTATCTATTAATTACACTGATAAATAGTATGCATGCACCAGTGGCGGCTGGTGGTTGAAAAATTTGGGGTTGCAGATGGGTTGGATTGAATGAAATTGTGTTATTCTCTGAATAGAAAATGTCCAAGTCTCCTCCCCTCCAAACAATACAAAAGGAAAGCAAACTACTGCAATTTTAGCGTCACACCCACGTAACCACGAATATTTATTGTACGAATCTTTTTTAAATTTTCGATTAAATATTCTGTTACTTGATTTTACACTTTGATTAAAATTTGAAAGGTTTGGTGTAGCCCTACCTCCTCTCTTAATTTCAATTTTTTTCTCAATAGGACGTAAACTTTTTTAAATTTACGATTAAATTTTCTGTTACCTGATTTTACACTTTGATTAAAATTTGAAAGGTTTGGTGTAGCCCTACCTACTCTCTTAATTTCAATTTTTTTCTCAATAGGACGTAAACTTTTTTAAATTTACGATTAAATATTCTGTTACCTGATTTTACACTTTGATTAATATTTGAAAGGTTTGGTGTAGCTCTACCTACTCTCTTAATTTCAATTTTTTTCTCAATAGGACGTAAACTGAACGCCGTTTTCGTTAAGTTTTTCGACAGAATTCATTGCGTCCTACCAGTTAAATATAATAAATATCTTACACTATGACACCTTAATCCTTTATATGTACTATTATTTACATTTGATGATGAATTGGATGGACACTAACAACGATCTTACAAATTCCAATCTGGCGCACCACGTGTTATTTACCAACAGACTGCTGGCGCCGTGACGTACAAGCGGGGTTTGCAGTCCCTAATAACACAAAGCGAGCCTATACCGCTGTAATAGGAACAACCGAGTCTAGCCAACCAGAGCACAACTCCATTGTATTTCCCCATATACAAAGCGCGTCACAGTTGGTGCATGCACCGCGCCAAGAGCGTGTACGGTTTTTAGTATTTCTCTGCGCTTTTCAATCGGCAAATGATTAATTACGATGATTTAGCTTCAAAACGTTATTATTAGTTGTTGTTTTATTCATAATTCTATAACTAAAATACAATTCAGGACTTACTGGCGGTTGTACAACCGTGCAACCTAAGCACGGGCCGCCACTGGTAAGCACCATTTCGAAACTTAACAATTGTTTTATTAAACTCTAAAATACAACTAATATTTAGCTAAACAGTGATTACATTGAGCATAGTAGTACTTAAGCTTAGAAAATACTAATCAATCCACTTTTTCTTGATTTTGCTTTAACGAAATATAATTTCTTCTAAATCGAACAATTCAAGTCTCACTTTAACGAAGTATTCAGCCTTGCTAACGAAGATAATCTTACTTATCGCTCTTCGTCTTTCGTTGAATTTTGGCCCTACCACAAGGTAGCCCAATCCACCTCCATTTTCTCCTTTTGATCTGGGTGGCAATGGGTTCCTCGTTTGTCCTCCTCCAGAGATCTACATTTGAAACAATGTTTGGCCATAAAATATATTCAACAACTTCTAATATCGTTTACTTTGATCTGAAACAGTTGCAATGAAAACCCTATACAACTATAACCTCGCGGATCAGAAATTATTGTTGTAGAGGAGTTAATATTTAGTGTTCTTATAATTTATTCTTTATTATTTATTAGTCCTTATTTATTCGTCCCTTATTTATTCGGTCTTATTTTGGCAGGTGTATAATCAGATATCTCCAATTAAACTACATTACATAGTTCACTAATTGATAACTTTTTTTTCTGACAAAGTTGATATTTTTAAGGAGAAAACATAAACGATTGAGAAAAATTACCTTATGTTCATAACTATACAGTTTGTACGTGTTTAAAGCATAGTAAAATCTAAACTCGCCTATTGGTTTGTTTGATCAGATGCACTTTTCTTACTAGGAAGAGAACTACAGTGTTCACATCATTAAGCATATTGTTGGTAATACTGTTTAGCCTGAACTATTGTATTTACAGATTCGAATATAACTCTGTTAACATCCTTTTTACGAGATTAAAGGATCTGAGTCTTCTTAAAATGACAGCGATTAGTCATCCTGACTCTCAAGTTTCGTATTTCGTACTGCAGGAAGTAAAAAACGATTATAACTTAAATCTTTTTATAAGATAATTATTTACAAGAACTTGAAGGTTTATTGAAAATCGTTAAATCTATAAGGTTTTTATGTTGTATTAATGGAATTAGTGACGGGATAAAATTGCTAAGTAGCAACAAAAGGAGGTGGTGCGAATATTTGGGAAGAATGGCGGGTGACAGGATTTCAGTGCTAGCAATGGAATATAGACAAGTGGGGAAGAGAGCTGATGTAGGACGGCCGAGAGGGAAGTGGGTCCCGGAACAGGTTCAGGATGAGCCTAATCCTTGAGATTGATGATGATGATGATGATAATAATAAAAATTACTTTATTGTTATAGAGTAGAGGAAATTACACACGCATATAGGCTACACAGATTTTACTGTTTATCTGTTTGATATATTTACAAGTAATCTGTTTAAATTATTTTTAGAAGTTCAGAACCAGCAATTGTATACGTAGTAGATATTTTTATAGGTAGACAGACAGACAGACAGACAGACAGACAGACAGATAGATAGTCTGATAGATAGTTAGATATATAGACTGATAGGCAGGAAGATAGATATGTGGGTAGATAGATAGATAGACAGACGGATGGACGGGCGGACGGACGGATAGACAACCGGACAGACACATTGACAGACAGATAGGTAGGTAGGTAGATAGATAGATAGGTAGGTACACAAATATATATTAGAGAGAGAGAGAGAGAAAGAGAGAGAGAGAGAGAGAGAGAGAGAGAGAGAGAGAGAGAGAGAGAGAGAGAGAGAGAGAGAGAGAGGCTATTTTACAGAAAGAAATATGTAGTGTCATAGTAAATGAGAAAATAGATGTTGTATTTGTACAAGTAGAGTGACAGACAGGGGTGGTTATGTACTGTATAGCTATCGTCATCCCCGCTGTGTGTTCTAACAACCCTTAGTGCACACAGAAGGGGTCCACTTGCCTTTCTAAATATAGACGCACCGACGCCAGCACCGACGCCGTCCCCGCTACCCCCCATACGTAATATCATATTCTTGGTACCACGCGCTGTTTTGCCAGCCATACGAGTAAGGCCAAATTACTCAACGAATTATTTCTCCATGCATATGGTTGTTATTTATGTTCATTATCGATTTTTTCGAACTTAGGAAACAAATCGATATCGATCTGAAAACTAATCGCACTATTTACTGGTATACTGTGTATAACGGAATGTATTGTGTGAACCAAAAACTAGGCTCAGGGCTCTGTGACGTTCAAAAAGTAGCCTTTGAGAAGCTAGAACTCAAGGGGACCGTTATGTAGATGTGTGGGCGGTATGGCTTCCGAGGACAGAGGTTGTGTGTATTTATGTGTTTTACGTATCTAAATAGGACAAATCAGAATGTTTGTGTCAGTGAGTAGCGAAATAAGGAGCTACTACTGGGAGGGGGTGAGATTAGCTTCTGGGGGAAGGGAAGAGACGAGAGTGGCTGGAAGGTTGGATACCTCATTTTCATAAGGACAAATGAGAAAACGAGGATGACTTTATGGCGGGTCATCAAGAATCGCCCGAAGTCGTTTGACCCGGATCGGGGGTGGAGGATCGGTGAACTTTAGTGCGCAGGGCCAGGCGGAAGCGACGCGAGAGAAATGGGAATAATTTGGCTTGGACGCCACGAGCTTTGTCGTGGTTTCGGTCACATGGCCGGTGAAGCATAGGAGCCGGTCAAGCCGAATACCTAGATACTTTACCGACTCTTTCCAGGCGATGGGCCTCCATTCTAGGGATAGGGACTGGTATCTAGAAATGGACTTACGTGTCAAGCAAATCGCCTCGGATTTCTCCGTACTGATCGTCATCCAGCCACTGGTCGTTTATATACTCCGCCGAACTTCCGGAAGAATCTACCGCTTTCTGGATGACGCGTCGACAATAATTGCGCAGTTAATGGAAGCCGACACGTCAGGCGATTGCCGATCAGTTGGGCGTAAGAACGTTCTCCTTGGATTAGCAATTTCTTGCAGAGACTGGTTAAATACCATCTCGTACATAGACTTTAGATTTATACAGCAATTGTTTTAGAGAGAAATGTCAACTTTATCTGCCTATCAGTTGCCGATCAGTTGGGGGTAAGAACGTTCTCCTTGGATTAGCTATTTCTTGCAGAGACTGGTTAAATACCTTCTCGTACATAGACTTTAGATTTATACAGCAAACGTTTTAGAGAGAAATGTCAACTTTATCTGCCTATCAGTTGCCGATCAGTTGGGCGTAAGAACGTTCTCCTTGGCTTAGCAATTTCTTGCAGAGACTGGTTAAATACCTTCTCGTACATAGACTTTAGATTTATACAGCAAACGTTTCAGAGAGAAATGTCAACTTTATCTGCCTATCATTTGCCGATCAGTTGGGCGTAAGAACGTTCTCCTTGGCTTAGCAATTCCTTGCAGAGACTGGTTAAATACCTTCTCGTACATAGACTTTAGATTTATACAGGAAACGTTTTAGAGAGAAATGTCAACTTTATCTGCCTATCAGTTGCCGATCAGTTGGGCGTAAGAACGTTCTCCTTGGCTTAGCAATTCCTTGCAGAGACTGGTTAAATACCTTCTCGTACATAGACTTTAGATTTATACAGCAAACATTTAGAGAGAAATGTCAACTTTATCTGCCTATCAGTTGCCGATCAGTTGGGCGTAAGAACGTTCTCCTTGGCTTAGCAATTTCTTGCAGAGACTGGTTAAATACCTTCTCGTACATAGACTTTAGATTTATACAGCAAACGCTTTAGAGAGAAATGTCAACTTTATCTGCCTATCAGTTGCCGATCAGTTGGGCGTAAGAACGTTCTCCTTGGCTTAGCAATTTCTTGCAGAGACTGGTTAAATAACTTCTCGTACATAGACTTTAGATTTATACAGCATACGTTTTAGAGAGAAATGTCAAATTTATCTGCCTATCAGTTGCCGATCAGTTGGGCGTAAGGACTTTCTCCTTGGCATGGCAGAGACCGGTTAAATACCTTCTCGTACATAGACTTTAGTTTCGTACAGCAGAAGTTTTAGCGAGAGAAGTCAACGTTGTCTGTCTAGTCTTGTATTACAATAAACAAATTTTGCTTATCCTTTTGGGTAACCATGAAAATGGCTCTCATCCAAAACGAACGTATTTTCTCAGCAGTAAATGCGTTTAACGGGGGAAATTTTTTAAAGGTTAATACTCTGTCGCTGCAATTTTTTAAACGTAAAATGGGAAAGATAACACACACACACAACGCGAGAGAAACAACCGATCAGTTTAATCGACGTACAGAGCACAGCAGACGGCTATAAAGCTATACGATATTTATTGGATTGAAGACTTTATCACCGGATATAAAGCGAGGTGAAGCTGTGCAGTGTGATAATGTGCAGCGAGTCCGTATTGTTTATGTGTTTCCCCCCCCCCCCATATGCACTTGGTGAGTCAGACAAGGATGTCCTTTGTCTCCGTATTTGTTTAACTTCTTGATTGAAGAGGCTATTACAATAATTAAAGAAAAAACCAAACTTATTAAGATTAATGGAAGGCGCATTCATAGTATCCGCTTTGCACGTGATATAGTAATAATTCGAGACTCGGTAAAATAAATGAAGAGAATGTTAGAAATCTTTTCTGAGACCGTAGGAAAACTTAGATTAAATATTAACAAGAAGAAAACAAAAACAATGCTAATAGAGAAGAAGAAAGAGAATGTAAAACTTGATATTAAATTGGGTAAAACAATTTTAGAACAGGTCGAAAATTTTTGCTACCTGGGGAGCAAAATCACTTGTGAAAACAGATTTTGGACAGAGATTAAGAGGAGAATAGCTCTATCAAAGCAGGCGTTTCAGAACAAAAGGAATTTACTTACAAATTTACTTACTTAATAACTTAAGTATGGAGGTAAGGAAAAGGTTCGCAAAAACATTTGTGTGGAGTGTCTTAACTTACGGACGTGAGGCGTGGGCCCTCGGCAAAACAGAAAAGGAGGAAGCTGGAAGCAATCGAAATGTGGGTCAGTAGGAGAACGACGAGGACGAGATGGATGGGACAATGAACAAATCCTCGCAGAAGTGAACGAAGATAGAGGACTTTTAAAATAATTGGAAGAAGAAGGGATACATTTATTGGGCACGTGTTACGACACAACCAATTCTTAAGTAACATTTTTAAAGGAAAGGTGTTGGGGGAAACCAAGAACACGGCCAAGAGCAGCGTTTCTCAAAGTCATGGGAAAGGAGACGAACTTCCTATCGTACTGCGATTTAAAGAGGACAATGATGGAGAGAGAGTCGTGTCGTGGAGAGACGACAAGGCACGGCCTTTAGATGATGACGATGATGAGTGTTATCTTATTCTCGGCTTTACAACTGAAGAAGTCACTTCACAGAATGGGCGAAACTTTTGGTGTTATTAACGATGTCAATAAAACGTGCTGCCAACCGGAAAAGTATTGTGATTTGAGCGTTAACCACAGTGCCGTGGTCACCGACTACAAAATCTTTGTCAGTGTTTTTTCAGCATTCTGCACTGAAGATGGTCGTCAAAGCTACGGACGAAACGTTTGCTTCGAACAACCTTGTACCACGGCCTTACAACCCGGCAGCCGAAATCTTAACAATACAGTATTGTGATCTGACTTTTGCCATTTGTTTGTTACTTACGCATTTTTTTGTGTGTTGAATCTGAACTTACGAAGGGCGACTGATAAGTAACGCGCAGTCGCATATAACGAAAAAACTAAACAATGTACAGTACGACGCGTGCTGCCATCATGTAGCGACATTTGTGTATTACAAACGTACCAGATCTCCAAATATACTGTAATTCACCGTCTATGGCCTTTCTGTGATGTTGTTATTTCGTTTACATGTTTCGAGGCACTTGCCTCATCATCAGAACTTTATAAAACTAATGCATGTCATCAATGATGACATGTGTCAAAATATTAAAAGACAATACGGCACTAAACTATATACAAAACTTGTGGTACAATGTGGTGTTCTATGGTAGATATGTCGACGACACTTTTATGGTGTATAAAGGCACAAATCGTCAAATTGACAATCTCCACAATTACTTGAATGGCATTAATAACAAAATACAGTTTACTTTGGAGAATGAAGATATAGGTCAATTACATTTTCTGGATTTGACAGTAACTAAGGACATTGTTACTAAAAAACTACGTTTTAATATATTTAGGAAGCCCACGATGACTGACGCTATCATACATGCCTCATCGTTCCACCCCATTTCACAGAAATTAGCTGCATTCCATAGCATGATACATCGCCTATTGTCTATACCCCTTGGCATCGAGGAATACATCGAAGAATTAAACACAATTAAAGTCATTGCATTTAACAACGGGTACAACGAAAAAATAATAGATAATATTTTAAAAAACAAAAGAAAAAGAAGCGTAACGCTATTAAAAATAAAAATAAAGATATAAATAATAGAAATGAGAACCTCGAAACAAAGGCACGCAAGTACATTACGGCACCTTATACGCATTTCATGCCAGGAATTTTTAAGTCAACCATTAATAAAGTCAACAACATAGTTGTTTCCTATAAGACCAGTAATAACATCTTAAATAATCTCCGCAGCCGTGAACATACCAGTCTTGAAAATAAAACAGGAGTTTATAAGCTAGTCTGCAACGACTGTGAGGTTTTATGTGGGCCAGACGGGTCGGGGGTTTTTGAAAAGATTTTCTGAGCATAGACCCCCTACACGAGTTTACAACTTTGACAACATCAAGTCAAATTTCGCCAGGCACCTTATAGACAACAATCACAGTTACACGGATTTTAGCTCGAATCTAATACCCCTTCATTTCTACAATGAAGGGCGTTATTTGAACGCCCTTGAAGAATATGAGATTTATAAAGCATATAACGACGCCAGTACCAAGCCACACGTGTTGAACGACCAATTACAATATAAATCAAATATACTGTACGATACCGCTATGCGATATGGTCGAGATAAAACGTAGATTTCGTCAGTACGGCGCGTGTTGTCTTGCAACGCACATCTAACATTGACGTGCTCATTTTAAAACAAGTTTTGTATATAGTTTAGTGCCGTATTGTCTTTTAATATTTTGACACATGTCATCATTGATGACATGCATTAGTTTTATAAAGTTCTGATGATGAGGCAAGTGCCTCGAAACATGTAAACGAAATAACTACATCAGAGAAAGGCCATAGACGGTGAGTTACAGTATATTTGGTTAACAAACACGTGGCTTGGGACTACAATAGGAGTTATTCCATTTAAATTAAAAAGTACCAAGTCTCGTTGACCAACTCCTTCTCGTTTTCTGTCAGTCGCCATTGTTATGGAGTCGAGTACGCCAGCTATGTCAACGCGCCTAAAACAACGTGCAATGATTGCATTTTTAACAGCTGAAAAATGAACGCTAGTGACATTTATCGTCGTCTAAAAGCCATTTGTGATGACAAAACTGTTGATCGAAGTACCGTGAGTAGGTGGGCAATAATATTTGGAGCATCGGAAACTGGTAAAGCAAATATTAAGGATGAACCTCGCAGTGGTCGACCAGTTTCTGTGACCGATGAGATGCACCAAAATGAATTGATTTAAAACGACCGTCGCCACCAGGATTGACACAACAACGCATCGCCACCAGGATAGGCATATCGAAAGAACGAGTAGAACACTTTACTGCAGAACTGGGCTACTGTAAAATCTGTTCGCGGTGAGTACCACGCACACATCGCGTGCAACCGCCGAGGCTCTTGTGAACTTGAAATTTGAACCCATTCCACACCATCCATACTCACCAGATTTGGCGCCCTGCAATGTTCACTTTTTTGCGCATTTAAGGAGGGATGTTAAGGGTGTTCATTTCACCACAGCTGATGAACTGAAAGACGCAGTGAGGTCGTGAATCAAGGAAAGACCACCGACATTTTTCACTGACGGGATGAAACAACTGGTTTACCGTTGGGTGGCTACGTGGAAAAATAAATGTAAGTTTTTGTAGCAAATAAAATGTACTTTTATTCCTTATTTGTTTCATTTGACTACCCCTTTTCATTTGCCAGTTACATACGGCTGTGCACTATTTATCAACCGCCCCTCGTATTTTTATGATTTCCTGAAGAAAGAAAGAGACTTTAATAGACAACGGATTAGTATAGGCGCGGAGTCATAATTAAGGGCGATAGCAGAGACTTGTGAGATGCAGTCCAGTCAGTCTTACCATTCATAGTCCTGAGCAGCGTACTCTTCAACTGCAGTGATGCAATCGCACAAAATAAGAGGAGTACTGTTCAGTCTCGTAGATATGCAAATAAATGTAGAAATCGAGGAATATAATCTCGCTTTCTTCATTTTATGTCCTTCTTGGACAGCTCTTCGTTATTATTAGAAATAACCACCACTCATGTCTTTACGGGGTCATCTCTGAATGTTTATATGATATAGAACTCTCTCAAGCTACCCGTCTACCCCTTTTTCACGCCATTATAAGCTTTCGCTAGTAGAATCAATCAAAGAAATGCTGAAATACGCCAACTAAATAGGATACTCTGGAGTAACAATATCTTTAGGCACACCGAGATGAGGATCTACAAAGCCATCGTAGAAAGGATCGCAATATACGGTGTCGAATTATGGGTAATTAATAAAAAAAAAACACAAGCATCTAAAATGCTACCTGCGGAAATGAACGTCTCCCGTAGATGCTGTCAGTTGATGAGAGGTGACAGAATAAGGAATTCAGAAATAAGAACCTATACGGGGATCAATATTGATAAAAGCAAATCCCCGAAAAATAAGTACGTGAATTCTCACACGCGTTGATTACGCGTAGCTCCAGGTGTTTTTAGATCCACGTTCCTAACGTTTGACGATCGTCCTGCTCGGCAGTGTACAAGGTCGGACATTGACACCGCTTCTAGACTGTAACTGCGCAATTATTTCTCGTGCGCCATCCGGAAAGTGACAGATTATTGTCGAATAATATAAACATAAGCGCCAGCGGCCTGCCAAGTGCAGTTTTTGACCACCGACATTGCAGTGCGCTTTAAAGTGTTGTTACCGTTATTTGCGGATTTAGTGTAATCGTGTTACTTAGTGCGAAACTCAAATAAGGTGACGTTTATTGTTGTGTGTTGGACAAAATGTAACTTGAATTATTGTATAAAAGTGTATTTGTTTATTTCAAACTGTTGTTTACTACTAATTAAAATTGTAATTTGTGATTGCATCTGGTGTCAGTTATTCTATTTCCACTGCACGGAGCTACGATCCACGCGACCGTCGTAACAGTGGAGTCAGAAGTGCGATATGACGTTTTAAACAGTGAAAACAGAGGACACTTAGTAAAAGAGTAGTGCGCGTGATAATTGGTTTACAGTATTGGATACCAATCATATGATGGAAACTTTCTAAGCGCTGCTTCTGCGGACAAAGAAACGTCAGGATGATGCAAGAGAAACTGGCATAAGTGACTGTCAACGCATCCGCGAGAGTTTTCTCGAAGCCGCCAGCCGCGCGGACTGTGTCAAGGCCGCAGTTAATTACGTAGTTCACACGGGCGCTAAGACGCAATTAGGAACGTTCTGGTCTGTGAGCGTTGTATAAATACTTGGCGGCAGCGGCCTTAGTTTTCAGTATAGCTGCGATATATTTACAGTGTGGTTCGAGAGTTATTATCGAGCGATATTACTGCTTACGTTCAAGTGGTTATTAGTGAAGTGTTGCGTATTATAATCGGCGGTATAATTGTAATACAATTGTGTTTAATATTAGTGACATTTTATTGTGTGTGAACAATTTTTATTTGATTTGTTGTAAGAGACTGTGTTGTTAATTACGAACTGTTTAACTGTGAAAATTAAAGCTGGTGATTAGTGATTTAATTGGTGTCTTGTATTTTGTTTCCACTGTACCTACGACGATCAGTAGGCCGTCGTAACAATATAAACGTAGCAATATACTTGAAACCAACGAGTGCAAGAGACTGAGCTGGTATGGTCATGTGCACAGGATGGACGACGAGAGATGAACTAAAGGAATAATGGAATGGACTCCCTTACCCAGAAGAAAAAGAGGCAGAACAAGAAAGAGTTAGAACACAGAAGTGAATGTCGCTTTAGAAAATAGAGGACCGGTGTATAGGAAGGGGTGATCCGCGTTGGAAGCTAGGAGGCGAGAGACTGCGCCAGCTGTAAAGAAAACTAGCATATGATGATGTTGATGATGATGATGATGATGATAGGTTTTCTTAATTACGAAATTTAAAGAACAGATGTGACGTTAATATTAAATGAAAATTAATTTACTTAACGCATAATACTTAACAACTTGTATCACACAACGGCGCTGGAACAACGACACACGAGTAATAGTTTCCAGATTATATTTAGAAATAGATTTTCAGGCGAACACAGTGTTCGTAGCAAATTATTCCAAACGGGGTATAAATAAAATATAAACATGGCCGTGTTTACTTTTCATTATTAAAAATGTCCCAGCTGACGTGTAACCGGCTGTTCAGAGCGGAGATGTATTTTTAAAATGAACTACGATTTAAGCGAGTGAGACTGCATCACATTAGCAGAAAAACGAAAACACATTTAGAAAAAATATGTTTTATAAACAAGTTAAAACTTTTGGATGTTTTTTTTTCAAGTAAAAACTTTTGACAAGCTTCATGTCCACCGTTTCAGGATCAGCTGCTCTAACTGTCTGTCATGGACCGTCTCAGTTATATAAGAGTGTGCTGAATTGTACTGGTTCATTATAACGCATATTGCGTTTGGAAAAATATCGACAATAATAATAAAGATCGTGAACAGCGTCGTTGTCATTGACGTGTCTTTTCCGGACACTGGGCGAGTTCCGTTTTACCAACGTTTCAATGGGCGTCCCACACTACAGTGTTTCTCAGGCTTGAAACGACGCAACATTCTTGGAATGCGGTCTACATCAATTCTGGTGAGGCGGTTTTCCCATTTCGCCGTATATCTGTGTACATTCTCTTCGGATGGCTCCACGTTAACACGGATGAAGAATTCCGTATCACCTACTGAGGAATTTCATCTCCGATGTTCGATACCGTTATTCCTTTGGCATTTTAAATTAATATAGTCTAGTGCGTTGGAAGGTTGGAAATTAAGAAGTAATGATGACATATATCAAAGTATAGAAAATATAACAGAAACAATGAGAAAAAGAAGACTATTAGTTTTTTGGACATTTATATAGAATGGACGACAATAGGTTGACAAAGCAGATCTTCAAATATCTGTAGGGGAAGAAGTCTACATCAAGTTGGATTAAAGAAGTCCAAAAGGATTTAGAAAAAATTAATATACACGCAGAAGAAGCAATTGAAAGAGAATTTTTTCGGGCAACAGTGTTAAAAATGGAAGGAGTCCAAGGTAGGGGAGAGAAAAATGCAGGTTCAAAGTGGACTGAAGGCAGGAAGAAGAGACACAGTGAAAAGATGAAAGGATATTGGAGACAAAGAAAAGAACAAATAATAAAGAATTGAAATTGGCATGTGGTCCTTAGATAGCCGAATAAAATAGTCTAGTGCGGTTAGTCTTTTAGAATAATTGAACACTAGAGATTTTGAATTTTGAACATCTGGGCTGTACTCTGTCTTACAATACAAACAATGGTGTGGTGAAGAAGCTGCACAAATTTAACCATATGTGTGGGGCCATCACGAGGACTCTAAAATCAACGAGTAAAGAAACGTACCTGAAGTTCTACATGGTTTTTCATGGCGTTCATCCCATACGAGTAAAAATTGTTGTCGATGGTTCTCTTCTGGAGCAAGTCATTAATTTTGAATGTCTGGTCTGTAACTTGTCTTACATTACAAACAATGACGTGGTAAATAAACTACATAAGTTCAATCATATGTTTGAAACCATCAGGAGAATCCTAAACCAATAGTAAAGAATCGCGCCTGGTGATGGTCTTCCATACACTTCTCTATGGGTCTAAGAATTTGACTTTAGCAAAATCACAGGTCAGTCGTATTCAACCAGCCAAATGATATTTCTCGAGCAAGTGGCAGGTAGTTCTCTTCAAATCGCAAAAGAAATGTCGACGTATGGCAGGAACCGAATATTACGAGTATACTTGATACGATTGCCCAATATCGGCTAAAATGGTTGGAACGCCGCATCCCCAATGGTGTGGGGGCGTCCCAATAAACGTTGGAGTGACCGGCTAAGATGATGATGATGAACATTAGAGGCAGCTACTGGAATATCATCCCAGCTTTTTCCTACTTTTTATAGATAGTAACTCTCTTAGGTCATCAATTATATCTAAATACAAGCCCGTTATTCCGTTGAATTTCCTGCAGGTCTCCCATGTAATAGCAAGTACGTCTGGTTTATTTACATCTGACGCACGTTTTACAGAAATGATTCTGTATCTTCAAAGGCTTTTATGAAAGGTGTAATTGAATTGTTTTGATTATAATAAAGTTAACGGGTAATCGATTTTATTTCGATTGTTGCAATGTTTACGGTAGTCAGCTAATCATTAAATTTTAATGTTTCATTTTTATTATTTTAAAAATGTACGATTTAAAAAACATCGTTTTTGTTTTTATTTGAATTTGTTACGTACAAAAAGGTAACAAAATGAGTATCTGAGAAGATCTAAATATTTTCAAACATAATAATAATAATAATAGTAATCTACTAATTAAAAACAAATTATAATAGATAACTTTATAATAATAAAGTTTTATTTATTATTAACGTTATGTGATGGTTTAAGTTGTGGACTGTATAAAAAAAAACACCAAAGAAAGAAACTGTTTTTAATTTTGTACATTTCCTGATACCACTACACGTTGAAAATCAGCACAGACATGCAATTGTATACAAACACTGACTCTGCCCTTTAAACTCTTACGAGAGAGCCAGTCGCTCTCCACACTAATTGATCTCTCTCTCTCTCTCTCTCTCTCTCTCTCTCTCTCTCTCTCTCTCTCTCTCTCTCTCTCTCTCTCTCTCTCTCCCCCCTCACACACACACACACACACACACACACACACACACACACACACACACACACACACACACACACCCTAACAATTAACAACAATAAAAAATATATATACAGGCATAATGTGAGGAAATATCAATGTAAGATATATATTGTAACGAAACAAAATGTTACAAAATAATAGTGGAATCCGATCCAGAGAGGAACCAAGAAATAATAATTGAAAGCAAATTAAAGGAAAACTATTTGGTTTGACTTATATAATATTATCCAGAAACCCAGAAATAACCCAGTAGAATAGGGCAGTAAACAGAAAAAGTGAAATAAATAAACCTAGTAGGCCTAATCAACTTACCCTGAATAATAATCCAAACCCAATAAAGAGTACCTAATCCATATAATAAAATTGTATTAATTATAATCATATAGGCCTATAATCAAGGAAAGAAAAAGGGACACAAACCTTTAAAGTAATGAGTGTGATCATAAGAAATAGCGACACAGACTACCGTTAAACAGTGTCATTATTTTTGATGAAAGTGTTTTGTTATTATTAGACAGAATTTTAGTTTATCATACAGACAATAGTTTAGCAGTATAAATAAACTAAAACTGTCAAAAACAATTATTATTATTAAAAGTTTTGTTGTATGTTATAAGATTTTATGTCACCAGTTAATTTATGTAAATATATTTATCTCAGGTAGTCAAAGTAGAAATTACAATCAATCATAACAAATTGTTCCACCACATATCATAGAAATTCAAATTAATAAGGTTTTACAGTTATAAACTGAGGCATGTTTAGTATCAAATTGTTTATAATTATCTAATTAATAATTCTATAAACATTGCATATATAATTAGAGTATAATAATAAAATTATCTATTAAAGGTAATTTATAAAATATAATGTAGGTAATGGGTGTTGATCCTATAACATTTAAACTGTACATAAATGACCAATCAAAATTTAAGAAATTTGTGTGAGTTAGGTAACTAAAAGAAAGAAGAAATAACACTTAATTGTTAATTGTGATGGAAAGCAGTTGAATAGTGCGTGTCTAGAGGTAATTAAAAGTATATAAAAATAGATGACCCGTGTGTGAAAGAAGATCTGAAGGACCATCATCGAAGATAATAATCCTTCCACTACCATTTTCATGAACAAATAATACACACAATCAAGAAAAATATTCAGAAACGACCAGGAACCCTTCAGCAATATCGTCTAGATGTGTAAAGTATAATTTGACAATATTTTTTTTCAACAAGGAACAACCACTAGACAATATAACAATTTACACTAACACTAATCACTAGTCAACATTTTAAAGTGCAACCAAATTCAATATATAAGCTAACAGTGATTACAAGGAAAACATTTATTGTACACATTAATAAACTACATTATTTTCTGAGACGGACAAATTGAATATCGTCAAACTTGTATGTAACTGAATATATAATTTGAGTAAATTTTTAGATTATAAGTAATATATTGTTTGTAAAGGTACTCTCTATTATTAATCAACATGCAAAGGAACTTTTCGTAGCAGCCACAAGAATTCCCACGAAATATATTAATTATTTAATTATAAATCCTGAGATAAATATCGACCCTGTGACAACTGTATGTATCGAATGGAATTTTCCAATAATTGGAATTTATGTTACAAAGATTAAATCAATATGTTATTAAATCACATCCATGAGTTATTATTCCATTACAGGAGATAAGAGAGTGTTATAAATTGGCGCACCAACTAGTGAGGCTGAAATTAGGGAATATTAAGTGAAGAAATTGAATCAAGCAAATTAATTTCCTAATTTTTAGCTGGCGACTGCTATAAGTTCCAAGAAATAATAAAGATGCGTAAGAGGGCTACATCGTTGAAACGGACGAAGGAGGCAGAGAAGGAAGTCAGGATGGAAGAGAAAGAAGTAACATCGGTGGAGGATGTGGAGACGTTAGCAAGAAAGGAAGATAGGGGAGACCCGAATCTTATAAAATTAATGGAATTAATGAATAGTATGAGTGAAAAAATGGACAGAAATAAGGAAGAAACGAATGACAATTTTAAGAAGCAGAAGGAAGAAATGAAGGGAGATTTGAAGAACATCAAGGAAGAATTCACTGAAAACTCAAGGAAACAAAATGAAATTTTGAGTCAAAACTTATTAAAACAAATGGAGGAACAAAACAAGCAAACGAAGGAAGATTTGAAGAAGCAGAAGGAAGAATTCACTGAAAACTCAAGGAAACAAAATGAAATTTTGAGTCAAAACTTATTAAAACAAATGGAGGAACAAAACAAGCAAACGAAGGAAGATTTGAAGAAGCAGAAGGAAGAATTCACTGAAAACTCAAGGAAACAAAATGAAATTTTGAGTCAAAACTTATTAAAACAAATGGAGGAAAAATTCGATAACATCAAGGAAGATAACAGACAAACGAATGAAAAAATTGATAGCATCAAGGAAGATCACAGACAAACGAATGAGAAAATTGATAGCATCAAGGAAGATCACAGACAAACGAATGAGAAAATTGATAGCATCAAGGAAGATAACAGACAAACAAATGAGAAAATGAGTGAAAATTTAATAAAACAGATGGAGGAGAGATTTGACCAAAACAAAGAAGAAACTAACGAAAATTTTAGGAAACAAAACGAAACCACTAATGAGAGTTTAAAATGGATAAATGAGAAAATTGATAGTATTAAGGAAAGTACTAATGAAACTTTAAAGCAAACTATAAGTAAAAATAATAACCAAATGAAGGAAGAGTTCAGACAAATCAATGAAGAGAATTTAAGAAGAATTAATGGTAGAATTGAACAGGTCAATGATACAATTAACCAGAAGATGGACAAAATCGATGAGGAAAGGAAGCAAGAAATAGCTGACACTAATGAGAGATTGAGAAAAGCTAACGAAACCATCATACAAAATAAAGCAGTGATAAATACGAGAATAGACCAAGTCCAAGAAAATAGTCGTATTCAAATAGAAGGAATACAAAAGGAACAAGAAAATTTAGTTAATTTACAGAAACAGACCGGAGAAAGGTGTGACAATATTAACACTACGGTGAATAATTTAACTGGTCAGGTACGCCAAAATCAAGAAGAAATTGAGTTAATTAGAACCAGACCAAATAATATTACTCATGTTTCCACAAATGAAACCAGAGAAGGAATTAATTTCAAAAATTATCGCAGAAACCCCATGGAATTCCTGGCCAGAATTGAGGAACATTTTAATAAACATCGAATAACTATCTGGAGCTTGATTAGAGAGATGTTGGATGAGCATTTTAGGGAGATTACGGACAACTGGTGGACAGCAACCAGGAATGCGATAGTGGACTACGCTCAATTTAAAAAACTGTTTAAAGAAAAATACTGGTCCGAAGCTATACAAAATATTATAAGGGACAACATTTGTCAGGGAAGATATGATGGAAATAGAGGTACATCTCCAACTACTTACTTCTGGGGAAAGGTGTGTTTGGCGAGACACCTAGAGCCAAGAATACCAGAAGAATCCCTAGTAACTAAAATGGCATACCATTATGACACAGGAATTGCCAGAGCACGCCTGGGAAGCCAGATTAAAATGGTCCACGCAATGGCTGACTTATTAGAAAATTATGAACACGAGGGTTACTACAAAAGAAGCAGACAACGAACTGATCAGTGCGGTTCAAAAAATAATAACCATGGTATGAATCATAATCAATATAATAACATGAATAACCGGAATAGTTATGTCAACGATCGTAATTACAACCAAAATTTTACCCCAAATAATAACCAACCAGCAAACTTCAATCGAAACCCAATTAACAATAATGATAACAACAGGCCCAATCAAAATTACCATCCGGGTAATAGAAACAATAATAATTATAATAACTACCGAACAAACCAAAATTATAATAATTTTAGGAGTAACTCAGGAGTTAATAACAATAATAATCAGGGTAATTATAATAATAACCGTTCGTACCGACCCCGAATAAATTACATCAGTGCCGAAGAAGGGGATTACTGGAGATACCATCAACCTCGGAGGAACAGTTTTAATAACAGTTATGATCAAAGAGGAAATCCCAGAGGGATGAGTCACCATTATAACCGAGTCAGAAGTAGAAGCCAGGAGGACTTCCGAGAATCAAGGGGAAGTGAACAATTAGACAACCGAGAGGTTGAACAACCAGGAACCAGCACACCAGTCCAGGCAAATCAACAGTCATGCCCGGAAAATAATCATGATAGCCTTAATTTAAACGGAGTGAGGCAGTAATAAACCCTCGCGACCCCTTACTGCTACTAACTACTGGGTACAATAACCACCAAATTCAAAAATATAGTAATAACAAATTACTACCAACTAATTATGAAAAGCTAATTATGGAAAATAAAAGAATTTTGAAGTACAAAAACCACCGAATTCAAAAACATAGTAATAACAAATTACTACCAACTAATTATGAAAAACTAATTATGGAAAATAAAAGAATTTTGAAGTATAACAACAACCAAAGTTTAAGGACGGATAGTCAAAATCTTACTATTATTTACAATTATTATTTGAAAAATCTTCGAGAAGAACTGTTGGAGGAAACGGTGACAAGTAGAATCAACCAGCATAATGAAATTTTATACATAACCGCTCAAATTGAAGGAATTCCTACACGAATAATGATAGATACTGGTGCAAATGTATCACTTATTAACGACGCTGAACTGGAGAGAATACAGAAACAAAGTAAAAATATAATACCTACCTTACCTGTCAATAATGTTATTTTAATAGGTGCCACTGGGCGTCAAAATAAAACAGTGAGAAAACAAGTGTCATTGGAAATAGAAAGCAAAGGTGTTACAATTAATATTATATGTTTGGTCGCAATCGGCCTACCATTCGAATTATTAATCGGATGCGATATGCTGAGGAAATACTCAGCCATTATTGATTTGAGCAAGGAGAAGGTGTCCTTGAACTCAGAAGGTGTTATGTGGACGGCAGAGTTAATAGGAAGCGATGGTGCCCCTCTGAACCGTACCCATCACCAAGTTAGGGAATTAAATTTTTTAAATAATGACACCCAATACAGAAAAATAATCTATAACATGACAAATGAAGACCTGTGGAACAGTAAATTACAGGAGATAAGAGAGTTTAGACACCAAGGCACAAATAATTTGACAGCAAAACAAGTAGAAGATCTCATCATGATATATAAGAAGTATAAACATGTATTTTCAGAAAACCCAGGAAAAGTAAAAAACTATCAGTGTAGAATACAATTTAAAGAACCAGCAGAATTCCACAGAAAATCCTATCCTATACCATATTCATTGAAGGAGGCGGTTAGAGATGAAATTAATAAAATGTTGTTAAATGATGTAATTGAGCATAGCCAATCACCATATACTAACCCAATAGTAGCAATTCAGAAGATTATAATCAACAATCCATGAAAAAATATCATGAGGAAGAAAAGGTAAAATAACAAAAGTAATTATGTCCTCACACCTAATGAAGTGTTCAGAAATAATTACTTCTGAAGGGAGGCAATTTGTAACGAAACAAAATGTTACAAAAGAATAATAAATAATAGTGGAATCCGATCCAGAGAGGAACCAAGAAATAATAATTGAAAGCAAATTAAAGGAAAACTATTTGGTTTGACTTATATAATATTATCCAGAAACCCAGAAATAACCCAGTAGAATAGGGCAGTAAACAGAAAAAAGTGAAATAAATAAACCTAGTAGGCCTAATCAACTTACCCTGAATAATAATCCAAACCCAATAAAGTGTACCTAATCCATATAATAAAATTGTATTAATTATAATCATATAGGCCTATAATCAAGGAAAGAAAAAGGGACACAAACCTTTAAAGTAATGAGTGTGATCATAAGAAATAGCGACACAGACTACCGTTAAACAGTGTCATTATTTTTGATGAAAGTGTTTTGTTATTATTAGACAGAATTTTAGTTTATCATACAGACAATAGTTTAGCAGTATAAATAAACTAAAACTGTCAAAAACAATTATTATTATTAAAAGTTTTGTTGTATGTTATAAGATTTTATGTCACCAGTTAATTTATGTAAATATATTTATCTCAGGTAGTCAAAGTAGAAATTACAATCAATCATAACAAATTGTTCCACCACATATCATAGAAATTCAAATTAATAAGGTTTTACAGTTATAAACTGAGGCATGTTTAGTATCAAATTGTTTATAATTATCTAATTAATAATTCTATAAACATTGCATATATAATTAGAGTATAATAATAAAATTATCTATTAAAGGTAATTTATAAAATATAATGTAGGTAATGGGTGTTGATCCTATAACATTTAAACTGTACATAAATGACCAATCAAAATTTAAGAAATTTGTATGAGTTAGGTAACTAAAAGAAAGAAGAAATAACACTTAATTGTTAATTGTGATGGAAAGCAGTTGAATAGTGCGTGTCTAGAGGTAATTAAAAGTATATAAAAATAGATGACCCGTGTGTGAAAGAAGATCTGAAGGACCATCATCGAAGATAATAATCCTTCCACTACCATTTTCATGAACAAATAATACACACAATCAAGAAAAATATTCAGAAACGACCAGGAACCCTTCAGCAATATCGTCTAGATGTGTAAAGTATAATTTGACAATATTTTTTTTCAACAAGGAACAACCACTAGACAATATAACAATTTACACTAACACTAATCACTAGTCAACATTTTAAAGTGCAACCAAATTCAATATATAAGCTAACAGTGATTACAAGGAAAACATTTATTGTACACATTAATAAACTACATTATTTTCTGAGACGGACAAATTGAATATCGTCAAACTTGTATGTAACTGAATATATAATTTGAGTAAATTTTTAGATTATAAGTAATATATTGTTTGTAAAGGTACTCTCTATTATTAATCAACATGCAAAGGAACTTTTCGTAGCAGCCACAAGAATTCCCACGAAATATATTAAAATTATTTAATTATAAATCCTGAGATAAATATCGACCCTGTGACAACTGTATGTATCGAATGGAATTTTCCAATAATTGGAATTTATGTTACAAAGATTAAATCAATATGTTATTAAATCATATCCATGAGTTATTATTCCATTTTTAAAGTAACGAGTGTTATAATATGTAACTAATGAATTACTAATAACTTGAAGATATAAGAGTATGAGAAGATATGACAAAAAATTGTACTACCATTTGTATTGTTTATCTAACAGGCTTTTCCTAAACGGAAAATACACAGACATGCAATACTCATATTACCGTAAATACTATTGTAATAAATAAAGGAATAATGAAAACGATTCATGAGCATTTATTAAAAGTGGCAAGCTGCTTAAGTTTTTTCACATTATACCCAAACATAATATGCTTGGTTATACTGTTTCATACTTACAAGTAATATGGATTTGTTCGGAAACTCTCCTACACACCTATCGTACAACCCTATTTATCTATAAAATCGTTTTGCAAATCACAGCCGGTAAATAAAATTGAGTCGCGGTTAGGCAGTGACGAGTTGCCTGCCGCGCGCATGTCAATCAATCAGGTTGCTGAGTTAAGGTTGTGTCAGTCACCGAGGAGTTGTTAATGTGTGATGATTTAGAGAAATGCAAACTCGTTCGACACACTGCATACAATTTGTCTGTGTTGGATGTTCGTTGGTTCTATCTTCTGCATCGGTTTTTATTCTTGAGTAGTTTTAGAATTCTTGAAGAATTGTCTTCTGCTAGTAAACCATCAATCTCTTTATTGTCTCTTGCCTCCTCGCAGACGTAAGAGACTTAATGTCAATATATCTTACTGTGATTTGAGATTGGTGTTTTGTCATTTAAACCGACTTTATTTTCATTTCAGTTTACACAGAGTAGTATTTCCTCTTTGTATACAGTTAAATAGATAACGGTTCTTCACAACTATCAAAATTAGTCCAGGAGAAATAAAAGCTGTGCTATCTCTTATGGTAAATATGAATACTGTACATATGTACAAACACTGTGCGTACGTATAAGTCAGAACAAGCTACGAAATGTATTTGGAAAAATAATTAAGCTACTAATGCTGTTTCTGAAAGAAATTATTCGTTTGCAGTATCAGATCTAAACTTTTTAGGAAGTATATTGTTCTTTGAATTTTTTCATCGTTTAAACCAACAGTGGATTAGTAAAATTGTATTAATATGGATTGTTTAATAGTAATGTTTAATAGGGTATATACATTGATAACATTGTAACAACGACGGAAAATTCTCGAACAATGGAGAGTGTCTTTCTACATGTTTCTCGGCTATCCCAGCAGAGCCCAGCTGTAATGTTTGTGTGCGTACATATTGGTGCTACTTTGAGAAGAAAGACATTTACGTGACACTTATCATGCGTCAACAATCGAGGCTGTTCCAGACCGCACCGGTGAGCGCACTGTGTTCAAGGCCAGACATGTAGACTGTTTCTAGTGGATTCGAGAGCGCCCTATAATAGGCACCTGTTTAACACGTCATCCAAAATGTGACAGATTACTCTTGCGTCTCAGGGGGGCTTATAAATATAAGCATCCAGAGACGGTCAGTCAGTTTATGTCGGGCGATTTAATGAGTGCGTCTCAGGTAGTGTATTAATAAGAAGTGATTATTGTGCGGGACTCTATTAGGCGACATTATTAGGGGTGTGGACAAATTTAATTTGAATTATTGTACGAGTATAATCTTGTTGAATAACTTATTGATTACAAACTGTGTTTAATTTGTGATTAATTAAGCTGGTGATTAGTGACTTTATTGGTGTCTGTATTTTGTTTTCCACTGTACCATACGACGATCAATGAGATCATCGTAACAATATTATATTCTAGAACATAAATGTAATGTAAATATAATATAAATATAAATATAATATTGTAGCACTGGAAGCAAGAAAAACATTGATTAAAGTATATAGTCTGACTCTTATAGAAGTAAGACTAATAATTCAAATACCTACAATAAGTTTAGTTGATTTCATAATAGGAGGTCAGTGTCTAAAGTGACTACACTGAAGCGAGGGCAGAAGAATAGGAAACTTTAAAACACCATTACGACGCAGGGTGTAATAACGGTTCGAATGAATTGTTAGTGCGTACGTGTGCTGGACCGTTAACGCAGAGCGGTGGCCATTACCTTTTGGGGGGGGGGGGAGGAGTGGCACGTCTCTGTCTGAGGGTAGTTACCGACGCCGCCGTAAAACGTAAGGGTAGTGTGCAGCGGGTTGGTGGTGTTGTCTGTCACATAAACCACAGCATTAAATTTGAATTATCCTGCTCCTTTTATGCGTAGATTTTTAATAGCGTTACGTGCATAGACTTGAGGTCTAAACTAAAATAATACCAGAAACGACAAAAAACAATTTATATTGCTGTTTCCGTTGTTAGTTTAATCGTGATGTAAACACACCCACGTGGTAAATCAGAAACGCTATTGGTCAGGAGTGTTGACACTGTTCACACAGTAATGTAATACGCGCATGTGCAGAATGTCTGTATAGTCATGTGAGAGTTATCTTACCACTTGAATCGGGACGTCATTGACAAGCAGCGTCATTGTATCGAGCATATAATAAAGGAAGACGATAAGCTCTGGGAACTAGCCCACATTACCGACGTCGTTGTAGGCAGTCTTATTAATAATAACGCTGACTCCAGTGAGGATTACAAGTTCCGACACAGATATGAAAGGCATTGAATTACTCTCTGACAGCAACTTATAGTATACAGTATACAGGTAATTATCACGGCTTCTATTTTTGTTTTGAATAAACCTTACTTTTTTGATTTGTTGCAATTTTTAAACTGTTAATAAAAAAAGCCATTAACTGAGGTTATACAACATTTCACTGTCGGTCTGATTTTACTTTCACACAGTCACACAAATTTTACTTTAGTCAGGACAAATTATTATAATTTACGTGTGTTTATACAGTATCAATATTATATATACCCTGTTTGTACTCCTTCTCTCAGAGTGACACGCCTCTAATTCAAGAAACAAATCGGGTTTCAGATATGCCACGCCTGTTTGTTTACATCAGGATTGAACTAAGAACGGAAATAGTATACAAGGTTAGTTTGTTAAGCATTTCTATTCAAAATGGACTTAATTTAAAAATCTCCATTAAAAATAATTGTAGGATCTTCCAACAAATATCTGTCAATCAAGTTGTTAGACAAGGGTACAGTATATCACCTATTCTTTTTATCATTTATATCGACGATCTAATTAGAAAGTGGAAACAGACATTAAATTCTGGTATTAAAATATCGCGGGACACACATTGAATGTGCTGTTGTTTGCTGGCGACTTGATACAAAATGAAAAACCAAGAATCTGCTTCATCAAATTTGTAAGCAGTATAGTATAAAAACAGAGGTGGCATTTCGAGACAAGGAACCAATAAGAACAACAATAATAATAAATGATCAAATTATAGAACAGGTGAGCCATTTTAGCTATTTGGGAAATAATATTGGCTATGATACGAATTATGATGTTGATATTATGTTAGGTAAGTTTCAGACGATCTGTGGGACAATCAATCGTAATTCTTAAAAACAAGGCACGTCGAGGGGCACGATTAAAGTTATACAGAGGTATGGCAGTCCCCCTGTACTGTTGTATGGGTGTGAATTATGGTTATACAGAGGTATGGCGGTCCCCCTGTACTGTTGTATGGGTGTGAATTATGGTTATACAGAGGTATGGCGGTCCCCCTGTACTGTTGTATGGGTGTGAATTATGGTTATACAGAGGTATGGCGGTCCCCCTGTACTGTTGTATGGGTGTGAATTATGGTTATACAGAGGTAAGGCGGTCCCCCTGTACTGTTGTATGGGTGAGAATTATGGTTATACAGAGGTATGGCGGTCCCCCTGTACTGTTGTATGGGTGTGAATTAGGGTTATACAGAGGTATGGCGGCCCCCCTGTACTGTTGTATGGGTGTGAATTATGGTTATACAGAGGTATGGCGGCGGCCCCCCTGTACTGTTGTATGGGTGTGAATTATGGTTATACAGAGGTATGGCGGTCCCCCTGTACTGTTGTATGGGTGTGAATTATGGTTATACAGAGGTATGGCGGTCCCCCTGTACTGTTGTATGGGTGTGAATTATGGTTATACAGAGGTACGGCGGTCCCCCTGTACTGTTTATGGGTGTGAATTATGAGCAACAAGAAAGTAGAATTCAGGGCTCGGACATAGCGTTCTTACTAGGAGTTAAACAATGCTCTAAACCTGATAATATAAGGAATGAAGTCATAAGAGAAGAATTACTAGTTTTTAACTGGCATGAAACACTAAAAGATTATAAACGAAGATGGAAAGAACACTTAGAAAGAATGCCAGAGTTAAGCGTTTGGAAATATAAACCTATAGGAGAGAGGTGTGTGGGTAGACCCATGGAGAGGTGGCTGGAGGATCTTAGCAGGCGGAACAGAACCTCGCAACCTTGCCTATGCCGTGACGTGAAGATGATGGTGATGACATCGTTTATTGATCCTGCACAAGGCTACTAAAATACTGTTACGTAATGCGGAAAAAGTGTTACGTAATACGGAACGTTCTACAAGGTTATCGAATGTTCCAGTGGAATCCGGCTGTAATGTGTGTGATTCTCAACGCATTCGCTAGACTGTGTGTGACAGAAGTCGCGCGGCCACGCGCACTGTGTCAAGGCCGCAATGAATTACGCTCTAATGTTTTCCTTTATTGTTAATGCGTAGTATGGAATATTCTGGTATTTCGGCGGGGTATACATACAAGTACTCAGCGGCGTTCAGTTCAGTTTTGAGTTGCGAGTTATTGTCGGGCGATTACTCTGTGCGTTCAAGTGGTTATTAGTGACGAAGTGTTATGGGTTTTTATAATTGTGCGAGACAATTGTAATACAATTGTGTTTTATATTAGTAGACATTATTATTGCGTGTGAATAATTTTTATTTGATTTGTTGTAAGAGACTATCTTGTTGATTACACACACTGTTTAATTGTGATAATTAAAGATTAGTGACTTAATTGGTGTCTTGTATTTTGTTTTCCACTGTACCATACGACGATCAGTTAGACAGTCGTAACAATAATTTTATTATGCATGTTTACAATGAACAGTAACAATCACTAAATTGTAATTATTATTAAGTGTTCTGCCTGACGACGGATGCTCTAACCGTATCTGCGAATTTTGTTTTCCATCTTCCATTTTCCTATTGTTGGGTTCAAATTTCTAGAATTTCCTTTTCATTTTTACATTGTCCAATAGGTAAGTTGGGAATATACGGAGACAAAATGGAAACAATAGAAGAGGGCGGAGGGACGATCCCAGTCATAGGATTGACTATAAAAAATTATCGCTTCCATTGTTCTGATTTATAACTTGCATGCCCGGACGTATTGCCTGGCACCTCGGCTTTGAGTGGCGGCAACAATTACGTATCGTAACAAAATCAACGCTGCCGTAAGTTCGACGTTTACGGGCGGTTTAACGACACAGCAATTACTGTGTGCGGTTTCCGACATAAAATTGAGACATAAAACCAAACCTATTCTTGTATACTTTAGGTCTTGTAATGGATGTGTCGCCTGCATAATCGCTATCACACACACACACACACACACACACACACACACACACACACACACACACACACACACACACACACACACACACACACACACACACACACACACACACACACACACACACACACACACACACACACACACACACACACACACACACACACACACACACACACACACACACACACACACACACACACACACACACACACACACACACACACACACACACACACACACACACACACACACACACACACACACACACACACACACACACACACACACACACACACACACACACACACACACACACACACACACACACACACACACACACACACACACACACACACACACACACACACACACACACACACACACACACACACACACACACACACACACACACACACACACACACACACACCAAATAAAGTTACCAATAATTCTATCATATGATTCTGTGCGTGTCCGGAACATGATACATTCCGGAACCAAAATTACAGAATTGATTTAATTCTCATCTCCCGCTGCTGCTTGTGCATACAAAGATCTCCAATTTCTCGTTCCCTCAGTATAGTCTGAACTTCTTCTATCCAGGTGATAGGTGGTCTTCCTCTTTTCCGTCTTCCTAGTGGGGTCTGTTTCATAACTCTCCTTAGCAATCTTTCCTGTGCCATTCTTTTTGTGTACATGCCATTATAATTTTTTTGTTTGGATAAAATCAACAATTGAATTTTTCACATTTATTCTGTCGTTAATAACTTCATTTACAATTTTCTCACGTCTGGATACTCTTGCCGAACGTCTCAAAAAGTCCATCTCTGCTGTAATTAATTTTGTTCTTGTGTGTGTTTATTGGTAATCCAAACTTCTGAGCCGTAGGTCATGATACTTCTTACAATGGTTTTAGTTTTTGTTGTAACTTGCTTATCAGGATTCTTTTAACGTAGATATAGCCATCTTTCCCAAATTAATTCTGGATTGTATTTCTTTGTCGTGCTTCCCACTGACCGTAATTTTTACCCCTAATTACCTATTGCCATGTATTTTGTTTTATTCATATTTACCTTTAATTCCTGTTTCAATTTTTTAGTCATGTAGTCTATGTCTTTAAAATGTTGAGCCAAAAGTAATTGGTCATCAGCAAACTGTAATGATAAACTGTATCACCATCAAGTGGAATTTCCATGTTCCTGCACATTAAAATACTAACAAGCTTCACGAAATGACATGTTATAGAGTAAGAGGATAGTAAGCAAAGATGTGAGTAGCAGACTTCAGAGGGAAAGAGGTGGAGATACATAGATAGGTAGACAGACAGACAGGCAGACAGACAGACAGACAGACAGACAGACAGACAGATAGATAGATAGATAGATAGATAGATAGATAGATAGATAGATAGATAGATAGATAGATAGATAGATAGATAGATAGATGGTGAGATAGATAGATGGAGGAGAGAGAGAGAGAGACAGACAGACAGACAGAAAGACAGATAATGAAAGAGAGAAAGAAAATCTGAGAGGGGTGAGAGAAATAGAAAGGGAGAGAGCGAGAGAGAGAAGGAAAGGAGAAAATTATTACAAAACAGTGAAGTGAATTAACAAGACGGAACAAGGCTGGTGTGTGTGTAGACTGCATCTAACGAGTGGCGATGTTCATCCCCGTCCGCTGTAACAACCCTCACTGCACACACACACGGGACGGGTCCACTCCACTTGTCTTTCTAAATATAGACTCAAAGACGCTGCGCCCGCCCCCACAAGTAATCTCGCCTTTGTTCTTAAAATGAAATATTTTGCCGTTTTCTCTCTATAGCCGTCTTTTTATATTTTTATTTGATTTCGAATGTGTAATATATTTTGTATTAAAAGTTGCGTATTCGACATAAATAGCCGACATTGTCAGACGAGAAAAAAGGGTGTTTGGGGACGCACGTAGGCCTAATAGTACGCAGATGGATACAAGTTAAGAGAACGCCTTTAGTTTTCTGTAAACGTGAAGAAGAAGGTCAACGCTGAATAAATTGTAAATCGTGATGTTTTTGTGATAATTAAAAAGTACTAGCGTAAATACTATACTTACAACCGACGATTTGTAAGCGCTTCAACAACACTGTGTTTATATACTGTAAACTGCTATGTCACGTAATTATAAAAACAGATTGCCTATCTATACTGAGGACATTGAAAAAGAAAGCTAGTCAAGAGACGTGTATCAAATTCTTTAAGACAATGGCAGTACCAGTACTTCTGTATAGATGTGAGACCTGGACTATACGTATAAGGAAAAAGGACTGGCGCCAGTTACAGCTGCTGAAATGAGAGACCGGTAAAGGGATATACGCGACTCGATCATATAAGAAACGACTATATTAGACGAGAACTTGATGTAGTTTCCCTAAATGAACTCGTTTAGAATTAGAGAAATTGCTGGAAACAACATCTAGGAAGATTGGACAATACCCGGTTTCCGAAGTTGGCTCATGAGTACGAACCGGTTAGAAGAAGATCTGTAAGATCTGTAGGCAGGCCAGTCACAAGATGGCGGAAGTCATGAGGCCGGAACAGGAGAAATCCTGTCCGTGAAGTAATGATGATGATGATGATGATGATTATCTCTCTGTTTATCTGTCTGTCTATCTGTCTGTCTGGGGTATGTCTTCTGATAACTTTAGGACGCATCAACCGATTATCGTAAAACTTGGGATTAATGTCCATACTTTTATCTGTAAATTTTAATTTGTAAAAAATAGTCTGTAAAGTTGTAATTTTTAAAAAACTTACCGGTATCTATAAAATTTTTAAAACACTGTTTTTATACTTCAGAAAAAATATTTAAATTTAAAATTTATTTGAAGTATACTTTCCTGGATTTTTATCGGCAGAATTTAAATAATTGATTTCTTAAGCCTTCACGGCCGGCCTCGTACTACTTCCCGGGCTGTCAGGCCGTGGTCATATGTTGTTTTGTACAGACGTTGCTATTGGAGGCCGTCTTCAGTGTCTCACTTCAGTATCTCTTCAGAGTAAAACAGTTTCAGTGAAGATGGCCTCCATAGGCGAAGCCGAAGCGTCTGATGATAACATCCGTCAACATGTTAATTACAGAAGACCGCGGGCTTACAGCCCGGATCTTAATTTGAATAGTTAAACTAAAGATTAACTGTACAAACTGTATATACCAAGATAACAAATTCTAAATATTAGTAATCTTAAATATCACTATTAATAAAAATAGAGGTTGTAGTGATGAAATATATCAAAGTATAGAAAATATAACATAAACAATAAGAAAAATAAGTCTATTATTTTTTGGACATTTATATAGAATGGACGACAATAGGTTAACAAACCAGATCTTCAAATATCTCTGGGGGAAGAAGTCAACATCAAGTTGGATTAAAGAAGTCCAAAAGGATTTAGAAAAAAATAATATAAACGCAGAAGAAGCGATTGAAAGAGAAGTTTTTCGGGCAAAAGTGTTAAACGTGGAAGGTGTCCAGGGTAGGAGAGAGAAAAACGCAGGTTCAAAGTGGACTGAAGACAGGAAGAAGAGACAGTGAGTGAAAGAATATTGGAGAAAAAGAAAAGAACAAAGAATAAAGAATTGAAATCGGCATGTGGTCCTTAGATGGCCGATAAAAAAAGTAGAGCTTGACCATATTAATACACAAATTACGTGTTATTTTTCCGGTGCGCCTTATGTACAAAGGAGAAAAAGGAAAATACGGTACGTTAACGCTACGCGCACGGGCATGCCTGCGATTCGTATTACAGTCTTGGCTGTCATTCAGCGTGTGGAAAATTCCCAGACATCTACAAAGTCATCATCATCATTATCTTAAAGGATAAAAGTAAGCAGGGTTTGTTCCGGTCTCATACAGGCAAAGATTAGAGCTGATCACTCCAGCGCTTCCTCGGACGTCCCACACCTCTCCGTCCCTTCGGCTTATAGTTCCATAGTCGTTTGGGATGCGGCAGTCATCCTGTGACGATTTTAAAAACATCGAAAATCGCACAAATAAAAATTTTTTTATTTTTAATAAGTAAGAGTATTATCCACCCTTACCTATACCCAGATTCCTGAATCAACTTGAAATTGTCCAGTACCAACACGCCAAGAAAGGTATTAAGTAAAGAATAATAATAATAATTACTTTAATTATTAAAAATGCGACTATATAAATAAAGAAATCTCTAAGTCGTAATAAAGTCAAATTAAAGTATTTACATTCTAATTAATGAATAATTAATAATATATAAAAGTACGAACTATTTTCTTAGTGGGTAAATACGCACCAGCTAACTGAGCCCTCGCCCCTAAACTATACGCGCAGTCGCCAGTTGAACTTCGACATGAAAAGATGTGAGTTTTGTGTTGTCTACATACACGTAAGTGTATGCCGTTAAACGAATATCCAGTGTAAGATGATTTTACTTGGAAAAATGTAGTGTGTGTAGAGTTAGGAAGAATATACAGAAAGGAAAAATTAGCCAACACATCTCTTTAAAAAAAATATAAAACTGTAAGTTGTAAGATATGTAACTACCAGACTTTAGTACTGCAAAGTAAGAACTATAATTAAGGTGTAAAATGTGAACTACAAAATCCGGACGAAGAAAAGTCAAACCACAACAGTATGAACTTCAAGTAAAAAACCGATCGTCGACAGCAGATATAATCAACCCGATGTAGCTTCAAGAGGAACCATGTACTCCACCCTAGAAGGCGACAGGAGATGACCCCCCAAGGACCCAACAACAACCTCATATTAAATTCAGGTGATATCCAAACACAACATTTGTAAATTTTCGTTTCAATAAGAGAAGTAACAAAAGAACACTAAAGAACTTTAATAATGTAAAGAAGAAATTATCAGATTTGTAATTTTTGTAATGAAGTAGTAGTAACAGCACTATATATAAATGTAAGATAATAATGTAGATTACCACCAATATTATTCTTCCAATAATTTGGTTGAAGTTTGTGATAAATTAATTATTTTGAGAAAGTTCAGACCCGGATCCGAGGTATTTAAAACAAACATCTAGATGAGTATTTTTGAGATAAAAGGAATAATAAACTTAATATCTTCAAAGCATTAAAAGCAGTATTTACTAAAGTAATTTTTCTTTAAAAAGAAACAAAGTCAAACATAATATTTGAATAGTAATAAAGAGATGTTTTCGCTAACACCAAGTGAGTGAATAAATTTGTGCAAACCTTGTCAATTTCCTATGTCATAATTGTGTTGTAATTTGTTGGTAAGGATGTTTTACTAACAACGGCAGCTAGTTTAATTAACTGGTAAAGAATTGAACTAGTTCCCGACTTTTGTGTTGTCTTAACAAGGGAGACGTCACAATCCATTCGCCAAATATGTTCCCACCAATTCAGCCGATACGGGACAATCCTGTCGAGTATACTCATAGTATTCAGTTCCTGCCGTATATCTGTGTTTCTTCTATGATCATGGAGAGTATACCCTACCACGTGCCTGAGAAATCTCATTTCAGCCGCTTGGATGCGACTCACCTGGTCTTTCGTTAAGTCCAATTGTCAGACACAGATACAAGCGTGGGAGGGGCCATCACCTTGTAGAATTTTAGGCGTGTTTCTTTACTTGCTGACTAAAGAGGTTGTCTAATGGTCCCGCACATAAGGCTGAACTTATGCAACTTATTCACAACGTCGTTGCTTGTATTATAAGACACACTGTAGCCTAGGTATTCAAAATTGATCTACAAAGACGTTTAACAAATTACAGTTAGTAGATGAAATAGAGTAGAGTCGATGAGTTCACGGTATCGAGTTTGCGTACATCAATCAAATTACTGAGCAACGCGCTACAGTTGCGTCAATCGTCGGGTTTGTTAATGTGGCAACCATACTCGCTACCTGCTGATGATAACTTGGCCCTACTCTAGTAAACTGGCATCAATATCGATTAGTTTCTTTCTCTCGATTTCTAATTTTTCTCATATGATTCTGCAGTTTCAGAATCATTAAAAACGAATTTTCATATTACATTACCAATTGATTAGTTTTCCATATTTAAACTAAACACACACACGCGCGCGCCTTCACACAAACACATACATATACATTTTGGGGTTTTTTTGGTTAATATCCCGTACTTGAGGTAAAGCTGAGGCAGGTCAGGACTTTCGAATAACGGGGTAGCATAGTTTTGGAGGGCGGGAAACATTAAATGCAGAGCCACGATACATATTTGTATATTCGCCCAAGGTAATTTATTTGTACATATAAAAATAAATATAAATAGTTGTACATGGTTTTAAATGAAGCATACGTAAACAGACAAGATTTAGATAATCCTTAACTTGTTTTAAACACCTGTTACTGGTTATCGACGGGTGGCGAACTGCGTGTGTGTGCATACAGTGTTTTCTGACGTATGCATGTGTGTGTTGCATCACCTGGTCGAGGGAGGAGAACAATAGTTTCTTTGCGTACCAGTATATTTAACTTGTGGTAATGAACGCCAGGCCGAACAGGCAGAAAATGGAAAGAATTAAATATGTTTATTTGATAAAAATTCGCAGACTTACATTAGTTACAGCAAAGCGAATTAATTAATTACTCCGTTAATTAATACGTGGCGAGCAATTAATTAATATCTTAATAAAGAAAAAAATCTTATTATCTCGAATCGTATGATTTCATTAGTTTGCACATGAACATTATTTATGAGTGCGGAAATACGGAAAAATTGATGTGTGAAAACCGAAGCGCTGACCGAAAGGTGTACACGTTTGAGATGGTCATAGACAATCTTCGACCTGTCGGCTTGCCTCCAGTATAAAACCCCGTTCGATTCTGAACGAAAAAACAGACTCTTATCATTTGTTCGGGGACACTGTGCTCGATTGCCAAGCGACATAAAGCCGACGCCAATCCTTCTAAGACGGGGGACTCTTTGTTCAACAGACAACCAACAACAGACTCCGGTACCGGGACTTCATCATCATCATCATCATCATCATCATCATCATCATCATCATCATCATCATCATCATCATCATCATCATCATCATCATCATCATCATCATCAAGGAACAACACACACATGCCACGGTAACTCAACAGTGAAAAACAGGTGAAATACCACGACCTAGCTAGTACGTTATTAGATACTTACGTTGAGTACTCTTTCAATACACCAGATAAAAATTGTAATGTTGCAGTAGCTTTAGCAAAAGTACGCGTAGCTTTCATAAAAAAGTTGTCAACTTCCAGAAACACTGATATCGGGAAGAGGAAGAATCTCATAAAATCCTTTGTACGCATTTAATGTAATTCTATATGTGTCTGAATCATGGACACTAACTAAAAGGAGCAAGGAACAAAGAGAAACTTGTTTTTGAGTGTTCCTTTAAGTGACATTTATGTTCTGAAAGACCGAAGAGGAAAGAATAAATTCCGTGTTAGTACTTTACTCTGATCCACATTGCTTAACACCTCACCAACGTCCCCTCTAATGATTCTTTTAAAGCTGTTTTAATTTGGATGTTATATAAATTGATATTAAGTGGAAACGAAAAGCTTTTTCTGCGGTTTAAAATCGTGTAACTCTTATTAGGTTCCGAGTAAATCTAAATTTACTTACAAGACGTTATTCGTTTTGCATCGCCTTGAGTGTTTTCATTTTGCTTTTTACGCTTTCTTTAGAAACAATTTTATATTCCTTTATATATTCCATTTATATTACATTATCTGAATTTGGGCTTAATATTTGTGGTTTTTTATAGATAAGAAATGTTGTTAATTACTTCTTCTGATCGAATTAATTGGCGAAAACAACTGAAAAATATTAAGCTATGTGATATTACGTAGTGCATAAATAAATTGCCAATAGAGAGAATATTATTTAACTAAATCATAATCTTGGTAGAGGTGTTTTCTGGAACATGACTCAACGGAAATTGAAGTACACAAAAAGAAATGTAAGATTTTAGTTTTAAGAGGAAGCACAAAATAAATCAAAGAAAATATTACGTAGACAATGAAAAAGTCCCACATTCATATATAGAGTTATGCTTCATATGTAATTCTCCAGTAACCTCTTTCTTGTTTCCAGGGTTATTTAGTGTTAAATGCAACTTCCTGTCTAATCCTACCCAAACTCTCTCTTACTTTTCCTGTCTTTTGTGATTTTACTTCCTAAATAGGTGAACTCTCCAAATTACTCTGTCTTTTCCCATTCAGCAATATATCCGTGCCGGACTGTCCGTGTTTACTACAGACCATCATGTAGTTTTGCAATGAACTATGGAACTTAAAAATATGATTTCAAGATTTACCAATAAAAATGAATAAAGATTTACCAATCGATAAAGACTTCCAGTTTCAAAATTCAGGGATCCCTGAGTTGATACTTCTCCGTACGTCGTTCAGTGTACATAATTCAACTTAATTTTTACTTGAATTACACTAGTAATGTTTGTACAGAATCTTTGGTAGAGAAAATAAAGACGACTAAAGAAAAAAGAAGATAGAATGATAAGATGTTAAATTTGAGTAAGGAAGTGTCTGGTCACAAAGAGACTAAAAAATACTGTAGTAACTGTAGTGTATAAACATGTGTGATTTGATCATAACTGAGTTTAAAAACTGAAAATGTAAACATACGAATACTATGAAGAAAATAAAAGAGGTGCAAAATGAAACGGTGATTAGAATTTTAAAAACAACGAACGTTAGCCTTCAAAGAATCGATTTAAAACCAATCGTAGATATACAAAAATCAGTAGACATTGACTGACAGCGTAAGATAATATTAGAACATTAGAAATATATATATATATATATATATATATATATATATATATATATATTGTAACGTACTGCTTTTTGGATATAGGAGAGTTATATTATATGCCCTACGTTGTTATGCGCCAAATCTGTGATGTAGCGTTTTTTTTTTTCTAGAGGTTTTAGCGAAAACTTTGTAAGTGGCTTATTGGGTGTTCGTCTTATTTAATTAAGCTCCCAATGTTGTGTACGCCAATCTGTAACGTACTGCCTTTTACTTTAGAGGTGTTAAGGTTTCCGCCTCTCCGCAGTCGCCACTTATGAATTATAATGACCGAAGTTTAAAAATAAAGTGTTTGGTAATGTTACTCAATCAAAAGCCGAAATCGAGAGTGTGTGATTTGGGGTCAAGCAGGGAAGTTGTTCAGCCTTATGTTGAAGAGAGAGTAAGTGCCGATTGTTTACATTCGGTTTAAACGATTTCTGAAATTTTTTCAAATTGTTCGCCGTGAATTGTTGTTCATCAGCTGATTGTGAGACGAGTCTCCACGCATAGTACAACCAGGCTACACTATGGCAAAGTATGACCCGATCTCTTCTATTTTATGCTGAAATCTGTTACAACTACCCGCTACAAAAAAATATAACACATATTTATTATTCAATATAAATTTTTCAATAATATTTATTATTTATTATATTGTTTTTTTTTCTCTGCCGCCCAGATACAAATATCACAGTCGATCTTCTTAATTAAAACATAATATCGACTTCATCGAGTAAACATGGAATTGTCAAAAGAAAAAAAACATATATGGTTTTGTTTACCAAATTTTATACTATTTTTAAAACATCAATCAATATATAATTCTTAATATTTCCCCAGGGTTAAGGGTAAGTTCTTTTTGTTATGAGATGGTCAGAAATGGATAATTATAATACGCTTTACAAATACCGAAAAATATTAAAAATTTTGTTTATTTTCGTATAGTACGTAGTTTCAGAAATGTCCGTAAGAGAGCAGCGTGCGTTTGTTTACTTTAGAACATATGATTAATTTTGAATAGTTTTTTCGTTCTATCCAACCATTCGGAATGAGTTTTCTTCGTTAAATATTAAACGAAATGTTTATATTACCTCTCTTCTTATATTTCTTACTGGAATGAAGCCTTTTCTCTAGTGATGTCCGTCTTAGGTTGTAATTTCATTACAGTCTGGCCCATATTATATCGTCAACTTGAAACATGGCGAAACTCGGCCGAATCATCAGAATGGTTTTCTTTCACTGTTTATTATGGAGTATAACCATTTAATTTTGATAAATAAGGTAGGATTATATAATGTTCATATGGCTTTTTAATTTTGTACTAATTTTGCACTTCTCCAAAGTTTCAAAAAGGATATTTTAATAGAATTGTGGTAGCATCATTTTGTCAACTCGCCAGGTTTTTTTTCCAAAAATTATTATTCTTAACAATACTTGTTATTTTCGTCACTCTTAGTAACCCATAATATTTTTATTATACAGGCAGTTTGTAATTATTATAAATTTATATTTTATTTACCGAAAAATAATTCTTTTTAATTCAGGTTTCTTTCCCAATTCGGTTTACATAATAGGTTTCTGTTCATTTTCTTATGACCTTGTATATAAGTATTTAATATTTTTATTATTTTTAAATGAATTTATATATTATTTATTAGTCTCTCATAGTATTCCTACACTGCACTACTTCCTTCTGCCATTTCCCTCATATAGTATTATTTTAATGTTTTATTATTATTTGATATTTAAATCTTTTATGTTTGTTTTAAACGAACCCTGGGTTATCTTATACTAACACAGATATTTGAAAAAATATAAAATTAACTTAGGTATTAAACTTGGTTGTCTACACAATATAAATATTACAATAAATAAACAAAATACATAATCGGTTAGTAGCATTGTAATCTACTATCATCGTTTATAATTCTCCCACCTACAACATAATTCTGTAAGAAGTTACCTTCACTTTCACTTTTTACCTCAATGGGTACACTATAACTCACTTGGCACTGTATATCACTCGAATTGTTTATAATGTTTAGTGATATAATTTAATTTAGAGCTAGTTATATGTTACCCATTTCTGACCTTTATGTTCTTACATGATTTAATTTATTGGGACCGGGTTATGTAACGTTACATAAAGCCCCCCCACTAGAACAAATTTATTTTGGTTTTACTTGTTGATTAAAATAAATTGTTGATTGTTTCAATTCTCCTAATAGTCTTGGCTTTATTCTTCATAATAGTGTTTCATTTATTTCAAACTGGTTGTAAACTGACTGGTAATTCAGACTGGTGGTAATTGCTGTTTTCTTACTCTACTCTCTCTTTCTTGGAGGCAAATTCATCAATTGTTTATTTTTCTAGGTAGTGGTACTTCCACATTTTATTTGATAAGGACTGGTCACACTAATCATATTAAACTTGTTTTAACACTCATTTCTATTTACTTCTATAAATTATCTTTATCAATTAAGCTTCGGTCTGCTATCTTCCTTCTATTTTCTTCATCTATACTTCTGGAATCCAGTATCACTCTTTTCAGCTATTTTATAATTATTATCCCTTAAATATTCAATTTCCCTAACATTTTTCCCTATCTTGTGCGGTGGTACCAGTCGGGTGGCCACTCTTGGGTCCATTACTCCGCTGTCCATCCTTACCTTCTGAGACCAGGGGAACATCATCCCTGCTCATAAAAATTATTGCCGGAACATTTCTACGGTCAATACATAAAAATAAAAAAATTATAAGTAGTAGTCAATTAGCGACTAGTACTAAACACTTTTGGGATTCTTCATACTGTAGCTGTTTGCATTTATTTATATATTTCTTCTTCTCCTTGATTCCTTCTTCTTTTCCATTAACTAATAGCATATAACATTATTGATAGGCCTTATGTTAAAATTCTTTTGACTTTACTTCTTGTGACATATTTCTCCGATCATTTCTTCTTATATAATCTTCAATTCCGAGAAATTCTAATCATTGTATTAATTATCATCCTCCTTCAGTTTCATTGGAGTCATTAAATTATTCTTTATTCTTCTTATCTGAGCACATTACCATCGATTGTTTTTGTTCATTTAATTTTTCTTCTGTTTGTTACCATTAAAAATATTACTTTTTCCTATTATTTCATATTAAATCAATTCTTTATAACTCTTATTTACTAATCAGTTCTTATTTTTTGTTAAATCAAATGGTTTCAAAATATCTTAAATCGTATTATTTCTGAATAAATTAAGTAAGTTGTCCTTACATAGTTTTTATTAAATCGTCTTGTTCCTAGATAAATTGTTGAGTAAGTTGTTCTTAAGTTTTTTTTTTGGAATTTTGGGGTTTTAGTCTCTTCACTTTAAATTATATGGTTTCAAAATAACTTGAGTAAGATGTCCTTACATGCTTTTAGAATTTTGGGGTTTTCTTCCGCTATTCAATGGGTTGCTGGGTCGGTTTTCAGAAAATCAGTCCCCTTTTTTCTGGTTGGTTATTGTTTAGGTTAACCATGGTCCATTAACTCAGGTACTATATGTTCTCGGATTACTGAGGTGTTCATAATGATTTTGGTATTTGTTAAATACCTCTCTTTCACCTGGAATCGTAACTCAGCTGATACAAAGTCTTCATAGAAGTCACAGTTTTCCGTCATAGTTCGTTCCTTTTTAACTAATAAGTATTGTACCTCCTCTAACATAACATATTTGCTCATATTTAATCTCATTTCATTCCCTTTTACCTCTGGATTATTTACCAAATATTTGAAGGTTATATTCCGTCTTGAAGATATGACTGATATTGTCTGATACACTTCCATCGTTGACACATTTAACTGGGATGTAAACTTAATTAACTCCCTCTGTTCGTTAATTGGAAGGTTGAATACCTTAATTAATCCACCTGTAATCATCTCCCATTCTTCCTTGGTATTTAGTATTCTCTTTCTACATGTTTTTATTATTTTCTTGGTCTTCTTTTCCACAGTTTGAACATCCTTTTTGTTGTGGCTATTTTTATTTTCCGATGGCATTATACCTTGGTATTCTGTAATTTCTATTTCCTTCCTACTCTCTTCTGTGTTTGGACTTACTATAATACCTTCTGAAGTGCTATCTGATGTTTCATCCAAATTCTTGACACTATGGTCCATTTGTTTATTTGTCTTCTCCTTGTATGTATCTGCTTTTTGTCTAAGTGTATCAACATTTTCAAACTTCTCCCCGAAAGTTTTCCATATCTCCTTATTGAACTTCTCCATCTTACCCTCAATCCGTTTTAAATTCTCATTATTCTCTTCAAATTTTGCATTCATCTCTTCTCTTTGTCCTTCAACCGTTTCCTTCAGTTCATGGTATTGTTCATTCATGGTTTGTTTGATATTTCCATGAGTGGTTTCTATTTTTTCATTTAGTTGTTTGACTAAACTTTCCTGAATGCTATCTATTTTCTCATTGGTCTGTCTATTTTGTTCCTCCTGTTTCTTAAAATTCTCCTTATTTTCCTCATTGGTTTGTTTCAAGGCTTCCTCCTGTTTTCTAAATTGTTCATTAGTTTGTTTATTCTGTTCCTTAAATTGTTCTGCCATAAATTTCATCATGTCTTGCCAATTAGGTTCTTCTCTGGCTACCGCTTTGTCTGGTTGGTCCCCTTGGGCATCCTCTTCAATTATATCCGTTTCCGTATCCATAACTACTTCGGTTTCTTCTTTATCACCTGTCTGTTGGTCCATTTCACTGTCCGTGACCAACTCTATTTCTTGTTCCTGTCCACCTTCTTCAATCTCCTTTTCTTCTGCCCTCTTCTTCGATTTCTCTCGGGTATTATTCATTTCTTGTTTTCTCATAACTGCCGACGATAATTAGATTTTTTGGTATATATTTTTATTAAATATCAAAATTCTTTTCTAATTACAGCCCTTTTACGTTGAGCGCCAAATCTGTAACGTGCGGCTTTCGTAGAGGTGGATGTACTCCAGTTACAGGTATATAGTTAATTCAGCCCCACTGTTGTAAGCGCCAAATCTGTAACGTACTGCTTTTTGGATATAGAAGAGTTATATTATATGCCCTACGTTGTTATGCGCCAAATCTGTGATGTAGCGTTTTTTTTTTTCTAGAGGTTTTAGCGAAAACTTTGTAAGTGGCTTATTGGGTGTTCGTCTTATTTAATTAAGCTCCCAATGTTGTGTACGCCAATCTGTAACGTACTGCCTTTTACTTTAGAGGTGTTAAGGTTTCCGCCTCTCCGCAGTCGCCACTTATGAATTATAATGACCGAAGTTTAAAAATAAAGTGTTTGGTAATGTTACTCAATCAAAAGCCGAAATCGAGAGTGTGTGATTTGGGGTCAAGCAGGGAAGTTGTTCAGCCTTATGTTGAAGAGAGAGTAAGTGCTGATTGTTTACATTCGGTTTAGACGATTTCTGAAATTTTTTCAAATTGTTCGCCGTGAATTGTTGTTCATCAGCTGATTGTGAGACGAGTCTCCACGCATAGTACAACCAGGCTACACTATGGCAAAGTATGACCCGATCTCTTCTATTTTATGCTGAAATCTGTTACAACTACCCGCTACAAAAAAATATAACACATATTTATTATTCAATATAAATTTTTCAATAATATTTATTATTTATTATATTGGTTTTTTTTCTCTGCCGCCCAGATACAAATATCACAGTCGATCTTCTTAATTAAAACATAATATCGACTTCATCGAGTAAACATGGAATTGTCAAAAGAAAAAAACATATATGGTTTTGTTTACCAAATTTTATACTATTTTTAAAACATCAATCAATATATAATTCTTAATATTTCCCCAGGGTTAAGGGTAAGTTCTTTTTGTTATGAGATGGTCAGAAATGGATAATTATACTACGCTTTACAAATACCGAAAAGTATTAAAAATTTTGTTTATTTTCGTATAGTACGTAGTTTCAGAAATGTCCGTAAGAGAGCAGCGTGCGTTTGTTTACTTTAGAACATATGATTAATTTTGAATAGTTTTTTCTTTCTATCCAACCATTCGGAATGAGTTTTCTTCGTTAAATATTAAACGAAATGTTTATATTACCTCTCTTCTTATATTTCTTACTGGAATGAAGCCTTTTCTCTAGTGATGTCCGTCTTAGGTTGTAATTTCATTACCGTCTGGCCCATATTATATCGTCAACTTGAAACATGGCGAAACTCGGCCGAATCATCAGAATGGTTTTCTTTCACTGTTTATTATGGAGTATAACCATTTAATTTTGATAAATAAGGTAGGATTATATAATGTTCATATGGCTTTTTAATTTTGTACTAATTTTGCACTTCTCCAAAGTTTCAAAAAGGATATTTTAATAGAATTGTGGTAGCATCATTTTGTCAACTCGCCAGGTTTTTTTTCCAAAAATTATTATTCTTAACAATACTTGTTATTTTCGTCACTCTTAGTAACCCATAATATTTTTATTATACAGGCAGTTTGTAATTATTATAAATTTATATTTTATTTGCCGAAAAATAATTCTTTTTAATTCAGGTTTCTTTCCCAATTCGGTTTACATAATAGGTTTCTGTTCATTTTCTTATGACCTTGTATATAAGTATTTAATATTTTTATTATTTTTAAATGAATTTATATATTATTTATTAGTCTCTCATAGTATTCCTACACTGCACTACTTCCTTCTGCCATTTCCCTCATATAGTATTATTTTAATGTTTTATTATTATTTGATATTTAAATCTTTTATGTTTGTTTTAAACGAACCCTGGGTTATCTTATACTAACACAGATATTTGAAAAAATATAAAATTAACTTAGGTATTAAACTTGGTTGTCTACACAATATAAATATTACAATAAATAAACAAAATACATAATCGGTTAGTAGCATTGTAATCTACTATCATCGTTTATAATTCTCCCACCTACAACATAATTCTGTAAGAAGTTACCTTCACTTTCACTTTTTACCTCAATGGGTACACTATAACTCACTTGGCACTGTATATCACTCGAATTGTTTATAATGTTTAGTGATATAATTTAATTTAGAGCTAGTTATATGTTACCCATTTCTGACCTTTATGTTCTTACATGATTTAATTTATTGGGACCGGGTTATGTAACGTTACATAAAGCCCCCCCACTAGAACAAATTTATTTTGGTTTTACTTGTTGATTAAAATAAATTGTTGATTGTTTCAATTCTCCTAATAGTCTTGGCTTTATTCTTCATAATAGTGTTTCATTTATTTCAAACTGGTTGTAAACTGACTGGTAATTCAGACTGGTGGTAATTGCTGTTTTCTTACTCTACTCTCTCTTTCTTGGAGGCAAATTCATCAATTGTTTATTTTTCTAGGTAGTGGTACTTCCACATTTTATTTGATAAGGACTGGTCACACTAATCATATTAAACTTGTTTTAACACTCATTTCTATTTACTTCTATAAATTATCTTTATCAATTAAGCTTCGGTCTGCTATCTTCCTTCTATTTTCTTCATCTATACTTCTGGAATCCAGTATCACTCTTTTCAGCTATTTTATAATTATTATCCCTTAAATATTCAATTTCCCTAACATTTTTCCCTATCTTGTGCGGTGGTACCAGTCGGGTGGCCACTCTTGGGTCCATTACTCCGCTGTCCATCCTTACCTTCTGAGACCAGGGGAACATCATCCCTGCTCATAAAAATTATTGCCGGAACATTTCTACGGTCAATACATAAAAATAAAAAAATTATAAGTAGTAGTCAATTAGCGACTAGTACTAAACACTTTTGGGATTCTTCATACTGTAGCTGTTTGCATTTATTTATATATTTCTTCTTCTCCTTGATTCCTTCTTCTTTTCCATTAACTAATAGCATATAACATTATTGATAGGCCTTATGTTAAAATTCTTTTGACTTTACTTCTTGTGACATATTTCTCCGATCATTTCTTCTTATATAATCTTCAATTCCGAGAAATTCTAATCATTGTATTAATTATCATCCTCCTTCAGTTTCATTGGAGTCATTAAATTATTCTTTATTCTTCTTATCTGAGCACATTACCATCGATTGTTTTTGTTCATTTAATTTTTCTTCTGTTTGTTACCATTAAAAATATTACTTTTTCCTATTATTTCATATTAAATCAATTCTTTATAACTCTTATTTACTAATCAGTTCTTATTTTTTGTTAAATCAAATGGTTTCAAAATATCTTAAATCGTATTATTTCTGAATAAATTAAGTAAGTTGTCCTTACATAGTTTTTATTAAATCGTCTTGTTCCTAGATAAATTGTTGAGTAAGTTGTTCTTAAGTTTTTTTTTTGGAATTTTGGGGTTTTAGTCTCTTCACTTTAAATTATATGGTTTCAAAATAACTTGAGTAAGATGTCCTTACATGCTTTTAGAATTTTGGGGTTTTCTTCCGCTATTCAATGGGTTGCTGGGTCGGTTTTCAGAAAATCAGTCCCCTTTTTTCTGGTTGGTTATTGTTTAGGTTAACCATGGTCCATTAACTCAGGTACTATATGTTCTCGGATTACTGAGGTGTTCATAATGATTTTGGTATTTGTTAAATACCTCTCTTTCACCTGGAATCGTAACTCAGCTGATACAAAGTCTTCATAGAAGTCACAGTTTTCCGTCATAGTTCGTTCCTTTTTAACTAATAAGTATTGTACCTCCTCTAACATAACATATTTGCTCATATTTAATCTCATTTCATTCCCTTTTACCTCTGGATTATTTACCAAATATTTGAAGGTTATATTCCGTCTTGAAGATATGACTGATATTGTCTGATACACTTCCATCGTTGACACATTTAACTGGGATGTAAACTTAATTAACTCCCTCTGTTCGTTAATTGGAAGGTTGAATACCTTAATTAATCCACCTGTAATCATCTCCCATTCTTCCTTGGTATTTAGTATTCTCTTTCTACATGTTTTTATTATTTTCTTGGTCTTCTTTTCCACAGTTTGAACATCCTTTTTGTTGTGGCTATTTTTATTTTCCGATGGCATTATACCTTGGTATTCTGTAATTTCTATTTCCTTCCTACTCTCTTCTGTGTTTGGACTTACTATAATACCTTCTGAAGTGCTATCTGATGTTTCATCCAAATTCTTGACACTATGGTCCATTTGTTTATTTGTCTTCTCCTTGTATGTATCTGCTTTTTGTCTAAGTGTATCAACATTTTCAAACTTCTCCCCGAAAGTTTTCCATATCTCCTTATTGAACTTCTCCATCTTACCCTCAATCCGTTTTAAATTCTCATTATTCTCTTCAAATTTTGCATTCATCTCTTCTCTTTGTCCTTCAACCGTTTCCTTCAGTTCATGGTATTGTTCATTCATGGTTTGTTTGATATTTCCATGAGTGGTTTCTATTTTTTCATTTAGTTGTTTGACTAAACTTTCCTGAATGCTATCTATTTTCTCATTGGTCTGTCTATTTTGTTCCTCCTGTTTCTTAAAATTCTCCTTATTTTCCTCATTGGTTTGTTTCAAGGCTTCCTCCTGTTTTCTAAATTGTTCATTAGTTTGTTTATTCTGTTCCTTAAATTGTTCTGCCATAAATTTCATCATGTCTTGCCAATTAGGTTCTTCTCTGGCTACCGCTTTGTCTGGTTGGTCCCCTTGGGCATCCTCTTCAATTATATCCGTTTCCGTATCCATAACTACTTCGGTTTCTTCTTTATCACCTGTCTGTTGGTCCATTTCACTGTCCGTGACCAACTCTATTTCTTGTTCCTGTCCACCTTCTTCAATCTCCTTTTCTTCTGCCCTCTTCTTCGATTTCTCTCGGGTATTATTCATTTCTTGTTTTCTCATAACTGCCGACGATAATTAGATTTTTTGGTATATATTTTTATTAAATATCAAAATTCTTTTCTAATTACAGCCCTTTTACGTTGAGCGCCAAATCTGTAACGTGCGGCTTTCGTAGAGGTGGATGTACTCCAGTTACAGGTATATAGTTAATTCAGCCCCACTGTTGTAAGCGCCAAATCTGTAACGTACTGCTTTTTGGATATAGAAGAGTTATATTATATGCCCTACGTTGTTATGCGCCAAATCTGTGATGTAGCGTTTTTTTTTTTCTAGAGGTTTTAGCGAAAACTTTGTAAGTGGCTTATTGGGTGTTCGTCTTATTTAATTAAGCTCCCAATGTTGTGTACGCCAATCTGTAACGTACTGCCTTTTACTTTAGAGGTGTTAAGGTTTCCGCCTCTCCGCAGTCGCCACTTATGAATTATAATGACCGAAGTTTAAAAATAAAGTGTTTGGTAATGTTACTCAATCAAAAGCCGAAATCGAGAGTGTGTGATTTGGGGTCAAGCAGGGAAGTTGTTCAGCCTTATGTTGAAGAGAGAGTAAGTGCTGATTGTTTACATTCGGTTTAGACGATTTCTGAAATTTTTTCAAATTGTTCGCCGTGAATTGTTGTTCATCAGCTGATTGTGAGACGAGTCTCCACGCATAGTACAACCAGGCTACACTATGGCAAAGTATGACCCGATCTCTTCTATTTTATGCTGAAATCTGTTACAACTACCCGCTACAAAAAAATATAACACATATTTATTATTCAATATAAATTTTTCAATAATATTTATTATTTATTATATTGGTTTTTTTTCTCTGCCGCCCAGATACAAATATCACAGTCGATCTTCTTAATTAAAACATAATATCGACTTCATCGAGTAAACATGGAATTGTCAAAAGAAAAAAACATATATGGTTTTGTTTACCAAATTTTATACTATTTTTAAAACATCAATCAATATATAATTCTTAATATTTCCCCAGGGTTAAGGGTAAGTTCTTTTTGTTATGAGATGGTCAGAAATGGATAATTATACTACGCTTTACAAATACCGAAAAGTATTAAAAATTTTGTTTATTTTCGTATAGTACGTAGTTTCAGAAATGTCCGTAAGAGAGCAGCGTGCGTTTGTTTACTTTAGAACATATGATTAATTTTGAATAGTTTTTTCTTTCTATCCAACCATTCGGAATGAGTTTTCTTCGTTAAATATTAAACGAAATGTTTATATTACCTCTCTTCTTATATTTCTTACTGGAATGAAGCCTTTTCTCTAGTGATGTCCGTCTTAGGTTGTAATTTCATTACCGTCTGGCCCATATTATATCGTCAACTTGAAACATGGCGAAACTCGGCCGAATCATCAGAATGGTTTTCTTTCACTGTTTATTATGGAGTATAACCATTTAATTTTGATAAATAAGGTAGGATTATATAATGTTCATATGGCTTTTTAATTTTGTACTAATTTTGCACTTCTCCAAAGTTTCAAAAAGGATATTTTAATAGAATTGTGGTAGCATCATTTTGTCAACTCGCCAGGTTTTTTTTCCAAAAATTATTATTCTTAACAATACTTGTTATTTTCGTCACTCTTAGTAACCCATAATATTTTTATTATACAGGCAGTTTGTAATTATTATAAATTTATATTTTATTTGCCGAAAAATAATTCTTTTTAATTCAGGTTTCTTTCCCAATTCGGTTTACATAATAGGTTTCTGTTCATTTTCTTATGACCTTGTATATAATATAAGTATTTAATATTTTTATTATTTTTAAATGAATTTATATATTATTTATTAGTCTCTCATAGTATTCCTACACTGCACTACTTCCTTCTGCCATTTCCCTCATATAGTATTATTTTAATGTTTTATTATTATTTGATATTTAAATCTTTTATGTTTGTTTTAAACGAACCCTGGGTTATCTTATACTAACACAGATATTTGAAAAAATATAAAATTAACTTAGGTATTAAACTTGGTTGTCTACACAATATAAATATTACAATAAATAAACAAAATACATAATCGGTTAGTAGCATTGTAATCTACTATCATCGTTTACAATTCTCCCACCTACAACATAATTCTGTAAGAAGTTACCTTCACTTTCACTTTTTACCTCAATGGGTACACTATAACTCACTTGGCACTGTATATCACTCGAATTGTTTATAATGTTTAGTGATATAATTTAATTTAGAGCTAGTTATATGTTACCCATTTCTGACCTTTATGTTCTTACATGATTTAATTTATTGGGACCGGGTTATGTAACGTTACATAAAGCCCCCCCACTAGAACAAATTTATTTTGGTTTTACTTGTTGATTAAAATAAATTGTTGATTGTTTCAATTCTCCTAATAGTCTTGGCTTTATTCTTCATAATAGTGTTTCATTTATTTCAAACTGGTTGTAAACTGACTGGTAATTCAGACTGGTGGTAATTGCTGTTTTCTTACTCTACTCTCTCTTTCTTGGAGGCAAATTCATCAATTGTTTATTTTTCTAGGTAGTGGTACTTCCACATTTTATTTGATAAGGACTGGTCACACTAATCATATTAAACTTGTTTTAACACTCATTTCTATTTACTTCTATAAATTATCTTTATCAATTAAGCTTCGGTCTGCTATCTTCCTTCTATTTTCTTCATCTATACTTCTGGAATCCAGTATCACTCTTTTCAGCTATTTTATAATTATTATCCCTTAAATATTCAATTTCCCTAACATTTTTCCCTATCTTGTGCGGTGGTACCAGTCGGGTGGCCACTCTTGGGTCCATTACTCCGCTGTCCATCCTTACCTTCTGAGACCAGGGGAACATCATCCCTGCTCATAAAAATTATTGCCGGAACATTTCTACGGTCAATACATAAAAATAAAAAAATTATAAGTAGTAGTCAATTAGCGACTAGTACTAAACACTTTTGGGATTCTTCATACTGTAGCTGTTTGCATTTATTTATATATTTCTTCTTCTCCTTGATTCCTTCTTCTTTTCCATTAACTAATAGCATATAACATTATTGATAGGCCTTATGTTAAAATTCTTTTGACTTTACTTCTTGTGACATATTTCTCCGATCATTTCTTCTTATATAATCTTCAATTCCGAGAAATTCTAATCATTGTATTAATTATCATCCTCCTTCAGTTTCATTGGAGTCATTAAATTATTCTTTATTCTTCTTATCTGAGCACATTACCATCGATTGTTTTTGTTCATTTAATTTTTCTTCTGTTTGTTACCATTAAAAATATTACTTTTTCCTATTATTTCATATTAAATCAATTCTTTATAACTCTTATTTACTAATCAGTTCTTATTTTTTGTTAAATCAAATGGTTTCAAAATATCTTAAATCGTATTATTTCTGAATAAATTAAGTAAGTTGTCCTTACATAGTTTTTATTAAATCGTCTTGTTCCTAGATAAATTGTTGAGTAAGTTGTTCTTAAGTTTTTTTTTTGGAATTTTGGGGTTTTAGTCTCTTCACTTTAAATTATATGGTTTCAAAATAACTTGAGTAAGATGTCCTTACATGCTTTTAGAATTTTGGGGTTTTCTTCCGCTATTCAATGGGTTGCTGGGTCGGTTTTCAGAAAATCAGTCCCCTTTTTTCTGGTTGGTTATTGTTTAGGTTAACCATGGTCCATTAACTCAGGTACTATATGTTCTCGGATTACTGAGGTGTTCATAATGATTTTGGTATTTGTTAAATACCTCTCTTTCACCTGGAATCGTAACTCAGCTGATACAAAGTCTTCATAGAAGTCACAGTTTTCCGTCATAGTTCGTTCCTTTTTAACTAATAAGTATTGTACCTCCTCTAACATAACATATTTGCTCATATTTAATCTCATTTCATTCCCTTTTACCTCTGGATTATTTACCAAATATTTGAAGGTTATATTCCGTCTTGAAGATATGACTGATATTGTCTGATACACTTCCATCGTTGACACATTTAACTGGGATGTAAACTTAATTAACTCCCTCTGTTCGTTAATTGGAAGGTTGAATACCTTAATTAATCCACCTGTAATCATCTCCCATTCTTCCTTGGTATTTAGTATTCTCTTTCTACATGTTTTTATTATTTTCTTGGTCTTCTTTTCCACAGTTTGAACATCCTTTTTGTTGTGGCTATTTTTATTTTCCGATGGCATTATACCTTGGTATTCTGTAATTTCTATTTCCTTCCTACTCTCTTCTGTGTTTGGACTTACTATAATACCTTCTGAAGTGCTATCTGATGTTTCATCCAAATTCTTGACACTATGGTCCATTTGTTTATTTGTCTTCTCCTTGTATGTATCTGCTTTTTGTCTAAGTGTATCAACATTTTCAAACTTCTCCCCGAAAGTTTTCCATATCTCCTTATTGAACTTCTCCATCTTACCCTCAATCCGTTTTAAATTCTCATTATTCTCTTCAAATTTTGCATTCATCTCTTCTCTTTGTCCTTCAACCGTTTCCTTCAGTTCATGGTATTGTTCATTCATGGTTTGTTTGATATTTCCATGAGTGGTTTCTATTTTTTCATTTAGTTGTTTGACTAAACTTTCCTGAATGCTATCTATTTTCTCATTGGTCTGTCTATTTTGTTCCTCCTGTTTCTTAAAATTCTCCTTATTTTCCTCATTGGTTTGTTTCAAGGCTTCCTCCTGTTTTCTAAATTGTTCATTAGTTTGTTTATTCTGTTCCTTAAATTGTTCTGCCATAAATTTCATCATGTCTTGCCAATTAGGTTCTTCTCTGGCTACCGCTTTGTCTGGTTGGTCCCCTTGGGCATCCTCTTCAATTATATCCGTTTCCGTATCCATAACTACTTCGGTTTCTTCTTTATCACCTGTCTGTTGGTCCATTTCACTGTCCGTGACCAACTCTATTTCTTGTTCCTGTCCACCTTCTTCAATCTCCTTTTCTTCTGCCCTCTTCTTCGATTTCTCTCGGGTATTATTCATTTCTTGTTTTCTCATAACTGCCGACGATAATTAGATTTTTTGGTATATATTTTTATTAAATATCAAAATTCTTTTCTAATTACAGCCCTTTTACGTTGAGCGCCAAATCTGTAACGTGCGGCTTTCGTAGAGGTGGATGTACTCCAGTTACAGGTATATAGTTAATTCAGCCCCACTGTTGTAAGCGCCAAATCTGTAACGTACTGCTTTTTGGATATAGAAGAGTTATATTATATGCCCTACGTTGTTATGCGCCAAATCTGTGATGTAGCGTTTTTTTTTTTCTAGAGGTTTTAGCGAAAACTTTGTAAGTGGCTTATTGGGTGTTCGTCTTATTTAATTAAGCTCCCAATGTTGTGTACGCCAATCTGTAACGTACTGCCTTTTACTTTAGAGGTGTTAAGGTTTCCGCCTCTCCGCAGTCGCCACTTATGAATTATAATGACCGAAGTTTAAAAATAAAGTGTTTGGTAATGTTACTCAATCAAAAGCCGAAATCGAGAGTGTGTGATTTGGGGTCAAGCAGGGAAGTTGTTCAGCCTTATGTTGAAGAGAGAGTAAGTGCTGATTGTTTACATTCGGTTTAGACGATTTCTGAAATTTTTTCAAATTGTTCGCCGTGAATTGTTGTTCATCAGCTGATTGTGAGACGAGTCTCCACGCATAGTACAACCAGGCTACACTATGGCAAAGTATGACCCGATCTCTTCTATTTTATGCTGAAATCTGTTACAACTACCCGCTACAAAAAAATATAACACATATTTATTATTCAATATAAATTTTTCAATAATATTTATTATTTATTATATTGGTTTTTTTTCTCTGCCGCCCAGATACAAATATCACAGTCGATCTTCTTAATTAAAACATAATATCGACTTCATCGAGTAAACATGGAATTGTCAAAAGAAAAAAACATATATGGTTTTGTTTACCAAATTTTATACTATTTTTAAAACATCAATCAATATATAATTCTTAATATTTCCCCAGGGTTAAGGGTAAGTTCTTTTTGTTATGAGATGGTCAGAAATGGATAATTATACTACGCTTTACAAATACCGAAAAGTATTAAAAATTTTGTTTATTTTCGTATAGTACGTAGTTTCAGAAATGTCCGTAAGAGAGCAGCGTGCGTTTGTTTACTTTAGAACATATGATTAATTTTGAATAGTTTTTTCTTTCTATCCAACCATTCGGAATGAGTTTTCTTCGTTAAATATTAAACGAAATGTTTATATTACCTCTCTTCTTATATTTCTTACTGGAATGAAGCCTTTTCTCTAGTGATGTCCGTCTTAGGTTGTAATTTCATTACCGTCTGGCCCATATTATATCGTCAACTTGAAACATGGCGAAACTCGGCCGAATCATCAGAATGGTTTTCTTTCACTGTTTATTATGGAGTATAACCATTTAATTTTGATAAATAAGGTAGGATTATATAATGTTCATATGGCTTTTTAATTTTGTACTAATTTTGCACTTCTCCAAAGTTTCAAAAAGGATATTTTAATAGAATTGTGGTAGCATCATTTTGTCAACTCGCCAGGTTTTTTTTCCAAAAATTATTATTCTTAACAATACTTGTTATTTTCGTCACTCTTAGTAACCCATAATATTTTTATTATACAGGCAGTTTGTAATTATTATAAATTTATATTTTATTTACCGAAAAATAATTCTTTTTAATTCAGGTTTCTTTCCCAATTCGGTTTACATAATAGGTTTCTGTTCATTTTCTTATGACCTTGTATATAAGTATTTAATATTTTTATTATTTTTAAATGAATTTATATATTATTTATTAGTCTCTCATAGTATTCCTACACTGCACTACTTCCTTCTGCCATTTCCCTCATATAGTATTATTTTAATGTTTTATTATTATTTGATATTTAAATCTTTTATGTTTGTTTTAAACGAACCCTGGGTTATCTTATACTAACACAGATATTTGAAAAAATATAAAATTAACTTAGGTATTAAACTTGGTTGTCTACACAATATAAATATTATAATAAATAAACAAAATACATAATCGGTTAGTAGCATTGTAATCTACTATCATCGTTTATAATTCTCCCACCTACAACATAATTCTGTAAGAAGTTACCTTCACTTTCACTTTTTACCTCAATGGGTACACTATAACTCACTTGGCGCTGTATATCACTCGAATTGTTTATAATGTTTAGTGATATAATTTAATTTAGAGCTAGTTATAGGTTACCCATTTCTGACCTTTATGTTCTTACATGATTTAATTTATTGGGACCGGGTTATGTAACGTTACAATATATATATTATAACAAAAATAATTAGTGGGTGTTGTGTAAAATGTGTTGTAATCTGTCGGGCGTTTCCTCCGCGCACTTTTGTTACTTACCCTGTTGACTGGATCCTCTGCAGTGATGTAGTCCTGTAATACAACTTAATACTATGCTTTTTGTGGGCGCCACTTGGAAACGTTTGTTCCAAGAAAAAAAATTAAATGTGATTGATAAAATTTTTAAATCTACGAAAAAATTTAAACAAGTCAGTTTAGCTTTGAAAAATCAGTTAAGTTTAATGGTTCTTTAAAAACAAACAAATCGTCTGAAGGACTATCATTCATAAAAAATTATAAAATTGCAGAGAAAAAATTTTACAAGTTATTATTATTGACAATTTTTTTATATGTCCAATCAAGTATCGGCTAGTATTTCAGATTCTGACTCAGTTGAAAAGCATGAGTTTAATATGTGAAAAATCTTTACTCTCAGGACGTGACTCCTTTGAACTACCAAGACATATCAATTAGATGCCTTACAAGAAAAAACTAAGTGATTTGAAGGTGTATGTGTGGCGTGTGGAGTACAACTGTGTGATAAATGTAACCAGGTAACAAATGACTTTAATTTTGGTAACTCACGTTCCAATGGTCGTTTATTCTCTCACTGGACACTTCCTTCGGGTAGTTTCTCAATCTCGCCTCTTCGGGTGTACACTGAATCTATTTAAAGTAAAATTTTGCGATCATTACTTTTTCCGCACTTTTTGTCAAAACGTTTGGCAGTAGAATCTCGTTCAAACGCCGCCGCTACGAATCATCTGTTTAGCGTTGATTCAGAAATCTGCCACCGCAGCGCTGATTCCCATGCAGTGTTGAGGAAGGCTTAGTGTATTGTTTGTTTACGTTCGGGGGAATTATTTGTCACGTTAGTCAGTCAATGCGAACACAGCAGAATTCGTTCTCTATTTAAATGTTTGGTCCCTCCTGGGCCGTCGACGTTCTGGCTGCGTGATTTCTATTAAAATTTGCCGTATCGCTGCTCTATTTCAGCGATACTTTTTGGCGTAGACTCTCGTTGAGGTTAAGTCAGTCGGTTATGTCTATGTACGGGAAAAGCCTTCCTGCCGTGTCTTGTCGATTTCTCGCCTCTTTGGTTTCGCCTTAGCTGCGTTGATCAGTGTTGTGTGAGATGCATCAGTTCTGGAGTTCAATCTTCAAGTGTTTTTGGGTCGAATTTGGTCTCGCTTTTATACTAAATCAGGATGACTGTTTTCATCGACTTCCGGTATATTTGTGTAAAAATTCTTTCTAGAGTGTTCGAGAATAAACGAAATGGAATGTCATAGAACAATTTTCACTTCCGTAGAAGCTTTTAGAACGAATTTCTTATTCTTCATACAAAGGATATTTCAAAATTTACACTGGTATTTATCAAACAGTTTCACATTAGTACTCACAATTTGTATGCCATTAATGCATTTAGATTCCTTGTTTTTAACTGAATCTAGCGATACTAAATATGATTGGTATCTAATTAACTTAAGTCTAATAAACAATACAATATACAACCCTCACCTTGAGTTGTTGTCATTGAAAACTCAATTTTTATAACAAAAATTGTTGTGGAGTTACAAAGTTCCTTCCACAAGCTGAACATCTACTACTACTACTTTCCTACAACAAAATAAACAAATTTTAACATCAATAAAACACAAATAAATACAATTTTATATGGCCTCTGCTCATGGCCTAGATTCTTGTCAGTTTTCTAATACAATGATTAGTCTTTTTCTTTAATATATGTATTATTTCACTACTATACACACAGAGTCTATTATTTTGTCTATCTTTTGTGATACCTGGTTACTTTGTACATATATTATATTTATCACAAGATGACATAGCATCATTGATTGGTCTTGAGATGTCATTTTTTATGGTGTGACAAATCTCACTCTAATTAGTTAAATTCTTTTAGAATTGACTTTACTTTCAACTGAGTTTGTTTCTTATTAAGGTATTCTGATGTATTGTACCTTTCTATCTTATTTTTGTTAGTATTATGTAAGTATTTAGCCAGATATGATTATTTTTGTACTGGATAATGGGTTTCAGCCATACATGGTATAAGTAAATATTTTGCTGACTTGACTATTACAATGTTAAAGTTGGTCAGGTATATTAGTATAGTTGCTTTATATCATATTACAGCTTTCTAATACAGTTTGGTTGCATTTTGGCAACATTAAATTCATAAATTATACAATATTAGATGCCTATTACATGTTTTTAGTTAACACTGTTTTTGGCTATTTTTACTGCTTTTTATTCATTTGACAGCTTCCTTTATTTAAGATAAATTGTTCACTATTGTCTGCTTGACAATTACATATAGTTTTTATTTAAATCTGATAATAATTAATTTTTTCATGAAATCTTGGTGTATGGTCTCAAATCCAACACATTAATATTTTTTTTTGTCATTGCAAATATACAATTTTTATTTTAACTTAAACTCTTTCTAATAATGTATTTAAGTCATTTAATACATTTATTTTATTTACATCACATAATATAATAATGGATCATGTCCATTTATTCACAAAAAATAGTTTTTAATACCCTATTCATAGTTATAAAACTTAATAATTATTGACTTTATTCTGGTGGATTCTGACATTATTTCTCTCTCTTATAGTGTCTTATGGTTTTTTCACTCTTATTCACTTTAATAATATATATGGGGTTTTGTCTTAGTCATAGTTTGGTCGTTTTTTTCAAGTTGATAGAAATAATTATTATACAAAATTACACAATTTTTTGGGACTACTTGGGTTCGATACTGTTCACTTTACTTTCCTCTTATGCTAACTTACTATATAAATGATTTCTTTTATGGAACGTTCTGTGACGTTACATATGCCTCTTCGTTAAAGTTGATAATTTTGGAAAAACATATCTTTGGTTTTGATGAAATTATCATCTCTATAATAACCCTTTATTATTAACTTCTTTATATTTCATTCTTTTATCTTATAATTAAATTCCTGTACTACTCCTTTAATATATTAATCCAACTCAATATTCCTAGTTCGTTCTTTGTCGTATCACCTATTCCTTTCCTTTTTACCTTGATGTTTTATAATTAATCTTTGATATAATTCCCTATCAATTCCCTAACTTACATAGAGGGTTGGGAGTCAGAGTGGCTCGCTATGGCATACATTCTCTGTCCCTTCCTGTCTATAACTACTGAAATCAGAGGCAACACATCCCTGTTCAGAAAATAATAATTGCACCTTTGCAACAAATAATAATAATAATAATAATAATAAAAAAAAATACAATATTCAAAGATCATAGGCTCCTACACATAAATTCCCTTTCTTAAACTCTTCTGATTAATTCACAATTATATTAATATATCGTTCTCCGCAGGTTAAATTATCGTTTAAAATCATTCAATGTCAATAGCTATATTCATATTCATCATTACCTCCTTATGTAACACACTCTTTTCCCTTTTTTTTTTCATTTATCATTTATTATTTCCATTTAGTATCAAATATATGACAGTATTTCTCCCTCTTTTCTCCTTTACTAAGTGTCCATCTTGTAGTATTTATTAATAACAATCTCTCTCCTTCTCTAAGTACGGGTAAGCTGGTAAATATACGTTGACATGGCTATTGGAAATAAATCTATATTTTATATATATCTTTATGCCTTTGGTGTAAGGTGTCCTTCTCGTAATATTTATTAATAATAATTATTATACAATAATATTTATATTTATTTAAAAATCTCTACCTCCTTTCTAATTATGGCTAAGTTAAAAAATTCACGTTGACATGTTTAGTCAAGGTACCTTCTCTATGATGCTGTATTTGACTTGGGTCTTTGGTCATGGTACTTGGTCACTGATTGCGTATTAATCATGGTACTTTTTTAATGAAGTCTGGTTATACGTTCCTTTTACCTTGTTCCTAATTGTGTCAGTTACCTCGTAGGTATTGTTTTTATTGTCTCTGGTTATCGTGAAAGGCCCTGTATATAAGAGTAGCAATTTCCTCGTTATGCCTTGTATAGCACTGGGCAATTCTCTATTTTTAACTAACACCTTTTCACCTACCTCATATTTAATTGCCTTAGGCTGTGATTTGATATATTTTTTCCGCTGCTGTTCCGTTTTTTCTAACACCTTATTATAAAATTTTGCCCCTTCAAATTGGTATGCGGGTTCGTCGGGAAAATTAATAATTTCTTTTATCTCTCGTGGTGGGGGTCTTTCGAACATAACCGTGTATGGCGACATCTCGATGGTATTGTGATGCGAGAAGTTGAGAAAATCCTCGGTAGAGGCTACATATTCATGCCATCTTTTCTGCTCGTTATGGCAGTATGTTCTTAGTAACCGTCCTACCTCCCTTAACACTCTCTCGGCTGGGTTACTATTCGGGTGATATACGGACGTCTTGTACGTTTTTATTCCGTGTTCTCCCAAGCTTTCCTTCCAAAGTTTTCCCCTAAACTGAGTACCGTGGTCCGTAATTATAGAATACGGTCGGCCCACTTCCATTATATAACGCTTGATTATTATGTCTATTATTTTCCTGGTCGTTGCCCTAGTTATTGGGTATAGCTTTGTATACTTGCTAAAGTGGTCGAAAATGATTACGATAAATTTATATCGATGTCTCCCACCGCTGCGTGGAATGGGTCCGCAGATATCGAGAAATACCTTTTCCAATTTTTCGGTAGATAATATGGGTATCATGACCCCTTCCTTCCTCTCGTTATCACACTTTACTTTTTGACAAATATCGCACGACCGTATCGCCAGTTGCACCTTCTTATTCATCCCCTTGATGTATGTTTGCTCTTCCAATGCCTTCCTTACTTTAAGGGCACCCATATGTCCGTACCTCTCGTGATAGTCGATTATTAGCGGTCTCTCTATCGCTGGTGGAATCACTAATTTCCAATTCCCTTGTTGGGGGGTATTCCTAATGAACAAAGTGTCGTCGTGTATACAATAAAATCTGTTTATGACCTCATCGCCTTCCTGTACCCTTTTTCTAATATCTCCTAATTTCGGATCGGCCTCTTGTTGTGACTTTATTTCGTGCAAAATATTTTTTAAATCCTCCCTGCTCTTAATAATGTGGTAAACCTTGGCTAATTGTTCCTTTTCGCCGTCAAAGGTTTGGTCTGGTATATTGACGCGAGATAAGACGTCGGCGGCTACGTTCTGTTTGCCGGGTATATATTCCCATGTGATATTGTACTCTTGCAAGGCCAAAACCCATCTAGTCAGCCTTCCGTGGTTCAGTTTACAATGCTTTAAAAATGATATAGATTTGTGGTCGCTTCTAACTGTTATGGGGTACCCTAATATATATGTCCTAAATTTACCGCATGCGAAAACTACACTCAACAGTTCTTTTTCGGTAGTATTGTAGTTTCGTTCGCAACTGTTCAGCACGCGGCTAGCAAAGCTAATTACTAAATGGTTACCGTCCTGATTTTCCTGATAGAGGGCTGCACCTAAACTTACGTTACTGGCATCGCAGTTTAGAAAAAATGGTTTTGTAAAGTCGGGATGATGCAACATTACGGTTTCTAAAAACTTTTCCTTTATGATATTGAGCACTCCATCTTGCTCTGGTCCCCAAGTCCATTTGTCTTTAGCTGATAACTGCTTTTGGAACCTGGCAGTTAATTCTGAGTAATTGGACCGAAACTTTCTGTAATAGTTGCAGATTCCTAAAAATGACTGCAGCTGTTTCCTATTCTTTGGGGTGGGGAACTTCTGTATGGCCTCTACCTTTTCCTTGGATGGAGTAATCCCTTGTTCTGTTAAATTAAATCCTAAAAATTTCACCTCATTTGCAATGAATTGGGACTTGTCTAATTTGAGGGTGATATTATTCTCCGATAATTTCTGTAGCACCTGTTCAACCCTATTACAATGGTCGTCCCAATTCGCTGAAGTCACCAGTAAGTCGTCGACGTACACTGTCGTAAACTTCAGTACTTCCTGCCCCAATATTCTGTCCATTATCTTTACAAACACCGCCACAGAATTTATTAAGCCAAAAGGTAACCGCTTAAACTGATAGTTTCGGCCCTCGAATATGAATGCCATATATTTCCTACTATCAGGGTGGAGTTCTATCTGCCAGTATCCGCATACCGTATCCCATGAGCTTATATATCTGATTCCGTGGAACTTTTTTAATATCTCCTCTATCTCCCCAGGTGATGTGCGGTCGTTAACAATCATTTTGTTAATCTCCCTAGCATCGAGACATATACGTACCTTTCCGTTCTTTTTTGGCACCGCTATGATTGGGCTGGTAAAGGGCGAATGACTATACTCGATTATGTCGTCCTCTATCATCCTGTTCAATTCTTCCCTGACTTCGTTCTTTAGCGAGTATGCGATCGGGTACGATTTCCTGTTAAATTCCACCGGAGTTTTGAATTTTATGGTGCACTGATAATCTCTGGCTTTACCTGGAGCGTTCGAGAATATGTGTTTATAATGGTTGTATACCTCGATCAATTGTTCCGCCTGTTTTTCGCTGATCAGACCCCTTGCTTTCGTCCTTTGGAAATCCCGTATTTCTTCTAACTTTTCTAACCACAACTCTGGGTTTTCCTCCTGATATAATGGCATATTGATTGGACGATCGGTACAATAATAATGATTTACTATCGCTTGATAAGGTGTATTGTCTGTACCACTTCCTTGGACATCGATTAAATTATTGGTCCAAATCCCCTTGTTAGTCTTAAAAGTTATCACCTTACTTTCCAAATCTATTACAGCATTGTATGACCTAAGTATATCGCAGCCTATTAGTATACTCATGGGTAAATTACTCGCCACTAATAACCCTATTGGTATTGTTACCCCATTACTAGTCATCTCTAATGACACCTGTTTCTTTATTGATTTATTTTGCCTCCCCGTTGCTCCGACTAAAATAATGTTATTTATCGGTAGAGTGGGTATTGGTAAATTACTATTTTGTTTAATCCGCTCTAACTCAATGCTATCGATAAGTGACACATTTGACCCCGTGTCAATGAGTAGTATCGCTTCTATGCCATTGATATATGCTTTAATCTGCACGATACTATTATTCCCTTGGTTACTATTTTTAATGATATTATCACCTTCTTCTAATAACTCCTCTCTAATATCCTTAAGGTAATTATTTATTCTTAATATAGTCCCGTCTTTGTCCTGTCTATGTTCGTCGTTTGTCACCCCATAATATTGGTTCAGTGAAGGGCGGTTTTCCTTTTTCACTGCCGCGTTTAGTTTAAATGAGCCACTGTCTCATTGGCCCGGTCTCCCGGAACATTGGGTTGCTGACCCGTCTGTGTTTCCTGCCTGACCTCGGGATTACCGTTAATAGGTTGGCTATTCGCCGCGTTACCCTGGCTAGCTGGCGCCTGTTGTGGGTAAAACATGTAAGTGGGTACATTAGGTGGATATGGCCGTCGGTTATTGGCCATTGTATAATTTACCTGGGGCCTGTACTCATTTTGGTTTCTCCTATCGCTTCCTCCTTGGTTTCCCCCGTTGCGATAACCATTACGTTGACCATAATTACTTCCTCTATAATTATTCCCGCGATAACCGTTTCCCTGGTGGAAGTTCCTACCGTAGTTATTCCCGGTGTAATTACCTCTGTTTGGTCCCGGATAGTTGCGGTTAATTGGGCCCTGAGTGTTATCATTTCGGCCATTTGGTGGGATATTATTATTCTGATTATTGGTGTTTAGATTATTACTGTTCCCACCTCCATTCCGGTTTGGTCCGTTATTATTGTTGTTGTACTCTACCTTACGATTGGGGGGTTGGTAATCCTGGAACCTTCCTGTGGATTCGCAATTTTCCAATAATTTGGCCAGATCGGCTATTTTGCTAATTTGTTGGTATAATTGGGCATCCTTGATCCCATAGCTGTAATGTCCAGCTAACTGCCTTACCAAACATTCTTCTGGGATCGGCGGTATCAACTTCCGTGCTAAACATACCTTTCCCAGGAAATAAGACGTCGGGGACTGTCCATAGGACGCGTCGTATTTGCCATAGAAAATGTCCATTCTTACCCTGTTTTGTGCGGTCTCTGACCAATACTTTTCCTTAAACTGGCGTTTAAACTCGGCTAAATTCGTTATTTCTGGTCGTACCGCTATCCACCAGTTATCCTTAGTATTTTTAAACGTCTCGTCAAGCATCTCTCTTATCCTGTCCCACCTTGTTTCTCTACTTCTCCCAATAACCTCCTCCATTCTTTCCAAAAATTCCATTGGGTTTCGTCGATAGTCCTGGAAGTTGATTACTTCCCTGTTTTCACCATGACACGTATGAGTGTTTAGTATTGGTGTGTCTCTCAGCGCCTCTAATCTCTCCTGCAGGTTTTTCTCTCTCTGGTCTATTTCCATTATACTATTTTTGTTAGTTTTTATCTGTTCGTCCAGCCTGTTAGCGATGTCATATGTTTCCTGCATCCTCTCGCTAACGTCTTTCTCGACTTCCTGCATGATGGCGTCTTGGTTCTGCCTTACCTTGTTTTCGAGATTTCTAACATCTTGTTTGGTCTCTACTGTTTGCTCCTCTATACTTTCGAAACGTGTATTGTTTCCCTCCCGTAACCTTTCCAACTGTTTCTCCATATTCTCGACCTTCCTGTCACTATCGATTTTATTATCATTGATCGTTTTGTTTACTGTTTCGTACTTTATGCTAATTTCTTTTTTCAGGGACTCTATACATTTTTTATTCTCCTCCTGAAATTGCTCTAGCTTTTTCCCATTGTCATCTATTTTCTCGGTTATATCCTTCCTTAAAGATTCTATGTTTTTGTCTAATTTCTCCTTATTTCTGTTCATATTTTCTTCCATTCTTTGGAACATTTGTTCATTACTCCTTTTAGTATTTTCGTTCATATCCTCCTTCAAGGATTTGATTATTTCCTCCTTATCTTCCTGTCTATTTTTATTTATATCTTCTTTCAAGGATTTTGTATCCTCCTTCAGGGATTCTGTATTTTTGTTCATTTTTTCGTCCTTTCTTTGGAGCATCGCCATCATCATTATTATATTCGTGTCAACGCTCCCTGTTATTGTTTCTGTTTCGGGTTTCTCTGTCTGTTCTACCATTTGTATGGGTTCTTCTCCCGTTTGCTCCTCTAACTCTTCTGCCGTTTGTACCGGTCTTTCCATTTCTAGTGTGGGCGGTTCTAATTCCGTTTCCTCCATTTGTACTGCCTCTCCGTCTTCCACACTTAACTCGGGTTCCACAGTCTTCTTTACCTTTTTTCCCTTTGGTTGCGGCATTTTAATATGTTGGTAGTTGCCGGGCTTGTTCCGTCTTTTTCAAGCCTCACTAGTTGGGCTGCCAATTTATAACAAAAAGAATTAGTGGGTGTTGTGTAAAATGTGTTGTAATCTGTAGGGCGTTTCCTCCGCGCACTTTTGTTACTTACCCTGTTGACTGGATCCTCTGCAGTGATGTAGTCCTGTAATACAACTTAATACTATGCTTTTTGTGGGCGCCACTTGGAAACGTTTGTTCCAAGAAAAAAAATTAAATGTGATTGATAAAATTTTTAAATCTACGAAAAAATTTAAACAAGTCAGTTTAGCTTTGAAAAATCAGTTAAGTTTAATGGTTCTTTAAAAACAAACAAATCGTCTGAAGGACTATCATTCATAAAAAATTATAAAATTGCAGAGAAAAAATTTTACAAGTTATTATTATTGACAATTTTTTTATATGTCCAATCAAGTATCGGCTAGTATTTCAGATTCTGACTCAGTTGAAAAGCATGAGTTTAATATGTGAAAAATCTTTACTCTCAGGACGTGACTCCTTTGAACTACCAAGACATATCAATTAGATGCCTTACAAGAAAAAACTAAGTGATTTGAAGGTGTATGTGTGGCGTGTGGAGTACAACTGTGTGATAAATGTAACCAGGTAACAAATGACTTTAATTTTGGTAACTCACGTTCCAATGGTCGTTTATTCTCTCACTGGACACTTCCTTCGGGTAGTTTCTCAATCTCGCCTCTTCGGGTGTACACTGAATCTATTTAAAGTAAAATTTTGCGATCATTACTTTTTCCGCACTTTTTGTCAAAACGTTTGGCAGTAGAATCTCGTTCAAACGCCGCCGCTACGAATCATCTGTTTAGCGTTGATTCAGAAATCTGCCACCGCAGCGCTGATTCCCATGCAGTGTTGAGGAAGGCTAGTGTATTGTTTGTTTACGTTCGGGGGAATTATTTGTCACGTTAGTCAGTCAATGCGAACACAGCAGAATTCGTTCTCTATTTAAATGTTTGGTCCCTCCTGGGCCGTCGACGTTCTGGCTGCGTGATTTCTATTAAAATTTGCCGTATCGCTGCTCTATTTCAGCGATACTTTTTGGCGTAGACTCTCGTTGAGGTTAAGTCAGTCGGTTATGTCTATGTACGGGAAAAGCCTTCCTGCCGTGTCTTGTCGATTTCTCGCCTCTTTGGTTTCGCCTTAGCTGCGTTGATCAGTGTTGTGTGAGATGCATCAGTTCTGGAGTTCAATCTTCAAGTGTTTTTGGGTCGAATTTGGTCTCGCTTTTATACTAAATCAGGATGACTGTTTTCATCGACTTCCGGTATATTTGTGTAAAAATTCTTTCTAGATTGTTCGAGAATAAACGAAATGGAATGTCATAGAACAATTTTCACTTCCGTAGAAGCTTTTAGAACGAATTTCTTATTCTTCATACAAAGGATATTTCAAAATTTACACTGGTATTTATCAAACAGTTTCACATTAGTACTCACAATTTGTATGCCATTAATGCATTTAGATTCCTTGTTTTTAACTGAATCTAGCGATACTAAATATGATTGGTATCTAATTAACTTAAGTCTAATAAACAATACAATATACAACCCTCACCTTGAGTTGTTGTCATTGAAAACTCAATTTTTATAACAAAAATTGTTGTGGAGTTACAAAGTTCCTTCCACAAGCTGAACATCTACTACTACTACTTTCCTACAACAAAATAAACAAATTTTAACATCAATAAAACACAAATAAATACAATTTTATATGGCCTCTGCTCATGGCCTAGATTCTTGTCAGTTTTCTAATACAATGATTAGTCTTTTTCTTTAATATATGTATTATTTCACTACTATACACACAGAGTCTATTATTTTGTCTATCTTTTGTGATACCTGGTTACTTTGTACATATATTATATTTATCACAAGATGACATAGCATCATTGATTGGTCTTGAGATGTCATTTTTTATGGTGTGACAAATCTCACTCTAATTAGTTAAATTCTTTTAGAATTGACTTTACTTTCAACTGAGTTTGTTTCTTATTAAGGTATTCTGATGTATTGTACCTTTTTATCTTATTTTTGTTAGTATTATGTAAGTATTTAGCCACATATGATTATTTTTGTACTGGATAATGGGTTTCAGCCATACATGGTATAAGTAAATATTTTGCTGACTTGACTATTACAATGTTAAAGTTGGTCAGGTATATTAGTATAGTTGCTTTATATCATATTACAGCTTTCTAATACAGTTTGGTTGCATTTTGGCAACATTAAATTCATAAATTATACAATATTAGATGCCTATTACATGTTTTTAGTTAACACTGTTTTTGGCTATTTGTACTGCTTTTTATTCATTTGACAGCTTCCTTTATTTAAGATAAATTGTTCACTATTGTCTGCTTGACAATTACATATAGTTTTTATTTAAATCTGATAATAATTAATTTTTTCATGAAATCTTGGAGTATGGTCTCAAATCCAACACATTAATATTTTTTTTTGTCATTGCAAATATACAATTTTTATTTTAACTTAAACTCTTTCTAATAATGTATTTAAGTCATTTAATACATTTATTTTATTTACATCACATAATATAATAATGGATCATGTCCATTTATTCACAAAAAATAGTTTTTAATACCCTATTCATAGTTATAAAACTTAATAATTATTGACTTTATTCTGGTGGATTCTGACATTATTTCTCTCTCTTATAGTGTCTAATGGTTTTTTCACTCTTATTCACTTTAATAATATATATGGGGTTTTGTCTTAGTCATAGTTTGGTCGTTTTTTTCAAGTTGACAGAAATAATTATTATACAAAATTACACAATTTTTTGGGACTACTTGGGTTCGATACTGTTCACTTTACTTTCCTCTTATGCTAACTTACTATATAAATGATTTCTTTTATGGAACGTTCTGTGACGTTACAATATATATATATTATGTTACATGATATTTTTCCCATCATCTTGTGGTATGATTGCCTAAGTAAAGATATTTACAAACCGTAGGAAAGTACCAGAAAACATAAAGTAGCCTGCTTAAATGACTACTAATTATAGGTTTTATAATAATGATTAATAATAAATAATGTTTTAATAATTATGTTTTGAACTATTAAAGTTATTAAGACTAGAAGGACAATGTTTTGTAAATATTTACCATGTTAATACTTATCCCACTATGTGTGTAAAAGTTGAGATTGACTCATAAGTTCAATAAGAGTTGTGATATATTTATAATGGAAGTAGTTAATAGTAAAGAATGTTAGAATAATTATGTTTTGAGGTATTAAAGTTAGTAAGTAAGAAGGACAATGTTTTGGGGACTACTTACCATGTGAATACCAATTTTATTATGTTTGTAAAAACTGGAATGGATCCATAAGTTTAATAAGAATTGCAATATGTTTCATAATAGTTGTTAGTAATTAATTGTTTGATGTTGATTGATAATATTTGCTGTAATATTATTTAAACAAATGTTAATGTTAATGGAAGGGTACAAAAATTATAATAATAGAGATATTTGTGAAACTAGGTATGTTAGGCCTATATAGTTAAGGAATTTGGAAAAAAGTTTATAGTAAAACTAGAATAATTAATGTCATGTTGAACTATGTTATTACTGATTGTATCTAATAGTTTTAGTAAAGTGAAGGGTATAAAAAACAACTAATTATAAATAATTTTGTACAAATAGTTAAAAGTGTAAACTAGTAACTCTGAAAATATGGAATGGAAACTAATCAAAAGTGATATCAAAACAATCAGTATTCCATCAGAAATTCAAAGATACTAGTATCTTGAAGATCAAAGATCATATAAAAAAGTTATAACAATTTTAAGAAAATTGTATGTAAGATGTTAGAAGTTAGTTTACTTTGAGGCTCAGAGAGAACCATAGTAACTCAAGATGATACAGTGTAAACCAATGAAAGCTAAGTTATAGGCCTTAGCAACAGACATGTTATAAAAATAATTGGAATTCCATTATTAGAACTGAACGAGAGAGGATGATATAAAAAAACGAAAGACCAATCTAAAATATTTCGAGTGTAATAACAGTTAATGTAATTAAAGTTAAATCGTTTTAAAAGATCGAATGTTTAGAAGAAAGAAGTAAACCATTATTCGAAAGAAGGAAGCTGATTAACATATGAATAAATAAATTCAACGTATCCAGGAAGGGAAGTATTTTTGCTAATAACTAAACTGAAGAAGTTACCTTAGTGTCCCAAGTTTACACTTGACAAAGAAACTGTTTACACTTTTTGATTAAAATTATATTTTAACTTTCACTTGGAAAATAATTAATAAACAGTTTTATATTCATGGTAAAAACTATTAATGTATGGTAATATGACCATTTAAAGAGTATTAAACATTGAAAATACGTAGTTCAACATCACCTAAAGACACTGAACAATGTAAAGTTAGTAATAAACTCTTGTTAAGACACTCTGTATTTAATTCTAAGTCCGTGTATTTTGGTACTTTTCCGAAGATCATTGTAGTTTATATCGTAGCCAAAAGGACCTAACGTAAAACAGTTTTAAGTGTATCTTATTTAGCAATTATTAAAACGCAAATATTGTATACCCTGGGAGGTGGGAGTAACTGCTGCCATTCTGAGCAAATTTAAAGAACAGCCGACTTCCATGTTCAAAGATTTATATTTAAAATCATTTCCGAAATGAAATTTTTCCATAAAAACTACTTCTGTCCACTTATTGCTTCAGCCTTACCCTCAGTAATGTGGTCACTAACGTATACCACCACACGTTATCGCACCCGATTTTCACTGATGATTGCAGTCGACGGCACTGCCGAAACGTCTGGTTTTGCAGAAAACATTGGACTACGGCCAAACAGCCCGGGAAGGAATTTTAACAACAAACTACTACTTTGTTGCCGATAACGTTGTACACATATAAAAATTATCCCCTCCCCCTTCAACTATAATTTTCATTTATAGAAAATTACCGCCACCCCGTTCAACTAGCCTCTTCATTTATAGATATTTCATCGATGTTTCTACAGCGGATTATTAAGATCTTCTTATCAGGATTCTTTATTTATCATAATTAAATACTTTACTCTTGTTACAACAAAAAATCTTTCAGGTAAACTACGCTTTCCCCGTTACCGATCTTCACCAAAATCAATAGGCCTTGAGTCTTCTACAACTCAGGCACATATGTAAATAATTATTTGATTCTGTTTGAATTTACGGCAGTTATCGTTCGTCATGAAAAAATTTCTCTTGTTACAACATAAAATGTTGCAGGTAAACTACCCCTTTCCCTTAACCGATCTTCACTAAAATCAGTAGGCCTTCAGTCCTTTACAATTCAGGAACGTATGCAAAAAAGTATTTGATTATGTTTGAATTTATGGCAGTTATCGTTTGCCAAAACGAAAATTACCCTTGTTAAAAAAACGTTGCTGGTAAACTACCCCTTTCTCTTAACTGATCTTCACCACAATCAATACGTCTTGAGTGCTCTACAATTCAGGGATTTATGCAAAATATTATTTGATTCTGTTTGAATGTGCGGCAGTTATCGTTCGTCATAGAAACAATTACTCTTGTTAAAACATTAAAGGTGGCAGTTAAACTACCCCTTTCCCTTAACCGATCTTCACCAAAATCAACAGACCTTCAGTCCTTTAAATTCCTTTATCAGGAATGTATGTAAAAAAGTATTTGATTCTGTTTGAATATACGGCTATTATCGTTTGCCAAAAAAAAAAAAAAATACCCTTGATAAAAAAACGTTGCTGGTAAACTACCCCTACCCCTTAACCAATCTTCACCAAAAACAATAGGTCTGGAGTACTCTACAATTCAGGGCTGTATGCAAAAAATTATTTGATTCTGTTTGAATTTGCGGCCTATATCGTTTACCATAGGAAATACCCTTGTTAAAACATAAAACGTTCCTGGTAAACTACCCCTTTCCCTTAACCGATCTTCTCCAAAATCAATAGGTCTTGAGAACTCCACAATTCAGGGGTGTATGCAACTAATTATTTGATTGTGTTTGAATTTGCGGCTGTTATCGTTTGCCATAGAAAATACCCTTGTTAAAACATAAAACGTTGCAGGTAAACTACCCCTTTTCCTTAACCGATCTTCACCAAAAACAACAGGTCTTGAGAACTCTACAATGCAGAGCTGTATGCAAAATATCATTTGATTGTGTTTGAATTTGCGGCTGTTATCGTTTGCCTTAGAAACAAATTACCCTTGATTAAAAAAAAACGTTCCTAGTAAACTACCCCTTTCCCTTAACAGATCTTCAACAAAAACAATAGGTCTTGAGTACTCTATAAATCAGGGATGTATGCAAAAAATTATTTGATTCTGTTTGATTTTGCGGCTGTTATCGTTTGCTATACGAAAAAATCTATAGACACATAGACACACAGACAGACACTTTTCGAAAAATGACTTTTTTTCATGTTTTGAGTGTAGTACAATCAGAATCTGCAATAATCTCGAACACGAAATTTTTACTTCCATATTCCATATAAGTATGGTGATGGCAAAAAAAATCGTGTTCGAGATTATTGCAGATTCTGATTGTACTACTCTCAAAACATGAAAAAAAGTCGTTTTCCGAAAAGTGTCTATCTGTCTGTCTGTCTATCTATGTGTGTGTCTGTCTGTCTTAGATTTTTTCCATGGCAAACGATAACAGCCGCAAATTCAAACAGAATCAAAAGATTATTTGTATACAGCCCTAGATTGTAGAGTTCTCAAGATTTATTGTTTTTGGTTAAGGGAAAGGGGTAGTTTACCTGCAACGTTTTTTTAACAAGGGTATTTTATTTGGCAAACGATAACAGCCGTAAATTCAAACAGAATCAAATAATTTTTTGCATACGGCACTGATTTGTAGAGTACTCAAGACCTGTTGTTTTTGGTGAAGATCGGTTGAGGGGAAGAGGTAGTTTACCAGCAACATTTTTTTATCAAGGGTATTTACTATGGCAAACGATAACAGCCGCAAATTGGAACAGAATCAAATAATTGTTTGCATACGTCCCTGAATTGTAGAAATCTCAAGGACTTTCAATTTTGGTGAAGATCGGTTAAGAGGAAGGGGTAGTTTACCTGCAACCTTTTACGTTTTAACAACAGTAAAACACTTGAAAATTCATTTAAACTTTTTCAAACAATGGTAATTGTTAAAAATAAAATAATTTTGTTGCCAGGCAATAAAATTATAATTTTTTCATTTTAATGTAAATTATGTATGAGTTAATATACATGTATAAAATAATATATCCTTCGTGGCAGGTAAGCATATCTCAGTTATGTAATGTTTACGTTTCCATTTTATTATTATGACTATAGCAATAAAAAGGCAGGGAAGACACACACACACACGCGCGCGCGCGCACACACACAAAATTCGCGTTATTTCTGGCCTCACTCATGTTTATTTTCTTACATTTGCACGCTTTTTAAATGGAAAGTGCCGAAACCCACACCAACATAACGCGTGCAAGCTAAAAAAATGGACATCAATTTGTTTCGTGTGGATTGCTGGGCAGTGTAACTGCACGTGTTTACAGAGGAACGATTCATAGACAGACTTTTCGTCTTTAGGGAATGAACCCTCTGCAAGATGCTGAGGGTCCATGAGTGACTTCGGAGCGCTCCTTCTTTTTCGCGTGTTTGTTCTGTGAAACATACACTGTAGATTCGCAGCTTTACTCTAAGCAACGCTCAATAGGAAATGTTGAAAATTTTTGTCCACGGTGTACCCTCATTCACACTAAACCTGCTCTGATGTTTTAATTACGGACATCATAATATTAAAATTTTGGAAACTTGAGCACTACTTAATGGAGATCAATCATTAACTTATACAAGCCATTAATTTTATGCATATTTTTTATATATATGTGTACAACGTTATCGGCAACAAAGAAGTAGTTTTTGTTAAAATTCCTTCCCGGGATATTTGGCCGTAGTCCAATGTTTTCTACAAAACCAGACGTTTCGGCAATGCCATCGACTTCCATCATCAGTGAAAATCGAGTGCGATAATGTGAGGTGGTATACGTTAGTGACCACAGTACTGTGGTTAAGGCTGAAGCAGTAAGTAGAAAGAAGTAGTTTCTATGGTAATATTTCATTTCGAAAATGATTTTAAATATAAATCTTAGAATATGGAAGTCATGTATGGTTCTCCATACCGATATTTTACCATCACCATTTTATTGCCTAGCAACAAGATTATTTTATTTTTAACAATTACCATTGTTTGGAAAAGTTTAAATGAATTTTTAAGTAATTTAGTCTTATTAAAACCTAAAACGTTGTAGGTAAACTACTCCTTCCTCATAACCGATCTTCACCAAAATCAATAGGCCTTGAGTACTCTACAACTCTGGCACATATGCAAAAAATTATTTGATTTTGTTTGAATTAGCGGTAGTTATCGTTTGCCATAGAAAAATTCTACACACATACACACACACACAGACACTCAGACACGCACCCAGATACTTTTCGAAAAATGACTTTCCTTCATGTTTTGAGGGTAGTACAATCAGAATCAACACTTATCTCGAACACGATTTTTTTCGTCATCACCATACTTCCATTTCCTTACGGAACATGGAAGTAAAATATGTCCTGTTTGTATTCCAGAGTCTCGTATTACCTTTTCAAGTGCAATGTTGAACAATAGGCAGGCCAGGGCATCTCCCTGTTTAAGTCCATGTAGGCAATATAAGCAACACTGTGGTGGTAGCCGAGACTTGTTTACTCTAGTAGGCCGTCGTCTCGTGTTTGAAACGGTGGAATGGTGGGCTGTCAGGCCGTCGTCTCGTGTTTGAAACGGTGGAATGGTGGGCTGTTAGGCCGTCGTCTTGTGTTTGAAACGGTGGAACGGTGGGCTGTTAGGCCGTCGTCTCGTGTTTGAAACGGTGGAATGGTGGGCTGTTAGGCCGTCGTCTCGTGTTTGAAACGGTGGAATGGTGGCCTGTTAGGCCGTCGTCTCGTGTTTGAAACGATGGAATGGTGGGCTGTCAGGCCGTCGTCTAGTGTTTGAAACGGTGGAATGGTGGGCTGTCAGGCCGTCGTCTCGTGTTTGAAACGATGGAATGGTGGGCTGTTAGGCCGTCGTCTCGTGTTTGAAACGGTGGGAAGGTGGGCTGTCAGGCCGTCGTCTCGTGTTTGAAACGGTGGGAAGGTGGGCTGTCAGGCCGTCGTCTCGTGTTTGAAACGGTGGAATGGTGGGCTGTCAGGCCGTCGTCTCGTGTTTGAAACGGTGGAATGGTGGGCTGTTAGGCCGTCGTCTCGTGTTTGAAACGATGGAATGGTGGGCTGTTAGGCCGTCGTCTCGTGTTTGAAACGGTGGAATGGTGGGCTGTTAGGCCGTCGTCTCGTGTTTGAAACGGTGGAATGGTGGGCTGTTAGGCCGTCGTCTCGTGTTTGAAACGGTGGAATGGTGGGCTGTTAGGCCGTCGTCTCGTGTTTGAAACGGTGGAATGGTGGGCTGTTAGGCCGTCGTCTCGTGTTTGAAACGATGGAATGGTGGGCTGTTAGGCCGTCGTCTCGTGTTTGAAACGGTGGAATGGTGGGCTGTTAGGCCGTCGTCTCGTGTTTGAAACGGTGGAATGGTGGGCTGTTAGGCCGTCGTCTCGTGTTTGAAACGGTGGAATGGTGGGCTGTTAGGCCGTCGTCTCGTGTTTGAAACGGTGGAATGGTGGGCTGTTAGGCCGTCGTCTCGTGTTTGAAACGGTGAAATGGTGGGCTGTTAGGCCGTCGTCTCGTGTTTGAAACGATGGAATGGTGGGCTGTTAGGCCGTCGTCTCGTGTTTGAAACGGTGGAATGGTGGGCTGTTAGGCCGTCGTCTCGTGTTTGAAACGGTGGAATGGTGGCCTGTTAGGCCGTCGTCTCGTGTTTGAAACGATGGAATGGTGGGCTGTCAGGCCGTCGTCTCGTGTTTGAAACGGTGGAATGGTGGGCTGTCAGGCCGTCGTCTCGTGTTTGAAACGGTGGAATGGTGGGCTGTCAGGCCGTCGTCTCGTGTTTGAAACGGTGGAATGGTGGGCTGTCAGGCCGTCGTCTCGTGTTTGAAACGGTGGAATGGTGGGCTGTCAGGCCGTCGTCTCGTGTTTGAAACGGTGGAATGGTGGGCTGTTAGGCCGTCGTCTCGTGTTTGAAACGATGGAATGGTGGGCTGTTAGGCCGTCGTCTCGTGTTTGAAACGGTGGAATGGTGGGCTGTTAGGCCGTCGTCTCGTGTTTGAAACGGTGGAATGGTGGGCTGTTAGGCCGTCGTCTCGTGTTTGAAACGGTGGAATGGTGGGCTGTTAGGCCGTCGCCTCGTGTTTGAAACGGTGGAATGGTGGGCTGTTAGGCCGTCGTCTCGTGTTTGAAACGGTGAAATGGTGGGCTGTTAGGCCGTCGTCTCGTGTTTGAAACGATGGAATGGTGGGCTGTTAGGCCGTCGTCTCGTGTTTGAAACGGTGGAATGGTGGGCTGTTAGGCCGTCGTCTCGTGTTTGAAACGGTGGAATGCTGGGCTGTTAGTCCGTCGTCTCGTGTTTGAAAAACCAAACGTTTCGGCCTCACCAGTGGTAAAGAGTAAATCTTCAGTGGTAAAGAGTACCTTCTTCGAATGTTCCTTGCTCGTGTGTACATCGCACTACAAAGCTCAGCGTCCGCGCCCACATACAATCGCGTTACTTTACGGTGGCCGCTCCAAAGCTGCGCGAAAAGTGGGGGAATTGGGGAGACACACTGTGCTCAGTTGTAACAGTTCATTTCAAAAACGTCCGTCTTACTGTTGTTACAGCCGGTTTATAATCTTCTACTTCTGCTTCTAATCGTCTTCCATTTAAACCCTAAGTTTATAGTAACTTTCCTTAAACATGATAAGCTTCCTTGAAAGTTAACACTAGACTTAAGAAGTTGTTGAAGTTTTCGTAGCGTAGGATACGTTTTTTGTGTTGTCGTAAAATTGTAAATTGTTCTTCTTATTAAACATTTATCAAAATCATCAATATTAGATTTTGTTGGCCTCCTCTTTCTTTCTTTACGAGGTGTTTTAAAAGTGGGAAGACTGTCCATTTTCTATTGTTATCCCCTCACTTTTAATACGGCGGATCGTTCTTTCAGAAACTCCTGTTGCTGACGCTAATTTTGGAACCTTTTTTTAATGGAATCCTAATTCCATTTTTTTATCTTCCATAAATTTACACACATTAGAAATGACTTCCCGAGCTTGGCTATGCACAATCTTTTTATCCAACTTCGATTTAATAGGAGGAATTTTTTCTTATTACGTAATGAAATAAAATGTACTGTAAAAGTAACAATATTTTAAGCAAAATAAAATTTAGTTTAACAAAACGTGATATCTGAAAACACAAACAGAGACAATATTAAATGAAATTTAAAATGTAAATAGATTATTTAGCACACGTCACAGTCTCAAACTAAACACTAGTAACGATACAAACTAAATAGTTAAATGAAATACAGGCGTATACGGTAAATGTTTTTGGAAACGCGTCAACACTTATGCACTCAGTGAGACGTGCCGTTACACTGACAAAAAACAGGGTTCTGCGCACATTACTTTCACCAAGGTTGCCGGCCACCATAAAGTACATAAGTAGTAGGTGAACACAGCCGCTACTGTCTCGTCTTGGGCAGCCGGAGAAGTCTGCGGTGGGCGAGCATGCACTTGTTATCGCGGATCATCGCGTTCACTTTGAGAAAACCAAGATCTTGTCCTCGGCGAGTAAATACTACGGTCCGTTGCATCGTGATTCCATTGAAATCTATAGCATGGTTTCGCTGTTATGAAATGAACCCCTTTAATTCAAATTGCTGCCAGAGCTGTAGGGACGCGCGTCGCGAGACGTCCCTAAGGTTTCCTAGTTCCGAGCTTCCGGAAGGAACTCCTGCCTAGTGGTCCGGTCCAGTCGGAATATTTATTTATTATTTAAGGGCCGTTACAACGGCATGCTCGTACTAGGTCGTTCTAGTACAGTATTGGCCGAGGCCGTTTCCAAGAATCACCTGGACGTGGTCGGTACTTGCCAAGGCCGGCTATGAGGTGGTTTCACTTGGTCCTTGCAGCTCGGACGTAAAATTTACGTGCAAGTCGTCGCACGGTGTCATCCAAGGAGCGGGCACCGAGTCTACTTCTCAAATGACGAGAAGGGAACCGATAGGGGGCTTTCGTTTCTAGAAGAAGACCCCTATCGGGAACGCTTTGCAACTATCTTTAGGCTGAATATGACTGCGACCGCGAAAGCTTTAATGTTACGGTGTACAAGTGGCCTTCCTCGTGATAGAAATAACGAATACTGGATTGCATTCAGGTAAGGTAAATATACAAATAGATTATGTATGAGCTACCGGTCTGTATCTATACCCGTACCACCATACGTGATTAGCGTGGTGCATGTCGGGCCTTTTTGGAGTTGACTAACAGAGTGTTTCGACCTTGCCTTAACGTATGTTTCACAGGTAAAAACCAAAAATATATCAACAAAACACTTTATCTTGCAACAATTAGGGCTACGTAACAAAATCAACGCCGTAGTATGGCGACGTTTACGGCCAGTTTAACGGCTGCTATTACTGTGTGTGTGTGTGTGTCCAACATAAAACTAAACCCGTTCTTGTACATTTTATGTGTGGTTGTAATAGATCTGACGCCTGTGTACCTTGCTCTACCTAAAAACACACATACACATGTACACGTATAAGATGTGAACGACGTACGCTCAATTTCCGATTCAAAATAATCTGGTAAGGGACCTGTAAGATATGACACGCAAACTGAAGGAAAAGTATAAAAAATGGGGATAACTGATGAACATAGAAAAAACGCAGTATCTGTGTGTAGAAGAAGAAACAACAGATTTAATCTTAGAAAACAACAAACGTATAAAATAATCCAACAGCTGCGAATACTTAGGAATAAACTTTAATGAAGAAGGAACAGATGATGTTGAAATAAAATCAAGAATAATCAAAGCAAAACAAATAATTAGATCATTGAATAGCATTCTATGGAGCACAGAAATTGGAAAAGAAAGGAAGAAAAGAATATACGATAGTATGATTAAGAGCACGTTGATGTACATGGATCCGAAACATGGAGAATAAAATAACAGGTAAAAATAAAGTTAGAAGCTAGAGAAATGGATACTTTGAGACGAGCGGCTAGAACTTCAAGGCTAGAGCGAATACGAAATGAAACGATAAAAAAAAGGCCGTACAAAAGACAATCATCCACTGCATTGAAGAAAAACAACTAATCTGGTACGGACGCGTACAAAGAATGGGGCAAGACCGACTACCAACAAAAACAATGAGATGGATACCTAGAGAGCACAGAACGAAATGGAGATCCAAGAAAACATGGATAGAGGGCATAAGAAGATCAATGAGCGATACTGAACTGCAGCGACAGACAGCAATGGAGATTAGGGACCGGACAACGTCGTAGAACGTTTTGATCCCGAATTAATATAATAATATGATAAGGGATCTGAAAATACATCTCAAAACTGTTGAATTATATAAATATTTTGAAACTGTTCCAATCGGTAGTTTAAAACCGATGGTTGATAATGATAAAGTATAATTTTTGTACTAAATAGTCTTAGGTGTAATACAGATTCAGTGTGAAATGACTATATACGTGGTTTCATCAAAAAGTTCGTGCAATTTTGCAATTTCCACCCAAAAAGTGTCCGATTAAAACACTGTTTTTGTGTGATGTTGGGATACATGGTAGTGACAATCGTCTACAATTTTAGCCTTATTTGATACATAGTTTAGATTTCACAGCTAATTGAGTAAGTCATGCTTAGGCGTGTTAGGCGATTTTTTGTCATTCTACAATGCAAGATTAAAGAACATAAATTAAATTTTGTGTAAACTGTGAGATAAACTGTTCTGTCATGGTAAACGTCTTCAGAAGGCTTCTGGCGAGACTGCTGTGCGTGAACAAGCGGTTTACAAACTTCAAAAACTGCCATAAAAGAGTTGAAGATCGTGATTGTCAGATGAAGATTATGTTTTGTGTTCCACGAAATTTCATGGCTAGGCGCAATGGTAAATAAAAATTACTATTCGGACATTTTACACCATTTGTATGAAGCTATTCGTAGAAAACGGGCAGATTTACAGAAGAATAATTTAGGAAATGTCAGCCCAATAATGCGCCTGGACGCATGTCATTGCTTGTTAAGAATTTTGCCAGGCTAGGCATAAGAAAACGTCATAATGATGACACGGCAACTGCCGTATTCATCAGATGTGTCCCAACGCCTGGTGTGTCCTCCTCCTAACAGTGATAGGACAACGTTTAGCTACCGTTGAACACACAAAACGAAAATCGCTAAGCGAGCTCAAGGCTGTACCAAAACGTGCATGCTTGGTATATTTTGAAAACTGCAAAACGGCTGGCTTAATCGTGTTACCTTCGACTGTGACTACTTTGAAGCGGATAGTGTAAGTGTCGATGAATGAAGGAATAATTTATAAAATAAACAAGAACTGCATGAATGTTTTGATAAATTCTCGTAAATATGTATTGTCACATTATAAATAATACATAATGAGTAATCAATTGGTAGCGTGAGAAAAACGGAAATTATTTTCTCGGAAGTAACATTTAGTATAGTACCGCTACTTGTGCCTCAACGTTATAACGAGAGCGGTTCGAGACGAATCTGTCGGTTTTGTAGGCCATGCGCCGAGAATAATCGCTTAGTTGAATGAGCCTACAAAACCCTGAAAGATTCTACTGCGCTACTGCCGCCTTGGGCACACTATGCAGACCGAATGACGCACTCGTCTTGCAGATAGCCTACTGCTTAGGCGTAATAATATTCAAAGATTTTTTTTCTTAAATAAACACCTAACATTTTACTTAGTACTAATATTACAATGCGAGTATTCGTAAAGTATAAATTTACAGCAACCAACAACTTGATTGCTAAGGGCCCTTTTATGATCCGATTTATACCGTACGATAACCAACGATAAAATTCGTGCGCCATGTAAAACAACAGAAACAAATGGTCCGTTTTATGCACTGTCGTACGATAAATTTATCTTTCCGAACTGAAAAACATATAGTGGTGTCCTAGGAAAAGCATCAGATAAAGAATCGGTCGAGTTGTCTAGATACATGGGCCGTAATGGTTCCGTTTATGCACTCGCGCGAAGTTTGTGTCGTATGGCTTTCAGAGATCAGTGCTGCCAACCTTTCTGCCCAGCGTAGGTGAGTCAGTTGTGCAAAGTAATCAATGGTATTCACGTGGTAGTGTGATTTTCTTACTTTGTATTGTAAATTTTGAAGACATTAATACTGAAAGGTTCATTGACGAAATCCAAAACAGGAGATCACTATGGGATCTCGCTTCCGAAGATTATAAAACCGAACCGATAAGCGGCATACAAAGCGCACGGATCCATTTTCAATTCTGGTGAGGAAACGAACAGATGATGGCAGCGCTGAAAGAGTTTCTTCACACCCACTTCCGATATTTTTTACGCACGACAGAAACCGGAGTGAAATCGGATGCAAATCTTATCGTACGATATAAATCGGACGCACAAAAGGGGCCTAAAAGGTACGTTTAATAAATGCATGAAGTATCGCCCATGTTCTCCTTGTTGTGTGTATGTGTGTGTGTGTGTGTGTGTGTGTGTGTGTGTGCGCGCGTGAGCGCGTGCCTGTGACTCCTTGGGCATAGTATCCCCATTGTCTGTACTCACGTAGTGCACCACAAATTATAACAACGTAATTATAGTGTCTATACTCTGCAGGTAAACATAGATAGGCATGTGGCACGCGCCTATTACTTTTATACCATTACCAATATAACTTATAAGTGCGATTAATATTTTAATAAAATTTTACATTATTTAACTTTCTTTCCTTTAAAAATTTAAAAATCACTGTGACTACCACATAATTATAATCAACAGTAGTTACCTTTATCTTATTCTACTAGATAAAGTATCTTTATCCTCGTAAACAGTTAATAATTTATTTGCGACGTAGGCCTATTGTTTGTAGTGTATAGTTTATATGCATTATTAAATGAGGATACGTTGAGGACTACCGTCTTATAGGCTATCCTGCTTACTTACTGCTGTACGCAGACCAGTCTTGCTGCCGAGACGCCTGAAGAGCGGAGGGTCTACTGAATGATAGTGCGTGGGGTATTACTGGTTCTGAAAACATTGTTCAGACGTCAGAAGAGTATTTAGTTGTAATTTTGTGTGCGTATTAGACTGAACGTTCGTGCATTATATGTAAGTGTAATTTATTGAATATTTTGTTAAAGCGTGTTTTCTTATTCACTACAAGAAATACCTTGTGAGAGACAGTCAAGTCACACCTAAACTGTGTTAAACGTATTTTAAATGTGTAGTGTTACAGTGATGGGTGCAGTGGAATGGCGTACGTCACCGCATTCCTTGCTCGGTAGCAAAGGTGAACTGCTGATAGTACTTGTTGTTCTCTTCTGTTTATTCTGAAATAAATGGTAGACTATAAAGAACAGGAGGAATAGCGAATGAGGTAACGAATAAAAGATTCGGCGAGAAGATGGACAAGGGTCTGGAGAAAGCAATACAAAGGAAAAACCAATTGGCCTCAGTACTGGGGTTTTAGTTAGCGAACATCAGCCACGCGATGGTGAGGCCGAAACGTCTGGTACAAACACCATGAGACTACGGTCTGACAGCTCGGCTAACATCTAACAATTACAATGTTACAGTTCGTCGGCGTGAACGTCTTAGATTAACAACAATACAGAGACTCTTATCGTACAAATTCTTAAGAAAAATACATTTCTAGATGCGTAATTCTTTTCCAAAAAATTACGAAAATAAGGAAATCATGCGAGAAATATTAAAGACAAAGACAGTTAATTACTGTGGAAATGGTATTAAGGATAAATGGAAACATTCATGTTGAATGCGGTATCCAAGTCACTTGTACGAATTAATAACTAAATTTACCTTATTTTGTCCGCCTTGTGACTTCTTATAAGTTGTCTATGACGCGTTTCAGAGCTTATGCTCCATCATCAGATATATATTAAAATAAAACTATCACTCTTACCGAGGTCGTCACATGATATAAAATGTCAAAAATTTTTGCATACAAACAGCGCGCGGAAGTTCACGTTCAATTTGCGCACCGTTCAAGAAGGGTGGCAAATTGAACGTGAACGGGTGCGCACCCTACTTCCGCGAGCTGTTTGTATGCAAACATTTTTGACATTTTATATCATGTGACGACCTCGGTAAGAGTGATAGTTTTATTTTAATATATATCTGATGATGGAGCATAAGCTCTGAAACGCATCATAGAAAAATTATAAGTCACAAGCGGACAAAATAAGGTAAATTTAGTTATTAAGTGGAAACAGTATTTCATATTGGAGACGATGTAGAACTGTACAGAATTCTGAAAAGCGTGAACCCAGGCAGGAAGGAACGAAGACGTATACATCGAAAAACAAAGTTTGTAAAAGCAATAAGAAGACTATAGATCGGAAAGGCGCCTGGAGTCGAGCGGAAATGAGCAGGGGGAGGGAACGGAACCATAAGAGAATCCAGGTTGGGAACAGAAGACAATATCGATGATTAGAAAAACACAGGACATATGAAAGGAGAGTTTGCTAACTACAGCAATTTCAGAGAACTGTAAAAATTGAGTAAAGATTATAAGACACAGTAGAAGATTATAAAAAAAGAGGCTAAGGATAAGAGTGTCCACACAGAATTAAAGTCGTCCATTGATTAAGAATACATACACTTACCCTACTCATTACTTTCTGTTATCTTCAATTAAGTCTCAAATAAACACGATATAGAGCACAAGGAAAAGCAAATGACATGAGTTAGTAACAGCCACAGGGGAAGAGAAAATTGAGGGAAGGATAGGGCATGAGTGAGTCAGAAAAAGTATGGATTGGGAAACAACAGAAAGAGAAGACGATTACAAAACAGTGAAGTGAATTATCAAGACAGTAGAAGGCCGCTGTGTGTACTGCAACTAACGAGTAGAGATCTTCATCCCCACTACAACAACCCTCACTGCACTTGGGACGGGATCACTTGTCTTTCTAAATATAGACTCTGTATTCACCCCCCACAAGTACTCTCACCTTCAGGGCGTCTGTATTTAAAGTCAAGATATTTTTCCGATTGGAGCACCTTTTTATTTGATTTAAATGTACGTTACATATTGAATAAAAAGTATAGTAGGCCTATTTGGCACAGACACATCGTTAGATGAGAAGAATGATTTAAAATTGTACTATTTGGGAAACTCTTGTTAATCATTTGAAACTAAACTCGTGATAAATCCACAGACAACGTTTAATAAATTGTCAGCACGAATACTGAGATCTAATACCTTTAGAGAAACGTAATCGACGATATAGTAATTAACGTTAAGGAAAGAAGGCATGGAATTTACTCTACTCGTTGAGGAAGATCAAAAGCGACAAAAAAGTCGAGAAATTAAATTGTATAACGTTAATAAAGTGTATTTATGAATTAACTTTATCATATTTTTAGTTGTTTGTCATTTCAAGCTTGACTAATGTGCATCTGGAAAACATTTACTCTTTGACAAGCAATGGTGTTTCTAGAATTATACTTGGGGGGGGGTCCGGGGTCGGGTCGGCTTCATACAAAAGACAAAACAAGTTAAGGCTAATCATTACTACTATCTTTGAAGTGGCTGAAAACGTGTGACAACTTCATGAAGTCAGTCCTATTAAAGTAAATGGTAATGACACAATAAAAATACGGGTTATTGAAACATTGTTAAAAGAAGATTGTTATTGGATTGTTGAAGATTGACTGAATGGATTTTCCTACATTTCATATTTTAAACATATACGCTAATGCTGTTTAATAAACCTGTTTGTATATTTAAAAAAGAGCAAATACAAGCTACTTCATTCGGTTATTCCCAACCTAAGCTGGTACTACTCGGACGCATAAGGAGCCAAAGTAAGCAGATGGTCCGCTAAGTACCATCTCCTGATTTGCCCGATGGAACCCGCCCGGGCATACCACTCAAATACAAACCGATAAGCGGCTACATTGAACTGACACAACCGAAGGAGGTTGCCTGACTCGGCAGTTCAAACCGCATACGTCCTGTAACATAAAGTTCAATCTGCTGACTCCACCGTACTGCTGATGATATCCCTTCTGCTAGGTACATTCTTTGTAATACTTACACTTACATTGTTAAACTACTATAAACCTGTCAAGCGTACTTTAAGAAACAGAGTTTAGCAAGAGACGTTATTAAAATTTTACAGGATGATGTCCATTCGAACCTGCCAATATGGTAGTCAAAAATGGACATGAAATTCGACTGCAAAGTGCGGAGGTGAGGTTCCTTAGATCAGTAGCCGGGTTTACCAGGTTAGATAGGAAAAGGAATGAGGACATCCGCCACGAGTTAGCTGGCCAACCAGTGAATGACATGGTGAGGGAATATAGACAGAAATGATTTGATCACGTACAGTAGCGGACTATGGGTGGGCGGACCGCCCCGGGCCCCACCTAGTAAGCGACCTCCAGAGTTAAGAAAATTAAGTTTTTTGTTGGTAATTGTTTTAATTTATATTGCAGATGATCTATTGTCACGTCTTGAAACGCAAAACTAGGAGAGGTCCAGGATTTAATCAATCGATTCCAAAGATTTTTTCATTTTATTTTGAAATCTACCTACAACCGTACTCATAAAGTATTTACAAATATTAAAAAAAACGTATAAAGATTAGTTTATTGTTAGAAATATATTCATAGTAAAGAAGAAGCGTCAGTTGTATCTGGCGTCAATTCCTCACCAGGCAGTCGGAAGTAGGAAATTGAATTCCAAACAGCACGGACGGCAACAGCAGAGGTAGAGAATCAAGAAGGCCGTGCCTCGATACGAAAATGTAAATAGCGGAGTAAAATACTGGGTGATAACATGTAGGCCTACGCTAAAAGAGATTACACCAGTGAACACCAACAAGATATTTCAGGACACCTACAATTTACTTAAAATCTCTCATCACAATTTTTACCGTACAGTGGATTATTCGGAGTGCGGAAATTGGGTAGTTACTCGAGTTTTCCGAGGTCAAAACTAGAAAACGGCCATTTCAGAAAGTTCACCTTATTTTTACTGAAACTGCTGACTTGAAAAAAATTGCCAAGTATTGTTTGCAGCAATGATAAATTTGTTTTGCAGTATATAAGTTTATTGTATATTATGAAGTATTGTAATAAATTTAACGCAATCTATAAACAATACTACTCCTATTAAATCTTTAAACTTTGTATTTACAATACGAAAGTGGTTTTTATTATAAAGTGGTTTTTACAGCTTGTTATAAAGTTTTCTAACTAGATGTATTAATAGAGTAATTACACAATAACTACACTATATAACAGTAAATATTATTGCAGTGTATTTCTTAAAGATAAATTGGATTATAAACTCCCGTCTTATGGGAGGGGGGCCTCAGAAAGAAATCCGCCCCGGGCCTCCACTGGTCTAGGAACGCCAATGTTCACGTATTCTTGTATGCATCAAGAATACTATACGTGAGCGCAGGCCCCGAGCTTTAAATGGGCTGACTGGGCAAATGCCCAGGGCGCCTGGTCCAAGGGGGCGCCAAGGAACGAAAAACAATAAGCGTTAAGACTATAAGACAGTAGACAGTTGAGTGTTATTGTTAAAATTCTAGGAATGAAGGAAACTACGTTCGAATGCACGCCAAATACATTAAACATTTCTGTAAAATTTCAAAGGTTGACTATATTATATACTGTTACAAATATGTTTAGAATTTTTAGAACAAATATTTCTAATAAAATTGCAATAGCAATCATGCGATTTTTGCCAAAACATAATTACTTTTATTTTCAAGAAATGATGTTTTAATTTTTGTTGTGTGTAGCCTACGTAGTGATTAGATCACTTGCAATACAGAAATGCTATCGGTACTAATAGTTTATACTTGGGGAAAAAACCAAAATTTACACATTCAACAATAACTTGGTGTGGTGGGGGAGTGGGGGAGAAAAGTAAAAAAATGAAAGGGGGCGGCTATAAGAATGCTTTGCCCAGGGTGCAAGGTACCTGAAATCGGGGCCTGCGTGAGCGCAAAATATATGCCTAAAGGTAGAAGAAGTCTAGATGAAAAGATGGAGAGATCAGTTGTAACGACAGACGACGTAATAGGTTTTGAGCCTTATACTCGCAAAGAAGGAGAAGAACTACGCTAAACTAATCGCCTCTCATGGTTCAGTCAATGAAGTTATTCCAAGCACGTGCATGCATGTTAAGGACAACTGTAATAGATTTACAAACTATCAACTTTAGTAGTAATTTTTATATGTCTGTTGTATTTCTCACGTTACAATAGCTGACGATAGCAAGTATAAATATTTTATCTAACAGTCGCTGTCTCAACAGGACGGACACAGTACTTACAGCAAGAGACGTTCAATGTGCCTTCCTTACAAGTGGTGGGTGGCTGCACTTGAGTGTGTGGCCTACTTGTGTTTCGTTGTCATTAAAAGTGAGTGTCTCTCCCCCCCACACACACACACACGCCCACGCGCGCGATCCCGACTGTCCGTTCTAATACCGATACAGTTTCTTGCCCAGTCCAGTATTTACTTCTACCTCTGTCAGCCGTACATTGTTCAAGACCAAATTTCATGAGGTTTCAATTGTAGTTTGTTCAGCCACGTGATTTAGTTCTTCTGTAAAAAAAATTGTTCCCCAGGTGCGAAAAAATCATTACTAATTAATTGCAGAAAAAACGATTGTAAATCAAGTTAGTGAATGCAGAGGCACTATACTATTTTCATAAGAAAACATTTAAAATGTAATTTTTTGATTATCTTCTCCTCTTCAAGGATCAGGTTATATGAACCTGTTCCGGTATCCATCTCATCCTCGGACGACCCACGTCTCTTTTACCAATGGCTTTATAGTTCAGTGTCGCTTTCGGCAGTCGATCCTCTGTCATCCTTTGCAGATGACGCCACCATTGTCTTCTGTAAACTGAAATAATTTCATTCCTGTCCTTTATTTCGATTTCTGCTCTGATATTCTCATTCCTTATTCTATCGTGCAATGTATAATTTAAAGTATTTTGAAGAAACTGGATTTCAGCACTCTGAAACTTGCCGCTTTCTTTTTTGTCATGCAGATAAATCAACGTGGGTATTGCAATTGTCTTATAAAATTGAATCCTTGTGCTGCGTCTTGTTTTATTTCTAAGATTTCTATGAATCGTACTACAAATATCTCTAAATTTATTTATCTTGTCTCTTATATCATGTTCAGATTCATAGCTTACTGCATAGCCGAGATATTTGAAACTGCTCACTTGTTCTAAAAGTGCTGTTGTTTATAATTATCTTAGTCCTAACTGGATATTTACCTTTAAAGACCATGGTTTTGGTCTTTCTTACTGAAGTTGTCAGTGAATACTCTCTTGCCACTTTTTGTAATTAAAACATAGCTTTTTGTGAATCATCCTCATTTTCTTGAATAAGACTATGGTAACCGCATATAGCAGGGAATCCATAGAAATTGATTTGTTAAGCTGTTTTCCTGAAGTCACTCTGGATTTCCATGCTCTCAACATGTCGTCAGTGTATATATTAAACAATGCTGGGGAAACACACCATCCCTGCCTAACTGCCTTATTTATTGGAATGTCACCTGAGAGATGGTGATGATGATAATGATGACGACGACGATGATGATGATGATGACGATCAAATCGCAAATAGCATTAAACTGCAGGTTTTCAAAACCACGCAAGAATTCAAATACTAAAACTGCTTTAGTAAAAACGATATGCGTGCAAATTCTACTAATACTAACTTTGTTCAGACAAACTACACAAATATAAGAACTATCGATCCGCCGATACAGAACTTAATTTTACAATGGAAAGGACTAGTCATGCTGATATTATTACACACAAATCAACTTAGCAAATGTTGAATAAAAATTAAATTATATATATTAAGTATTGTGTTTTTTTTTAATTTATCGGTTTATTATAACTACTAATTCAAACTACTTAAAAATAAATTTTAAAATCAGTTTAGTATTTAACAAACAATATATAATTTTATAATTTTTGAGCTACAGATGAAATAGTAATACATGAAACGGTTCGCCCATATCGGAAACGGGGCAAGGAAGACAGTGCAGGAAGTCGACGTGTGAGGTGACCAACCATGGCACACAACAATGTGACGCGCCAATCATGCAGGTGTTCTGAACACAAAATAATTGGTCCGAAAACAAAGCGTCAGAGTAATGCATGCGCAATGAGATCTTTGGACCAGACCCCTATGATCCCAATGAGCGCAGCCAGACCCCTATAATTATTTTAGCCGTATGTGATGCCAAAAAAGTGCTATCAGCATATTAGTCTATTTGAAAAACGCTGACCTGTAGTTTTCTTAATACCGATCAAGAAAAAACAGGTCTGTTTTTAGACGAAAATAAAATTACACGACCGGAACCTCGGGGACTCGTTCTCAGTAACTCAGTTGGCTGCAGCGCGCCAAACCCAGTGGAATTGCTTTTGCCTTTTGTTTTATTTACCGTTGCGCAAGTTCACCCTTTTGTTTACTCAACACGCTGCTAAAAATATATACGATGCTTGCGTAATTCATTAATAAAGAAACGGTTACATACACACACTATAACACTTTCTTTACGGAGTTAATGTTACAATCCCATAACTGTGATGCAGTAACGGCTGGTGGCTACAAATTTTGGTAGTTGCAGTAGTCGGTTTGTTGGCGGGGGGGGGGGGTGTTAAACAAACACATTTACATTGTAGGCAGACCTACATATCCGCATCATACATAGTGCAGTCATGTGGAAAAAAATTTAAAGAAGTTGTTTTACCCAAAAAAAGAGGGCATATATCCAGATGTTCATGTTCATGTGCCAGATGTTCCATGTACTCATGAACTGTTGCTGAAAGCATCACTAACTAATTTTGCAGAAACCAGATACTAAATATGCAGCAAAAGGCAAATGGTAAACAGTATCCTGCTTTTTACAAACTACTCGTGGTTGAAAGCACACAGCAGCATTAACAAAGGAACAAAATAATACTTGACACACTTTAATTAATACACAGTTGATTACTTTACTGCCATAGTCACAGTTATACAAAATTATTCTATTTTATAACCTTAAACAACGAGTAACGTTTACCTTCAACTAACGTAAACACTAAACTGGACACAGCTGATTCCATGACACAACTAAGTATGCGCTACAGCGCTACTACTGGAGCGTTGCGAAAGCTTTGCAACCACCAATCTTACATATAGAGCATTGGGGCATTATGAAGAGTAACAGACCTGCTCCCATATGTATGTGTAGTAAGGTCTGCCATTTACTCTTGAAGTTGCAATCTTCCTACAACCACCAAAATGCGCGCCACATTTGAATTGGACGTAAACTTTAACAACATTAGTGTCTCTGCTTATTAAAACTGTGATTAAAGTCGGGAATAACGATTTCTCTGGTATTTTACTACTTATTCCACCGTTTAAAGATTACGGCCCATGTGAGCGTCGTAATAATGTGTTTTAACACGTTAAATCTTTTACCAGAGATGTTTATCTGAAATAGCTTAAAGATGTTTCTACCACACTTGTACGTCTCTGTAAAATACTGAGCATATCTTGTCAACAGATGTGTATTTACGGGGGAGGGGGCGAAAGGGACCGGACTCCTCCCGATAAGGTTGAAAAAGTTGACGAATTTTATTAATCTCTTAATTTTCAGACCGGTTTATTTTATTTTTTCAGCTTTCTTCTTCCCCTGAAGCATCTGATGTGACGAATACGACAGATGGCAGCTGTACAAGACTCAGACGGATTTTAAACCAAAGCGTTGCTCAAATACATTGTTTTCTGTGTGTGTGTGTGAGTGGGGGGGGGGGTACTCTGCAAGTCGTGTCGGGTTGTGCAAAACAACTGTCGGGCTGTGGGTTTACTGACTGACGCACATCTTGTCAGTAGTTGCAAAAGCCTTTACTGACGATGGCCTCCAGGGGTGAGGTTAAAACGTCTGACTACATTACCGACATGAATCAGAAGACCACGGCCTTACAGCCCGAATAATAATTTAAATAATAAAAAACGATAGTTGACCCGAAGAAGAGCTGTACAGGGATCTGGAAGATCTGGAAACGGCTTTCCAAAGGAGAAGACTGAGATTCCTTGGACATATGATTGAGATGGATCGGTCCAGATTAAATAAACAAATTTTCAACTATAGTCGGCAACTTTCCAGTTGAACGGATACAGCAAACAACTCAAGGAGGAAATGATGAAACTGGGTATCTCTTTGAACGACTGTGTGGATAGAAATACATACAGAAACAAAAATCAAAGTTTTGAGGTTCTCTGCGGTGAGAAGAAGACGAGAAAGGGGACTACAAATTATTATAAATATTGCTTTGTACTTGTACTTAATGTAGTTACTTCCATCAGAATTTCACTAAACATGTAACAAGCAAGAAAAGGATGTTTTTGATATCGCAAATTGGCAGTACTGTCTGTTTTTTCAGTGTTCAGTGTCAGCCTACCTACCAGCTGTTCAGTCAGGTTAGAGTAACCACGTGTTTGAGTGTGGTGTAAGTGTTTTAAGGAGGCTCTTTCACGGAGAGTTATCCATAGTAATATACACCATTTTGTAGAGAAAATAATTGCGAATCAGCTTGTATAATTTTTTATGGGGGTTATCGTGGAAAATATGAAGAAAATTGTAATTGAAATCGTGAAAATTAACATGGGCTCTTATGGAAAAAAGCAACCCTAAATCACAAAATTGTATTTTACGAGCTAAATTCAAACTGTAGCTTATTATACATTTATGTTTAAATTAAAGTTCAGACTCTCTACTTTATTTTTGATATGATTTCTTATATTGAAATAAATTGTTTAAAATATTGCAAAATAAACGATTAAAAAAAATAATGGCGAAAACAGTTCGAAATAGCATTTTAAACGATATCAAAGAAGCCAAATACTACACAATAATGTTCGACTGTACTCCAGATGTGTTGCATACAGAACAAATGAGCCAGGTGATTCGATACGTAAAAAAATGTGGTGATGTGTGTGAAATAAAGGAAAGTTTGATTGATTTCATAGAAGTAGGTGGAAAGACAGGAGAATATACTTCTCAACGGATTGTGGAAAAAATTAAACTTGATGGTGTGGATATTGGACAATGTCGTGGTCAATCTTACGACAACGGATCTAATATGGCCGGTACTTATAAAGGAGTCCAAGCCAGGATTAAAGAAATGAACGAGCTGGCTGAATTCGTGCCATGTTTGGCTCACTCCTTGAATCTTGTCGGTGTGCATTCTGCCTCATCGTGCCCGGAAGCAGTTACCCTATTTGGAATTGTTCAGAAAGTATTTTGCTTTTTTGTCGGATCTACTACACGATGGGATATTGTGAAAAAATGTACAAAAGACCAACTTAAAAGGAAGCAGCCAGACGAGATGGTCGGCAAAACATTTGGCTGTGAAAGCCCTTCTAAATAATTTACCGGAAGTAGTGAAATCCTTGGAAGAAATTCAAAAATTTCTCTTAATGCGGAATCAAAGTACGAGGCAGGTCATCTGCTACATGCTGTGAAGAATTTTGAATTTATTATTAACTTGACAATTTGGGCTAATATTCTTCGAGAAATCAATCGAGTAAATATTGAATTTCAAAAGGAAGATATAATTCTCGCGCGTTCCGTCGCATTAATGGAAGGTCTGACAAAAACTTTGCAAAAAATGAGAGAAAATCCTATGGAATGTTGGATAGAAGAGGCTAAAACAGTAGCCGAAAAAATTGGAATTGATCCTATTCTGGCAAATAAACGAATTCCCCGAATTCCGAAGCGCAAAAAACAATTTGATGAATTATGTGAGGACGAATCACGAACACTTCAACCTGTTCAGCTATCTAAACGTTGCTAAGTGAGAGATTCGGTAGTAAGTGAAATAGCGGGGCGCAATTGACCATGTAAGAATAGGTAAAAGCGTCGTTTCGTCGCAACTGACCGAGACTGGTTTTTAGTAGAACATAGCACGGATTCAAAATAAATCAAACAGTAATTTTCAAAGCCGGTGAACGCTTAAATCGTGTTTACTATATTTGTGATGACGTCAGCGTTATTGACGCTAAGGGACTGTCGTTGTTAGGGAAGGGGGGCGGAGTTGCTGATAAAAATTGTCAGCTTATTCGTATAAAAACGTTTAAATTAAGCATCGTTTGGTGTTGTGTTGTTTTAAGTTAATAGTAATTTTGTTATTTTTCAAAATTTGACACAGCCATAGCGAAATAACGCTGGATATTTTTGTTCCAATATTTGTGGGGGGGGGGGCCCATTGATACGCACGGAGACAAACGTTCGGTGCAGGATAACAATTGTTGTTTATTTATTTCAAGTTAATCCGTTTTTAATCACTGTCAATTTGCTGGCACTGATTATATTGTCACTTGCTTCATCGCGTCCGCTACCATTTATATAATTTGATTTCAATCACTTCTGCAACAAACTATAAAAAAGTAAACATTTTAAAAGTGTTTTAGAAGATATAAACAATGTTGCTTGGCACTTTTTAAAGGCGATATTTGTTTGTAAATGACAAATAACTAAAAACAATAACAAATTAAAACTAAGTAACCTGTAGGTGCGCGTATGTCTGTGTACGTGCCCGCGCTGTAGTATTTTTCGGCTAGTCTTTACAAAGACGAACTAAACACGATAAAATAACTAGCAGAAACCAACGGATACAACAGAACAATAGTCAGTAAACTCCTACACAAAGCACAAAACAAACAACAGACAAGACAGAAAACAGCAAACTCATATCAATAACCACACTGAAAAAATAGCCTACAAATTAAAAAAAGGCTATATACAGAATCACATTCAAAACTGTAAACAAAACAGAAAACATAGTATCAAAAAACACATACAAAGAACAAAACAAATTTGATTTACCTGGACATTTACAAACTGAACTGTTCAGACCATAATAACAAATTCTACATAGGCCAGACAGGACATTGCTTCAGAGATACATTGAACACACAAAGGCACTCCACTCCACCACAGAATCCACCTTTTACAAACCACCTCATTGAAGCAAACCACACATACACAAACATAAAAAGCAACATGGATATTCTACACGTACGTACAAAAGGCCAAAAACTAGACACTATTGAACAACTAGAAATATACAAACACATAAAAACGACATCCTAAACGAACAGACACAATTCAAATCACACGTACTTTTCGAACATATCATACACCATACACACAACATCGATCTTTCAAACGACGGCGCCGTCTCCAAGAGTAAGACAGACAGCGCTCCTAGTGGCAGCCTCTGACGAAGCTCATAATAAGCAAAAACTGGTTCAGGCAATAAAAAACTTAGTGTATCGAGTCAGTAGTATTATACTTATAATTAGTTAATCAACGGACACGTCATGGACAACAAAATCGAAGAATAAAAAACATAAATTTTCAAAATGGTTTTATAGAAACAAGCAATTTTTTAAAATTCCCCGTGTTAAGTATTTATTAACTATAACTCTGTATCTGTGCAATTTTTTTTACTATATCTTTTATAGAAACTGACAAAAAGGTACATGAAAATCGCTTATTTAAAATTGGTTAGATAGGATTGTCGGATCTCCTTAAAGACGGCTGACAAAAAAAATAGGAGCTGATATTTTGTGTTAAAAAGAGAAAGTTGGAGTACTTTGGACGATGTGTGCGAAAACCTAAATTTAAAATTATGACACTGATACTTTAGGGTAAAATCATAAACAGGTGGTCCTTAGAGTGGAGAACAATTTCCTGAACGAGAAACTTGCGAGAGTTGTTTCGTTTTACATAAATAGGTTCGTTCAGAGCGGGTGTATAGAAGATCCGATTATCTACGATCAGTGGCAGAACTAAGAGCTGCTTCTGAGGGGGGGACGAGACTAGCTTGAAGATTGTACTGCCTATTTTTTACAGGACATATGAGAAATTCAGGATTCTTCCCATATAATTTTATAAATACGTTTTATAAATTCTGCGCGTCTCAAACTTTTTGAACAAACCTAATTCCCCCCCTCTCCCTTAGTTACGCCACTGTCCACGGAGATTGTCAACCTTCTGAATTTTATTAATTCTTGAATTTAATAAATGAATATTTAACCTCAAATCCAACCTCTGAAGCTGCCGTAACTGGTGAAACAATTGTCAAGAAAATACAAATTATCTGTAGAACTATACCAAGTGTTTATTCAATTTAAGGATATGTTTATGATTACTAATCAAAGGGTTAAAAAGGAAGTGGGTAGTCCCGTACCTAAGGAATTGGCAACAAGTACGAGCTTATGTGCTTGCGTAAAGCATTTTTTGCCCAAGTCGGCAAATATAAAAGATTTCTACGGTGTAGAGTTTTCGTCCTCATAGGAATTACAACTTACAATACCAGTAATCTATTTCTTATTTTGGAATCTTGGTCTTCCTCTTCCTCTTTTCCCTTCAATCTAACCTTCTATTATTGTTTTTATCAAATTCTGGTGACGCGTAATATGTCCAATAAGTTCAACCCTTCGCTTGGCAATATTTTGACAAAAACTTCTTGTTTCTCCAACTCTAGTCAGAATCTCATCATTACTAACCTTGTCGATCCATCTTACTTTCATTAACTTTCTACAACACCAAATTTCCAGTGATTCAATTCTTCTCTTTTCTTCTTTTCCAATTGTCTACGTCTGACAGCCATATAGAGCTATGCTCCATGTGTAAAGGGTCAGAAACTTCTCTGTCTTGTTTCCAGGGCTATTTCTTTAGAAGTCAATAACTTCAATTTACTTTTCAATAAGTGCAATAAATGCCTGTCCGATCCTACTCGAATTTCTCTCTTACTTTCCGGTTTTCGTGATTTTACTTCCTAAATAGGTGAACTCTCTAACTTCCTCTATCTTTTACCCATTAACCAACATATTCATACTGAACTGTCCGTGTTTACTGCAGACAATTAACATTTATTCTTAAATTGTAGTGTTTGCTGAAAACCTCATCCACCATATGTAACTGTTCGCTTAACTCATGTTCACTTTCACCCATAATTACAATGTCGTCTGCAAATCTTACCATGTTAATTCTCTCTCCTTGCAGTTTTACTCCACCATCCGTTTGCTCATTTACTTTGTTAAGAGCGCGCTGTGTTAAGAGCCTCAATGCAGGGAAGACGTCACAGCCCTATCTTACTTCTTATAGAATTTTTGCTTCCACTTGTGTTTTTCCGAAATTAATCAGCGCTGTCTCATTTTTATACAGCCGCCACATTATTTGTTTATTCCGAAAAATCTATCCCAGTGTTTTCAGTACTTAAACATTTTCTCCCAATTAACATTATCAAACGCCTTCTCTATATCCACAAAATCACGGAACGTTTGCTTCCTTTTCTCCATTCTCCTTTCTATCACCAATCTCAGTGCCAGCTTTGCTTCTCTCGTCCCTCTTCTTTGTCTAAACCCAAACTGGAAACCCGTACTTAGGTTAGGAATCGATAAATGATACGAATTATGTTATGATATTGTACAATTTACAACGTGTAGACTGGTAATTTACTAATAAGTTAAGTGGAGATAATGGGTCGAGACAGGCAACAAAAGAGAATCCTGTATGGCGAAACGGGGGAGGGGGAAAACCGGGCTGTTAGGAAGACTAATGGTTGCAGGAAGTAGAAGCGGATTTGGAAAGGAATCAGGATTTGGAACGCCTGGTAGGAAGGTGGAGGGTGTGGAAGCGAATAGTAGAGGAAGTCCAAGGCCACGCAGTCCTGTAGTTCTTTTAAAGAAGAAGGAAGAGAAATAGACAAAGAAGAAGAAGAAGAAGAAGAAGAAGAAGAAGAAGAAGAAGAAGAAGAAGAAGAAGAAGAAGAAGAAGCCCAGTGGTTGTGGCGCTGGCTGTAACTCAGGTTCATTCACCACAAAACTAGTGTTGCCATTTTTCAGTTCACAGGTCGAATCAGGCTGTGAAATTCAGTTCTTGGGATAATAATAGCCGGGTGTAGGGTAATACTGGCCAAGCTCCAACTCTCATCGCCGAAAGGCTCACAAATAGCCTACCCTAGTTAACTCTTAAGCTGCTTCTGTAATACAAAAAACCATATTGTAACGATGGAACCCTCTCTAAGAGTCAAGAGCGTCCTTCCACCTGTTTCTCCGCTAGTCGAGCAGGTGCAGCGTCAGTCAAGGGCGCACAAAAGTACGTTACAGACTGTTCTGGAGAACACTTGAAAGACGCAAGGATGGAAATTTATTCTGGAACACGTGCGCTACCTCTATAACCCACAGCAGCTGGCTATGTCAGTTACGTTGAACGATTTCCTAAGTGCGGATCGAGTGGTTGTTGAAGATTAGTGGAAAGTGTTTACTGTGTTATAATTAGTGTATAACTGTATTAGTTGACATTATTATTACGTGTGGACAAATTTAACTCGAATTATTGTACGAGACTACCTTGCTGATTACAAACTGTTATTTGTGATTAATTAAAACTGGTTATTAGTGACTTCATAGGTGTCTGTACTTTGTTTTCCACTGTACCATACGATGATCAGTGAGACCGTCGTAACAATATTTTTAGTAAGAGTTAAAGTATTATTATAAGGAATAAAAACATCAAGTTTTCTATACATGACACAAAATGTCAACGGGATCTTTGAAATTGGTTATACTAGAACAATATATTATATTTGCATTAAGAGTCATGAAACACTATATCTACGTATTTACCGAGAAAAATAATTCTTGCATTATTTTAAAAGAAAGCTACTGACGTAAAAGCGTGTTGACAGAAATAATTAGTTGAAAAGTATCAAAAAATTCCAAGGCAATTTAGGCATTAGCTGAACATATTTGCGATTTATATTTTAAATTAATGTCATTGAATAGTGAAAGCGGTCACATGACAGTGAATCTTCCTGGGTACATGTCAGAATCAAATTTTCAAATTTTCTACAAAAGGGTTTGTGATGAGTTGTACTTTATAAGTTTTTAATTGACGCTGGTTTTATTAAAAAGTCAAATTGCAATTATTTTCTCTACTATCATCGCTTTAATATTAATTACCTCGTTGCAGGTAAATTCTTGTAATTACTGGCCGAATATTGCTGTGAACCAAAAAATACGTATTTTCCGCGATCCACTGGACCCAGTGGATGCACACTTTAGTAGCGCATGTTGTCCACGAACCTGGACAACAAATTTTCTAGCTAGTACCGCTTTTTTTTTAGTTTTTAAAGAAACACTATTGCTAATCGGTCAGCTTTTCTTAATGGGTCTACCCAAACACCTGTGTCCTACGGGTTTATATTTCCCAACTTATTTGGCCAGTCTTGAATCTGACATTCTTTATTCTTTTTATATTGTATCGGCCATCTTAGGACCACATGCCAATTTCAATTCTTTACTTTCTGTTCTTTTCTTTTTCTCCAATATTAGTTCATCTTTTCACTGTATCTCTTCTTCCTGTCTTCAGTCCACTTTGAACCTGCGTTTTTCTCTTTCCTACTCTGGACTCCTTCCATTTTTAACACTTTTGCCCGAAAACGTCTCTTTCAATTGCTCCTTCTGCGTGTATATTATTTTTTTTTAAATCCTGTTGGACTTCTTTAATCCAACTTGATGTTGACTTCTTCCCCCACAGATATTTGAACATTTGCTTTGTCAACCTATTGTCGTCTTGTCGTCAACCTGGTTGGAAAACACGGAAGCGTGGAGTAAAAGACAGAAACAGTTATCGACAAACGGAACTGACAAAATAAAATGGGGGGGGGGTGTTGTCGTCGTCGGCGGCGTTGTTCAGAGCTTTACAGTTATTAAACGTCACCCTGACAAGTTGATTCCGTCTCTTCACGCTACTTCAGTCCCGTCAGAAGTTATTTTGTCTTACGTCAGACGCACACATGTAGTCTCGTTTTCCGGATGACGAGATTCGAACCAAATCTTACAGAATACGTAATGACATAGCTAACGTCTTCTTCTTCTTCTTTAGTTAGCAATCCGCGGATTGGTTTGTAGCGGGTTCCCACACCGATCTTCTATGTGATTTTCGTTTCATCTCTTCGCAGGAATTACAACTTACATCACCAATACAATCTGTTTCATATATTGGAGTCTCGGTCTTCCTCTTCCTCTTTTCCTTTCAATCTAACCTTCTACTATTGTTTTTATCAAATTTTTGTGACGCATAATATAACCGATAAGTTCAACCCTTTGCTTCACAATATTTTGACAAAAACTTCTTTGTTCTCCAACTCTAGTCAGAATCTCATCATTACTAATCTTGTCATCATCCATCTTACCTTCAGTAACTTCCTACAACACCACATTTCCAGTGCTTCAAGTCTTCGCCTTGACCCAAGCATCGCTGGATTGACGCAGTGGCGAGGGATACTTTGCTTAAAATAAAAATATGGACATCGATCGCCAAGGACAGTGGAAAAATAGGGGTGGATGATTATTGAGGCTAAGGTTTAACTCTGAACTCTGACGCCACAGAAGCAGAAGAAGAAGAAGAAGAAGAAGACGAAGACGAAGACGAAGACGAAGACGAAGAAGAAGAAGAAGAAGAAGAAGAAGAAGAAGAAGAAGAAGAAGAAGAAGAAGAAGAAGAAGAAGAAGAAATCTTCTCCTTTCCTGTGTTCCAATTGTCCACGTTTCACATCAATACAGAGGTTTGTTCCATACGTAACTCTTCAGGAACTTCTTACTTCTTTCCAGAGCAATTTCTTTAGAAGCCAGTAATTTAAATTTACTGTTAAATGCAACTTCTCGTTGTCCGATCCCACTTAAAATTTCTCTCTTATTTTTTCGTCTTTTGTGATTTTACTTCCTAATTAAGTGAACTCTTTAACTTCCTCCGTCTTTTTCACATTCAGCAGTAATTCGTACTGGAATTTCCGTGTTTACTACAGACTATAATTTTAGTTTTATCAACATTTATTCATAGATTGTACTCTTTGCTCAACCCCTCATCCATTATATGCAACTGTTCGCTTATCTCATGTTTACTTTCTTCAATGATTGTAATGTCGTTTGCAAATCTTAACATGTTAATTTTCTCTCCTTGGGATTTTCTTTTACTCCACCATTAGTTTGCTCATTTACTTTGTTAAGAACGTTCTGTATACGTAAACAATGCAGGAGAGAGCTTACAACCCTCTCAAACACCTTTTACAAGTTTTGCTTTTTCTTGCGTTTTCCAAAATTTATTTGCGCTGTTACATTTTTATAGAGCCGCCACATTATTTGTTTATCCCGTGAATCTACTCCAGTGTTTTTCAGTACTTAAACATTTTCTCCCAATTAACATTATCAAACGCCTTCTCTGTATCCACAAAACTAGTAAACGTTTGGTTCCCATTCTATATTTTCCTTTCTATCACCATTTTCAGTGCCAGCATTGCTTTTACATCTAACCTGTTTTACACCTTTTCGAATTTTTGCTTCCTCTTGTGTTTTTCATTCTTCGGCGAAGAAGGTATACGTAGAACATTGTAGACCAATATAGATCAATGAGCCCAAAGTATCATCATAGTACATCAAAGTAGATCAACGTAGACGTATGCTCACTGGGGGCAGCAAAATAGCCTAGTCTGAAGCAGTGTGATAAACGGCCCCATGTCAGTGTGCTCGTTGGACGGTGGAAGGGTTTTAGTGGGTACTCGACTTGAGATGTGAGTAGGCCTACTACGCTTCGTGGTAAATACATTTCTCATCCTCCTTAAACTACTACTACCACTACTACTACTACTACTACTACTACTACTACTACTACTACTACTACTACTACTACTACTCATATTTAACATGTACATAGTATTATCTTGGTAAGAGTGACGTTTGCAGCAGCATATTGAGCACATTGTCTTACATCCATCAGCATCAGCATCAGCAGCAGAGGGAGCAATAACGTTAAACGTAACAGACGTCAGACTGGTACCTAATTAACGTTACGTCGCCAGTAATTATAGTCAACGACGTCATAAACAACGTAGCGTCGCGCTGCTGGTACAGTGAAACATGAGCAATTTGCGTTTTGTAGCTTTCAACTTTCCTAACTTCGTTGTACGTTCGCTTCTTCACCATTATGTGAGCGACATTAAAAACGTCCAGAAATTTAAATGCAAAAGGCGTAATTTTAAATGCAAATGCACACAGCTATCTGCATCATGTTCGTAGTCACATGTTAACAAACATCACAGACATCACTTAAATTATTTTCGCACACACATGCACACAGACACGCATAAAATACCATAATATGACATGTGGGACATTAAACAGTGACTATTAAGAAAACCGTTTACGGCCAAAAGACTTGATCACTACAATATTCTTCTGCTCGTGGTACGACAGTCACTTTACTTGATCGTAGCCTACTTCTACGTCCGCCTACAAATGTCTCTAATTTATGTGATACTGGCTACCGATTATTGGCACACATCAGCTGTCCTGCGTTCCGTGGGGTCCGTAGGCTTTCTCCTATTCTTTCTTCCTAGAAATATTTCCTTAATCGTCTCTCTTCCTCTTGGTATCCTTCATTATCCTCTTTAGGTTTCTATTTGTTCTGGACATCTTGATAAATTATGTCTTTAACACTTTCAGCTCCATGTGTATCAATTTGATGCACACTTGTGTTTTACAAGTAGACTATGTGTATCAGTTTGATACACACTGCATTTGTCGTCACGGACCTTGCGTATCAATTTGATACACACGAAGTGGTCATGTTTCAAACACCATTTCTTCACAGTTATTATTGATATAAATGCATATATCGTTCCGGCTTGGATTGATGTAAAACACATTGCACTTGGTGTTAAACAAATACTTTTTTTTCAACTTATCTTATTTGAATTCATTTTGAAGCAGTTTCAGCAAAAAAATATATTGGTCCACTATTAAAACTGTTCCGGAAAGTGGCTGGTCTACTAAAAAAATTAACAAAATTTGGTCTGGCGCTGAAATTATTAAAACTTGATCAAATTCACCAAGCCGTGATGCTCTACTTCTGATTAGGTTAGGTTGGCGTAGATTACGTTACGTTAGGTTAGGTTAAGTCCTAGTACATCTACTTCAGGTTAGGTTAGGTTAGCATAAGTTAGGTTACGTTAGGTTAGCTAAAGTCCTTGTTCATCTACTTCAGGTTAGGTTAGGTTAGGTTATGTTAGGTTAGGTTAGGTAAGGTTAAACCGTTGTACATCTCCTTCATGTAACCACTGCACCGTTGTTTGTTTAATTTTCGCTTTTGTATTTCCTGGCCGTCAAGTTCAATATCTATTGTTATTCCTTATTCAGCCGCGCTTATTTAATTCTTTCATGACGCACATTTCGCTGAAACACTTTTGTTTTACGTTGTCAGATTGCTTATAGCAGTTTTTTACATCCATGTTCCGTAAAGAAATGCAAGTATGGTGATCGCGAAAAAATCGTGTTCCAGATAAAGGCTGATTCTGATTGTACTACCCTCAAAACATGAAGAAAAGTAATTTTTCAAAAAGTGTTTGTGTGTCTGTGCGTCTGTCTGTGTGTAGAATTTTTGGTGAACGATAACTGCCGCAAATTCAAACAGAATCAAATAATTTATTGCATTTGTGCCCGAGTTGTAAAGGATCAAGGCCTATTGATTTTGGTGAAGATCGGTTAAGGGGAAAGGATAGTTTACCAGCAACGTTTTACGTTTTAACAAGAGTAAAGTATTTAATTTGGATAAATAAAATATCCTGAAAGAAAAGAAAGAATAATAGAAAGTTCTATTATCATCATAAAGTTCTACAGTACATAATACACTGTAGAAAGTTAGATGAAATATCTATAAATGAAAAGGGCTGTTGAAGGTGGAGGGGGTAATTTTCTATAAATGACAATGATAGTTGAAGGGGCAGGTGATAATTTTTTATATACGTACTACGTTATTGGCAACAAAGATGTAGTTTATATACAATCAAACTATATGTTTATATAAACTGTATGTAATCAATTATAAAAGTTAATTACTGCTTTTTAATTAATTACAAATACCATTAAGAAACTTTTACATTATCAGTAATTTAATTGTAATAGTGTATAAATTATGACCTGCGGTATTATAATTATCTCCATGTATTTAAGGAAAACAATATTTAATAATGCAATTATTTTGATGATGAAAAACAAACTGTTCCAACTCCTTCACACATAGGCGCACACGCGCGCACACTCACATACACAAACAGATTCACTCAACTAATTTCTCTGTAGTGTTTGATATTTTCTCTTGTGCCCTTACACAGGTCCTGATGATGACAATAAATATTGCCAAAACGTCGGCGCAAATAATTTAAAATTTGTGTTATACTTTTTTTGACCGAACCTCGCAAACCTTTCGTCGTTCAAATTCTGTATAATAATAATTATCAAACTAAAATTAATTTAATTAATAAAGTTGTGTTAGTCAGTGGCGGCTGGTGTTATCGTTGCAGCGTTGCAAAACCACCAATATGGAATAACTAAACTATAAAATAATAAACGAAAACATTAAGCAGCTAAAAGTGTCATAAATTTGAACGGAGAGCGTATCAGATTCTACGCGGCCATGTTCAAATGTGGCGCGCAGGCTGGTGGTTGTACGCTGATTGCAACTTTAATAGTATATGGCAGAGCTTACTACATAAACATATGGGAGAACGTGCGTTACTCTTCACAATTTCCCTAGGTTACCAATGTAAGCTAGGGGGGTTGCACAGTTTCCGCAACGCTCCACTAGTAACGTTATAGCGCAAATTTAGTTATGTTGTGAAACACAACTTTCTTTTTAGCACAGCCTTTTTGATTTTGTAAGTTGTGTCAGGTTTACTGTTTACATTGGTTCAAGGTAAACGTTATCCGTTGTTTGAGGTTATAAAATTATAGTAATAATTTCGTATAACTGTGATTAGGATAGTTTAATGTCTTTTATCTTCTCTCCCGTCCAGTAAACCAACTACTGGAACTACCAACATTTGGAACCACCAGCCGCCACTGGTGTTAGTGGTTATAATCACAAAGAGAAATTACACCGTTGCACAGCACTGCAGAAACAATTACCGAATATTGATTTCAAGCTTCACAGCTCATCATCAGACTGGAAAAATGGACTGATGATGATAATATTTCCGATCCGATGATTATTATATGTTATAATCTGTTATTTACAAATATTTTTGAATTTTATTGTAATATCATAAGAGTGAGCTCCGCTAGTATTCTTGGATGTGGTCCAAGCATTCGGTAAAGTATAGCATGAGGGGCTGGTATACACGATGAAAGTAAACCTGCCTAAACAGATGAGGCAACTTCTTAACGTATGTATCTCAGAACGTCAGTTTAGAGTTACCTAAGTGTTGTGATGATTATTCTAATTTAAAGGACATTTCAGCTGGTGTACCAGAAGGGAGTGTCCTTGGACCTATTCTCTATTTGTTGTATAATGAAGATATTCCTAAATGTGATGGGGTGACAACAGCTACTATCGCTGATGACACTGCTTTACTAGCTACTGGTGTTAGTATAGAAGCAGCAACAGACGCTCTAAAATCAGCTGTTGGGCACGTCGTTAAAACAAAAAAAAAAAAAAAAAAAAAAATGGCGCATGAAGCTGAACGAAACCAAGTCTACTCATATCAATTTCACCAACCGGAAAACAGATTATTTACCAATCGTAATCGATCAGCAAAGAATTCCACACGCAAACTCACTGAAGCTTGATAACTCTGAATGCCGAACTTAGGTGGAAAAAGCATGTTAAGAAGAAGCGGGAAAAACTTGGATTAAAATTGAAGAAAATGTGGCGGCTGGTTGGAAGAGACTCTGAGCTGTAGCAGCATAACAAGCTGTTCTTATACAAACAAGTCTTGAAACTATTTCGAGTGTATGGTGTACAGATTCGAGGTTGTACTAAAATATCTAATAATAAAATAATTCAGACTTTTAAAAAATAAGGTTATTCGCAGTATTGTTGGTGCGCCATGGTACGTAAGAAATGATGATATCCATCGGGACCTGACAATGCGTAGGCTACGGGTTGCGGATAAATATGAAGGAAGACGTCATGAACATGTAATCGTTGAAATGCTACAACTGCTTGATAATACTGGACTCGTTCGGCGATTGCAGAGACAGAAAGCATTTGAACTAAATATGTATAGTAATTCTCAGCACATGAACAAAGTGCAACTGTCCAGTGGGAGCTCATCCTACACACTGTTAACTTATGTATTAGAATAAAATTGTTAGATAGTTTGTAACTAGTTGAAATGAAAAAAAAAGAGTGAAGCGAGTCAGTCGTTTCTGTAATACTCTCTATGACTTTGGAACATAATTGTGTGATGTAATCAATTGTTAAGCACAAGAAATATTACAGGGAATTTTGTTTTATTCACCACTAATGTAAGTACTAGTGGTCGGTAGAGGTCGGTAGTGATCGGTAGAGGAAAGACGGATACTGATAAACAATCTGATTGGTAAACGTTACCAGATTGATAGAATATATCTGGTTGATACTCATTAGAGTTTTGTTACCGAGTACTGATGCCTACTCGGCAGCTCTTTGTAAACAACAAATTAGAATTTTATATAATACATGCAATGGCGTACCTAGGCCACTGGAGGCCCGAGGCGTATTTCTTTCTGAGGCCCCCCCTCCCATAAGACGGGAGTTTATAATCCAATTTATCTTTAAGAAATACACAGCAAAAATACTTCACTGCTATATAGTGCACTTATTGTCTAAAAACTTGTATTGATACATATAGTTGGGAAACGTTATGAGAAGCTGTAGTAATGTTTGGAATAAAAATCCACTTTCATATTGTAAATACAAAGTTTAAAGAAATAATAGAAGTAGTATTATTTATAGACTCACGCAATATGTGATGCACTTTTTTGTGAATTCGTTCGTCTGAGTAATTGACCTGATTTCCGTACTCCGAATTATCCACTGTTTGATAAAGATTTTGACGAGAGATTTTAAATGTATTGTTGGGGTCCTGAAATGTTAAATGTTATTCACTGGTGTAATCTCTTTTAACGTAGGCCTACATGTTGCCGCCCGGTATTTCACTCGGCCGTTTACATTTTCGTACCGGAGCACGGCCTTCTTGAGTCGCTGCCGCTGCCGCTGCCGTTGCCGTCCGTGCTGTTTGGGGTTCAATTTGCGACTTCCGACTGCGTGGTGAGACGTTAACGTCAAATACAACTATTGCTTCTTTTTTTAGTAGGAATATATTTCTAATAATAGAATTACTTTTATACGTTTTTTTAATATCTGTAAAGATTTTATGAGGTAGGGTTGTAAGGTAGATTTCAAAATAATATGAATAAAATCTTTGGAATCGATCGATTAAATCCTGGACCTCTCCTTGTGTCGGGTTTCAAGACGTGACAATAGAACTTGTAAATTTGCAAGTAAATTAAAACATTTATCAAAAAAACTTAATTTTCTAAATCTGGAGGCCCCCTAGTAAGTGGGGCCCGGGGCGGTTTGCTCCCCACGCCCCCCTTTAATCCGATACTGCATACATGCGTTAAGTGCTAATTTCTAGATAACTTCTCAATACACTAGACGTCTTGAAGTTGTGGAGCGTCAAGCAACCTGAGCCCTACTCTGTAGATTCATTCATAGTCTAAACTATATATTCATAAAACTAATATAGTTCATATAAACTATAGATTCATATAAACTTATATTCTAAAAGACGAAACCGACAGCAGAATCGATATCAGGGCATATCTTATTATATTCTGTAGTCTTCTCTCAGACTTTATTTGTTATCAGCCAATTGGTTCGCGCGTTGTATTATTTCTTTCTAAAACACATACACACATGCACAGAAACTCACGCACGTATTTATTCTCTCGTCTGCACAAAAGAGCTGCGGCTTCGAACGTGCTATCGCTTTCACGCGCGCCTAACTCGAGACGCCTAACGAAAATAACGATCCCAACAAGAAAGGTTTTATCCAATAAAAGGTGTTCTCCAAAAGGCACTTTGTAACGCGGCGTCTATAATAAGCTGAGCTTGTATTTTTCTTCGCATTAGGGTACAAAGGGTACGCGGCCATTCACACGCCGACTCCGACGCCTACCTGTCTTACGAGAGAGAGTGCTGACGCACGTGCTTCGCTGAATATTAAACGGTTCGCTGAGAAACCGCTTTAGCTGCTCTGTGAATTTTAATTCTTTTGACACCATATTGCAACACGATTGGTTATTGTTACATGAAGAATATAATAAAAACACCCACAAGTGAGGTAAGAGTGTTGGTTTGCAACCCAAAATAATGATCAACAATCGCTTTACCTATTGACGTAATATTTGAACGAAGCGAATTCTCAGTTTTAACTCGACTGTTTGGCATTTTTTATGTCTCACGCTAAGTTTTGAATGAGTCAACCGGTTTTAGTAAGAAAGTGACATTGATCCCCCCTAGAAAAATGGCGAGCAGAGGGCGAAAAGGTGAGGGGTAACAATTTTGCAAAAATTGCAAAATGGTGTATGGGGGTACCAAGTTGAATAGAATTTTAACAAAAATCTGAACATAGCGTTAAGCGTTTGAAATTAAAAAAATTTTATAACACAAGAGCCTTAAAAGTTAATAAAATTAAAAATCTCACAACTCTGTGTAAGGTATCAAATTGAAGAAAATTTAATCATACTCTGTATACAGTGTTCAGGTTTAGAAGTTTCAATATTTGTAAAACCAGTGCCAAAAAACGAAGTAAAATTTTGAAGCAAATCGCAGAAGTCCATGCCGGTTATCAAATGCATTGTTCAGGATTTTTTTTACTGATTATCGTAATGATAATAATTACATATTGCATCGTCTCCAATATTAAAATTTTTATTGCGCTTCATTATAAAAGACTTATATTTTGTCTTCATTATAACAAATTATATCGTGTTTATGTTATAAACAATTATATTTGTTATTAAAACTTGTTCTATGTAAATACTATTTAAAAAAAAACATAATGGATCAACTATTTGCTAAACTGAATAAATCATTTAAAAAAAAGTTGAGTGAGTTAGAAATTGGTAAAAAGTATAAAGGTTACAATTTTAATTGATTGATACGCAATATGGAAAAAGGTAAGCGTTATATGAGATGATAAATTTAAAATTTTGTAATCCGATAAATATACATAGCTTATCAAAAATCTGGTTTAAAGACTTTGAGTGAAAAATCATTAAATATAATGCTCTTCAGGAGATAAACAATGGTAAGGAAATTCATAAAATTATCTTTTCATAATTTTTTAAAATATTTTGTTATTTTATATAACTTTACTTAAAATTGTTTTACTTTCATATGCAAAATGCGTTTATGTTAATGTTTCTACTTCATACGAAACATGCGCATTTGCACATATTTTAATAATTTTTACATAAATTTCGAATGACTAAAAATATGTTAGCCAAAGAGAGCTCTGAAAAATGGAACGGCATTTTTTCTTACGGTATTCCATATTTCCGTTTAAATATTTATGTTATTTTACCTTGGACACATTTTGGTAATTATTTGAATCTTTTATTGATTTTTGAGCTATTTTTTAAATTGTTTGTGACAACGTCTTGAGGGAGCTAAATTTTTACATTTTGAATTTATGATGTTTGACGGTGTTTGAGAGTATTTTTAGTTTTTATGTGCTTGGTCTCAAGTTGTCATATTATAACTACTTATATATTGTAACGACAAGACTGGTGTGTCTCTGTAAAATGTATACCAGTTTTATATTTGTGTAGTGTTAGTGCGTTCGTCTCGCACTGGGGTCGTTACATCAATTTTGCGCTAACGATGTCCGTAGCGTTGCGGTAATTACCAGTACAACACGGCAGTAACCTTACCTGTTCTTATATAGGGGTGTGTTAATCCCGGGTGCGCCAAATTGTTTATTAAAACAATTAAACTTATTAATAGAGTGTTCACAGCTATGGCGTTCGGGGCGTTCAAATAATTCCCGCTCGTCCGGCCTTCTGGATCGATTCGGTAGTTGTACGATTTGCAACTTGAGCGCTGATCATCAAACCTACCTTTCGTAAACGAACACAAGTAATATAATGCACTCCCTATGAAATAATAACAACGGTTACTCTCTGTACTAGTTATTTTAATGTTTGCTAAATAATATTTTCAATTTTGACAATTAAATTATATTAGTTGATTAACAACTCTGCACCGACTTTTTACATGAAACAATTATACTCAAGATGACGAATCGATTAAGGAACAATATATTCACATCAGCATGGCGGCGGAACGTTTCGTTATTATAATTATTTTCGTTCCGAAATCGTGGATTCTTTTGATTATAAGGCAAAGAATTCCTGTGATTACAATAAAAGTATTTTACCTTACTCTAAGTGTACATAAATAATAAGGTTTGTGTTTACAATCTGTTCTGTAGTGTCGTTAAATGTGGTTCAAAAGTTCGTGTTTAAACAATAGGTTACAAATTTTCAGTGTGTTTATTTTTCTTAAATAATCTTTGAAAGAGAATATTCGGCTTATAGTGAGATCAAATTACTTTTAGTAAAATTCAGAGTGATTTTGTTTTTGGAAATAAGGTAATTCAATGGTACTTAACACATCAGTTGACTTGGTGTTATCGTTCGTTGGGTCAGAAGAGGATTGGGCTGCAATAAGTTCTATTTTCATTGATCTTTGGACTTAAGTAGGTCTGGCGTCCTTTTCATATAGGATGTGGTCATAATTTTCTTTTATTTTTCTCTTTTATGGTCCTTGGTCTTTCGTTGACTGCTCCAATGGTTCGTCTACTTCTCATTCAGTCATGGTTTTGAATTTCGTTCACTGTTTTACATTATTTAATTAAAATTCGGTCTTCCAAAATTCAGCTTCTGTCCTGGTAGAATGACGCTTTACGAGTAACGGTATTCAACGGTAATTTTCGCCACCAACGTCGGTTTCTATGGTAACCAAAGAATTCTGATTGGCTAAGATTGACATAAATCCATTGTTATCAAAATCTGAATTCTTTTCAAAATCCTAGTATATCTTCTGATTGCTGTTATTCCTCTATCTTCCTTCCTAAACATTAAATATTGTCACTATAGTATGTATTTCCTTTCATAGATTAATTTGTTACCCCTCAAGTTTGGGTTGTTTTAGGTTTTATGTTTTTACAATTATTTTATACTTGTTAATTACATTTCTTTTTGAATTTAAATGTTTATTATAATATTTTGTCTTAAAAATGATTTACAATTTATCCTTGGTGAGTCATTCGCCTCGGATTTACTGATTTCTTTGTTAATCTGTTATAATTTGTAGTTGTTTGTTTCTGACAGTTAGGCATTTTCATAGGCCTAAGTAGCCATTACGGTATTTGACTTATTACATTCAAATTACATCTCATTTTAGCCTAATGGGCTTTATTTTGTTATTATAATTGGTTATGTTATTTATTGTTGTGTTTTGGGTCTGTTTATGTGTTATTATTTTGTCACTTATTATTTTATACATAATTGTTTACTATCTGGTTTCCTCGTTTTCTAGTCATACATTTCTTAACTTTTTTACTTATTTAATTTGCCAATAATAACAATGTGGCTATTATTTACTATTTTTTGATCTTATTAAATACAATATCTAGGCCTATGGTCTGTATAATTCTTCCAGCCATATCCTATTCATAAACTTGCTTAAATAATTATTTAACTATTATTTGCTAATCTTTGTTTACAATTCATCTTATTTTACATCATTTTTTGTGTGATAAACAACATCACTTTTTATGAACTTAATAACGATCCCTTACAACATGGGTGTTTATCGATTTGTTTTTAACTCCTTTATTTTTAAACAATCTTTACTTTCCCTCCATGTTAATACTATCTGATTTTCCTTTCAGGGCATTCTCCCTTTTAATTATAATTGCATTCATTTAAATTTAACAATAACATTCTTTCTTAACTAAATACTGTCTTCATCACTTTTCAGCGTTCATCATCCCTTAATTAATTGTTTATACTTACTACTATTCTTAATTACTAATATTTTTCACTTTTAATTATTTAATGTTTCATTTGGATTTATTAAGTGTTTATGCTTTCATCATTCAATATTTTTCCCTATGTTAACATTCTTTATTTTACATTATTCTCATTTAATCACCACCTTCACTTTTAAATTATTTATAGTTTATTATAACTTAATTAGTGTACTTGCTTTATCACTACACTTTGGTGTTTTTACACTTTCATTTTGCACTTCACAAATGTTTTTGTTTTTTAAGTGTTTCTAAATGGGTAATCCCTCTAATTAATATCTCACTACCGTACTATCCCTTTCATTACAAAATATTATAAATAATATTAACAATTTTATGTCTTTATTTTTCTATCATTACATCTAACTCTAATTTGTGGGTTAGTTTGTTTCTTTTTTATATTTAACATTGTTTACTTGGGTTTCTTCCAATAGTCATTTACATTATTATCCCTTAATTGATAATAGTATTTACTCTTTTTCATAGGTTAATTATTGGTCTTTTTTCCAATATTACATGTGAGTGCGTTATTTCTCTTGCTCATATTCTTTATTACTTGTTTGTGTATTATCATTGGTTTTCATTTTCATTTATTTCCCTTCATCTTGGGCTTGTTTCTTCTCCGTTTCCCTCCTTCTTCATTTTCATTGTATTTGGTTAATACCTTGGTTTTCACCTTCTCTTTTGGGTTCATTTTAATATGTTGCATTGAGTCATTCAATTTCTTTAATAGTGTTTCATTTTTGTTTGTTTCGGTTTTTTCCCTTCTTCATTTGTTTTGGTTAATCACTTTCTTCTTTAGTTATATTCTTGTTTGTTTTTTGTGGTTCCCTTCTTCTTTTGTTTCCTTTTGTTGGTTCAATCACTTGGGTTAGGTCATGTCGTCGTTTGTCTTGTCATTGTCTTTACATTTTATTTATATTAAACATTTTATTTTATATGAAGTATTATTTTATATTTAGAATCATCTATTTCATCCCTGGTATTGGGGTGGCAATAAAACAGTATTGCCAGAAAAGTGATTTTAGAAATGACTAGACGCTATTAAACAACTTAATTTATTCAAATTATATAATACTACAAAAGTAGCTGTAAGTTTTAAAATAAGACATGGGTAATTATGTGTTATATGTCAAAATGCCCATAAACGTATTCTCTGTCATGTCAAGTGCAAGTTTTGTGCGCGAGTACGCGTGTGTGCATGTTATTCGTGTTTTACTGAATAACTTCTATAATAATTAACGTATCGAAATAAAACTTGGACAGCATATGCGTCATAAATAGCACTACATTTTTCATATGTCATAAACTCAAAACATATAATTCTAATATGTATTTTTTAACTGAATTAATTTTTCTATAGAAGCCTTATCTGCTGAAAAGTCAAAACTTTTAGATAAAATCTATACACGATTTTGCAGACTCTACCATTGTCATACACGATTTCTTGCTACCAAGATAGAAATATATGACATGTTCTAAATTTAAACCAATCAGGAGCTTCAATTTTCATTTGTGATGTGCGCTGGAAGAGGAAATTTTGTTCAGTTTTTGTCTATTACTCGTCCTATTCAGACGTACTCTCTGTGCGAGTTCTTCGCGACAGTACACGTTTGCTATAAAAGTGACCACCATCCTAGATTTTAGCAAAGTATTTGAGATCTATAGTGCTAACTCGTGCTAGACAAGATTTTTCCGCTTAGGGGCAGTTGCACTCGCTCAGAGTACAACTGTATGAACGCGTGAACACTTCAAGATGGCCGGAAGGTGTATGCTAAATACACCGCACTTTAAATAATAACACCACTAACTAACCCACTTATCGAACCTGAGATTGTAAACCTAAAAACCATATCAATCAGATAAACGGCGTGCGTGTGTGATTTGCGTGTGACTGCAGCAGCGAGACCAGAGGTCGACGTTAACGCAGCGGCTTTCCATCCGGACGCCAAGAAGGAATTCGACAATCAAGTAACATACACGATTGTTCAAATAAACATTCATTTGAATTTAAAGACAATATATAACTAATAAGTAATTTATGTAAAGAATTTACAGACAAGATTTAAAGTTGTTTTAGTCTAATAAATTCCTGTCTCCAGATAAGAGACTCTGTTATATACATATCTATGCATCCTTAATTTGTTTTGTTGGAATATATAAATTTGAATTGACAATAGTACAAATTACTCATTTACATAGTTTGCAGTACTACAAGTCTGAAAAAAACTGTTTATACTAAAATAAAATTTAGTTATATAGGCTTAATAATATATGTAGCCACTCGTGTCCAAAGAAATTACATTTGGTTCAATTTGTCATTCTTTCTAGTCAGTAGTCCGCTTAATGTCCCCCTGTCATAACGTGTTTCGTGTGGGGAAGTCTGGGTCATGAAACTAGTAACGTAGTTTCCGAAGTACCGTACAGACTAAGTGTCCGCCTCTACTCTTAATCCCTCTTAACACGTCGGTTGGGAAAACTAGCCCGCTGTAACTGCTGTTTGAAGTTCACATATCTTTGCCCGCCGAAACATTTAATAATATTATTACAGATTATTTAATAAATGAAAATGTTAATTAATTAATTTCACCAATAACGTAATATATAGAGCGTAATGTATATTTACATAATCTGTAGAAGTTGGATCGTTGTTTTGTGTTTACGCAGTTCAACGTAACAGATTCATCATCCGTTACGTGCTGATAATGTTACACACACACGCGCACACACACACACACACACACACACACACACACACACACACACACACACACACACACACACACACACACACACACACACACACACACACACACACACACACACACACACACACACACACACACACACACACACACACACACACACACACACACACACACACACACACACACACACACACTTGCCGTGACCCTCTACAAACGAAATGTAACTCTAAGATACAATTAAGCTGTCAGGTTGATTAATAGCCTTTGGCTTGCAAATGTCTCTGCCGACTACGGATAAACACACAAAGCGACTGACAGGATGGATCGATTGCGTCGCCGCGCACACGAATTACTTCTTGGCAAGTCAAGCCTTGTAATTTGTTTGTGCCAGAGTAGTAGTACATTTTTCGGAAAATCGGCCACATTTGGATGAGTACACTTAAACCGTAACAGAAATTTACGGGTCACGGGCAGAACCAAAACTAGGGTCTCTGTCATCCGGGGTAACAAGGTTTCTGCCCCCGCCCACAAATAAAACTGATTTTAAGTCGGTTTGTAGTTTTCTTAATTGAACAATTTAAGCTACAGAAATTGACTTGCTTAAAAAATTTCAATCTAAAAATTTTAATCCAACTTAAACTAATTTAATTTAATTTCGTGCGTGAGAGATTTTAGGTTTAAGAACGACTGACAAAGTAGAACATTTAATATTTTGCGCACTACGTATTGCTAACTAAGTAATCATATAAAATCAAAATCGATTCCGCGGCTGTCGTCTTCAAGATTCTCTACTTATTATGATAATTGGTCTACCGAGTGAATCGTTGCATAGATAGTATTTGGCGCCGTGAACGCGGTTGGCACGAGTTAAATAGTTGGCACGATTTAATTTAAGAATGTTAATTATTGTGTACAGACTAAATTTTATTTGAACTGTTTGTTATATATTTCAAACATTCGACCTGTGAGAATTTATGTGTATATTTTGATGGAGTCACCACATCCAATAGACAACGATCTTCAACTAAAATAATACTCAAATTTAAAAAAGATGTCGCCCCAAGCTGATTTTTAAGTTATTTTTAATAATTTTCTGCTTATTAAGATTTCTTTTCCGTGAAGTTAAAAATAACCTTAAGTCTGTAATCAAGTTGGATATGCTTCTTCAAGTCTGTGTTTGCAAATTAGGCTCGAGAATATTAGTGTAGGCGTCGTGTTTCAAAGTGTAACTGCTCAGGAACGGTTTCAAATTTCCACTTCTACAAGTTCATTTCTTTTTTATTTATCATCTCTATATGTCTGTGACGTTATATTGCACATTATAAAGAATGTGTTAGGCCTCTATTACACTACGCAACTGATTTCAAGCCTAAATGAAACTAGTTGGACGGTAGTAAAAACAGGCTGCAACTGTTCTGCAATCAGTTGCAGAGTAAGCATGTCGTCTATACTACTATTATAAAGAGGTAAAATTTGTTTGTATCGTTGTCTGGACTAACCTCAGAAACTACCGGTCCGAAAAAAAAATTCTTTCACCACCGTGTTGAAACAGAGATTTAAAACGGTCCCATGTCATGAAATTTTTGTTAATTTGCATGTAGTGAAATTTTTGGCATGCGATATAAACTTTCGTTCTATAAGAGATAGCTATAGGGTGTCAGCGAGTAAAATTTAGAAAAAATTACAAATTTTATTTTTGGTTTTTGTTTCAGTATCCCCCTTTTCTTTTTTGAGATATTGGCGGTTTGTAAAAAATTATTATAGCGAAATATAGAAAGCGTGCAATTTTGCGAACGCGGTGTTTGGTGACGTACTTAGAGCGACACGAATAAATGATTGTATTTCCGGTACTACTCGATACCAATGGATTTAAAAACATATTACTGTCACCAGTTTCGCTGCGTTTTAATATTAACCGATGGATTGTTACTGAATAGCCTCCCTCCCTTCCGGTGTACATAACGTTTACACTTAGTAAATGATGCTCTGGACATGAATTTCGCTGGCTTTTCTAGCTTCATTTTTGCCTAACGTTCCTGTAGTCTAATTTTTTTAATGTATTTATTTTTGTCAAAGCCCATTGGCTTTCGGCAGGGTTGCAGTCTTTCTCCTGTTTTATTTAATATCCATGTAAACGATGCCATAAGGAAATGGAAATTGGATACCCCCAAGGGATTATACTTGGGGAAATGATTTTATTTAAATATTTTAATGTAAGCAGACAATCTAGTGATCATCCAAGAGAATAAGGATGACCTCCAAAGGTCGTCGTTGTATCTTACTGACATTTTGGCGGATTACAATCAAACCTTTTTCTTATCCAAAAGAAAAGTTATGGCTTTTCTGGGGCAAGATTGTCATGCAGGACTCGCCAATAGAACAGGTGCCAGTCAATTTGATAGTCATCACGTAACAAGATAATAAGGAGGTTGAAAGCAAAATTGGTCTCTTCCAGTCAATTTTTGGCTGTATAATTTAAAGAAGAAAACGAGGAAAGAGACGCAATTGAAATATTATAATGCAATGGCCATACCTCAACTAATGTATGGTAGTGAGACTTGGATTAGAAAGGGCAAAGATGTTCTTGAATAAGCGAAAATGAGGTTCTTGAGGGCTGTGAAGGAGAGACCTTATCAGAAATTATCATATTAGAATGGAGCTAGACATAGCTGAAAGCTTAAATGAGAAAATCTCTCGGTACAAAACGGAGTGGCCGTTAGACGTAGAGAGAATGAATCCAACTAGATTTTCAAGAAGAGCCCTTGACTGTCATTTAAGGGGAAACAGAAGTGTGGAAAGACCCCGTAAGCGATGGTTGGATAACTCCCATTGAGACTGGAACAGGCTACTAGCCTGAACCGTAAAGGACGATGACGACGATCAGATATCTAATGCCTTACACGACAGTGGCCAGAATGGAAACAGAATATTACGGATTTTAGAGAAACTAAATAATAATCATTCTATTTATTATAAAACAGAATATTCTTGAAAGTAAATGTTGGTTTGTTTAAAAGAAAATATTGACTTGATTTATATTATTATAAAAGATTTTTGCTTGATTAAAAAATAAATATAGACTACTATACATGAGCGGAAATTCGATTAATTATAAAAAACAGAATTAATTTTTACTCAATAAAGTGTGTCATCTACTTAGCCCAAAACTGCGTAGTCACTAAAAATATTGTTTTTCATCTGTTCGTTTACGTTAGAGTAAAATATTGGAGTTTTGCTAAGTGCCTATCTCTAAAAAATAATCTAGCACATAAAAACAAAATTTCATACATAGGGTGATTTAAAATTGCACGGCAATCTCTCGGGAGCTGATTCTATACCTACAAATAAGAAAAAAAGTCCATATAAACACAAGTCCGAAAACGGTTCGTTAGCGGGTTACGGCTCGCGAAATATTTCGCCATGATTTCCGCTCCCACGGTAAAATGAAGCCATACTGAAATTCTTGGGGCACACATTAAAGGGTAAATTTAGTAGTTTCTGATGCTTTTTGATCTGAAAAATTGAATACAAGAGGTCCGAGAACTCTAACTCAATTAGTTTCTAAGAAAAACTGTGTAAAAAAAAACTAAAATTGGAGTCGAGAAACACACAATTTTAGATTTGTGATGAATTAACTTTGTTAATGCGGGCGATATTTACGTTCAATAGCATCGTACAAGACTATGGGCTAAATATCTCTGTTACAAAATCTAAAACGATGGCATTTCAGGGCAGGTGTCCTATAAAAACTAAGATAGTCGTGAATAATCAGATTTTGAATCAAGTTAGTCATTTTAATTACTTGGGTTGTAATATCTCATATAAAACTGATATTTATTGGGATAGTAAGCTAACAAAATTTAGAGGCATCTGTGGAACGATTCATTGGGACCTGAAAAAGAACACGAAAGGATACCCGAATGACATTTTATAAGACTGTGGCTGTCCTCATATTCCTGTATGCTAGTGAGACATGGACGTTTGGTAAAAGGGGCGGGCAGAGGATTCAGGCACCCAAAATGAAATTTCTAAGAGGGAGGCAAGGTTGTTCTCTCTTCGGAAAAGGAACGAATATATTAGACGCGATTTAAACATTGTATCATAGCACCGGAAGATTGAAGACCACAGAAGGAGATGGTATGAACACTTCAGTCGCATGCCTGATGTCCGTCTACATGTAGCTGCCTTGGGTTATCACCCTATTGGGAAGAGAGATGTCGGCAGACCGAGGAGGAGATGGGTTCCGGAACAGGTCTAAGGCCTAGTTCTTGAAGTGGTGATGATGATGATAACTAACTTTGTAGAGAATTTAATTCTGAGAAAATTGATGTGTGTAATGTTTATTAAGAATAAATACAAAATTCAAGAAATTGGACTTTATATCCAAGTATTGTTGAATGCAGTGATATTTAGCGAACTCTGTAAACGAAATTAGTTTGACAGAGATGCCGTCGCTTGTGCATTGTAACAAGCGATTCAATTACCGTAATGCAGGCGAGACGGCGATAAGCAACGGAAACATCCGCGGAGTGTCTTATTTCTGCCATAAACAAGAAAAATAAAAATTATAGAATATAAGGCAGGACACGTACATTTAACAGGTAGGTAGCTTTAATATTAATGGGCTGTGTCAGGTGACAGGAACGTAGTAAATCTGAAACAAGCACCTCCTGCTCGACTACTCTGCTTTTATTATTTGCATCTCATTTTCAGTTATACCTGCCGCCTTCCTATTTTTAAATTACTCCGTCCTGTTCTGTTTTACTTTATCTGCGTCTCGTGCTGGCTATATTTCTTTTTATTGTTAATTTCAGCGCCTCTTGAATTTATTGCTAATTAAACTCTTCTCTTCTCTTTCTCGCCGCGTTGCCCTCTCCATTATTTTTCACTTTCATATGTTTTTCTTTTTTTTTTTAATTCTCATCAGTCTGTTTTTATAGTAACTTTATTTAGTGCTCGGATGTTTTATTTAAATTTATCTTATTTAATGACTTACATACTGTAACAGCCCGAAGGAATAAAACAAACTGAAAGAATCATTTTTGTTTTCAAAATTACCTGAAAAGATTTCAAATCATTCGTTTAGACGCATGTATTAAAATAAAAGGAACCGTATTTAAAAAGTAATGCAAAGCAGGGGCGGCCGGTGTTATGGTTGCAGCGTTGTACAACCACGAATATAGAATAACCAAATTGTAAAATAATATACGAAAACATTAAGCAGTTAAAAAAGTGTCCAATTTCTTTCTACTGAAAACGTATTAGTTTCTATGCAGCAAAGTTCACGTACAATTCAAATGTAGCGCGCAGGCTGGTGGTTGTAGGCCGCTTGGAACTTCAAGACTAAGTGGTAGAGTTTACTACACAAACATATGGGAGGACGTCCGTTACTCTTCATAATATCCCAGTGCTTCATATGTGAGCTCGATGGTTGCAAAGCTTTCGCAACGCTCCAGTAGGAATGCTTCCTTAGTTGCGTCATGAAATCACCTGCTTCCGGTTTAGTGTTTACGTTAGTTCACGATAAACTTTACCGTTGATTGAGGTCATAAAATGGGAGTAATTTTGTATAACCGTGACTGTGATAGTAAAGCATCAATCAACTGTAACTGCGTATTCTATAACGTGTGTTGTGTATTATTGTTTGCTTTTGCTTGGTGTTACTATCGCCTTTTTTGGAGTTAGCGATTGTGTGTACTTTAAAACTACGTGTAGTTGAACCACGATACTGCTTAACTTTCGCCTTCCGCCTACTGTTTAAATGCGTTCTTTAACCCCCCCCCCCCAATTGAACCAACTACTACAACCACCAAAATTTGGAACCACCAACCGCCACTCTTATAAAGGTCGTGTGCTTTACAGAGTGTGATTCTGGAAGTACTGTTTCTTCGTTTGACACAATTTTTGGTTAAGCAGTGTAGTTTTGTAATAAAAACACAAATTTTTGTTTTTCCAATCTCTGAAAAATTAAAAATTGTTGATTGTAGGAAACTCTTAATTGTTATTAAATAAAGTTTAAAAAAAATTAGTAGAACCTAAATCGACATAATTCGTTAGAAATGATGATAAGGGAATAAGTGATTAAGTCCTCCGCCCCCAAAAGTGAAGTATTTGTTTGTGTTTGTGTAAAATAGGATAAAATATGCATGAGTTACACGTACTAAAACCAGTAAATGAAATATTGACAAAATATTAAAATATACTAATAAAAATCGTAAATATTTGTTGACGAATTGAAGTGTATTCAGTGACGTATACAAACGTGTTGGAAAGTTACTCAATTAAAGACATATATTTATTGTTACACTACTAGCATTGTTGATGACAATCGTCTATTTTCAAGTCAAATTAAACAAGAAAAAAATGCAACCTGTAGGGTAAAATGTGAACGGTGTAGGGCATGGCGTTCAGCGATAAATAAAATATCATCTAAGAGAACGTAAAACGGGGGAGAATAATAATAGCGAGATCTTAAGAGAGAGAAACACAAATTTTTATATCCGGTAGAAATGTTTGAGGCACAAAGAATAGAAAAATAGAAGGATTAAGATAAAAGTTAATGCATTTATGGTTCCGTTTGATAGCGGCATAGAAATGTAGGACCGTGTAGAAACGGTCAGACAGATCGTCGTGTTGTTCAGTGGAAATAGAATAACTGACACCAATGAACTCGATACAAACTTTGATTAGACACAAACAGCTGATCAGGTGTAATCAGGTGTAACGGAACTGAGGCACTCACTGAATGCTCACATTTATATATACCCCGCTGGGATTCTATTTAACGGGCAGTGCGCCGAGATTTATTTTTCGTAGTTACAGGTGCTAGAGCACTCTGGAGACTGGATCAAAGTCCGACCTTGAACGTAACGTGCCGACTGCTAGCGCTAGGCTAGTCGAGAAACGTGTGGCAAGACAATCTCTCGAATTACCTACAGCAGTGGTTCCCGAAGTGGGGTCTGCGGACACGTGGGAGTCCGCGACAATGTTTCGGTAGGTCCGCGGACACTTTTAAGAAAAAATAGATAATACCGTAATTTTCTCAGATTTTTTATGCTCTAAAATCTAAATTTTAGAATCTTAAAACAATTAGTAGAAGATTCCAGTACTTAGTTTTTATTCAAATTAATTTTTATTGTAAAAGTAATTTCAAACTAATGGCGTTAGTAATAGTCGTGTAGCAGATCTGTTTGTCAGCCCAACTGACTAAAGCGTCGCTTCAACGTAGAACTTATCGCGCTGTTCTAATCCACGTATAAGCACTGTATCCAAGCAATACGTTTTTTCGCGTCGCTGGTTTTACGCCTAAGTAGCTGGATTACAGACAAGTGTGGCTGGAAAATAGAGGCGAGGTTGGCAAAGTTAAGAAGTAAACTTGATGTCGTGAGTGACTTAATATTGAAATTATCAGACATTAAACCTAATATTGCAGAGCTAATTGTTCAAAAGCAGTTTCATTGTTTACGTTAAACTATGTTTAATATCATTAATATTATCATTTACAAGTTATGAGAATTTTGATTTTAATACATTTAAATTAAGATATAAGAGTGTATCATATTTACTGTTTGTTTTATTTCATAACTGAGACGGGGTCCGTGAAATTGTTTATTTTTTGTGGGGTCCGTTGACTGAAAAGTTTGGTAACCACTGATCTGCAGCGTTACGTAACAAAGTAGCACCATGTAACCCGTTATGCATTTAAGCCAGGAAGGTAACGCTGTCCGGAACTACTATTGCCTCAGGATGTATGGGGCCACCTACATAGGTTTAACTTCCCCAAAAAAAGAATTAAAAATAATATAAAGAAAGAGTGATCGCCCAAGGTTTTCAGGAAAACCCCAAGAAGAGGACAGGTGCCATTTGGACTGACGAAAGAGGGAGAGACTTCGATCGAGAATGAAGGAGATATGGGATAGGAGGAAGGGAGAGGAGAAGAAGGAAGGAACCAGTTGAACCAAACGTAGTCCACAATGGCTTATATAAAAAAAAAAATAAATAAAGAGTGATCAACTCACTGGATAGAGTCTTAATCGAGATTTAACGAATTGAACGAACCGCGACTTGCAAAAGCTGAGCAAATTCCAGCCATGTCGGCCTCTGTTCCGTGGGATTTGGAAATGGTTTAAAAACCAAAAGATGTCATGAATAAACCTCCCATGTAGTGCTACAGCAACCAACAATTTTTTTAAATCGAATAATTATTAAATAGTTTTTACAGTTACTAACAAATAATCACATAATTGACTGGAATAACGTCGCGCAGCTTGCGCGGATGTAACCCAGTAACTTTACCACCAACCAACACAAGTTAGTTTCCATGGATCCTGAGAGAGTGACTCCGATAAATTAAGTCTATTCTCTCGACGCTGTTGGGTTTCAAGGCTGGCGGTAAATCTTTTTTTGAAAGTTTGCAATTTACAATCTACATCTATAACGGGGTATTAAGCAAATGAGATGTAGGAGTTAAGTTTGAAAGGGAAACATCCACTGATGATTCTCCTTATGGAAGTTTGTTTTTAAGGATCTAACAAATCTTGAGGCCAAGTTCTGCGGAGACTTCTCTCGTCGACACCGTTGTTGTATAGCTGCCCTATTAGCTGGTTTTCATGGTCTACTACTCGTTGGATATATTTTGTTGCAATCCTCTTGATTTCCCTTGTTATGAAAGGTATTTGTAGGTCGGTGTGAAGAGTCTGATTGGTGACGTACCATGGGTCATCCACTAAAGCTCGCAGCACTTTTGATTGAAATCTTTGGATAGTTTTTATTGTTGTAGGTTTGGCACGTCGCCATAGCTGAAGTCCGTACGACCATATAGATTTCAGCATGGTTTTATATAGTAGTAGTCTGTTGTTTAATGAGATCTTAGACTTTTGACCAAGCAGCCAGAACATCTGTCGGAGCTTGAGATCTAGCTGCCTTCGTTTGATTTGAATATGCTTCTGCCAGGTGGGTCGTTGATCAAGGGGAAGTCCAAGGTATTTAGTTTTAGTCTTCACTGGTACAGGTAAAATTTTAGGCAGATTTGTTAGAACAATTTTCACATTCAAAATTGAGGTGCTCACCATATTTTTCGTTGAGGAAGCTATTTCCTGTTGAGCTCGTTCAATACCGACGCGATCGCAGTACCTCTTGGTCCGCTCAGTAACCAACTGGTGCGACTTTGCTTTTTCGGCGCGGCTTTACTGACCGCCAGAATTGCGCGTGTCGGAGTCTTCGTGTCTTGAGGAGACTCGCTTCTTCAGACGCGAGCGACCGTGTTCGCAGTTTGAACGGAGGGAGAATGAGGACGGGATCATCATCATCATCATCATCATCATCATCATCATCATCATCATCATCACCATCATCACCATCAACACTTTCTTCTTCTTCTTCTTCTTCTTCTTCTTCTTCTTCTTCTTCTTCTTCTTCTTCTTCTTCTTCTTCTTCTTTTCTTCTTCTTCTTCTTCTTCTTCTTCTTCTTCTTCTTCTTCTTCTTCTTCTTCTTCTTCTTCTTCTTCTTCTTTCAGGGACTAGAATATCCTATTCTTGTTACAAAGGAATATATCCACTTCCCCGACGCTTCCAAGTCTTCCAATACTTCGTTGTCCAACAGCCTTACATTGTTAAACTTCCTTAGGTAACCCTGCCATCTGGCATCCTATTGAGACTAGCAACCCATTTCTCTTTGTTCTCTGCATCGTATATCTTGGATGTTAAAACTGTTTAACTTAAACGAGACATAGAATCTTTGATTTTAAAATGTATAACACCAAAGGGGTAGAGATTCAAAATAAATGTCGATTAAAATTTGAATACCGTTACGTCTACTAAAATGTGAAAAGAAGGGAAGAAAGAGTTTGTTTTATTTTCCTATGAGGAGCTTTAAATTTTAATACGAAACGCCTCACTGTTGGTTGATTACAGTTCTTAACCACTGATCGAAAATGTTAAACCATAATTAATTTTACTGTATTAATAAACGCAGAGCCTGATGGAAGCCAAGCAAATTAATTGTGTGGGTTTCTGTTAACACAGTTAAATATAACAGATTCATCCAAAGTTAGAAGCTGATAACGTCACACACACACACACACACACACACTCTCTCTCTCTCTCTCTCTCTCTCTCTCTCTCTCATGCCGTGACCCTATACAAACGAAATGTAATTCTAAGATACAATTAAGCCTTCATGTTGATTAATAGCCTTTGGCTTGTAAATGTCTCTGCTGGTGAAATGGCTACGGATAAACACAGAAAGCAAGTGACAGGGTGGATCGATTGCGCAGCTGAGCACACGAATTTCTTCTTGGCAAATCAAGCCCTGTAATTTGTTTATAACCGGGCAGCAGTCACTTGGGACTGAATACATACTGTATAGTCGTGGAAGTGCTAAACATCGTGAAAGAGACTGGAGGATTTGTCAGTCACAGCAGGGATCACTAGGATCGTGTGACAGAAGAAAGATTAAATACTGTAGACGTTTTGTTGTTAATTTCTCCCGAATTCGGGCTACTTGGCCGTGGTCCAGTGTTGTACATGTCAGTGCAAAATCATCAAGCTCACATTTTTGCACGGATGATGGCCGTCAATGGCACGGCCAAGTAGCCCGAAATCGGTAAATATTAACAACACTGACTCCGACCGTGTAAGCCTTAGAAGTCATTTACTGTAGACGTTTATCTGCAAGCGCGTTGTAATTGTGCCCCACCAGTAAAATGTGGATTGAGGAGAAAAGATCTACTATATTGTAATGACGGACGAGACGCTCTCGAACAGTCGAGAGTGTCGTTCCGCACGTTTCTCGGCTAGTCGAGCATGTGCGTGTCCTTGTGAAGGCCGCACAAATGCACACTATAGACTTTTCGAGCGCTTGTTGACGCAAATTCTGGAACATTATTCTGGAACATCTGCAGGCTATATAAACAACAGCGGATGATTTAGTGTGTTAGTTATAAGTGGGGATTTATTCAGCGCGGGTCAAGTAGTTGTCGCGCTAAATTAGTAGTAGTATAACACTAATGATTACTGTGTTATAATTAGTTCGAAACTCTAATAGTTGACATTATTATTGCGTGCGGACAAATTTAACTTGAAGTATTGTACGAGAGTACTCTGTTTTGATTACAATTTGTTATTTGTGATTAATTAAATTAATTAAAGCTGGTAATTTAGGATTTCATTGGTCTCTGTGTTTTGTTTCCACTGTAGCATACGACGATCCGTGAGACCGTCGTAACAATACTAAAGTTTGTGTCTCTTCGTTAAAAATTAATTATGTACAATGACTTCAAGGCCTGTTATAGTAGGATCAGTTTCTCACCATCATTAAGTCGTATATCAGTATCTCAGTCGTATCTGCACTTGCCAAAAGCGTTTAGCTCGGAATGCCACATTTTCCACATTTTCACCCTCTGAATATTATATCTTATGGTTTACATGAAATCTGATACAACTTCTTTTATCTTTCACTGTATACATTGTCACGAATCGTCATATTGTACAGTGGAAACAAAACACAGAGACCAATGAAATCTAAAATTACCAGCTTGAATTAATCACAAATAACAATGTGAAATCAACAACGTATTATCATACAATAATTTAAGTTAAATTTATCCACACGCAACAATAATATCAAGTAATAGAATTCCGCACTAATTATAACACAATAATCACTTTCCACAATCACTTGATCCGCACACTAAAATATAGCCAGATGTAACTAACTTTAAGCGCACCGCTGTTGCTTATACATAGCCTGCAGGTGTTCCAGAATAATTTTCTATTCTTTTGGCAGCGTGGCAGCACAATGCGCTTAGTTACAAGTATTAGAACAGTTTGGAGTGCTACTTGGCTTCACGGCCTTGACAGAGACGCGGTACCTGCTATCTAGCAGAGAAACCGGTAGAACGACACTCTCTCGTCTTTTCGAGAGCGTCCCGTAAGTTTCGTAGCAATATTAAAAAACTGAGTAGAAACACAGTTTATGAATCGGAGGTTACTAGCACGTAAAAGATTGCACAAACTGATTGATCAAACCTTGATTTTTAACATGTAATGATTAAAGATAACAGCCAATATATACTTAACCTAGCTAACAAACTCTTGCGGTTTTCATCGTTTGGTATACACGATGAAGCAGCCTTATCGGGGAACAAATGTCAAGGCTCAGTTTGATACTCAGAAACGTAAAACGGACTTTTTGTGAATATACATGTAGCGATGTAGCGCGCATTCATGTGTGTGTGTGTGTGTGTGTGTGTGTGACGTAATCATTGTTGTGGACTGCGTCTGATACACAATGACCATACATATTTATTTGACTGTGCTACAAACCACGCAGACTGAAGTAAAATGAATCCACCGTGTAAAGTTATGATCGAATAGCAGCATCGTGTTTGGTTGGTTCGCCGGAAATTAATTTGTTATCTGTACAAAACAAAACAAAACAAAACAAAACTAGTCAGTTGTCGAAACTGAACGTTTCATTCAGCTCGCTATATTACATTTTTTAAACCCTTGTAATCGGTAAAATTACGTCTCACAACTGAACACGCGATGAACAGTTTCAGTTCTGGTCAGTTTGAGGCTCTCCCTAAGTAGGCTACTACTAGGCGCCGCTATTTAAAGACATAGATCAGCGAGGAACAATGCTAAAAAGACAAGCCAAATATGTGCTTACGCTGACGATGTTGTAATAGCCGGATCAAGACAACGGCTAGTTGAGGTGTACGAGGAGCTGAATAAAAAATCAGCTGAAGTTGGACTGGATGTAAATATCAGCAAAACTAAATATATGCTGATTTCTGCATCAGAAGGATGAAATCTATATAATTGATGCATAGAGAATAATTCATTTGATGCAGTAAACAAATTAAGATACCTGGGTAACATAATTAATAATGAAGGGCCCGTAAACACGACAAAACATGACAGGTTACAATAGGAAATAGGGCATATTCTGCCAATAGCAGACTATTGAGAAGCAAACTAATTAGTCGTAACACAAAACTAAATGTATATAACACACTTATCAGACCGGTCGTTACTTACGGAGCAGAGACATGGACATTGACAAAAATTGAACAAGTAACACTAAGAGGGTTTGAAAGAAACATCGTAAGACGTGTCTCTGGCCCGGGTTAAAGAAGATGACGAATAAAGAATAAGAAATAACCAGGTGTCAACTGAGCTATTGAAGCATGAAGACAATGTAAGATTTATAAAGGCTCAACGAATAGAATGATTAGGCCCGCTAGAGGGGATGGATGATCAACGTATACCAAAGAAAATCTTGAGGGCGCAAATCTATAAAAGCAGAAAGAGAAGCCGACCTAGGATAAGATGGATGATGTGGTATAAGGTATTAGGAGAATGGATGTGAGGGGTTACACTGAGATGGCTATGGATAGAAGACTTTGGAGAAGACCGGTATTGGAAGCTAAGGCGTGCAAGGCTGTAGTGCTAAAGAAGGCGCCGCTTAGTTCCGGTTTTCATGCGCTCGGACTTTATTAAGTTTTGGTAAGTTATAATGTGAAAGCTCAAATCCATTTAAAATATTTTCAGGACGTAGACCTTCTTTTATGCAGAAATTCATGTAGAAAAAGATCCTATAAGTAAGCATTTGGTGCCGTTTTAGTATAATTTAATGTTAAGTTAGGTTATTACAACATCATTGTTAGTTTACACATTATATTAACTTAAAAACAGTGTGAGGCTAGATTGTGTACACTAACCTAAACTAACTTTTCATTTAAACATGTTACCACTTTCAAGTTTCTTTTAGCACTATAATTATTTATTCTATATGCTAACTGTATGTTTCAAAGTATGTTTTCAGTACTTCAATGTTACTCTGAACTACCATAACATCTGGTACTCCTTTGGGGAAGCACAAACGAGTGTACAGTGATGTGCACTGTTTGAAATATTGTCTTTAAATTAATTATTACTTTAAAACTTAATACTAACAAAATTATATAGTAATATTACTATTTACATTTGCTAATATTTTAATAAGTACATCAAACTATAATCAATGTTTATTTAGTAAACCTGGTATGAAATGAATATATTATTCTACAAATCATGCATCCATGAGTGCATGTGTGTGCGTGTGCGTGTGCGTGTGTGCGCGCACGCGTGTGAGTGTGAGTGTTTATTAAATATTCTACTATAGGATAATATATAACTTTCAAATATTTATTGGTCATGTAAGCGAACTGAATAAATTAATTCAATTCGTTAGGTATATATTTTATTTACGTAGATATCGATTTACGTTAGCTATATAATTTTCAAATTCTTGCTGCTTTTGAAGTCCAGTTGTTTATTTTAGTTTGTGCCTGTAAGTGTTCGCCTTCCATAAAAACTTGAAGTCAGTCTATCATAATGAAAATCTATGATGTATCTAACATTTCAACCAATCAGAAGTTCTAAAAATTATTCGATTCGGTCCTTATTCTGCCGAGAACACTTTGTCCAGTTCGCTTTGAGGTCTCGTCATAGAAGGTCGTACCTAAGTACTAACGGCTGTAAAAAAAAAGAATCAGTAAACTCTTTATTTAAAAGACTTAATAGTTTTTAAAAGACTTGAATTATTATTCTAATTCGATTTATGTTTCTTCTTCTTTCACCTTATTATTAATATTATTATTAATAATATTATTGTTATTATATGTTTATTTCATTAGGTATTACTGCACTTCAAATTTCGTTGTGTTGTCCATTTTGGATTTAGGTCGCTGGATCTAAACAAAAATTTAATTTACATCTATTAAGGATATTGTTTTTTCCTATTATTTCTGTAAAGACAAGAAGCCATTATGTATGCTAAGTGTTTTAGACTGTTTTGGATTTTGGATTTTTACGTTAACATTTGCACAAAATTTCTATTTTATTATCCTTATTGCCCTAATTATACAATATGCCATACAACTGGCCTTCTGTAAGTGAGTAAGTGACTTATGAATATTCTTTATTTCTTTATTTTACTACACAATACAGTAAGTAATCTATACAGTATTCAACCCATGTTAAGGCTTTCACGGCCAGCGTTATCATTGTCGAAATTAAGATCCGAGATATTGGTCGTGGTATACTATAGTTATAATTCCAAAATATATTATTCTCAGACGTTTCGGCCTCACCTCTGCAGGCCATCTTCAGTGGTAAACGATTATTGAAACCACCGAAACGCCTGAGAATAACATCTCAACTCTGCCGGCCATATTCAGTGATAGACGGTTACTGAAACCACCGAAACGCCTGAGAACAACATCTCAACTCTGCGGGCCATATTCAGTGACAGACGGTTACTGAAATCACCGAAACGCCTGAGAACAACATCTCAATCTGCGGGCCATATTCAGTGATAGACGGTTACTGAAACCAACGAAACGCCTGAGAATAACATATCAACTCTGCGGGCCATATTCAGTGACAGACGGTTACTGAAACAACCGAAACTCCTGAGAATAACATATCACCTCTGCGGGCCATATTCAGTGATAGACGGTTACTGAAACCAACGAAACGCCTGAGAATAACATATCAACTCTGCAGGCCATATTCAGTGATAGATGGTTACTGAAACCACCGAAACGCCTGAGAATAACATCTCACCTCTGCGGGCCATATTCAGTGATAGACGGTTACTGAAACCACCGAAACGCCTGAGAATAACATCTCAACTCTGCGGGCCATATTCAGTGACAGACGGTTACTGAAACAACCGAAACTCCTGAGAATAACATATCACCTCTGCGGGCCATATTCAGTGATAGACGGTTACTGAAACCACCGAAACGCCTGAGAATAACATCTCAACTCTGCGGGCCATATTCAATGATAGACGGTTACTGAAACCACCGAAACGCCTGAGAATAACATATCAACTCTGCAGGCCATATTCAGTGATAAACGGTTGCTGAAATCACCGAAACGCCTGAGAATAACATCTCAACTCTGCGGGCCATATTCAGTGATAGACGGTTACTGAAATCACCGAAACGCCTGAGAAGAACATCTCAACTCTGCGGGCCATATTCAGTGATAGACGGTTACTGAAACCACCGAAACGCCTGAGAACAACATCTCAACTCTGCGGGCCATATTCAGTGATAGACGGTTACTGAAACCACCGAAACGCCTGAGAATAACATATCACCTCTGTGGGCCATATTCAGTGATAAACGATTACTGAAACCACCGAAACGCCTGAGAATAACATATCACCTCTGCGGGCCATATTCAGTGATAGACGGTTACTGAAACCACCGAAACGCCTGAGTATAACATATCACCTCTGCGGGCCATATTCAGTGATAGAAGGTTACTGAAACTGAGAATAACGTCTTTCACAATAATATCTTTAGTAGACCACGGCTCAATAGCCGTCCATTTTAATCCACAGCCCGGATTTTAATTTCAACAATTGTATACTGATTTTGTTCATTTATCTCATTTTGTTTTACTTTTTGTCCGTGCAACACGAAATTGTGTTGACACAAAATAAACAATTGATCGTCATCATATCGCGTTGAACGTTTTCCATTATAATTCCAATACATACACGCGGTCGTATGTAGCATAAATCGTAAATATCCATATACGCGATAACAACCGGAAAGTGATCTCTACCATCTATAATCTTACGGGCGTAGGCCTACAACATTGGTCTCGGACCATTAGGTCTTGTACTACATAGATACCGATAAGCGTTTTTTTCATACTTATCAACAGATCAGATTAAATGTTATGCCACATCTACTGGGTTCCTCAGAACTAGAGTGTTTACACCGTCTATTCTGTTGGGCAGTGATAAACAAGCCAATAATAAACACTAAATTCAGGACAAAGAAAACATCCATTACAAAATATTATGATCGTCTTGTGATCGAGCGAATAGTAGTCTTTTAAGTAAGAAAGTTGTGTTAACCTAGTGGTTATAATCACAAACAGAATTATCGCTGTTGCACACCACTATAAAAAATTATTCCGATTAGCGCTTTCAAGCTTCTCAGCGCATCCTGATGAGCTGAGAAGCTTGAAAGCGCTAATCGGAATAATTTTTCTATAGTGGTGTGCAACAGTAATAATTCTGTTTGCGAATAATCTTTTATTTTCGAATAAGTAATGTATTTCAAGATTGTTCAACGAGTTGGTTCGCGCAGCCTGCTTGCACGCCGTCGTTACGGTATACTGTAAAATTAAACAGATATGAAGCAGCGCGCAGGTTGTGCTGGGGAGAAGTCGAGAGCAGTGGAAGCCACAAGAGGGGAAAATGTCTATTAACGCAGTTGAAATTATTAGTCTACTATCTGAATTGTGAATAAGACGCACATATGAGATATCTATTTTGACACGGATTAACGTTTTATACCTAATGTGCCGAAGTTAAGCTTCATTAAGTAAAGATGAGAGAAAATAGTAAAATTTACGTTTTCCCTTTAAAAGTACTAAAATTTAAAAACTGATATCGCTTATAATGACAGCTGAAATAAAACAGTTACACTGCCTTGTCGATTCACAATTATTTTCTTTTTATTATTTTTATAACTTTATTTATTTGGTTTTCTATTGTCTATGATTCTTATAGTGTTTTCAATTGTTTATTTTTAATTTTTAACGTTTTTTATGTATTTATTTTTTTTTACATTTCATTAGCTACATTTTTAATTATATTACTAAATACTTTATCAAATTAAATTTTACAGCCCTACCAACACACACACGCGCGCGCGCGTAACTCACTTTTTACTAACTTGCCTAACTTTTTACTAGCCAATTATTCTTATAATTTTAAAATTCTTTTGTTATTCTTTTAATAGTTTTTAAGGTTTTTACAGTTTAGTACGCTTTATAGTTAATTCTCTACTTTTTTACTAAGTTACTAAATACTAAAAATTTGGGTGTAGGTAAGTTTTGATTCGATTACGACAGTAAACGTGGACATTTTGTAAGGCGGAACAAGCGTCAGACACAACAGAAAGAGACAATGTAATAAAGATTTCACACAGTTATAAAATGTTTAATACTGCCATTATTTGTATACAGTGACTTGGCGTCTTGTGTCTGTTGCAATGTTTCTCGAAAGTCGAGCCTAGACATCAACAATTGTTGTATATTTTGGATGTGTACATGTTACGATACACGAGAAAACGTAGTAATATATGATCCACATTGCTCTGGCATCTTAATTTGTTTGAATAAGTAACATTAATAACAGCCTCGTACGTGAAATGAGTTTGTGTGTGTGTGTGTGTGTGTGTGTGTTTAAAAACAAGCAGATGTAAACTACCCGTAAAGAACAGGAGAGACAATGCAACAATTAGACTGAAACTATTTAAGTACCATAGAGCACATTTACTTACATGCAATTGCGATAATTATTGAGGTCAGTTCTTCACTATACTAATAATTCCGTCACTGTTATCACCGTTAGCCTATTATCACTATCACTCAAATTGCCTTCACTGCTGCTATCTCGTTTTACATTACTTTCTAAACGATCTGTTACAGTATCCTTTATTTGGTCCGATCTCATGTAGTCATTTTCAGTTTTCATGGCGTCACGTTTTGATCTCTAGTCTGCAGGAGAAATACAATAAAATTCCTTTGACACTGTCTACAGAAAAGTGCACGTTTTTTCTTTCAGCACGCTCCTTCACGGTTGCCCAAGTCAGTTCCATAGCATTAAAATCCGGCTGATAGGGTGGAAGTCGTAAAACGGAATGTCCATGGTTTGCCAAAATAGCACCTATTTTAAAAGTTGCGTATGTTGGTTTGTTTAGTTTAATTAGTGCATAGAGCTCAGGTTTTAACATAAATGGACTACTAGGAATGTAATGGTTTTTAACCAGTTAATCATGTCTGCCTTTTTTGTTAATGCTGTTGTTAATGAGGTGGATTTATTGTACATTGTGGTAGGAGGCATTATCTATTACTATTACGCTATTCTTATTGAAATGAAATAAAACTAAACGGTTCACTTTTGATGATACTGATGTTTTTTGAAAAGTACTCACACAATAACCTCCACAGCGTCTCTGAGAAAACTAAGCTATGTTTCTCTGTTGACACATGCGCATTACATAACCTGCGCCGTTAGCACGAAAACGGTTGATTCATGTCTAGTGAATCTTACTGTACGTGTAAACACGGCCTAACTTGTTAGCTGATGATGAGGTAACTGGCGTAACGGTAGCCATTTGATGTGTTAGGCGAGCCGCACACTGGAGAGCCATTTTGTTTCGCAACAGAACCGTTTTGACGCATCGTTTCGCAAAGCATCGCTTCGGTGGAGAGAATCTTGAGACGTTGGGTCACTACAAAACACTTTCTTGTCATCTGTTTTCGAGCTGTACAAGTGTGTGGTTCGTGGGTTCGTGACAGGCATTGTTTTTCATCTACTTCAGTTTTAACTACACCTACACTTGTTCAATTTTATACTCAATAGAAATTAATAATAATAATAATAGTCTAATAACAACAAATACACAACAATATGCGACAATCAGAACGAAAGGATATTGCACACTTTCCAAGCAGGATTAAGTAAGGATACGGTTACACAAACGTTTTTTTCCCGGTCGTTTGCGTAAAGTTGGGAAACGCATTGAATTTAACACACAGGCGGTAATGAAAATGGTCATACGGACGTGGAAAACGCACGGGTCGTCAACTCTGCTGCGCTTTCAAGGTCTCTCGCATCGAAACTCAACCAGCTGCGCTTTTAGTCCGTTTAGTTGTAGGGATACGCCTCCGAGACGTCCCAACGCTGCCGTCCGATTATAAACCGTCTGTGTAACTACACTTCCGTCCATCCACGTATGAGAAAAAATCGCACGTGTAACCTCTGTCTTTTTCCGAAACGCTTGCTCGGTAAAAAAAGAAAAAAAACGCTCGTGTAACCGTACTCTAAGTGTAAATCCCTGCCTTGTGTGGTTGGAATGCAACGCATGCGCGGTTCAAAATGTCGCAAGCTGTTTTGTTGCGTGACATAAATTGAAGGAGCTTCGTCTTTGGTCGCGAGGGGTCTCTCGACGCCTTTAGACAATGTCGCAGCCGTGTATGGCGTTTTATAGAACCTAACGGCAGTAGTCATCTGCGACGCTTTGCGACACGATGATCCGAAACGGTTCTGTTGCGAAACAAAATGTCGCTCCAGTGTGCGGCCGGCCTTAAACATTTTTGTTATTATTCCGGCTGTACAGTGTTTACAGATTTAAACCAAAGATTACAGAATTGATTGAATTCTCATCTTCCACTGCAGCTTGGCCATCCAAAGATCTTCAATTTCTTGTTCTCTTATTATAGTCTGAATTTCTTCCATCCAGGTGATAAGTGGTATTTTTCTTTTCTTTCTTCCTGGTGGGGTCCATTCCATAATTCTCCTTTCATCTTCCACTGCAGCTTGGCCATCCAAAGATCTTCAATTTCTTGTTCTCTTATTATAGTCTGAATTTCTTCTATCCAGGTGATAAGTGGTATTTTTCTTTTCTTTCTTCCTGGTGGGGTCCATTCCATAATTCTCCTTGGCAATCTTTCATGTGCCATTCTTTTCGTGTGTCCATTCCATTATAATTTTTTGTTTGGATGAAATCAACAATTAAATTTTTCACGTTTATTCTGTCCCTAATAACTTCATTCCTAATTTTTGACTGAAACTTGCACGGCCGGTGTCAGTTTACCTGAAAACCGGGCTGCTAGGCTGTGGTCGATTGTTATTAAACGCCATTACTACGGCGACGTTTTGATTCCCTCTCGGGAATCTTCCTCAGGTGCCAATAAAGTATTTTGACACTGGCCGTGCAAGTTTCAGTCAAACGTTAAGACACCTCTACGCGGAGGATGTTATTAAAGAAGTAGTATATTCATTTCTAATTTTCTCACGTCTATACGTCTACTCTTGCCGAACGTCTCCAAAAGTCCATTTCTGCTGTCAAAGTCCATCTCAGTGTGCCTTAAAAATAAGTATACTATTTCTCGGATTAAGCTTTATATAAATGAGATAGTGATTGAATTAAGTGAGATAGAGATATACAGTGCATGCAAGTGATTAGTAAGTGATTAGATAATGTTCCTACCTTGGAATTCCTTTCTGGCGGCGCTGACGCTGGTTACGATGTTGGCCACGTGGCCGAGCACGGTAGCGAACAACAGCAGACCGAACAGTAACTGCAAGATCACAAACAGATATTCACCTTTACTGCGCGGCCTCGGCAGGTCACCGATCGTGGTCAGCGCTAACGTGCACCAGTAGTAACTCTGTAAGTACTGTTTGACCACGTCGGCAGTTTCACTGTCACCGAACACCCAGTTCTTGCTGCCGAAACCGTTGTTCTTATAGATAATATGGTACAAACACCCGTTCCAGTGGAATATCACCAGTAAATAGTGTATCAAACTCGTCGAGCGGAACAAGTTTGGATAGTTCGTGTGTCTTTCGGTGCGGTCCATGAACGCCCAAAATCGATAGATTTTCACTAATCTAAACGACCTCAGTATGCTGTTGAAACCGATAGACAGGTAGAGGAAGTCCAAAGGCAGCAGGCACAAACAGTCAATGTAGAAGGTTGTGGAGTTCATGTAGTGGTGTCGCAGCTTGGTCGAGTCCGTCTGCAGAACGCCGTCTTCCAGGTAGCCGGTGCGGAAGTGAAACATTATGTCGACCAGGTAGAGGAAATCCGCGATGTAGTCCAGGCAAAACCACACCAGGATTGACTCTCCTGAAACGTTACAGTCTTATATTAGCCATGCGTAATTAATATGAGGAGATTAATAATTTTATATGAGGAAGTAATAATTTTATAGTGAAGTTCATAATTTTATTGTCATAATTTTAATCTTCTTTAAACGATGTGTGTCATGAATTGCACACATTTGATTTTGAATTTGATTCATGGGCTTTTGCTATCACAGAAGAATATATAAAGCGACGTTTCGGCTAACTAAACACGTCTTATATACTAATACACGTAAAAAAATGTTTTGTTGACCTTGGTGTCCATTGTGCATGTGTTCTGTGAGTGTTGTGTATTATTCATAGTATTTACTCTGACTATTTTATCTTTTGATTATATATTACTAGCTGTTACCCGCGGCTTCGCACGAAAATATTTGGCTTTTAATAAGTATTTTAATATAATTTTTATTGTCTATGTCTATATGGCGTTCTGTCAGCTCGTATAACAATTTTGTAGGCCTACTCATTAGTCAAATTCTCTCCAAAGCTGTTTTCAACACTTGTTCTATTTTAACTTATTATTACTATTAGTAAATTATTATGCTGGTGCAACACCCTTTGGAGATTTAAAAGTACCCGTTTATAAAGCCTTTGGAGGTATTTATAAACTACCTGTTCAACCAAAAACGCGAAATTCTTTATTTTAAGTGTTACTGTGTTAGAAGCATTGTGTAACACATTAAACGTTATGTTTTTCTCAACCATGGCTTTTATTTATTTCAGCAGTAAACTAAAAACCAAAACTGTTGTCACCTAACCTCACAAATAAAAACAACACATATTTTTGCTTTGCATTAAGTAATAGGATAATTTACAATTAGTAGGCTACAGTTCTTCTTTTCCACATCGTAATATATGGATACAATCGCATATTATATAAAACGTCGAAAATGTACTGCAGGAATGGATAAATGTACAGTTCCGATGCCGCTAAATAGCTTTTGTTTATTTACATGTTACTATGGTAATTAATTCTGGCCTCCATGGTGTTATTGACATCTTTTTACGCGTCAACGAAAAGGCATAATTAAAAGGGCCTATATCGTGCAAACGGGGCAAAATATCAAATTTGAAGTTAGGCAGTGTGTTTTGCCTTGTATCAAAGGTTACCTGTGCAAAATTTGGTGTGTGTGTGTGTGTGTGTGTGTGTGTGTGTGTGTGTGTGTGTGTGTATTGTAACATTACATTTGGAACAACTTAATATCGTACCTGATTTAATGAAGACTTTGGTTAAGAAGCTAACAAGAAGAACAATATCTTCCAAGATGATAGTGAAGAGGAACGACTAACCATTTTAGACTGATTAGTAAGACAACTGACCGTACCCAAATTAATGATTTAGGCTAAGTGATGCAAAATACCTTCAACCCCAATTATGACATGAACTTTCAATAATGACCAAAATAAAGAATTATAAAGACAGACGGCTTATGAACCAGTACTATAAAGAAACAAATGGTTTCATTTAATGTATCATAATATCCAGATAATCAAAATACAAATTGAGGGATAATAGGCCCAAACATGTAATATTATGTAAAAGAAATATTAGTAAATAATTAAGTTAATTGATGTAATGAAAATATAAATACACCTTATTATAGATACATGAACCATACAAATAATTGTAACATATAGTGTTCATAAGATTGTCCAGTAAACAACAAATAATGACATGTCACTATAACATTTATAACAAGAGTGAAGCATAACATAGACAGTGTCAGAGTAATTAATAAATTAACTGGCAAAAAACTAATTAATTAGTACAGAATTTGTTTTATAAAATGTGCATGTTTTATGTTTAAGCACAGTGTTTTATTATCATAGTATTTGTGTTGTTTTTAGTATGTAGCAGGTGGAACAGTTATTTTACAGGAATATCAATTAAATGATATTAGTTTCATGTTTTATGTTAACAAATATAACCATAGAACTGGTGTTAAACAGTTATAAATTGATTTGGCAAAGCAGAATAGACTATAAAAAGATGTTATGGCTAAGTGTCAAACAATTATACAGTTTAGGTAAAAAACCAGTTAATTTGTTCAAGGATTCAGTAAAATCATAGCCATGTGTGCATGAATTTAAACTAATAGAATAGTATATCTTTTGTTTTGTTAAAATAATGTTATGTGTTAAACAGTTTTGATGAGTGTTAAGAGATAATTTAACTGTTAAAGATTTTAAACATGGTGATGAAAATAACACCAGTACATAGGCCAGGTGAAACCAACTTTTGTAAATTTTGAATAATAATGTTAGAGATTTAGTAAAACAAATGTGAAAGGATAAATATATTTATAGGTAATAGTGTACACGACGAATATAGAAACAAAATAATACATATCAAGTTATTTAAGAAAATTTCAAATAACAAAATTGTAACATCTGTAGTTCTTAAGTAAAAATAGGCATGTTTAGTGTCTAAATGTAACAAATGTAAAGATCAAAATAATGATGATAATGGTTTTAAATTCCCATTCAGTATAGAAAAGTTATGTTAATTTAAAGATTTTGAACAAATTTAGACTTTGAAATAATGAAAGTATATGACAATGTAGATCCGAATTAGCCAACCAGATTCCAAGTTTACCCTTAGCAACCAGAAATTTCGGATAAATAAAATGAGACTTCTTTGACAACGATCTTAGCGGATAGACGCGTTTGTAAAACGTCCTACATAAAATATAATAAACAGTGAAAAAACGATACAAACATATTAATACAGTTAGAGGCAAATAACACGAACCTTTTACACCAAGAGGAGAACAACCATTATAAGAAAGAGAAGACCCAAGAACCAGGGAGAAGATCTGAAGTGGACGAGGGCCCTGTATTCGACGAGAACCATACAACGAAGAGGATTTGGTGATTTTGACATCTTATTATATTGTACATCAACACCCACATTTGTATACACGACTTTTAAGTACTAATCAACTAAACTACAGACACCATATCACACCAACACTAAGAACACTCACTAATAACTCGATTTGAGATTGACACCTTTTCAAACACCACAAGAACCTTTGATTTACATAATAATTATTAAAGCCTAATTTGGACATAACCTATTAGAACTGATAACCACTATACAACTGCCTGTGTGCACGTTACACTCGAACATTGTAATATCCTTTAATTGTAAAACTTGTATTTTGATTTGTAGAATAATATTTTGTTTAAATGTAATCCCCGAACCATATACGCCCTGAGATACTTTATTATTAATAGAAACATTATCGAAAGCATTCATTTGGTCTGAAAAAGAAAAAATACTGAATGTTGGCTACTACTGCCAACTGATGAGAAGACGTATAATTTGCGCCACAATTGTGATTGTCATAATCAAATTTAAGAACAATTAACCAGTGTTTTTTCTAAATAAAGGATTCCTATAAGGATATATGTTTGATTTTATATTTGTGTCGTTAGTATTGCTGTTCCATTTAGGAAATAAGTCCACTGATTACAGCGGACACCAGGACAGTTGGCCACATTGAGTGACGTCACGGAAACGTGCGGTATAGTGGGAGCAAGCGGCAAATTACAAAACCATTCGCCGTTCTACATAACACATTCATAATTACAAACTGACGACTCCAGTGCGAGTTAGTCACTATATTATTTATCTATGTTACAAATTGACACTTCCAACGTGCGGTGTATGTAAGTCAAAAGTGCACACAACATAAAATACAAGTAACCTATTACTAATAACATTGTACGTAACGAAATATTCTTATCGTTACAAGGTGACGAACCCGAAGTGAGGCGTTAACATTACCGGTAACGAAAATCTAGTGGTACAATATATATAGATCTGAAGTGTTATTATTATTATTTTGTTGATTGTCTATCACTAGTTGATAGAGTATATTATTATTATTATTATTGTCTACACACATACTAATAAATAATTAGCCTGAAGACGGCTGTCGATTGTTTGGATGGCCAAAACGTCGCATTTATATATTTTTCAGTGCTGGCAAAAGTTCATCAGTCAAAGTCAAATTCAAATTTTATTGTTAAATGCTCTCCCAGTTATTATACGGAACTATGAATGAAAGAAATAAGAGAAATAAAAATCGAGTAAGAGCAATGGAAATGAATCAATGGCGAAATTCGGACGGGGTTTTGAGAGCAGAACGTCAAACAAAGGAAGAACGTCAAGAAGTTAGAGGACTTATTCAGATCAAGGAAACCTTAGACACCGCTGGAGGAATCTTGTAACCAGCAGTACGGAATGAATGGTGAAAGATGGCCGAAGGAGTCTGGTATTGGATACTCAAAGAAAACGTCTTAGTGTCCAAAAATCAATGGTAAAGAGAAGAATCTATGATGATAAGCTAGTCGCTCAAAAGCGGTTATCGGGGGAGGGTGGGCAATAGTCACCTGTGGATAGCAACAACGGTTTCTCATAGAGAAGCAATGTGCGTAACCAACATGACGCAAAAGAAGCTGGACTGAACACAGCGTGCGGCATGGCCGACATTCGCGACGGTAGGCCTACCGAGTTCCGAGCTTCAAGATAAGATGCCGCGAAGGAATTTGAATCAATGCTTTTTATAGACTGGAGAGCGTTATACATAGATTGAACTGTAGAAATTAGTAAAAAGCTTCATGCAGTTTGAACATGCAAGTTTCCAACATTTTTCTAAATAGAGATTATACAAATCAGCTTTTTGAACTCTGAAGGTAAGGCAAACGTATGGCTACGAATTACGTAACGCTCTCAAAAAGTCAGCAGGCGCAGTTTCGTGAACGTTCTACACGTTTCTCGGCTAGCCAAGCAGGTGCAGTGTCTGTGTCAATGTCGCACAAGACGTACCCTACAATCTGTTCGAGTACTTGTTAACTACGCAAATTATAATAGCACGCCGCCAAAAGGATGTAAAATTATTCTGAAATATCTGCGGGACCTATATAAGCAACAGCGGCCGGTTTAGAAGTCAGTTACACCTGGCGAGATTGTGGAGTGCGGATCAAGTGGTCGTTGCCGATCAGTCAAAGTGATTATTGTGTTAGAATAGTGCGGAACTCTAATAGTTGACATTATTATTGCATGAAATTTAACTGGACAAATTGAACTTGATTTATTGCATGAACGTTTCTGGTTGATTTCAAATTGTTACTTGTGAATAATTAAAACTGTGGTAATTGGTGACTTCATTGATGTCTGTATTTTGTTTCCACTGTACCATACGACGATCCGTGAGACCGTCGTAACAGTGTATTGGAAACTTGACATGCGAAGGATTTGACTTACAATCAAGGGAAAAACCTTTTTCTGTTATCACATATCAATTATTATAATGGCAACTCCAATCAAATGTAATAGTGTAGACCTGAAGGAGAGAAACTGTATGTAATATTCAACATTTGAGCCAGCAACCATAATTGGAGTCCAAGAACTTATTTGGGCTCAAATCTATTTGGCTTATCTTTGTAAATAACAAATTATGATTTTTTTTTTACATGCATCCAAACTGGTATACGTGTCATTGTCCGTCAAACGTCCTCGTAACCTCTCAGTTTTCCACAAGAAGGCTGTCTATATATCTTGACTATAGGGTACTTATGTAGTACATCTGTGCTGCTGTTTTTGATTTTATTGTGGAGTTTGATTTAATATCCATTAATCAGTGGATTTACATCAGCTGCACAGGTTACTCGCTGAGTACAATTTGGCAGCACCGACACACGGTAACGAAAGTACTGGTCTCTAAAGCATCCAAAAGTATTTGATGTAACAAAGTCATTGATAACTGAATATTAGATTAATTGTTTTATTTAACTTTAGAACGATATTATTTATTTATTCTGTATCATTAAACATTTAAAGAAGAAAACAAGGAGAGAGACCCAATTGAAATATTATAATGTAATGGTCATACCTCAACTACTGTATGGTAATGAGACTTGAATTAGAAAGGCCAAAGATATATCTGGAATACAAGGAGTGCAAATGACGTTCTTAAGGGCTGTAAAGGGTTGTACCAGGAGAGATCTTGTCAGAAATGAGCACATTAGAATGGAGCTAGGCATAGCTGAAAGCTTAAACGAGAATATCTCCCGGTACAAAACGTAGTGGCGGTTACACGTAGAGAGAATGGATCCAACTAGCTTTTCAAGAAGACCCTTTGACTATCATCCAAGGGGGAAGAGAAGTGTGGGAAGACTCCGTAAACGATGGTTGGATGAATTCCATTGATACTGGAACAGGCTACTAGCCTAAGCCGTAAAGGACGACGACGACGATATTATTTGTTCACTTTGATGTCGACAACCGTAGAACCACTTATCGGCGTGCGTCACACACACACACACACACACACACACACACACACACACACACACACACACACACACACACACACACACACACACACACACACACACACACACACACACACACACACACACACACACACACACACACACACACACACACACACACACACACACACACACACACACACACACACACACACACACACACACACACACACACACACACACACACACACACACACACACACACACACACACACACACACACATAATGAAATTGGGATTAAAAAATAAATTTATGACAACGACTGAAACAAGATCATCCATGATTTTTAAAACGTAATAGGTTAAGCAATATTTAAAATATAAAATATAATTTTTAATGTAAATTTTTTTGGGCCGTGTAATATAAATTAATTTCATGCTTAACTAAGTATTACAAAGTACGTTTATTGTTTAGTATCTAGATTGGAACGCATAAATTTGTTGTTGTGATGTTATGAAACACTTTGGTCGGTAGTGTTTTCGAAGTTGGCGTAAACGTTTTACTCAAACAAAACTAGAAACGTCTGGCCGTTGAAAAAGGTAAACATTTAGCTCTGACTGTTAATTAGATATTCAGAAAGCGAACAACACTGCCGCCGCTCAGGAAGACGGTTCAGTGAACTCTAGCAGAGGGAAAATATTTGCCCGGCGATAATTTTGTACAATTACATCGCGCCCGTTGTCTAGATTTCAATTATTCGCTTGTCCGTGTTTGCTGTTCTTATTTCTTTTCTACAGTTTCTACGGTGTTTTGTTTAAATTTAAAATAACTGAAAATTTTGCCGATTGTTTCTCATTAGCCGACGTGAATAGGGGTGGCTGCAACAGAATTCGGTGCACGCTGGAGTAAGTAATACTATACTTTTGATTAGTTTTAGCTTCAGAATCATTTAAAATTGACATATATTGTAGTGCTGTAATTTCAACAAAATAAGTACCCCTATACCTCTAAGTATCTATAAATCCTAACAAAATAAGTAAATCTGTAAACATTATAAATGTTTATTTAACATATAATTAAAACAACGTAGGCGTAATCAACGTGCAATGGTTGGCTCAAGACAAAATGGCCGTGGGAAATCGGTGCTACTTTTGTTTGCTGCCTATCCTAAAGTACAGCAACATTTCTAGAACTTCCAAGGTCCAGATTTACAAAACTGTATTGCGGCCGGTAGTAGGCCTATTATATGCTTCAAAAGCCTGGACCATGACCTCAGCCCAAGAAGATATAATCAGAAGATGGGAAAGAAAGATTCTGAGGGGGGTATATGGAGGTATACTAGATACTGGAATGTCGCGTATGAGGACAAAAGCCGAATTGCACGATCTATACAAGGGACCGGACATCGTCACAGCAATAAAACATGGCAGAATTAGGTGGGTAGGTCACGTACAAGAATGACAGAGGAAAGAGCAGTGAAAATAGTATTCATTGGAGGACCAGGAGGAAGAAGAGCAAGAGGGTGGCCAAGAAGAAGATGGGTGGACGATACAGATGAAGATATGAGAAGACTGGGGGGTCAGAAGGTGGCGAAGAGTCGCACAGGATAGAAAGGAAGTGGAGGCACGTCATTCTGGAGGCCAGGGCTCTTCATGAGCTGTAGCGCCGTGGAGTAGTAGTAGTAGTAGTAGTAGTAGTAGTAGTATAGTAGTGGGCCTAATCAAGTGATCACACAAGCTTTGTGTAAAACTAGGTACACTAATACATTTTATAAGCCACTGATAATAATTGTAAAACAACCAAAAGAATGTAAATAACTGTGAAAGAAATGTATTTAAATTAGTTTGTAAATTTAACAAAAAATTGTATAAAGTAAGAAATTAAAAATTATAAAATATTATAATGTAAACCCAAGCCAAGTAAGAAGAGGAAACTTAGTCTCAACAATGCAGTAATTGGTAAAGAACTAAAAATGTATTCCTCTTAAGCCAATAACTAAAAAGCGCCACTGAGAAAGAACTAATAATAATAATAATTTTAAAACAAGATACTAATATAATATTGGAAATATAGAAGTTAACAAGTGAAGCAAGATACAGGCCTCGGAAATGAAATTTTTAAGAACAGTGAAAGGATGTATTTGAGAGATCGTCTACAAAACGACTACATAAGGAAAGACCTGAAGTTACAGTCGGTTCTGGAGACAATAAAGGAATACAGGCAGAATTGAAAGTCCCATGTAGATCAAATGGTATACTCGCGTATTCCTAAACAAGCGTTTGAATTAACGCCAGTGGGGACGAGAGATCGTGGAAGACCCTGGAAAAAATGGTCAGAGACTATGTAAAGTCGGAACGGGCTATATCCTTAGCCATGTAGTGAGGAAGAAGAAGACAATTGTACATTTACGTTTTCGAGGCCGCTGATTAAGAAACTAAAGTCAAAAATAATGAAAGAATAACAGGGAAGTCAAAGTGACCAATTTAAAGGGGGATACATAAAGGGAAGGACGCAAATTACACCTCCCACACAAATTAAACAAAATATTTGTTAATAAGCGTTATTTAGTATGTCTACCTTTGTTTTTTTAAATTCAGTATATTTTCCGTCATTTAGCAAAAATAGAAAAAATTGATTTCATTGAGATCACTAAATTAACCTAACATTCTAATTCTAATATTTTAAAAATTTATAGCAAAAAAACTAAAAAAATGTAAGGATGGTAAAAATAATGTAAGTCAACGATATATATTACGAATGTACCTTAATTTTTATTAAAAAAAAAACTAATTGCAGCAGGAATATTACCAACTTTTTGGAAAAAAGTTCGCACTTGGTTTTTGATTATTACTTTGTTATTTTTGATAATATTATAATAAAACAGACTTCATTAGAAAGACAATATAAATGTCTTCAATCTAATTTATGAGTTTTTTTTTCATTAAATAAACAATTTCTGAGTTAGTCAAAGTCGAAAATTGTTTTTTGTGAGTAAAAATATTGAAGTGCCATCTTTAAAGAGTCGTACATTAGTCCTACTGTGATGAAAAGAGAAGCAGAGTGTTTGTCATAAGAGACGCTCAATGTTTGCCTTTGTTTATGTGTCCGGACGTTGATGTACGGATCCAAAACATGGAGAATAAAAGAACAGGTATAAAGAAAGTTGGAAGCTACAGAAATGGGTGCTTTGAGATTAGCTGCTAGAACTTGAAACGAAATAAAAGGAGCGAATATGAAATGAAACGATCAAAGAAGAGATAGACGTACAAAAGACAATCGTCGACTGCATTGAAGAAAAACAACTAATCTGGCACAGACACTTACAAAGAATGGGACCAGACCGACTACCAAAGAAAACAATGAGATAGATACCTAGAGAACACAGAACGAAAGGATGACTCAAGAAAACATGGATAGAGGGCATAAGAAGATCAACGAGCGACAGAGGACTAAACGATGAAAACTGCAACGACAGACAACAATGGAGGTTAGGTATCGAACAACGTCGTAGGACGTTTTGATCCCGAATTAATAATAATAATCTTTGTTTTCTAAATTTAGCATTTTAAAAATAATTCAGTAGTATATCTTTTCATTTAATGATATCACTAAATTGATCTAAAATTCAAAGTTTATATATCAAAAGAAATTACTTAAAAAATGATAATAAATTTGAGCACACTCTAGATCAATGATATGCAACAGGGCTTTTTAAAATGTTTACACAGGAGCAAATTACACCAGAAATATTTCCAAACGTTAACAAAAAAAAAATTAAAAATACCAAGAAATTTTTGATGACAATTTTGTTATTTGTACTGATAGTACGATAAAGAAACATCAGTTTTAAAGATAATTTCACGCTCTTCAGTTTAGGTCATAGACACTTTTATTTAAAGCCATGCTTTTTGAATTACCGTAAGTTCAAAATTGTTTTTGGAGGAAAATAAATAAAAGCACCATTTTTTGGAAGGTGTTGAATCATCAGGAATAACAAAATTCTCAACTTGTTTCAAGTTCGATGAATTTTATTTTTAGTCCCTATCATTTTATTTAATAGATTCAAAATTTTATGAGTTATTTAATAGAAACTGTCACGAGGTAACAATTTTATGGAGTGAAATCACAACTGTTAACTCAGAATAATTGGAAAACCATTGGCTTCCATAGAAAAGTGTATACCGTTCTTCTTTCGTAGAATTTTCTAATCTATTGAATTTGGGGATTATTTATATTCATTACTTTATACCCAATGAGAAGGGGTGGAAACAACCCCTAATTGAGAGCGCTCAAAACTTTTTTGACTTTTGTTAAGACACTGTATAGAAGATATTAGGAAAGGGTTTATATCCATTTGTTCTGTTGCAAAGAATTCCGAGGTAAAATGCTTCATTGACTCGGTTATTAGGCTTGCTCTTTTTTTCACATAGTGCTTCGTTTTCTTGTAATCGCGGTTCCTACGAATAATTTCAACCACATTAATTATAATATAGGACCGTATTCAATTGTATAATTATATTTCATATTTAAATATAAAATTATAATCATATTACTGTAATTCTGTTTATTTATAATCATTTATATTTTATTATAAAGTTTTAAAAAACATACAAACGCTTGGTAAGTTTCTCAGTTTATTATTTACATTTGACAGCTGTTTCGGCCTATTAAACTGAAACCATTATTTTTATTATCTCTTTTAGAATAGCTTAATATGCTGGAACAGCTGTCAGAGGTAAATAATAAACTATGAAACTTACCAAGTGTTTGTATGTTTTTTTTTTAAACCTTTGTAGTAATATGTTGCACCAAGTGCCCAACGAGTCATCAATCAATATATTTATATATTTTAAACATTTATACCAAAATTTTTTTTAATATTTATTATAAATATAAAGATTTACATTTCTTTAATGTATACTTATTTTTTTAGCAAAATTTCAATTCAATTCACTAAATTAATCAAAATTTACATGAACATGAACATGAACATGAACCTGTATGATCATGTAAAAAAGTAGCAATTAAATATAGTTAACAATTACTAATTTAGGTAATTCTAGTAAATAATTTGAAAATCATATGCAAATTACTATACTAATATAGTAATATAGTTTTATAGTATCATTAATAGTTTCTAACACTTATTAGAAAGTAGTCGAACTTTATAATTAACAGTGTCAATAATATATTATATTTTTCAACCCTCATGTCAGTGGCGTGGAAAACTGACCGCCCTAAAATTGGGAGAACCAAAAGATTGACTACGATTTAGGATTCAGAAGGTAAGCGAGGAATGAACATATTTATCGTTTTTACTTCCACGTTCCGTAAGGAAATGGAAGTATGGTGATGGCGAAAAAATCGTGTTCGAGATAAGGGCTGAATCTGATTGTACTACCCTCTAAAAGTGAAGAAAAGTCATTTTCCGAAAAGTGACTGTATGTCTATCTGTATAATTTTTTATATGGCTAACGATAACTGCCGCAAATTCAAAAAGAATCAAATAATGTTTTGCATGTGTGCCCGAGTTGTAGAGGAGCAAGGCCTATTGATTTTGGTGAAGATCGGTTAAGGGGGAGGGCTAGTTTACCCGCAACGTTTTACGTTTTACATGAGTAAAGTACCTAATTTTGATAAATAAAGTATCCTGAAAAGAAGATCATAATAATCCACTGTATTAAGGTATGTAAAATATCTATAAATGAAAAGGGAAGTTGAAAGTTGAGGGGGTAGTTTTTTCACGTTTGGTATTGATTTAATGAGTTTCACGAATTAAATAAAAATGCATTTGAACTTTTTCGAACAATAGTAATTGTTAAAAATAAAATCAATTTGTTGCCAGGCAATAAAATTATAATTTTTTTATTTTAACTTGAATCAGCTATGCGTGAAGATCCGCAACCACGGTCCAGCAGGCCACATAATTTGTGGCCACAGAGTTACATAATTATATAGATATGTAATTAATGCGTGATTATAATTATCTGCATAGTTTAGTTTCTTTATAAGAATAATGTACTTAATTTTTGTAGATAAAATTATTCGAAAATAACATTATATTAAACGACAACCCCATAATAACAGAAATATCTATAAATAGTGAAAATAGTTTGAGGGTGGGTGATATACTCTTTTTTTTTAGAAATTATCGAACCGAATTCAAGTAAATGATTTTAAATATAAATCTTAGAACATGGAAGTCATTTATAGTTCTCCATGCTGATATTAACATATAAAATAATTTTATTATTTAAGTTTAATTAATTTTACTTACTGTTTATTTCTTGGAAGGCAAATCGATAAATGATAACCCAAAAGTTATACAAGAAGGCAAGCGAGACGACCATAGACCAATAGTAGCATAATCTTCCGGCGGGATCAAATACAAAAGACCAGTTTGACCTGATTCTGGTCGGGTGTCCTGGTCGTCTCTGTTGTAAGTGATCTATCGAGGCCGTGTTGAGATTTCCGTTGATATTGCCGGAGGAACTCCTGGGTCCGGAGCCCCAACGTACGCCGTCTCCGCCGGAAGCTAGCGCCCCGACGGCCGGTGGTAACTTGAGCCGTCCTCGTATGTCACGACGACGGACCTTTCGAGACAGATCTAATTCCGACGCTGACGAGACGGCCGCGCGGTTGATGTAGGCGGCCGCTAGCGAGTCCCTCGAACTGGAGAAGTATCTCTGGTAAACAGAAAACAGTAAAAAACTTATATTACACAAATTTTACATATAAAAAACGAATATTTCAAAATATACAAAAATTTTCAACATTTCCTATTGAGCGTTGCTTAGAGTAAAGCTGCGAATCAACAGTGTATGTTTCACAGAACAAACACGCGAAAAAAAGAAGGGCTCCGAAGTCACTCATGGAGCCTCAGCATCTTGCAGAGGGTTCATTCCCTAAAGACGAAAAGTCTGTCTATGAATCGTTCCTCTGTAAACATGTGCAGTTACACTGCCCAGCGATCCACAGGAAGCAAATTGATGTCCATTTTTTCTGCTTACACGCGTTATGTTGGTGTGGGTTTCGCCACTTTCCATTTAAAAAGCGTGCAAATGTAAGAAAATAAACATGAGTGAGGCCAGAAATAACGTGAATTGTGTGTGTGTGTGTGTGTGTGTGTGTGCGCGCGCGCGTGCGTGTGTGTCTTACCTGCCTTTTTATTGCTGTAGGCATAATAATAAAATGGAAACGTAAACATTACATAACTGAGATATGCTTACCTGCCACGAACGATATATTATTTTATACATGGAGGAGTTCAGTGACATACACACGTACAGAAGAATTATATATATAAAGATATTAACTCATACATAATTTACATTAAAATGAAAAAATTATAATTTTATTACCTGGCAACAAAATTATTTTATTTTACTTCCATTTCAACAATTAAAATTTTAATAGTGTTACTTCCATATTTCCTTAAGGAATGGAAGTATGGTGATGGCAAAAAAAATCGTGTTCGAGATTATTGCAGATTCTGATTCTACTACACTCAAAACATGAAAAAAAGTCGTTTTCCGAAAAGTGTCTGTGTGTCTGTGTGTCTGTGTGTCTGTGTGTCTGTGTCTGTGTGTCTGTGTGTCTGTAGATTTTTTTTCTATGGCAAACGATAACTGCCGCAAATTCAAACAGAATCAAATAATTTTTTGCATACAGCCCTGATTTGTAGAGGACTCGCGACCTATTGTTTTTGGTGAAGATCGGTTGATGGAAAGGGGTAGTTTACCAGCAACGGTTTTTTTTTATCAAGGGAAATTTTTTTTTTTGGCAAACGATAACAGCCGCAAATTCAAACAGAATCAAATAATGTTTCGTATACAGCCCTGAATTGTAGAGTTCTCAAGACCTTTTGTTTTGGTGAAGATCGGTTAAGGGAAAGGGGTAGTTTACTTGTAACGTTTTATGTTTTAACAAGGGTATTTCTTATGGCAAACGATAACAGCCGCAAATTCAAACAGAATCAAAAGATTATTTGCATACAGCCCTAAATTGTAGAGTTCTCAAGATCTATTGTTTTTGGTGAAGATCGGTTAAGGGAAAGGGGTAGTTTACCTACAACGTTTTTTTAACAAGGGTATTTTCTATGGCAAACTATAACAGCCGCAAATTCAAACAGAATCAAATAATTTTCTGCATACAGTCCTGATTTGTAGAGTACTCAAGACCTATTGTTTTTGGTGAAGATCGGTTGAGGGGAAGGGGTAGTTTACCTGCAACGGTTTTTTTTATCAAGGGAAATTTTTTTTTGGCAAACGATAACAGCCGCAAATTCAAACAGACTTAAATAATGTTTCGTATACAGCCCTGAATTGTAGAGTTTTCACGACCTATTGTTTTTTGTGAAGATCGGTTAAGGGAAAGGGGTAGTTTACCTGTAACGTTTTATGTTTTAACAAGGGTATTTCCTATGGCAAACGATAACAGCCGCAAATTCAAACAGAATCAAACGATTATTTGCATACAGCCCTAAATTGTAGAGTTCTCAAGACCTATTGTTTTTGGTGAAGATCGGTTGAGGGAAAGGGGTAGTTTACTTGCAACATTTTTTTAACAAGGGTATTTTCTATGGCAAACGATAACAGCCGCAAATTCAAACAGAATCAAATAATGTTTTGCATACAGCCCTGAATTGTAGAGTTTTCACGACCTATTGTTTTGGTGAAGATCTGTTAAGGGGAAGGGGTAGTTTACCTGCACCGTTTTTTTATCAAGCGTATTTTCTATGGCAAACGATAACAGCCGCAAATTCAAACAGAATCAAATACTTTTTTGCATACGTCCCTGAATTGTAGATGTCTCAAGGACTTTCGATTTTGGTGAAGATCGGTTAAGGGGAAGGGGTAGTTTACCTGCAACCTTTTACGTTTTAACAAGAGTAAAGTACTTGCAAATTTATTTAAACTTTTTGAAACAATGGTAATTGTTAAAAATAAAATAATTTTGTTGCCAGGCAATAAAATTAAAATTTTTTAATTTTAATGTAATATAATATTTTTCATTTAATACGGCAATAAAAAGGCAGGTAAGACACAAACACACAATTCACGTTATTTCTGGCCTCACTCATGTTTATTTTCTTACGTTTGCACGCTTTTTAAATGGAAAGTGCCGAAACCCACACCAACATAACGCGTGCAAGCCGAAAAAATGGACATCAATTTGCTTACTGGCGAAGCTAGTAGTTAATGAATGGATAGGCAAAAATCTTATCTTAAATTTTTTTTAAGGAATCACTAAAAGGACGGTGGGTCAAATCGGACGCTGAGGTAGAGTTGCTGTAACTGAATGGTTCCACAAACAGCCGTAAGAATTTTACTAGCAGGGAATCTACAGGTTAGCGCAACAGTGGAACTCATGTCTTAATGTTATTGGAGACTTCTTTTAAAATCGTTGAATAAAAAATGCTTTACAGCTCTATACGTGTGTCTATTGAACAATCCTTGTATTAGTCATACACAATAATACAACTGATTGAACTTCAAATTTTTAAACTTGATTAGTTTCTATATATATGTTTAATGTTACAAATAATTCAAATAACAATCTTGATCATCTGTTAGTTCAGCGGAATAACAGTGACACTTTTAATAACCGCATAAAATAAACACTTAGAAACAACACAGGCGCTTTAACTTAACTGTTTGGACCACAGAAGTGAGGCATGCCTCAACGCTCTATGTGTACAGCGCGGGACAATCCCCCCTCCCTACACTTCCCTATCACACCACTACATTGCTTACATACGATGTATACAAAAAACGCTGAGGCAAGTTCAGGTTGCCTCATTCGCTTTAAACGAACTATGCCGAATCTCACCTGTCACCATCTAGCGGTCGCTCAATAAAGCACGTTTCGGTTTAATAAATTTGACAGTCCCAGTAACAATGTATAATCTTTACGTTATGTAGTTCATACGTATTTATAATTTTTATTCTACAGAATTTGTTAGGGTAGGCATTGCCTCAATTGCCTCCATGTAACTTCGCCACTGATATATATGTGTACAACGTTATCGGCAACAAAGAAGTAGTTTTTGTTAAAATTCCTTCCCGGGATATTTGGCCGTAGTCCAATGTTTTCTACAAAACCAGACGTTTCGGCAATGCCATCGACTTCCATCATCAGTGAAAATCGAGTGCGATAACGTGAGGTGGTATACGTTAGTGACCATAGTACTGTGGTTAAGGCTGAAGCAGTAAGTAGAAAGAAGTAGTTTCTATGGTAATATTTCATTTCGAAAATGATTTTAAATATAAATCTTAGAATATGGAAGTCATGTATGGTTCTCCATACCGATATTTTTTGTAATACTGTACTTGAAAGTAAGAAAATATGTCATTTTACTTCCATATTCCTTAAGGATCACCATTTAATGGTGATGGCAAAAAAAATCGTGTTCGAGATTATTGCAGATTCTGATTGTACTACACTCAAAACATGAAAAAAGTCGTTTTTCGAAAAGTGTCTGTGTGTGTGTGTCTGTGTGTCTGTCTGTGTGTAGATTTTTTTTCTATGGCAAACGATAACAGCCGCAAATTCAAACAGAATCAAATAATGTTTTGCATACAGCCCTGATTTGTAGAGTACTCACGACCTATTGTTTTTGGTGAAGATCGGTTGAGGGAAAGGGGTAGTTTACCGGCAACGGTTTTTTTTATCAAGGGAAATTTTTTTCTTTGGCATACGATAACAGCCGCAAATTCAAACAGAATCAAATAATGTTTCGCATACAGCCCTGAATTGTAGAGTTCTCAAGATCTCTTGTTTTTGGTAAAGATCGGTTAAGGGAAAGGGGTAGTTTACCTGTAACGTTTTATGTTTTAACAAGGGTATTTTTTTTGGCAAACGATAACTGCCGCAAATTCAAACAGAATCAAAAGATTATTTGCATACAGCCCTAAATTATAGAGTTCTCAAGACCTATTGTTTTTGGTGAAGTTCGGTTGAGGGAAAGGGGTAGTTTACCAGCAATGTTTTTTTAACAAGGGTATTTTCTATGGCAAACGATAACAGCCGCAAATTCAAACAGAATCAAATAATGTTCTGCATACAGCCCTGGTTTGTAGAGTACTCAAGACCTATTGTTTTTGGTGAAGATCGGTTAAGGGGAACGGGTAGTTTACCTGCAACGTTTTTTTATCAAGCGTATTTTATATGGCAAACGATAACAGCCGCAAATTCAAACAGAATCAAATAATGTTTTGCATACGTCCCTGAATTGTAGAGGTCTCAACGTCTTTCGATTTTGGTGAAGATCGGTTAAGGGGAAGGGGTAGTTTACCTGCAACCTTTTACGTTTTAACAACAGTAAAGTACTTGAAAATTCATTTAAACTTTTTCAAACAATGGTAATTGTTAAAAATAAAATAATTTTGTTGCCAGGCAATAAAACTATAATTTTTTCATTTTAATGTAAATTATGTATGAGTTAATATACATGTATAAAATAGTATATCGTTCGTGGCAGGTAAGCATATCTCAGTTATGTAGTGTTTACGTTTCCATTTTATTATTATGATTACAGCAATAAAAAGGCAGGGAAGACACACACACACACACACACACACACACACACACACACACACACACACACACACACACACACACACACACACACACACACACACACACAATTCGCGTTATTTCTGGCCTCACTCATGTTTATTTTCTTACATTTGCACGCTTTTTAAATGGAAAGTGCCGAAACCCACACCAACATAACGCGTGCAAGCCGAAAAAATGGACATCAATTTGCTTCCTGTGGATCGCTGGGCAGTGTAACTGCACGTGTTTACAGAGGAACGTTTCATAGACAGACTTTTCGTCTTTAGGGAATGAACCCTCTGCAAGATGCTGAGGGTCCATGAATGACTTTAATCTAAGCAACGCTCAATAGGAAATGTTGAAAATTTTAGTCCACAGTGTACCCTCATTCACACTAAACCTGCTCTGATGTTTTAATTTCGGACATCATAATATTAAAACTTTGGAAACTTGAGCACTACTTAATGGAGATCAATCATTAACTTATACAAGCCATTAATTTTTGCATATTTTACATATATATGTGTACAACGTTATCGGCAACAAAGAAGTAGTTTTTGTTAAAATTGCTTCCCGGGATATTTGGCCGTAGTCCAATGTTTTCTACAAAACCAGACGTTTCGGCAATGCCATCGACTTCCATCATCAGTGAAAATCGAGTGCGATAACGGGAGGTGGTATACGTTAGTGACTACAGTACTGTTGTTAAGGCTGAAGCAGTAAGTAGAAAGAAGTATTTTCTATGGTAATATTTCATTTCGAAAATGATTTTAAATATAAATCTTGGAATATGGAAGTCATGTATGGTTCTCCATACCGATATTTTAACAATTACTATTGTTTGAAAAAGTTTAAATGAATTTTCAAGTACTTTACTGTTGTGAAAACGTAAAAGGTTGCTGGTAAACTACCCCTTCCCCTTAACCGATCTTCACCAAAATCGAAGGTCCTTGAGATCTCTACAATTCAGGGAAGTATGCAAAAAATTATTTGATTCTGTTTGAATTTGCGGCTATTATCGTTTGCCATAGAAAATACCCTTGATAAAGAAACGTTGCAGGTAAACTAACCCTTTCCCTTAACCGATCTTCACCAAAAACCATAGATCTTGAGTACTCTACTAGTCAATGCTGTATGCAAAACATTATTTGATTCTGGTTGAATTTGCGGCTGTTATCGTTTGCCATAAAAAATACCCTTGTTAAAAAAACGTGCCGGTAAACTACCCTTTTCCCTTAACCGATCTTCACCAAAAACAATAGGTCTTGAGAACTCTACAATTTAGGGCTGTGTGCAAATAATCTTTTGATTCTGTTTGAATTTGCGGCTGTTATAGTTTGCCATAGGAAATACCCTTGTTAAAACATAAAACGTTACTGGTAAACTACCCCTTTCCCTTAACCGATGTTCACCAAAAACAATAGGTCGTGAAAACTCTACAATTCAGGGCTGTATGCGAAACATTATTTGATTGTGTTTGAAATTGCGGCTGTTATCGTTTGCCAAAAAAAATTTCCCTTGATAAAAAAAAACCGTTGCAGGTAAACTACCCCTTTCCCTCAACCGATCTTCACCAAAAACAATAGGTCGTGAGTACTCTACAAATCAGGGCTGTATGCAAAAAAATATTTGATTCTGTTTGAATTTGCGGCTGTTATCGTTTGCCATAGGAAAAAAATCTACAGACAGACAGACACACAGACACACAGACACACAGACAGACAGACACACAGACACACAGACACACAGACAGACACACAGACAGACACTTTTCGAAAAACGACTTTTTTTCATGTTTTGAGTGTAGTACAATCAGAATCTGCAATAATCTCGAACACGATTTTTTTTGCCAAATCCATACTTCCATTTCCTTAAGGAATATGGAAGTAAAACCGTTTAAAAGAAAGATATATACAACACCGTAATTCATATTTAAAACTATATATATATATATATATATATATATATATATAGTTAATAAATATCTGTTATATACATCAAATTTAGGTACACACTCAATAAAAACCAAACACAACACATGTTTCAAAATTTAAATAATACCAGTTTAATAAAACACTTTTTCAAATGACCTTATGGGAAAATTTAGAAATATTTAAACATAAAACACGTAATAAATTAATACAGAACAAATTCACATAAATACAAAAAAATGATAATATTTTCAAAATTACTAATTTAATAAAATAATAAACATATTATATCTTACAATTAATTATATAACATATTTTATATACACATATATAACTTATATATATATATATATATATACATTTTTAGTCTACATATAAAACAGCTGTTTTGAGCAATTGATTTAAAAATTTTGAATTTACTAATTTATATCTGATTATGATAGTTGAATTACTATCGTAACATCTGTAATTTACAAAATAAAAAAAATATATTCTTGTTAACAGTTTTACTTCCATATTCCTTAAGGAAATGGCAAAAAAAATCGTGTTCGAGATTATTGCAGATTCTGATTGTACTACACTCAAAACATGAATAAAGTCGTTTTTCGAAAAGTGTCTGTGTGTCTGTCTGTCTGTGTGTCTGTCTGTGTGTCTATCTGTAGATTTTTTTCTATGGCAAACGATAACAGCCGCAAATTCAAGCAGAATCAAATAATGTTTCGCATACAGCCCCGAATTGTAGAGTTCTCAAGACCTCTTGTTTTTGGTGAAGATCGGTTAAGAGAAAGGGGTAGTTTACCTGCAACGTTTTTTTAACAAGGGTATTTTCTATGGCAAATGATAACAGCCGCAAACTCAAACAGAATCAAAACATTTTTTGCATACGTCCATGAATTGTAGAGGTCTCAAGGACTTTCGATTTTGGTGAAGATCGGTTAAGGAGAAGTGGTAGTTTACCTGCAACCTTTTACGTTTTAACAACAGTAAAGTACTTGAAAATTCATTTAAACTTTTTCAAACAATGGTAATTGTTAAAAATAAAATAATTTTGTGCCCAGGTAATAAAATTATATTCTTCATATTATTTAAATTAGCAGCCATCCTTACTATTTCTTTTATAAAATTGCTAAACTGCTACAATTCTTGCTTAGACAAAGCTTTTCGTCATCTCTGACATCATCAGGTCTTGAACAACTACCTGAAGGTAGTTAATGTAAATTATGTATGAGTTAATATACATGTATAAAATAATAGATCGTTCGTGGCAGGTAAGCATATCTCAGTTATGTAATGTTTACGTTTCCATTTTATTATTATGACTACAGCAATAAAAAGGCAGGGAAGACACACACACACACACACACACACACAACATTCGCGTTATTTCTGGCCTCACTCATGTTTATTTTCTTACATTTGCACGCTTTTTAAATGGAAAGTGCCGAAACCCACATCAACATAACGCGTGCAAGCCGAAAAAATGGACATCAATTTGCTTCCTGTGGATCGCTGGGCAGTGTAACTGCACGTATTTACAGGGGAACGATTCATAGACAGACTTTTCGTCTTTAGGGAATGAACCCTCTGCAAGATGCTGAGGGTCCATGAATGACTTCGGAGCGCTCCTTCTTTTTCGCGTGTTTGTTCTGTGAAACATACACTGTAGATTCGCAGCTTTAATCTAAGCAACGCTCAATAGGAAATGTTGAAAATTTTAGTCCACAGTGTACCCTCATTCACACTAAACCTGCTCTGATGTTTTAATTTCGGACATCATAATATTAAAACTTTGGAAACTTGAGCACTACTTAATGGAGATCAATCATTAACTTATACAAGCCATTAATTTTATGCATATTTTATATATATATGTGTACAACGTTATCGGGAACAAAGAAGTAGTTTTTGTTAAAATTGCTTCCCGGGATATTTGGCCGTAGTCCAATGTTTTCTACAAAACCAGACGTTTCGGCAATGCCATCGACTTCCATCATCAGTGAAAATCGAGTGCGATAACGGGAGGTGGTATACGTTAGTGACCACAGTACTGTTGTTAAGGCTGAAGCAGTAAGTAGAAAGAAGTAGTTTCTGTGGTAATATTTCATTTCGAAAATGATTTTAAATATAAGTCTTAGAATATGGAAGTCATGTATGGTTCTCCATACCGATATTTTACTTCCATATTCCTTAAGGAAATGGAAGTATGGTGATGACAAAAAAATTCGTCTTCGAGATTATTGCAGATTCTGATTGTACCACACTCAAAACATGAAAAAAAGTCGTTTTTCGAAAAGTGTGTGTGTGTCTGTGTGTGTCTGTCTGTCTGTCTGTCTGTGTGTCTATAGATTTTTTTCTATGGCAAACGATAAGAGCCGCAAATTCAAACAGAATCAAAAGATTATTTGCAATCAGCCCTAACTTGCAGAGTTCTCAAGACCTGTTGTTTTTGGTGAAGATCGGTTAAGAGAAAGGGGTAGTTTACCAGCAACGTTTTTTTAACAAGGGTATTTTCTATGGCAAACGATAACAGCCGCAAATTCAAAACAGAATCAAATAATTTTTTGCATACAGCCCTGATTTGTAGAGTACTCAAGTCATATTGTTTATGGTGAAGATCGGTTAAGGGGAAGGGGTAGTTTACCTGCAACGTTTTTTATCAATGGTAATTTTCTATGACGAACGATAACTGCCGCATATTCAAACAGAATCAAATAATTTTTTGCATACGTCACTGATTTGTAGAGGACTCAAGGCCTTTTGATTTTGGCGAAGATTGGTTAGGGGGAAGGGGTAGTTTACCTGCAACCTTTTACGTTTTAACAAGAGTAAAGTACTTGAAAATTCATTTAAACTTTTTCAAACAATGGTAATTGTTAAAAATAAAATAATTTTGTTGCCAGGCAATAAAATTATAATTTTTTCATTTTAATGTAAATCATGTATAAGAGAAAATATATCGTGCGTGGCAGGCAAGCATATCTCAGTTATGTACTGTTTACGTTTACATTTTATTATTATGACTACCGCAAAAAAGGCAGGGAACACACACACACACACACACACACACACACACACACACACACACACACACACACACACACACACACACACACACACACACACACACACACACACACACACACACACACACACACACACACACACACACACACACACACACACACACACACACACACACACACACACACACACACACACACACACACACACAATTCGCGTTATTTCTGGCCTCATTCATGTTTATATTCCTACATTTGCACGCTTTTTAAATGGAAAGTGCCGTAACCCATACCAACATAACGCGTGCAAGCTGAAAAAGTGTCCAGCGTGGATAGCGATTTGCTTCCTGTGGATCGCTGGGCAGTGTAACTGCACGTGTTTACAGAGGAACGATTCATAGACAGACTTTTCGTCTTTAGGGAATGAACCCTCTGCAAGATGCTGCGGGTCCATGAGTGACTTCGGAGCGCTCCTTCTTTTTCGCGTGTTTGTTCTGTGAAACATGCACTGTAAATTCGCAGCTTTACTCTAAGCAACGCTCAATAGGAAATGTTGAAAATTTTTGTCCACAGTGTACCCTCATTCACACTAAACCTGCTCGAATGATTTAATTATGGACATCATAATATTAAAACTTTAGAAACTTGAGCACTACTTAATGGAGATCAATCATTAACTTATACAAGCCATTAATTTTATGCATATTTTTTATATATGTGTGTAAACGTTATCGGCAACAAAGAAGTAGTTTTTGTTAAAATTCCTTCCCGGGATATTTGGCCGTAGTCCAATGTTTTCTACAAAACCAGACGTTTCGGCAATGCCATCGACTTCCATCATCAGTGAAAATCGAGTGCGATAACGTGAGGTGGTATAGTGACCTCAGTACTGTTGTTAAGGCTGAAGCAGTAAGTAGAAAGAAGTAGTTTCTATGGTAATATTTCATTTCGAAATGATTTTAAATATAAATCTTAGAATATGGAAGTCATGTATGGTTCTCCATACCGATATTTCTTATCATTAATAATAATATAAAATAACAAGAAACATTTGAGCATATATGAATATAATTACAAAAGTTGTGTAATCGTATATTTTTGGTGCCAAGATACACTGTTAAAATTTATTAGTTAACTTATTATTATAATCGAAATTATTTTAATTAAATTTCGAACATAAAGAGCAGCACAGGCAGTGGGAAAGGTCAAGTCTCCCACTTCAACCTCGCCTCAACGTTGAGTCTATCCGACCACATCTACCTACTGTTGGGGCAAAACAACAGTTCGACTGATATAAGCAAACCTGAAACTGTAACAACGTGACACCTACACGCAAACATATAGTGCCCCCCTCCCGCAGTTCAGCTCGTGACTGCAACATCGCTTGTTAAACGTGAAGACTGATTTTGCTCTGGCGGTGATGTCGTGGGGAACTGTACCACGGACAGAGGGCGCAACACGCCATAGTCCTAATGCTTAAAGGAAGGCGAAGAATAAATGCAGCACATAATACAGACAGACAGAAGACGCACGGGGCTTCTTGCGCCCTGGTTTGTTTGCGTTATCCAGGCCGGAGCCTGATGAACGCCAGGCGCCAACAGTGCAGCGCGGTCGTTTGCTCGGCACAAGGTATTAAGGTGCGGTTCACGAATACATGAGATCATGTATATAGTGCGGGCATTGTTGATTTTCCATGCTCCAGCCAGACGCCAGGCCGGAAACGCGACTTAAGGCATTGCCCGCAGGAGGTTCGAGGGGCGCTGGTTTGGTTGATAGGCTCACCCGCCCGGAGGCCAGTCGTCCGAAACGATGGTTTGCTACATCAGGGCGAAAAGCTCCCGAAATTATGCGTAGCACAGAAGCTTGTAGCTAATGGTGGAACGGGGCTCAAGGCCCCTGTATGGTAGCAGCGGCCGGAGTGACTCCTCCGATGACTGCTAGTATCAGACTCTCTCAAGGACTAGGGTAATCAAGGTCGTGGGTTGGGGTGGTGTGCTCCTTTTTGTTTGGATAGGGGAGAGGATATCAGCAAGTGAGGTTCTCAGCCTAGCCAAAGTATAGGTTGTCTTGTGCCGTGAAGCCAACGTAGCACATAATTCAACATAATGCGACTAAGACTCGGATGGTATTACCATAACTTAAGACGATCCAGATAAAAACAGATGTCTAAATAAAAAAAATCATATCCCCATAATTCCCACAAGAACCCCTCTGAACCGTACCCCCCACCTTCTGAGCTCCATGCATCCTGACAGGCACATCCACAGGCCGCGGGTTGCTCAGCGTCTGCCTTACAGACATCATAGTACTTAACTGTCAGTCAGTCACCACCTGCTTTACCGTCTCGGCTGGGCTGAAACTACGAGGTGTGCAACACCTAATTGCGGGAGTTACGGACGACTCTCCTCCGGTACTCTTTCCTTCTAATATTTCTTGGTTTTTCTTCACTTCTTCGCTATCTCTGTCTAATTTTTCGTTTATTTTTTCCTCCTGTTTTTTAAAATTGTCATTGGTTTCTTCCTTCATCTGTTTAAAACTCTCCTCACTCCTGTCGAATTTTTCGTTCATTTGTTTCATTAATCTTTCATTCATTTGTTCTATGAATTTCATCAAATTTGGTTCCCTCTAGTTTCCTCCCTTACTACCGTTTCCACATCCTCAACCGACGTTACTTCCTTTTCTTCCACTCTAACTTCTTTTTCGGGTTCCTTCGTCCGTCTCAGCGATGACGCCCTCTTATGCATCTTGTTATTCTTTTCGTAATCGCCGCTAGAATGTTATCCTTCCTCTATCTCTAGTCTCACTAGTTGGTCGCCAATTTTATAACCAGACGTCTTCCGCCTATTTGTAAAAGTGTAATATTATTCTGATTATTCGCAAAGTCTTACCAAGTCGTCGTCGCTCTTAAACGTACCTCACGCAGACTACGTCCGTCGCGAACGTACGAATAACCAGTACCGAAATCCTTACCTGTCCTTATTTTTTATGTTTATTTCCCGAAAGGCGCCAAATTGTTTTTCAGAAAACAATTAAAAGGTTCAAAATTAGTTTGTCTCCTATACTGTGATAATTAATTCGAATTACCTCGCAGACTGCCGGGAACTCGAATTTCGCTTGTCTTTGGACGTGTTGCCAACATAAAATTTGAGCAAAGAATTCTATTCTCCGCTACAGAACACAACATACATAATACAATTTAAATAAACACAGGACAGCTAGTAAAGATTCGTACTTATTTATTTGATTTGATAATTCACTAATTTTTAATAATTGTTGTACAATTGATGTTATTATAATAAAGTTTAGCCTCGGCAACAAATTAATTTTCACTCAGCAGAGAGCAAAGGTGGCAGCGCAGTATTAGATTGACGCCACAATGGCTGTCGTGTGTACTTATTTACACAAGTTAATTTGCCAATGAGTTCTTTTGATTACGAAAAGAGTTAAAACAAGATGTTAAATAAAGTACACCACCTTACAATTGTGGCACTTAAATTAATAAAAAGGTTTACATTAAATTCAACTCTTTTGTTTAAAAGTGTGTGTCAGTTTTATCGGTTTCGGACATAGGTTATCTTACAATTACTTAATGTTTTAATAAATATGCTTCATTAATCCTTGAAAGAAATTGGTGTTCAAAGTTCAGAGTGAGAGTTATATATTGTGAAAAAAGTTAATCAGTTTTAGTTCGTAATTATTTATAATTTAATTCATACTTAACAAAACCATGTTGTTAGTGTTATGGATCGTCAAGGTTTCTTCACTGTTGTGTTAGTACATTCGTTTAACTTCAAAGATAGGGATGCCGTCTTCTTCTGGCATCTGTTTCTTTTATTCAATTTTTTATTTAATTATTAATTTTGAAGTTTCGTTTATTGTTCCTCCTCAATTTGCTGGAACTATGGTTGACTTCTGGTATTCAATTTACTTTCATTTCCTTCTGATTTTCTTCGTTATTTGCCTTTAAAAGGTCCGCATCAGTATAGCGTCTATACCTCTGGATAGTTAATAATGGAACTCTTGTTACATAACGGTCAAAATTATAATAACGTTCTGATGTTATGGCAACCGTCTTGACTCTGATTGGTTAATTACATTTGAAACTATTGTTATAAATCCTGGTTTTCTGTTCAAAATGAATAAATATTCTATAATGGTTATTTTTCCTTGGGGATATTTCCTATGCTTGAAATATTAACGTAGATGTCCCTATTTTCTTTCAAAGATCATTTTGACATCTCACAAGGCTGGTCTAGGTCATGTATTAATGTTTTTAGACAAAATTGCTAATACTATGTTAGTACATATTTTACTTATTTATACTGTTTATCACAATTCTGACATGTTATTCTTGTTAGTTAATGGTAATTACATAATTTACTTGGCCATATTATTCAAATACAATATTCACTTGTTTACAATTGGTTTTCTGAAGTTAGACAGCTGTCATTTATAGGCCTAAACTGTGATATCTTAGAATTTATTATTTTGCTCTATTTAAACATTATTTATTAAGTACATATGGTCTGCTTATTTTCATTTCGCACTTATTGGCTTTTGAATTACTTTGAAACTGTTTTACAATCTATTAATGTTATTATACTTCTACAAAATTATTTCTTATCTGCTCTTTTTCTTTCTATTTATATAATAGTTATTAATTTGTTACTTGTTAAGTTTATGTCATTGCTAGTTTTATTCCTACTCCCATTTCTCACACACCTATTTAACACTTAAATCTATTAACAAAACATAATATAGAAATAACTTAATGGTCTGTATATTCTTCAGCCATATTCCTTCTTATTAATTATAACTATTATATTGTATGTCATTACTTTAAATGATCCTACTACTTATCTCTTTATACTTTCATTACTTACATAAAAAATACAAACATATTACTGTAAAGTTGTGCCTTCTTGGTTTACACTCCTTTAAACACTAAACAAACAAATTAATTTTTATTAAATTAACAACATAACAACTTTGGTGAGTCTTGTATCGACACCATCTATTCTATAAAGATAATCATTCTAGTGATTCTTTTAGTAATAGAATATGTTTTTCTATTTCTTACACCCACAACTACTCTGTTTCTTACAGGCTAACACAATTAACTTATTTGTCTATTCATCATTTGTTTATGGTTCTGGTTTGTTACACTTGGTTACTATTCTTTTTCCTTAAGATTATAAGTTATTCATTTTAATATTCTCATCATTTCACTGTTTATTGTTATCACTCCCTACCTATCTCTCACTCTTGGTTTCAATGATATTTTAAATATACATTTTTAATTATTCTTTAACTTTTTGTGCCTTACTTTCTTATTATAATAAGGTTCTTAACAACATACTTTATTTAATAATAATTGTCTTACTTATTTTTTATGGTTAGTGTAGTTTCTTTATTATTGTTTTATTCATGGTTATTTATATATTTTCTTTACTCATTTGTGTCTCTTATCATTGATTTGTCTCCTTAATTTCTGTAAATCTTTTCTTATCTTATTGTCTTTATCTGGCCAATCTCTGGGGTCGGGTCATAGTCATTTGTTTGTCAGTCTAGTCTATTCTTTTAATGATTACTCTTGTTTACAATTCTTCTTTCTTCTTTCTTAACTTCATTTTATATTTTTTCATCATTATTATTTATTAAATTATCTTACCTTTTAGCATTTCTCTAATACTTATGGATACCCTATATGATCTGATTTCTGCAACGTTATAATATATAGATATATAATTTTTTAATATAAACGAGTTCAGAGAATCCAATTTCACAAAGGTAACTTGACACAAAATTATTAAATTCTTTAGGGCCTTACCTGGGTAATCGGTTTTTGATGCCATCCAAAACGACTCTAGGTTTTTTTCCTTTTTAAAGAGATCCTTCATAGAGCTGTCACTTGTCATCTCAATAAACGGTTCTTTTTCTTCTATATATTTAGGCATATTGTTTTTACTGAGAATACTTTTTAACCCAATAATTTGTTGTAACATCTTCTGGAAAGTACTGCTGAAAGCTGGCATTCAGTGCTTTAAGATGTGCAATTATGTCAGATATCAAAAATTCATCAGGGATCAGTTCTTTTTCTTCCACAAAGGTGTTTTAAGAGTGCTTAATGGTGATAGATCCTTTTTTTAATACTTCTGTGATAAGAAGTACCAGTTCTCTTTATAAAGCACTAATTATGTCGTTGACAAAAATATCTGTAACACTAGTACCTTGCATACGCATATTCAGAATGTTCAGTCTGCTAAATAGATGCCATCCCTTCTTGTATGTCTTCTTGCGTACCACCGTTCTAGACCATATCATGTCAGCCGACTTTTTTAAAATGTCCAAACAAATTAATTTATCTTTTGGTTTCCTCGACTATCTTTAGATCTATGTTGATATTTTCTCTTATTATTAAATTTCTAAACCTTAACAATTTAGACATTATGAACTTCGTGTGTAAGTAATCAATTTTGTCATGTGCATATTTCAATTATTTTTAGACAGCTATCAGGTTTCGGCTCTACACATGTTCCAGCTTCTTCTTATTCTTATTTTATTATTTTCTTGTACACTCCGTCAGGGAGAAGCTTGATACCCTCTTCAGTGACTATCTTTTGTCTGTCTATATACTCTATTCTGAAGATTTACGTTTTGAAAATTTGGGGAAATCTTTTTCATCCATTGTTCTGTATGGACATTGTTTCTACTCTACGAGTATATTCTGTGCCGTCTAACATGCCTAAGATGTTAGTCAATTCGTGTTTATCATTTGACTTGTCTGAGAATATAATTCCAGGATTACCAACTTAAGGATTAGAATTGAAGACAAAACTACACCATATCTTACGACTTATGAAAAAAAATCTGTTTCACGACATAGAGTAGTGCTTAATTTCATATACGTAGATGTTTTGTTATAACTTTAATTAATTAATTTAGGACAATGTATTAATTTTGACAGGCGTTAATTTGTTTTAGCGCAAAGATTATATCTCATTTAGAAGCCAGTGAAGTGCAAAAACGAGTGTACACGAAGATTAACGACCGCGCACCAAAGTACAACAAACTGGTCGTCCGACAGTTTTGTTAAACACAGTTTTTAGTAAACACACCGACTTCGACGCATGGAATAAAAAATTCAAGGGGAGAGGAACGGCTTTGTTTGCGTGAGCGCTGAAAATCGGAACTGGCGGAGAGTTTGTTCAGCAGGGGAGAAGTGAAATTTAAATGATATTCAAATAATTCGAATGAGAATTAGGGAAAAGCGGGTGATTTCAACACGATGCTGGAAATATTAACTTATGTACAAGCAACCGTTAAAATGTCCCTTTTCGAATTCAAACACTGACAATACTTTCGTAATCAAATACGATTTATTTATTTATTTTAATCCGTGGAACATTATAAATAGCTTATTTATGAAAGGCCTTATGTCACAAAAAGTAAATTTTGGGACACTAAAAAAAAAACTGTTTATTTTGAAAATCTATCGAATTTTCTGTACAGTCGGTAAAGTAGAGTGGCTCAGGGAAGTGGTATATACTGATATTTACTAATTTACTGTTCTAGTTGGGTGGCTACTTTACTGTTTCATGTCTGGATTCATAGTTCTAGTTCTTATTCAATAAAATAAGGATAATTTACAAAGAGCAAGGATAATTTCAGTTACAAGAAATGGCAATAGAGTACTCATTGACAATTTTAGTAAGAAAGACCAAAATCATGGGCTTTAAAGGTAAATATCCAGTGAGGACTAAGATAGTTATAAACAACAGCACGCTAGAACAAGTGAGCCGTTTCAAATATCTCGGCTGTACAGTAAGTTATGAATCTGAGTATGATATAAGAGAGAAGATTAATAAATTTAGGAATATCTGTGTTATGATTCATAGAAATCTTAGAAATAAAACAGGACACAGCACAAAGATTAAATTTTATAAGATAATTGCAAAGAGACTTCGAGACGGATCAGACGCTGCTGTCCGGTAATTCTATGTGGACGGGAATGTCGATTTATTAGGTTAATGTAATTAAATCAATTATATCAGTCTCAAAGTCCCCTACAATTTGAGCCCGTTGAAATCGAATATGACCCTATAGATCGCGCGCGTTTGTTTATAACCATTGTAATTCGATATACACAGATAAATCGAGTTTCTCGTTGTCTGACAGCAATACCCACATTGACATATGCGAGTAAGGCGTGGGTCATAACAAAAAGAAATGTGGCAAGATTCAAAGTGTTGAAATGCAGTTTCTTCAAATTATTTTAAATTATACATTGCAATATAGAAAATGGAATGAGGATATCAGAGCAGAACTCGAAGTAAAGGACATAAATGAAATTATTTCAATTTACAGAAGACAATGGTAAGATCATCTGCAAAGGATGACAGAGGATCATCGATTGCCGAAAGCGACACTGAACAATAAAGCCATTGATAGAAGAAACGTGGATCGTCCGAGGATGAGATTGATGCCGGAACAGGTTTATATAACCTAATACTTGAAGAAAAGAAAAATAAGATGTCTGTATTAAACCGTTTTTAGTAACAACCCTTAGTAACTGATTTAGCATAAACCGTCCGATTTATCGGTTAATATCGGATTATTATTAAAATATATTTTAAATACTGTCAAATTAGATCCAAAGAGTTAGAAGGTACAAATTATCATTATCGTTAACGCGAGTATAATTGCGTTATCTATTTGGTAATTTATTTGCTATTCGTGTTCATCTCTGTGACACTGAGAGCATATATATATATATATGTTGCCCTGTAGGTGTATAAAATTCCGGTTACATAGAATCTATAACTTCTATGTGATAATTAAATCACAGAGCCGCCTCAGATAAATAATATTTGTAATATTCAGCCTACCAAAAACAAGTCCTATATTAACATGAAACAATTGTTCACACGATTCATGAAAGCAGTTGTTAAAAACTACCAATAATACTGTTTCTCCTGTTTCTGAGCAACTGTTTCGCCCCTCATTCGTAAGTCATCATCATCTTCTTCTTAACGGATTTAGGGTTTAGCGGTCTGTTCCAATTCCAAAGTCAACCTTTTCTTAGGTCTACCGACTTTTCTTCTGCCTCTAGGGTTGTAATCTTCCCTATCTTCGGTATTCTACTTTCTTCCATTCTATTTATGTGTTGAATCCATTTTCTTCTGTATTTTTTAATCCTTTTATTAACTAAAAAAATTTCTAAATCACTTCTGATTTCTTCATTTCTTATATGATCTCGTCTATTACACCTTTTAACTGATCTCAGAAATTTCATTTCTGCTGTTTGTATCTTGTGTTCAACTGTTTTTTCTTTATGACTCAAGTTTAAGAACCACAACCAAGTTTCAGGTACCGGTATTGCCATTATTTTGTAAAATAAAATTTTATTTGGGTTATTTTCTACAACTATTTCCCAACGGTTTCCAAATCGTTTCACATTCGTAAGTAAACCGCCAAACTAACGCAATGGCAGTTGAAAAACTCAATAACACTTTACAGACTACAAGTAAGTAGATGCAGCATGATGCTTGTGCATACAACCTGTAAAATATTCCGATCCTCTCGAATGTATCAAGAGACAAATAATAACGGTTTCCACAAGAAATCAATCGAACTCCAGACAATAATAAATGATGCCGAAAATGAGTTGAAACGACAACAAAAAGTACAGCGGGAAAACACTCAAGAAAAGAACACATATAAGAAATGATGTTGTAAATGACGTATGAAACAAACACTGGAAATAAAGTACAAAAAGCAGATACATGCGCTCAAACGAGCTTCCCAGAAACGGTATAACGTCCAGCTGTAACGATAAAATAATAGGTTTGAAAAGCACTCTTTTCAAATGAAACGACAAAAGTCAACGTGACCACATCGGGATCTTACTAAAAACTAATCAAACAGTTTCAAGATAAAATAACTACTTTGGATTGACCTATTTCTTCCCTTGGGGAGAGGTAAGTAAGGCTGCAGTAAATAACCACTACATTATCTGACACGGCTCAGAGCAATTCTCTTCAGCGTTCCACCAATTTCGCCTTTTCTAGTTTTTCACTTTCCTAAGATTGTGTTCAAGCCATGTATACTTTCTCATATTGTAGTCTGTTTGCACTTCTCCAAAGTTGATGTATTGTAACTTTTCCAAAACAGTGTTGGTGATTTCTTTTCTTAAACAAGTGTTGGTAGAAATTTAAAACATTCTTATACCTATGTCCGAGACCTCCCACGTTTTTTGGCACGTTTCTTGATAACTGTAGCTTTGTTCACTTAGCAGTACTATTTTACATCGATTTCTGGATGACCAGTCAACTTTTCCCGCCATTTCGTCTATTGTATTACGCTTTACAAGCTGACTTAATGAAAGCATACAAATAAAACCTAACCAACTTGATAGCAATCTCTTAACACAATGACAAATGTCCCCCTCTCAGCTCCAAAACATGACATCAATAATTGAATCGTACTGTTACCTGAGTGGCTCATTGCCAGAACAAGATGACACCTGATTTGCTCTGAAAACACTCAAGCTAATTAGCTACATTTAGATGAAGGAAAGCCTTCATATCTATCTAAGTAAATTGTGTTTCCTCTTTCTGGTTATTTGGGTATAACTCTTAATAGAATACACATAACTGAACAAATGTTGATTCATTACGTTCTTCATTAAATTAGCTTTCTATTGATATATAATTTTGTGGTATTACTCCAAAAAAGTGGTGTAATGCAAACCTCAGGATTACACTTTTTCAAAAACGTTTCCCCAATTTTGATTACTAGTGTACATAGCCACAACTCAACGCCTTTTTTTTAGAAACCAGGCTCGTAAGATATTGGAAATGCTCGAATCAGCCTGTAACGCTATCAATGACAATTAAATCACCTCTATTCCTAAGGCAAATGGTATCATTTGGCTAGATAAGTATGGTCTATAAGATAATATTACAAAAGTTGTTTTTGTACCAATCAACGGTTGGAATAAAAGGAGACGTAAGGAAACAGGGACACACACAAAAAGTGATAAACTGAACATAAGACAAGACAAAAAAGAACAGTTTTTTAAATTTTATTGACATAGAATTTAAACAAAACAATATCAGAATCGGTTATATTACGTATTCGTGCAATACCAAAATAACATAAGAAGCTGTCTAAAAATACAGTACATTATTGTCTTAGGGAGGATGTCATTGGCGTGAAAGCTTACTGTAAAAAAGCTCGTTGGTTTGTGTTAAAAAAAAAAGAGACAAACTTTTAGATCGTTGTAAAAACAAAAATTCTAGCAAGATGTGCTTTATGTGCAGAAAACCATCTATTAAAAAGATCGTGGTGTTCGTAGAACTTTATAAAAGGAAATTGAAATTGAAAGTCAGTAAATCAGGAGTGTTGAACTACTGCTGAAATACAGAATAAAGGTGTCAGTGTCTGTCTGTTCTCTCTGTCAAACACGAATTAACTATAAGACATAAACTGCAGATGAAAAATTAGACGACTTTCGAAAACTGTGTCATCTTTCTGGATCAATGTTACACTGTTGTACGACACGATTGGGAAGCTAAAATAAGTCCAAATACAGTATTGATATTGGTAATAAAGTGCAAAGAGAAAAGTGTCACTAAAATGCTCCAACAAATAAAGCAAAATTCGTTGGTATTAATCTTTCATTGGTATTAAAATTTATTCTATAAAAATAACTATCAACTTTAAACAGTTTCGACTTATGTATACAAGAAACTATTTAAGTCATTAAAAACAATTAAACAAGATGAGGTATAAAAATGTACAATTATTTATTCTAAAGTTAAAGTCACTTTCCGATTACAAAGATTAAATACAAACTTGAAATAAAGAGTCATATAATAAAGTGTATTACTAAAGTAATATTTTTTCTTGAAAGTTAGCATGCATTTTCGGAACAAATTTTACTTACAATCAGAATTCTCTTTTATGAAATTAAATACTTTGATACGAAGCACACAAATATCAGTAACTTTAGTAATTATTGCTAATTATTTCTGTATCTACGAAACCTGTTACATTTTTGCTTCGAATGTTACCGTCCCATAAATCCATTAACGTAAAATATAGTTTGGTCATGAGACGATAAACGTTATGCTTCAGAAAACTGTAAGTGTAACGTAGTCCTTTATTAAACTACGTAATTGATTTGCAAAAACGTTGTGGGCTGTGGGGCATTGGTTTAAATTAGCGTATTACAATTACTGCAATTGGTTGCACGGGCTGCAATCGATTGCAAGACAGTTGCAACCATTGCAACTGCTCGTGCAACTTTTAGTTTCACGCACTCGTTGTGGGGCATTGATTCAAATGTAGCCTATTACACTATTGTTACGACATTACAGAACAATGTACGTGTTTCTCGAATGTTCCGTTGGAATCCGGCTGCAATGTGTGTGCCGCGGTAGCTGGACTGTACCAGAATCCTCGTGGCCGCGCGCTGTGTGCAAGGCCACAGTCAATTACGTTCTGGTGTTTTCTAGTAGCGTTCTTAACGCGCAGTATGGAATATTCTGGTATTTCGGAGGAGTATAAATACAAGTACTCAGCGACGCTCAGTTCAGTTTGAGTTGCGATATATTTCAGTGCGGTTCGAAGTATTGTGGCGAACTGTTATGTGTTTATAATTGTGAGGGACAATTATAATACAATTGTGTTTTATATTAGTTCACATTTTTATTGCGTGTGAACAATTTTTATTTTATTTGTTGTAAGAGACTATCTTGTTCGTTACAAACTGTTTAATTGTGATAATTAAAGCTGGTGATTAGTGACTTAATCGGTGTCTTGTATTTTGTTTTTCACTGTACCATACGACGATCAGTTAGGCCGTCGTAACAATATAATATAGTGTAATACTAAAGTAACATTTTTTTTCTTGAAATAATAGCATGGATTTTTGGAACCAATTTTATTTACAATCAGAATTTTCTTTTATGAAATCAAATACTTTGATACAAAGCACACAAATATCAATAACTTTGGTAATTATTGCTAATTATTTCTGTATCTATGACCCCTGTTATATTTTTATTTCAAATGTTATTTTCCCATGAAAGCATTAACGTAAAATATAGTTGGGTCATGAGACGATAAACGTTATGTTCCAGAAAACTGTAAGTGTAACGTAGTCGTTTATTAAACTACGCAATTGATTGAAAAAAAAAAGTTGTGGGGCATTAGTTTAAATGTAGCGTATTACATTTACCTTGGAACTGCTCGTGCAACTTTTAGTTTCACGCACTCGTTGTGGGGCATTGATTCAAATGTAGCCTATTACACTATGCGACCGATTGTATGAAATTCGCCTACGCGGAATTTTTTGAACGGGACCAACACAACATATACAATTTTTTTAATAACCGCCAATATCTCAAAAACGGAAGGGACGATTTTATTAAAACAAAATCCAAAATAAAAACTGTAATTTTTTCTAAATTTCACTCGCTCACACCATATAGCAAAAATATATGAATATATGTATATATATATATGTATATTATAACGATTCATATTAGCGTCCTATCTGAGAGTTATATGAAGTGTCTGACGGAGGGAGTAGAGCAGCGTAAGCAAGAGAGAGAGCGTACAATCGCAGCCATCTCACTCTAACCACGTCACAGCGACATCAGATACTGGTACAAACATGAAATTTTACTCAATACAAATTACCAGTTCAACCTGTGATAACTTAAAAACTAGTAAATATACGGCTATTCTGAAAACAGCATTGTATTCAGCAAGTGAAACTTTATAAGTAGCCGCAATCTCAGTTAATATAATTAACAATTGAAGAAGTTATACGGAAGACGTACGCCAAAAGGAATAACGAGAGAATTATGCTACGTAGGAATTAGGTGTTTTCACACACACACAGATAAAGACCTAAGCAACAATATTCTGTGGTCAGATCTTTGAAAACACGTTTGCAAATACCTGTAATCAATCGATTTGCAAACACAGGAAGTACGATTTTAACTAGAAATTCTCTGCCATTTCAAACCTGTCAAGGGGTGTTTTGTCGACCTGTTCGAGATTGTCAAAACTGGAAAAACGCATGATTTATTTGAACAGCCAATCAGAACCCAGTATTTAAAACAGACGCCCATTCAAAGCGAGGGGTAGCATCACTCTTCGTTCGGATCTTCAATGCGCTAGTCGTGTCTAAATTACGTACAGAAATTTTTTCAATCACGCAAAAGTGTAATTAAGATCAAATTCGATAAGTAGTCCGCAGTGTAGATGAACTAGTACCGTTCAACAACTCTCTCTGCGTAAAACAACGTTAATTAATTAAATTATTAATTAATTAATTAATCAACAGCCGTGAAGGACCTGTGCGACAGAAGGCTCAGCATCTGTAATTGCCAGGGCATCTTCTACAGCATTGATCAATATCAATTCTTCTGTGCAAAACCATCAAAAGGAGAATCTCTACGGATTCGTATCTTCCGTCAACGCATCAAACAGTAAGAAATAGATTCATTGATCAATGAAATAAGCACTAAACAAATAATAAAAGCAATAAACAATTTTTAAAAGACACTAAGCATTCCACACTTTGTATTTTAATTATAAGATTAGCTCTAACATAGTATAGGAGTGTTGAATGGAAAGTGGGGTGTAGTATTGGACGTGCAAATTATTGCAGACCTGTTCTTTAGCACTGGTTTGGGAGATAGCAATCTCTTAATCAAACCAAATAAGAGCCATAGGTCGTTTGAATGTCTTAATCGTTACTTTTCACACTCACTCAGTAATTATAAGTGTTAGGGTAAAAATAAGTCCTACCATTAGCCTAATAAAGTTTAAAAAATCATTGATTAAAACGTTAATTAAATAATCAAGCAAATATTAAAGTGTTATTTGTAACGATTCCCCTTGAAAACCACAATCACTGAACGAATCCTGAGAAAGAGTGTCTCCATGCGCTGAGCTAAGCTGAAACCGTGTCATTTGTATCTGGGATTTGTTCTGGCGCCCAGGTAAAGTAATATCACGGGTAAGTAACATTTTATCTAACATTACAAATATTAGATAATTGTGTTAGATGAAAGGGAGCATCGTATAGATTTGGCGCCGAAACTAAGGGGCACGAGTAAATCACCAAATTTATATATAAAAATAAGTTTTGTATAAATTTGGCGCGACCAAATAAGAAGCTCGATTAAATCACCAAATTTAACACAAAAGAAAGTTATATAATTTGGCGTTGCTTTTACCCAAGTGATTAGTTAAATTGTAATATTAATAAATTTGAAAAGAAGTGGAATTCAAGGTTCCAAATAACTGTTAAATAATTGTTAAATTAATTTGTTAAAAATAATAATAAAATTCAAAAAATGGCTAAATCATCAGCTGTAGATATGGCAGCAATTGAGCAAATGTTTAAGCAGTTGACCACTAAAATGGATGAAACTAAAACAGAAATAAAAGAAACTAATAATAAAATTGAAAGTACAAAGAATCAATTATCTAGTTAAATTGAAAAAACTAATAGTAAACTATCTAGTGAAATAAAAGATACTAATAGTAAACTTGAAAGTAAAATAGATGAAAATAATAAAAGTTTAGTAGAAAGTAATCAAAAATTAATAACTGGTGTTAATAATAAAATTGAGCAAACTAATAAATATTTGTCTAGTGAAATGAAACAAATAAATGAAAATTTGTCTAGCCAAATAGAACAAAGTAGTAAAGAAGCTACATTTAAAATAGATGAAGAAATATCTAATCTAGCTAGTAAATTAGACGGTACTAATAATAAAATAGTTGAGAGTAATATTAGGTTTGATAAACATACCGAAGAAGTTAAAACTACGTTAGAGGAGTTTAGAAAACAAGTAAACACTAATTTTCGCCGTCAAGACGAAAAACTAAATAAGTTTAGAAACGAACTTCATAAATAAGGTTAGAACAAAAAGTAACCCTCATTAATCAACAATTCAGTGAAGTAACAGCTGAATTAAAAACACAATCGCTTCTAAATAAAGAAGAAATCCAGAATACTAGGGAAGAGTGTACACAACTGGGTGGGAATATTAAAGAAGTTAAGAAACAGGTAGAGAGTAAGGCTAACAGTGACGAAGTACATCAAAAGGTGGAACAGCAATTGAAGGTAATGCGGGAAGATCTGACTAAAGCAATGAAGTCACAGCAAACCAAAATCGTGAAGTGTGGCGGCTATAAGGAAGAACCGGAAAACCTTGCATTTTCAGGAAACCCACATGAGAATCCTGTGGAATTTCTAAAGCTGTTTGAGGCTTATGTAGCTCGTGTAAATCCACTGATGGACGACGAGGACAAGAAGGACATGTTAGGCCGATTTCTCAAGATTTGGGCAGGTACGTGGTGGAAAGTCATCTCGGACAGAGTCCAAACCTACTCAGACTTAAGAGAAAAATTCCTTGCTCAGTACTGGAATGTTCAGATACAAAGAAGGGTACGCGATCATCTAGAGTTTGGTAAGTATCACCCGTCAATGAATATGACAAACACCAATTATGTGCTTAATGTAATGGCGCAAGTTAAACATCTAACACCACCAATAGAAGAGAGAGACCTAGTATATAAGCTAGCGCGTCATTTCTCAGAACGCACTAGAGTAACAACCACTACTAGAGGAGTGGATACTCTAGAAAAGTTCATAATGGTTGTAGATGAGTGTCAAGATTTAGAGAGGGACCTACAGCGTGTAAGTAATCAGCTGAGTAACTACTCTAGAGGCGATCATCAAGAACCAACTTTCTACTCAACTAAGAGGAGAGACAATGAACGCCCGAAAGAAAAAAGGTTTACCCCATATCCGGGTAATAAACCACAAAATAGGCCGGAATTGGAGGAGAAGAGTAGAAGTAGGAGTGTAGAAAACAAACCAAATAAAGGGTATAATGTATGTAAAACAACTATAACCTCTACCGAGCAGCAAACGTCGACTAGTAAAATGAATACGGGAAACCACTGCAGGTAGAAAAGAAACAAAACTAAACCTACCATTACCTGCAGTGAAACAACTAAAGAAAACAGGTAAAAAGAACGTAGCTAATAATATAAAACAAGTGAGCGATAGGGAGTTCTTGTTAAAAGAAGAGCAAGAAGTGGGTAGAAACCATTATCCTGAATGTCCGGAAATAATTTGTAAGATCAGTAATCTACTAGTAAGAGCGCTTATAGACACTGGCAGTGAAGTTACCTGTGTCAGCTCAAAGTTTGTAGATAATTGTCAGTTGCGAAATTGTCCCAGACTACCCGTAAAACATTGTAATGTACAGGGAGCCACTGGAGCCAAAATGCAAAAGATAACTGAACAAATATATTTACCTGTCAGTATAAATGGTAACCAAACCCAAATTGTAGCTCTTATAGTCCCGAAACTCATTCATGATTGTATTATTGGGGTAGATACGTTACTCGAATGGAAAGCAAAAATAAATTTTAAAAGAAATACCATTACGATGGAAATTAATACAAATAAAATAAATGTAAACATTAAAGAGTATAAGCATTGGAAGTCGGTAAGTGTAATAAAGAACTGTAAGCAGCTAATGTCATTTCAAGGTTTAGCTAACTACTATCAGAAGTTTACAAGTAAATACGCGGAAAGTACTGTTCCATTGTTAAAGTTGTTAAATAAAGGGATTAAATGGAAATGGACAAAGGACCACGATGAAGCGCTGCAACAAGTGAAAAGTCTTTTTATAAATACTGTTGTATTAAAACATCCGAGAATAGGAGAAAGATTTTACTTGCAAACAGACGCCAGCAATATTGCTATTGGAGCACACTTGTATCAGATTGATGAGAAGGGCCAAAAAGCGGTATTACGATTTGTAAGTCGCACACTTAAAGGGGCAGAATTAACCTATTTTACGACAGAAAAAGAGCTATTAGCGATAGTGCATAGCCTGTCAAAGTTTAGAAGTTATATTCTGGGTGCTAAACTTACTATAATCACCGACAATAAGGCGTTAGTATTTTTATTAAAGTGTAAATTGCTAGGTGCTCGTCTGACTCGTTGGATCTTGGCTATACAAGAGTATCAATTTGAAATACAATATTGTAAAGCGAAAGAAAACTTGGTAGCAGGTGTACTCAGTAGAAATCCACCATCAGAAAACAACATGGAAACAGATAACATTAATTATAGTAGCAATGATATTGGTATTTACGCGGTAAAACATATAACAAAACCTGAAGTAGATAGACGACTTAAGGAAATAGGGACTCATCAACAACAAGACCCTAGGATTAGTGTAGCTTGGAGGAGTGCGGTTACCAACACCAAACCAGGAGTTTATAAATATGGAGGTAAGCTATATAAGCTATGTTCCCATAGGAGGAAGAATAAACAAATTATTGACCCATAAAGAAATAATAGTTTGAGCCAATAAGGTATGTGAGTCAAACATGGTCAAATAAAATAAATATATAATTGTTTTGAATCAAGGTCAATGATAATAATAATAAATTTTATTTAAATAAATGTTAGTATTGTTATTTAAATTATTGACATTAATTAAGCCAAAATGATGATTAAAATATTAATGGTCATATAAATTTTCAATATACCAGGTTAGGTTAAGTAGCATTGTAATCTTTAGTTATAAGATAGATGTAAGGAAAATGGTATTAGTGCAAGTTTTGTGCGGGAAAAAGTGCGAAAGAAAATGTGCAAATTTTTCATCAGTGTAAAACTGTACATTAGAAAAAAAAATTAATGATTTATAAAATAATCAATTTTCTTTTATACAGAGTGGGGGTATATATAACGATTCATATTAGCGTCCTATCTGAGCGTTATATGAAGTGTCTGACGGAGGGAGTAGAGCAGCGTAAGCAAGAGAGAGAGCGTACAATCGCAGCCATCTCACTCTAACCACGTCACAGCGACATCAGATACTGGTACAAACATGAAATTTTACTCAATACAAATTATCAGTTCAACCTGTGATAACTTAAAAACTAGTAAATATACGGCTATTCTGAAAATAGCATTGCATTCAGCAAGTGAAGCTTTATAAGTAGCCGCAATCTCAGTTAATATAATTAACAATTGAAGAAGTTATACGGAAGACGTACGCCAAAAGGAATAACGAGAGAATTATGCTACGTAGGAATTAGGTGTTTTCACACACACACAGATAAAGACCTAAGCAACAATATTCTGTGGTAAGATCTTTGAAAACACGTTTGCAAATACCTGTAATCAATCGATTTGCAAACACAGGAAGTACGATTTTAACTAGAAATTCTCTGCCGTTTCAAACCTGTCAAGGGGTGTTTTGTCGACCTGTTCGAGATTGTCAAAACTGGAAAAACGCATGATTTATTTGAACAGCCAATCAGAACCCAGTATTTAAAACTGACGCCAACTCAAAGCGAGGGGTAGCATCACTTTTCGTTCGGATCTTCAATGCGCTAGTCGTGTCTAAATTACGTACAGAAATTTTTTCAATCACGCAAAAGTGTAATTAAGATCAAATTCGATAAGTAGTCCGCAGTGTAGATGAACTAGTACCGTTCAACAACTCTCTCTGCGTAAAACAACGTTAATTAATTAAATTATTAATTAATTAATTAATCAACAGCCGTGAAGGACCTGTGCGACAGAAGGCTCAGCATCTGTAATTGCCAGGGCATCTTCTACAGCATTGATCAATATCAATTCTTCTGTGCAAAACCATCAAAAGGAGGACCTCTACGGATTCGTATCTTCGGTCAACGCATCAAACAGTAAGAAATAGATTCATTGATCAATGTAATAAGCACTAAACAAAGTAATAAAACAATAAACAATTTTTAAAAGACACTAAGCATTCCACACTTTGTATTTTAATTATAAGATTAGCTCTAACATAGTATAGGAGTGCTGAATGGAAAGTGGGGTGTAGAATTGGACGTGCAAATTATTGCAGACCTGCTCTTTAGCACTGGTTTGGGAGATAGCAATCTCTTAATCAAACCAGATAAGAGCCATAGGCCGTTTGAATGTCTTAATCGTTACTTTTCACACTCACTCAGTAATTATAAGTGTTATGGTAGAAATAAGTCCTACCATTAGCCTAATCAAGTTTAAAAAATCATTGATTAAAACGTTAATTAAATAATCAAGCAAATATTAAAGTGTTATTTGTAACGATTCCCCTTGAAAACCACAATCACTGAACGAATCCTGAGAAAGAGTGTCTCCATACGCTGAGCTAAGCTGAAACCGTGTCATTTGTATCTGGTATTTGTTCTGGCGCCCAGGTAAAGTAATATCACGGGTAAGTAACATTTTATCTAACATTACAAATATTAGATAATTGTGTTAGATGAAAGGGAGCGTCGTAATATATATATATATATATATATATATATATATATATATATATTCAATCACTTTCTGCTACAGTTCGTTTCTTGATATATATAAAGTATTTAAAAATTATAATTATATTACCTCAAGATGTTCTTTTCCTTATTTGGAACATGTTTCGAGAGTTCCTGTTCTCTCATCTTCAGCCTTCGCCATCTTGTTTCTTTAAATTTTAAATACTATATATATATATAGCTCTCTTATAGAACAAAAATTTATCGCATGGCAAACATTTCACTATATGCAAATTAACAAAAATTTCGTGAAATGGGACCGTTTTAAATCTCTGGTCTTGAAAAGTTGTAAAGTTTCTTTCAAATTTACGTCTAAAACCATCCGCAAACTTCAAAGAACACGGTGGTAAAAGAATTTTTTTTGTCGCATCAGTAGTTTCTGAGGTTAGCGCAGACAACGATACAAACAAATTTTACCTCTTTATAATAGTAGTATAGACGACATGTTTATTCTGCAACTGACTGCAGAGCGGTTGCTGCCTGTTTTTTACTAACTTGCAGCTAGTTTCATGTAGGCTTGAAATCAGCTGCGTAGTGTAATGGAGGCCTTAAGTGACAATCTGTACCATTTACAGAACACATTATATTAAATCTTGTAAGAGTAAATAAAAATTCCGTTGTTACCTAAATCATTCGTCTTATCAAATCCCAAATTAAACGAGTCCCTTGCACGAGTATCGAGTGGACATCGCGCGCGACCCAATACAGCAGCTAATGTTTATGGTAGAGAACCAGTAGTAATTTATCATTTCCTGCTGACTTGATACCTGTTATCAATATTGACTGCTGCACCCCCATGTCCATGTATTCTGTTTACAACTATGTCAAAGATGTGGCTGGAGGGGGGTGCTGTTTGTCAACGGTACTATGATAAATAACCAGTTGGTTGGTTTTGTCATATTAGGAAATGACATTTCAGGGCAAATATTTAATGATTTCACACAATCTTTTCCGTCACTGAAATGAATAAACTCCCAAACCTTTTGCTCATCATGTGATGAATTTTTGAATTAACTGTTGCTTTTGTTTTTAGTCAAACTTGTATTTTGTTTTGTTCAGGATTAAATTCTCTTGAAATTGTATTCAAAGATTTTTGTTGATTACCAATTTAACACAGTTATTGTACACCAATTGTATTTCTTGACACCGGTTTCTTGCACTTTTCAGCCATGTTTTTAAAACTGCTAAGGAATTATTTCTGGAGTAATTGATAATTTTACTTCATAATTTCTGTTCCGGAAATTTTTTCGTTACGTTATTTTACCCTCAGAAAAAAAATGTGACCAATTGCTTTTCTTAGTGTAAATGTATCTAAATCCACCTGGCTCGAGAACAAAGCATTTCCGGAACAGTATTGATATAATATTTTTTATTTTTAGTTGTAGAATCATATGTGCTTACTCTGGCGATGTTGTGATCAAGAAGACAAGACCAAGACAACGACTAGTTAAGGTATACAAGGAGCTGGATCAAACATCCGCTGGAATGAGACTCAGTGTAAATACCAGCAAAACAAAAATGCTAATTTTTTCACCAGAAAGGAGAAGAATTCTATATAATTCATACATAGAGGATAATTCATGACTGATGCAGTTAACAAGTTCAGATACCTAGGTATTATGATAGATAATGAAGGGTCCATAAACACGACGATACATAACAGGATGCAAATAGGAAATAGGGCATATTATGCTAACAGTAGACTAGCAAGCTCATTAGTCATAACACAAAAATAAAAATTTATAAGACACTTATCAGAATGGTTGTTGCTTATGGAGACGAGATATGGACATTATCAAAAAAAGGAACAAGAAATACTAAGAAGGTTTGAGAGAAAGGTCGTAAGACGTATTAATATCCCTGTTAAGAAGATGATGAGTGGAGAGTAGGAAATAACCAGGAGATAGATGAGCTATTAAACCATGAGGACATTGTAAGATTCGTAAAGGCTAGGTCAGCTCAATGAATTCAGGGGCTAGGTCACCTACAGCGGGTGGATAATCAGCGTATGCAGAAAGAGGGGTCGACTTAGAATAAGATGGGTGGATGATGGTGCTGGAAGGTTTAAGAAGAATGAATGTGAGGAGTTTCTCTGAGATGGCAATGGGTAGGAGACATTGGAGAAGATTGCTTTTGGAAACCGTAGCTCACGTTAGGCCGTAATGCTAAAGAAAAAGAAGAAGAAGAAGAAGAGGAAGAAGAAGGAGGAGAAGAAGAAGAAGAAGTTGTAAATCACCTTCGAAAATAGTGTCCTTTTCTCCCGGAACATTGTGTTTATATTCCTCCAAAGGCAGGCGTAGATAAATTGATTTTGAACCCAAAATCACTATCCTTAACTCAAAACCTACTTAGTCTCCTTAGATATTGTGGCATGTGCATCATTCAGCGTATAAATGTCACGGTGCTTCAAAGGTGGATCTTGATAAGAGATGACGATATTAATGCTAAGATCAAAATTATACAGTGGTTATTACACAACCGAGACGTTCTAAAAAGCTTAGTGCTGAAACGAAAGACAGATTGATTTTGCTCATGTCGGACACCAAGCCCTGACGGTAAAGAGACGGTTCCTTTTCGTATGACCATAATAATCAGGTAAACACTGCTACAGCTGGTGCTGGTGTCCGCTTTGTTTAGTTTAGCGAGTGAATACGTTTTACGCAACCCCTTTGGTTAAATACTGCCAGCACGGCGAAATGTTTGAATACAGAGGCCAATTTATTTTTGCAAAACTTACACAAAGGCTATTTACTGAAGTACTCTTTTTTTTGGTAGAAAATGAAATATTTGACATTTACAAAAGGTCCTCAGTACCCTGTAGTCTATAATATAAACTGCGTCACTTCTCTTTATTAACCCGAAACGTACAGTTTTGGCACAGACTCAACTCGTTTATAAAACGGCTTTGTTGTTCACAGCGTGTTTAGTTTGAAATGGACGCCACACACACACACACACACACACACACACACACACACACACACACACACACACACACACACACACACACACACACACACACACACACACACACACACACACACACACACACACACACACACACACACACACACACACACACACACACACACACACACACACACACACACACACACACACACACACACACACACACACACACACACACACACACACACACACACACACACACACACACACACACACACACACATCCAGAAACGTAAACAGAGAGTAATTCATACATTATAAATTTTGTACTTGTTCCTAATCACGACACAACAAATAGTAATAATAACAATAATCATAATCATAATTTTGTAGCAGTAGCAGCAGCAGCTGCAGCAGCAGCAGCATAGTAGTAGTAGTAGTAGTAGTAGTAGTAGTAGTAGTAGTAGTAGCAGCAGCAGCAGCAGCAGCAGCAGCAGCAGCAGCAGCAGCAGCAGCAGCAGCAGCAGCAGCAGTAGTAGTAGTAGTAGCAGTAGTAGTAGTAGCAGTAGTAGTAGTAGTAGTAGCAGTAGTAGCAGCAGCAGCAACAGCAGCAGCAGCAGCAGCAGCAGCAGTAGTAGTAGTAGTAGTAGTAGTAGTAGTAGTAGTAGTAGTAGTAGTAGTAGTAGTAGTAGTAGAAGATACGAGATTAGTAGGTTGGTTTAAAATAAAAATGTTATGCGTAATGGGCAGAAAATAGCAGTATTCCGAATACTATCGAAGCTTCTACAATATTAAAAAGGTTTTGTGGTGCAGTCGAGGTTCTCCATGCGTCATATATGACCTTGGATCTGACCTACATAGAGTGGAGACGGCGAAGCAGCAACAGGTTTCCAATTTGTGTATCGTTTTTGCTGATTTTTTTCCCTGTACTCAGGATGAAGTGACAGTACGTGTTCATTTGTTTTAACTGCAATTAGTAAATTTAACGAGTTAAGTTATTGTGGTTGTTACTTTGAGTTGTTGAACTGTGCGATTAATTGTTGAATTTAGTGTCATTTAATACCATTAAGTAAGATAAAACAAACCATTATAAAAGTTAAGATTGTTTCTGTCTCCGGTGTAAATCTACTTCCACCTCCTAGAAAAATTACAAAAAAAAATGATATAACATATATACCGTTACAGTAATACGAGCGACTGTGTTAAAAGTAAATGCTATTATATAGAGTAATTTTTGTTTTATTGCATTTTATTGAAGCAGTATCTCTAATAGGACATCTGCCAACGATGCGTAATGTAGAAATAACTTTTTGCCTATTGACAATTTGTAGTTTACTACTTTCATTCATAACTTAGTACAGTAAAGCTTCATTTATACGCTTGTCAGGCCACTTTGGAGAAAAAAAGTATAAGTGTGAAAAAGTGTATTGTAACGTTCCGGGCTACGTTACAAATACAGGGAACCCATCATAATTGACGCTAGCCAATTATACAGGCTGCCTACGTTGTAACGAACTGAAATTAAACTCAACACAAACAACAATAATATTTACGCTATTTATTAGGACACAAGGGGAAGGTATATTTCACTGATTTATGCACTCACTTCAATGTGCAATAAGATGAGATTAACTAATTATATAAAAAGATCCCATAACATAATTATTTATACTGAAATATTCATTAGGGTTTTCTGTAAAACAAGGGATCATATTGATCATGTAATTTACCTCGGATCCGAGTCTGCTTTAAATATAGTAAAGACGTCTGAATTATACTATGCTCATCTAAGAGCTTGCAAGATTACATTAACCATTTGAAGAATGGTATTATTTATTAAAGGGATTATAATTTACATTTCAATATTAACGTTACAACGTATGATTTTCACTACTACAGTTTACATTTCTTTGGTTTTATTTATTGCTTAGAGAAAATTATTGTCTTTGAAAAGTCTCTTTCATCTATAAAAGTTATGTTTCAAATGTAATTAATTCTCGATAGCCAAGCTATCGAGTCACCTCTAAAATAAGCTTTGCTGTCCTCGTCCTGGGGTGTGACTCTTCGGAATTCTGGTAGTCGGGGTAGTCATCTGTGTCGTGTCTCTGTTGAATATCTAATAGCCGTATTAGTGAGTAGATTGATGTAATGCTGCATGATGTTGGGTTGATCCACGCCGGTCCTGGTCAGCGTCGTATGGGTTGTAGACGTCCATATGTGCAATTTGGCAGGTCACATATTCACATGTAGAGTTGTACTGCAGTTTACATCTTAAGTAGAGACGTCACCTTGTTTACGTGTTGATAATTTTTCTTATATTACTACATTTCTTGAACAAACTTTTTCTACATCATATACATTTAAAAAATCACTAGCTCCCCACGTTTTTTGTGGTAGCTAACCGTTATTTTAAAGTTTACATAACACACTTTTGAAGAGCCCTCGTTTGGAGGTGTGTACTGTCTGAACGCCGCATCGTAACTCTTAACTTGATACGACTGGTACATAACAACGAAGCGGAGCGAGTACTCCGCCATAATATAGTTCCAACTTTTATTTAAATAGACATTCTTATAGCAAGATGAAACAAATTATTTAGACTTATTTAGTTTACAGGAATTATTTTAACTACTATTTGTGCCTTCAAATTATTAATTACTTACATTACGATTTTCAAATATTTCTAAGTTACAGACGGTTCGCTAAGCACGTTGTGTCCGGAATTAAACAGGTCAACGCATGATGATTTACTAAAGGGTTAACTGTAATATTATTAACTATTTACAATACGATTTTTTATTACTTGTTTAGTTAGATCTTTTTCCATTTAAATCTCATACTTATTCTGAGTTAGTACAGGGGTATTAGCTTTAATAGTGCGATTTAAAAATACTTAATTGCTTTCTCAATTTTTTTATTATTAAATATTTTATTACCAATTAAATCGTCACAGTATCTGTAGGAGAGCACAACTACTATAAATAAATGGTACGGTACCTACAAGAAATTACATTTAATTTAAAAATTAGAAAGCCCTCATACAATATAAACTTCTAAAATAATCATGTATATATATATATATATATATATATATATAGAGAGAGAGAGAGAGAGAGAGAGAGAGAGAGAAAACAACACAGAGACAGACAAAACTACACAGAAATAATTAATTCCCTCACCAAAATCTGTTTTCTTCCTCAGTTTTTTTTTCTTTTCTGTGGCCACAGCATAAACAATGATCTTCAAGTCATGATAACTGCGCTATAATTTCGTCCGATACATTACGGCGCACTACAAAGCATTTATCTGTCATTAGAGCATTAAAAGCATCACTAAAACACACTGGGGTCTGCGTTGGGTCATCATCACCATCTTCGTCGTTCATTTCTCGGTGAATTTCATCAGCTGTCTCTAATATAGTCATAGCTTCCGTTGTAGCGACGACTCTTTACTCCAGTCAATGTGGTCTCGGCTTCCTCTTTCAACCCCTCATTTTCCACTCACAATATTATCTCTAATAGAAGCGTAACAAAGTAACGCCGATGAAGCTTTAAGAACAGTAAATAAATACAGTGCGTTTATAGCACTAACTGATGTGTTCCTAGATTTGCAGTATGTCCCAAATATTTGCGTGTACACCTTCGGCACAGATCTACGGGATTTAAATCAGTATTAATATTTAAACGTATAAGTAACGTGTCCAGGGAATTAAGAATATGATCGCATAAATGTAAAAAAAGAATAAACGAAAAACGTATAACCGAAATAATGTAACATAGGATGTATAGGAATTTCGCTGGAGAAAAAAACGTGTGTAACTGTGAAAAACGTTTAAGTGAGAAACGTACCAAAAGACGTTTGGCTATTTTAAGGAAATCAGAGAAAATACTTAAGGTTATAACGGAAACATACATTAATGTAGCAAATCTTGAGGCCATTTTCTGCGAGGTCTTCTTGTTGTACAGTTACTCTATTGACTAATTTTCGTCGTAGTATACTATTTGATGACTGTATTTTGTTGCAATCGTCTGGATTTCGTCCTTTATGAGTGGCACGTTTAGGTCGATGTGAAGCGCGTGATAGCCTAAATATACTCTGTATGAGTATTTAAAACTAACATATTGAGCAATGTGTTTAGATGGTTGAAGTCTAAGCAAGTCCAGCGGAAATGTTAATTTTAATCGTTTTGCCTGGTGGTTGTTGTCTACTAGATTTATGTCTAGAGTATTTGTGTGCCCTTCAAACCGTTTCACATATCTTTCGCTGAACATCGCAATGGTTTCACTGACTGAGGGCAGGCCCAGGTCTCTATAGATATCTTTGCTGCTGATGAACCATGGTGCGTTGGTTGTGGCAGGCAGCACCTTGGTCTGTAACCTTTCCATTATACCGGTGTTCGATTTAGATGCAGTTCCTCAAAGCTGTAAGTCGTACAACACACGCTTGAGGACAGTATTGTAAACCAGAAGCTTGTTTCGCATTGACCGTAACAATTTTCTGGCCGGGAGCCAATAATGCTTGCAAAACTTGGTGTCCAGTTGTTTTCTCTTCACCCAAATGTGGTTGCGCCACGTAACCAGTTTGTCTAGGTGAATGCCAAAGTATAAAATCGCTAAATGATGATGATGATGATGTTGCATATCCAAGAAAAATAAGTGATCAGGCTTACGTTTCAGCAGTCTCGTGACCTATGTTTTACTTAGTTTAGTACTCACACTTAGTACTTATTCACACAGACCTGGGCGAGGGTTGAGAGTTGCAAAGCTAATCTTGATTTTATGGTGCATCTCGGAAATCAAACCGGGAACTCCATGTTGGTAGTCAAAGTTAGGTTTACACTCACATGACTAACCTACTGTTACGCAATGCGGAAAAAGTTTTACGTAATACGGAACGTTCTAGAAATTTCTCGAATATTCCAGCTGTAATGTTCGTGTGTGTACATAATGCTGCTACTTTGCGGTGATGAGAATTACGCGTCAACTATCGGGTCTATACCAGACCATACCGGTCCGCGCGTGCTTTGTTCAAGGCCGCAATGAATTATGTTCGAGTGTTTTCTATTAGACGCCTATTAGCGAATATTCTGGACCCTCAGCAGGTATAAATACAAGTACTCAGCAAGGCTCAGTTCAGTTATTGTCGGGCGATTACTCTGTGCGTTCAAGTGGTTATTAGTGAAAAGCAATTATTGTGGCGAAGTGTTGTGTGTTTTATAATCGTGCGGGACAATTGTAATACAATTGTGTTTTATATTAGTTGACATTTTATTGCATGTGAACAATTTTTATTTTATTTGTTGTAAGAGACTATCTTGTTGTTTACAAACTGTTTAATTGTGTTAATTAAAGCTGGTGATTAGTGACTTAATTGGTGTCTTGTATTTTGTTTTCCACTGTACCATACGACGATCAGTTAGACCGTCGTAACAGCACTATTGCGTAGATACGTGGCTGAATTCAGGTATAGGTTAATAACAAAACTGTTTTTAAAAGCATACTTGTGAAAATACGCTGTTATCGAACATACCATAAAAACATAAGGTGAGTTAGTTTACCTGTCCGTAGGCTTCTTTGGCGATAATGGAACATGAAAGCTAACAAATATGAGGTGGAAACAGTTGACAAATCAGGAAACAGAAGACTGCTGGGGTCGTCACGGAAGCGTATCGCGATGTAATCCGAAGCTAATGGAGTTAAACGGTCAAATACAACATGTTTGCAGGACAGAATCGATAACAGATTTGACATAAGCTTACATATTATTATAAGGAAATTATGAGTATCAGGTCAGCCTGCATAGGGTGCGCACCCATACTGACGTGTGTTTTTAACAATTGAGTATGTGATTTTAACATTTGACAATCTCAACTGAGTGAAGGAATCTGATGATGGAACATACGTTCTGAAACGCATAATTCTAAATATAAAACAAAGTCACACGACAGATGTAAGCCAATTTATTAATTTTAATTCATCGATAACAGATGTCTCCAGGAAAATTTATTTTGTTCCTGAATATTAATATATATATATATATATATATATATATATTTTTGAGTTCATGAAACTGTACCTTTATAGTCGTCGTCGTCGTCGTCGTCCTTTACGGCTTAGGCCAGTAGCCTGTTTAAGTCTCAATGGAAGTCATCCAACCATCGCTTACGGGGTCTTCCCAACTTCTCTTCCCCCTCGGATGACAGGCAAGGGCTTTTCGTGAAAATCTAGTTGGATCCATTTTCTCTACGTGTAACCGCCAATCCGTTTTGTACTGGGAGATTTTCTCATTTAAGCTTTCAGCTATGCCTAGCTCCATTCTAATATGATCATTTCTGATACGATCTCTCTTTATCTGGTACAACCCTTTAAAGCCCTTAAGAACGTCATTTCCACTCCTTGTATTCTAGATATATATTTGGCCTTTCTAATCCAAGTCTCACTATCATACAGTAGTTGAGGTATGACCATTACATTATAATATTTCAATTGCGTCTCTTTCCTTGTTTTCTTCTTTAAGTGTTTAATGATACAGCGACACAGCGACTGGAAGAGACTAATTTTGTTTTCAATCTCCTTATCATCTTGGTATATGATGCTAACCCTAGATACTTGAAATCTGGCACGTGTTCTATTGCCGAGTCCTGTATGACAATCTTTGTTCTAATATAATTTGCCCCAGAAAAAAACCATTTGTTTTGGATAAGGAAATGGTTTAATTGTAATGTGCCAAAATATCAGTAAGATAAAACAACGATCTTTTATAGTTACTTGCATATTAGTAACGATAAAGTAACACATTTCATAATAACCTGAGCAAGTTATTAAAAATTGTTTAAAGTAAATACAAGAAATGGCGGTCACATTAATTTGGAAAAGAGCGCTAGAGAAGTGTTGAATGCTGCGTAGTGTTGAATTGTACACGCCTGTAAGTTGAGTAGAACTTATGCTGGAGCTTTAATTAATTAATGTAGTTTGAAGGGTTGTTTTGGCAGGTGTAGAGTTACGACTGCGCGCAGATTACGGTTCCTCAGTTTAACAACAAAACTAACCGCGATGATAGCCAGTGCAAACAAACGTGAAGGCGACGCCCTTGCACACAAACACAGGCGAACCAGTTTACCTCAACTATATGCTTTTGTTGAAAACAGTGTCAGGTAAGTGAACTTTGATTTGTCACAGCTAACGAAATGAAATTTTAGAGGCGAGAAACAACGGTTTGTTTGTTTGTAACGAAAACTGGAACTGATGCACGAGTTTGTTTCTGCGTGTCAGTAGGCAAGGCAAAAGTAAGAAATAAATTGTAGGGTAGAGAACATCCCATAAACAAATGCTTTGAAACAGTGTTGATGTATATAGTACTAACTCGCTTCCAGCTATACAGTATGTAAATAAAATACTAAAATACTATATAAAGGAAATTTCGAGGGAATGGTAATGCTATTGAATGGTAACACACTTTTTATGTTACAGTTTGCTACTAACACAGACACATGTCTTCTTCTTCTTCTTCTTCTTCTTCTTCTTCTTCTTCTTCTCCTCTTCAAGGATTAGGTTATATAAACCGGTTCCGACATCCATCTCATCCTCGGACGAGCCACGTCTCTTCTATCAATGGCTTTATAGTTCAGTGTCGCTTTCGGCAAACGATCCTCTCTCATCCTTTGCAGATGATCCCATCATTGTCTTCTGTAAATTGAAATAATTTAATTTATGCCCTTTACTTCGAGTTCTGCTCTGATATCTTTATTCCTTATTCTATCTTGTAATGTGTAATTTGAAGTACAGTATTTCAAAGAAACTGCATTTCAGCACTCTAAATCTTGCCGCTTTCCTTGTTTGGCATGATCCACCACTTACTTTCATAAATCAACGTGGGAATTGCAATTGCCTTATAAAATTTAATCCTTGTGCTGTGTCTTGTTCACACACAGATGCGAATGTAGATTTCACGACGAGGGAATTGAAAACAGAATACGATTATTTGAGGCTGACTTTAAATTTGACCAAGACAAATGTACTGGAGTTAATGGATATATACAAAACATCGGTCATGGACGGTGGGAAGGAAGTAAAGGCGAAAGCAATAATTAATCTCACTTCTTTTGCTTTCAAACATTAGGCTTGCGGCCTGTTACACGCTTTGACCGTGGCACAACTGACGTCTCACCACAACAGCAATCACGTCCGTGTGCGTGTGTAGTTCAAGTGTACCGGGAATGCCAGACAAGACCGCTTTATTATTTGTTCCCAGCAACAGGGACGGTGGGCAAACGGACCGAGTCGTGACCTTAACTCGATCCCGTTGCCGCAGCACAGTCGTTACGATTCTGAGTCGCCAACGAAATCACTTTGCCGGCCCACGTCACGTGATTAATTATATTTGCGAACAAGAACAGGCGTTCAATGGTTCTGTTGGTCAGACGTTGACGAATGCGTAAAGCGAGGACGGAGGGTGTTCGCTGCCCTCAATGCTGCTATTTGGGACAGAAGCATTGCAAAAGTGATAAAGGTAAGAATTTATTAAATGATGGGGCAATACATAGCTTTGTATAGCTGTAATGTCTTGCAACTGTCAAGACGGCAGAAAAATAATCCAAGACATGAGAGAGTGAGAGAGAGGGGGAGGGGGGTTTGACATTTGTTTGAGGAATCTGCTGACCGTAACTTGTTTACAGTCTATTTAAAACAGCGTCCATTAACGTATGTCGAAAAACGTAAAATTCCCTGTTGAATATTTGTAATCAGGCGATGTTACAAATCAGATGATTGTTGTTGTTATAACAACTGAGATAGATGGACGGGGTGAATCAGGACATTAGTACTCTTGAAATTAGAAACTGGAGGAGTATGACTAGGAATAGAGAAGAATGGTGAAATCTTCTGAAGAAGGCCACGGCCCACGGCCCACAGAAAGGGCTGTCGAGCCAATGACGACGACGACGACGATGATGATGATGATGATGGTTGTTGTTGTTAAAGAGGACTCTTCCTGATCTCCAGACGTTTGTCGTGTGAAAGGCCCATGGAATTCTCATTACCCTCCCGTAAACGGTCCTTACGATAATTAATTCTACTGCAATTTGTGTGTCTGACTGCATGGTCAGCGGGTTCAACACGCCGCAATCCTAATTTTGCAAGGAAAATAAATAGTAATTAATAATTTCTTTCCCACTTTCAACGACCGATGTTTTCTCTATGATTTCTAGTTCATGAATTCCAGTATGTTTGTCTTGAACAAGTTTAACTTCAGTCTCAAATAATCATATTCTGTTATAACTTTCCTTATCGTACAGAATCGATTAATTTTTATCGTTGATGAAAAACCTCATAAATAGTCGATTCAGTGTCGAAGTTTCAAAATTCTAAGTTGCTGAAGTATCTCATCCTAAAAGAGCATAACGTGACTAAGACATCATCCACCTTATGTGACCAGAGAGGCGTATGGTTCTTTGGTAATATTGCTCGGTGACAGGAAGATAATCTGGAAAACCGTCCTGGGTAAAATGGATAGACAACGATCTCGTAAAAGATGTTTGAGACGGTGGCTGCACTAAACACAGGAGACAACGGGCTGTAAGCTAGAGCTGACAAGTAGAAGATCGGATCCGGTGGAGAATTTAACATGACGGTTTACACCAACTTTCAACTATAGTGAATGAAGGACGTTCGCGTATAAAATACCAAAACATCAACTTCAAAGGAAGGGCGGAACGCTGCTTAGCATTAAAATAGATACGAGCAAGTGTGGGAGGCAGTGTTTAAAGTCATTACAGTTACACGAGTTTGAAGGACAACTTGAGATGAAGGGATGGGAGTAAAAGCTGAAAGTGCGTGCGCGCGGTGGTTGTTTGGGCGAGTGTTTGTGTTAGTGACATGGGGGGGGGGAGCGATTATCTGTTTATATATGCAAAATGGGTAGTTATTTTTTTCTGTATTCAGCTCCCAACGCGGTACAAGTTTTCGCATCAAGACTAACTTTGCTACAAGTATGGACAACTTTTCGTGTTCACAAGATAATAGCGGCTACAGCTGCCTCTACCTGAGGTAGAACATACCTGATCTCTGAACATATTATTTCTCACTATTTCGACCGTATGTAAGCTGTCTGATGCTCAGTGCAAACTATTACAGGGTGATTCAGATAAGTCAGAACTCCAACACTTATTTACCAACATCATTTAATATCAATATCATTTAATACATTTTTAATGTATTTAATACATTTAAATACCTTTATAAAAGATGCTGAAATTGTCCTCCATTTTGTAGTAAACACATATCGACTCGACGTCACATGTTTTTAGATACTCGTCTCAGTACATCAACTGTGACTTCCCTTACAAAAGCGGTAATGTTATTCTTTAAATCCTCCAGCGTTCTCGGATTATTGCAGTACACCTTCTCCTTAAGATGGCCCCACAAAAAGAAATCTTGGGAAGTCAGGTCTGGTGAGCGTGGAGGCCACAGATTTTTAGAGATTAATCGATCATCGAAGAACTCACGAAGCATCGTCATCGTGTCATTGGAGGTGTGACACGTTGCACCGTCTTGTTGAAATCAGCAATAACGTTCATTCACTTCAAGCATGGCTATAAATTGCTGTATGATGTCTGCATAAACAACTGAAGTAACAGTTGTGTTAAAAAATATTGGTCCAACAATTCGCTGCCTAGACATGGCACACCACACTCCAATTTTTTGTGGGTGAAGTTGGGTCTCATGCAATGTGTGAGGATTATTGGCAGCCCAAATGCGAGTGTTCTGGCTGTTAACATATCCATTTAAGTGGAACCATGCTTCATCACTGAAAAACGTATTGTTCAGCTTATTATTCACATCGTTAAGAGTGAATCTCTTAAACCACTGACAATAGGCGACACGCTTTTCTGAATCCAAAGGACGCAGTTCTTGAACTACTCGAACTCTGTATGGCCGCAACCTCAGACGTTTACTGGCTCTGTGGCAGGTTGAATAAGATGCTCCAAGCTGTTGAGACAACCGACGAAGTGATTTACCGGGAGATCGCAGCAGAGACTGCTGAACACGTTCCGTAAATTCCGGTGTTAACACATCAGGCTGACGGCTTCGAGACCTTTCATTAACACTTCCTGTTTCACGAAAACGTTTCACAATGTCATAAACTATTGTTTTCCCTGGAATAGGGACATCAGGGAACTTCTCGTGGAACAACTCAACGCACCGCTTGTAAGATGTTACCGCGAAGTAAGCTTCCAATAATGCGACCCTCTGCTCTTGCGTGAGCATCGTGGCGGACTGACTAGCCGCCACCTAACACCAGCGCGCGAGTGGGGGAATGATGCATTACACAACGTTTCCCAAGGTCAAGGTCAACGCTATGAATAACAATCAACAATCAACAACACAGAGAAATCATTATTACTTTTAAAACAAACTGCATAAACATTTACGGTTCGGTATTAAATGATGGTAAATAAGTGTTGGAGTTCTGACTTATCTGAATCACCTTGGGTACTTCCCAACTTCTTAAGTCACTTTATCTCCGACTGTAATTTTCTTGCATTTACTTTTTTATTTACTGTGATTAACAGTCTCTTAATAGTATGTCTTTCCCTGATATCTGAGCACTCCGGTTTTAGTATTTTTTACACTCACACTTATTTCTTTGTTGAATGCATGAATAACATTATATGCAATAATGAATACCTCACACAACAAGCAAAAACTACGGTTTACAAAAGCACAATATGTCCAGTAATATACCATGCATCAGAGAGCAAGAAACAGCTCAAAGAAACCGACAAACTATAGAGACGACTATATTACGGAGGGTACTAGAAAAGACAAGGTACGATAGGTTGCAAAACAATAGTATAAGAAAAACGTGTAATGTAACAGACATTAATTCTTGGATTGCGGAAAGAAGAAGGATATTGGTGCAAAATGTATGCGTAAAGCTAGAAGTGTGGAACTGCCGATGAAAGATCTTTGAGCCTTATAGTTGCGAAGAAGAAGGAGAAGAAGAAGAAGAAGAAGAAGAAGAAGAAGAAGAAGAAAGAAGAAGAAGAAGAAGGAGAAGGAGAAGAAGAAGAAGAAGAAGAAGAAGAAGAAGAAGAAGAAGAAAGAGAAGGAAGAGGAGGAGGAGGAGGAGGAGGAGGAGGAGGAGGAGGAGGAGGAGGAGGAGGAGGAGGAGGAGGAGGAGAAGCAGAAGCAGAAGCAGAAGAAGAAGAAGAAGAAGAAGAAGAAGAAGAAGAAGAAGAAGAAGAAGAAGAAGAAGAAGAAGAAGAAGACTTAAATGACTGAATTTTTACTGACACGTCTTTGTTGTTGTAATGGTTGAGACTTGGTCGTTTAAGTTAAGCTATTCCTTAGGCTTTCACGTCCGGCGTCGTGGTTGCTAAAACTACTATCCGGGCTGTGAGGCAGTGGTCTTCCATTTTTTTCTACAGACGTTTCGACCTCACCTCTGAAGGCGACACGGTGCCCTTAAACGCACTGACAAGGTGTCCGTCAGTTCAGGCCTTTGACACTGAAGACGGCCTCCAGAGGCGAGGTCGAATCGTCAGTAGAAGAAAATGGAAGACCACGGCCTTACAACCCGGATAGTAGTTTTAGCAATTAATTCCTGGTTTCTTCAACCCTCTGGGGAGGGGTTAACCCCACCAAAAACCTCCCTCATAGTGCTACTGTACTCTGTACGATAAACGTCTAACCTATGTCCCTATAATTCAAATACTATTAAAAAAGTTTTACTATAGGTGAGCACTGGAAATACAGCGTTCAGTATCAGAATAACTGATACAAAGCCACCAAATCCTATCTCAGAAAGAGAAATTTGAGGGCGAATCTCCTGCGCCCCAAAACAGGGGCCTTTCGGCTAAGGTATGGTAACCTGACAGAAGAGTCTATGGTACGGGGTTGTGCAACAGGGCGGTAACCTGTTCATGTAAATCTTTGAAATACTTGTAAAATCCACAGCGGCCTCGGAGTAAGGAGATGTGGGTCGTCTGACGATGAGATGGGTGCCGGAACAGGTTTATATAACCTAATCCTTGAAGAGGAGAAGAAGAAGGAGGAGGAGGAGGTGAAGAAAAAGTTTTACATTGTGTCCTACAACGTATTTATCCCGGGGAAAAGAACAAAGTTTACGCCTACATTAATTCGCAAACAAGATGTCGAAGCGGTAGGCTACAAGTTATGCATACGTTTTCAACGACGCCGACGTATGTATGTTTTAGCTTTAATTAATTAATTTAGTGCGATGGAACTTTTGACTGGCGCAGAGTTTTGTCTGCAAAAAGGTACAGCTCAGTTTTGCAACAAAACTGACTAAAAAATGAAATGAGCACAAACGAACTTCAACAGTTACGCAGCAACGGCTGAGCTGGCTGGACGTCCAAGGACTTTGCTAAATACGTTGTTACTTGGGGAATAAATCTTTTCAAGAGATATTTTCCGTGTCCCGGAAACGTGTAATGACAACAAGTTTGTTGAGCAAGGTTGGGACGAAACATAGCCAAAACAAAATTAAAATAATTCGACGCTTATGTCTACGACGTTTAAAAAATTCAATTAAAAAATTAGAAAAGTTGGAGTAGGCACTATAAAAAATGTTGACGCTTTCCTGTAAACATGCCGGTAGAAAACCTCATATAAAAAATTCGGAGGTGTTTCATATGCTAGGACGTAGTAGAATAGAACACTGTTTGACCGAATCAACTAGAATTCAAGCAGTAGATCTACAGGACAACGAAAATGTGGTACGAAATCAAAGGATAGTAGGCCGTTTGATAGATGTTGATTAGGAAGGCAAGAGTTAGCTTTTATGGGTCACAAGGAAAATGAGCAGTGCCTTAATAAGGGCAATTATTTGGAAACTTTAAATTTGCAGGCAATGGAAGAGTCTTTCACGAAGGCACGAAGGAACATATAGGAACCAGCACTGTATTTAATAGCACATTAACCGAAATTCAGAATTATTTAATCAAGTCCGTTTCCATCGCTATTAATGAAACAATTCGTTATATAAACCAGGATGATTTTGTTCTCGTTTAAGCTGATGAAACAACTCACATATCAGTTAAAGCACAACTGAGTACAATTATGCGATATGTTCATGGTTTGAAACTCAAGGAACGCTTTTTAGTCTTATTTGACGTTTCTTCCAAAGAAAGCGCAAAGTGTTGGCTCTTAATATTATTTCCTTTTTAAAATAATATAACATTAAAATAAGTTAATAAACAAAAAAAGATATAGAAGAACTCCAGATTACCCAAGAAGACGTTGAAGAATGCTTGCCACTCAAAAAGAAATTACAAAATGCCCAAGGTTTTTAGGAAAACCCCAAGAAGAGGACAAGCACCATCTGGACTGAAGAAAGGAGGGAGAGACGTCGATCAAGGATGAAGGATATTTGGGAGAGGAAGAAGAGAGAGGAGAAGAATGGAGGACCAGTTGAACCAAACGTAGTCCACAGTGGCTCATACGAAAAAAATCTAAACATATGATATTGCTTTTGTGATGGTGGTCGTCACGGTGGAGTACAAACTCTCTTGTTCATCAACACTGTCCACAGGCGACATTTCTGTATAGCTACGCTCAGCAGCATAATTTGGTCTTGTCAGACAGTGCAAGAACAAGCTGATATCTATCCTGAAATAGGATGGATAACGTTGTTGACCAAAAGTGATGCCAAGCTACTGATGGAACCGGACAAACTATAACTCAATGGAGTGATCTGATTTACGTCCCATTTGCTATTTTCACTCGAATGTGGAGAACCGGTTTAGAAAATGTCTATCATAACACTGGACTGCATTTCTTTTCGTTTAGCTTACACGTGCCTCTGTGTGCGTGCCCACGCCTGAACACGGACCTCTGTTTTAAAACAGAGGTCAGTTTTTATTTTTGACAACATACGCAAAGTCTGTTTAACAAAACGCGCTTTTGTGGAAAACGAAATATTTGATGTTCGCCTCCCGTTTCGACTAGTCGCTTTGTCTTAATTAGAGTAAACCGTCCAATTTTGGCAAAGAATCAACGCGTTTATATCATCTTTGTTGTTCAGAGACGGCTTTGTACACACGCGCACGCGCGTAACAAAATACGTAGGCGAAATACACACATCAGAAATTTGCTATGACCTTAGCTGCTGGAGCACCAGCAGCCGCAGCAATAGTGTTAATAATATTGCGAGAATACCAACAGTTTTTATCTTTAGTCTTAAGTTTTTGTAGTCTTTGTATTAGTTTACAAAGAATTTTTATAATAATCTTTTATGAAAGCATTATGTTTTATTTAAATGGTATGGGAAATATGTGGAATTTGGCGCACACACTTTTAAAGCACGTTTATAGTGAAACTGATATTAAACTCACCGCTAACTATTTAACTAGGGTTTTTTTTAATTCGGGGTCAAAACGTCCTACGACTCTCTCCGATGCCTAAACTCCATTGATGTCTGTCGTTGCAGTTTTCATCGTTTAGTCCTCTATCGATGATTGATCTTCTTATGCCCTCTATCCATGTTTTCTTGAGTCTTTCCTTCTTTCTGTGCTCTCTAGGTATTCATGTCATTGTTTTCTTTAGTAGTCGGTCTTGTCTCATTCTTTGTACGTGTCTTTGTACCAGATTAGTTGTTTTTCTTCAATGCAGTCGATGATTGTCTTTTGTACGCCCATTTCCTCTTTGATCGTTTCATTTCGTATTCGCTCTAGCTTTGAAGTCCTAGCAGCTCGTCTCAAAGCATCCATTTCTATAGCTTTCAACTTTCTTTTTACCTTTATGTTTTTAAAGTCTTCTTTGGTTGGATACGGACCTGGGAGCAAGTGCGCCCATCGATAAGATTTGACGCGCCCGCGAAACAATTTGTAATTTTCTTTTCTTTTGAAAGAACGAACGCACCCGCATTGTTCGTGCTTTAAAGTACTGTATTATAAACTAGTACCAGCCATTTACCGACCACGCTACGTCTTCCCCCAATACGATTGTCGAGCTTGTCGCCCAGAGCCTGTAACCTTTCTCCCCAAAGTGAGTTTTTCAAGTTTTACATTTCTGTGCACGTTATAAAAATAAATAGTGTTATTGTGGTAACTTTTTTAATTTATTTCTATTAAGGTGTGTTCCTGTTTAATATTTTTTCGTTTAAAGTTTTGTTAGTTGCAGGTAAGTTAAAATAAAAAAATGTTGCAGGTAAACTACCCCTTTTCCTCAACCGATCTTCACCAAAATCAATAGGCCTTGAGTCTTCAACAATTCAGACATATATGCAAACAATTATTTGATTATGTTTGAATTTGCGGCAGTTATCGTTCGCCGTAGAAAAAAATTCTACATACAGACACATAGACACACAGACACTTCGGAAAATTACTTTTCTTCATGTTTTGAGAGTAGTAGAATCAGAATCAGCCCTTATCTCGAACACGATTTTTTTTGCAATCACCATACTTCTATTTCCTTAAGGAACGTGGAAGTAAAAAAAGTAACAATAATTTAAAATTAATGTCATCTTCTCCTTTGATGATTTTTTGTTGCTTAAGAACTGATCAAAACGTATGCAGCTGTTATTCCGCCTTCAAGGTTGTTTAGTCTTTTCTATTTTATGATTAAACATCGTGAAGTTGAGACAAGACAGTTTCAGATAAGACTGAACGCTGACATTTGTTTTAATGTTCTTACCGTCGTCAGGGTTACGACGAAGTACACAAAACATAGTTACAGTTCTGAATGTAACATTCACGCGTGCTTTGTTGTGGTGTATAGTATTCACGTTTCTACAATGGCATAACCCGAGTAAAGTAGTTAAATGTATTGCAGAACTACACTAACGCAACCATCTTCGTTATATTAATGATAGCAATTACAGCAAACACGATAAGGCATACAAGTAGATGTTACTGTCTTACAGTGCATCAAGTTGTTACATTTAACTGTTAATAAGAACGTACAATAGCGTTGTAATTATAAACTAGCAACATCATCGTAGACAACATCGTTAACATCATTTACGATGTCGTTACTGCCGTTAAGTCCATCATACTGATGTTCCATGGAGGTGTATAAGACATCTTTTTAATGACAATTCCCTAGATTCTTAAATTCCCGTACATCAAACAAACATTCTACTCAAAAATAAATTTATAAAAAGACGACTCCAGCTAAAATTGTAAAATTGGACCTCAAAAATATTTTATTACCGAAAATAATTCTTGACTATAAGTGTTAACCAATACAATGTTCGCAAAAGACAGTTAAATTAATCTGACATTAATAAAAAAAAAGATCCTTTGGCCGATTAAGAATCTGATGTTAGAATAGGCTCATTCTAACATAACCTAACCTAATCTAACCTAACCTAATGAATCTAACCTAACCTAATCTAACTTTCAAAATATTTTTAATGTCTGGATAAAGTGACATGAAATATTTAAAAATATACATATGATCAAATTTTGTCTTGGAGAATTACGAATTTCAAATTGGAAAACACGCTAGAGTTTTTTTTTATAAATTTATTTGTGAGTACTTCTAAAAAAGAAGTTTTTTATGAAGCCTGTTGAATATCAAAAATGTTTCTATGGACCATTGTTTGTCGTCCTAATAACATTTAATTCAAGAATATCTTTCATTAATTCAGAAATTCATTATGCTGAAATGAAATTTCTAAGAGGGACGCAAGTTCGTTCTCTCCTGGATCAGAAAAGGAACGAGGATATTCAGTGCAACAATCGTTTTTAAAAATATTTAACGTCATTAAGTAAAACCTTTGGAATAATTGACCATGTTCTAAGGTTCAAATATTTCATCTCGTCAGTAGGCGAGGCGTCGGCTTGCAAACACTGGAACCAAGTGGTTGCAAACAATGAAGGCAACTTCCTCGTATAACTTTTCCGAATCTTTTTAAGAAGACCCCCGACAGTCATCATCATCATCATCACCACTTCAAGGCTTAGGCCCTAGACCTGCTCCGGAACCAATCTCCTCCTCGGTCTACCTACATCTTTCTTTCCAGTATGATGATTACACAAGGCAGTCACGGATAGACGAATATCAGCCATGCGGTTCAAGTGTTTACACTATCTACTTCTGTGTCTTCAATCTTCTGGTGTCCCTCTTAGAAATTTCATTTCAGCTGCCTGTGTGGCCAAATTGGATTTATATATTTCTGGGTTGGCCTTACATGCGATAAACATAGGGTATGAATTCCCAGACGTAACCAACATGACACTAATAAAACATATACCACACAAAGGCACAATAATGAACACATGGGAAAATTTACAATTATACAAACACAGAACAAACTAATACCAAAACAAATACAAATCAACACAAAACATGACACAATTTTCAATATACTCAACATTGAAAATACTCAAAACACTAATATATACACCACCACACGCAATAGTACCAAATTGAAAAACCAAAAGCCTACAGAAAACCACAAGCAATAACCAACCGAAACACAAGTACTCGACAAAACACAAAATTAAGATACCTGAGGATGGGAACAATAGGATTCCCGAAACATGTTGCGAATAAGGAAAATATATCTTGAGGTAAATAAATTATAAATATTAATAATTATAATAAAACAAGAATAATTATAATAAAACAGAAGACGCCACAATAATGAGCTGTGCAAACGTGTTGAAAAAAATCACAGAGGTAATTAGAAAAGAATTACTTTCTATAGACATTTTCAAAGAATGAACCCTGTTAGACTAACAGGGAAGCTTTTTAACTATTTCAGAAAACTCAAAATGTCCAATACATGGTTAAAAAAAAACACAAAAAGACATAGAAGAACTCCAGATTTATGAAGAAGACATTGAAGAATGCTTGTCATTAAAAAGAAATTAAAAAAATGCCCAAGGTTATCAGGAAAAACCCAAGAAGAGGACAGGTGCTATCTGGACTGACGGAAGGAGGGAGAGACAGCGATCAAGAATGAAGGAGATGTGGGAGAGGAAGAAGAGAGAGGAGAAGAATAGAGGAACCAGTTGAATCAAACGTAGTCCACAGTGGCTCATACGCAAAAAAAAACAAGAATAATCGTGAGGAAATATGGATATAGGTTTTGTAATACACGGCATATTAGTTTAAAACATAACTTATTATTTCGCGTTGCTCAAACGCAAGAAATGGCATAGGCCCTAGACAGTAGATGTACGAGAAGTAGTGTGAACAGCAAGCAGCACATACGCGCTTAGTGTTGAAAGCTTTAATTAATTAATTTAGTTTGAAGGTTTGTTTTGGCAGGCGCAAAGTTACGACTGCGCACAGATTACGGCCCCTCAGTTCAACAGCAAAACTAACTGCGATAGTCAGCGTCTAAAGAAAAACTTTAACGAGATGCCCTCCTTACTCACACGAATCTGTTTTAGGAATCTGTTAAGTACAGTTTTGGACAAGTTCACTTTGTTTTGACACAAAAAATTGAACAACAAAATTAAAGGCGTGAGAAACAAAGATTTGTTTGTGTGCGAGTTTGTTTAACGAGTTAAAAAAAATTTTAAATCCAATTTAATTTAATCTAATAAAGGAGTCCAGATCCTAGCATATGCATTTAGATATTAGCAGTGGAAATTAAAATAATCTGAAGAATGCCTTTAGAGCACTTGAATCATCGGCTAAGATTATGGGGCTTCTTATAAATGAAAATAAAACAAAGTTTATGACTGTGGGAAGCAATAATGATAATATTTCAAATGTACTAATAGATGGCTATAATTTTGAAAGAGTAAAAGATTTCGTATATCTGACGACATATGTTGATTCTAAGAATAACTGCGCAAAAGAAACTGAAAGAAGAATTCTGCCTGCTGCTGCTATTACGGGCTGAATAAACATTTAAAATCAAGACTATTAACCACAGAAACTAAATCCACGCTTTATAAGACATTGGTAAGGCTTGCATTGACATATGGCTCAGAGTGCTCAAGAAAATTGATGAACAGAGGCTGGCTGTGTTTGAAAGGAAGATATTAAGAAGGATTTATGGGCCAATTCAACAAGACGAAGTCTGGAGAAAGAGAAATAATAATGAATTATATGTTAAGTACAATGACATTAAAGTTGTCCGATTTGCTAAAATTAACATAATAAGATGGGCAGGACACGTTCAGAGAACGGATGACGAACGTACGGCAAAAAGAATTATGAAACACAAGCCAATAGGAAAAAGGAAGATTGGAAGACCGAAGAACAGATGGTTCGACCAGGTCGGCAGTGATGTGAGGAAGCTGGGCGCAGTGAATTGGTGGCGGATGGCTGAGGACAGGAATAGGTGGAGGCAATTTATTTTGGAGGTCAAGCCTCGATCTAGGCTGTAGAGCCAAGGATGTATGTGTGTATGTAAGTTTAAATCCAAATCTGAAGTGGAAAAATTTTGTTTCTGCGTCTGAGAAAAACCTCTGTACACCGGCATTCTTGTTAATGCCAAGAAAACAACTATAGCTAAGCGAGGACACAGGCCGATGGCATGCGGAGGTACAAACAGTATTTCTATAGATTCAATAATGCCACTTGCCGTGTTATTGTAATTAATATAGACATGCATTAGATGTAGAGTCATAGTAGCCTAGTGGAGAGAATACCAAGCTTTTACACGCTTACTGAAAGCAACGACAAGTAGTAGTACTAGTAATAATAATAATAATAATAATAACTTTTTTGAGGGAGAGAGTGATTTGTGCACCGTCAGAGGAAACCGTGTGTCCCGTGGTGTGTGGGACTATCACCGACTAAAAAACCCACCTCTAATTCAAGCATTCATATCTATCCTAGAACCACTTAGAGTATTACTTCAGGATGGAGCCTATTGCGCCCTTATCGGGGTCCTTCTAGTTGTTCCTTATCTGCTACTGCCCGTTGGGTGCAAGTTGGGCCTGTCTTTTCTTTTCTGGTAGAACCCGCTGTATAAATGCAGAGATACGGTCTCATTCCTCCCTGCCACAAAGTATTACCTCAACTACGCCCTCGACTGTGAACTTTCCGACCTCCATGTCCAGTGTAATCCTCTCTCTCGTGATTCTGCAGCACTTGGAAAAGGTATGCAAGACATCTTCATGGGTATAGTCACCGTATCGGCATGGTGGACTTTGCACCTTTTCCATTCTGTGAAGGTGAGTATTAAAATTGGTATAAACATTGAGGAACTGTGTCAGATGGTACTTGACTTCAATGTGTTGACGGTCGGTCCATTTCTTCAAGTTTGGTATGAGCCTCGCGGTCCATCTTCCTGTGTCCTACCTAGTCCATTGATCTTGCCAGTGTCGGAGAGTGTGAGTTCCCTGGCTTCATCCGTTCCAATTAATCTTCCGAACAGGTGCTTTTGGTCTAGAGCCAACAAGTGTATGGGAATCACTGCCGCTATCACAAGGACTATCTACTCTGAGGGCTCCTCTTCTCAGCACAAATGGCATACGTTTCCTGTATTGCGGTAATTCAGTTACATTCTGAAACGTACAAACAATCAGAAATCCATAAAGATAGTGAGATGGACACGCAAATTGTGCGAAAGGATAGTGTTGACGGGTCTACCAGCAGATCTGTACTGGCTCCTCTTGAAGCCACCTCCAGTGGGGGTAAGACAGCAAGTGGATACCGCCGTCCATCACCCCGTCCTCCCAAATACACTAGAGAGAACTTCTTAAAACCAAAATCCGTGATAAAACCGATAAGGCCTCTCCCCGATGAGCTCCGGATGGGAGTTCAGCTCGATTGCCGGAGCCAGAGATCTCACCTACCTCAGTAACCTGGCGGAACTCGGCAATCTACAAAAAAAGGAGAAGAAGAAAGGTTGGCCGAAAGTGAAGCCAAGGAAATAAGCGCGATCCGTAGCAACTGGTTCTTCAACGTCCAGCATGGAGAACTTCCTTCAGTGGAATATCAACGGTTGCATTTCGGATTATTGCGAACTGAAATTGCTACTGTCCAGGCATATACCGATGCGAGTGCATCCGCAGGGAACACATTTGTCACCTCTGGAACATTTTAATATTAGGGGATACGAATTGTTCCTCAAACTGATAAACGGACAGACGGGTAGAAAAACGGATACGGGTAGTTACGCAATACGGAATGTTCTCATACAGTGGAGAACGTTGTTCTACACGTGTCTCAGCAGAACTCCGCTGTAATGTTTGTGTGCCGCTACTTTGAGAAGAAAGACAATTACGTGACACTTATGCGTCAACAATCGAGACTATTCCAGACCGCACCGGTCCACGCACTGTGTTCAAGGCCAGACATCGACACTGCTACTAGTGGATTCGAGAGCGCCTGTAATATAGGAACTTCTTTAACACGTCATCCAAAATGTGACAGATTATTCTGGCATCTGAGCAGGGGCATAAATATAAATATCCAGTACGGTCAGTTCAGTTTATGTCGGGTGATTTATTCAGTGCGTCTCAAGTGGTGTATCAGTGAAAAGTGATTATTTTGGATGACTCTATTAGTTGACATTATTATTACGTGTGGACAAATTTTACTTGAATTTTTGTACGCGTATAAATTTGTTGAATAACTTGTTGATTACAAACTGTTTTTTGGTGATCATTTAAAGCTGGTGATTAGTGACTTCATTGCTGTCCATATTTTCTGTATTTTGTTTTCCACTGTACCATACGACGATCAGTTAGACCATCGTAACAATTTATATAGTTAGGAAAATAAATAGAGAAAGTGGGATAGGGAAAGTGTGTGTGTGTGTGTGTGTGTGTGTGTGAGAGAGAGAGAGAGAGAGAGAGAGAGAGAGAGAGACTTAATCTGTTTATACCATATATGTACAACGTACAGATACCTCTTCATTCAGGAACTACGCGAGACAAGTTTTCAAAACAAAACTTACTTTGTTACAAGTAAGAAGGGAAGACAATAGTTGCTGAATCTTACTTCCCGAGATCTTATGAACATACTCTGAGTTAGCCTCTACTTCAGACAACGTGTTTCTCGCAACATACTGCACGCTAATATGTATCGCCTACATGCTTTACTAGGAACGCGAACACCGGCTGTTTCTGTTTAACTGAAGAGGCTAGTTTCTAACTAAACGTTAATCAGGCAAAGCATTTAAACTACAAAAGGACATGCTACGAGTTCATCACTAGCTTGATTATTTTTCTTTACTTTGTACTCTTATTCCTTACAAAATTAATTCTTACAGACTTAATATTTTGAGTTACAACGCGGTACGAAATTTTAAAACATTTAAGACCAGCAGGTGTACAATTAATCTTCTCGTACGAAACTCAGAAGCTAACTATTAAGTATTTCCCCTTAGTGTGAATGAACGGCTGTATAACCCCCCCACACACACACACACCGCACTCACGCACTCAGTTGATTAGAAATGTAGATACAGGAAGACGGAACCTTTTTTTTAGATATACAAGTGAAGGAAGATATGTGTGGTTTGACTTAAGAATTTCATAAATCTGTTTCACACACACACACACACACACACACACACACACACACACACACACACACACACACACACACACACACACACACACACACACACACACACACACACACACACACACACACACACACACACACACACACACACACACACACACACACACACACACACACACACACACACACACACACACACACACACACACACACACACACACACACACACACACACACACACACACACACACACACACACACACACACACACACACACACACACACACACACACACACACACACACACACACACACACACACCAGTTTTGCTAGTAGCCCCTAGCTTCTACCCAACCAAGACCGTACTGAGTGATGATGAGCCACATCCTATACTGTTTTCGCAGAACAGTACGGATCTAGACCGGTCGATAAACATTCCTGGTCGAGGGCAGCAGTATTCACCAGTACCAAGGTAGGGCGTATAGGAAACGATCCTGGAGCGGCCTATGGCTTGGATTGGAGGCGACAATCAAATCTTGATTCACCTGGCTGTGATACTGCGACTGAAGGGGAAAAAGTGGAACAGTGGAACTGTAGCTGTAGTGGAACCAACCCACCTAGAGGAGAAAACCGTGATTACAGTCCTGGTCCTCCAGGTTAGGGGTTGGGCGTGGGACTGACCCCCCTCAATACTATAAATGTACTCGGTTACGAAACCTCAACAAAAGCATCAGATGTTGGATGGGAGAAATGGATTACGAGCAAGGGAAAGGACAAGGACAAACGATATAGTAATAGCTACTTAGAATGTAAAAACACTGTTGAAACCTGGGAAAATGATAGAAATAGCGAATGAGATTCTGAAATACGACTGTGACGTAGTAAGATTACAGGAAGTGAGATGGCATGGGCAAGGACAGATTGAAAAGAGAGAAAACGTAAAGTATAGGCCTATTATTCTCTAGTGCGACCAGTTCTTACATATAGATCTGAGGTGAGGACTTTGACATAGGATGACAAAACTGCTTTAAAATCATTTGATAGCAAAATATTGCGTAAAATTTATGGCCCAGTAAGAGGAGAAGGCAGTTGGAGAATAACCAATAACAATGAACTACAGGCTCTCATACATGGAAAAGAAATAGTGAAATTCATCAAATTACAGAGGTTGCGTTGGCTGGGACATGTGGTAAGAGTGTCTGAGGAGAGAATGCCTAAACGTATGCTGAAGGGAAGATTATATACTACTATACGTAGAGGTAGACCGTGGATGGCGTAACAGAAGATCTTGCTAGCCTGGGAATCAGAGGGTGAAGAGGAAGCATGGAGGAGTATTGTTGAAGAGGCTAAGCCCACCAAGGCTGTAACGCCAGATAAGAATTTCCTAGCCATTCCTAGACAGTCAATTTCCTTGTTAAATTAATTACAAGCGGACAATAAGCGAAGCCCGCATTTGTAAATTGTACAAGAACGGCACAAGGAAGGCATGTTGATTACTGTACATTTATTGTCTGTGTTAGCACCAATAAAGTTTCAACTCCAACCGCCCGCCATTACCCAGGATTTAATTTCAGGTATTGGTTTCCACCGATGAGTCGATCGTTGACCTAGAAAACGCACTTTTGAGTTACGGCTATTAACGTAAATCGAATCTGGCGTCTAAGTATATTTGAACCAGTGATTTTAGATAGCGCATGAGTAATCAAAACTATATTTTTCAGGAAACATTAATAACATCTTACAAACATTTATACTGTATTAAAAAGTAATGATAATGTTTTAATGATAAAATTTATGTTTATTAATGTAGTTTTACTGTTGAATGTTGATTTAATTGCTTTCAAACAAAAAAATAAAAATAAAGATAATTTTAACTTATGCCTTTTGTATAATCAACAGTTTTATCTCATGGCTTTTACTAAAAAAATCAAAATATAATTTTTTGTAATAAATTTCTTTATTTATTTGTTTTAAATACTAAAACCACTGATAACAATAATTCAAATCCAGGAAAATAGGCCTATTAATTTTCAGCATCCACTATATCGCTATAATATATTATATCTTTCTATCTCACCATCTTGCATCAGTGTTGCCCATGAGATCAATTCAGTTTAAAAGTCCATACATTCAGATTCAATGTATGCAAGGTCTTCTTATGTCTTTTACTTTGTTTTCTGAAAGAGGGATTTTAATATGAATTCCCTTATATTTTAATGCAGGAGCTAGTAGATCTGTTGCCCAACGGTTTCTTAACAGAACAAAAGTATGTTGCGGTACACTATAAATAAATGGACGTGCCTTAGCTGCTCCTACATGTTCATTGAAACATTTATCACATCATGTAGGTTTCACATCATGAAGTCACTGGGTGCACTTTATTCCCAAGAATTTCATTTGAAAGCCACGTTTTTTAAAGAGTGAAAGCTACCAGCTACTTACGTATAAAATGTTTTGGTTTAAAAATCTTGAACTAATTTCAGTCATGAGTGATGAAATTTGACAAGGAACTTACATACAATGTACCATACTCCTGAATGGATCAGCTGTTGAGTGTACAAATGACATGTGAGGCAATGACTCGTATCCTTCCTACACTTACAGTCACGAATGACTACAACACTGGCCAAGCTTACGTGCACTATCACTCATGCCTTTGCTGGCCTAAACGGTGTATCGGACCCTTAATATGACAGTCAATTTCCTTGTTAAATTAATTACAAGCGGAAAATAAGCGAAGGCCGCATTTGTAATTGTACAAGAACGGCACAAGGAAGGCATGTTGGTTTCGTAAAAATTGTGACTCTTACTCTTTGTGAAATCACAGATTCATTTGTGCCCCTATTAGAGATATAAATAGTCTCATTATTAATGTAAATTACATAGCGAGTGTTAAATTGAAATACGTGTATACAGTTTTAATCACTACCTGAAACATTGTTTAATAACAGATGAACGTTGGTGTTAATTAATTACGACATTGCAAATTGATAACGAAGTCATTATCAAAAGGACGTTTATGTTATTATTATTACCATCGTTATCAGTATTATTATTATTATTATTATTAACGACTACTTGGTATAATGTTTTGCTAAATTTAAGCTCATAAATGAGCCAATGTGTGTGTGTGTGTGTGTGTTTGTGTGTACAGTCGCTCGAGTTTTTTCTTACGTAGATTTGCGATATAAGAATTTTTATGACAACACTTTTAAGAATCAAGTTTTACTGATACTATTATTGCCAATACCAAACGCTTCGCCGAGTACGTGGTACGCTGTTCTTGTCGGAACAAGCGGACCGGTACAGCTCAGAGCTCAAATCGTAACAAGGAATCACACGAAACATGTGGTGTTAGTAATAACAACAACAATCATAAAATAATAATTGAAAATAACTTTGCGTCGAGATACAAAATTAAAATTTTAGAAAGTTATGAGAGTCTCTGTACTGTCCTATAGGTGTGAATTATGGACAATAACCAGAAAACAAGAAACTGAAATACAGTCCTCGAAATACGCGTTTTTAAAAGGAGTTAAAAGGTGTTCTGAACTTGACCATATAAAGAATGAAGACGTAAGGAAAGAATTACAAGTTTTTATCTGGATTAAAAGATTATAAAAAACAGTAGAATGTCAAATTGGAGGCTGTCAAAACAAGTCTGGAAATACAAACCTATAGGACACAGATGTGTGGTTAGACCCAGGAAGAGATGGCTGGAGGATATTTGAAAGCGGAACAGCAGCACCTTGTCAATGCCGTAAGTGAAGAAGATGATCATGATGATGATGAAAAGTAACTGTGTGTTTTGTGTTTGTGTGTGTGTGCGCGCGCGCGCGCGCGCGCGTATTTTGCACTATAAAACACACCCCGATTTACACGATTTGCCTTAGAGGGCGATTTTCGCTTTTTCAGTTTATGTTTTTCTATACGTGTAATAACCTTGGGGCCAAAAAATTCTGTTCGTTCTTACAAATGGCCTAGTAACTAAAAACGTAGAGAATATTTACAGGAGACTTCTTTACAGTGATAAGATACACGAAGTGCAGGATAAAAATAAAATTATAAGAACAAGAATAAGAACAAAAAGATGAAATTCAACTAATACGAATTGGATACCAACAGAACGAATCTCAATTTCTTTTAACGGTTTCTTATGGCTAAAAATCACTGATGCGGATCAGTGTTACATTATCTCGTCTTACTATGTATACTTGTGTTTTCTCTTAATAATACGTATTCGCATTCTAGCGCTTTATAATAAACAAGAATTCCGCCGTTATAAAACTTACTCCAGAGAGTTTTATAAATAAAATTAGATCACCGACGAGACGTTTAATCTGGAGAATAAACATTAACTACGTTTGAGAAGACTGAGTATCACTTGGGAGGACGTGGTTGATTGAACTTTACAATTGGATTAATGTTGTATAGTCCGCAGAGAAGCAGTCTTGTTTGTTAACCGTATGTAAACGGTACAATGTGGCGCCCGCAAAGAACGCCACCGTTACTGGGCGGTTTTGTTGCTGTGCCTTAATCTCAATCGGTCGTTTCTGTAAACATGTGTAAACAGTGGCGTACCTAGGCACTGAGGCCCGGGGCGGATTTATTTCAGGCCCCCCTTCCATAAGACGGGTGTTTACAATCCAATTTCATCAGTGGTTTTGAAAAGGCTATGAGTCACAAAACTTAATTTGGGAAACGATACAAAACTGTTTTGCGAGTAAAATTTTAGCTATACTTTGTGATTATTTTTTTGTTATTACATACAATAAATTTTCATAATATACTATATTTTACGTTGCTATCTCTTACGGTATGCCTGTAAAAAAATTGAAACTATTGGACTCATGCGCTTTTCAAAATTTATGGCATAAAAACGTCAATACATTGTATATTTTTTTATTGCACAAATAATTACTAAAAATAACATAGCTGGTAGTATTTCACAAATGTTTAATTGAAATATACTATAAGTAGACGGTGAATGTCTTAACGTCAAGTGAAAACTTATTCGATTTCTTCTCCATCCTTTGTTGGCCAGTTACATATCTCATCATGAAAGGGTAAGTGCTCATCAGGAATGTATTTTTTTGGGTTGTTTGATTCCTCTACTTTCTTACAGTTTATTGGGCACTAATCATTGTATGTTTTTCTAGTCGGAAAAAAGCATGGCTTCAGCTGATATTTAGCAAGTCTAAAGTGATGGAAAGTCAAACCTTCAATATAATCATAGACCTTCAACACGGCTGGATTCTTTTTTTCCATTCGAACATGTTGTACTTGGAAACAGTAAAATCTACTTTTTTATTTTTAGGGATTCTCTTTTACAAAGATCCTATGGATAAAACTTTCCTCTTGTAGAAATTTATCCATCATGCTTTGTAATCAACAGAAACGTTTTCCTCGTGTAAACACTGGTAAATGTGCAGCTTAAACTTGATTCTGCCACCATCTTTGCGTATTCTGTAGGCGAGTAAATGCGATCAGTTCGTCTTATGTGTCTCTTGATTACTCCAAAATTACGATCACAGGGGAGAAATGAGTGTCCCCTTATGGGATAGTATTGGATAACTTTTTCGAATCGACCAGAAGAATCCAGGGTCATCAAATAGCGGATAACAGTATTGTTCCTGTTTTGGGCTCCACAGGCATCCGAAACAAAGTTGCCAAAATTTGTAGTTTGTGGAATATTATTAGAACTATAATCATGAAGGAAAATGCAAACATCATTTGTGTCTCTTTTACCCAAACCTTTATGATATAAGTGATACTGTGAGGTTCATATTTTTATATCGTGAATACATCAAACATAAACCCACAGTTACCTTAAGCAGAAAACTTCCTGAACAGGTATGTGGAGTAGAGGGAGATTCTGCAGATAATCAAAACAGATACATGCAATATCATCACGATTCTTACACATCTCACTAAACTCCTGCAGTTTATTGTAAAATTTCTTTGATTTGTGCTTCACCATCAACAACAAACAATAAATTACCGTGTAGAATTGTGGCATTGGCAGTGTTTAACAATTTGGCTGTCCAACAGCGCCAGCGTAATTGTTTTGAAAAGGCATGAGTCCAGGACTGATGCCTTTTTCAAAACAAACACAATATTGAATGGCATAGTGTAGCTGGACTGGCGCCCTTTTCGTGTAAAATGGTAAATCTAGGCTTATAGAATGCAAAACAACTCATATATCATTTTCTCAAAAAATGTGACTGATGCCCTTTTCAAAACCACTGATTCAATTTATCTTTAAGTAATAAATTGCAAAAGCACTTTACTGTTATATATTTATTGTCTAATCACTGTATTGATACATCTAGTTAGGAAACTTTATAAGAAGCTGTAGTAATGTTTGAATTAAAAATCCACTTTCATATTGTGAATACAAAGTTTAAAGAAATAATAGAAGTAGTATTATTTATAGATTGCATTAAATTTACTACAATACTTTATAATATACAATAAACTGATATAGGCATACTGCAAAACAAATTTATCATTGCTGCAAAGCAATACTTCGCAAGTTTTTTAAGTCACTTAGCAGTTTTAGTACATAACACACACGCTGTTACTTATCTGTACAGTTGTACGTGCAGTTGTCTTCGATGTCACTCACGGTTTTGTTCACTCACGCAATATGTGATGCACTTTTTTTGGTGAATTTGTTCATTCGAGTAACTGACCTGATTTCCGCACTCTGAATTATCCACTGTTGAGGAAAAATTCTGATGAGAGGCTTTAAATAAATTGTTGTTCTCTTAAACTGAATTTTACAAATCTGGAGGTCCCCTACTAGGTGAGGCCCGGGTAAGCCACCCCCACGCCCCCTTTAGTACGCTACTGTGTGTGAAATTTGTAAGTAATTTTACAGCAAAAGTAAAATTAATAATACAGGTCTCGGAAATGATATTATTAGAAAAATATAGGCCTACCGCTAGAGGAAACAAGGCTGGGAAAAGGGACGATATCAGAAGAAGATGAGCCAGATCAAGACAACGGCTAGTTGAGGTATACAAGGAGCCAAGTCAAAATTCCTCTGGAATGGGACTAAATGTAAATATCAGCAAACTAAATACATGCTAATTTTTGCAACAGATAGGAGAAGAAATCTATATACTTTATGCGTAGAAGATAATTCATTTGATGCAGTTTAATAAGTTCAGATACCTGGGTAACGCGATAGATAGTGAAGGGTCCATAAACAAGGCGATACATGACAGGGTACGCCAGACAGGAAATAGGGAATTTTATGCTAACAGCAGACTACTGAGAAGCAAACTCGTTAGTCGCAATACAGAATTAAACATATGTAGGACACTTCCAGACTGGTTGGTATTTATGGAGGCGAGATATAACCACTAACAAAAAATGAACAAGAAACACTAAAAAGATTTGAAAGAAAGAGTGTACTATTTGTTTATAGCCCGGGTAAAGAAGATGATGAATGGAGGATAAGAAATAACCAAGAAACACTAAGAAGGTTGAAAGAAAGAGTGTACTATTTGTTTATAGCCCGGGTAAAGAAGATGTTGAATGGAGGATAAGAAATAACCAAGAAACACTAAGAAGGTTTGAAGAAAGAGTGTACTATTTGTTTATAGCCCGGGTAAAGAAGATGATGAATGGAGGATAAGAAATAACCAAGAAACACTAAGAAGGTTGAAAGAAAGAGTGTACTATTGTTATGAGCCCGGGTAAAGAAGATGTTGAATGGAGGATAAGAAATAACCAAGAAAACACTAAGAAGGTTTGAAAGAAAGGGTGTACTATTTGTTTATAGCCCGGGTAATGAAGATGATGAATGGAGGATAAGAAATAACCAAGAAACACTAAGAAGGTTTGAAAGAAGAGTGTACTATTTGTTTATAGCCGGGTAAAGAAGATGTTGAATGGAGGATAAGAAATAACCAAGAAACACTAAGAAGGTTTGAAAGAAAGAGTGTACTATTTGTTTATAGCCCGGGTAAAGAAGATGATGATGGAGGATAAGAAATAACCAAGAAACACTAAGAAGGTTTGAAAGAAAGAGTGTACTATTTGTTTATAGCCCGGGTAAAGAAGATGTTGAATGGAGGATAAGAAATAACCAAGAAACACTAAGAAGGTTTGAAAGAAAGGGTGTACTATTTGTTTATAGCCCGGGTAATGAAGATGATGAATGGAGGATAAGAAATAACCAAGAAACACTAAGAAGGTTTGAAAGAAAGAGTGTACTATTTGTTTATAGCCCGGGTAAAGAAGATGTTGAATGGAGGATAAGAAATAACCAAGAAACACTAAGAAGGTTTGAAAGAAAGAGTGTACTATTTGTTTATAGCCCGGGTAAAGAAGATGATGAATGGAGGATAAGAAATAACCAAGAAACACTAAGAAGGTTTGAAAGAAAGAGTGTACTATTTGTTTATAGCCCGGGTAAAGAAGATGATGAATGGAGGATAAGAAATAACCAAGAAACACTAAGAAGATTTGAAAGAAAGATTGTACGACTTGTTTATGGCCCGATTAAAGAATATGAAGTAACCAGGAGACGGACGAGCTGTTGAAGCGTGAGGAGATTGTAAGATTCGCGAAAACCCAACGAATACAATGGAGATGATCAGCGTATGTCAAAAAAAATCTTGAGGTCGCAAATCTATAAAAGCAGAAAGAGGGCCGACCAGGAAAATATGGTTGGACGACGTGCTGGAAAATCCAAGAAGAAAGGAGTAAGGGGTTACACTAAGATGGCAACGGCTAGGAGACATTGGAGAAGATTGGTGTTGGAAGCCAGAGGTCACGTTGGGCTAAAGTGCTAAATAAGAAGAAGAAGATGAAAAGTGGAAAATATTAGAAATTTTATAATAAGGGGAATGAATGAATGGAAAAGGAAAGACTAATGCAAAGGAGGCGAAGAGAATAGTAAAAATCTAAAGGTACAAGAAACAAAGAGGTTAGAAAAGGAGAAGAAGAAACAAAGTAGAAGAAAAAAACGAAGCAGTATAAGAAAAACAAGAAGAAGAAGAAGAAAAAAGAATTAGTGTATCTGCACTACCGAATACATACAGAAAAGTTATTAAAGTACTTTCTGATAGTTCTTCTGGTTTAATTGAATAAATTGTGGACAGACTTCTTTGCGTTCGATTCTAAATTTACGTACTGATATGTAAGACTCGCGCAGGTGGCAGAGTTTACTGGATAACAGTTTCAACACTTTGTGTATGAGGCTTTCCATCACTATGAGAAACATTTCCTTTTTGTGTTTAAACTTTGTTTTCAGACAGCCTATAAAAAAAAAAAGAAAACGAAGAACTGATATGTGAGGCGGGTGCGGTAGTTGGCCGAAACTAATATTTGTTTAAGGTTTCTAAAGTATTCTCAGACACCGGAGGACGTAAAGCCAAAACCAGATGAAAACATCTCAACGTATTTTATCAAACTTTACGCAGTTAATGTCAACAGGGAATTTGGCAACATACCAGACTCACAATCGATAATTAATGTGGTCTGTTTGAGTGAGCATGGGTTCGATTTCCCACCGCCTAATGTGCTGTAGCTGTACAAATCACAAAATACGTTCGCATTCCGGGTCCAGGAATTTGATTCCTTGTTTAGATGGTTTAGATCAGATATCACCATTTGCCGTTCTGTCAAACAAGTAAGTCTTTTAGAATGAGGTAAGTCGTCAGATTCAACAACACATTTAAGATAAGATTGTTGAACTTAAACTCACATAACATGTGAGTTGCGTGTATTGTTTATTACTTCATGTTCCATAAGGAAATGGAAGTATGGTGATTGCGAAAAAAATCGTGTTCGAGATAAGGGCTGATAATGATTATACTACCCTCAAAACATGAATAAAATTTATTCTTGGATTTCGTTGTCCATGACGTGTCCGTTACTTAACTAAATACCACTATTATATTAATGACTCGGAACACAAAGTTTTTTATAAGTACTTTAAAAGAGCTCAAGCCTCTGAAGAAGCCTTTTAAAGGCGAAAACCGGTTCAGCCTGTAAGGTAAAACTTTGTGCTTTTACTTATAAAAAACTTTGTGTTCCGAGTCGTTAATATAATAGTGGTATTTAGTAAAATTTATTTTTCAAAAAGTGTCTGTGTGTCTATGTAGAATGTTTTATATGGCGAACGATAACTGCCATAAATTCAAACAGAATCAAATAAATGTTTGCACATGTACCCGAGTTGTAGAGGACTTAATTTAGTGAATATCGGTTAAGGGGGAGGACTAGTTTACCTGCAACGTTTTACGTTTTAACAAGAGTAAAGTACAGTACTTAATTTTGATGAATAAAATATCCTGAAAAGAAGGTCATAATAGTTCACTGTAGAGATGTAAATGAAATGTCTATAAATAAAAAGGGTATTTGTTGGGAGAGGGGGGTGGTAATTTTCTATAAATGAAAATGATAGTTGAAGGGAAGGAGGTAATTTTTTTATATGGGTACTATGTTTTCGGCAGGGACTAGAGTTGGAACTGGAGAGGGCTCGCGGTGTGCCGGTGGTGCCTTTGGTTGCGGCGGAGTCTGTAATTTAGGCTGTTGCTGCGGGGCTGCACAAGTGGCTACCTCGGTTTGATGAGGGGCCTCTGTGGCTTCCGCTTTAGGAGCTCCGCCTTATATACCGGGCATTTGCTATTACTAGCTGCATGGCCTTGGCCGCAATTGATGCAGTGATACTGTGATTTGACTGCTACAGTACAGGACTGCGTGAGGTGACTCAGTGAACAACGTAGGTAGGCCGGAGCACTGCGACAGACACGGGTGTGATGGCCGAATCTCTGGCACTGTCGTGTGTCGGTGTGATCTCTGGCACTGTCGTCACAATTTGTATAGCAAAAAGTACGAGTTTGATGTTGGCGTATACTAGCAAACAGCACTAGCTAGCCTATCTAGTAGTTGCGATAGATTCTCTTCGTCACATGTATCGGAGTATTTGGGATGGATCATAACAAATAATGCTAAATATGATGGAACTCTGTATGATGGTTTGTATAACAGTTCGAATATTATACGTTTAAGCGATTGTTATTTTCATTTCTGTTAGTTTGTTTTGTTTGCCGTTGTTAGTGTTGAGCGCGCTCTTGCTTGTGTCTAACTCGCTGTTTGTGTGTTTAATAATACCGGTAATTAATTTTAATAATTCATATCGTGTTCGTGAAATAGGGCTACAATTTCAATTGGACTCGACCGGTATTTCATAAATTATTAACTTAGCATAGTCTCGGTACAGTGTTATTGAAATCTCATAGTTTTACAACTTCGCTTGTTGAAAGGAGAAAAATCTCTGCATTTTAATTACCTCCTTGTACTGACAAGCATAACCTCGGACGTTCAGGAATTTCTCCCTGTTAATGTATTGTAAACTTTCTTTCGTAGCAACCCTGTTCAACTTAGCACTCGAATATGTAATCAGAAAATTGTCAATTGATAGGAATCCAACATTAGAATATAAAATGGTCCAGATTGTAGGATATGCATATGATATTAATATTATGGCAAGATCCCAAGGGAGAGCAACAGAAACCTTCCAGGAACTGAAAAGTGAAGCAAAAGAGATGGGATTACAGGTGAATACAGATAAAACAAAGGTTATGATCACCACTCGTAGGAAAACCAGAAAACCCAAACAGCTTGAAACGAACCACTAAACCTGGATATAGATAATCGGTTTAAATATTTGGGATGTTGGATGGCAGAAGATAATGAAGAAATAAATGAAATAAGGAAAAGGATACAGGCCGCAAATAGAGCAAATAGAGCTTCGTTGACAATTATATTCAAAACAAAGAATATCCACCGTGAGTTCAAGGTCACATTATATAAAGTTATGATTAGACGGGTGATAAAATATGGCAGCGAGATTTAGACTGAACAAACAAGCCGCTAACATAGTCAATACCTTAGAAAGGAAAATTTTAAGGCGGATATATGGACCAATCCAGGTCAATGGGATATGGGGAATGCGTCCCAATAAGGAACTATACAAGCTATATAAAGACAATGCCCACCACCATCCGACTGCATAGATTGCAATGGGCAGGACACATCATTAGGATGGAAGGCGACCGAATACCTAGGAAGGTTAGTCAGATAGAGGGTAGAAAGCCTGTCGGAAGACCCAAGCATCGTTGGATTGACGCAGTGCCGAGGGATGCTGATTCTTTGCTTAAAATAAAACGATGGACATCGATCGCCAAGGACAGGGAAAGTGGAGGCAGATGATTATGGAGGCTAAGGTTCGACTCCGAACTGTGACGCCATAAAAAAAGATGAAGAAACTTTCTTTCGTAAAACTGTTTACTCTTCATTCACGTCCCAGGTACCTTGACTGTTCTTATACGATTGAAGGCGGTTTAAAGAGATATAATTAGTGTAAGAGGTTTTAAAGGACTAGTGCACGTCATATATAACTGATTGGTTGTTAATTATGCGGACTCATACATTTATTGATGGTTAATAAATTTCATTGAAGTGCTTATAATTGTATAGGAGTGTCAATAATAATAATTGTGCGTGACGCTTTCTGTGTTGTTTAATAATCCAATGTTTTAACAATGCTGTGTATGCTACACGTATTATTCAGCAATCTTCTTCTCTTCTTCTTCACCTCACGGAGCAGGCACTTTGCCTGTTCCGTCTTCACAGAGTATCTCTCCATCTAACTCTCGGTCTTCCTACATCTCTTGTACCAAATGGTCTATATTGAAACGAGTCGCCGTCCTCTATTCTGTCCAGGTGTTGTAACCATTCCCTGCGATATGTCTGGATCTTACCATTTATGGAGAATGTAATGTAGTGAATGTATCTCTTCTTCTTTCAACAATAAGAAGTATAACTTTCTTTCCCTGGAATCTGCTGTCGTGGTTCGAATAGGAGCAAAGTGAGCCGCTAGTCGTAAAATGTTTATCTACTCGGCAGTGTAAAAGTTTTTTTAATGGCAGAAACGGTGGGACTTAGAAATCATTGAATCGCTTTTGACGTAACATTGTGTTTCTGGTTGTCTACAAACCGCACTGTAGAGGCGATAATTCGCAAGGTTCTCCCATGCCTTTCCGCAGTCTTTAAAGATAACAACATCCCATCGAGGTCTTCGACAGGCTTTCGATATAACCGCTCCAATGAATGGGAATCGCAGACTCTCTTACCTTGGAAAGATGATACCAGCTAAATGGAAACTTGAGCTGGCAGAAAAGGAGCTCGTTAGGTTTGCGCTGAGTGCTAATATAAGTATAACTGGAGACAGTTATCGTCCTCTGTTCCACAATCCTCGCTATAACTGTACTACAGAATTAACAACTGTGGTAATTTATTGACAATACTTAATAACTGTATTGCTCAGCGCTCAGCTGTATTCTTAAAATATTATTAAGAATATAATTTTAACTCAAAAGAGAAACGCTTGATAATGAACCACAAGATTTTTAGCTAAATTACTTATATATGATTTCGGTAATAAACTGCGAAACACAAATTACAGATGCTATTTAATTTAATCTTTTCTTAAAAACTTGGAAAGTTTTTTTTATACCTTAAAAGTTAATTTTGATGTGCTCCTAAAATTATTTTTAAAATTATTATTAAAAAGGCGTGAAACATGATTGTTGTCTGGTCGTCATTACTTTTTAACCTTTGTCTAGACGATCCCCTTTATCTTGACGGTATTACAATCCACCAAAATAAAAGCTTGAAAACCATTCTCTTCGCGGATGACCAAGCTATATTCGCCACTTTAGAAGAAGATCTCCAGCGAGAAATATACATCTTACATAAAATAGAAAAAGAATATAACTGTAACATATCTGAATCAAAGACAATAGTAATGGCCGGTTATAGGAAACGGACCGGTTCGGACCAAATTATGCATAGACAACACATGGATAGAACAAGTAAGCCATTTCAACTATTTTGTACGTGACATTACTTGCGATCAAGATAGAGATATAGAAAATAATGTGACGAATTTTACAAGAATGTGTGGAACGATTTGGGGAACGCTGGGAAATAAGAGTAGAAAAGAAAGCCAAATAAAATTTTATAAAACAATGGCAATACCTACACTACTGTATGGTTCTGAAACTTGGGTCATAAAGAAAAGAGATAAACAGAAGATACAAACAGCAGAAATGAAATTTCTGAGATCACTTAAAAGTGTAATAGACGAGATCATACAGGAAACGAAGAGATAAGAAGTGAATTATATATTTTGCAGTTAATGAAAGGATTAAAGAATACAGAATAAAATGGATTCAACACGTCAGTAGAATGGAAGAAAGTAGAATACCGAAGATGGCAAAAGATTACAACCGTAGAGGCAGAAGAAAAGTTTGTAGGCCTAAGAACAGGTGGAATGTTAAATAGGAACAGGCCGCTAAAGCCTAAAACTGTTAAGAAGACGATGATGATGATGTGATCATAATGCTAATGATCACAATAATTTCAAAACAAAGTAGCTACAATGACGTCTTATCTGGTGTTGCTTGAAATGTTAATCTCATTCTTGCAGGTTTGCTTTTTTCGTACATAAAAACAGCATTGCTTTGAATCGAACACACCTGCACCTCCTTTCACTAGTACCTAAATCCTCTCCTATTCTATGCCAAGTCCCTGACGGTGCCTCGTCAAAGAGTAGGCTAGACTGTAAATATTAACAGAAACATACTTAAATATAGAACACTCGGTCTCTAATGTAAGTACTAATTGTCTGTTACACTCATAGGCAAAACAGTTGATGAGAAGTGTAAAATTCAGAATTGATAAGACAATATTTAGACCAACGGCACTGTACATTTGTGAATCGTAGCGTGCGTTGTCAACGAGAATGCACAAGAGACTTTACGAAGGTGGAAGAGAGAAATAATTAGAAGTAATTGGGAAGTCGGAAAACAGACGATGTATGCACGAAAAGAATAAACGATGTGATGAAATACCTGTTACTTCTTCAACAAACCAAAAACAAATATGGGAAATTAAGAAGACCATAACGTACATACAACGGTTGAGGAAACAGCAGTGAAAAAATTAGCCGAGAGTGTTACAGATTGTAAAAGACACGGAAAAAGTTGCGGTAGTGTCGTGCCAGATTTAAGAGAGTACGATGTCAAGAAATGGTGTTTGGTTTACATGGTCTATAAGAGTCATAAACCAACGTCTGCAGACTATGTCCGAACATCTTATTTTGGAAGAACAAAAAGATTTCAAACCATACTTTTAGTATTACATAAATAATTGAGAAGCATCATGATCTGCGGCACAACCCACGCCGAGATACAATGATGTTAAGTTTGGCAAGTTCCCGACGATCTGCGGCACAACCCACGCCGAGATACAATGATGTTAAGTTAGGCAAGTTCCCGACGATCTGCGGCACAACCCACGCCGAGATACAATGATGTTAAGTTAGGCAAGTTCCCGACGATCTGCGGCACAACCCCCGCCGTGATACAATGATGTTAAGTTAGGCAAGTTCCCGACGATCTGCGGCACAACCCACGCCGAGATACAATGATGTTAAGTTAGGCAAGTTCCCGACGATCTGCGGCACAACCCACGCCGAGATACAATGATGTTAAGTTAGGCAAGTTCCCGACGATCTGCGGCACAACCCCCGCCGTGATACAATGATGTTAAGTTAGGCAAGTTCCCGACGATCTGCGGCACAACCCACGCCGAGATACAATGATGTTAAGTTAGGCAAGTTCCCGACGATCTGCGGCACAACCCACGCCGTGATACAATGATGTTAAGTTAGGCAAGTTCCCGACGATCTGCGACACAACCCACGCCGTGATACAATGATGTTAAGTTAGGCAAGTTTCCGACGATCTGCGGCACAACCCACGCCGAGATACAATGATGTTAAGTTAGGCAAGTTCCCGACGATCTGCGGCACAACCCACGCCGTGATACAATGATGTTAAGTTAGGCAAGTTCCCGACGATCTGCGGCACAACCCACGCCGAGATACAATGATGTTAAGTTAGGCAAGTTCCCGACGATCTGCGGCACAACCCACGCCGAGATACAATGATGTTAAGTTAGGCAAGTTCCCGACGATCTGCGGCACAACCCACGCCGTGATACAATGATGTTAAGTTAGGCAAGTTCCCGACGATCTGCGACACAACCCACGCCGTGATACAATGATGTTAAGTTAGGCAAGTTTCCGACGATCTGCGGCACAACCCACGCCGAGATACAATGATGTTAAGTTAGGCAAGTTCCCGACGATCTGCGGCACAACCCACGCCGTGATACAATGATGTTAAATTAGGCAAGTTCCCGACGATCTGCGGCACAACCCACGCCGAGATACAATGATGTTAAGTTAGGCAAGTTCCCGACGATCTGCGGCACAACCCACGCCGTGATACAATGATGTTAAGTTAGGCAAGTTCCCGACGATCTGCGACACAACCCACGCAGTGATACAATGATGTTAAGTTAGGCAAGTTTCCGACGATCTGCGGCACAACCCACGCCGAGATACAAAATTAAAGTTTTACAAAGTTATGGCGGTCCCTGTGTTATCCAATGGATGTGAATTATGGACGACAACCAAGGAACAAGGAAGTCAAATACAAGCCTCGGGAATGGCGGTATTGAGAGAAGTTAAAAGTTGTTGTAAACTTGATCGTATAAAGAATATAAGAGTTCAACTTGAATGAACGATTTAAAAAATTGTAACAAACGGTGGAAAGAACACTTAGAAAAAGTGTCTGATTCAAGATTGGCCAAGCAAGTCTGGGAATATAATCCTATAGGACACAGGTGTATGAGTAGACTCAGAAAGAGAAGGCTGGAAGATCTTTGCAGGAAAGGCAGACAGCATTCTGCCTGTGCCTTGATGTAAAGATGATTATGGTGATGATGTCAAAAACTAGGAAAGTCTAAGTAAAAAATATCGGTATGGTGAACCATAGATGACTTCCATGTTCTAAGATTTATGTTTAAAATCATTTTCGAAATGAAATATTTCCATAGAAACTACTTTTTTCTACTTCTTTCTTCAGCCTTAACCACAGTACTGTGGTCACTAATGTATACGCACGTTACATTACTCACGTTACTCACGTTAGCGCACTCGGTTTTCACTGATGATGGCAGTCGATGGCACTGCCGAAACGTCTGGTTTTGAAAAAAACATTGGACCACGGCCAAGCAGCCCGGGAAGGAATATTATCAAGAAACTACTTTTTGGTTGCCGATAACGTAGTACACACATACAAAATTATCCCCTCCCCTTTCAACTATCATTTTCATTTATAGAAAATTACCCCTACCCCTTCAACTACCCTTTTCATTTATAGATATTTCATCTAACTTTCTACAGTGGATTATTATGACCTTCTTTTCAGGATACTTTATTTATCAAAATTAAGTACTTTACTCTTGTTAAAATATAAAACGTTGCCGCTAAACTCCCCCTTCCCCTTAACCGATCTTCACCAAAATAAATAGGCCTTGAGTCCTTTACAACTCAGGCACATATGCAGAAAAGTATTTGATTCTGTTTGAATTTGCGGCAGTTATCGTTCGCCATAGAAAAATTCAACACACACACACACACACACACACACACACACACACACACACACACACACACACACACACACACACACACACACACACACACACACACACACACACACACACACACACACACACACACACACACACACACACACACACACACACACACACACACACACACACACACACACACACACACACACACACACACACACACACACACACACACACACATTTCAGAAAATGATTTTTCTTCATGTTTTGAGGGTAGTACAAACAGAATCAGCCCTTATCTCGAACACGATTTTTTCGCCATCACCATACTTCCATTTCCTTATGGAACATGGAAGTAATAGTGAAAATACCTCTCATAAAGGACGAAATCCAGAGTATTGCGACAAAATGTAGCTGTCAGGCCACGAAAACCAACTAATAGAGCATCTACTCAACAACGGTCCCGACGTGACAAAACTTCTCAGAACTTGGCCTCAAGATTTGCTAGATCCGAAAAAACCACTCTGCTATAAGCAGAACCATTAGTAGATGTTTTCTTTGCAAACCCAACACTTTCATCTGATTTACTTAATACTCTGTAATGTAGGTTGTAAATTGCAAATTGTCAATAAAAAAGTATATATATATATAGTACCACCGATATTATATTTGTTTTATTAAAAATAATTGTTTTACTATATATATTTTTTTTCTGATAAAAGTAGTAACTGTAGAAGAAAACCAACAAATACAATTTATAGCATAAGAAAATTTGTGTTTTCTTTATAAAAAGATAAAGTTTGTGTTTATTTCAGATAAAATCTACACAGATGTATCAACAGTGCATTGATGCAGTTTAATAATCAGTCTGCTTATTTCCCTATAACACTTGTGGCACACATTCACGCTAGACACTTTATACAGTAGTTTCACTGCGATATAAAGTTACAGTAAGCTTGAAGAGAAACTGGTTACTTTAGACATCCTATTAAATAAATACAGAACACTCAATCTCTAGTATAAATATTGTTTGTGTTTAAGAAGACTCAATTTCATTAAGCGGGGCGGGACTGAAAACTTTACAATTGGGTTAATGTTGTATTACCGGCCTTGTCTATTTGTGTTCCATTAACTGCAATAGAATAGCGTCGCTGCTTCCGATCGCAGCGTGTCTACAGATCTAAACACTATGATGTGGCGTCAGCTTCTGTTATGTCTGACTTTTTATTGAATTACGATTGTCATGGTTACCGAACATAGTGAGCGACTATTCTTCAAAGAAAGAAATAGCATTAAGAGGTAGCAAATACGTACATTTGTCAACAATAATAGTGAGGAAATGGTTGAAGGTTTTCTGTTGACTGTGATGCTATCGTTAGCCTGGTTTTGGTACAGCTGTGTTGCACATGTAGGCTCACACACAATATAACATGCAATGTATATAAAGCGGCCTACACATGATCATTTTTGTTCGTCACACCTATGCGGCACAGAAACGTTCGTGTGTAGGGACAAAATGATATGAGATCACACCAAAAGTGTGAAGTGATGGAATGATGAAATCGCATCAAGCGGTATGTCACTTCGGCATAGAAGGTAGAAGTGGGCGTGTGTAGGAGTCAGCTCAGCTCAGTTCAGTCCTCCACGCTGAGAAACTGATGACAGCAGTTTTAAATAAGTTTCTCCGTCCATCCTTAAATAATTGTGCCAGTCTTTAGGATGTAACTTTGGCTCTGTCAAAACATTCATGTGTTTTGAACATTCATTAATGTGTGTTAGGTTTAGTCATGCATTTTTCTATTAAAATTGAACTACTGATTAAATAATTTTGAGTCGTAAAAATTTTGAACAATTATTACAATTTTTTATTTGGTGTTCTGCCCTAAGGCTGGTCTTCAAATGGTAAGAGCTCTCCAAGCTGTCCTATCGCATGCCAGTCTTTTCGTTTCTTCGTAACACCCTCTGATTTTAATGGTACCTATTAACTTCATTCTTCTACGCCCTCTTCTTTTTTCTCCTTCTATGACACCCTCCATGGCAGTTGTAAGCAAGCAGACTCTTCTTAAACAATGATCTAACCAATTCCTTTTCCTATTTTATATTACCTTCAGGATTCTTCTCTCTTCCCCTTTTCTTCTCAAAACTTCATCATTCGTTACTTTATCAACCCATCTCCCCTTTTCCATTGCTCGCCAAACACACATCTCAAATGCTTCTAATCTTCTCTCATCCTCTTTCCTCAGTGTCCATGTGTCTGCGCACCATATAGGCCTAAAGCAACGCTCCACACATAACATTTGGCCAACCTTTTCCGTCAACTCTTATTAATCTTGCCACACAGCAGTCTTTTCTTCCCGTTAAATGCCTCTTTCGCTATAGCAATTCTTGCTCTAATTTCACGAGTGCAGGACGTATTTTCACTTATCAAGCTTCCAAGATATTTAAACAACTCCACTTATTGTATTTTGTCTTACCTTATCTTTATGTTTGCCCTTTTTCTTCCTCTGCTAATCACCATACACTTAGTTTTTCCCTTATTAATCCTTATTCTATATTCCTCGCAAATTAAATTCAAATCTCTTATCATTTCATTCATATTATTACAATAGATACTCCTTTTTTTTAATAATATACCAGATTCGTTTCAACAATTAGCCAATGCACGTTGTGTTTATCAGAAAATTTTCAAATATTTTAAATTTCCTAAGTGTAGCCACCCCAAGTGAAAAAGAGAAGAACTAACATTACTTTAATTCAAACACTATATTTCACAAACTCAAATTCATTAATGTCAAAACATTCATGTGCAAACGTGAACATTTACACGTTATGAAAGCTTATCTTTAACCCACAGTTTTCGTTTATACTTCTTTATTTCTACAAGCCCACAGGTTACAGAACCCCACAGCACCAATTCCTCTGCCGTTGGCATGATAAACTACAAACGGCAACTTTCGGCACAACACACAACTGCGACTGCACGGCGAGTGTGTTCCAACAGAAGACGGCGCGGCGGTAGACTGATGGCGTACCGATGTGACCGTGTGTAGGCAACGTATCACTTCAGTCCGACGTGGTGACAAATGAAAATGAACACACTGAAGTGACGCACACTGAAATGATCGTGTTTAGGCTGCTTTATAGAAAACGGAAGAAGGTAAATTGGTTTTTCGTAATTCTGCATTAGCAAGAAAGTTGTGGTAATACGGCGTTGACAATTTGCACTGCAAAACCACGTGTTTGAGGCCCAAACTGGAATCTATTGGAACCGGTGAAACAAAGGAGTGTCTGTATTGGCCTGTTGCTACGGGAGTGACGTTGTAAACAAAAGCAATGAATGACTAGGTCAAAGTACACCAACTGTTCACATTTTGTATGTTCTCAAATCTTAAAATAAAGAGATAAATTCCCATACATAAAGTATATAAAATAGTATGTCATCATCATCACCACTCCAAGAACTAGGCCGTAGACCTGTTCCGGAACCCATCTACTCCTCGGTCTACCGGCAGCCACAGGTAGACGGATACCAAGCATGCGATTCAAGTGTTCACATCGTCTCCTTCTGTGGTATTCAATCTTCTGGTGTAACGATGCTGTGTTTAAATCGCGTCTAATATCCTTGTTCCTTCTCCAATCCAAGAGAGAACAACCTTGCGTCCCTCTTAGAAATTTCATTTTGGCTGCCTGAATAAAATAGAATGTAAAATTTTTATTATTTTAATGTTGATTATTATTAGTTAAAAAACCTAAGGCTTGCAATTAACATACATAGGCTGCTAATCATTGCATAGGTTTTCATTATATTCTATGGGTTTGCCGTTGTTAATTACTTAGAAAATGATTTTGCGTATGACTGTGACAGAACTACTGAGATCGAAACGTATAAATTCCAGATTGTATTTAAAGAAAAAAACTACATAGAGTATTTGAAATTGAGTTAGGAGGGTCAATAGACACTGAAATTTTACAATGCCATTGCCAAACGAATTTTGTTATGTCGAATGTGAATGCTGGACAGTGGCCAGCAAGGAAGGAAGAAGAATCGAACGTTGTGAACATTCTGACGAAAGGTGATGTGTGCTCTTGCGGAAGGTCAGATTAAGGACCATATACGTACGAGATGAAACGGGGATCGACAGCATTGCAGACGATATGAGAGGGTACCGACTGAGTTGGAAAACACGCGAAGAGGTAATGAGTATACAGACTGGTTGGAATAACTAGTGGAATACCTACAAAAAAATGAGGAAATAGCCTTTGAGGTGAGAACATGCTCCTAAATCTTGAATGGTGTAAAGAAGAAGAAGGAGATGAAGAATGTCAGAGGAGATGAACATAAGTGCAACGCTGAGGAAATAAATAATGTCGCATCGGTGAGTGGCAACGTGATTCTTGGTACGTGAGACTGTTCCAGACGGTTACAGATCATTCTACGCGACAGAATTACTTAACGCTGTGGACTGTTCTAGGTCTCGCGAGATGCCGATACCATTTCCAGTTGTTTACACGACTACTCTACCAACGTCCAGCCTCGCTATCTGACTACAGTGCAAGACGGCGAAAGTAAAAATACCGGATTTCAAAGCGGCCCCGTTCAGTTACACCTGGCGATTTATTCAAGTGCGGATCGAAGTATTGTGGCGAAGTGATCATTGTGTTAATTAATCCGTAACTGTAATACGATTATTATTATTCCGGCTGTACAGTGTTTACACACATTCCGAAATAAAAGATTACAGAAGTGATTGAATTCTCATCTTCCATTGCTGCTTGCTCATTCAAAGATCTTCTTCAATTTTTCGTTCCCTCAATATAGTCTGAGTTCTTCTATCCAGGTGATGGGTGGGCTTCCTCTTTTCCTTCTTCCTGGTGGGGTCCATTCCATAACTCTCCTTGGCAATCTTTCCTGTGACATTCTTTTCGTGTGTCCATAGCATTATAATTTTTTTGTTTGGATAAAATCAAAAACTGAATTTTTCACATACATTCTGTCCGTAATGACTTCATTCCTAATCTTCTCACGTCTGGATACTGTTGCTGAACGTCTCCAAAAGTCCATCTCTGCTGTCATTAATTTTGTCCTTGTGTGTTTAGTGGTAGTCCAAACTTCTGAGCGGTAAGTCATGACACTTATAACAATGGTTTTAAATATTTTGGTTTTAGTTTTTGCTGTAAGTTGCTTATCCCACAGTTTTCCATTTAATGTAGATATATCCATCTTTCCAAAATTAATTCGGGATTGTATTTCTTTGCCTTGTTTCCCACCAGCCGTAATTTTCACCCCTAAATACTTGTATTCCTCTGTATATGTAATCTTCCCCATGTCTTCCTTCAATATCAAGTCACTTGATGGAGGACACCTATTGCCATGTATTTGGTTTATTTATATTTACCTTTACTCCCCATTTCTGATATACCTGTATAAATTTTCTAGTCACGAACTGTAATAAGATGACATTTATTATTGTGTGTAGGACAAATGTAACTTGAATTATTGTGTAAGAGTACTTTGTTGATTAGTGCCGTTGTTATCTAATTACAGTTTGTATTGGTGTGACTTCATTGGTGTCCGTTATTCTGTTTCCACTGTACCTACGACGATCCTGTGTCACCGTCGCGTCGTAACAGTACGTTAGGCATTAATTACATACACTTTCCTGAGAAGTGCATTTAGTGTTTATTAGGTTGTGGAATTTTGTGTTTGAATTAAAGTAATGTTAGTTCTTCTTTATAACTTGGGGCGGCTACACTTAGGGAATTTAAAATATTTGAAAATTTTCTGATAGACTCGACGTGTATTGGCTAGGTGTTGAAACGAATCTGGTATATTATTAAAAAAAGGAGTAGCTACTGACGACTCAAAATTATTTAATCAGTACTTCTATTTTAATAGAAAGACGCACGACTAACCTAATAACCTACAAGCGTAGAAAACAACAACTTATACACGATAAGCGCATAAACTACTTCAGAGTAAAAACAAAAGTCGCTTAATATGTTTTGGCCATTGTAAGATAGAATGTTTGGACGTCAACAAAATTAAATTTTTTTTGTAAAATAAGAATTTGTAAAATAACTTTTACAAAATTTAAATTTCAAAAATTGTTAATATAATGATTTTACTATTATATTTTTAATCAGAAAATAGATAAATACGTTTTTAATAGAGGCAGACAAGAAAAGAATGGACGAAAAATATGCCAAGTATATCACTTAGTGAAAAAAAGGCTGCCTTGTATTTTCAATTAATTTTTCTATTAATTTTTTTTACTATAATTGTTTCTTAATTAATTGACTACCGTTTTTGTCCAGAAAACGATAGAATTTTTATAAAAGTAACAGTAGCATATTATGTGTTTATATATTTTTTATTAATAAATGTTAAATATATTTTTAATCAATATTTTTAAAACAAAAAGTCATTTAAAATGTGTTTTAATTGTTCAACAACATAACGATTTTATTACAAATAACTACCAATGTCATATCAAATGTGTTGGTTTTTTTTACATGTAGTCATCTCATTAATGTTAGAGCTTATCCTAATATTTGATCTCAGTTGTCCTAGGCGTTCATTTAGCAGATGACAATCCTGTCTTACTTTGTTTGAGATTTCACTGACGTGATAAAACTTTAAAAGTTTTCGTTCTCATTTTGGCCTAAAGTAATGTATGAAAACCAGCCTACTGAAGTTTCATTTTGCCGTCATAACAAACTTTTTGTTACGCAATCTGAGAATCTGAGAAAAAAACTGTAAAAGTTATTCGTCGCCCCAAATAGAAAACGAAAATTAATTAGAATATTTTTAATTAATTATAAAAGCAATAATCAGCAAAAAGCAAATTAATTAAAAATATCATTTCATACACCATACAGTAATTTAAATTGTAATAGTGAATAAATTAAGTTCTGTGATATTATAATTTTCTCGTTGTCTTAAAGAAAACATTTGAATATGTAAACAAACTATCTCAACTCCTTCACATATACAAGATACATACATACGCACGCACACCCGCGCACACACTCACTCACACAAACACGTTCACCCAAATAATTGTTCTGTTGTTTGACATTTCTTTTGTATTCGTACACAGGCCCTGATGATGACAATAAACACTGTCGAAACGTCGACACAAATAAGTTAAAAAATTGTGTTATATTTTGACCGATCCTCACAAACCCTTCACTGAAAAATTCATTGATTGACGGTCACTACCAATTTAAGGAGTTATTCTAAACGGTTAAAGACATAACTTTAACAAGTCGATTAAAATGAATTGATTATAAAAATATTAAAGAGGACATATAAGATTAGCACACAAAATGTTTACCTATAATGAAGTTAAATCTCAACAGTATTATCGTTGTTTTGCTTAAGCATAACCTTTTTAATTTTTGCACAGCAAACAAAATTTTGACATTGTAGGCGTACCAGTTTTAAATGATACTAAATTATTTTTAGGCAGCGTGTTTTTGTTTTTGGAGTCAAAACAAAACACTTTTCACGAAAACGATTCAGCGACTTCTTACAAACTTTACTCAGTTAATGTCGACGGAGACTGTTGGCAACATACCAGACTTACAATCGATAATTAATGTGGTCTGCCTGTGTGAGCTTGGGTTCGACACCCTACACACAATATGTTGTAGTTGCACACATTTCATTGTTGTCACATTTGGCGCATTTCGTGTCGAGGAATGCTGTTACTGTTTTGTTGGTATCAAATATAACTGTTATGTGAACGACAAAATATTTCAGTGCAGTTTCACCCACCAATCGAACTCCGTTAAAACGAGAAATACTGTTATTAAGTTATGTTCAAAATGAAATCAAATCGACTAAAATGGTTTTGTTTTGGTTTCCGCGCGCTGGACCATTGTTTCATTGGCCAAACATTTATGGCTGGACAAAGAACATTCTACACGCCTAAAAACTAAAAATTCATTACTAGATTTAACCAAAATTAAAGGTTGTTGTATATTGGTGAAACTATTCCTGCTTCTACGACGCTACAGCTTTGGCCTCCTCTATACTGACCCTCCACCTCTCTCTATCAGTAGCAAAGGACTTCCATCCTCGTACTCCTAACATCTCTCTTGAAACCACAGCGACAGCACCTTCCCATCTTTTTCTTGGACGTCCTTTAGGTCTTTCGCCATCCATACTTCCTTTAAGGACTCATTTAGCTGTTCGTTTGTCGTCCGTTCTTACGATATGGCCAACCCATTGCAGCCTCCTCAGTTTTACGTACACTTCTACCGTTGGTTCGTTGAAGTGTCAATATATCTCATCATTATGTCTATATGTGGGGGCCCAGGATCCGTGTCAGGAGCTTCCTTTCAAATATCTTTAGGCTTTCAGTTGCTCTTTGTGTAGGTCCTAGCACAGGACGGATCTTAAGATAGTTTTGTATATTCACATTTTCGTCTACCTATAAGTAACTCTTAACTTAAAGGTGGTGATAAGCGCAAAGTAGGCCTTGTTGGCTACAGTTATCCTTCCCCTTATCTCTGCCTCTTCATTCCCATCTTCAGATGTCGTCGCTTCTAGTATGTGAAACCTCTGATTGCTTCTATACAGTCTTCTTTTATAATCAAATTTTGCTTGGTCGGGTAGTCCTTGTCTGACTTATCGTTTTGTTTTTATCCACGTTTATTGGTTTATTGATAGTCCCAACTCGTTTGTAATCATTTTCAGGTTTAAGTATGTATCTAGGGAAATGCCTATTAACGCCACAAAACGAAATGTGTCCGTTTCATTTCCTATTAAAGAAAGGGCAGCATGGGCGAGTTATCTCAGGAATTTTCTTTGTTATAAAAGCGGTAGGAAGCTTAAAGAAAAACAAATGTTATTTTGTAGAACACCAAGACGCCTAATCTCAAATGTAAATAGTAACCAAGGTTTGGATGATGAATAGCCGTGGGGAGGGGTGAAAACTTCTCAATTGGGTTAATGTTGTGTTACCGCCTTGTCTGTTTGTGTACCATTAACCGCAATACAATGTCGCTGCTTCCGATTGCAAACAACAGTAGCAAGTAAACACAATAACGCGGCGTCAGAATTGTTGCTTTTGATGTTACCAAGCGGTACAGTCTTGTCTTGTCGAAGAAGATAATTACAGATCTTTAAGTAACAGTAAACATAAACGTCTGTTGCGCGGGGAAAATGGTTGAATGGTATTACAATTTCTCCCCACCGCCGTTTCTAATGAACCGCCTAGCGAGCAGTGAAGACTTCACCAAGTAAAAATTCGAGCATGACAAAGACCTGACGATAGAAACAGTTGCACAGTGGACAAACACCTCGTTGCGAGGCTAACGAAATTTTCATTTATTTCGCACATGCGCACAACGGTCATGTACAGTGTTTCATAGTGTAAACATCGGCGGCAACAAGGCTGGCGAAAGCACTGAAAGCATGTGTGTGACAGAGACAGTGAACTGTTATCCCCCCTCTCCACTCTCTAGTCAACTTAGCTATACTTTTAAGTAGGAGTACTTAATTTGCTGGGTCTGCGCAGCTCACCATCCTCCAAGAAAGGCTGTCACGTTTTCTCTACCGGCGGATTATGTTCTCACAAACACTGAAAGCACAGTACAATGGAAAAACGTTGGGAACACGGTGGTTAGATTTGACAAACAAATCATGAGTAACGGAACAGTGCCAAGGTATTCCGAAATAAAAAAAACTGGAGTACAACAAAACTTGATACTGAACTGTCAACCAGTTAGGTCTGTCAAATTAGATTAATGGAAAAAGTGAGAGGGGAAGGGATAGATAGATAGGGAGAGAGAGAGAGAGAGAGAGAGAGAGAGAGAGAGAGAGAGAGAGAGAGAGAGAGAGAGAGAGAGAGAGAGAGAGAGAGAAGAGAGTGAGAGGGGGAGATAGGTATTAGACAGTCAGACAAACAAATAAATAGACTGACAAGCAAGCAGATAAAGCAGACAGACACAGACAGATCAATATTGCTTGATGTACCTAGTATACGAGCTGATGAAGACAGCGCTCATAGCAACAACCTCTGATGAAGGTCGTAACGAGTAAAAAGGTTAAAATTAAAAAAAAAAAATTAATCTGAAAAAATTGTGTTCCGCGTCGGAATAATTTATTATAGTTGTTGGCTTAAATGTTTAAATATATTTAATAATAATTCTAGTAAAGTCAGATCGTATTCAACGACATTTTAGATAAAACCGCTGTTTATATCGAAGCAGTTTATTATGTAAACAGTCACTAGAACGATTAAAATATTTCTAAATTGAACCTTAAATCTTCTTCTTCTTCTGCACCACACGGAGTAGGCACTTTGCCTGTTCCGTCTTCACAGAGTATCTCTCCATCTCACTCTCGGTCTTCCTACATCTCTTTTACCAAAAGGTATATATCGAAACGCAACCTTAGGTAGTCGTCCGTTCTCCATTCTGTCTAGATGCAGTGACCATTCCCTGCGATGTGCCTGGATTTTATCATTTATGGAGAATACCTGCAGGTCTTCTCTAATATCCTCGTTGCGCAAAAGATCCTGTCTCTTCCAACATGTTCTTTGTTCTTTTCAGAAACTTCATTTCCGAATTTTGAATCTGGTTTCTAATCTACTTTATAGAAACCCATGTTTCATATCCATATAGTAAAACAGGCACTGCCATTATTTTATAAAATTTAAGGCTTGCCTCTTTCCTTGTTTTTTTCTTCAAACCTTAAATCTATCTAAGACGATCTTCGATAATTAAATCTTAAACCTTTTTTTTTTACTTAAGACGTCAACATTTTCCATTTTTCATTGCATTTTTTACTTAAAATATCAACGTCAATATTTTCATCAATTTTTCCTACGATTACTACTGTTTACAAATTTGTCCCGTAAGTACGCTGAAAACAATCGTTATAGGAATAACTGTTCTTTTACGTTGTTTTAAAAGTATAGTTTTACCATTAATAGGAAATCAAAAAGACGTCCTTTGATTTCCTATTAATGGTAAAACTATACTTTTAAAACAACGTAAAAGAACAGTTATTCCTATAAAGATTGTTTTCAGCGTACTTACGGGACAAATTTGTAAACAGTTTTTAGGCAAAGATATTTCTGTTTTACGTCGGATATCATGAAACTTATGGGAGATACAGTTCTGCGACCTGTTTTATTCGATTTTTCAGGTCAAAAACCATAAGAAACAACAGAATTCTTCCCTTCCCAGAATTTCAGAAAGTCTTCATTTACCCGGGGGAACCGAAACCCGGACGAAATCTTTCGCTAGCCGTAACTCGCTTACATAGCGTTTCCGGACATATGTTTATATGAACTTTTTTTCTTCTTTTACACTATAGAACCATTTATAAAATTATTTCCCTCTCCTCCCGGGACACCCTGTATTTAGATTTACATTAGTGTAGGCTAAGTGACAAGTAGTTGACTTGTAATTTTCTTAGGTACGCAAAAGTGTGATGTATACGATTCATAATTAGCCAGTAACGGCACTCTATTGTTAACAACAGTAGAACACGCAGCTTTGTCAAACTGGGACTTTCCAATGCACCCTTCATCATACACTACCTCCAACTCCCTCCCGCCTAACATACATTTAAAATCTGTCAGTTCAAAACTACCCTCTGAATCTGCAGTAACTGGTGAAACAATTGTCTGGAAAATAAAAATTATCTGTAGAACTATACCAAGTGTTTATTTATTGAATCCAAGTATTAAAAGAAAAAACGTAATAAGATAACAAATATGACACATCAGAATTTCATAGTGCCTGTATATTACGGTATTTACAGACACCGCGGCATTAAAAACTAAAACAGGACACTGTTCGCGAAAACGTGGCATTGTCTTCTACCAGAATACGTCACGCGCTTAATGTCAACAGGGAAAGTTGGTTGACAATCGATGATTAATGTTGTCTGTTTGTGTAAGCATGGGTTCGGCCCCCCACACACATTAAACTGTTGTAGCTCTGCACAATTACGTAATACTTTTGTTATTATATTTGGCGAAAATGTTACTATTTGCTTTGAGATGGTTTTGCCGGCTTGGATAGTTCATCAATTCGCTGTGACTGCTACTGATAACACGTTTCGGTGCAAGAAGCGCTACAAAACTGCACAGCGACATAGTAACATTCGCAGAGTAATTTTTAAAAAAGAAAAAACTGTGTTCGGATAACGAGTACAGTACTTAAAACTTTACACAGATTTGGAATAAAGCAACATTCCTACATTCCTACTTCATTTCAACATTTCTACATTTCAACATTTCATTTCGGCGTTTTCTACTTTTCATTTGGTAGATTCCACTGGTATAACTCTTTATCCTGGGCCGCCGTAGGGATCTTTTCCGGCCACCCACACTACCCTTAGTTAATTCATGCCATCGTTCCCTTTTGAATACTAACTCCTCGTCATAGCTATGGCAGACTGGCTATATGACATATACAGAATACTTTATCTTCAAGACTGTTTAAAATATCTTCTTCTAAGCATAAGTCAGTTTCATCGGTTCGGATTAGATTTAGATTTAAGTCAGTTGAGTTATTTACTCAGCGATACGCAGAGTCGGGTTAACACAAAATATAGAGATGATCTGTTGTTTCTAGCAGTAGCATATAGAAAAAAGACGAAGGGTAGTTGAACAATGAACGGGACCGTACAGATTGTTAGCAAGGAAGTAACAACGGACCTTGGGAAACTCATAAGAACAAAGGTTTGACGGACAGGCGAGCAATTACTCTATATTCTCAGAATAGTGCAATGTCCTTCTCTGTGTATTTCAAGGGATGTTCGGTAGCCAACCAGAGTTTAGCATCTTCCGAAGAAGCAAGTGGAGAGAACTGTTGTCATGGTGACAACTAGGGTAGCGAATCAGGGAGTCGAAAACCATAGATCTCCGAGGTGGAAGGAAATATTGGACCTATCAAGAACGACCGTAGGCGCGGAAGACAGAAAATTGCATTATGGTAGAAGACGTTTAATAAAAACTGTTTGCGGGGTACGCGAGGCTCTCAGTTACTCAGTTTTTCCGCAGTCTTAATCTTAACTTCAGTTACTCACATACTCAGTTTTTTAGTCTCAATCACAGTCTTATAAAACTTTATGTTCAGTATTTCACTCAGTTCTACAGAAGTTACCGCAGTAACGCGCAGTTTATTTACTTAATGCGAAGTTATATAAGTATCGTTAGATTTCGAGTTCAATACGACAAACTTTAAAAGTACTAGTCAATTATTCGGCATCATGCAAACTAAAACATTAACAAGTGAAGTAATGTCTCGATATTAGAACTTTTGTGCATCAACTTTGGATATTGTGATTCATATCAGAACGTGATATGATTCAGACGTAACCATTCTAGTCGCGCGGACTCATGAACAGTAAGTGACTCAACACTCATAAACACTCGTGCACAACATTGCGCACATTTACGATCAAACTAAATAAAACGTGAGTAGTCACATGAAACAGTTTTGCGATAGACAGTTATTTGAACACAACCACTAATAATGGTCGCACTTACATAACACAGAACTCTATAAACTCTTATTATAAACGGATAACGCCTACGCCATACGACGCATGCCGCGAGTGAATCCTTATTCGCGAGTTGCACAGTGATAGTGAACATCTAATCAACGGAACTACTACTCACATGGAGTCACCAGTGAACAGGAAATTTCGCCGATGGAGTTTTGGATATTCACAATATCAAGTTAAGTCCTCATGATATTAATACTATAATAATACTGCTGCTCTGTCTCTTTTCCAAGAACCAACACCTTTGAGAAATTATATAATCAATTGTAAAGATAATGTTAAAGTACAAAAGCTACTCATCTGAGGCACATAATGAACGCATTAGTTTAGAGTGAATAATATTTGATTGTATATGTTTTGTGTATATTTATAGTGTTGTATGTTATGTTTTTTTCAGCTAGCAACAAAAACGGATTTATATTGTGATTTGTGTTCTTATATGTTTCTGAATGTATTTTCAGGTCATAATTTACATTTGTGTATCGGAAGTTTATTTGAATAATGTATAATAAATAAGCATTTTATTCGTTATGTATTTTATGCGTTCATTATTGTCATAAACCTTAGTATCAAAACACACTAACGTTAATTGATTTGTTTTTAAATACATTTTCTTATATTGTTTTTATAACGGCAAACGTAGAGTCTCAGTAATTATGCTAATTAATAATGAACAATTATCAGAGAAATTAATATGTTTACATAATTAGATCAATTCGACACATTTTAATCTAATTGAATAATTTACAATTTGCATAAATTAGCATAATTAACACCATAAGCAGTCTCGTGCGTTTAGTATACTTGCTTATGTAACTGTATTTTATCATCATCATCATCATCATCATCATCATCGTCGTCGTCGTCGTCGTCGTCGTCGTCGTCGTCGTCGTCGTCGTCGTCGTCGTCGTGTACACGTGTAGACGTCATCTGGTTAACAGCACAATAGAGCGGTGACCCCAGGTAGGAAAGCACCGAGGCCAGTTGAGAATTGCATTTCAAGTAATGTTTTGAAAAAAAAAACTCTTTTGTATAATAAAATGTCTTCATATCAGAGTACTTTTCATTAATTACAGTGCTAATAATTAGTCCTATACTAAAAATATTGCAACTAATGAAGCTATAATGAGATGAGAGAGTTTTAAAGGTAAAATAAATTTTTTGTTTGTTTAAAAGTAAGAGATTACTTAATAAATTGTACGATATAGAATTTAATAAAAAAATATGAGATTACTTAATAAAGTGTACGATGTAAAATACAATCATTCATTGAATTTATAATAAAATACATTTAATAAAATTTGTAATTTTTTCAGATTGCACGTAAGTTCAAAAATTGGAAAACACTCCCCTGAAGGTATTAAAATCCACCGAAATAAAAGCTTGAAAACTGTTCTCTTCGCGGATGAGCAAGCTATATTCGCCAATTCAGAAAACCATCTCCAGCGAGCAATATACATCTTACATAAAAGAGGAAATGAATATAACTTTAATATATCTGAATCGAAGTCAAAAGTAATGGCCTTTATAGGAATTGAACCGGTTCGGACCAAAATATGCGTAGACAACAAACATGCTTAGAACAAGTAAGACATTTCAACTATCTTAGACGTGACATTACTTATGATCAAGAGAGAGATATAGAAAACAAAGAGACGAATTTCACAAGGATGTGTGGAACAATTTGGAGAACGTTGGAAAATAAATGTAGAAAAGAAACCCAAATAAAATTGTATAAAACAATGGCAATACCTACACTACTGCATGGTTCTGAAACTTGGGTCATAGAGAAAAAGATGAAGAGAAGGTACAAACAGCAGAAATGACATTTTTGAGTTCAGTTAAAAGGTGTAATAGACGAGATCATATAAGAAATGAAGAGATAAGGAGTGATTTAGATATTATTGCAGTTAATAAACGGATTAAAAATACAGAAGAAAATGGATTCAACACATAAATAGAATGGAAGAAAGTAGAATACCGAAGATGGTGAAAGATTACAACCTTAGAGTCAGAAGAAAAGTTGGTAGACCTAAGAAAATGTGGACCGTGGAATAGGAAAAGGCCGCTAAAGCCTAAAACTTTTAAGAAGAAGATGATGATGATGATGATGTCATATTTCCTCTGAAACGCATTGGCAAGGTTGTAGTTTGTAGTTTAAGAAGTAAAATAAAATTAAACATAACTAACACACGTTTAAATTAATAAATTTTACTTGTAAGATAATTTAACCCAAGTGGTTTCAGTCGTATAAATTAAATTTAACAAATATCGTCTCTCATAGTTTTTTCAGTCCGATCAGTGTCAGAAATTTTGCCCAAATATTTGGCGTTCACAGTAACTATTGATACTGGACACCAACAACACGTTCCTCGACAAACACGGCATTATGTATCACGTATGCAGCTACAACAGGAGACGTTCAACCCACACTCGCGCAAACAGAACACATTAATTGTCGTTTGTAAGTCTGGTGTGTTGCCAACTTTCCCTGTTGACATTAACTGCGTGAACTTTGCTAGAAGTAGTCCAGAGCTTTTCAGTGAAGAACGTCTTGTTTTGGCTCTAAAGTAGGCCTACTATGGAACTGTGAATAATTTAGAAACGCTTTGTTTTGTAAATTAATACGCTTCACCAAAATGTGGCTTAGTTTCAATGCTGAATATTCACAAAGTATGGGAGGTCTGTTTAAAATTTTTTATATTAGTATAGGGGTAATAAAACTGGCCTGAGACGATATTTCCATCACAGTCTTGTATGATTTTCTATGATTACTCTCAGTAATAAAATTCTAATTTGTTCTCTCTTCCAATGCGGTTAGAATTAATGTTGATCTTTCCGTACAAATATTTACCACGTATATACATCATCATCATCATCATCATCTTCTTCTTCACAACACGGCATAAGCAAGATGCTGCCTGTTCCATCTTCAGAAATCCTGCAGCCATCTTCCCGGGTCTACCCACACACTTGTGTCCTATAGGTTTGTATTTCCAGACTTGTTTGACCAGTCTGGAATCTGACATTATTTCTAATTGTCCTTTCCACCGTTGTTTGTAATATTTTAATGTTTCAATCAAGTTAAAAGTTTGTAACTATTTCCTTATGGCCTCATTTCTTATACAGTAAAGTTTCCAACACCTTTTAACTCCTCTTATGGATGCCATTTTCGAGGCCTGTATTTTACTGTCTATTTATTGGTCGTTGTTCACACCCATAGGAAGTACAGGGACTGCAATAACTGTGTAACACTTTAACTTTGTATCTCAACGTACCTTGTTTCTAAACATACGGTTACTTGTTCCGCAGATCGTCTGATATAGCGTGGTTGATATAGTTGTTGAAAAGCTATATTATTAATGTACTGTATGTCATGTATCTTAAAAAGTATAATAACAAACCGTAAAAAAGCAATTAAAGATATTAAATTTTATATATATATATATATTTAATCTAGGGGATTTTGGACGGGATTTTAGCTACTATTAGCATGAAAAAGTTGGCAACACTGGAAACTCGGCCGGCAAGCAATCCTGATAAAACAACGCGGTATAGGTGGGCACTACTTCTTACATCAGCCTGTTGTATGAAAGCTGATTTTTTTTTAACTAGCATAGTATATTTTAGCTTTAATAGCTTAACTCAACTTTCAGTATGAACCGGCCTATAAGAGTACTCGCGAGAATGAATAACACGTTGCGAAACATTCCTGAACATCTTTTATGAGTCGAACAAATTCTTATGCCGTCGAGTGCTCCCGGGCGTTACTGGTGATCTCGGCTGCGACCTACAAAAGGGTAGACAGAGCGCGGGGCAAAAATGAATTGCCTTGTTGGTTTGGGGACAATGGGTGGGTAGTAAAATAATGACTCCAGTTAAGTTATGGATGACGTGTAACAGATTGTTTTATCCGAGTAGGACTTGTCGAATTAAGTGTATATAAAACTCAAAGTCTGAGGATTTATGGGTACTGAATACAAAACCACACCGTTACACCGATTGCCACCAAATTTTGCACAGGTAACCTTTGACAAAAGGGAAAAATACTGTCTAACTCGGAATTTGATATTTTCCCCCGTTCGCACGATTTAGGCTTTTTTAATTATGCCTTTTCGTTGACGCGTATAAAGATGTCAACAACACCATGGCGACCAGAATTAATTACCATGGTAACAAGTAAATAAACAAATGATATTTAGCGGCATCGGAACTGTACCTTTATCTATTCGTGGAGTTTTTAATGTTTTTAATATGCGATTGTATCGATAAATTTTGTAATTTTGTACACAGATACGTCTATATATATTTTGTAATTGTCTTAAACGATTATAAAATTTATGTTTATACGTATTTCGATGATGCAATGAATAAGTAATGAAATATATTAAATACTACTACTAAAGATGTCAACAATACCATGGAGACCAGAATTAATTACCTTAGTAACAAGTAAATAAACAAAAGCTATTTAGCGGCATCGGAACTGTACGTTTATCCGTTCCTGGAGTACATTTTCGATGTTTTATATAATATGCGGTTGTATCAATATATTACGATGTGGAAAAGAAGAAGTGTACTAATTGTAAATTGGCCTATTACTTAATTCAAAGCGAAAATACGTGTTGTTTTTATTTGTGAGATTAGGTGACAACGGTTTTTGGTTTTTAGTTTACTGCTGAAATAAATAAAAGCCATGGTTGAGGTAAACATAACGTTTAATGTGTTATATAATGCTTCTAACATAGTAACACTTAAAATAAAGAATTTAGCGTTTTTGATTTAACAGGTACTTTATAAATATCTCCAAAGGCTTTATAAACGGATTCTTTTAAAGCTCCAAAGGTTGTTGCACCAACATAATAATTTAGGACAAGTTAAAATAGTACAAGTGTTGAAAACAGCTTTGGAGATAATTTGACTAATGTGTACAAAATTGTTATACGAGCTGACAGAACGCCATGTAGACATAGACAATAAAAATTAAATTAAAATACTTATTAAAAGTCAAATATTCGCGTGCGAAGCTACGGGTAACAGCTAGTGTACAAAAAAATTTGTGGTTCTTTAACTTTGTCTAAAGTAAATATAATTCGATCGCACTAAACAACGAAAGGATTTAACAGTTCGACAGAAGACGTTCAGAGTGACAAAATGTAGGCCGATTGCAAAAGAAATTATGTAAGACTGTAGGGTGAAAAGTCCTGCACCTGAATAAGAACAGAACACTTTATTGAGTTAAGGTTGCATTTATTTTTGTTTGTACATAAACTACAGGTTAAAACTAGGTGCAATTGTAAAAAATCACAGTAATATTGTAATATTGATCATTGTAATATTGATCATTCTGATTATTTAGAGTTGGTTTAACTTTCGTGGTCCACTCTTCTGTCTGTTGTTTGGTCTCAGGAGTGTTGTGGTGGACTCAAGACTTATCAGCGGTTACAAGTCGACGCAAAAATGTGATTGGACTGGGCGTATACAGTTCCAACCAATCGGCTGAAACGTCCTTTCGACACTGATTTAGTAAAGTGTCAGCTTTTCATATCGGTTGCAGTTAACCCTTTTAAAAAGAAAGTGTTTAGTGACGTCACAAATTTCCAAACTGGGCACTGTTAAAACAATGCTTCAGACACTTAGTGTGATGTAGGCCTACTGTCAAACTAATACTAAATAACGCATTGATTTGAAATATAAAATTGAGCCTACAAAAGGTTAAAACAATGACCGTAGTGGCGTTGTCTCTGAGTCAGGCCCGAAACTTTCCACCCTACCCTCGTATTATTTATAATTTCGCATTGGTCGAGTTGAAATATAAAAGTCACAGTGAAATATAAGACGTTTGAACTAAAACACTCCATTTGGTCAAAATCATCACACGTGAACCATTTACCATTTTCCATATCATTTTCTCTTTTCACGTTTAGTTACTGTAGAGTGTCAGTCAGAACTAAAATTGTAAATTCGGTCAAAGCATCGCTACTGTGGTTAGAGCAATTTCGAGCACCCAAATTAAGAATCGTTATCTCACGGTCACACTGCCTTAACGGTGCATCGAGGAAGCGCGTAATATTTTACCCGTACTTGAGTAACAAGAAATAGGTCCCACATACTCCATTATCTCTTCCTCACGCAATGGAAACAGTTTGAGCAATAAGGTATATAAACTTCTAGATATTTTGGTTTATTTCATTCGTTAGTTTATTTTCCACAAGGTTATACAGAACGAATTTTAGAGCATCGACATATTATACATAATAAATTCTACGTTTATTCTTTAATATTTTGTAAACGATAAACGTTAAACAAGTTTAAGGAATTTGGAAATCTGAGAAGGGAACATTTCCAATATCTGTTTGTTTTTTTTGAGCAAAAAGAAAAATTTGTACCCGTAAAAAGTAAGTAATAGTTCCAAGTGACAACCTGGGCTATGGGAGCTAAAAAACTGGCAAAAACAGCATTTCTTGTGTTTGTACATAAACTACAGGTTAAAACTACGTGCAATTGTAAAAAATCACAGACATTTTTTTGCAAAAATTTTACAAAAAAAAATTGTGGGGTCTAAATAATGTAAAAAGCGGTTTTTTAATTTTTACCTGGAATCCACGTGTAATTTAGCTGCGTATGCTGTAAACAAGGTAGTTTTTTACGTAAATAAGGTAACATTGACGTTGTTAGGTTAACGTGTAAACTAACCTAATCTTTGTTGGTTTTTGTGAAATCCACGTAAAAAAAAGCAACTCAATGTAAGGCGGGTGACCCAAGGAAACCCCTAGCCTATTACTATGCATGGCTTCTTTTTGTGACAGAACACATTTTCCACTAATAGTCGGTTTTTGTAGAAACTCGGTTTTTGTAACTTGCAAATAAAAAGTGCGAAAGTTTCGCGTTTGCACCTAGTTTAGATCTGTAGTTTATATAAAAATTAAACACAAGACACGCGGGTTTTAAAAGTTTTGTGGCGGCCAGAGCTCAGCTTGTTGCTCGGAACTATTACCAAAAAATATGCGGCATAGAATATAATTGTAATTTTAATATTTTAATTTCTTATAATACATTATAATTTATTTTAATGTGTGTATAATAAAGTAATACATAAGTCATACGGTAAGGTAGGCATAAGAATTTAATGGTTTATAATTTTATATGCATGACAAAGTAAACACAAAAATTCTACTAGCCAATTAACTCGTTGTACACGGACCTATAAAGATGGTAGAATTTCATTTTAAAATAGTTGAGTAATAAGTAAGTTCGAATTGCTATTTGTGAATCCATGAACGGTAGAATAAGACGGATTAGATAATTATTCTTTTAGATATGGCTAGATTAAGTCCCGTTAGGTTAGCTTAGGTTAGTATCCTTACCGTGGCGTTTGCAATTAAAAAAGTAGATTACCGTGTAACCATTTTCTAAAAATCTTTTTTTTTTTTGTAATGAATATTTGTTACAAAGTTATATTTAAAGTTATATTCATCTTGTTATTTGAATTAGCAGTCTCTGTAATTCCAACTTTGTCGCGTTCACTTGCTGAACTGCTACCTGTTATGCTCCGGACGAAGCGTTTCAGTGCCTCTACCAGGACTTGATAATGGCGGAGACACTGAAAGGCCTCTCATCCGGAACATGACAGATAGTAGTTCAGCAAGTAAGCAAGAAAAAGTTGGGATTTAAAGTCATACACAATTACACAACAGGGCACACACACACACACACACACACACCCACGCACACACACACACACACACACACACACACACACACACACACACACACACACACACACACACACACACACACACACACACACACACACACACACACACACACACACACACACACACACACACACACACACACGCGGTAGAAATGATATTGAACAATTTTGGACAAATATTGGAATTTTCACACTAGTAGTTAAAACAAGAAAAGTACAAACGCATTTTCAGTGAACCGTAATCGTCACGTTTGACGTGAATCGATTTGTACTACGTTAGCAGACAACGTGACTACGCACAAACTAAATAAACTTCACAAATACAAATGCGGTGTAATCGTATCACTGTCAGTACTACAGTAGATGAGTTCTGTAGACATTTTAATATCCGGGAAAACAAAGTTATTCCTTCCATGGAAACATGATTTATTTGACGTTGTGTGCGAGTGTGGGTGTCCAATTCAGACAAATCTACACAACTGCCTCCCTTACTCTGTCGCTTTACTCGCGTACACGTCTGTTTGGTGTTAACATTAGGTAGGTTTCGGAAGGCTATTGGTTTTTTTTTCTTTCTAGAATTCTTTATCCCGGACAAACTCTAGTGCTTTATAAAGCGAATGTTCAGCTGATTAATTCACTCTACCTGCCCATCTTGTTGGAAATGTATCCTATTGCTACGGCAATTACGAGCCGAGCGGGTACAGCGTCAAGGTCAAGGCCAAACTGTTCGAGTACCTTTCAGACTGTTAGAGAGCACTTGTCACACACCGCATCGAACATGTGTCTTAAGCAAAAACGTTTTGACTTGCCGGATGTGGTGTGGAGGCGCTCACGACACGACGCGATGAGACACGACTGGAAGAAGAAACTCCTTCATTTTGTCGCTCATGTTCAGTGTTCAGTTTAAACATACACACGGTCAGTGATATCTAGTTTGAGTGCTTACCTAGCTTCAGCGTTAATTATTATATATTTCGAAGTGAAGTTGAGGAGCTATGGATGGTGAGGAAGAAGAGACTGTTATCCTATTGTGGAATTTCCTACAATTACTAGACTACGGTAAAGACAAAAAACTGTGGGTTTACACTGTACCAAAATAGAGATATTATTGGGTTTATTGCCGAATTGAGAGCTTACGCAGCTAAATTTTACAATTATTGTAGAATTAGTTTAGCAACCTTTGATTATGTCGTGGAGTTAATACGGGATAGGATACAGAAGCAAAATACGAACAGCTGACAATTGAGGGTCACGTCACTCCGCCGCGCATGCGCAGATCGAGTTGTTCGATAGTGTTTTGACGCGAGACGAAACTTTGGTACCTTCACCAGACAAGGAAAAAACGCCTCAAGGCGTCTGACGTCGTGTTCGATGAGGTGTGTGACCGGCCTTACTTTTAGTAAGTACGCAAATTGTGCTGCAGGCCGCCAAAAGGATGGAAATTTATTCCGGAACCTAGGTCCTCTGCGGAATTTATATAAGCAACAGCGGCCGGCTTAGTTAGTTACAGTGGGCGATTTTTTTAGCGTGGATCAAGTGGTTGTGGAAAGTAGTTACTGTGTATAATTAGTGCGGAACTCTTGATAGTTAACATTATTATTGAGTGTGGACAAATTTAACTTGATTTATTGTACGTTTATTTCAAATTGCTATTTGTGACTATTTAGAGCAGGTAATTAGTGACTCCATTGGTGTATGTATTCTGTTTTCACTGTACCACACGACAATCCGTGAGACCGTCGTAACACACGTTTACTTTCTAAAATGGCGTCTGTCTTCCTTGCTATAATTTACTATGGCGTATATCTTCCTTGATGTGTACAAAGTAGTTGAAGGGATATCTGATTGATCTGTTTTTAATAATGTGTGCTTGCCTGTAGTTCTTATATAGTACAGACGTATTCATTCTGCATGCTAGCTATGATATGGACAACACGCCTGTAGATTCACAATTCGAAAGCTTCGATGCTTTTGTGGTCTGTACATCTGTAGGCCTAATTAATCTTGATACACACCAGAAGACCTTCATTAATTTTAAAAACCCGTTAATTATACCGACAGCAATAAACTGTGGAAAATAAAGAAAGAGACAACGTAAGATGGAAACCCATACAATGAATATATTTATAGGCATTCCCATATAGTTATAGACATTGAGAAAGAATAGAGAAATTTATAAATCAAAGGATGAGACACGGGTGCAGTATGTCCCTTGTCTTCTTCTTCTTCTTCTTCTTCTTCTTCTTCTTCTTCTTCTTCTTCTTCTTCTTCTTCTTCTTCTTCTTCTTCTTCTTCTTCTTCTTCTTCTTCTTCTTCTTCTTCTTCTTCTTCTTCTTCTTCTTCTTCTTCTTCTTCTTCTTCTTCTTCTTCTTCAAGAATTAAGCTTGCAGCCTCTTTCGTCTTCACACCCACACGAAGCTTCTAGTCTTCCAGTATAAGTCTCTATCTCATTCTCCAAGAGGGTTATGCTGGATTATCTTTTTTTGTATTCTCGAGTCACCCATTCTATTTATGTGTTGTATCCAGTTTTCTTTATTTTGTTTAATTTTATCGTTCATCGAGTATACATTCAGTTCTTTTATTTTAGTATTAATATTTTATTATTTTATTTCATTTCAATTTTAATTTTTCTTTTAATATTAAAATAAATAATCGTAGAAATAAAACTGAAAGGCAATTCAAGTTTTCGTTTGGAGGTGGGATCATCGGTATTCACATAACTGAACGCATTGTTATTTGAGAACGATCGGGTTATAATAGCGAGCGAGCAAGGTTTACAAAAAGCAGTACATTGCCTGTTCATGACAGGTGCAAAATATAATCTGAGAATATCTAGTAGGAAAACAAAAACGATGGCCTTATTAGGAACCTATTCGATGTCTCGCTTCCAGTTCGCTGTTTTTGGTATCTCTTGCTAAAATACAAAGCCATCCGCAGCAAGACAAATATGTATCAGTGAATAAGAAATAATAAGTTTACTAAAATTGAAAGATACAGAGGCATAAGGAAAACATTCAGAAAATGATGGCGACATCCGCAGTAACGCACTGGTCCAAATAGTGGCAACCAAGAATAAACGATGTACATCTGATATAAAGTTTGTAGGTGAAAACTCTGAGGTCCGTCAAGGGAGGGGAGATAAAAACCAGACAACGAAACTACACGAGACGAATCGATTGTGAAACCAATGGTCGAAATTTGTCATCTTCTAGGCAGCGATCGAAATGAAACACTCGTATCACTGCCGACACCTTCTTTATTTATCAGTATCACAGAATAATCTTTTCACAAGTAAATATGTAACATAGAAAATAGAAATTTTGATTCACAACTGTGATATCCATTAGCGGCACAACCATAATTTATACAATCAAAAAGATAAGACACAAATATAGTTTGATCCACAAATATTTTATCAGATATACGCACTAATTCTGTAACTTAACTCACTAACTATCAGAATCGAGGCTGACTAAAACCGTCAACCAGTAGTTATATAAAGTATGGCAATGACGTCATTCACCAATATGTGTCACTTACCAGATAACCGAGAATATTCTAACCGCTTAAACTAGAACATTGTAGAATCAACGACGTTAACTATAAATGTATAGTGCTACAGTTTACAGTATAGTATGGTATATAGTATAGAGAACATTTCTGTATTCTATAATTAGTGTCTAAAAATAGTGTGCATCAATATGCATAAGTTATAGGCCTACATAACCAGTTGATAATATATAAATACATGTGAGTACGTACTTAACCTACGTGAGTAACATAATGTACATACTATTTTAATACTACGAATAATACCAACAAAAATTAATATTGTTACGATATTACAGAACAATCTACGTGTTTATCGAATGTTCCAGAGGAATCCGGCTGTAATGATGTGCGCGTACGTGATTTCAACATGCGCTCGCGAGACTTTCCGCAATCAATTGCGTCCTAGTGTAGAGCTGACGCGTAGTGTATGGATGTTTCTGGATGTTCGGCGGGGTATAAATAGGCCTACAAGTACTCAGCAACGTTCAGTTCAGTTTGAGTTGCGATTTATTGGAATGCGGTTCGTAGTATAATAGTTCAGTTATTGTCGGGCGATTACACAGTGCGTTAAAGTGGCGGTTTTACACAGCGCGGTTTGAAGTATTGTGGCGAAGTATTAGGCCTATGTGTTTTATAATTGTGCGATACACTATTAGTGAAGAATTTTTATTTGATTTGTTGTAAGAGACTATCTAGTTAATTACAAACTGTTTAATTGTGACAATTAAAGCTGGTGATTAGTGACCTAATTGGTGTTTTGTATCTTGTTTTCCACTGTACCAAATGACGATTAGTAGACCGTCGTAAGAATATATTACGCCATAATAATGTTATTTTCAATGTGGGTTAGGGTTTTTCTAGTATACAACAAATTGCGAGGGGATGCTAGGGCAAATAGAGAGCTTGTGTTCAAAGAACGGTTCTGGTAGAATTGCAAAGCTGGTCACAAACTGTCTGTCAGAAGAAAAAAGAAGCTTCGTTAGACCGAAGATGGGACGATGAAACCACCGTAGACCATAAGACCTAAGCCTGAAAGACGCGACGAAGATGAAGACTTGCTGAGCTGAGACTTCGAATTAACGCTGCCGCTGCAGAAGTGACGCCCGACTTACTGGCTAAAGTCTGGAATGAAATCGACTTTAGGTGGCATGTATGCCGTATTACAAATGGTAGCCACATCGAACCACAATGAATGTTGGATGACAAACTTGATGTGTTTTGCTTCGAAATGACACCTCAACCGACTCTGTAAGTTATCTGAATAAATTTCTGTATACTTCGAAAGTTGTAAAGTCCTTTTTGAATCACCCTGTACTTCAAAACCTTCGTAAAGTATTTGAGTGTTCGGTTTAAGAAAATGTTACAAAATTACATGGCTAACGTTTCCGGCGTAACGTAAAAGACAAAATTAGACCAACTTATTTGTACCGAGAGTTTTCAAACATGAATCGGGTGCATAAAATTTAAAGTCCTAGTTTATGAGACTTCGTGTTGAGTAAATATATTGGGAGTAAGGAGACTCACTTATGTTAATATTAGTTTGACAATTCTGCGAGCTATTAGGCCGTGGTACAATGCTGCCGCATAAAACAGACGTTTCGGCCCCACCATTGAAGGCGATCTTCAGCGTAACGACTTAAGCAACAACTGGTACGCTGTTCACCAGAATCTTTTGCCACAGTACTATCGAAAACTGGTGAAGACAACTGTTACGCTCTTCACCAGTTTTCCACAGTACTGTGGCAAAAGATTCTGGTACATAGCGTACCAGTTACTTATTGCTCAAGCCGTTACGCTGAAGATCGCCTCGAGTGATAGAGACAAAACATCTGTTTTATGCAGCAGCATTGTATCATGGCCTAATAGCTCGCAGAATTGTCAAACTACGTAATATTAACAGTTAGTTTGACTCCGGCCGTGAAAGCCTAAGATGCCAAGAATACATCGTTTCATTTGTTTACCTTTTCACTTGTTATATAAAGGTAGGAGAGCGAGTACTATGCAAACCTATTATTGCACGTTTAACGACGAAACCAAGAAAAAACGGTCACATTTAGCGAAAAGGAAAGTGCCGTTTCATCATATTACACGTTAATTTTTGCGATGGGTAAAGTCGAACAATTGAAGTTTGAATGTGTTCCTCACCCACCATACTCGCCCGATTTAGTCCAGAGCGACTTCTACGTCTTTTCTAATCTCAAAAAAATGGGTCGATGTGAAAAAATTTACTGACGACAGTCAAGTCAGCGATGGTGTAAACGCCTACTATGAAGATCTCGACGAATCGGCTTATCAGTCTGGCATAACCGCTTTAGAACATTGTGTACAGAAAGTGAACGGAGCTATATGGAGATTATGTTGAGAAATAAATGGAAATTAACCCCCAAAATTGTTGTTTTCATACTCACGCCCGGGACATTTTACCTTGCTCTCGTAATTGTATATAACTCGCACATCGTTCAACATATTCTCTTGTATTACAGGATATAATGGGTTTGGAAAGCTATGTACAGTCAAGATTGTAATCATGTATACTCGCTTTGGAACGGTAATTATAGAACGTAAGCCAGTTAATATTTAAATATAATACTGATCAGTCAGACGCAATACGGTTGGTTTTGTTGAAAAAAAGCGATGTGTTGCAGTTTGTGTAATCTGCAGCTGGGACAAAATATTCATATTTTCTGAAATGAGCTCTGGGAAATCACATATTTTTATTATGAAAACTGTATTAGGAAAACGATTTGGTACATCTGTACTGTTGTATCAGTGACAGTAAAAAAGTAATACAGACGCTACAATAACAAATGTCTTTTTAAAGAGTTACACAGACATGTACGTGCAGACATTCCCGTAGATACACATTGTAATATAATTTAAAATATTGTGTTTATATCTGGTAATTTTTGTATATCGTTGCCCCACGTTTTTCGGAGCCAAATTTATAATACAACTTAAAATAATTATGTTGTGTTTGTATTTTAAATAAAATAAAACAATCCTATTCTTTTGTTTGCTTTCTTCAAAAATAGTATCTTTAATAAGGTTTAATAATCTTTTACAAATAATATTTACAATTGAGTTCTCAGCGTATAGGCTTCTTTGATACAACTAGACTTGACTTATGTCCAAAACAATAACAAATAATAATACTTAACAACTAACATAAAATAATTTACAAATATGAATTATGAAAATAATTCTACTTACTGTTCAAAGTGTTTTACTATATAATACATAACATAAAAACCAATATTACCCAATTATGTACATTTGTTGTCTAATTTTTTAAGACTCTGTTTCATAATTTATTGAACATTAAAACCTAATGTACTCCCTAATGATATTTTACAATTTCTATTTCAATAATTTAAATGACTCAGTGTTATTAATCAGTTACATAATCACTTAACACTGTTATAATTTTGAATATTTAACCCAACCTTACAGTTGTTGATTTAACAGTAGGTTAATATTTTCTATATGTTACAACGTTGATAAACTATATCATATTAATTATGTGTAGGCCTACTTTATTTTAACATGTTATTTATTATATACTGTTTTTTATATAATTGGTTTCTTAATTGAGGAGAAAGAATTCATTTTTTAATGTAACTTATTATGACTTTTATTTGTAATGTTGTGTTACATTACAACACGCAGACATTCACATTAACATACACAGTGGAGATCTGAGTGCGAGTGCAGGAAGTGAAGCACAATATTATGTTGCACAGACTATCGCGGTGGCCAGTTCTGCACACGACACGTACCCTATCTGTTTAGATAACCCAAATCACTCCATTGCGGTGACATTCAGATGAACGCCAATCCGAGCGGCCGGTGCAGTCCGCCGTATCCATCACTCGGATTAGACACAACACAAACACAGTGCGGTACTGTCGAGAAACAAGGTCACACGGATACAAACGATAAGCTTATCCGCTTAAGCCAGACAGCTACCTTCCCAGCGCCGCTTATTCAACTTCTTCGGACGGTGTAAGCAGAATTTTTTTCGACCCGGCTCTTAACTGAAAGATATAATTCTAATCTTGATTAAGGTGTAATTTCAAATATAGTAAATATCGTTTGTATTTTCGATTGTGTATAAACTTAACACACGAAATAGTAAAACATGAAATAGTTCGCGCAGAACGCAGCTGAGAGCAGAGAAGGCAAGTAGGGTTGGTGGGACACACAAACTATGTAGTTGTTCTGAACACAAAATTATTGCTCCAAAAACAACAGGTCAATGTTTTTCACTTCATACTGCTAAACCAGCCATCCGTTTCATGTCCGTAATAGGTTCTAATAAAGGTTTGTGTATAAATATTTGTTTGGCCCCTCGCTGGGGCGTGCCTAGGCTGGGGCAGCCGGGGTACTGCCCTGGGGCCAACAGGTCCAGGAAGCCCCCATAAGGCAAATAGTAATTAATTAAAAACGAAGACTTTTATCCCATCCGATTTCCGAGGCTTTACTTCACTCTCCTCTCTAAAAGTACTGGAGGAGCTAGGAAATGCCACTATGGTCCTAGACCTGATGAAGGGAAAATCCTGATGTTCACCTCCCCGAGGTAGAGAGGGGGCAACGTTTGTATATCAAGCGGCTAACGAACACAAGGACCGCGTATCACCCGGGATAAGGTGATCCCCTCTATCAAGTGCCAATGCCAATACTTGAAGGGCAGATGAGCGGATAGAGAACATGGCACCCTATTGTCCTAGGGGTGAGAAATCACTTCTAAAGGCTGAGGAACGGGTATACGTCAACGGCATAGGATGGAGAAGGCAAGGGGCAACCACTACATTAAAGATATGTTTAAGATATCCCTAGTACCAGCAGCTCTATGATGGATATTTCTCTTGTACAATATTCCGGACATTAGGAAGAATCGCAGAGGACGACCCCGTTCAGACTACATGAAACAACTTACGGTCGATATGAACTAGACTTCCTATTGTGAGTTGAAAAGAAAACCAGAGAAGCGTGAAGAATGGCGAGCTGCTGCCAACCAGCCTATGAGGTGCTAACCTAGAAGAAAGAAAGACTTTACTCTAATTCCATTTCTTCTTAATACCCTCATTACTTATTCGCTCATTAAGATAGAATTCTTGAAATCTCAGAATTTTGTCTCAATTCCAGTCGTTTTATTAGTTCTGTAAGTACATATATTTTTACTTAAGCAGGTTACTGGCCTGCTGTAAAACCCTCCACCTGGAGTACCAGGAAATTTTTATTTTGGGCTGCTATTCCCCTAAATAGTTGCTTTCACCTCAGTTGACGAGTTCTTTACAAAATCTAAAACGGTGGCATTTTAGGGCAGGTATCCTATAAGAACTAAGGTAGTCGTGAATAATCAGATTTTGGATCAGTTTAGTCATTTTAATTACGCGGGTTGTAATATCTCATATGGAAGTGATATTGATTAGGATAGTAAGTTAACAAAATTTAGACGCATCTGTGGAACGATTCATAGGTACCTTAAAAATAAAAACGGAAGGATACCCGAATGAAGTTTTATAAAACTGTGGGTGTCCCCGCATTTCTGTATGCTAATGAGACAGGGACTCTTGGTAAAAGCGACGTGCACAGGATTCAGACAACCGAAATGAAATTTCAAAGAGGGACGCAAAGCTGTTGTATCTTGGATCGGTGAAGGAACGAGGATATTAGACGCGATTTAAACATTGTATCATTGCACCAGAAGACTGAAGACCACAGACGGAGATGGTGTGAACACTTGAACTTTTGACGACTTTTACATGGTGAAAAACAAGCTAGCCCAGCCATAACTCATGTTTAAGCAAACTAGACCAGACGTACACGTATAACTCAGTGAAATCTTTGTATTTTCCCTCTGTTGTGTCTAATGCTTTTTTCGTCTTACAATACGTTCATATGTTCTGATTAGTCGTGTCGAAATTGAAATCACAATCAAAACTTGGGTACGTAGACTTGTCATTCAGGCAGCAGGCAAATATTTTTATCTGTTGCCTTTTTCCACTCGTGTGTGTTACGCTGTTCCCGCCTGCCTTACCCCCACTATAACCTGCGCGACTCCTTCATGTCTGATCATTTTAACTATTATTATTATTGGTGAAACGTACATGAGAGAAGTTCTGTACAGCAAGCATTTTTACTTGTTTGTGGGACACTAGCTCCCTATCAGTTGCGTGTCATTGTTCCTTTTGAAAAAAGCCCTACTTGTAGAGAAAACAATGAGCCAAGCCAAAATTGTGCGTCTTGTTTCTAAAACAATTCCTGGGAGCCCCCTCGAAAACAATTCCTGGGCGCACCTCTGTCACAGGCACACATCAGAGTTATATTATTGCTAGAAACAGTTTTTGTAAAAGTATGACAGTGAAAAACGATTGCAACCGTCAAACTGTTTTGTAACATACACAAATATATTTTCACGATTTCTGTAATTCTAACAAAAATTAAGTGCGATGTTCACTACATATCGATGTCAAAATATAGCATAATCGAAATATCGAAAATTAGCGTAGGTACGGTTACTGGGTAAGTACCAAGCAAACAAATTGATTACAGCAAAATAAAAAAAGCAGTGCAAAGTTTAACGTAACCCAGTGTGAGTTTGGCATGGCAACTCGCCTTACTTTGAGATTTTTTTTAATTAAAAAAATATTTAAGTGTATTTGTTTTAGTGTGTTTGCTTCAGTTTGGGTATTAACCTAACACAATGTTTTGCAGCTAGTAATACAGGTGTACCTATTATGTTGTTAGAAACACTTCCAATAGTAATTAAATGACAAAAACCTATGAACTTTAAGAACACATAGGTCAGATTTGACAATTCATTAACACGTTTCGACTCACCAAGCGTAAACGATATTCAGTATATATCGATACTAATTATCACGTAGGCGATACATCGTATATTTAGTGCTGGTACAGATAATGGGGGAAAGAAAGTCTACTAAAAGTTTAACTTTTTATCTAAAAAATTACAGCTTTGAGTTATTTTTAACCTTCTGGAAATACCAATTCAGCAGACACTTTTATTGCACTATACGAGTGCGCACTTTTTTATACTTAGGAAACACTAGCATTTTGGATACTCATTGTTTATTTGAGCAAAATTGAACCCAGAATTTAGGTTATTTTTTTAATCGCACTTTAAGTTATAAAATAAGTTTACAACAGAGAAATCCAACATTAACAGTAAAGTAACACTATAGCAGTTATTGATGCTTTCGACTTAATAAAGGTTTTTAAAAAGTGAAATACAGATATTTAACATAATAGCAGTGATGTGAACTTACGTAACTACAATTATGCATTTTCTAGAAACCTCTATGAAAGTAAAATCAAAGAAATTGAAATAGCAATTAATATCTACAAATGGTTTATTAAAAATAATGAAATCCACCTCGTGACAAGAATTTATTTGCAGCTTACGCATTGTGTTTTAGTCTTTTGTAACCGAACCTAAAGAATAACCTAAAGTTTCAAAACTGAAATCAATAAAGAATTTTCTACGAAGTTCCATGACCCAACAACGACTCAGTAGTTAGACACTTTTGTCTATCGAGAACGACACAGCGCAAAATATTGACTTCAATAGAATCACTGACACCTTAGAAAAGTCTAGTTAAGTCTAGAAAAATATCATTCCTGTAAATAAATTGTATCTTGTTGAATAAGTAAACTAACGTGCTGAATATGTCAATTAAGTAAAATATGTGCATATGAATAAATTTTGAACAGAAAAATGATTCGTTTTTGTTTAATCTACATCTGTCTACAATTAGTGCATTTTTAAGTCCAACAGAAGTACGTAAAACTGTAGTCTACATATAATAGACAATATTCGCATAAACTGCATACCTCTTGACTTGTTCTGTATAGTAGAGGTCTAGCAGAGAGCCGTAATTACGATTGCGTAACGATAACTTGACAATGATCGGAGTCACTTGACACAGAATGTTTGGATGATTTAACATCCCTCTCCTCCTTACAGTGGCAGAACATTATTCCGTATGGCTCACACTGGTTTCTGAACGTGCTGCTTGTAAAGGCGTAACAGCCGAGCCTCAAGCGTTCTGAACCACAGATTTCATAGTAAAGGTGTAACAGTTGACCCTTATTGAAGCCTCAAGCCTTCAGGTTTCTGAACGTGGAGCCTCTCGAACAGCCAAGAGCTAGTTTTTCAACCGTTTTTCGACTAGTCAAGTAGGTGTAACCTCTGTCAAGGCCGCACTCAAGTACGTACCAGAGTGTTCTGAAAAGCACTTGAAATACGCATTATGCTGGCACGTGCAGTAAGGATGGAAACTTATTCTGGAACACCTGCGCTACCTATGCAACTCACAGCAGCTGGCTTTGTCAGACAGTTACTGTGAGCGATTCCTTTAGTGCGGATCGCGTAATTTTTGAAGATCAGTGGAAAGTGTTTGTTGTGTATAATTAGAGTGGAACTCTATTACTTGACATTATTATTGGGTGTGGACAAATTTACCTTGAATTATTGTACGATAGTACCTTGTTGATTACAAATTGTTATTTGTGATTAATTAAAGCTGGTAAGAAGTGACTTCATTGTTACCTGTATTTTGTTTCTTATGTAGTCTACAATACGGCGATCCAGAAGACCGTCGCAACAGTGTATTATGCAACTCAAACTCTGAACCCTCCCTAAGCTATTATTTGGTTCATTTTCCATTTTAAAAATTAATTTTTGGTGTAATAAAAATATCAAATACGGCAAGTAGATGTATTAATTGAAGTAGGCCTGCTGAATTGAATGTTTTTAAACGACTGTTTAAAAACATTTTGTTTTCTGTGCGTAAAGTAAATATATTAGGAGATATTTTACAATGTTGGTTGTTCGTGCATATAAACTAAAAATATTTCAAACGCTATTTGTACCTTTTGTGGGTTGTTAATTCTACTCGTAATTTTTGCAAACATCAACATTTCTCTTTCTCTGTCGCGTCCCAGTGGGAAAAGTTATACATAAGAGACGGAACTATATCTCTATTATTTAGAATCGCCTGAAAAGCGTCAAGGATTTTGCACCGGACGAGAGTCTGGAGGGACCGTGCTTACATGGTCGTATGTTTTGACAACGCTAAACGCAATGAACATCATCGTTGAGCCCGGAGGCAGTTTAAGCAATGGTAAAATCTTTGTTGTTTAGGAAGTCGTTTGAGAACAGAAAGTATATACGTTTGCAATTTTCGCGGCTTATTTTATCGTCTTGTTTATAAGTCTCTGCCAGTAAAACGTCAACTGTATTGGTCTGCCAGTAAATTTCTTTAACGACAATATTGGTTAAAGCGTTTTTCTTCTTGCACTATTCAAAAAGTTTCTGTTACCAGACACGCGCGCGCGCACTCACACCCATACCTATAACTGTATCTATATGCATTACCTCAGCTTGATAATGTATAAAACGTTATAACAAAATGAGTATTCACTGTCTAGCACTCAAGTATATAATCGAAACTTGGTACGTCTAGACGGCCATGATGTGACGGTTGAAAATACATTTACTTCTTTTTTTCTGTTAAGCCAAAATACTTTTTCTAACTTTGTCGTGCTTGCTTGCTAAACTGTCACCTGAAGGGAAGGAGCGTAGAGCACCTTAGGAAAAGTCAGGTCAGCAAGTAGATGGCAAAACATCAAGAGAGGTTACGCACCATTGAAATGTAGCAAATAATTTTGAGCGAGGAGACGAGAGGGCGCTGAACAGAGATACTGATGAAACACGTAAGGCCGTGGATGGAGAAGTCTGTTTCTACCTAACGCTGATCGGTCATGGATACTTCCGATCCTACCTCCACAAAATGGGTAAAGCCTTGTCTGCAGACTGCCTGCATTGCCCGGGTGTAGAGGATAAAGCGGAGCACACCTTCTTCAACTGTGATAGGTGGGCCACAAGATGAGCGTCTCTGATTGGAAATATAGGAAGGATAGCTCCAGATAACATCGTCGGAGCCACGCTAAGACGTCTGGAATCATGTGGCATATTACGCGAAGATCCATCCTTCGGGCGAAGAAAAGAGCCTTGGAACGTGTATAAAGTAGATCAATGTAGATGTGAACCCATTTGGCGCAGCAAAATAGCCTAGTCTGAAGTATTGTGATAAACGGTCCCAGGCTAATGCTCTTTCGACGAAGGAGGGGGTTTGTGGGTAGTCCACTCCCATACTTCGTGCGTAAATGCATTCCCTTCCTCCTTAAAAAAAAAAAAAAAAACTGTCACCATTATACGAGATTTTGGATAAGAAAACTAAATACGCGGATACAAGGCCGAAGGAGCGGCTTGTCTTGAAGAAGAAGTACCCCGATCGGCTACAAAATATTCGAGTCAAAACAACGAATTCTAAAAAACAAAACATACATGTAATGACGATAATGTTATTGTTTTATATTTACCTGATGTTGTTTGTTCCTTCCGACGCCCAAACGACAGCTCACTATGTCCAGCAGACTCTGCCGCGACACAGACTTCAGCGCCCTGGATTTCAGCGATTCGGTGCTACTCTTGTTACCGCCGGATACATAAATCACAGGACTTCCGGTATCTAATCTTGTTCCGGAAGCACTGAGCCTCTCTCCTATCATACGACCAGAAGAAGTGATGATGCCTGCAACAGACCAGGTGAAAAAATTAAAATGAAACCTTCAACTCTGATTACGGTACAGTAATTGTGCATGTATAATTTAATGCACAATACACCAGTATTCTGTACGAAAATTGTCACGTAATTAGTGATAATGTCCGTCTAATGTTCTGCACGGTGCTGTCGGAAGTAGCTTTAGATTGTTTTGATTGTATTCAACTTGTCAAATTGTATTTAACGTATTGTCACGATGGTCTCACCGATCGTCGTATGGTAACACAATTACAGACACCAATTAAGTCACTAATCACGAGCTTTAGTTTATCACAAATAACAGTTTGTAATCAACAAGTTAATCAAAAAGATTATACTCGTACAATAATTCACGTTAATTTGTCCACACCAATAATAACGTCAACTAATAGAGTCCCGCACAATAATCACTTTTCACTAATACACAACTTGTGACGCACTGAGTAAATCGCCCGACATAAACTGAAAACTAAGCGGCAGCTGTCGTTGTTTAAACAGATAGCACAAATGTTCCAGAGTAATCCATAATACGCGCAAATAGGCATTCGAAAACATTAGAGCGTAATTGATTTCAGCCTTGAAACATCTGCTGTACTAGGTGGAGGGACGGGTGCAGGAAGCTCTCGGCTGTTCCAGGCGGTTCCATTCGTTTCGTATCGATATAACCGATATTGATACAAGGAAAACATCCTATTAACTGTTGTTTCTCATTCTCTGTCTTTGATAGTACAAAACAAAGATCCTAATTACAATAATAATATTAAAAGTAATGAATAACAATTATAAGTATACAAACCATAAGACCTTATGAACTGAACACGAAGTATATGAGGACCGTAAGTATGCGAGCTGACTACTTTATGACATGAAACATGAAGAATTTTCACAAACAATAGGTAAATAAAATACTTACACTTACTTACTTACAGCGGCGCGCCAACCCATTACAGAGCCAATGCCTCCTTTAACACCCTCCGCCAGTTGTCCCGGTAAAGTGCAGCTGCTCTCCAGTTCCAAGTCCCAAGGATATGGCGCGCATCACAATTCACACCGCCTTCGCAACGTAGTTTGGGTCTACGAACTCTCCTGGTACCATAGATCTGTTCTGTGAGTACCTTTCCGAGTATTTCATTCTCCCCCATTCTGATCACATGTCCAGAGCACCTGAGTCTACCAAGTTTCATAACTTTCACAATATCTGGTTCGTTCAGAAGAGTGTTCAGTTCTTTGTTGGTCCTTTCCTCCATGCACCTCCCACACGTATTGGACCAAAAATACTGCGGATGATTTTGTGTTCATGAACCAGCAGACTTGACACAGACTTGTTAGAAATGGTCCAGGTCTCAGAACCATAAGTGAGAATTGGGGTATCAGTGTTTTATACAGAAGCAGATTGATGTTCCTGGCAATTGTTCTGCTCTGGAACAGGGGTCTGAGACCAAAGAAGCACCTATTAGCTGAGATGATTCTTCGCTTTATTTCTTCTGTCGTTTCCCCATCGCAGTTAACTTGGCATCTTAAATAAACGAAGTTGTTGACTTTATTTGAAGGAATAAATGCCAATTTGGACGTGCTCTCCTTCTCTAGCTTCCTGTCCTGTGACCATGTACTTTTTCTTACTTTTGTTTATTATGAGACCCAACCTCCTTGCGGGACCTTCAAGAGCAAGAAAGACTTCAGTGACTGCTCGAAGGGACCTCCCGATTATATATAGGTCGTCGGCGTATCCTAGGACCTGCACCAACCTGTTGAATACATTCCCAGAGGAATCTATTCCAACATCTCTCATAGCTTTTTCTAAGGCAAGAATGAAGAGGAGGCAAGCAAGAGCATCGCCTTGGAGAACACTCTTGCCACAGTCGAACTCTCCTGATAAGTCATTCTGAATCCTCACTGAATACACTGATCCTCAAATAAAATACTTCAGTGAAATGTATTCAACATTCCCAGCAAGCGGAGACAGTGTAGTTGCATCGAGCGTTGAGTACTGCAAATAACAGCGGGTCTGCTGCAAGATCCACAATTTGCCGCCGCCATGAAGGACGGAATGAAACATTGTGGCTGCGACTGCAGTCGTCTCCGGTGGGGTGCAAGCGAGACGGCGTTAGGGTACCGCCCACCCTTCTCCTAAATACACCAGACACCAGAGAGACAATTTTGAAAATTAAAGCGTGGACAAGAAGTGTCCCTGAAGAACATGAGATGTGTTCCGATTCGGAGTTCAGCTCCATTGGCGGTGGCAGTGATCTCATCTAAACTTGGTAATCTGACAGAGCTTGGTAACGTGAAAGACAGGCCAAAAAGAAGCCGTGAAAGAAAGCACGGTCCGCAGTAACTCTCATTCTTTGACATCTAGCATTGAGGGAATCCTTCAGTGGAACACTAACGGCTGCACTTCCCATTGTTACGAGCTGGTCATACATACACCGATGTACGTATGCTGCAGTAAACACATCTAAGACCACAAGATCTCGGGTCCTTCCGCTGCGATGTTACACGAAACATCAGAGTTAGGGAAGGCGTTGCTATTTTCCTCAGCAACACATATCCCGCCGGAGGTATCTCTATTGCTTTTTCTTCTTCTTCTCTTCAAGATTAGGTTATATAAACAGGTTCCGGCACCCGTCTCTTCCAGACCTTATTCCGAGACTGATTTGGGTACTACAAGTATTATAAAGTTTTGCATGAACATGAACAGGTTACTGGCCTCTTGTACAACCCCCTACCAGGAGGACAAGAAACTTTTCTGACAGGGTTACCATACCTTAGCCGAAATGCCCCTGTTTTGGAGCGCAGAAGATTCGCCCTCACTCTTCTCTTTCTGAGATAGAATTTGGTGGCTTTGTATCAGTTACCCTGCTTTGTATTTCCAGTGGTCTCCTATCGTCATCAGTGAGCACTCTAAGATCCTAAGCCACCCAAAATTAAGAAGTTAGAATTGAAAGAGGAAGACACCGTAGCCCTCGATTACTCTAATAGCGTCGGGGTCAGAAAAGAACAAGAGTCAGTCAAGAGAGACTAGACAGAAAAGACTGTAAGAATGGGATCTCGCCAAAGACAAGTTGAAGTAAAGTGAGAATCCTGCTATGGCACATCGCGATTGCCAAAGACGAATCCACAAGATGTGGACCCCTGATGGTTCCCTCTCGCTATGGTCCATATGCCACGGACTGGTAGTCGTTCGTCCAGAACATGGGTACCGTTGTAAGAGACGCAATGAGAGAGCCGAGATGAGCTTTAATCAGATACAAACCAGCGTCGAACGAAGACAATAGCATCACTTTTAAACGACTTTTAACGCCGCCGCTCATAAAGCAATACTTGAAAACACAATAAAGCTGGTAGGATAACTGCACTTTGATCATTAAGAAGTCGACTATAGTGACACAAATTTAGAAAAAGATCAGAGCAATCGTTGGAACATTGGTGTTTAAGTCTATCAGATGTACAGGACACAATGGTAAATTGATATGCAACCCCGATGCAATTTGCGTACCTTAGCTGTTTGCTATCTTAGTACCTTGGCTTCGAAACTGAAGACCATAGAACTTATAAGGCGTTTTTCACGATGAGGGAATTGCAGTCCGCTATCCGCGCAGACCGCACGATATCCTTACAGCACTATACGTCGACTGTCGTATGTAGCTATGGTTACATGCTATGGTACTTCATTACGCCGTCTGGACGCAAGGCGACTAGCCAAAAATTTGAAGCAAAGCGATTGCTATCCACTTATACAATACGGAAAGCGTCCTTTGATAGTAAAGAACCTATCGTCCAGTGTAGTTAACGTTCTGTTTAGAAAGATTATTGAAGAGGATGGTTAACAACCGTTTCACATGGTGGCTTGAAAAACATGCCCTACTGACCGCATAACCAGGACCTGATTTAACGTTTTAGCGCCCAAGGCTGTTGAATTTTTTTGCCCCCCCCCCAAACATTTACCTTCCGACTTCTCAAACAACGAGTATTATGCACGATTTACTCATATATTATAGGCTACTTATTATTTGTTTATTTTCATTGTTACTTATGAATTTTCATTGTTAATCTTTCGTTTAGGTGAGAAGGAACTATGATTACGAGCACTACTCCTCGTCGACGTTATTGTGCTAAAGTCCATAGTTGCCAAGCCCCCCCTCCAAACTTTGAAAAAGTATAAATAAATACACTCAACGTAGGGGAAAATTAGAGATTTGTTTGAAACTCAGTTTTGTTATTTAAAGTCAAGTGAAGCGGATGAGTTACGTAAAAGCTCAAAAAGATAAATATTAAGTCAAAAATTTATAGCTGTGACAGGTCAGGCTGGCAGTTAATATTGATAAAAGTAGCTGTTTGAGTTCAGTATAATTAAATTGTACAAATTATGTTTGCTGAGTGTGCAAAGGTTAGAACAGGGACGCAAAGGAATACTAAAACATCAAGTTCAAAGTTAAATAAAATGTGTGCAAACAGTAACGAACACTAAAAAGAAGTTTTAAATTAAAACATGATACTACTGTTTCAATTACCCTTGGCTATGAATTTGTAATATTTCTAATTTTTAAAGAAAGCAAGTAATATCAGGTATTTATTAAAGAAAAAACAAGCTGCTGGAAAAAAGTACATAATAGAGTACGTTATGATACCGTAAAAGATTATTATTATTATTCCGGCTGTAATCCCTTGGCAACAGTTCCTGTGCCATTCTTTTCGTGTGTCCATATCAATGATTTATTTTTGTTATATAAAATCAATAATTGAATTTTTCACATTCAGTCTGTCTTTAAAAACGTCATTTCTTATTTTCTCATGCCTGTATACTCTTGCCGAACGTGTCCAAAAGTCCATCTCTGCTGTCATTAATTTTGTTCTTGTGTGTTTATTGGTAGTCCAAACTTCTGAGTCGTAAGTCATGAAGTATCATGAGCCGTAAGTCATGAGGTTTGAAGGAAAATGGTGGAGGGGGGGCAAAAATTCATTAGCCTAGGGCACTAAAAACCTTAAAGTCAGGGCCTGGCGCTCACTTCTGCCTGATGTCATGCCGAAGTGACACAACGCTTGATGCGACTTCATCAGTCCGCGATACTGGCAGACTGCGGTTTCATTCTTTGCCACCGTACTGTGGTTAACTGACCAACACCGTGCCAAGTGTGTGAATCGTTTTATGCACTTAAGATGGCCTCCAGAGGTAAGGTCGAAATATCTGAAATTAATAATATTAGCGGACTACGCGCTAAGAGCCCGGAGTTCATTTCCAACAATGTTGGCGCCAGCCGTCAAAGTCTTAAATACAGAAAAATATTGGTTTAAGCGGCCTACGCACGATCACTTCGGTGTGTAGAGTCAAAATGATGTGAGCTCACACCAGGTGAGTGTGAACTGACGGAATGATGAAATCGTATCAAGCGGTGTGTCACTTCGGCATGACATCAGGTAGAAGTGAGAGTGTGTAGGAGTCAGCTCAGTTCAATCCTTCATACTGAGAAACTAGTGAGAGTAGTTTTAAATAAGCTTCTTTATCTATCCTTAAACAATTGTGCAAGTCTTCAGGATGTAGCTTTAGCTCAGTCAAAACAGTTATGCGATTCTTAACGTTATTATTAATCGATGGCGCAATATACTCATTACAAATTATAAGGTTCCGGACATTAGTCACCGTGAGGTAACATTAAGAAACATGACGTTTCGACCTCTATAGAATTAATGGTCGTCGTCAGGCGAATAAAAAATTAATACAGCGATAAATCTATCACTAAGATATAGATATCGTCAACACTCGAAAACTTAGTTAAACAAGATTTTAACTTTTAACTTAGTTAAACAAAGATTTTAACTTGTTAAACAATCTTGTTTAACTGAGATTTCGAGTTTTGATGATATCTATATGTTAGTGATAGATTTGTCTCTGTATTAATTTTTTGATCGCCTGACGACGACCTCTGATTCTATAGAGGTCAAAACGTCATGTTTCATAATTTTAACTCACGATGGCTAGCGTCCGAAACACATCCGCGCGCGCGCGCGCGCACACACACACACACACACACACACACACACACACACACACACAAAAGGAACACATCAATTTTGTTGAAAACAAACGAAATACATAAATTTTGTTGTTTGTTTGTAGTGCGGTAATTAAGCAATTAAATTCTCCATTACACCAATTTGTTCCGGGTCCGTAATTAAACGTAGCCGGACTGTGTTATTTTATTAATGCCCGCAACAGTAATTAGAAAAGCACGGGACAGTATAATTCCAATATATTTGGACGAGTAATTAACAACGCTTGGACGAGTGTCCATTTTGTCTGTTTTATTTTTGAATTCAACTACTTTATATCCCCGTTTGTTTATCTGCTTCTCTCTTTTCTCTTTCTGGTCTCTCTTTATTTTTTCTTCTTCTATCTCACTGTCATTCTTAGTCTCCTGGCTCATTCTGTTTCTCCAAGTTTCTACTTACCTGCCTTATTCTATGCTCACCTTTTTATATTTCACTACTACTAACTTTTTAAGTCTCTATCCAATTATGTGACCTCCATTTCATTGTCTATTTTTTCTTTTTTTTTTATCAACATATTTCAAACAAAAATTCATGATGTTCCAGGACACATGCACTGTTGTAGTTACTGTCTATACTCCCGGCTGTCACTCCAAGATTGTCAAATTTATTTAGGGTTTTGAAGTAAAATTTCTATAGTAATAGTAATAGTCTATAATGCCAAATCAATAGTTTGAACTACCAGTTCTTAAACTGTCAAGAGTAACATTAGTAGTACATTGTCAATTGTTATAAAAGTGTTTTTAAAATCATTTCTTGATTCGTTTTAAATAAAGGATTTTCCAAGCGTATGATAAATTAACTTTTAGTAATCCGCTGCGTGACTTCAAGTAGATTTTGTTACTACGCGTTTCGAAGCATATACTTCATTACCCGTATAAATTAAATCACTCTTCCGAGGTCGTCACTAACTAAAATCCAACTCAGCATATGGATTTACGCGGTGTTAGTTGCGCACCCACTCAAGCTCAATCTACTTCTGCACGGTCGTTAGTCCTTATCCGCGCAATCAGGTTCAAAGCTGTATCTTACAACTGATTGGATCTAAAGTTCATCTGACCATTCAACACAGAATCACGACTGTTTACATTTGTGTATGCTCCATAAATCTTAAACTCTTCCCAAGGCATTCATGAAACGGCCGTTTTTGCAAATGTGTAACGGTATCAAATTGTAGTTTAAATTTGTATAATTATGACTGCATGAAATCAAATGCCGAGAAAAATTAGATGTCATGTTATTACGGTTGTAATTCCTTATTTGCTTAGGTATATGTTTCCGGAAACGTTTTAGAAACCACTTCCCGTTTGTCCAATATAAAATCAATCAGAATCATTAAAAATCAATTTATATATACCTGATTTCTCTTCTAAAGGTGTGAGTTTATTTGGGCCGAGTAACTTCAGTAAATTATTGTTATTTTAGATGATACAGTAAATTTCTTATTATTTAGTGTAGAGGATAAATTTGAGATTTATGGACCATACTTATGTTATTTCAAAACTAGCTGTTACCCGCGGCTTCGCACGCAAATATTTGAATTTAATAAGTACTTTAAAATAATTTTTATTGTCTATGTCTGTATGGCGTTCTGTCAACTCGTTTAACTATTTTGTACTCCATAGTCAAATTCTTTCCAAAGTTGTTTTCAACACTTGTACTATTTTGACTTGTACTAAATTATTATGCTGGCGCAACAGTCTTTGGAGATTTAGAAGTACCCGTTTATAAAGGCTTTGGAGATATTTATAAAGTACCTGTTAAATCAAAAAAACTAAATTCTTTATTTTAAGTGTTACTGTGTTAGAAGCATTGTATAACATATTAAACGTTATGTTTTCCTCAACCATGGCTTTTATTTATTTCAGCAGTAAACTAAAAACCAAAAACCGTTGTCACCTAACCTCACAAATGAAAAAAACACGTATTTTCGCTTTGCATTAAGTAATAGGACAATTTACAATTAGTACAGTTTTTCTTTTCCACATTGTAATATATGGATACAATCGCATATTATATAAAACATCGAAAATGTACTGCAGGAATGGATAAATGTACAGTTCCTATGGCGCTGAATAGCTTTTGTTTATTTACTTGTTACTATGGTAATTAATTCTGGTCTCCATGGTGTTGTTGACATCTTTAGTAGTAGTATTTAATATATATTTCATTACTTATTCATCGCATCATCAGAAACACATATATACATAAATTTTATAATCGTTGAAGACAATTACGAAATATATAGACGTATCTGTATACAAAATTACAAAATATATCGATACAATCGCATATTAAAAACTGCAGGAACGGATAAAGGTACAGTTCCGATGCCGCTAAATAACATTTGTTTATTTACTTGTTACTATGGTAATTAATTCTGGTCTCTATGGTGTTATTGAGATCTTTATACGGGCCAACGAAAAGGCATAATTAAAAGAGCATAAATCGTGCGAACGTGGCAAAATATGAAATTCCAAGTTAGACAGTATTTTTCGCATTGTGTCAAAGGTAACCTGTGCAAAATTTGGTGGCAATCGGTGTAACGGTGTGGATTTGTATTCAGTACACATAAATCCTCAGACTTAGAGTTATATATATATATATATATATATATATATAGACTACATATTACGTTTCGTTTTAATGCCGTGTTTACGAAAAATGGCGACTGCTCGAGTTGTAATTAAATGAATTGACAAGGATTGAAATGAATGCCAGAGGCGTCTGCTGACGGTATCTCGTTCACTGATCGGATCAATAATTGACCGAGATTGTGACACACAATGCAACTGATTGTATCATCAACTGAGCTAATCACCAACTGGCCGAAACCGAGACCGAAATGACCGAAATTGATTAGAAAGGTTTCCAGAGGCATCTGGCAGAAACTGTATGAACTACCACAGATAGTTCGTCAGTGAGGGTCTTACTTTTTTTATTTATTGTATGAAAATTTTCAATCTACTCAAATTAGAACATAAGTATTAAGCAAATGTGATGAATGAAGGTTGATATGAAGGGGATACTGTCAATCGACAGTTCTCAGCTGCTCATCTGACTAGATCTATTGGCCAATTTTTCTTCAGTCTTCTTTCTGCTATCTGCCGGTTGGACAATTTCCTAATTAAGTGATTTTGATGATCTGTAATCCGTTCTCTGTATTTTATAGCTTGCGTTTGAATCACATCTTTGATGAATGGAATTTTGAGATCCTCGTGAATGGTTTGATTTGAGACAAACCATGGAGCGTTTGTTATTATGCGGAGAGTTTTCGATTGAAATGTTTGGAGAATTTTTGTGTTAGATGGGTTGTAGCAACCCCATAGCTCGACGCCATAAGTCCATATTGGCTTTAGTATCGTTTTGTATATAATTAGTTTGCTCTCCAGAGATAATTTCGATCGTTTTCCTATTAGACAATTCATTTGTCTAGTTTTTATTACTAGGTGTTGCTTCTTTGCCTTAATATGTGATCGCCAGATTAGTTTCTCATCTAAGTGTAGTTCCAAGTATTTTACTTCCGATTTCATTGGTATTGGGTTGTTGTTTATTGTTACTTGTGGACATTTGCTGCGTCTTGAAGTAAACGTGATCTGTGACGATTTGTCTCTGTTTACTTTGATTTGCCATTGTTTTAACAATTCTGCCAAGATATTTAAATGGGTTTTTATATCCTCAGCAGCTAGCATTGGGTCTTCATTGGATGATAATACGGCTGTGTCATTAGAGAATGTAGCAATCAGTATATTGTTGGTGGTTGGCTCATCTGCTGTGTACATTGTGTACAAGAATGGCCCTAGAACACTGCCCTGGGGTACTCCAGAGTGGATTTGTTGGTCATCGGATGAAGCGTTATTGACTTTAACTAGAAAATATCTATCGGACAAATACGCCTTTAGCAGAAAGTATAATTGACTAGGTAACTTATGTTTGATCTTGTAGAGGAGCCTATCGTGCCACACTTTGAGTGAGGGTCTTACTGACAGACTCATCTTTTAAAAGCTGCATTCGGTCAGTCGGTCATTTAAATGATTTTATCAAAGTGATGTGTTCAGTCCTGAACGACATATGTCCACTCTGGATAGAACAAACGTGTATTGAAACCTACTAGTATACTATCAAGAATAAAGAACAGAGGAGGGACTATATAAACGTGGGAACCATCACTTTGTTGTCAAGTCACCAACGTCACAGGTTTCGCGTGACGCATTCATTGTGAGCTGTAATTGAATTTTACCGGTCTATGTAGAATCCGAGCGCTGCGGTACAACGAACAACCGCGCTATATTTATACAGAGATTAATTATCTTGCGTTGAAGATCTAATGTCAAACAGGAAATTACTCGTTCCCGGTGAGCGTCAAGTAGGCTACGTTGTCGGTTGTAATTCGATAAGTTTGTGTACGCTCCAGCAAAACTGCGTAACGTTTCGCAAAGTGTAGCACACGCTGCAAAGCAATAATATTAAATTTTCCGGAACTGTACATTTATCAATGCCTGCAGTACATTTTCGATGTTTTATATAATATGCGATTGTATCGATATATTACGATGTGGGAAAGAAGACGTGTACTAATTGTAAATTGTACTATTTCTTAATGCAAAGCGACAAATACGTGTTGTGTTAATTTGTGAGGTTAGGCGACAATGGGTTTTGGTTTTTAGTTTACTGCTGAAATAAATGAAAGCCATGGTTGAGGAAAACTTAACGTTTAATGTGTATATACAATGCTTATAGCACAGTGATACTTAAAATAAAGAACCTAACGTTTTTGAGTAGCCAAATTAACAAAACTACAACAGCAAATGTACACTGAAAAATACAAATATTTATTGTTTTTAGTTAGCCATAAAACGAGTACTTGTTTCAAACGAATATTACCGAGAAAACGAGTTCTGCCACAATAAAGGAGACATGATGGAGCTGAGTTTCGAGTTGAGTTTCATTTCGCAGTTCCACAATAAAAAAAAAAATACATTACATAATAGTACACAGGTGGTGGTCGAGTGTCTGTAAAAATTAAGTATAATTGTAAGGCAAATTCTAAAAAAAATTATCCGGGCTGTAAGGCCGTGATCTACTAAAATTTCCATGCCGATTTATGTAATATAATGATTTCCTAGTTGGTAATGTAATCAGACGTTTCAGTCTCGTCTGGAAGCCATCTTCAGTGAAAGGTTTTTGAAACTACTGACAAGATGTGCGTCAGTACCGTACACCTCCAAAATAACAACTTCACGACTTTGCCACAGTACTGTGCTGGTGTGGTGTGGTATAGGTACGTGTTTCCTCAAGGCCGCTCTAGTGTTTTCGAGTACCTGTTGACCCGTATTATAGATTATTCTGGAACACTTGTGCTATCTACTTTAACAACGACAGCTGCCGCTTAGAAGTCAGTTTAAGTAGTGATTTATTCAAGCGAGTTTCGAAGTATTGTGGCAAAGTGTTATTGTGATATAATTGTGCGGGACTCTATTAGTTGACATTATTATTGCGTGTGGACAAGTTTTTCTCGGATTATTGTACAAGTTGATTATTAAAGCTGGTTTTAGTGACTTCATTGGTGTCTTGTATTCCGTTTTCCACTGTACCATGCGACGATCAGTGAGACCGTCGTAACAATCATCTCCACCGCTTGAATTTCGCTTATAAGTCTTCCGTTATGTCAGTGACTATAAGAAATAAATTATTGTTGGGATAAAAACAGATCTGTACACTTATATTCTTAGTTAATGTTAATATACAGCCAAAAGAGGGTGTTTTCGTCTTTTTTTTTGTGTTCTGTACTATTACAGCATAAGGTTGATGTTTAAACACTGTCGGAATAAAAAAATAATCTGTATTTACTAATACTTTCTTGCAAAGTAATTCCAGTAAAGAAAATCCTGCTCTTGCAAAGTAAAGTGTATTTATAGTTTTTTCACCGTGGATCTATAATAAAGGCTTGCAATAGTTTTACTAGAATTAGCACTAGCAACAGCAGCAGCAATAGCAGGTGTGACAATAATAAATACATGAGTGAACAATAATACGAAATAAAAATGAATGATTTCAAAACAAAAATGACTTCTATATTCTCTAGCCTTTTATAACGAGAAGCCTAGTAATGTCTCTTCTTTGTTGAAAGGAAAAGAGAGAGAGAGAGAGAGAGAGAGAGAGAGAGAGAGAGAGAGAGAGAGAGTGAGTGAGTGAGGAACAGAGAGTGATAGACAGCAAGAAACAGTCAAGCGAATTGCGGCCTAGGAACAAGCAGACACAGGCTTAATTGTTAACACCTGCGACAAGAAATATTGCTTGCGCTAGGTTGCAATACAAAATACGTAGAGTATGTACATTGTCGCTTATTAATTGGTAAAGTTCAGTACACAGCGGTATAGAGCACTTAAATCCTGCTGTTGTTGTTGTAGTTTATTGCCACACACACTTCTCTGAGTATTAAAATACGATTCGAGTTGGCTCTTTCTCATGAGCGCAAAAATGTGCATGTTCACTGCCTATGACTGAAATTTTAAATTTACTTTTAGTAATAATTTACTGATTATGATAACTGTATACTATTTCCATTCTTAGTTCAGTCCTGATGTAAACAAACAGGCGCGTGGCTACATGCTGCTTCAATTACAGGCATCACTCTGAGGGAACCAGTACAGATTGGGTACATAAAACGAAAATAGAAGCTGTGATAATTATCAGTGTACTGTATTATTATCAGTCGCTGTCAGAGAGTAATTCGATCCTTTTATATCTGTGTCGGAACTTGTACCATCACCGGAATCAGCGTTATTATTGATAAGTTTGTCCGTGGCGACGTTGGTAATGTGAGCCAGCTGCCATAGCTCATCTTCTTCCTTGATTGTATGCTGCCTCATTCTCTATCAAGTGTTAAGTGTTCTCTATCAGGCAGCTTGTATGTTGTGTTGTGACGGGCAACATATCCTTTCAACTGGCTCCTTATTAGTTCAATAGAATTTAGAATACAGCGATAAGGAGGAAGTCTTAAAACGAGTGCCCCGATGTAACTGGTAAGATAACTTTCACATGAGTACACAGACATTCTTCACATGGGCGTAATACATTACTGTGTGAACAACGCTTCTGACCAATAGCGTTTCAGATTTGCCACGTGAGTTTATTTACATCAGGATTAAACTAAGGACAGAAATAGTATATATAGTATGAGTGTTTGTTTGTGTATGTGTGTGAATTCATATAGGCATAGATTTTCAGTATTATTGAGTAGTGTTTTCTATACCAGAGATCTTCTACCAGAGGTCGGATTACAAGGTACTCACACGAATTTCGATTTAAAAATTTCAGTTTCTCTTCTCATAGAGGCGTCATCCCCTAGCGTTCTTCTTATTTAGTCATATCTTATAACCTCCTCAGGGAAACTTTCCCTAAAGGGTCCTCAGGCTGATAACCCCCCTCTCTCTACACTGTATGAGTCATCTTCCTTTTCTCCTTTCCCCTTTTACTGATCACCTCAGGAACAATCGTTAATAATCGTTTCTCTCTTGTAACATATCATAACCAGACCCCCTTCCTCTTGAAGATTACATCTAAACCTGATCTCTTTTACTATATTCTGTTTAAGAATCTTCTAATTACCACTCTGTTAACCGATTTCATCCTCTTCATTTGTATCCACATCCACGTGTTGTTTGCCTCAATCCTATCGTGTCTCTGTCTGTCTGTCTGTCTGTCTTCTCTCTCTCTCTCTCTCTCTCTCTCTCTCTCTCTCTCTCTCTCACGTTTCACACCTGCCAGCTACTCTTGTAATCTCTTTTTCAATTCTAGATCCATACTGCTCTAGAAGGAGCTTGTATTCTTATTAAATGCTTTCTAACTATGGTAGTTCTTGTGTTTGTCTCGGGTTTGCTCCGGCAATCAAACATGTACAACCTTTGCAAGCTAGGGCTTTTAAACATCATTGGTAATGGTCTGAACCAGATATAGCTGAATATGTTTATGATATGAGTCGTCGAAATTCATGAGTATGGTACAATATTGTTACGTAACGCTATCGAAAATTCGAGCGTATCGTTCTACACGATTCTCTGCTAGCCGAGCAGGCGCACCGTCTCTGAAGTAAGTAACACTCCAGACTGTTATAGTAATTGTAACTACCCAAATTATGCTGGGACATGCCGCCAAAAGAATGGAACATTGTTCTGGAACATATGCAGGGTATATATAAGCAACAGCGGCTGGCTTAGTCAGCTAGTTACACCTGGCTTTATTGTAGAGCGCGGATCAAGTGGTTGTTGTGGAAAGTGAGCACTGTGTTACAATAATTAGAGCGGAAGTCTTAATAGTTGACATTATTATTACGTGTGGTCAAGTATAGCTTGAATTATTGTATGAGTGTACCTTCTTGATTACCAATTGTTATTTGGTTTGCAGATATCCACACTTAAAACCAAGATGATGCTTTTCGTGGAACCGATCCCGTACGGGCAAAAATTTTTATAGATGGTACTGTCCTAGAACAAGTTAGCAGTTTTGAATACCTGGGCTACAGTGTGTCTTATAATGCAAGCAACGACGTGGTGAATAAGTTGCATAATTTCAATCATATGTGCGGGACCATCAGGCAAACCATTAAGTCAGCAAGTAAAGGAACACGCCTAAAATTCTACAAGGTGATGTGGCCCTACCTAGACTTCTTTATGAGTCGGAGAATTGGACTTTAACGAAAGGCCAGGCAGTCACATCCAAGCGGCTGAAATGATATTTCCTACGTACGTGGCAGAGTATACTCTCCACGATCATAGAAGAAACACAGATATACTGTAGGAACTGAATGTTATGAGTATACTCGACAGGATTTCCCAGTATCGGCTAAATTGATGGGAACATCTTTGCCGAATGGATGACTGCCGCATCCCCAAAAACAATTATGGAACTATAAGCCGGGGGGACGGAGAAGTGTGGGACGTCCGAGGAAGCGCTGGAGTTACCAGCTCTATTCTTTGCCTGTTTGAGACCGGAACAAACCATCCTTGGTTTAATCGTTGAAGATCATGATGATGATTAAAGTTGGCAATTAGTGATGTCTTATTCAAAGTAAAATCAGATTTTTAATTACTTATTAATTTACTTATTAAAATAAAATCAGTGGTGTCTGTATTTTGTTTCCACTGTACAATACGACGATCCGTGAGACCGTCGTAACAATACGTGTCAAATATTGCACTGACAGACGCGCGTCGGCGAGTACTGCATTATCAATTTTTGCATTTACCGCTGCGATAGGCCTAAAGCAAGTCGCTGATATCAGAGGTAAAATATCAGTTTTTATAAAATAAATAAAACAGCATTTGTTGCAGCGCGATAGATAAGCGACACAACCTTCGACTTGTTTTCGATAATATCGAAAAAGCCGGCGTCACGTGCCGCGAGGCAAACAATTATCGATAACTCAACAGCTGATGTTATTTGTCAGTTTGTTTTATCAGTAAACATTCTGTACGCTGCACATTCTGTATCGGCGTAGCTTTGTGTGGATACTTCTATTTTTATTCTGTATATATTCGCTCCGGTTGAAGTGTTGTACTTTATTCGTGATCGATTAGATCTATTTAAGCAGATAAGTGGCATAAATATTTTAAAATTTAAAAAAAGATTCGATATGTTTTTAAACTAATCAACGTTGGTAGGTCTTGTTATTGTTAATTCGACTGATACCGCAACTTGCGACTACTCATGAATTGACATAATTTTTGATTTTCCATTCTTTGCTGTTTTGTGATTACTTCGTCAGGGTTTCGCGACTTCAGCGGCTTGCTGCGTTTTTAGTACATAATATTTTTTTGTCTTCAAATTCTGTCATGTCCTTGTTGTTTTGGACACCAAGGAAAAGAAGAAGAAGAAGAAGAAGAAGAAGAAGGAGAAGGAGGAGAAGAAGAAGAAGAAGAAGAAGAAGAAGAAGAAGAAGAAGAAGGAGGAGGAGGAGAAGGAGGAGGAGGAGGAGGAGGAGGAGGAGGAAGAGGAGGAGGAGGAGGAAGAGGAGGAGGAGGAGGAGGAGGAGGAGGAGGAGGAGGAGGAGGAGGAGGAGGAGGAGAAGGAGTAGGAGGAGGAGGAGGAGGGCTATCAGCTGAAGAAGGCTATCAGCTTTCTTCATCTAGTCTTATACACTACTGATTTTACCTCTGAGTGAGTTCAATTAATTTGATTTTTGCGTGTTTTTCTTTAGCATCCGTCAAAATATATTTCAGAATGTAGCTTAACAGGGGCGGTTTCTGTAGGAGGTAGCTAGTTGGTACAACCTCCAGAAATTCTGAGTTATAAAAAAATATAAAATATTTTTGTTATACGATCGCAAATATAATATGAACTCAGTTTATATTCCCAGAGGCGCGCTGACACAAGTGTACAATGAGTGCGGTGCACACAGGCGCCAGGATATTTAAAGGCGCCAAAAATTTCAGGCGAGGAGCAAATATTAAAAAAAAAAATTATTATTATTATGTTTTTTACACATTTTTTCCTTCTGAATATATACAGAAGATACAAACAGCAGAACTGAAATTTCTGAGATCAGTTAAAAGGTGTAATAGACGATATCATATAAGAAATGAAGAGATAAGAAGTGATGTAGATGTTTTTGCAGTTAATGAAAGGATTGAAGAATACAGAAGAAAATGGATTCAGCACATTAACAGAAAGCAAGAAAGTAGAATACCGAAGATGGCGAAATATTACAACACTAGAGGCAGAAGAAAAGTTGGTAGACCTAAGAAAAGTGGACTGTGGAATAGGAACAGGCCGCTGAAGCCTAAAACTTTAAAAATGATGATGATACATTTTTTTGTAAATCCTGGTTTTGTTCAGTAAACTTATAATTGATATATTTCGTATTTCATTTGTACCCAATGATACGTTTTTATAAAGTGATTTTTTATTGGGGCGGGGGAGCCAACAAATATCAGCGTACAGGCGCCGGACACTACTGGCGCTCTTCTGTATATTCCTATATTAATGTGCCCGTAGTTCCTTTTTAAACTGCCACCGCCCGCTCCGAATGTCGTAGGTTTACATACAGAGTGAGCTCGTCTGACTGTAGGTAGCAGTTTTTGTGCTACCTCACGCAAAGTATTAGGGAGTCACGTGTCTATTCAGATGGGATTCAGGCGTATGCCCCAGCATAAGAGTGAGTGAGAGAGCAGAAGACCAAGTGAGACAGGCTTAGGTAGCATACGGCGATCTACCTAAATGCTCCCAATATTGCAGTATGGATTCGTTTGTGAGTGGTCAGTTAAAGTTTATTGGAATGTGTCCTGTGCGTGTAGTGTTACGCGAAGTCAGTTGTTGTTGACTTAAGCGTTTATTTGAGTTAAATTATATATTTAAGATTAATTAGATCTAATAATATTTTAATAAAAACATAAAGTTGTTCTTGCTCGAGGTTTAATTTTTCGTGCACCGCCAGACATTATTTAACAGTCAGTAGTTCAATAATGTGAAGTGGTTCCCTAGTTCTAAAGCCACTATGACTTTTGTCCTTTTAAAAAATCTCACTTTGTTTATTATATATTTCGTTTATATACAATAAAACATCATATTTCCTAATGTCAACATATTTCCTACATCATCGCCAAAGCAATTATCAATATTATGTTAGACTTAAACCGTATTTCATAATCGACTTATTTTTTTCTTTTTTGTCTTCTCATGTCTGTTCCAAACCGCCTGTACTGAACCATCTGTAGTCTGTGCTGAACCGTCTGTAGTCTGTACTGAACCATGTGTAGTCTGTGCTGAACCATCTGTAGTCTGTGCTGAACGGTCTGTAGTCTATGCTGAACCGTCTGTAGTCTGTGCTGAACCGTCTGTAGTCTGTGCTGAACCGTCTGTAGTCTGTGCTGAACCGTCTGTAGTCTGTGCTGAACCGTCTATAAGAAATTATTAAAATTACTATCCGGGCTGTAAGGCCTTGGTCTTCCATTTTCTTCGTGTCGAAAGGTGTTAACTCGAACACACGTTTTTGCCTCACCTCTGGAGACCATCTTCAGTGTAAGGACTTGAAGCACTGATAAGGTGTACGTCAGTACAACCCCAGGACTGTGGCAAAGGCTGCCATTGAAAGGCTTGCAGAGGTGAGGCCGAAACGTCTGTTCGAGTTAACACCTTTCGAAACAAAGAAAATGGAAGACCAAGGCCTTACAGCTCTTATAGTAACTTTAATTATTACAGCCTAAGAAACAGATAGTCAAAAGGAAAGCCAATTTAACTACAACTATCCCCGGCTTATTGACTGTTCTATTATTTACGACATATTTTGACTGTACTTCCAAAGTATTCAAATAATTTAATTTGCTCAATCAGACCTTCACAAGCCTTATTGTTCAATCAGCTTTATTGTAGAGCCACTGACTACTTTCAGTTAACTATCGTTCCATAGCATTCATGCTGCAGGTACGGTCTGATTGCATATCCTTTGACAGGAGTAAAATCAGTTACGGCAGTTTAGAAGTAAAAGTCTGATATTAATTGATGACTCGTTGGGCACTTGGTGAAACATATTAATACAAAGGTTTTAAAAAATGTATAAACACTTGGTACGTTTTACAGATTTTATTTAACTATGACAGCGGTTTCGACTTCTTAAACCATTGTGTAAGAGATTAATGCACACTAAACACAGGATGTAGGATGGACATCTGTTTAGGGCGTGTATAGGAACATGTGTGAGTGTGAAGATGGAGAAGGGGGCTGCAGGAGCTAAGGGAAGGTCAAGTGTGTGTAAAAACTAAATATAATCTGAATGAAAAATATTGCTTAAAGCACAATCACTTCATAGATACAAAAACATAACACTACTCCATAACATACAAAAACGTAAAAAAATGGATTTGTTAGAAATTCTAAAAATTAAAAAAGCAATAAAAATAACAAAAATTTAACAAACGAACAAACTGAATTCTGTGTATCCCCTTTACTAAAAGCTGTTATTTAGTTCAGTTAATTTTATATTTTGCATTCAGATTATATTTAGTTTTTACAGACACTTGACCTTCCCTTAGCTCCGGCAACCCCCTCTCCATCTTCACACTCACACATGTTCCAATACACGCCCTAAACAGATGTCCACTCTATATCCTGTGCTTAGTGTTCATTCATCTCTTTGACAATGGCTTAAGAAGTCGAAACAGCTGTCAGAGTTAAATAAAATCTATGATACGTACCAAGTCTTTATATATTTTTTAAAAACCTTTGTAAAAACTCTGAGTTCAAGTATGCGCACGAGCGTGCTACCACAAAAGTTGAGCACAGACGTCATTGCTGCGGGGGGGGGGGTTAAAACAGAATATCTCTGCGCTGTCCAAGTTGCGGTGCTGAATGTAAAAATATCTCTTAGTCCGTGTCCCAGTTTCTCGTTTTGTGACATCCATTTCTGAGACGCTTTGTGCCTGTAAAGAAGGTTTCAGACTGCTGCGAAAATTTTTTCATTCACTGTCACAATCCCGCATTTATCCCCGCACTCCGTCGTCTCCCTCACAACCGCCCTGTGTTTCCATCGCTCCTGTCTCCCTTTCATTCCTTTCTGCCTTTGCGAACGCACAATAAAAATGTTTAAAAATTATACTGTATCTTTAAAGATTTTCCGGAAGTACATTAAGATATTTACGTATAAATAAGCTTGTCAATCGTTCTTACATTAATAACGTTTACATTATTAATCTAATATTACTTATAGTAAGTGGTAGTTACCGTTTGCAGCTATATACTAAATTCTATGAAGTTTCAATTCGGTATTAAGCGTTCAGAGTTGCGATTCCCATCCGTAAGTAGCAGTCGAAAACACAAGTTTTATGAACAACTTCATCCCCTTTTCTTTTCTCTGTTATTATCAGGGTCGTATTAGAAGCGCGTAATGCCCTATGCTGCCATCAGATTGGTGCCCCCTTCCCCAATTCAAAATTCAACCTTTTATCCATTATTAACACGATAAATGGCATACAAAATTTTGAAGTTAACAATTATTTTATTGGACTCTCAAATTACAACAAATATTTAGTTAATTAGTGATTACAATGAGCCTAGTAGTAGTTAAGCTGAGAAAATGCTAATCGATCTATTGTTTTTCTTGATTTTGCCTTAACAAAGTCTTGTATAATTTCTTCTAAATCAAGCGATTCAACCTATCTCGCTTTCAATATTCAACCTTGCTAACGAAGATAATCTCTCATCTCCCATAGATGAACTCAACATATCTTCAATGCGTTATAATACAGAAATTGATCTTTATGATTCACAGTTAGCTATTGGAATCGTCAAAAGCAGACAATAAGCACTGTAGGCTATATATTCGGAAATACGTTAGTCACTTCACAGTTAATAAACCAGTTTAATACTTGGAGTGGAAAAACTGTGGTATTATGGAATCTGTAATCTTCGTTCGAACGATTTTGAAAAAAACCTCTTTCTTGCAATTTTACTCCTGGCACAAAGTTGTTTTTTGTTTTTTATTTCACATTTATTATCTTCAAAACGTTTTTGTGATTTAGTGGTGGATGGTGCTCCCTCTGACACCTGAGGTCCTGGTGCCCGGTGCTACAGCATACCCTACCTTTATGGATAATCCGCCACTGGTCATGATTTCTCCATATTTTAGTTAATCTTATTCTGATCCATCCTTGTTCCTGACTATATCCTCAAGTACAGTTCGAATAGTAGTCAGTCTTCCAAACGGCTGAAAAAACACGTCAGGGGCTCAGCAAGGTTGTAAATTTAAACAAAGATAGTACGTTAATATATACGTATTTACTTAATTTTCAGATACTTTGCACAAAACATACTTGTATTTTTCACTGATCTGCTGTTCAAGATTATAGCAAGCCTCTTGAAATTACCACATAGCTACTCAACTTTGTAATTGGCTGTATTGTTGAAGTGTTGGCCGTGAAGGTCTCTTAAATTAATTCCCAAAAAAACATCTCTGTTACATACGAAACGCTTTTAATACCTAATTAGCGAAATATTAATTAACTTGATTACAATCCCACAAAGAGATTTTACCGTCTACTCGGAACGATACTCGTTCGGCTTTTACGGTCTGAAGTGAACGAGGTATGCTTATAGAGCGTACAGTAAAACATAAGCCTTTAAAAAAAGTTCTTATTACAACTCAGAAATTAAACAACTTGATACTAGAATTGTTAAGAGGCATTTACATTTAAAGAGGTACGAAAATCAGTTTATGATATAATAATAATAATAATAATAATAATAATAATAATAATAATAATAACAATAATAGTAATAACGACAACAATAACAACGACAATAACTTTCTTTTGTAAAATCAAAATGGTATCTTAGGTCTCTATTACACTAGGCAACTGATTGCAGAAAAAGTTGCGGGGCATTGGTTTAAATGTAGCGTATTACACTTACTGCAATTGGTTGCACGGTCTGCAATCCATTGCAAGACAGTCGCAAGCCATGCAACTGCTCGTGCAACTTTTAGTTTCACGCACTCGTTGTGGGGCATTGATTCAAATGTAGCCTATTAACTAAGCAACCGATTGTATGCAACTTGGCTGCGCGCGCATTCTACGGACAACGAAGACATTTGATGATATGGGAACGACAATTTTTTACAAAACCGCCAATATCTCAAAAACAAAAAGGAGGATTTTACTGAAAAAAAAGCAAACAAATCTGTAATTTTTCTAAATTTCACTTGTTGACAACATATAGCTCGCTCTTATATGGATGCAATCAGTTGCGTAGTGTAATAGAGGCCTTAGATGCGCAGTAGTGTGGCACGCCTCATGACGTGTCAGGAGAGTCTACACTTTCCTGAGACCCATTATTACTTCAGTGGTCACACAGAGGTGCTAAGCACTCATGTCCGTCTGGGTGCAGAGAAAAGCGTGTCCTGATTTTATGGCGCTGCCCCGAAAATCGGACCTGCATCTACAATTTAGCAGCCAAGAGTAGCGTAAACGAATATTCTGGTTTTAAAACCACTGAATGCTTCATACTTGCGCGTTCTTTGCTTGTTTATAATTTGTATAACTTATTAATATAATACTTTTTAGATTGCTGAAACCGCAGTGGGTTTATGAACTGCCGTAGCGCATCACTCAACGATTAACCACTTTTGGAGTCTATTGCGGCCGGAGTCACTAATATACAGTTTACAACATCTGGGCTATCGGGCCGCGGTCCATTGCTTTGAGATGCCATATTATTAATTTTCTAGATATTTTGACCGCCCACCGGAGGCATTCTTCAGTAGTCATCATTATCATCATCTTCAAGGATTAAACCAAGGATGGTTTGTTCCGGTCTTAAACAGGCAAAGATGTTCAAACAGGCGAGATGCGCTGGTCACTGCAGCGCTTCCTCGGACGTCCCACACCTCTCCGTCTCCTCGGCTTATAGTTCCAGAGTTGTTTAGGGATGCGGCAGTCATCCATTCTGCAAAGATGATCCCACCAATCCAGCCGAAACTGGACAATCCTGTCGAGTATACTCATAATATTCAGTTCCTTGTCGACACTTTCAGGGGGAAATATAAGGTAATCTGGGGTTGGATGTTGGCTCGCAGAAGTTTTGATTATCACGGCCGCGTTACATTGACTTAGCAGTTCATAATGTTGTTGCATATTTCTGTACTATGTAGACTGGTAAAATGAAAAATAAAATAGTAGTAAGCAAATATACAAATATACGAAAAATTGAACGAAGTGTAGGAAATGAGGTAACACAAAATTTTCCTGCTTCTAAATATTATAATTTACTTAACATTTATAATTTATTTACCGCAAAATGTTTTTTCTCTTATTTGGAACATGTTTCGGGACACTTATTGTTCCCATTCTCAGCCATCTAATTTTGGATCTATGTAGTTGCATATTTGTGTTCTGGTTGGTTATTGCTATGGTTTCCTGTTGGTCTTTGGTATTTTAATTGGGTATTATTGTGTGCGGGTGTGGTGTATATATTTATTTGTTTGGTTGTTTTCAATGTTGATTCAGGTATAAAAAGGCACAATAATGAACATATGGGAAAATTTACAAATATACGAACACAAAACAAACTAATATCTGAACAAATACAAGTAAACACAAACACGACACAATATTTAAAATATTCATCATTGAAAACACCCAAAAAATAAATATATACACCACACCCACACACATTAAAACATACAAGAAACCATAGCAACAACCAACCAGAACACAAGTATGCAAATATTTCCAAGACTTTGATGGCTGAGGATGGTAACAATGAGTGTCCCGAAAAATTCCGAATAAGGGAAAACATCTTGAGGTAAAGGAATTATAAATATTAAATAAATTATATATGCAATCAATAAATAGACTGTAGCAAAATAATTATTACAAATAATTAATAATTAGTAATAATTAAATAATTGATAATAATTTTGGATAATTATTATCAATTATAAGCATAAAAAAGCAAACAGAAAATATAGTAAATATTGAATAAAACAAAAGCGGAAGTAGCTCAGAAGACTCAATATAAAGCCCAAGGTCATTTGTAGATGTGCCGCCATTATTAACCGGGACATATGGCGCGGGACATTTTAACCCGTGACGTCTTTGACCTCGGCAAGGCAACAATATTCGGCAACAACATAGTCGTAAGACGTAAAAAGCATTTAGCTGAATACAATCGCTGATCCTTATTGCGCAAGAGTCGTTTCCGTTGAGATCCGTCCGACTTTTCGTGAAGATTTTGAGTATGTTTTAGTTCCCTTAGTAGAGATTACCAGCCTCTAGCTAAGTAGTTAGGTGGTGGGGCTGCCACCTTCAGGTTTCCTAACAGGCCTGTTTTCTGTTGGGGTTGTCTCCTCTAGCCGAAGGTTCCACTTTTAAGGCGTTGGAAACTCGCCTTACAGCCTCTTCTGACAGTTACATATCGCACATCCATTGTACGGCATGCTTTCCAGGGGCCACGCGGCTTTCGCCTTCCAGGACGTGGAAGTAGTCTTTGCTGGGAGAGGTTGCACCCTTGGAGATCAAATACGAAATGAAGATATAAGAACTGAGTTAAATGTATATTCTATGGCTAGCAGAATAAGGGAAGTACAAATAAAATGGAGGCAGCATATCGAGAGAATGGAAGATATGAGGCTACCTAAACGAGTAATACGATACAGACCTCAGGGAAGACGATATATAGGTAGACCAAGAAAGAGATGGTTTAAGTGAAGTCGGAACATGCTGTAAGTATCTTGACGTGGAGAAAAAGATGAAGAAGAAGACAATCGCTGATTTAATTTCTTTTTAACCCTAGAGTTGTGCTTGGTATGACTATTAAGTTTATGACAATACTTAATCGCTCGTGTATTAATCTTGAGTGCTAGTACAGTCTTTACAACAGTAATGTGCATAGAGAACATGGGATACATACATACATACATACATACATACATACATACATACATACATACATACATACATTCATACATACGCGTTGTTTCCTAGGTATACCAGACTTGCTGATATTCGAGATTCGAGAAGTGGATCAAATCCTAAAGGTAAATTTCTTCTCCTTCTCTTCGCTTTAAGTATTAGGTTATATAAACCTGTTCCGGCACCCATCTTATCTTCGGACGACCTACGTCTCTTCTACCAATGGCAATTCTACCAATTATTCAGTGCCGCCTTCGGCATCGATCCCCTGTCCTCCTTTGCAGATGATGCCATTATTGTCTTCTGTAACGTGAAATAATTTCATTTATGTTCTCTACTCCGAGTTCTGCTCTGATATCCTCATTTCTTATTATATCTTGGAATGTAGGTATAATTTTAAGTACTTCGAAGAAACTGCATTTCAGCACTCTGAATCTTGCCGCATTCATCAGATGTCCACATCTTGTGGATACGGGTTTGGCAATCCCGATATGCCCTACCAATTCTCACTTAGCTTCAACTTGTCTTGGGTAAGATCCCTTCCTTTAATCTTTTCTGTCTAGTCTTTCTTGACTGAGTTTTCTTTGTTTCTGACCCCGGCGCTATTAGAGTACTCGAGGGCTAGGGTGTCTTCCTTTTTTAATTCTAAGTTCTTAATTTTGTGTGATTTAGGATCTTAGAGTGCTCACTGATGCCGATAGGCGAGCACTGGAAATACAAAGCAGAGTAACTGATACAAAGCTACGAAATCATATCTCAGAAAGAGAAGAGCGAGGGCGAATCTCCTGCTCCCCAAAACGAGGGCCTTTCGGCTAAGAAATGGTAACCCTGACAGAAGAGTCTCTGGTCCTCTTGGTAGGGGGTTGTGCAAAAGGCCAGTAACCTGTTCATGTAAAACTTTATAATACTTATAGTGCCCTCAGCAGTCTCGGAGTAAAGGGAAACTTATATACTGTAAATTTTTATGTACGCTTATGTGTTTTAAATAAACAGCAGATAGCCCACATGCTTAGTGAATAAAAAAAGTGTTGAAAAACGGTTCTTGAAAAATAACATGATCAATAAACTTGAAACTTTCTCTTGAAATACTGATTTTACAAGTATGTCACAACAATTCTGCGTGAAATATATCGTGGGGTTTCTGGTAAAACTAACCAAGTCCATTGATGTTTCAAAAACCACATGTATTTTTTTAAATTAATTTCAATTTTTAGATTTCAGTTTTTTAAACATATTTAATCAATAAAAACTCTATTAATAATAAAATTTAACCTTCAAAGTCAGTTTAAGATTTTTCATCACACATGACAACCTTTAATTTCAGTTTAGCATAAATTCAGCTAAGTGGACTTCGGTAACTTTACGACTTACCCCACAATATGTTGTGTGTATTTTAAACGCGGTTTAACGAAACCTTTAAAACTTATACAACCTTTAAAAGTTTATACTTAAATAAAACTAAGTATGCAAGTGTTATTTAAGCGTTTCCCAATTACAGTAGAACCTCACTAATTTGTCACCTACGGGACCGAAGGGGTGACGAATTATTGAAATAGACGAATTAGCGAGGGAGTTCTACTCAATAATTTTCAAACTCAAAGAAGTTAAGCACTGTAACTGCAACAAAATCTGTTTACTGATTGTAAAAGAAGTGTGTAATTTTCTTTTGTTTTTTTTTGTCGACCTTACTTTTCAAGAGTCAAAATTATTTTAGGTAGTTCTGCTTCATCTTGGCCTTCGTACCTCCTGATTCCTGTAGTCAGTGATTGAATGGCCTCCTTATGAGAGATTGCAGGTTTTATTGACTGGCATTCAAATTCTTCACCATTAGCTTCTGTAGGTTCTGTGGATACGTACGTAACAATTGCATCACACTAAACATTTCGTAGCCTAGATCCGGTAAGTTTATTTCGCACCAATGTTTGACGTCATCTTCATTCAAACTGTTAAATGCTAGTAGGGATTGGCAGATGTCTAACAATTCCGATGTGGGACAAGACCTTCTGGTTCTATAGACGCTGGTTGTAATTCAGATGGCCGTAACGTATTCCAGGTAGATTTTGGAATGTTTTCCGAAATACGTTGCCGGGTATCAGCTATCCGACTGAATTTTTGGAAACTTATTACGCTGTAGCAACACAACACAACACTTATTGTGCCGTGTACACAAGTACGAAATACCCATTCTCGGAACTAATACCTTCTGCAATCCGTTCTCCTGGCCATTATTAGAACCCCGGCCACGATCAGCACTTTTCTGGTTTACCCTGCCTATAATTAGAGCGTATATGTTGTTAATAAAGAAAATGTAAAAGAAGCATGAGTGGGTGACGAATGCAAAGAGAGACGAATTAGCGGGTGACGAATTAGTGATGTTCCACTGTATGAGGGATTTTTATTTATGCTTACTAATTATTGAAGCAGTATTGCATTTTGTATGTTACGTTATCTTCTGAACACTGCATGCATATCCTGAAAATACGTCATCGTAAATAATACAATTACCATGTGTCGAGAGCACAGTACTGTACTGTAATGTGATTCGATTACAGTGTGTTCACGGGGGGGGGGGGCAACGAGGTCAGAGGTCACGCGTTTCACGTTTAGTCACACTTAGTTAAACGACAATGCGGCAGAAAGCGACGCAGATCATCTCCTGCATCCTTGTTAAACTTTCATGAGCTCTCTTCAGCTATGCTGGAAATATGGAGTTCAAAAAATAGGGTCAGAGGCATCAATATTTAAATAACGTAATTTTCCGTGTTGCATGATGTGTACACAACTCATACTCAATTGTACAGCAGAACGCGCGTGAGCCGGTACGGTCGCAGTCACTCTCTCTCTCTCCCTCCCTCCCTCACTCTTTCTCACAGTCTCTCTCTCGCACACACACACACGCGCGCGCGCACACACACACACACACACACACACACACGAGTATGTAAATAAATAAAATTGGTTGTAGGTGTTATATGTTGTTATTGTTACTACTACTGGTGGTGGTGCTGCTGCTACTACTACTACTACTACTACTACTACTACTACTACTACTACTACTACTATTACTAGTATTATTACGATTATTAAAATTATTATTAATCGATGGCGCAATATACTTATTACAAATTATAAAATTTCGGACATTCGCCAACCTGAGTTAAAATTAAGAAACACGACAGGCGAACAAAAAAAAAAATGCATACATAAATGTATCACTAATAAATAGATATCGTCAAAACTACAAATCTTAGTTAAACAAATATGGTCCATGGTTTTCAGGAAAAACCCAAGAAGAAGACAGGTGCCATCTGGACTGACGAAAGGAAGGGGACGCATCGATAAAGAATGAAGGAGATGTGGGAGAGGAGGATGAGAGAGGAGAAGAAGAGGGAGGAACCAGTTGAACCAAATGTAGTCCACAGTGGCTCATACGCAAAAAAAAAAAAAAAACAGTACTCACCATTCCAGCAAGGAAGGATTCCTCGTGTGATTGAAACGTAAACAACGACTACGTTGCAACCACAGGAGGAACCCTTCCTTGCTGACAGGTAAGTACTGTTTTATTATTATTATTTTTTAGCAATATATTTGTTTAACTAAGATTTTTACGGTATCTAATTGTTAGTGATAGATTTATCTTTGCATTAATTTTTTATTCGCCTGAAGACGACCTCTGATTTTATAGAGGTCGAAGCGTCGTGTTTCATAATTTTAACTCACGATGGCTAATGTTAAACCTTATAATACTTTGTAATACTAGTACAACTATAGTTACGAGTTGTGTTTGCCAACTAACACGCCTCTCTATAATTATTGAAATTAAGATCCGGGCTGTTGGGACGTAGTCTATATTCTAGTAATTATTCGGACGGATGTTGTTGTCAGACGCTTCCGCCTCACCACTGGAGGCCATCTTCAGTGATAAATGGTTTCAGCGGCATTCTTTGCCACAGTACTGTGGTTACTGACGAACAACGTGTCAGTTGCATTAAATATCGGTATGGAGAACCTACATGACTTCCATGTTCTAAGATGTATGTTTAAAATCGTTTTCAAAATGAAATATTTCCATAGAAACCATTTCTTTATACTTCTTTCTTCAGCCTTAACCACAGTACTGTAGTCACTAACGTATACAATCTCACGTTAAGACACTCGATTTTCACTGACGATGGCAATCAATGGCACTGCCGAAACGTCCGTTTTTTTTTTAGAAAACATTGGACCACGGGCAAACAGGCCGGGAAAGAATGTTAACAACGAACTACTTCTTTGTTGCCGATAACGTAGTACATAGATAAAAAATTATCCCCTCCCCATCCAACTATCATTTCCATTTATAGAAAATTACCCTTCCCCCTTCAACTACCCTTTTCATTTATAGACATTTCATCTACCTTTCTACAGTGGATTGTTATGACCTTCTTTTCAGCATACTTTATTTATCAAAATTAAGTACTTTACTCTTGTTAAAAACATAAAACGATGCAGGTAAACTTCCCCTTCCCCTTAACCGATCTTCACCAAAATCAATAGGGCCTTGAATTCTCTACAACTCAGGCACATATGAAAAAAATTTGATTCTGTGTGAATTTGCGGCAGTTAATCGTTCGACATAGAAAAAATTCTACTCACAATTTTCGGAAAATTACTTTTCTTTATATTTTGAGGATAGTACAATCAGAATCAGCCCTTATCTCGAACACGATATTTTTCGCATCACCATACTTCCATTTCCTTATGGAACATGGAAGTAAAAACCGTGTTTCACTGAAGATGGGCTCTAGAGGTGAGGCCGAAGCGTCAGAGAACAACATCCGTCACAATAATAACTATAGCAGACCGCGGCCCAATAGCACGGATCTTGATTCAATAATTATAACGCCGGCCGTGAAAACCTTAGAAATAGGTTATGCCTCTCTATATTAGGAAGTCTGTATGAGAAGTTCTAGCTCCGTGACGTAACTGGTTGAAAGAGCGAAGCGACTTCTCAGTTGTAACTCGACCGTTTGGCAACTGTCTATCTGCCTGTTTTGAATACGTCTACTGGAGTTTTGAAAGCATCAATCGATTTTCAACTTGGTTTGGGTTTCATACTTTCACCCTACGGAACCCTATTGGCTTGAGATTGATCCTCAAAAAACAATAGGGTAGCAAAATTGTGGACTCAAAATTGTGAAGAAATAGTAAAATTTCATACAGTTTATCATATTAAAAGAAGTTTTTAATCACAATTTGAATTTAATGTTCATTTATGATTTTCAAAATTTTTCATCTTGTTATCTTGAGTTAGCAGTTTCTGTAATTCCGACTTTGTCGTGTTTACTTGCTGCACTATTACTTGTCATGGACGTGGCCTTTCAGTGTTTCCACTGTTTCAAGTCCTAAACCACACTGGACAGATGACAAACATGACAAGCAGAAGTTCAGCAAGTAAACACGACAGAGTTTGAATTTCCAAATTTTGATACACTAGGGTCCTTAAAAGTGGACGAAAATTTTGATAAAATCGTAAAAACACATGCAGGGTATCAAATTAAATGAATGTTAACTGAAATTTGAATTTGATGTCAAGTTTTGGAAATTTCAAACTTTTTGGACGACAGGACGTAAAAAGTTTGCAAAAAGTTTAATAAAATCGAAAATTTTATTTGGTGTATCGAATTAAACACAATTAAAAAAAATCTGAATACAGTGTACAGTTTTAGAAATTTCAAAATTTTTAAACCCCACAGTCCAAAAAGAGGTAAACATCTGAAAGACTGTAAAAACCGTCCGGGTGTAGGACCAAAAGGAATTTTACCACGGTACCAAATGTTTATAATTCGTAATGTTTATTGTAGGATTTTCTGCTCTACAATTTTATTTTACTAAAAAAAAATAATGTAATTGAGTTTTACGTGATTTTTCTGATATCTGAAAAATTTCTAATCTTCAAATTTATCTAATAAAATAAATAGTCTACTAATATAGTCTAATAATCTTATTATTTACTTGGTTGAAAGTAATGAGCCAGTTCTGGAGCTTATTAGTACATTAAGTGTGTACGGAATAATCAGCATGTTTTCTGGACGTCTGATTGCTGACCTGAAACTGTTATACTTTTGAAATTTGATTGTAGCTTAGATAGATTAATTATATTAGGTGCTTGGTTAAAAGTTCTAATTATCTCCGTAATTATCAGTGGTGTTATTCAAAAGATTGTAATTTGTGAATATCCTTATACTCACAGACAAGTGGATTGTATTATGTTAATTAGGCATTATCATAACTTTGAGCAATGGAATTATTATTATTATTATTATTAATAGTAGTAGTAGTAGTAGTAGTAGTAGTAGTAGTAGTAGTAGTAGTAGTAGTAGTAGTAGTAGCAGCAGTAGCTAGTACTACTAATACTTTTAACCTGTTTGCATGTGGTGAGCATTTTAGGATATGTTCAATTTGTAATCATTAGACATTATACGTAAATAACCTACTCAACGTAAATATTTGAAAATGTTTCATTAACCCTACTACACGGTATTACGTCTTACGTATGAAGGGAAAACTGATAAACAGACGATGTTGCAACGGCAGCAACTTGACCCAGTTGCGGAGACTTCAACTTAATTTATGTGCACATAAGTTATTGAAATAGTTGATTAGATGAAGTCTCAACCACATAGGTAGTTAGTTGGAATGTGTTCACTAAGAGGATGCTTTTTTTATTCTGAGTGTAGCATACATTGTTCGAAAGCACATAGCAAAATCACGGAGTGACGTACCGATTCATAGTAAAATACTCGTAGTAATTACTCGTGTTCATAATAAAATACTCTTGGCAATACCTAGCAGTCGTCTAACTGAGTATTAAGATACCTTACGCAACCATCTGAGTATACTGTTGAGACATTAAAGCAAGTTTTGTTTAATTTACATACACAGGACGCTCTTAACAAAGTAAATGAGCAAACAGATGGTGGAGTAAAAGTGTAAGGCAAGAGAATTAATGTTAACGACAAGATTTGCAGACGACATTTGCAATTGTGGATGAAACTGAACAGGAGTTAAGCGAACAGTTACATTTGTTGAAACGAATGGAACCATTAGAATAGCCGAGAGCGTCCTCGAACCGTCCCCCGCCTTGTGTGGCAGGTGTTGTTGCCAGAGTCAAGGCCGCGTTCAAGTACGTTCCAGAGTACTCTACAGAACACTTGAATACGCATTAAGTAGCGTGCACATTGAGGCTGGAAGATTTTTATAAGACGTGCGCTACCTATAAAAAGCCACAGCAGCCGGCTTGTCAGTTCAGTGGTGTTGAGCGATTTCTTTAGCGCGGATCGAGTGTTTATAGCGAAGTGTTGTGTTATAATTAGTTCGGAATTCTTTTTAGTTGACATTATTATTGCGTGTGGACAATTTTTACTGGTATTGCTGTAAGAGACTATCTTGTTGAGTACAAACTATTAATTGGGATAATTAAAGCTAGTTATTAGTGGTTTCATTGGTGTCTGTATTTTGTATTCCTCTGTACCATACGACGATCAGTGAGACTGTCGTAACAATATAATGGATGAGATTTTGAGCAAAGAGAACAATTTAAGAAGAAACGTTAATAAGACGAAAGTGATGGTAACCGCGGTCAGTTGCGGCCGAATCATACAAAACCTTGTCAGTTTCGACCAATGTGAAAATCTGAACCCGGTCAAATACGATCCGGCCAATTGGGACCGAATACATCGTCCTATCAGCTACGGATACAGACTGATAGTACAGATATCAAAGGCGTGTGTCTCCGAATGACCAGAGCAAGACCAGAAGCTCAAAGGAAGCATTCCTACCACTGGTCTTACTCTACAGGACGCTGGTAACGCCCTTAGAAGACATATATCTTACTCGAAAGTCACAAAGTAACAAATCGGATGGAAATAATGGTTATGGCCAGGGGACGAATATAGGTTCAGGAATTGGTACTCCGCACACATTAACTTTCTGCAAAAAAATCTAGTCGAATACAGGCGCCGGTGATGAGACTCTTGCAATATGTTAAAGGCTGCACACAAAGGGAAGACATTTGTAAAAAGTTGAACATTTTCAGTATTCAAGATCTTATTGCAGAGAACAAAGATAGATGGCTTGCTCATTTTAATAGGATGCTAAATGACAGGGTTGCCTAAGGAAGTTTGGCAGTACGAACCTGTTGCTAAGACCTAGTAAGCGTTGGTAAACTTTAACACTGTTTGATAAAATTAAGAATAGTAATACAGAGGAACTTTCGATTAAAAAAAAAGTGGGGTATATAAACTTAAAGGTAAGGATTGTAGTAGATTTTACATAGTTGACACGGGCCGTAAGTTCGAGTGAAAACTGGCGGATCATAAAAGAGGGGAAGTAAATAGGACATCCAATTCACAATATGCTAGGCATTTTGTTAAATAAAACCATAAGTTTGTTAATCAATTAGAGAAATTTGAAATTATAAAGGTTGAACATAATTCGATGAAAAGAAAGTTGAGAGAAGAACTTGAAATATTGAAGGAAATATAAAAGAATTTAAATAGTTTATTTAATTCAAAGGTGAAATTTGATAATGAAGACATATTTTACCTCATATTAAGGAAGAGAGAAATGTAGAACATAAAGGTTGGTAGCTGTCTGATACTTAGTTACTAGGCAGCATCGGAAAGGTACAAGGGGTGGTGACTTGGCTGATTGTTTGCTACCTAAGGCGTAACAAAGGGGTGGAGGTTTCTAGGTAGGTTGTTGTGTTCCATCTGAAGATGAGCCGAGATGCTTGAAAGCGCTTGTGGAAAGTATAATTGCATGTTAGTCGTTGCAGTACAAGTTTAATAAAAATAAGACTTAACCACTAAATTGTGTCTATATTTTACCTGTATAAGACAAGTAAAATTTTATTAAATTATATTATTGTATTTTCACCTTTTACTTGCATAAATAAAATTGTATTAATAAAATTTTACTTACAGAAGTATTTATTGTTTGAAGACATATTCATTACATAGAAAACCTACGAAATATTCAATGAGTTACGTACAAAATAAACATTTCAGTGATGAACGTAAAAGCCACAAGTGATTTTAATTAGATGAAAAAATTAAATAGCCACTTCACCCGTTTATGAATTAAATTATTTTAGTATATTGCGACAATACAAGCATATGCTGTAATGTGCATGTATAAGATAAAATAAATATTTAGATTAAATTTAGAAATATGTAATAAATAAGCAGGTGTAAGAATGAAAGCTGAGTTTATACGCAGGAATCGACCGATTCACGCGATTGTCGCTGAGAGAGTGTACAGTAGTAAATAATGTGTGTGCGTGAGGCCGGTTCAAGCCTGAAATTTTGCAATCTCACCCCAAGTAGATGTTAAATTATAGTTTTTATTTAATTATAAGAAAACCATAAATGATAGAAAAATTGCAAAGACTTCTAAATATGTATAAAAATAATATACATGTGCAGTGCGAATTCGGCGTGAATAGGACGTACAGTGCGAATTCAGTGCGATTTTAAAAGCATAGTAATTACACGAATTATGCGATAACGATGGTAATTACACTGAACACGTGTAATTAAATGAGACACCGTCAGAGCACCTTGTAATCCACATTAGACATTGCAATTGGCAGAAATGTGCGAAAATATGAAATTGGACGATAGTGGGGGAACTGACGCCACTGAGCAATTCCTGACATGCTGAATTCTGGCCCAGCAGGTGCAATAAGATGCTCGAATATAAATAAGGGCACGAATGAAGCCAAATTACTCTCAATAAGTCTTCAGAAGCGGCGGGACGCTATGTTCAGCATCGACGCGATTTGTAAATTTTGTTAATTAAACTACAAAGTCAGATGTACGATATGTTCATCTAAGTATCAAACAATAACTCTTAGTTTGATTACAAATACGATTATAGAACATACTCGACAATGTCTACACCCACAAACGTTCATCACTCAAGACAAGCGACGAGGTCACATCAAGCAGAGGAACTCTAGACAGAAGAATAGAGGCGTCTACTAGAACAACAGCAGTGAGTGCAGAACAACATATCAATCTACACTACAGCAACCAGATGGGACCATGAGGGACGATTAACTGAAGGACGACGAGTGGAACCGGAGGAACGTGCAGGGAACTCCATTAGAAGAGGACTTACGGATCAACGGAGGACATGGGTACGATCTACAGAATCGAGGTGACAAATAATCAATTTATAATTTGTAAATGAGAGAATAAAGACATTGAAAAGACACTTTAAAATTTAAAAATTAATAAAAGTTATGTAAAATGTAGATAGAGATAAGATAATCTAATTTAAATTCAATAAGAATTTTCTTTGATGATTAAAAATTAATTTGAAGTCAATAAATCTTTGTTTTGGTGATTAACAATTAATTTAGTAAATTTAAATTTTATTTAAAGTTTGTAAAGCAATAAATGACTAAGAGGGTATGCAATGCATACAGTAGCGTAGTTTGAAGTGATGTAAAGAAAATAAAACAAAACTGCAGTAGAAGCACACAATCAGACTGAGCAGTCGAAATTTTAAGATTAACAAGTAAAGACTTAGAATATAGTTTTGTTACTGTAAGATATAAGATTCATTTATGATAAATGTACTGCAACGATTGAACGTTAAGCAAACAGTAATGAAGGTTTATGACGAAGTAAATGAGATTTTTAAAAATGCTTTTTTTTTTAATAAATTGATGAAAACTTGTTAAAATTCAATAAATGACTACTCTTATTACGATTACACCCAAACCCCAGTAATTGGTACATATTAACAGTAATGTTACATACATGTTGGCACAGCACAAATTAATTTACATTTGTTTTGCAATTTGTTGTGCTATAATATATTATTTTGAAATATATGTGTCATTATCAGAGTCTTTTCACGGCAATGAAGGTAACAGAATTGAAATTTAAGATAACAAAATGTGTAAGAATTTAAAGGATTAAAGGGTTAAGTCCCTTTGACTGATTAGTTTAATACTTAGTCTGGTGAATTTATTATAAACATTATTAAAACAGATCACTAAAATTAGAAGTATAGTATTAATAGTATTAAAATTTAATTCCATTAACTTATTAATTAAGTAAAAAAAAATTACCAACCATAAATTTTTTATTATATAAAATTTACCAGCCATGAGGTTTTATCAGAAAAAAAGACAGGATAATTTTATATTTTAAATTACATATATTAATGGAGTAACCAGATTTCAATAGCGTGACATACATTTGTGCACTCTTAAACAAGAAACAACATGGGTTCACAAACGAACCGTTGTGTGGTATTTATATTCTAATAATATTAATAGTCAGAGCTTACCGTTCTGACAATGCTCACGTACCCTCCAAAGTTAGGTGTAAAGACTGCTATTTATTCTGATCACAGAGCGAACAAACGTGACAGGTGTCATCGTATTCCCTTAGCGAGGATATTGTACGGTTCCCTTAAAGTAACGAGTAACAATTTTTAGAAAAAAATCTGAGACTTCCCAGAACGTATTGACAAACTGAAACAATATGTATATATTGCAATATCTGATACTATGAGGGGTGTGTTGTAAAAGGGTTTTGAACTCCTGGCTATCTAAAGTTAACGCGAAATAGTTCTTGTTTAACTAACGCATTATTGTTAAAGGTTCGTGGCTTTCATTCGTCAGTTACAGCTCCATAACGTTTATTATTATATTTTAAACTCGAAAACAATAGTGACCGAAGAAAGTGTACGGAAAACGTATGCAGTAATACTGGAGAGAAGTTAAAGCACAAGGAAGGAAACAATTGGGATAAAGTGGTCTACAGTCGGCCGATCTGGTAAAACAACAACAACAACAACAACAACAACAACAACAACAACAACAACAACAACAACAACAACAACAACAACAACAACAACAACAACAACAACAACAACAACAACAACAACAACAACAACAACAATAATAATATCAAAAATATTAATCTTAGCGATGCTAGTAGTTCTAGGAATGGTTAGGAAAGACTTTAAGCAGTCGCAGAAAATTACCAGTAGTGCTTACAAATTAGACACGAGAAGACGAAGGGTCAACAGTTCAGACTGCAAAACCAGGAGCAGTAGGTTAAGCAGATAAGTAGTAAGTAAAGTTGTAGATAAAGTCTTCTTCTCTTTCTCCTATTCAAGGATTAGGTTATGTAAACCTGTTCCGGCACCCAGCTCATCCTCGGACGACCCACGTCTCATCTACCAATGGCTTTATTGTTCAGTGCCGCTTTCGGCAATCGATCATCTGCAGATGACCCCACCATTGCCTTCTGTAAATTGAAATAATTTCATTTATGTCCTTTACTTCGAGTTCTGCTTTGATATCCTCATTCCTTATTCCATCTTGCGATGTATAATTTAAAGTATTTCGAAGAAACTGCATGTCAGCACTCTGAATCTTGCCGCATTCCTTTTTTGTCATGACCCACTCCTCACTTGCATAAATCAATGTGGGTATTGCAATTGTCTTATAAAATTTAATCCTTGTGGTGCGTCTTGTTTTATTTCTAAGAATCGTACCACAAATATTCATAAATTTATTTGTTTTCTCTCTTATATCATAATCAGATTCATAGCTTACTGCACAGCAGAAATGTATGAAACGGCTCACTTGTTCTAAAGTGCTGTTGTTTATAAATATCATAGACCTCAATGGATATTTACCTTTAAAGGCCATGGTTTTGGTCGTAATAAAGTATTTTAAAGTACTTGTAATACCCAAAACGGTGCAAATAAGTATTACAGGAAATTTATTAAACTTTTATTATTTATTAACTTTTATTTTATTTACTAAAATGTAGTATTTATTAAGTGTTGTGTTGACGAGCGCGTGGTATTATGTATATTTAAATAACGCAATATGCAGAGACATGGGGACAAATCAAGTAGACGACGGAGCATATAAATCGCTTGTTACTGATAACAGTTACTTCGTTTTCAGTCGTTAACTGTTTGAACACAAGAAGAATGTGTATCGATTTATAATTGAAAATGCGTAATAACCAAAAACTTAAGCGTTCCAGACAAATAACCACTTGATAACAGGTAGAGAAATTACCGAAACCTAAACATGTCTGAAAATACTTTGCCTTGAGAGGATCCTCCATTATAAAGTTTGTCGTTGATGCAAACAGTGATGTTATAACGCCATAACTGTCTTGACTAATGGAGAAAGGGATAGGAAAGTTCACACAGGAAACAGGTTATCGCCTTTTCGACAAACTCTTACATAGGCCAGATTATCTTTCCGGTTTCATAGAGTGATAACGTGTCAATTTATTATTGGATGTATTCAACAATATATTCTAAGCAAAAGTGTTCCATTTTCGCCTTAAGCACGCAGCGGCACGCACATAAACTCAAAAGGTTTCTCAATATACAGTTGTGTTAATATAACAATATCACGAAAATATTTCTTAGTACAAAGTGTAGCAAAAGACCTAGTTAGTACACACTTGGGATAACGCGATGCAGATACAGAAAATAATGGTTAATGTTTCGTTTAGTAATTTATCCTTTGAAAATAGTTGTGTAACTTGATGGAAATGCGAATTACTTGCAAGGAACGCTGATTAACGGTTCGTTTAGAAGCTTAGCGTTTGAAAACAGTTGTGTAACTTGTGGGAAATGTGAATTATTGCAAGAAACACTGGTTAACGGTTCGTTTAGAATTTTAGACTTTGAAAACAGTAGTGTAACTTGAATTAAATGTGAATTACTGCAAGAAAAATTGGATAACGATTCGTTTAGAAGTTTAGCCATTGAAAACAGTTGTGTAACTTGAGGGAAATGCGAATTACTGCAAGAAACACTGTTTAACGGTTCGTTTAGAAGTTTAGACTTTACAAACAGCTGTATAACTTGAGAGAAATGTGAATTACTGCAAGAAACACTGGTTAACGTTTTGTTTAGACGTTTAGACTTTGAAAACAGTTGTGTAACTTAAGGGAAATGTGAATTACTTCAAGAAACGCTGTTTAACGGTTCGTTTAGTAGTTTAGACTTTGAAAACAGCTGTGTAACTTGAGAGAAATGCGAATTACTGCAAGAAACACTGTTTAAGGGTTCGTTTAGAAGTTTAGACTTTACAAACAGTTGTATAACTTGACAGAAATGTAAATTTCTGCAAGAAACACTGTTTAACGGTTCGTTTAGACGTTTAGACTTTGAAAACAGTTGTGTAACTTGAGAGAAACGTGAATTACTGCAAGAAACACAGGTTAACGGTTCGTTTAGACGTTTAGACTTTGAAAACAGTTGTGTAAATTGAGGGAAATGTGAATTACTACAAGAAACACTGTTTAACGATTCGTTTAGACGTTTAGACTTTGAAAACAGTTGTGTAAATTGAGGGAAATGTGAAATACTACAAGAAACACTGTTTAACGATTCATTTAGACGTTTAGACTTTGAAAACAGTTGTGTTACTTGAGGGAAATGCGAATTACTACAAGAAACACAGTTTAACGATTCGTTTAGACGTTTAGACTTTGAAAACAGTTGTGTTACTTGAGGGAAATGTGAATTCATACAAGAAACACTGTTTAACGATTCGTTTAGACGTTTAGACTTTGAAAACAGTTGTGTTACTTGAGGGAAATGCGAATTACTACAAGAAACGCTGTTTAACGGTTCGTTTAGACGTTTAGACTTTGAAAACAGTTGTGTAACTTAAGGGAAATGTGAATTACTTCAAGAAACGCTGTTTAACGGTTCGTTTAGTAGTTTAGACTTTGAAAACAGCTGTGTAACTTGAGAGAAATGCGAATTACTGCAAGAATCACTGTTTAAGGGTTCGTTTAGAAGTTTAGACTTTACAAACAGCTGTATAACTTGAGAGAAATGTAAATTTCTGCAAGAAACACTGTTTAACGGTTCGTTTAGACGTTAGGCTTTGAAAACAGTTGTGTAACTTGAGAGAGACCTGAATTACTGCAAGAAACACAGGTTAACGGTTCGTTTAGACGTTTAGACTTTGAAAACAGTTGTGTAACTTGAGGGAAATGTGAATTACTACAAGAAACACTGTTTAACGATTCGTTAAGACGTTTAGACTTTGAAAACAGTTGTGTAACTTGAGGGAAACGTGAAATACTACAAGAAATACTGTTTAACGATTCGTTTAGACGTTTAGACTTTGAAAACAGTTGTGTAACTTGAGGGAAATGCGAATTACTACAAGAAACACTGTTTAACGATTCGCTTAGACGTTTAGACTTTGAAAACAGTTGTGTTACTTGAAGGAAATGTGAATTCATACAAGAAACACTGTTTAACGATTCGTTTAGACGTTTAGACTTTGAAAACAGTTGTGTTACTTGAGGGAAATGCCAATTACTACAAGAAACGCTGTTTAACGGTTCGTTTAGACGTTTAGACTTTGAAAACAGTTGTGTGACTTAAGGGAAATGTGAATTACTTCAAGAAACGCTGTTTAACGGTTCGTTTAGTAGTTTAGACTTTGAAAACAGCTGTGTAACTTGAGAGAAATGCGAATTACTGCAAGAATCACTGTTTAACGGTTCGTTTAGAAGTTTAGACTTTACAAACAGCTGTATAACTTGAGAGAAATGTAAATTTCTGCAAGAAAAACTGTTTAACGGTTCGTTTAGACGTTTAGACTTTGAAAACAGTTGTGTAACTTGAGAGAAACGTGAATTACTGCAACAAACACAGGTTAACGGTTCGTTTAGACGTTTAGACTTTGAAAACAGTTGTGTAACTTGAGGGAAATGTGAAATACTACAAGAAACACTGTTTAACGATTCGTTTAGACGTTTAGACTTTGAAAACAGTTGTGTTACTTGAGGGAAATGTGAAATTCTACAAGAAACACTGTTTAACGATTCGTTTAGACGTTTAGATTTTAAAAACAGTTGTGTTACTTGAGGGAAATGTGAATTCATACAAGAAACACTGTTTAACGATTCGTTTAGACGTTTAGACTTTGAAAACAGTTGTGTTACTTGAGGGAAATGCGAATTACTACAAGAAACACTGTTTAACGATTCGTTTAGACGTTTAGACTTTGAAAACAGTTGTGTTACTTGAGGGAAATGTGAATTCATACAAGAAACACTGTTTAACGATTCGTTTAGACGTTTAGACTTTGAAAACAGTTGTGTTACTTGAGGGAAATGCGAATTACTACAAGAAACGCTGTTTAACGGTTCGTTTAGAAGTTTAGACTTTGAAAACAGTTGTGTAATTTAAGGGAAATGTGAATTACTTCAAGAAACGCTGTTTAACGGTTCGTTTAGTAGTTTAGACTTTGAAAACAGCTGTGTAACTTGAGAGAAATGCGAATTACTGCAAGAAACACTGTTTAAGGGTTCGTTTAGAAGTTTAGACTTTACAAACAGCTGTATAACTTGAGAGAAATGTACGTTTCTGCAAGAAACACTGTTTAACGGTTCGTTTAGACGTTTAGACTTTGAAAACAGTTGTGTAACTTGAGGGAAATGTGAATTACTACAAGAAACACTGTTTAACGATTCGTTTAGACGTTTAGACTTTGAAAACAGTTGTGTTACTTGAGGGAAATGTGAAATACTACAAGAAACACTGTTTAACGATTCGTTTAGACGTTTAGACTTTGAAAACAGTTGTGTAACTTGAAGGAAATGTGAATTACTACAAGAAACACTGTTTAACGATTCGTTTAGACGTTTAGACTTTGAAAACAGTTGTGTAACTTGAGGGAAATGTGAATTACTACAAGAAACACTGTTTAACGATTCGTTTAGACGTTTCGACTTTGAAAACAGTTGTGTAACTTGAGGGAAATGCGATTTACTACAAGAAACACTGTTTAACGATTCGTTTAGACGTTTAGACTTTGAAAACAGTTGTGTAACTTGAGGGAAATGCGAATTACTACAAGAAACACTGTTTAACGATTCGTTTAGACGTTTAGACTTTGAAAACAGTTGTGTTACTTGAGGGAAATGTGAAATACTACAAGAAACACTGTTTAACGATTCGTTTAGACGTTTAGACTTTGAAAACAGTTGTGTAACTTGAAGGAAATGTGAATTACTACAAGAAACACTGTTTAACGATTCGTTTAGACGTTTAGACTTTGAAAACAGTTGTGTAACTTGAGGGAAATGTGAATTACTACAAGAAACACTGTTTAACGATTCGTTTAGACGTTCCGACTTTGAAAACAGTTGTGTAACGTGAGGGAAATGCGATTTACTACAAGAAACACTGTTTAACGATTCGTTTAGACGTTTAGACTTTGAAAACAGTTGTGTAACTTGAGGTAAATGCGAATTACTACAAGAAACACTGTTTAACGATTCGTTTAGACGTTTAGACTTTGAAAACAGTTGTGTTACTTGAGGGAAATGTGAAATACTACAAGAAACACTGTTTAACGATTCGTTTAGACTTTGAAAACAGTTGTGTTACTTGAGGGAAATGTGAAATACTACAAGAAACACTGTTTAACGATTCGTTTAGACGTTTAGACTTTGAAAAACAGTTGTGTTACTTGAGGGAAATGCGAATTACTACAAGATACACTGTTTAACGATTCGTTTAGACGTTTAGACTTTGAAAACAGTTGTGTTACTTGAGGGAAATGTGAAATACTACAAGAAACACTGTTTAACGATTCGTTTAGACGTTTAGACTTTGAAAACAGTTGTGTTACTTGAGGGAAATGTTAATTCATACAAGAAACACTGTTTAACGATTCGTTTAGACGTTTAGACTTTGAAAACAGTTGTGTAACTTGAGGGAAATGCGAATTACTACAAGAAACACTGTTTATCGATTCGTTTAGACGATTAGGCTTTGAAAACAGTTGTGTTACTTGAGGGAAATGCGAATTACTACGAGAAACACGGTTTAACGATTCGTTTAGACGTTTAGACTTTGAAAACAGTTGTGTTACTTGAGGGAAATGTGAATTCGTACAAGAAACGCTGACATAAACTAAAACATCCAAATTGATACTACCCATAATTGCTACAACAATACTATTTAAGTAAACGTGTTTTTAAGGAAAACATGTAACGTAACGTACCTGGAACAAATAACGCAGTATTTGCTAGAAGGTCAATTTTTTTCACCAAAAAAACTTGTACGTTCCCGTGGAACTTTATACTTATAATTTTTGAGCGCTACAGTCTGAATAATCTAGTAATGCTGTTTTGATGTCGTAAGTAGTTCGGTCAATCTCTCGCTCTCTCTCTCTCTCTCTCTCTCTCTCTCTCTCTCTCTCTCTCTCTCTCTCTCTCTCTCTCTCTCTCACGCGCGCGCGCGCACACACAGTCAAAACGTCCACTAATACAGGGTCAAGTCGTCCCTTCTTCTTCTTCTTCTTCTTCTTCTTCTTCTTCTTCTTCTTCTTCTTCTTCTTGTGTCAGGGACTAAGCGGAAACACCTGTCCCGGCCCCAAAGGAATATATTCACTTCACCAACGCTTCCTATACTTCGTTGTCCAATAGGCTTGTATTGCAAACGTCCATAGACAACCTGCCAGCTGGCATCCTCTTCAGACGAACAAACCATATGTTCTCTGCAATTCAATCTTGGATATTGGAAGCGTTCAACTCTTTATGAACGTCTTCATCGTAGAGTCTATCTCTCCGTGCGAAGCCTTCAACAGATCGTAAGAATCTCGTCTCCGATGCCTGCATTCTTCTGAGATATTTTTTCGCCGGAACCCAAGTTTCAAAACCATATAACAACACTGGTACAGCCAATACCTTACGCAATTTCAGTCGTTGATTGTGAGATCATTTATCATGTGGATTACGGTGTTGATCACAAGCTGGTTAAGTTCCAATGAATATGTGCCACAATTCGTCGAGCGCTCTCAAGACAAAAAAAAGGAAAGAGACTCCACTAAAATTTCATAACAAAAGTCTTAAAATATGAATTGAATTTGTGTACATTATTTTCTAATAACCCGTAATGTCAAGGTGTGAAACGAAGAGAAATGTAGTATAAATACAACACTTGTGTACTGGACCGTTTGCAACCAATAGGGGTTTTTTAACATGATTATTTTTTTATTTATAAGTCGCGTGGAAGACAAGTCGTTAAATTATCCTCACGCTCATTTTAGGTCTTTTAATTTCTATTATATTAATGCTGATGCTGGAGGCACAAAATGTCACACCAGCTACGTGACGAAATTTAACAATGTAATGTCTCAACGGCTTGTACTGTACTTTTGAAATCACGCAATTCGGATGAACACAGCGTAAAAATCTATGACACAGCGCAACGCGTAATGTTATTACGCTTTGTGTATTCTACTAGACCAGTGGTTTCCAACCTTTCCGGACCGCGTACCACTTTGGTCTTCCACGTTCATTTCGAGTACCAATTTTAAGGATAGGTTATTGTAGTTTTCTCGATAAAACACTTGATAAAACATGACTAGTATATCTTATTGTTCCTAGTGATGTATAATTATTTCAATCTAATACACAAATTTTATAATACAGGAACTGATTTTTTAAATTAATTTCAGGTTGGTTCTATGCTAAAATAAAGTATTTACCACCGCAAAGTGTTTTGTTAAGTTGTGTTTTTATAAGGGTAATCGTTTTAAATCATGTCCAATAAAAATTTATTGTTATTCAGAACATTAATTTTTATTTATTTATTTATTTTAAGTAAATACTGTTTTTATAGCTAGGGCTTCTTGCGTACCACCTTGTATCTCTCCGCGTACCACCGGTTGGGAACCACTGTACTAGACAACTGAACTAACTAGTAAATTCTATTGTTTCTACGCCAACTAACATAAGTCCAGTCTTTTTGCAAAACTACTGAAACGGCTGCTTGGTCGTTGCAGTATGGGGTTCAAGTTTTGCAACAATTCTCCCCACTACATCACAGAGGGCGGCCTAAAAAACGTTCTAGACGATCTGAGAAACTTTTTTTTCTATCGTAACGTTTCATTGCGGCGGCCTTAATATACATACATGGCTAACTAAGTGTTTTTCTTAACGGGTTCGTTGAAAACTTTCCAGCCTTAGGATATTTGTCTGGCAGTAGTGGCCACTGTACGTTGTCTCTGTACACTTGATCCCAGCCACGCGCTCACACACACACACACACACATTAACACATAGCATTCAAAATAAGTGGAGACAATTAATTATTTCTTGTAATTATGACAGCTTTTCGACATTTATTATTTTATGACATGACAGTGAAATCCTAAAAAATAGGCTAAAATTAAATACTTCAATCAATTTTTTGTAAACTTTAATGTTAATATTTTGATTTGTTTAGTACTTTTGAGAAATATTAAATGTACTGTTTATTCGTCACAGCTCCACGTGTTTTACCTCCATGTCTTATTTTGTTCGGCAGTAATTTATACATTTATTTTCTTTGAATAACACAGCCATTCAGATGGAAAGAGAAACAATTTTCGGTATGTTTTTATTTTCCCTCCATTTTCTTTTTCTTTAGCACTATAGCGCAACGTGATCCCTGACTTCCAATTCGAATCTCCTCCAATGTCTCCTATCCATTGCCATCTCAGTGTAACCCAACCCATCACATCCATTCTTCTTAGCTTTTCCAGCACATCATCCAACCATCTTATCCTAGATCGATCCCTCTTTCTGCTTTTATAGACTTGCGCCCTCAGGATTTTCCTTGACACACGCTGATCATCCATGAGGCTGTATTCGTTGAGGCTCTGCGAATCTTAAAATGTCCTCATGGTTTAACAGTTCATCTATCCCCTGGTTATTTCTTATTCTCCATTCATCGTCTTATTTAACCGGGCCACAAACTCGTTGTACTACCTCTCTTTCAAACCTCCTACTGTTTCTTGCTCCTTTTTTCTTAACGTCCATGTCTCGTCTGAATAAGTAACAACCGGTCTGATAAATGTCTTATATATTTTTATTTTTATGTTACGACTAACGAATTTGCTTCTCAATAGTTTGCTGTTGGCATAATATGCCCTATTTCCTATTTGTATCGCGCCATGTATCGTCGTGTTTATGGACCCTTCATTACCTACCTTTTTGCCCAGGTATCTAAACTTATTAACTGCAAAAATTATCCTCTATGCATATATTGCATAGACTTTTTTGTCCTTTCTGATGCAGAAATTAGTGAAAGTGGTGTATTAGTGAAAAGTGATTATAGTGCGGCACTCTATTAGTTGACTTTATTATTGATGTGGACAAATTAAGTTGAATTATTGTACGAGTATGATTTTGTTGAAGAACTTGTTGATTACAAACTGTTATTTGTGATAAATTAAAGTTGGTGATTAGTGACTTAATTGGTGTCTGTATTTTGTTTTCCACAGTGCCATACGACGATCAATGAGACCGCTGTAACAATATATTTAGTTTTGCTGATATTAATTTTCCCCTTCAGTTAAACGAGTAGAATCATTTCCCGAAGTAAGGCACCATCATTTGGGAACGCTCTATGTCAGTGGTTCCCAAAGTGGAGTGCGCGGACATTTTTAAGAAAAAAAAAAAAAAATAGAATGTACCGTCATTTTCTCCGATTGTTTGTGCTCTAAAATCTAAATTATAGAATCTTAAAACAATTTTAGGAGATTCCAATATTTTTTTTTTGACTGAGGGATGAAGTAAAACTCTTTTTATTTGATTCCAACTTCAATCTTAAAGATCAGGATTCATGACTTTAACTGGATTTTGAAGCTATAATACCTTCCTGATATCTTCAGTCATCTGAATGGACTCACTTTACGCCTGCAGGGATCACTATATTCTAGATTCGATATAAAACCGAGGGGATGATAAAAAAAAATTAAAGCTGTGGATTCAGAGATTAGACTCTGAAATCTTCGAACAATTCCATGTATGGCAGATTTAGTCCAGATGTCAGGAGAAAATGTTCCAAAGAAAATCTCAACGTTATTAAGTCTCATTTGGAGCAACTGTACTTGCAGCTAAGGGAATATTTTCCCGTGACTAATGATAGTGACATGTGGATAAGGAATCCATTTGGTTATGAGCTGTCAACTAACCTCTCCCTTACACTACAAGAAGAAGATTCATTGGCAGAACGTTCGACTGACAGTTCACTAAAATTACAGTTTTTCCAATTACCTCTAGCTGACTTCTGGTTATACGTAACGACTGACTATCCTAAACTCGCAAAAAAAGAAAATTCGTGAAGTGTTTAATTGTGTTTCCCTCTACTTATTTGTGTGAAACCGCATTCTCCCAGCTCACGTACTTGAAGTCAAAGTTAAGAAATAAACTTAATATTGAGAGTGACTTAATACTGAAATTGTCTGACATTAAAACCAATATAGCAGAGCTAATTGTTTAAAAGCAGCTTCATTGTTCATAACAAGAACTATGTTTGACATCATTAAAATTATAATTTTGCAAGTTAAGAGAATTTTGATTTTAATGTATTTTAATTAAAATATAAGAGCTTGTATCACATTTACTGTTTGTTTTATTTCAGAACTCAGACGGGGTCCGTGAAGTTTTTATTTTGGGGGGGGGAGTTTGGGAACCACTGCTCTATGTAATTCGATACAGCCCGTGTATGAAACAGTTGTCACTGGCCGAGTGACCGACCAGAAGCAGCAACAAGGTCATACAGGTCACGTGTTACTCGTTTAGTCTCGTTCGTTACGTACGCTGGAGGAAGTGTGGCAGATCATCTCCTGCATCCTGGTTAAACTTTCATGAAGTCTCCTCAAGTATTCTAGAAATGTGGAGTTTAAAAATAGTGGCAGAGACATCAATATTCAAGTAAACCTTTCCCCAGTGTGCATACACACTCAACCACAAACATACAATCGCTTGCAAGCACACAACACACACACAGAAATGATAACAGTCGATTTTTGTTTATTTAGAAATACGTGTTTGCATTTCTGAATCCTTACGCAGCTCTCTCCAAGTTATTTCACAACTCATTTCGTATTCTTTCGTTTATTTTGTTTTTTATCAATGTTTATGCATTAACTGGTATTCTCAGAGTCCTCTTACCAGAATTTTTTAAATTTATCGTAGCGATAAATAAACAAGTTAACGAAGTACAGGCGTTATTGTATAGTAGACAAGACGCCATGTTAATTACTAATAATAATTATAATACATTTATAAGAATTATAACAAATTTTAAATATATAACTACTGACTAGGAACACTAATTTTTTGTTGGTAAAAATGTAAAACTTTACCTTGTAGTCTGAACTAATTTTCGCTTATTACAAGCTTCGTCAGAGGCTTACGCAGCCTACATTCGTGTAATAAGCGAAAAGTATTCACTACAGAGTATATTTATAATTATGTATAATGTATATTTATAATTAGTTAATCAACGGACATTATGGACAATAAAATCCAGAAATTGTAACAAAATAATATCCCTTTTTTGTGAGCATGATAATTGTACAATGAGCTAGAATTAATAGTAGTAGTGGTAGTAGTAGTAGTAGTAGTAGTAGTAGTAGTAGTAGTAGTAGTAGTAGTAGTAGTAGTAGTAGTAGTAGTAGTAGTAGTAGTAGTAGTAGTGTGCTCGAATAACATCGGTCTACCGCACGGTTTCCGAGCCGGTTGTCTTGGTCGTTGTCGGAGTGATGCCGATTGACCTTCTCGCAAAGGAACGTAAGACCGTCTTTCAGAGGAAGAAGGAGGTAGGTCGTAAAGCTGCACACCTGAAGGCACGAAGCCATATGCTGGAGAGCTGGCAGATAGCTTGGGAACAAGAAGAGCGATGTCGCTGGACAAGAAGGCTGATCAAGTAGATGGAGCCGTGGGCGGAGAGGAACCATGGCGAGATCAACTATTACCTCACCCAGTTTCTGTCTGGACACGGGTATTTTCGATCTTACCTGAAGAAAGTTGGAAAGGCCGAGTCACCAGAGTGCCTGTACTACCTGGGAGCTGCGGACGATGTCAGCCGGACACTCTTCGTCTGCGATAGATGGGAGTAACGTAGACGATCGTTTCAAGAAGATATTAGGCAGGAGATCTCCCCGGATAACATCACTTAAGCGATGCTGAAAGGAGAGGTCATTTGGAACTGTATGGAGCGCTTCGCAGAATAGATTTGTCGAGCGAAGAAGATAGATTTGGTCTACAATATAGGGGAATACAAGTCAGATGTGAGCCCTAGGGCTGAAGAAAAATAAGCCTAGCCTGTAGTAATGTTTCAAGCAATTCCAGGTTTGTGTCCTAAAAGATAAAAGGGAGGTGGCCTTATAGTGGGTCGGGCCAAACCCCCAAACCCACAGACTTCGGAAGTGCACACCCTCTCGGACATTTGTATAGCAAATTTTTTCACCTACTTTCGTATAAAGTAGTAGTAGTAATAGCAGTAGTAGTAGTAGCAGTAGTAGTAGTAGTAGTAGTAGTAGTAGTAGTAGTAGTAGTAGTAGTAGTAGCAGATGAAACAATAATAAAAAGCATTGTACAAGGCATCCAGTACTCTTTCATTGTGCTCTATAATAGGTTTTTATAATAAGGCATTTTAACATGTCGGTAATGTACAAGACGAGACAAAGTGAACATCAAGTACAAAGGACAGAAGTAGAAGTATCTTCCTAGATACAATAGGGCTTGAGAGCAAGTGGAGTGAGCTACACTCAGACAGGGAGTTATGTGTTCACTGCTGTACTCTTGTATGCAGTTCTGGCTTTATGTCTGTAATAGTAGACATAGTACTAAAATATGTTAAATGTGTGCGTGCGTGCGCGCGTGTGTGAATAAGTTACCTACGTTGAAGCTTATGTGCGGAACCGTCAGGCGAACTCTTAAGTCAGCAAGTAAAGAAACACACCTACAATTCTATATGGCGATAGCTCTTCCCTGATCTTAATTTGAATAATTATTTAATTCTAGCTTCCACAAAAGTTCATAGTTATAACAAAAAATGCTTACCTCATAAAAAATTAGCTCTTTTATTCGTAATCCAAAGGTACCTTGTTATAGAATTCTGACAGAAAAAGCAACGGAGTTATTATACTTTTACATTACAAATCTATATCCACATTAAAGCCGTGTATTTGCAATTACATTATTTTACCAAGTTCAGTTGCATGAGTAGTTGTAGTTGTTTGTAGTTGCTTTAGGTTATTTACAATGAGTTCACGTTTTTCAATTCTACTGTACAGTACTGTATTCATCCCGCATGGCAACTCATGTCTCAAACGTACGTTTAGTAGTAGAGCATAATACGACATTACAGAACAATCTACGTGTTTCTCGAACAGTGGAATCCGCCTGTAATGTTGTGTGCGTACGTTATTCTCAGTGTGACAATTTTAAAAGAAGAAAAAAATGAAATAAAAGAAATTTAAATAATTTAAAATCTCACATTAAAACAGAACATAAACCCCTAATGAAAATGATAATGTAACCCCGCCATAATACCCAAAATAAATAGTTTTAAAACCTAAAAGAATTCTATAATAAAATTGCGATAACACCCCTTAATATTTAACCCTTCCCTGTGTACTTATATGCCTGTATCAACTTGTAAAAATCTAGTACGGACATGAAAATTACTCTGCATTGAAGCGAAAATTAATAATTATGATAATTAAATAAAGAGACGTAATAATAATAATAAAAAATACCTAACTCAATAAAGAAAATGTAGTATTATTAATAGTAGTTAATTAGTATGATAATAATAATAATAAAGTACGAACTACTTTTCTCTCTCCGCGCGAACAGCTCCCTCTCCCTACTAACTGCCGCAAAACCAACCCCAGTCGAGCGAGAATCAGAGACAAGGTAACAGCTTTACCATGTGTCGTGAAGAAAAAGTGTAAATATAAAAAATTAATAACGATGTAACTAAAGGTAATCTTTCGTGGTGACAGACTCCACAAGTAATTGAAATGTGGTGAAAGTAAAAACGAGTTATGTAGTTGAAATGTAGTGAAATAACTAAAAGTAACTAACTTAGCCGACACATCTCTTTAAAAAAGGAAACGAAATGTTTAAATTGTAAAGTATGTTCTATCCAAACATTATAGAGTAACATTAGTGCAGTTAAAAGCAAAATGTAAAATGTAAAAAAGTGAACACCGTACATCAGGAGTGAATCAACAACGACAAACTCACGAGCTTCAGGTAACAGCATCCTTTCGTCATGATCGCAACTAAGAATCTACAAAATAAATGGAGACACCCGAACGACATCGTAGAACTTCTAGGAAACGCAACTGAAGAGTAACAACAAGAGAACCTGCCGCTGATCACATTGTATCAAGGTTAAACCAAACCATTATATTTTTAACAATGGCAACAAAAGCAGTATATTTTTGCAAAGACTTATTCTAATCATGTAAATGTTAACATAGTAGTGTCTGTAATTACAATAATGAAATAGTAATCTGATGATAGTTAAAGGAAAAAGGTAATTCGAAATTTGAGCAAACTAATATTCCAATAGCTTGCATAATGTTGACTTATTGTAGAGCATTATTAAGTTAAAACCCGGATCCGAGGTATTTAATGTAGTTAATAAATATATAATTTTTTTTTTTTTTTTTTGCTCACCAGAGTAACATGTTAAAAAGACGTAAGAGCATTCGATGCACAACTTTTGAGTAATTCATTTTTTTTAACGTAATAAAACTAAATAACAATAATATTTAAATTATTATTCAAGAAAATGTAATAAAGAGATGTCATGGTTATCCAAAAGGTGAGTGAATATATCTACCAAATCCCTTGTCAATATCCCTCAATTCACGGGACCCTATTTAACATTTGTGTACGTAATAGTTTTTTATGATTTTGTAAAGATTATGGCAGCCTGTTTAATTGACCCGAGCCAATTAACCAGGTTCCCGAATTGTAACGTAGGTAAGACGCAACAAATGCGCCACTCTGCTTAATTGCTGAATAAATGATATTTAGCAAAATAAAATACTCTGCGTTTGTCATTTAATATGTGGTAGAATTATTCACTCTGTGAATGTTAATTTAAAAGTACGAAAATTCAGAATTAGGGTAGTGTGTTTTTATAATCATTATGTGGCGTAATAATATAATATAATAACCATGATATATAAGGTAAGGATATTTAAATATAATATAATAATTATTTAAACATTGTAAGCCCAGGGTAAAACCTGTTTAAAAATGCATTCCCCAACTTGTCTGTTTAACGACAATCTCAGACAAGAAAATGACCTGTTCCCGCTTGTACCAAAACTATCCCTTTGTTACGCTCTGCCACCTCGAGGTAGACAATACATCACCTCCCTCTATTGTATTACAAAGTGGTTGCCCCCTTTTTGTTTATGTATTACAGCTGATCATTTAAAAACAAAAAAAAAGTAAATAATTTTATTATTAAAATGCGCCACTGTTTTTGGTTTCATTTTGCGTAAATGCTCCAAAGTAATTAATTAATTATAAAGAAAGTAAATCAGAATAAAGAGAATAATAATTGTTTAAATAATAAGGCTAAATAATTCTTGATTTAAACTAATTGTGTGAAGTGTAGCGTAGAAGTAAGAGATAAGTAAAAAGAAATTAATAATAAAAGTATATGTGTGAATAATAATACAAGTAACGTTGCATAATGTAAAAACCCGGTTGTGTCCTGCTTGAAAATAATTCCCTAGCCGCCAGCTATTGTTAAATTGAACAATAGAGATATATACACCCTCGAGTTGACTACTTTCCCCCTTTGTATGCATAAACGATGCCATTGTATAAAGAAAACTAGTTTGACCCACATTCCAGCGTAACAGCTGATCGTTGAAAGTAAAGTGTTTGTCCCCTCTTGTTTAGTGTGTGACAATTGATTGTTTAGTAGTGAATGAAGATTCCCCTTCGTGACATTCCGCTTATCTCAGTAAAGTAAGCAACTAGAATTAGAAATAATCTAAGGTTGAGTATGGGATCAACTTTAGATTATCTTAAGTATAAATAAGCGAAATAGATATAAGGAACGTAACACAGTCACAATGGCGCCGCACTGAAAAATTCTTTACAAGGGTTAAAGAAAGTTCTTTACAAGAGTTAAAGAAAGTGCAGAAAACTAACTACTAGAGTTAGAGTATGCAAAATGTAATCAGTCGGGCCACGATGTTGTGAGGTTACGTAAATTAGTAGTAGAAATAAAATTAAGATAGATTTTAAGAAACGAGATAAAGGGAAGTTCACGGAAGAAAAGAAAATGAGTAATAAGAAATTTCACACTGTACTCCCCAAACATACTCCCCGTACATTCCTAAACAAATAAACCGGAGTCTGAGGCTTAAGAGGAGGAGTATGTGACGATTTTAAAAGAAGAAAAAAATGAAATAAAAGAAATTTAAATAATTTAAAATCTCACATTAAAACAGAACATAAACCCCTAATGAAAATGATAATGTAACCCCGCCATAATACCCAAAATAAATAGTTTTAAAACCTAAAAGAATTCTATAATAAAATTGCGATAACACCCCTTAATATTTAACCCTTCCCTGTGTACTTATATGCCTGTATCAACTTGTAAAAATCTAGTACGGACATGAAAATTACTCTGCATTGAAGCGAAAATTAATAATTATGATAATTAAATAAAAAGACGTAATAATAATAATAAAAAATACCTAACTCAATAAAGAAAATGTAGTATTATTAATAGTAGTTAATTAGTATGATAATAATAATAATAAAGTACGAACTACTTTTCTCTCTCCGCGCGAACAGCTCCCTCTCCCTACTAACTGCCGCAAAACCAACCCCAGTCGAGCGAGAATCAGAGACAAGGTAACAGCTTTACCATGTGTCGTGAAGAAAAAGTGTAAATATAAAAAATTAATAACGATGTAACTAAAGGTAATCTTTCGTGGTGACAGACTCCACAAGTAATTGAAATGTGGTGAAAGTAAAAACGAGTTATGTAGTTGAAATGTAGTGAAATAACTAAAGTAACTAACTTAGCCGACACATCTCTTTAAAAAAGGAAACGAAATGTTTAAATTGTAAAGTATGTTCTATCCAAACATTATAGAGTAACATTAGTGCAGTTAAAAGCAAAATGTAAAATGTAAAAAGTGAACACCGTACATCAGGAGTGAATCAACAACGACAAACTCACGAGCTTTTCAGGTAACAGCATCCTTTCGTCATGATCGCAACTAAGAATCTACAAAATAAATGGAGACACCCGAACGACATCGTAGAACTTCTAGGAAACGCAACTGAAGAGTAACAACAAGAGAACCTGCCGCTGATCACATTGTATCAAGGTGAAACCAAACCATTATATTTTTAACAATGGCAACAAAAGCAGTATATTTTTGCAAAGACTTATTCTAATCATGTAAATGTTAACATAGTAGTGTCTGTAATTACAATAATGAAATAGTAATCTGATGATAGTTAAAGGAAAAAGGTAATTCGAAATTTGAGCAAACTAATATTCCAATAGCTTGCATAATGTTGACTTATTGTAGAGCATTATTAAGTTAAAACCCGGATCCGAGGTATTTAATGTAGTTAATAAATATATAATTTTTTTTTTTTTTTTTTGCTCACCAGAGTAACATGTTAAAAAGACGTAAGAGCATTCGATGCACAACTTTTGAGTAATTCATTTTTTTTAACGTAATAAAACTAAATAACAATAATATTTAAATTATTATTCAAGAAAATGTAATAAAGAGATGTCATGGTTATCCAAAAGGTGAGTGAATATATCTACCAAATCCCTTGTCAATATCCCTCAATTCACGGGACCCTATTTAACATTTGTGTACGTAATAGTTTTTTATGATTTTGTAAAGATTATGGCAGCCTGTTTAATTGACCCGAGCCAATTAACCAGGTTCCCGAATTGTAACGTAGGTAAGACGCTACATCAGCATGCGTTGCGAGATTGTTCCGGACTTACCGGTCCGCTCCTGCTGTGTGTAAGGCCAATTATGTTCTAGTGTTTTCTAGTAGCATTCTTGACGGGAAGTAGCGAATATTCTGGAACCTCGGCGGGGTAATAAATACAAGTACTCAGCGACGTTCAGTTTCAGTTTGTGTTGGGAATTATTGGAGTGCGGTTTGTAGTATTGTGGCGAAGTGTTATGCATTTTATAATTGTGCAGGACGATTGTAATACACTTGTGTTTTATATATATATATATATATATATGTTAGTAGACATTTTTATTGCGTATGAACAATTTTTATTTGATTTATTGTAAGAGACTATTTTGTTGATTACACACTGTTTAATTGTGATAATTAAAGCTGGAGATTAGTGACTTAATTGGTGTCTTGTATTTTGTTTTCCACTGTATCAGTAGATGACGATCAGTAGACCGTCGTAACAATATATATATCATGTTCAATATTTTAGAAAAGAAAAGAAAACAAATAATTATACGTATATTGACTTAAATTTTATTCATTTAGCTTTTGAAAATTGTAAAATATAATCAACTTTTTTTTAAATTTCTAAACACGCAAAAGAAATATATGGTTCTTATAAGAAGAATTGAACAAATGTTTTGTTACGAATGGAATGCAATAACACGGTTATTTTTTAATCAGAATTCAACTTTTCGGCATATAGGCCTATTTATTGGACATTTTTTTAGTTTAATGAGCAGAAGTATTTCTAAAAGTTTGGCACCATATTCTAGGAGGATTCTGTTTAACTGTAAGTTTACACGTAGATAATTTACGAGAATGTGTGGACACTTATGAAAAGATGTCATAATTAGAAGAAATAATTAATTGTCTACACTTATGTGAATGCTATGTGTTAATGTGTGTGTGTGAGCGCGTGACTGGGATGAAGAGAACAGAGATAACGTACAGTACTATTACCAGACAAATATCCCAAGACTGGAAAGTTTTCGACGAACCCGTTAAGAAAAACACTTAGCAGCCATGTAGCCTATATACTTAGGCCGCAGCAATGAAACGTTACGAGTGAAGAAAAGTTTCTCAGACCGTCTAGTACGTGTTTTACGCTTGCCTCTGTGACGTAGCTGGGAGAGTTGAGAACCCCACACTGCAACGACCAAGGAGCGTTTATGTGGCTTTGCGAAAAGACTGAACTTATGATAGTTAACGTAGAAACAATAGAATTTACCAGTTAGTTCAGTTGTCTAGTACAGTGGTTCCATAATTTACAAGCACCAAGGTAGAAAAATACTAAAAGTATTGTTAATTTTGTTAAAGTATTGTTTAAAAAAGTACCTATTGTTAAAGCCCCATTAAGTTTGTAAATTAAAATTGTCAACAATAATACTGAAAAGTGTGAACAGTTTCCTTAATGTAACAACTATTTTTGGGGCGGCTAATAGAGATCACCCGACGTTTTCGGCATAGTCCCGACCAGTGGGCTGTGCGGGACGATGGGAATGCCCGTCGCCCGCTCGTGTGCTGCGTCGTCCCGAGCATCAAGTAGAGCTCCTGCCGCAGGGCGACAGATAGGCTGGATGTTTAGGGCGTGGCCTGCTACCGGCCGTGGGGTTTCAACGAATTATTAATTGAGCGTTAGAGTTCGCCTAGGCCGGGTCCAAGATTCACCTGGCACAGACTGGTAGCGACCGAGGGCGCTAATGAGGTGGTTGCCCTGAAATCGGGCGGTGCGGCGATAGTATTTCCGGGACAGTGTCAGTATAATGGCGTCTTAGATAGCCGATATAAAAACAAGCAAGGAGTTCAATTTTGCTACTATTTCATGATAACTGTAATCATTCGGTTTCTGCTGGTGACTGATTACTTTTGTTATTATGGGTTAAAAAAAATTGCCACCCCCTCGAGTCAAAAAAGTCACCAGTCGCTAGTGGTTAGCGGTTAGATTCGTACATCACTTCAAACACAAGTTTGCTTCTTACTGTACGGTTATATTAATCTGATAGCGTTCTTAAATTTATTGATTTCTCGTTATCATTTGTAAAAATGGTTGGTTTTAAAACTAACCCAAGTTACATATTAAATGACCAAACCAAGTTCCAGTCTAACGCTTGAGACCGCATACCGCAATGAGACTTCATGCATAGCCGGGTCCATTCACATGTTGCTGGGGGTGTTGTAAGTCAGTGTTCGTCCAAGTAGCGTTATTTATATTATAAATCCTATTTTAAAATCTTAAATTACTACTTCTTAAAAATATTTGTTTTTCTTTTGTTTTAACGCAGAATGTGAATGTAAAATATATTTCAAATGTTCAGGAGTAAGAATAAACACTGCTATAGCGTTTTCTGTGTTATCGGTTCATAAAGCCAAACAAGTGTCTTACCGTGGTATTTCTTATCAAGTATCTACAACATTTCCTTCTAGCATAAAACAAGTTACAAGGATAACGATTATATTTTACCTCACTTGACAATAATAGTATTTTTCTGTTGTTTATAAAACAAACAAGTTTTTTTTTGTAAAATAAGTGAACGTGTTAAATTGCGCGTATAACGTAGCCCTAAGTTTGCAACTGAGAAATAGATAATGAGACCTTCTCGTACACAAAACACTCTTTCCGAGGGCGAAAAGGTCAGAATAAGATTAAAATGACTAGACAGACGCGAATTAAAACTAAATGAATAAATTACCTTCTTAGTCCGTCCTGTGGCTTCCTTCTATAAAATTTAAAGATAACAACGCGTTTCAGAACTTATGTTCCATCATCAGGTGTGTTTCACTCGTTGGAGGTCGTCAACACATTAAGACACAACACATATTTAAACACAAAAATTAATTAACAATAGCGCGCGAAGTTCACGGTGCGCACCGTACGGTGTAATATCGATACTGCCATCTGTTGTCATTGTAGTCTGGGCGCTATCTGTGACGCGGGCTTCAGGCGCTCTGAGACTTGCAATGCTGTATCATACAATGTGTTGGAATGAACATTCAACTGGTGGTTTAACAAATGCTTGGGATAAAATTTATACACCTTATACACTTCAAATTCTTCGGCAACACTCATGTACCGGCCTTTCTTGCAAACCTCTATGGGTATAAGATTTGTACTGAAGGCCTATATGTATTTGTATGCGAATTAAAAATTAAAACGTAGCTTTACGTAAGTAACCTGCTATGCAATTCATAACATATAAAGAAAGACCGAAGATGACATACAAGAAGGACACGGAGAACTCTCTCTCTCTCTCTCTCTCTCTCTCTCTCTCATCTCTCTCTCTCTCTCTCTCCTCTCTCTCTCTCTCTCTCTCTCTCTCCTCTCTCTCTCTCTCTCTCTCTCTCTCTCCTCTCTCTCTCCCTCTCTCCTCTTTCCCTCTCTCTATTTATGCACCTAAGCATTCAAAGAATTTCGACGAAACCGAAACATCGAAGCATGATAATGTTTTTAGGCTGTTGAAACGTATAATGTGGATTACGTTTGGTGGATTACGTAAATCATTTCCAAACTACAGACGATCACAAACAGAGCATAGTAAAACCAAATTTATTCTCACTAAAACGTTTGCTAAACTCAATGTCAGCAGCGATTATTTCTGTCTTGATGCGTTTACATATCAAATTTCTAGACTATGGGGAATCGAAAGTGTGGAAGCGTTACGTTTTTCGATGACGATTTTTGTGGAATGACACCCAGCCTAAAAACATTATCATGTTAAAAACAATATCTCACCTGAAACAGACACTGGAAAAAGAATATGAAAATAACTAACAGGATTACATGCAACGATTGTCAGTGTTTTTATATAGGCCAAGCAGGAAGGTTATTTAGTAAAAGATTTAAAGGATACCTACTAAAAAAAATGTATCTTAACAACAAATTCGAATTTTGAACGACATATTGTAATAAATAATAATCATAATTACACTGACTTCAATACAAATCTTGAAGCTTTATACATATGCAAAAAAGGTAGATTTATGGATGCCCAAGTTAAGAGATTGAAGTAACCCAAGTTACATATTAAATGAACAAACCAAGTTCCAGCCTAACGCTTTGTATGATACCGCAATAAGAGCTCATGCATAGCCGGGTCCACGCCACATGTTGCGAGCGGGCCGTTGTTGTAAGTCAGTGTCCGTCCACACACGACTCGGTGTACAACGTTCAAGTAGCGTGTTCGTAAATCTGTTATTATTAACATCTGTTTGACTTTGATTAATACATTTTAATGTTTGTCGACCTCTTACGAAGGATATGTGTGTCTGATGATGGAACGCTCGTTCCTAAACGCGTCACATAGCTACCAGAAGTCACAAGACGGAACTGAAATAAGGTAATATTTTTACGACGACCACAAAAAAAAAAAATACAGTGGAAAACACAAAACTGGTACAGTGGAAAACAAAATACAAGACACCAATTAAGTCACTAATCACCAGCTTTAATTATCACAATTAAACAGTTTGTAATCAACAAAATAGTCTCTTACAAAAAATCAAATACAAATTGTTCACATGCCATAACAATGTCAACGAGTCTCGCACAATTATAAAACACGTAACACTTCGCCACAATACTTCGGACCGCACTGTGTAAATCGCCCGACAATACTGAACTAAGCGTCGCTGAAATCTTGTATTTATACCCAGTTGAGATACCAGAACATTCCATATTAAGCATCAGCGCTACGATAGAACGTAATTGATTGCGACCTTGACACAGTGGGCGCGGCTGCCGACGTCTAGGAAAGGCTCGCTTACGCATGTTGAGATCACGTACGCACACAACATTACAGCCGGATTCCACTGGAACATCCGACAAACACGTAGAATGTTTTGTAACGGTGTAACAGTGTTCCGCATTACGTAACGTGTGGCTAATAATTAAGCAAATTGTGGCTTGCGTACTGGATACGTGACTTTTGATGTTTGAAAATACGTTTAAGTTTGCTGTTAATAAATTCTACACACATACCAGACATTTTCTAATTGCCTATCTCACGGTTTTTTACTGTTTGGAAACGAACACGTGATAATCAAATGGTAACTGCAATTAATATATTGTTGTACGAATTTAATTTATAGTGTCAACTCGATTTTACGTCCCTGTTTCAGTCGCCACTTTTCGTCGCAAACCGCCAAACTGAAACACTTGAATTGTACGATTAACGAGACAGGATCTCGTGGACGCGCTGCTCTCCCATGTTACTCAGACGGACATGGGCTCTCTCAACATGCACTGACGTGTTGTCAGGGACAGTAACAGTCGCCGAAAGTTGCCAAACTACAAGAGCGTCTCGCGTGTACGACGGCAACCTGCCGACCTGTCTTGTAACTACCTACAATTGTTCCATTGTACCACTGTTCCTCTCTTTCACTCCCAGAAACTTCACATTATTAGAGTTACAACTTCGGAGTCACTAAAACAAAATAAGGTGGTAAATTCTCTAAACAGTAAATGTATACAAAGTAAACTTTAAACTTCTTTTTCATTTTATGTTTTGCCACAACACAAATGTTTGTACGTAACTCTACGGTCGATTATCTTATATTGTGTAAGAATGTTAATAACATGCTTGCACGTAGCAACTTTCTACGTTTATTTGAATTAAAAAAAGCAGCAAGGTGTGCGAGTGTTAGGCACAGGATTTATTTTTCATCCTGTTCGTTACATATAACCTGTATTTTTAAATAATGAATTTTATAACTATGTATAGGCTATATATGGGTTAATAATTATTTTAAAGCCAGCTAACGTGGCTTCCATCTACTATATTGCAAACATTTACCGGCTTGTTTTTGACAAGTATTTGGGTTGTTGGGCCAATCAACTGTACAAGATATCACCAATTCAGAGCAACTCAAATATTGTCAGAAATATATAGATTTCACAGGGGATCATTTGATACACTCTAGTTCTATTGTACAAATAGTTTGTACTACTGCTCGCCGGTCTTTGCGAAAAGATTAGTTGCCAGGGACCTAACAAAGACCTGCAGGGAGGGTTCTCCCGATGGAGAACATCATTTCTGACAAACCACGAAGTCCCCGAGAGAAACCTGTGGGTTCCATTGTGGAAGTTGTAATCGGTAGACCATAGACATACTACCTAAACATAGCTTTACACCCATGAGATAGGCAGTGTGCATCATTCGGTACAAGGTTAGCTTCCAGTAACTACGCAATTATTCTCGTCGCATGGCCCGGAAAGCTGTAGATTCTTTGGAAACCTTGGCGGGTTGTAAGTAATTATACTTATGCCAGCGGCCGGCCAGTTCAGTGTTGGATCTGCGATACTGGTGTGCGTTATTGTAGCTTGTGAATTGCTGTGTATCTGTGCCTGGCGAGAATGTTAATTAAATAACATGTATTGTATGTGGGACAATCTTTAGCTTAAAAAAGTATTCTATATCAATGTGTTTGTTTATCTTTAATTGTAATTAAGGTTTTAACTAGCAGAAATATCGAGGTCTCAGATGATGTGTGGCGTCGTACATAGAACGTTGAGGACATATACAAGGAAAGAGACTCTCTTCTAGGTTAGCAGCCCACAGGCTGGTTGGCAGCAGCTCGCCGTTCTTCACGCTTCTCTGCTTTCCTTTTCAACTCACAATATGATGCGCAGTTCATATCGACCATAAGCTGTTTCATGTAGTCTAGACGGGGTCGTCCTCTGTGATTCTTCCCTTTAATTAATTGTTCCTTCTATTATTCTCTTAACCAAGCCATTGTGTCGTGGTTTATGCCCTATAAACTTAGCTCTTCTGTCTTTTAAATTTCGTAGAAAGCTGTTCTCCTCCTGAGCTCTTCTAAAGAATTTCTCATTTGTTATCTTCTCCCTGCAGCTTATCTTGAGTATTCTTTTGTAGCACCAGGTCTCAAATGCTTGTAGTCTTTTCTTGTCACTTTCTCTAATTGTCCAAGACACACTCCACAGTATGCCTTTACGTAGGAAAGAGACAAGGCTTAAATTTTATAAAACAATGACAGTGCCTGTTTTACTATATGGATCTGAAAGATGGGTTGCTACAAAGAAGATTAAATTCCAGATTAAAATTTCGGAAATGATGTTTCTGAGAAGAACAAAGAGATGCACGAGACAGGATCGTTTGCGCAATGAGGATATTACAGAAGAGTAACAGGTATTCTCCATAAATGATAAGATCCAGACATATCGCAGGGAATGGTTACACCATCTGGACAGAATGGAGGATGGACGACTACCTAAGGTTGCGTTTCAGTACAGACCCTTTGGTACAAGAGATATAGGAAGACCGAGAGTGAGATGGAGAGATACTCTGTGAAAACGGAACAGGCAAAGTGCCTACTCCGTTAGGTGAAGAAGAAGAAGACTAGGGAATTAATCTGGTGTCAATTATTCTGTTTCCACTGCTCGTCGCGACGATTTGTGAGACCGTCGTAACAATAGCAAAGGATTTAGTTGTTACCGTTGACGATCGGGCTCAGATGCAATTGTACATAAAAAGCACATTTTAGTGATTTCATAAGTTATAAAATGGAGCGGCAGGAAAGTTTAAAGCAATGCTTACTCGTCCTGACAATACTATTCCTCGCTTCGTAATAATACCTGGAATCTGTTTGGGTGAAATATGTTAGACATTTAACAAGTTAACGAGTCTGATTAGGGGGGATTAAGTTAAACACTGGCGAACTGGGAAACGTTTACAGTAAACCTCCTGTATTAAGCAGAGACAGCAGACAAACGCTGTACGGGCAACGGGCAAATACAATGTCACCCGGACAAACTTGACCCGGTTGCGGTAAACTTTAACTCAATTTATGTGAAGGCTAGTTACCGTAATAGTTAATTAGTTTATATCTTAACCACAGAAGGAGGAAAAGAGGAAGAAGAGAGAGAGAGAGAGAGAGAGAGACAGACAGAGAACGAGACAGAGGGATGGAGTGAGTGAGGGGAGGGAGGCGGTTGGAAATCGTTACGTTAGCGTTTGATTTGCTTTCAATAAACAGAAAGTTTTTCAAACATCAGTATAAAGTATTCGTACATTAATATAATGTTCAAAGCCTACAAAAATATTTAAATATGAGTTCTCGTGACGCAAAAAACGATGTGGACAGACTGGGAAATAATAACTTTCCAAATACCAAACTGATGCTGAATTCCAATATATCCGCTGACCTTTTTGAAAATACGAATACAATTTTTTCCAATTATTGTTATATATGTCATTGGTATATATATGTTTTTGTGAAGCAGATTCTGTATTTTTAATTACAAGCGAGTCGTTAGCAAACAAGAGCGCATTCAAATATCTGTCTCGTGATATCTGATGCCAGGGTTTACTAGTTATTCCTATTTTTTTAATAGGTCGTCGATACAATGTTAAAAAGTGTAGGTGATATACTGCACCCTTGTCTAACATCTTGATTGGCAGATCTTTGTTAAGAGATCCTACAATTACTTTTAATAGCTACTTTTGTTCCGTTATACAGGCCTTGCGTAGTTCTTAAAAGTTGTATGTGGGTGTCCGCGTTCTTATAGTTGGCTACTTACCATAGCCTATTTTATGTATTCTCATGTAGGCTTCCCGGGGCGGTGTCCTTAATGTTTTTGAAGTCTTATTCCGATATGGACCGCGTCAAAAATGTCTTGTACGACAACGTTTCACTCATCTTACAATGAGTATCATCAGGTCTTAGTGGCTTGGTCGCTTCAAAAACATAATATTTTTATGTACTCTGTCAAAAGCCTTCTCAAAGTCAATGAAAGTTATGTGCGTCTCTTTGTTGAACTGATGATGTTTCTCAATTATCTGCGGAATAATAAAAGCATTGTCGGTGTCCGGACAATAATAGACCGGACAAGTTTTGTTTATTTCCAGAATTAAATAATAACAGTCAATTTAATTCTGTGAATTTTTTATATTAAGTAATACGTTTTTATCATTTATGTGTTGAGTTAAGGCAGCGACAAATATTCAGGTACCAATAATACCTTTCAAAATTAAATTCGAGCTCTAACAGAGGGGGGAGGGTATTATTTTCAACCACATATCGTTTTCGTAGTGTATTGTTTTTTTCTCGGAATCGGTGAGATCAGAAACAACATAAGTCACATTTTCGTAATTTTTCAGGAGGCACAAAAAACTGATTATATTTTAAATTACTAGATATTTAAATGTTTTTATCATTCATATTACTAAATAATAACATTAATTATTATAAAAAAGCATAAAAACGATGATAAAAATATTTTCATAATTGCTATAGTTAAAAAACAATTTCAGACTCATGTTGTTTCCGCACTCAAGACATGCAGGATTTCATATTTTTACTAACTATTATTAATAAAATTAATGAAACCAATAATTATAAAGAGATATATTTGTTTTTTAAACAATCTTTTTATTATAAATTATTATTAAACACTGTTTGTATTAAATTATTTATTTTACAGTATATTATTTATCTATTTTATATTATTTATTCATTTTGATGTAGTATAGTCTTAAAAGCTCACTAAAGTGTTGTTACAAAATTATTAAAAACCACTAACGTTTAGTTACAGCATAAAAAACTAACATTGTTATATTTCTTAATTTTTTCAAAAAAATTCTATATTATGAAAAAATTGGTGAAACAATAAAGAATTTCAATTTGATTTATTATAGTCATAAAAACACTACAAACATGTGTAAAATATGAAACTAACCTTTATTATTATAAATGTATTATTTAATATATTTCGCTCTCTATCTCCTCATCACCATTATCATCTGCCGGCCACTGATCTATCGCTTCCCAAAAGTTTTTGTGGGCATCTCCAATAAAAGGATGTAACTTTTGAAGGTCTTCGAGTTTTTTCTTCTTTATGGGAGTTTTTCCTGCTGGATATGCTTTAGCATGTGGTAACTCGATGGTACTGGTATTTGGTTTGACTAATCTGAATTTGTGTGAAGTCACCCCATTTATGTGCTCTTGCGTAACAACTGTTCCTTCTGCAGATCTCTCATAAGAAAACGACATGTATTGTGATACACAAAATGTTATTTTCTGTTCTTTTGGAATGTTTGTCCCATAAGAATCTATTGAAAGACACTTTTTTTTTATAAAATGAAGGCCACCAGTTATCAAAATCTAATATGTCTTCACTTTGCACCATTTCAACTTCAAATTTTGAACTACTAGCTTTGATTAATTCCTTGTATTGGTCTGGTACATAAATTCTGTCATGTAATTTTAGTTTGCGTTTAATAGTACCAAAGTTTCGGTCATTTTGTAAATAGGAGTGCCCCCTTATTGGAAAATAGTGCTCTATTTTGTTAAAACGACTTATTTGTATGAGGCTGCACAGAAATCTGACAACTGTATTATTTTTGTTCTGGCCAGAGCATCCGTCGCTAAACAGGTATAACCTTTTTACACTATGAGGAATAGAAGTATTAATATACTTTAAGAGCATACATCATTGGCTCCTTTATTAGCCACACCTTCATGATACAGATATATCTTAATTTTTCCTGTGCTCATGTTATGTATTCCAAAACAATGTAATCATAGTTGTCTTAAATAAAACACGTCCTGCACTGGGATGTGAGGCAATGGTAGATTTTGCATAAAATCAAAACTTAGTCCAACACAGTCTTCATTTTTGTTATCCTGACACAATGCAGTAATTTCATTTATCTTAGAATAAAATTTCTTAGAACGTCTTTTATGAATAATTTGTTCAGCAGCTGCTATTCGTTTAGCAGCTTTTCCTAAACTGGCACTTTTTAACTTTACAGACAACTCCTCGCACCTAATGCATGTATCCACTTGAGGTCGACCAAATCGGTAGTTGAAATTTTCATGGAAATATTTTAAATAGAACTCGTACTTTACAATTGCTGCATCCGGATATGCTATTTTGAACATAGAATACATAATTTTTACATCTAACTTAGCGTCCAGGTATTCAAAATGTTTTGCGCCATAATGGGTAGTTTTTTTAGGAAATGACTGTATGTGAGTATGAATTAGCTCACAAATATTACCTGGCATGACATTGGCTTTAGGATTTGTACCTCTTCTATCCCGAGGATTTTCACCATTTAACAACAAATAACAGAGACGTCGGACACGATTGTCTGTAACACCGTGTAGAGATATGAATCCATTTTTACACACTTTAATTTTGTCACTTCCTTTTAGAACATGGTATGAAAAATTGCACTGTCGGTTTTTTGGTACATCTTTTCTAGGTCTATGAGATTTGAGGTTAGATTTCTCAATAAGCTGTTGTAAGTAAGTGTCTTGTTCATTCTTATTCTTTAAATTGTTAAAGCGGTCAAGAATTCTTATTTGATCATCAAAATCAAACTTACTAAAACAATGCATCCGACAAAGACAATCAGGTCCTGTTTTTCGAGCCTCAACAGTTTTTCCATTCCAATTAGTAAAAGAAACTCCCTTTACCTTGGAATTACGAATAACATTTCTCGTATGTTGATCTGTATTCCTTTTTCGTTTTCTTGACTTATTAGTTTCAATATCTGTATCACTACCACTACTCGTTTTAATAAAAATAAAATGTAATTTATAAATATATGAACTGGACAAATTAAAACGCTTCACTAACCAAATTTCAACAACAGAAAACAAACCAAGACGGTACTAAATTCAGATATAATAAGTATCACCTGTTGCGACAGCAGACGATAGTACTGCGATCTGGCAGTTGGGAGCAGAAAGAACGTAAGTCAGTGACTCATGTTGTTTTTGCTCTCACTGAAATCCACGTGGCGTTATTTCTCAAGGAAGAATAAACCTGACTAACGTTGTTTCTTACCGCAATACAGAAACTGCAGTGTAGAACCATATTACACTAAAACATCATTTTGTGAAAATATTGACTCATGTGGTTTCTGATCTAACCGATGAAATCCATACCAACGAATTAAAACATAAAAATCATCGTACGCGTCATGGCCTGTATTTTTCGTAGGCCTCGGTTTACGGCCAACTAGTAGGCAAAAGCAAACGGTTCCTTTATTGCGGAATTAAATAAATCAGCTGACATGGTTCAAGCATAGTGTAAAGCACGTCGTCACATGAATCATAGGCCTATGTTTCAAGTTGCTTGTAGGCAGTGGAAAATCGTGTCCTCATATTCTCTTTCAAGTCGAATTCTTTTCATTTTTCACCAGTTCTTTCAACATCTTTTATATTTATTTTTGAGTATAAAGCCTATTATTGTAGATTATTTAAACCTCTCATTAACCTAAATAGTAATTTTTACAATTAACAAAATTTGGAAGTCAATTAATTACATTTTAAAAAACACAACCAGTTTTTAATTTCTTTCAGGGGGGCACATATCTCCCACCCACCATAGGTTTTCCCTTGCCATGGGAGGAGACAGATATTTAAAGCCGGCGGGAGGGTGTCACAATGAAGCGGAGGTGTCGCATTATGCTTAACGTGTGTTTACAGCGGTTGGGCAGAGTTACGCTACAGCAGCAAGTTTGTAGCGTATTATTAGTCGAAATTGGCGTGAAATATAACGGTCGAGTAACCATCAATATTGCGTTACACTGTAGAGCCGAACTAAAAGGAAACCCTAAACTGTGTGCGTCAAAGTACACTCTTGTATTGTTAATACGACGAAATACTCATGCTACAGGTGCACAGAAAGTTATGAATAGATTTTCTGTCGAGTTTGTAGCATTCGCGGTGTTTAGAACTTATCGCTTTAGTATTTATGGATGAAAAGAGAGAGTTTAGTCAAAGGAATTACGTGGTGGTATGAAGAAGGTTGTGATATTATTTAGTTTGATGGAGCACACTGGAATACACTCTAAATCTATTTTAATAGTATAATGTTACGGGGATCATGTTTACTTGCAGAGCGAAGTGTTCCGTTGGTGAATCAACGGAACGCTCTTGAAAGGAACGAATACAACAGGGACGCCATACTAAAGCATTTAAGAAAACCGGAAAACCTTCAGAAACACCTACAGCAGACGATAATAACCACAAAGCTTTCTTACCGTACGTAAAAGGTACCACAGACAAAATTAGCAGTATGTTGAGGAAATACGTCATTAAAACAGTGTTTCGACCACATAAGAAGCTGTCACAGTTTTTAAAACCAATCAAAGATAGAATCCCGTTCAACACTGAAGGTATTTACAAGATTCCATGCAGTTGCGGAAAAGTTTACATTGGCCAGACGGGTTGCCTGGTTTCCACAAGAGTGCAAGAACATGTCAGACATACGAAGAACTCGGCAGCTGAAAAGTCTGCGATTGCTGAGCATTCAGCCTTAACGAATCACATGGTAAACTTCGAAGACGCATCTGTAATAAGATCATGAAATAAGTATTATGACAGATTGATCCTAGAAGCAATATAAATTAATAAACACAAGAATAACTTTAACAGAGAAACCACTACGCTTAGTAAAATATGGTACCCTTTTATACTTTCCGGTTTGACTGCACGCGGGTTGACTGACCGCACAAACAATGCACAAAGCGTAACGCCCACAGGGCAGGGTCCACTTACCGGACCACCCACCGCCTCTTCTACACTATATAACTGAGTTCACTTGCCGGCGTTTTTGTCACTTAGACCTGAGGATGCTCATTGCAATATGAGTGAAACGTTGTCATACAAGACATTTTTGACGCGGTCCATACCGGAAGATTTTAAAAACATAATGGACACCGGCCGCGGAAGCTTACGTGAGGACAATGACCATGTAGATTGTTCACGAAGGTTCATAAATAATTCGGTTGACGTCTACATACGAGGGTTATTCAGAAAGTAAGTTCCGTTTTTAAATATTGCCGCGGTATCGATGCCGTTCCGCTGTTGGATATGCGCGGCCAGTTTGTTGATTCGTTGAAAAGTTAACAACGCTATTTGTAAACAACTGTGCACTGAGTATGCTTTGTTGGACGTGTTTATAATGTCGAAGAAATTCGAGACGTCCGCGGCGCGTGAAAGTAGGAATGTGATTCGGTTCTTGAATGCGAAAGGCTTTAAAAACAATTAAAATTCACCGTCAGCTTTTCGATATTTATGGAGAAGAAGCAGTGAGCGATTCAAATACGACTTATGTTCTTAGTCCTATCCAGAGTAAGCGACGTAGGATGCTTACCCGGGACACTGGAATGAATCATGGCACTATACACACAATGCCGCTGCAACGCAACATCTCCTCACCTCACAAAGTTTGGCTGCCAACAATTTGATCATCCGCCTTACAACCCAGACCTCACACCAAGCGAATATCACCTTTTCAAGAATGATACATTCTTCCTTGGTGGCCAACGATGTCAAACAAGCTGTTAATATATGGTTCAAATCACAGGCGGGAAATTGATATGACGAAGGTACGCAGCATCAAGTGGCTCGCTATGGAAAGTGTTTTAAAAATGACAAAAACTATATAGAAACGTAGTTTAAGGTGTGTACTTCAGATAGCAATAAAAATGTTTTGTAAATATATTCGTTCTTTCGAAATGTGGCTTTACCTTAGAATTCTGAGCATTTCACGGACAGCACATATAATTAATGAAGTTCTTAGAAAGATGAAGAAAGAAAGGGAAGTTATCAACACAGTGACGATAAGAAAGCTTCAGTATCTGGGACATCTCATGCGAAGTGAACAGAGATTTTACTTATTACAATACGTACTACAGGGAAAAGTACTAGGAAAGAGAGGAGTTGGGCGACCGAGAATCTCATGGCTGAGAAATTTAAGGACCTGGTTTGCCCTGAATACAACTGACTTATTCCGTGCAGCAGTACAGAAAGTTAAAATAGTTAAGATGATATCCAACATCCGAAACGGATAGAAACTATCAGAAGAAGGAGAAATATATTCTTAGTTTACTTTAATACTCTATCGGAACTTAATTTCTGAATAGCCCTCGTAATTGTTTTAAAGATGCTATTACGTACATAATTATTTTACCTTGCTGGCATAAATAGGGAGTGCTAAGAACAGTTGAGTTAGCTACCAGTTTTACAGCGATTAGTGCGTGTTAAATTTAACTAGTACAATCTTTATGTTTGTCGATCAACAGATTTATTTAAGGTAGTGGTTGGCCTCGATTGGTGAAGCCAAAACGCTTTCTTCTGAAAGCACGTGACCACAGCGTATAGCCCAGCATAGGCCTATATTCATTTTAATAGTCTTAAGACTATCGCACAGATCGATTGTTCCAGCCCGTGATCATTCCCGCTGCACAGACCCTAAACGGGATTGACGGAAACAATGATTATTTCAGATCTGTTTATTTTCCGATGGAGCTACGTTCCACACTTCAGAGAAGTTGAACAGACACACTAAAACTATTTTTAGGGTTCATAAAGCCCAAAAAGTGTTTCGTAAAATGAGAGAGACAAACCCCTCTGTGCGCTCTGACGCACGACAAAGTGATCGGGCTTTCCTTGTTAACTGAATCGATCGTTTCAGAGACTGTTGATATGCTGCAACAATAGAGTCACGTGTAAATTTCCAACTAAATGGTGCTTCTCCCTATTGGGCCGTAGACGGTCTTGAGTTTCTGAATGGAACCGTTCTAAGGCGGTCGAATAGAAGGGAAGGACCAACGTATGCCGGCTCTAGTAGAAGGCAGAAATATTAAACGTGGCAACACAGGAACCAGCTGATATGTGAGGCCGACTAGCCGATTATTGAATTTATGTATTTCAATAATGAAATCGCGTCATTTTTAATTGCCGGTTAACAGCAGTTTTATAAGTCTTCATTTTTTACAAATTAAAAGTTTATTATGTAAAATACTGTTATATTATTTAAGAAATTGAATAATTAACTCATTCATATGATCGAATTTAATAAGTCGAAAAATTTTTAGGCCTAACTATAAATAGGCCTACTCATGATTTTAGTACTTCTATAAAATTAAATCAAAATATAACACGTTTACTTTAGCTATTTTATTACACTATGCTTATAGGCCTCAGACGCAATGTCATGGCGATCCCGGTCTCGGGAAATTACTCCTCCCGATTTTTCCTGTGGCGTTGGGAGTAAAGACAAAATCTACTTTACATCCAGTACAATATGTACGGTTTTCGAAGACAAGGACAAGACATTCTGTAGCAGTGGTGACTAGAGAAATATTGGCTGTAGAATGGATAGAAATCGAATGCAGATTAGCCGTTCTCACGGGTCATGCGTAGACAATTATTAACATTTAACTGCGTAGGCATAAGTTATAACACTTTTTTTTTAGGTTTTTGTAATGTGTAAAAAGTTGTGCTTGTAACCTTCATATTTTTTTCATAATACAGTACTTTTATAAAAACGCGAGAAAAACTTTATAAACAACCTGTATTATTGGGAGTGGGGTGTCATCGAAGATGGGTTGGCTTACAAGACCACGCCACTTGGATTCGCTTCTTGAACCGTAAAACATTAATTTGGTTTTTGTACAGTCTCTTCTCTTCTCTGTCTCCCTTGCTCGTTTTCGCATGGGTCTATGTAAGGGCTACGTTTCTGCTTACCGGTAAACGTTTGGAGTTGGTGTTAACTTTAGGTCCACACACACACACACACCCCAGGTATATGCAGAGATATAAACCAGTTCAAGGACGGACGAATATGGACGAAAAATATTATTATTAAAATTATGAATAATATTGCTTATTATTAATATTACTTAATATAATTATTTATTATTTTACATGGAGATGAATATTCGGGTTTAAAAACAAACAAACTGGTCGGTGTGAGGAGCACGCGTGCGCAGTAAAAACTGAGGAAATATTTGTCACCCGTAAATGTAATCAGCACATGGAGCAACAGGTAGACCACTCGCTTGACCGTACCTACACGTTGCCATAGTAACCGCAGCGAAACAAAGGGATGAGCCGGGATCAGAAAGGGAAGGGGTTTTAAGCCAACAGAACGTACAGGCTATTTTAATTGCGAAACAACGTACATTCGATAATTGCTATAACACAATATTACACGTACATACATGTACAAAACGTAAATAATGTATATTATTTTTAATATATACTTATTGCCCTCTCTGGATATAAAATATGTATAATGCAATACGTGCTGTACTGGATAACAACAGCGCTAATTACTTTGCATTATTTACAACATGAAAAATCCAGCGTGTTTATAATTAACTTGGAAGACAGGTGTTCGTTTTTATGTTTAAACTTACATGATGTGTAACACAATGGAAAAGCAAAAAATAATTTTTGTTTGTTTGTGAAAACAATTCAAAACTAGAGAACAGTTCAAAACAAAAATCTATAGTTTACTACTATTGGCACTACTGTTTGAAATCAAACTAAGTGCTCAATGAATAATTAGTTTTTTTGTAATTTTAAAGCATGGGATTATGGAATCTCAACCTGAGGGTATGTAGCACAAAAAAATTAAGACATATAACAAAAAAAATTTACAAACAAACAATTAGTACCATTAAATTAATTTTTATATTTTTGAAATTACAATAAAAATTTATTAATGTTCGGTTTATTTAAAATATTTTAAAAGTTGTGAGGCAGAGCCGCCATCTTGTCAACTTCAAACTCCCACCTATGTAAGTATGGCCGCAGCCCAATACTGAAACCAACGTACTAGCGTTTCAACCAAAGTACCAATAGTATTCTTCTTCTTATCAGCCGATACAGCCTTTAGTGGACCTTAGCCTTCTCAAAAACACTAGTCCATGATTACTTGTTCTCCATCCTTCCTCTCCACCCTCTGATTCCCATGCTAGCAAGATCTTCTATTACGCCATCCAACCATCCAGAGGTGCCCATCCCCCTCCCAAAGCCCATAGTACGATCCCCCCCAGCATTCCGAAATCCCCCAAAATTTGATTTCGTGGGTAGGGGGATCACAATACGGGGGTATGGAAAATTCCCATTTAACGGTGGATCTTGGGACTTTATCCACAACGTTTTGAAAAACTAAAGCCATTTAAGCAATTATTGGAATCAATAAACATATGTGTTATTCTTTTGATGAGTACCAAAAGGTTTTCTAGTATGTCTAATCAATAACTAAACTATGAGAAATGTAAAAGCCTGGTCAAACCTGGCCTAATATAATTAGTAGAGCGTTAGGCCTTATCAAGATAATCTAACTTAATTTTGTAATTGAATCCTTTTTCTTTACTGATTTGTTTGATTTTCGACGCTTGTAAGAGGATAGCTGAGCCTTGAAAAATCCCCCTCAAAAATTCCAATAGTGCGACTTGCACCATTGCGCCATGCTGTGGGCACCCCTGCAATCGTCTCATCCTGGGTCAGCCTCTACGTCTAGTATATATAATCTTTCATTCAACATTCTTTTAGCTATTCTTTCCTCAGACATTTTTTCCACATGTCCCAGCCAACGAAACCTCTTTGATTTGCTGAATTTCACTGTGTCTTTTCCATGCATGAGAGCCTGTAGATCATTGTTATTGCGTATTCTCTAAATGCCTTCTTCTTAAGGTTCCAATCGTAAGTCTTTGTTTTATGCGGTTTAATTTCACGATGTACTATTTATAATTTCACACTATTACAATCACACAATACCATATACTGCTAGAACGTTCACTTAGTTACACAGACAAATATCAGTTGCAATGTGGTCAAATTAAGGTTATCTAGAATAAATATATTTTAATGTAACATCTATCTCTACCTGGTACGTATTACTTAGTTGGTTATTTCTAATCAGACTTTCCTTTGAACGTTGTTAAGTATATTTCGTATTGTAAATCATATCCTTTGTATGTTGTTAGTTATATTTTCTTGTAGATTATTTCTGTTTATATTTCCTTAACACTATTATTATTTACTACGACTATTATTCTTTACTGTGAACGATTACATTTTCAATGGTTAATAATTATTGAATATTTCTTTTATTAGTACACGGAACTCTTCCACTTCGATGTTCTCTGATCAGACGCTTAACAAGAGCGAGTTAGAGTCTCTTCCTAGAATACAATGTTGTTAGTGACCACCATCGTCTTCCGCCTTTGGTTTCGTTTTACACACTAATGTTTTGAAAATCTTATGTTTGTCTGTAACACGGCTTTTTAGGGTCATTACATAGTTTAAATACATTTATTTTTTATCTAGTTTCAATTTGTTGACAGTTTATACATTTTTTTTGTATCGGCCATCTAAGGACCACATGCCAATTTCAGTTCTATATTCTTTGTTTTTTCTCTTTCTCCAATATTCTTTCATCCTTTCACTGTGTCGCTTCTTCCTGTTTCCAGTCCACTTTGAATCTGCGTGTTTTTCTCTCCTACCCTGGACTCCATTTATTTTTAAGACTTTTGCCCGAAAAACTTTTCTTTCAGTTGCTTCTTCTGCGTCTCTATTATTTTTTCTAAATCCTTTTGGACTTCTTTAACCCAACTTGATGTTGGCTTCTTCCCCCACAGATATTTGAAGATCTGCTTTGTTAACCTATTTTTGCCCATTCTATATAAATGTCCAAAAAATACTAGTCTTCTTTTTCTTATTGTTTCTATTATATTTTCTATACTTTATATATTTAATCATTATTTCTTAATTTCCAAACTTCTGGAGTTTTTCGTGCGCCTAATATTTTCCTAATAAATCGTTTTTATACACATCTCTATAATATATAAAATTTATTATAGTCCCTGGCTTTACGTAATGCTTGTGATTTCACTATTTCATAAATAATTTTGGATTATTTATTTCCAGAGTTTTACACTAATTAGTTGATATCACATTGTTATTATTATTTTAAAACGTTTACTATATTTTCTAATTGTATTACAAGTTGAAATTTCACCCAATCCAATATGGCTGAAAGCTTTCTTGTCTTTTTTTTATAACTTAACCTTTTTACAGACTTTCCAGTTTTCAACCAGTTTAACAAGATATATGTACTGTAACAATTTACAGCATTACAACAGTTGAAAAACAATAGAATCCAAATTACAGAATTAGGCATGTAAATTCCTAATACACAAAATTACTTCAGCTTAGACTATTCTTTCCGTAAATTAATTTGGTCGCTTATTTTTATGTCCACCTTTCATCCGTATACAGGTACACGCATACATATACACAAAAATAAAATGGTACGTCTCTTGAATGAAAAAAAAAATATAGTATTACAGTCCAATCTCGATTATCTGAGTCTTACTAATATCTTTTCCGGACAGAAAACACGTATAAAATTACAGTTTATCGTTGTGGCAGACATTTTATTTCTAAATTTTTAAATCTTAGTCTGGATTAGGGGGACTCGGATTAACGGGATTGTACTGTATTGTTTATGAAGATAAATGGGACTAGATATAGATGATACTATGAGTTGTCAGTTCGCGACGCTGAGTCAAAACATTGTAGATTAATGTCAGATATGTCTTTTTGTTTGACATGACTGAGTTAGCGATTGCTCTAATCAGAAAGGATTTCTTTTTACTTCCATGTTCCGTAAGGAAATGAACGTATGGTGATCGCGAAAAAAATCGTGTTCGAGAAAAAGGCAAATTCAGACTGTACTACACTCAAAACATGAAGAAAAGTCATTTTACGAAAAGTGTCTGAATGTGTCTGTGTGTAGAATTTTTTCTATGGCGAATGATAACTGCCGCAAAATCAAACAGAATCAAGTAATGTTTGCATATGTGCTCGAGTTGTAGAGGACTCAAGATGTATTGATTTTGGTGAAGATTGGTTAAGGGGAAGGGGTAGTTTACCTGCAACGTTTTACGTTTTAACAAGAGTAAAGTACTTACTTTTGATAAATAAAGTATGCTGAAAAGAAGGTCATAATAATCCACTATTGACTTTTACAGTGGATATGTACACAGAAATATCTATAAATGAAAAGGGTAGTTGAAGGGATAGAGGGTAATTTTTACTATTGATGTTATAAATTATTCTACCGGAAACAAAACAAGTTCAATAAAATATTAACAATTGATATCGTTCAATGCAAACAAAATATCGTAACCATGGATACGTAAACAAAATAATTTTTCGTTTTCAGAAATTCACAGATTACAAACGCTGGGCGGCATTCGCTTTCTTTCGCGTTGTTTAAATAAAAGATAATTTAATCAAATTAATTCTTTATTTTAAAAATATTAACAACTATGTACAATTCGTATTTTGTTTATCTTTCTCAGTGCTTTTACCAAAAGCATGCTGATATATTTAGTTTCGTTCTGAGTGTACACATTAAAAATAATTTTATAATTAATTAGGAGATGGAAGTCATGTATGGTTCTCCATATAGAATTTTAATCTTCTTCTTCTTGTTCCGTTTCTGGGTCTTCCTTCTATGATTAGGGAAGTTAGCTTGGTTTCCCAATACTTCTCCCCCGATACTGCCTACCCATTTAATGTTTAGCGGTAGACCAATTGTATTTATTCAGACTGAGTTATGCAATCCTTTCGTCTTTTCTTGCAAAGTTCTGTTATTTCTGTTGCTACTTGGTACTCGTATTTTTTGTCTTTCGTCGTCATTTCTTGCATTTTACAATCTTATATAGCCGTTTACAACACCACAAAATCTTATTTTTGACGATTCTGTCTGTGGCAACCTCCCTTTGCTTTGTATGTCAATGGAACAGTGGGTTCACACAGTACAGTGGGAAAATGTTTTAGTACATTCATAAAGTTTTACTAGAGTAGGCCTATTACTTGCGGCTCTCCTTTTCAGAGTTAACCTTACAGTGCCACGTATTCTCTGTAAGCTGAATAATTTTATTGACAGTATCTTTGAAATCTTCACAACTTATACCAAAATCTAAATATTTCCTGTTCAATCCGTTTGATAGTCGATGTTTGCACTGGATCTTCTCCAGCAAATGCTATGGTTATGTGTTTTCTCTTGTATCGAGATTGTAATACTTCTGCACTTACAATGACAGAATAAGTGCTCATAAAAACAAAAACAAAAAACAAAATCTTGAATTCTGGACATGGGCTAGTTCTGCTCCAAGATAACGAAATAGTAAAATTTTGTAACAAGAGCCCTATCCAACAGCCTAGAACGTCCTCCACCCGTCTCCCCGCAAGACAAGCAGGTGCTCAAGTACGTTCCAGAGAACTCTGGAGAACACTTGAATACGCATTAGCTGGCGTGCAGTAAGGAGGGAAAGCTATTCTGCTTTTCCTTTTAGGCCCTCTGTGCGACCTATAAAACCAGAGCGTCTGGCTTAGTCAGTTCAGTTCGTTGAGCGATTTTCGTTAGTGCGGATCGAGTGGGGGTTGAAGTATTGTAGCGAGGTGTTATTTTGTTATAATTAGCGTGGAACTTTATTATTTGACAGTATTATTGCGTGTGGACAAATTTAACTTCGATTATTGCCAAGTTGATTACGAATTGTTATTTGTGATTAATTAATGCTGGTTATTAGTGATTTCATTGGTGTCCGTAAGTTGTTTCCACTGTACCATACGACGATCAGTGAGACAGTCGTAACAATATTAATGAATCCACTTAACACAAATGGACGGTAGTCAACTAAGATTCACGTAAACACACGCCTATAACCTTCGTGCTTGTGTGCGTCTTGAGCACGTGCAGGAGAGTTGCTTCCATTTAAAATATATTTGGTTAGAGGCTAAATGATATTACTTTATGAGTATTTTTAAGCCTAATAATGTTATCTATATTTGTTAAAAAAATACTTGAGTTAAATTTTGTTCTTTACAATTTCTGTCTTTCTATCGAATTGTAATATCTGTATTGTAACATAAATCACACAAATTTTGTCTGTCTTCTTATAACTTTGACTTCTTGTCAGTACTGTTTTTAACCTATTTCTAAGGCTTTCAAGGCCGACGTCAACATTGTTGTAAATAAAGCCCTGGCTATTGTGACGTGGTCTACTAAGATTGTTATTTTCAGACGTTTCGACCTCACTTCAGTGATAAAACGTTCTACACAACTGACACGGTGTTCGGCAGTAACCACAGTACTGCGGCAAAGAATGTTGAAATTTTTTAACAAAGTACGGCTTTTATTTGCTTGTTCTTGTATAACGTTAATGTACAGAATGATTCAAAATTGCACGGTAATCTCTCGGGACCTGATTCTGTAGCTAAAACTAAGAAAAAAAGTTCATATAATCATAGGTTCAAAAATGGCGAACCAGTTCGATCTGATTTTTGCTCCCATGGTGAAATGACGCCATACTGAAACGCTTGGGGTATAAAGTGAAGGGTAAATTTGATGGTTCCTTATGGTTTTTGATCTGAAAATTGATTAAAAGAGGTCCCAGAGCTCTATATCAATTAGTTTATAAGGAAAACTGTGTAAAATACAAAACATTGGAGTCGAAAACACACTTTTTTAGTATTTCTTTTATGAATTTGCTAACTGCTATAATTTTTATTGTTCGACTAAGCTTTTCGTCATCACTGACATCATCAGGTCTTAAGCAACCTGGTAAACAAAAACCTGGTGTTGTTTAAGACCTGATGATGTCAGTGATGACGAAAAGCTTAGTCGAACAATAAAAATTATAGCAGGTAGCAAATTCATAAAAGAAATAGTAAAGATGGCTGCTAATTTAAACAATACGAAGAATAAAACACTTTTTTAGATTTGGGATAAAATAACTTCGTCAATTTGCAAATAAAAAAGACAAGTTTCTAATTAACTTTGTAAATAACTTAATTATGAGAAAGTTTATGTGTATAAAATTTATTAAAAGCAAATACAAAGTTGAAAAATTCGAATTTAATTAAAATCAAAACAGACCAAAATGCGCCAGAAGTGTTATAATGTTAAACAGAACAAAGGGTTTCGTAAACGTTTTCACAACAAATGTAATTGTAACCAAATTGAAAACTTATATTATTGAATTTTTCCTTCAAATGATTAAATATCAAAATTGTTAAACTGATAAAGTTGCAAACGTTCGTTCAAAGCAGTTGTTCAATGTGGCCGTTTTGTTGAATGCAAATTCAGCTTTGCGAATCCATACTAGCCGGGCACGTTTTATAGCATCAGGATTATTCTTGACAGTAACTCCATATTCTATTATGCAATGTCTCAATTCTTCTTGTATGCCAGTATGAGTGGAATAAACTAACGATTTCATCCAACCCCAAAGGAAAAATTCTGCTGGTGTGAGACCAGGAGATCGAGGTGGCCATTTTACTGGTCCGTTTCGATCAATCCATCGCTTACCAAATGTATTTATTTAAATGATTCTTCAAATCACGACAGTAGCAGATGCACCGTATAACGTTGCAGAACTTAGATCCTATAGGGGACCCACAAATATTATATAGCTAAAGAAAAATAAACTAATTTAAAGAATAATGATCAAAAATATAAGATGGTATTGAGAGAATAAAAAGAAAACTTGTAGACAAGAATAATAAATAAGTAAATAGACTAGACTGACAGACAAATGACTATGACCCAACCCCAGTGATTGGCCAGATAAAGAATATAAAATAACAAATGTAACTAATAAAAAACATAAATAGTAAATCAAATTTAGTAACGAGTGTTATATAAAGTTATGTAAAAGGAAGTACACTACCAATAAGAAATAAGTGAACCAATTGTTAGTATATTATGTGTGATTTTAATAGCCTTATTGAAATATAAAAATTAAACGTAAAATGTGAAAAAACTGACTCTAAATTATGTGTTAAGAACCAATATAAACCAAGAGTGAGAGGTAGTTAGGAAGTGGTAATGATAAACAGTGAAAGTGATAGAGGTGATAGGAAGGAATTAAGATAAACTAATAATAATAATAATAAGAGAAATAAACAAGGGTAATAAACCAGAAACAATAATCCAAATGTTGATAGACAACCAGTTTCATTGTGTTAGCCATTAAGAAACAGAGTAGTTATGAATGCAATAATAAGAAAACATACTATATTACTAAAATAATCACAAGGATGATTATCACAATATAATAGATGTTGTCAAGACACCATTCACCAAAGTTGTTATTTGTTTAGTTAAAAGAGTTGTGTTTTATATGAAGGAATATGGCTGGATAATGAACAGACCATAAACCTGTTTTTATGTAATATGTTATCATAGTAGGATTAAGTATTAAAAAAGTGTGTAAGAAATAGTAGTAGGTATAAGCAAGCAATTATATAAATTTAACAACCCCAATATTACTCATCATTGTAAAGATAGAAAAAAGAATATTAAACAAAGAATGATTTTGTAAAATAATAATAACATTCATTTATTGTAAAACAGCCCAAAGTAATTCAAAAGTAAACAAGTACTAAGTGATAGTAAGCAGTACATATGAAAATAATAAATAATGTTTAAATTGTGTAAAATAAGAAGTTATAGACAGTTACAGCTTAGGCCTATAAAATGCCTAACTGTCAAAATTCAGAATAAACAATTTGTAAACAATTCACCGTTGTATATGAAAATTAAGACCACGTAACTTATTAATTACAATTAGCTAACCATAATACTATGTCAGAAATAGAATAAACAGAAAAAATAAGTGAAATATGTAATAACATAACATTAGCAAATTTGTCAGATCATTAATACATGACCAAGCCCAGCTTTGTGGGATATCAAATTAATCTTTGAAAGAAAATAGAGACATTTATGTTAATATGTCACACATTGGTAATAACACCAAGGAATATTAGCAATTATAAAATATTTATTTATTTTGAGCAAAAACACCAGATTTATAACAATGAATACAAATGTTTACAACCAATAAGGTAAGAGCTAGTAACCATAACAACAAAACTTTGTTAGAAGAAACCCGTTATAAAACGAGGGAGTCCATTATTAACGATCAAGAGAGACAGATGCCAAACTGAATTCGACTCAATTAAAAGTTAAAAAGAGAAATACAATCAAGATTAGAATAATATGAACTCAAGAAGTTGAACATAGATCCATTCAACCCAGGAAGAAACTATAAACCTAATTTTAATAATTAAAACTAATTAAAACTCTGAATAATTGAAATAGAAGCCATAAAAAGGAGGAAAACCAAATGATGAAAAATTAATGAATATATCAACCTAATCTGGAAGAAATACCTGTGACTCATCACAAGAAACGACAAGGTTTTGTTAAGTATAATTGAATTACCAGTAATTGCGAACTAAACTAGTTAACTTTTTTCACAACACAATAACTCTCACTCCGAACTTGGTATACTAAATTCATTCAATGATTGATCGATAATATTTATTAAAACTGTATGTAAACTCTAGCTTAACCTATGTACGAGGCCTAAAAGATTGACACACACTTTTAACACTAAAAACCGAATTGTATGTAAACCTTCATAGTATTTAAGTAACATTGATGTAAGGTTGTGTACTTTAATAAATCTTGTTTTATATTTTTTCGTAATCAAAAGAACTCATTGACTGAATGAATTGTGTAAAATAAATAATATTGGCTGCCATGCTGGTTTCGTCAAACTGCTCAGTCAACATTGCCATCCGCTGAGTTGAAATTAATTTATAGCCGGAGCAAAACTGTTTTATAATAACAATTTTTGTATTCAAATAATAAATGATTAGCGAATCTGGACACTAATAAATTAGTACTGAACATTAATAACCGTCCTTTGTGTTATTTGAAATATATTATAACATTTGAGTACTTTAGCAGTAAAGAAAATCCTTTACCAGAATTGTATGTTGGCAACACGTCAGACGGCACGCGAGATTTGAATTCCCGCCAGTCCGTGTGGGTAAGTTGAATTTATTATCATCGCACAGAAGACGACATCGATCGAAACTTTTAGTGGTTTTAGTAAACAATTTGGCGCCTATCGGGAAGTACGGACATCAATTAAGGACATGTAAGAATCAAACAACGAGAAAGATTCGGTACTGGTTATTAGCGCGTTTGCGACAGACACCGTTAGCGTGAGATACGTTATAAGTTGACGACAACGTAGTAAGACATTGAGAGTAAGTAGACGAGTGTTATTACAAAATTGCCGCAACCAACGTGTGGCTTTTAACTCGACGCGAAGGTTATTACAACCGTTATTCAAAAGCCACATCTGCACTTATCTGCCAGTGGAATATCTTCCAAGAGTTCCATGAGATTTGTTTGCAAAAAATGTAGGTATTGTCTTCCATTAGGCCTTGGTGGTAAGAAAAAAAGGGCCCACCACACATTAAATGAAAAAGTATGTTGGTCATATCATATCTTGTGGCAGTCTCATGTGGGTTTTCTTCCTCCCAAGTGTGGGTGTTTCGGAAGTTTGTAATGCCATTTCTTGTAAATTGTAACACTTTTTTGGCGCAATTTGTTTGTTTTGTTTTTATTTAAAGTCAAATTTCTTAAATTTTTACTTATTTTTAATAGACTTTATACACATTAATTTTCTCATACTTAAATTCTCTACAAAGTTAGTTACAAATATTTTTAGTTTATTGACAAATTAACGAAGTTATTTTATCCCAAATCTAAAAATGTATGTTTTTAGACTCCAAATGTTTTCGGTTTTACACAGTTTTTCTTAGAAACTAATTGCGATAGAACTTTGCGACCTCTTTTATTAAATTTTTCAGATAAAAAAACCATAAGAAACCACAAAATGTACTCTTCACATTATATCCCACGAATTTCAGTATGGCGTCATTTTACCGTGGGAGCAGAAATCAGGGCGAATTGGTTTTCGAGCCGTAACTCGCTAACGAACCGTTTTCGGATCTATGTTTATGTGGACTTTTTTCTTATTTTTAGCTATAGAATCAGCTCCCGAGAGATTTCCGTGCAATTTTGTATCACCCTATATACTTGTTTTCTTTAACGTTAGTCGCACTTAACAGATCACTCGTCCAAAATATAAGTTTTAATGAATGCGGCGGCATCACAGACATACACAAAATGTTTCTCGTCAACTGTCAGCTGTTACGAACGGACGCTGTACGTGTGAATGCGAGTGAATTTTATAAAAAAAAAGTGTTTCAGCTCGTGTTAGCGCAAAGCGATTATTATCAGCGGCAGAACGCTAACAGATGGCTCCAAACAAATTTGTCATTCCACCTCTGCACAACAACAGATTAAAACTGAAGGCGTGCGCGCGTGCGCTTTGTAGACCTGAACGTCACTTCACAAATACTGTGCGAAACAACTGCCATGGTGATTTAATTTCTTGATCGTCATATCACTTTGTTAATAACCCACTGACAATTCGACGTTTTTCAGCGCTACAAAAGTTTTGTTAGTAAAATTAACAAAAAGACTCGCTTAGGAAATACAAATGAGTGAATATAATCTTTAAATAGTTTTGTTTTTGATGACGAACCAGATATAATAAAAAATATTGAAGATAAGTTGCAATACATATTGCTACGACATTACAGAACAATCTGCGTGTTTCTCGAACGATCCAGGGGAATCCGGCTGTAATGTTGTGTGCGTACGTGATTCTCAACACGTGTTGCGAGATTGTTCCGGAATCACCGGTCCGCGTCTGCTGTGTGTAATGCCGCAACCAATTATGTTCTGATGTTTTCTAGTAGCATTCTTGACGCGCAGTATGGAATATTTAGGCGGGGTATAAATACAAGTACTCAGCGACGCTCAGTCAGTTGGAATTGCTGTATATTCGAGTGCGGTTCGTAGTCTGGTGGCGAAGTGTTATGTGTTAAAATTGTGTTATATATTAGTAGACATTTTTATTGTGTGTGAAGAATTTTTACTTGATTTATTGTAAGACACTATCTTGTTGATTACAAAATGTTTTATTGTGATAATTAAAGCTGGTGATTAGTGACTTAATTGGTGTCTTTTTTTTTTCTTTTCCACTGTACCATACGACACTCTCTAGACGGTCGTAACAATATCAACATACTACACACTACATCTGTATAACTTACAAATCTCGATAAAAAAAAATACACACAACCAAAGCATATGTTGGAGAAGATCCAATGCGAACAAAAATTATGTTCGACTATCAAACAGATTGGACAGGAAATATTTATGTTTTTGTATAAGTTATGAAGTTTTCAAAAATACCATCAAAAAATTATTCAGCTTTCAGAGAATACACTATATAAGCTAACTCTGAAAGGAAAGCCAGGACTCTTGCAAAATTTTATAAGTTTTCTGAATCCTTTTCCACTGTACTCTCTATGTTGACTGTACGTTGTATGTTGGACTGAATGTTTACGCCCTTGTGGTCCGTGTTTAAGATTTCGGGTAAACAACATGCCACAAGCACAACGTATGTACATAAGTACATACTATACAATTCGATTTGAATTAATTATTTGCAGATAAGAAGTAAGATTTATTTAAGTATAACATAAATTGTTTGAAAATACTTAAAAATTACATTTTAAAAATATTGCTACGACATTAACGTAAGGCTTTTGACATTTCGAGAGTGTCATTCTACATGTTTCTCGGCTAGCCGAACAGGTGCAGCGTCTCGGTCAAGACCGTGCACTAACGTAGCTTCCAGAAGCGTGTTAGAGCAATTGAAACTATGCAAATTATGCCGGCACGCAGCGAAAAGAATTTAACTTCTGCGGTCCCGGCGAACTTCTGCCCCGAAAAATTATTCTGGAACTCCTGCTGCGTATACATAAGAGTCTACGCCTGGCTTAGTTAGTTACATCTGGCGAGATTGTAGAGTGCGGATCAAGTGATTGTTGCCGATTGGTGGAAAGTGATTATTCTGTTATTAATTCGGTATTGTAATAAGGTGAAATTATTTTTGGGCATGGACAAATTTAACTTAAATTATTGTACGAGAGTACCTCGTTGATTTCAGATTGTCATTTTTCACTAATTAAAGCCGGTAATTAGTGACTTCATTGGTGTTTGTATTTTGTTTCCACTGTACAATACTACGATCCATGAGACTGTCGTAACAATATGAACATATCACGTCACATATGGGGACAATCGTATTGCTTATATATCGTCACACGATGTATGATCGGTCGGCGTTACTTGCAAAACATATTACACGTTACTTGAGTAAATTTCGTGGAAGGAACTAGTTGCAGACTATTCTTTATTCTGTTCACGAAGACTGCGAGAAAAAACGTGACAGGTCGCTTCGTATTCCCCGAGCGATGCATTGTGTAAGAATTCCCTAAACTATCAAGTTGCAATCGTTAGTAGAAACCTGAGATTTCCCAATGTGTTTTGGACAATCTGAGAAATACAGATGCCATCTGCAGCGACAAAATAAGGTTTGCATTGACGTCGGTAAGGGGTTGAGTTTGTGAGGGGGATTTTATCACGGTGACACGTTCTAGTAAGGGTTTTAACTTTAATAAGCCTGTTCCACTGTAAAACATTAAATTGTACTTTAACGTCGTACCTACATAGTAATAACGCATATTATTATTATTATTACTCATACTAAATCCTTAAATTCGTAGTGACCGTCAATCAATGAATTTTTCAGTGAAGGGTTAGTGGGGGTAGGTAAAAAATAACACAAATTTTAACTTATTTGTGTCGACGTTTCGACAATGTTTATTGTCATCATGTAAATTTGCCCAGACCAACCTCCTTATTTATAAAACAGAAACAGATGACGCTTGTACAATTTATGGTTCTGTTCTATAAATAAGGCGGTTGGTCTGGGCTTTACAGTTGTGTGTTTGGCGGCACGAACAATTATCCTGATGATGACAATAAACATTGTCGAAACGTCGACACAAATAAGTTAAAATTTGTGTTATTTTTGACCGATCCTCACTAACCCTTCACTGAAAAATTATTATTATTATTATTATTATTGTTATGGTAGTTGTTGGCATCGTTAAGTGCTAAAAACCAAAACTTTATAATAGGATACGTGAAATATGTTTGGGGACAGCTCTGCGTGTCCAACAAGTTTGCGACAAAAAAAAAATTAATGTTTATCATTAGCCAATTATAAAATAACATATTTTATTGCTTATAAATAAGAGTATCATAATATAATTTAAACGTCCTGATTCATACATTGATCCTCTACAAAGTAAAGTTTATTATATCATTGACAAATTTACAACGTCAACAACATATTGAATGTCACAAGCAAACGACGGATGTGTTGATGTATATATACGTATTGTAGACTATATATTGTTATAACAGTATAACAATATATATACACATAGTGTGTGCGTGTGTATTGCAATGACTAGAATATGCATATAAAATATTACTGGGACTCAGTGCATATGACAGCAGGTTGAAAATGAAAAATTGTGTAAGAAAAGACTGTAGGTTTATGTTAGCCGAGAAGAGATATAATCAAATTGTTAGTTTTTAGACAATCAAATATTTTAGACAGTGTTGTGAAATAGTGCGGAAAGATGCGTAGGCGTGTGATGTGCGCACGTGTGCGACAATATTGAATTATTTTACGGGTTAGTAAAAAAAGCATATTAAGTCGAATAACTTTTGTTATATGTGGAATCGAGAGGTGAGACTTGTAATTATAATGTCAGTAATTAATAGTAATTTAAAAAAAACGAATAATGTATATGAATTTTTTAACAAAGAAAGCTGTATGGACCATTAAATAAGTCGTAAAATTATATTGTTTTTTTTGGGGGGGGGCGGACACGCCGCAAATTGCTTTCAAACAGACTTAAGCAAGTATAGTGTTATTTTGGCTACAGAAGCAAGAAAGCGTTTGGACTTAACCAGTCAGCGTACTAGAATTAGGGCAAATTTGTATTTGCTTTCCAATTTCTTGTTGAACATTCAGTCTCTCAGTAAACTCAGAAGCGTGTGGACGTGTGTTGTACTAGTCTAGACGTTCGGTGTACCAGGCGTACGAACACCTAGGGCAAAACGTTCCCTAGCTACTGAAATCGTTGATTTAAAAAGTGCTAATTCAGGATAAATACCGATTAACATCATCTGAGTTACCAAATTTATTTACTTATTGATTTTGTATTTTATTTTCTCGAAACGTATGAAATTGGATAGCTGCTCTATCAGCTGTGAACTCAGGCCGCGATAACACAATTATGGTGGTGCGTGTTTACGTACCGACAGTGTCTTACAATACGTACCACCAGCTTCAGTCTCGGGGTGACGGAGATTGTATAACGCACTGGATAGCTGCTCAATCAGCTGTGAACTCAGGCCGCAATAAACACAATTATGGTGGTGCGTGTTTAATACCGTTAGCGTTTTACAACATGTACCACCAGCTTCAGTCTCGGGGTGACGGCGATTGTGTAATGCATTCTGGAAATTGGATAGCTGCTCAATGAGATGTGAACTCAGGCCGCGATAAACACAATTATGGTGGTGCATGTATACGTAGCGTTAGTGTCTTACAATACGTACCACCAGCTTCAGTCTCGGGGTGACGGAGTTTGTGTAATGCACTGGATAGCTTCTCAATCAGCTGTGAACTCAGGCCGCGATAAACACAATTAAGGTGGTGCGTGTTTACGTACCGTCAGTGTCTTACAATACGTACCCACCAGCTTCAGTCTCGGGGTGACGGAGATTATGTAATGCACTGGATAGCTGCTCAATGAGCTGTGAACTCAGGCCGCGATAAACACAATTATGGTGGTGCGTGTTTACTACCGTTAGTGTTTTACAACACGTACCACGAGCTTCAGTCTCCGGGTGACGGAGATTGTGTAATGCATTCTCGAAATTGGATAGCTGCTCAATGAGCTGTGAACTCAGGCCGCGATAAACACAATTATGGTGGTGCGTGTTTACTACCGTTAGTGTTTTACAACACGTACCACGAGCTTCAGTCTCCGGGTGACGGAGATTGTGTAATGCATTCTCGAAATTGGATAGCTGCTCAATGAGCTGTGAACTCAGGCCGCGATAAACACAATTATGGTGGTGCGTGTTTACTACCGTTAGTGTTTTACAACACGTACCACGAGCTTCAGTCTCCGGGTGACGGAGATTGTGTAATGCATTCTCGAAATTGGATAGCTGCTCAATGAGCTGTGAACTCAGGCCGCGATAAACACAATTATGGTAGTGCGTGTTTACTACCGTTAGTGTTTTACAACACGTACCACGAGCTTCAGTCTCCGGGTGACGGAGATTGTGTAATGCATTCTCGAAATTGGATAGCTGCTGAATCAGCTGTGAACTCAGGCCGCGATAAACACAATTATGGTGGTGCGTGTTTACATACCGTCAGTGTCTTACAATATGTACCCACCAGCTTCAGTCTCGGGGTGACGGTGATTGTGTAATGCACTGGATAGCTGCTCAATGAGCTGTGAACTCAGGCCGCGATAAACACAATTATGGTAGTGCGTGTTTACTACCGTTAGTGTTTTACAACACGTACCACGAGCTTCAGTCTCCGGGTGACGGAGATTGTGTAATGCATTCTCGAAATTGGATAGCTGCTGAATCAGCTGTGAACTCAGGCCGCGATAAACACAATTATGGTGGTGCGTGTTTACGTACCGTCAGTGTCTTACAATACGTACCCACCAGCTTCAGTCTCGGGGTGACGGAGATTATGTAATGCACTGGATAGCTGCTCAATGAGCTGTGAACTCAGGCCGCGATAAACACAATTATGGTGGTGCGTGTTTACTACCGTTAGTGTTTTACAACACGTACCACGAGCTTCAGTCTCCGGGTGACGGAGATTGTGTAATGCATTCTCGAAATTGGATAGCTGCTCAATGAGCTGTGAACTCAGGCCGCGATAAACACAATTATGGTGGTGCGTGTTTACTACCGTTAGTGTTTTACAACACGTACCACGAGCTTCAGTCTCCGGGTGACGGAGATTGTGTAATGCATTCTCGAAATTGGATAGCTGCTCAATGAGCTGTGAACTCAGGCCGCGATAAACACAATTATGGTGGTGCGTGTTTACTACCGTTAGTGTTTTACAACACGTACCACGAGCTTCAGTCTCCGGGTGACGGAGATTGTGTAATGCATTCTCGAAATTGGATAGCTGCTCAATGAGCTGTGAACTCAGGCCGCGATAAACACAATTATGGTAGTGCGTGTTTACTACCGTTAGTGTTTTACAACACGTACCACGAGCTTCAGTCTCCGGGTGACGGAGATTGTGTAATGCATTCTCGAAATTGGATAGCTGCTGAATCAGCTGTGAACTCAGGCCGCGATAAACACAATTATGGTGGTGCGTGTTTACATACCGTCAGTGTCTTACAATACGTACCCACCAGCTTCAGTCTCGGGGTGACGGTGATTGTGTAATGCACTGGATAGCTGCTCAATGAGCTGTGAACTCAGGCCGCGATAAACACAATTATGGTAGTGCGTGTTTACTACCGTTAGTGTTTTACAACACGTACCACGAGCTTCAGTCTCCGGGTGACGGAGATTGTGTAATGCATTCTCGAAATTGGATAGCTGCTGAATCAGCTGTGAACTCAGGCCGCGATAAACACAATTATGGTGGTGCGTGTTTACGTACCGTCAGTGTCTTACAATACGTACCCACCAGCTTCAGTCTCGGGGTGACGGTGATTGTGTAATGCACTGGATAGCTGCTCAATGAGCCGTGAACTCAGGCCGCGATAAACACAATTATGGTGGTGCGTGTTTACTACCGTTAGTATTTTACAACACGTACCACGAGCTTCAGTCTGCGGGTGACGGAGATTGTGTAATGCATTCTGGAAATTGGATAGCTGCTCAATGAGCTGTGAACTCAGGCCGCGATAAACACAATTATGGTGGTGCGTGTTTACTACCGTTAGTGTTTTACAACACGTACCACGAGCTTCAGTCTCCGGGTGACGGAGATTGTGTAATGCATTCTGGAAATTGGATATCTGCTCAATGAGCTGTGAACTCAGGCCGCGATAAACTCAATTATGGTGGTGTAGGTTTTCGTACCGTTAGTGTCTTACAATACGTACCACCAGCTTCAGTCTCGGGGTGACGGGTAATATGATGTCCATTTATATTATCTGTATCCACGTTTTGACAATATTTGTTGTCATCATCAAGACAATTGTTGAATTATTACGACGTCAAACACAACAACTGTCACAGTGTGTGACAATAACTTATTTTATCGAAACGCTGGGATTCTATTATAATGTACAATTTGTGTTATAGTCGTTGACCGATCCTCGCTAAACCCTTCCAATGTTAAAAAATAAATATCGATGGCATCTCTATACTTTCCACTAAATTTCTGTACTGCAAAAGGTAGAATTTGCATATGAAACAGTAATTTAACTCTAAGCGTATGATAACGTGTTGGAATGAAAATTTGTCTATGTAAAGACTGCATGTTCAGACGTTGTATCATAGACAATTAGATACATGTTAAATTTGTTAGTTTAAGTTAATTTTTGATAGTCAAAATATAATTAGTATTGTGAAGTAGTGCAAAAATATGCGTAGGCATATTCAGAGTGCGCGTGTGCGCGTATGTATAACTATGTTACGGGATAATTATAAAAAACATATTAAAATAAATAACTTGTGAAAATAAATATTGTGATATAATACTTACACCAGAATACGCATAAATAAAAGATGTATCGAGTGGTAATATTTGTTCATAAATTAAAGAACTAAGTATATGTGTTTTTATAATAAAAGTTTTATGACCCTAAAGAAAAATAATAAAATTAGACTGGTTTTATTTGCAAGCTTAACTTTGTCCGTAGACAATCTTTTGCAGGCAGAACGTTACCTTTACTGAAGATGCAGAGAAAGGGAATTTTTCAGCAAAATGAACGCCTGAGATTTGGCTATAATCTCATTGTGAATTTATTCTTCATAGCGTATTATACAATCTTACTCTGAACTCAATAACGGGTGGTCGCAGCTGCCCGTTTAGACGATTGGTCTGCAAAAACGCACTAGCACAAGTCAGAAAGTTCGCGTATAGATAAAATGGAGAGTGCTAATGCGATATAGTACAAGATTGTCCGCATAGGTACTTAGAAGAACACTTCAAGTTTATTGGAGTATTGTGTATTTTTAATACACAGAATAAGTTACAATAAAAATTAATTCACTACAAATTTTTAGAAGTACCCAACACGTGAACGACCCTGAACGCCGGACGTCGGGAGGAGATCGTGGCGTATCCTGAACGAACATCTGTTGCCGCTTACCAAAACCGGTGCATCGACATCTCATCATCCACTGTAAAGGCAAGTAAAATTATATGTTATAAACTTTATTAAAAACAATCATAAACTTACAGAAAAAATAACTCATATAAATAAAAGATTTATGTATTAGAGTATGAGAAAAATTTATTTTAAAATTGTGAAGGAAAAGGTCAACAGAGACAGTTTATTAGTTTTATTTTGTTATCAGAAACAGTATTAAATTATTAGTCCTATTTAAAAAAAATCATTAATAAATCTGAAGCATTCCAACATATGATATAACTGACTACTTATTCTATGCAACCCTTGTACATCGCAATACTTTTTCTATGCCATACAAAATTTCCGCTGAATCTTTCTTCTTTTTTTCATGAGCTCCACGCGCTGCAATCTCGCACTGAGAGTGTTCTCAAAATGTTTGACATTGTCTCCACAGGGGATAATATTATAGATGAAAAAAGTATAACACAAACTTGATATATGACGCACTAATTTTGCTTGAGAAGGATGTGAAAGAAAATATGGCTCTCTTTGTCAGGCGATAAAGGAACTTAAGCCTTGGTGATCCCAAAGCTCAAGTAGCTTATTCTCATACGCTTAGCAGATTGATATGAGAGGAATCATAAGAGAGACACAATTTCTTGTACAAACACTTATTAAAAATGCGCTTGAAAGTGGTTTACATAATTACGAGCAGAGAGACAGAAATGACGGGGGGGGGGAGAGATGGATGCTTATCTCTTATGCCTAACCTCTCATCCCTCTTTATGGCTATTTGTCTGTCTGTCTACTTCGCGCCCCTTTCCCTTTCTCTCTACTTCTGTCTCTGTCTCTGTTTCTGTCTGTCTACCCTCTCTCTCTCTCTCTCTCTCTCTCTCTCTCTCTCTCTCTCTCTCTCTCTCTCTCTCTCTCTCTCTCGTGATTATCGTGAAATTATATTGAAACATTACCCATATTTAATTATTATTTCGTTGGTTAAACTTCGGCTTAAAATTAATTTTATCGTTTCCACTGTTGTATAAAATATTCAACGGTCACATTCCGATACTGACCGGAACATTAACCACGCAATTGTTTATTCCCTCTACTGTTTTACCGTTAGAAGATGGTTTTTGTTTTGTAATTAATTCAGTCATTTAGTTTTGTTCTCTCGGGCATGAAATTTTCAATTATCTGCATAATTAATTATTCCGTTTCAGTTAATATTATATTTGTTGTTTATACTTTTCTAACGACATCGTTGCTTTTAAAAACATTATATATATTTTAAATTATAACAGTCTGTTTAGTTTTGTATTTCTCTGTATAATATCATTTGTATTTCTCTGCATATTTAACATGATTTATAAGAACAGATTTCTTCTACGAGTATAATATTTGGAGTTTTTAGTAAATATAAAAGCTGACGCACGTTTCACAAAGTATTCTGTACCTTCGGAGGCCTCAACGTGAATTTTCGAATTATCGATTTTGATTCAAATATAATATAAATTGACGAATAATCTATTTTATTTCGGTTTAAAATTTTGAATGTTGTAGTGTCTGTTTATGTATTCAGCTGATTTGATGGTTATATGGTTGTATTAAAACATGATGTTGTAACAGTTTTTTATGTTTTTTATTAATTTATCATTTTGACTGTCTGGAAATTGACGTTTATTCTTAACAGTGAGGGGTTAAATCAGATTTATATAGAGGAGACTTCAAAAATGCTTTAGGTGTTTAAGGAATCGAATACAATAATATAATAATACGTTATAATTCCTTTGAACATACGTACTACAACCCAAAGAAACCATAGTTTGGAAACTCTACCTATGATCAATGCACACGTAGTGTGGAAACTCTGAGAAACCATTAACGGAATGTTTAGAAACATGCAGTACTTAGGTGCAAACTTACATTTAGCGCGGTGCAGTAGGATTTAACTACTTTCCCATGGTAGCTTACCTGTAACAAAAACGTGTAATTTAGTCACATTTCGCAAGATATTTTACGGTATAAATTCACAGTAAATTTATAACTAATTACAACAGAAAAAAGAAAAGAATTCTTATATTAACAAAATATATTGTTACGCAATACGGAATGTTCTCGTACAACGGGCAACGTCGTTCTACATGTTACTCGGCTATCCCAGCAGACCCCAGGTGTAAGGTTTGTGTGCGTACATGTTGGTGATTTGAGATGAAAGACAATTACGTGACACTTATCATGCGTCAACAACCGAGGCTATTCCAGACCGCACCGGTCAGAGCACTGTGTTCAAGGTCACACATCGACACTGTTTCTAGTGCATTCGAGAGCGCCTGTAATACGCAGTTTGTTCGACACGTCATCCAGAAAGTGTCCGATTATTCTGGCATCTCAGCGGGGTATAAATATAAGCATCCAGCGGCGGTCAGTCAGTTTACGTCGAGCAATTACTCAGTGCGTTCAAGTGCTTATTAGTGAATAGTGATTTTTGTGCGCGACTCTATTAGTTGACAATATTATTGCGTGTGGACAAATTTAAGAATTATTGCACGAGTATAATCTTGTTGAATAACTTGATGATTTTAAACTGTTAATTGTGATTAATTAAAACTGGTGATCAGTGACGTAATTGGTGTCTGTATTTTGTTTTCCACTGTACCGTACGACGATCAGTGAGACCGTCGTAACAATAAGTCCGTTTGTGCGGAGAGTGTGAAAATATTCGTTTTTAAACTAGAAAACAACTGACTCGAAGACAAAAATGACACAAGAAAAGTTCTATTGCCATTCTTAAAAATTATAAACTACAGAATTGCACATGACACATGGAAGAAATGAAACCTTTAAAATAATTTATTATAAGTATGTTAGATAATATAATCAGTAGTGATATCATTACAGGTAATGAACAACGACTTATAAGAAGTATTGGAAAGCGCTAACCGGTATCCATTCCAAGTAGCGGTTTCCGATAAAGTGATACCGATGTCTATACGGAATTTTGTTGAACATCAATCACCATTATTTAGGCCGTGTTAAAGCTTTAGCAGTTACCATGACTTCATCGCTTATTGGCATACACAACTGTAACACCTACAGACAACTCTTACACACACAGACACTAATTAATAGGTTTGCGATGTTACGTGGGTTAATGATAATTAATGTGTTATCTGTTTCAATCCAACCCACAGTGACACAGACAAATTACCTGCACATGACCTTAATAACAGTGTTTTTATCGACAGCCACACGATGGAACAAATAGATAAACACATTCTACAAAATAAAAGTAATTGTAAACTGAAACAGATGAAGATTATTACGTGAGTAGTTAACTAAAACGTAATATTATTTCAAACAATACCTATAATAGGTCTGACTGTTGATTGTTCCAACTGTAAAATATTAATATTTATTAAAATAAGAAAAGATAAGAGACAGAGCGAGAGAGAGAGAGAGAGAGAGAGAGAGAGAGAGAGAGAGAGAGAGAGAGAGAGAGAGAGTGAGAGAGAGAGAGTGAGAGAGAGAGAGAGAGAAGAGTTGCCCTTGTATGTCTTTTTATTTTGCTTTGTATAGTATCCAAGTCACTATTTCAAAATAATTTAATTACCTTGTATCCGTCAGTGACTTCGTTTTAGCATTTTTTATATAGACGCGTTTCGTGACATGTGTCACATCATCAGTATCCCTCGTCAAATGTTAAAATTCACATAAAACAGATAAAAAGACATTTGCGTGGCTCGGCAACTACACGCGCGGTCGGACCGGTCCAACGGAGCCGAAGTTACATCGTATTACGTGTGTGTCGTTATTGTGATTTAGTAAATATGTGCAAATGTGTTTTATGCGAATTTTAACATTTGACGAGGGATACTGATGATGTGACACATGTCACGAAACGCGTCTATATAAAAAACGCTAAAACGAAGTCACTGACGGATACAAGATAATTAAATTATCTTGTATGTCTATCTTCTCGCCTCCTCTTTATACCTGTCTATCGACCCTAACAAACATTCTGTCTGTCTGTTTGTCTATCTGTCTCTCTCTATCTCCGTCTGTCTGTCTGTCTGTTTGTCTGTCTGACTCTCTCTTTTTTCTTCTTGTGATTACAGTAAAATTGTGTTAAAACATTAATCAGATTTTATTTTTATTTTTACTTGATTAAAACTTGCTTTAAAATAATTTTGTTTTCGCGTCGTAAAATATCCAGTGGTTACATTCCAATACTGACCAAAACATACGGTAACGAGAATCGTATCGAACCGCGTAGAACAGCTGAGAGCGTCCCCGATCCGTCTCCCGCCAAATGTGGTAGGTGTTGTCTCAGCCAAAGCCGCGTTCAAGTTTGTTCTAGATTCTTCAAGAGGCCATTTGAGATACCCATTAGCGTCAGCATACGTGGCGTGCACACTGAGGATGGAAGATTTCTAGAAACCGTGCGCTACCTATAAAAAGCCATAGCAGCCGGCTAATGATTTCAATGGTGTTGAGCGATTTGTTTAGCGTGGATCGAGTGTTTGTGGCGAAGTGTTGTTGTGTTCTAATTAGTGCGGAATTCTTTGCAGTTGAGATTATTATTGCGTGTGAACAATTTTGTAAGTCAAAATTTATAAGAATTCAAAGATTGCGTTGGGCCGGACATGCTATGAGAATGGAGGATGGCAGGAACACTAAGAGGGCTTTGCCGGGTACATGGGAGGGAACGAGACCTAGAGGTAGACCGAGGAAGAGGTGGGAAGATGGCGTTGCAGAGGACGCGAGAGACATGGGGATAAGAAACTGGAGGAGGGTTGCAGTGGATAGAGTGGATTGGAGGCGGGAGATTGGTGGAGGCCAGGGCCCGATTTGGGCTGTAGCGCCATAGGAGAGAGAGAGTGAACAATTTTTACCTGCATTGTTGTAAGAGACTAACTTGTTGATTAAAAAAGATTAATTGTGATAATTAAAGCTGGTTTCATTGATGTCTTGGTGATTTCACTGGTGTCTTGTATTTTGTTTTCCACTGTACCATACGACGATCGGTTAGACCATCGTAACAATACAAGTCACCAATGATTGTTTCCTAAATTGTTTGGTTGAGTAAGACAACGACGATTTCGCCATTCAACTGTTGGAGAAACTATAGAGTACGTAGGCCTACATTTTGTAACTTATTGTGGTAATTTACTTCTGAGAACACAAAATGTATGTTTTTTTTTATCGTAAGACTTATTAAACAGTCGGGGCGACTGTTGCCGTAACGGCGACGCATGAAGCGGGTAGGACAACTAGTGAAGTCAGCGTTATTGAATGCGTAACGGAAAGTAATGACAGTGCGATGTGTACAAAATTATAAACAGTTTGTTACAGATTATTTCAGAAAATTACACGAATTGAGTACGGTAAACACTTACTGTCCGAATATCGCAGGTAATGTTGTATGCGATGTGTATATGAATATCGTTGTATGCGATGTGTATAAAGCACAGACAGCGGCGAGCGTCAGTCAGTTGCTAATTGTTTTATAGCGTTACGACAATTACGGAACAGTCAGAGTATCTTTCGCCACGTTTCTCGGCTAGCCGAGCAGGTGCGTGTTTCTGTCAAGGCCGTGTACTATCGAGTACCCTCTAGACCAGTCATACCAACCTTTGAATTTATGGGAGCGCATATATATAACTGAGGACCAGTTCGATGGGCACACCCCTCCCCACACCATCGATGGAAAATAGAAATGTGTGGAGTTCAAAAGCTGGACGTTACAAACATTAGCTGTCGCTTTATAATACTCTTGCGCTTATATTTAGCGACGTGGAACACCGAATCAAAAAAGCTTGGCAGTTTTTTCACACAAATTTGTGAGTAGGAGACGGTCATCAACAATCTGTCATCATTAACGCGCACGTTATAATTAACAAAACTTCAAACGCAAAAATGGATAAACAGGTACACATTTTAATAAAAATAAATTAAATGACTTACGACAATAACACTATTTATTTTCATAAAGTGCACAGAAATGTAAAACTTGTAAAAATTACATTTAAAACATTACTGAAGGTTTCTGTTCCTTTTCTTGAAAAAACTAACAGTAATTACTGTATTAGAAATAAGTAAAATTTGAAACGGCTTGTAGTATTTTATGATAAAATACTTCGAAACAGGTACAATGCGGGTGCGTTCCTTCATTCAAAAGAAAAGAAAATTTCAAATTGGTACACGGGCGCAGGGTTGCCGACTCTAGAATAATCGAGTGCTTGTTAACTACTCAAATAATGCTGGCACGTCGCCAAAAGAATAGGACATTATTGTGTAACATCTGCAGTCTATATATATATATATATATATATATATATATATATATATATATATATATATATTCAATCACTTTCTGCTACAGTCCGTTTCTTGATGTATATAATACATTTATAAAGAACATTTGGGAAAATTTACAAATATACAAACATAAAACACAAAACAAACTAATACCTGAACAAATACAAATCAATACAAAACATGACACAATATTCAAAGCACTCAATATAATAAACTCAAAAATACACAAAAAACTAACACATACACCACAATCACACACAATAAAACCAATTTGAAGTACCAGAAGCCAACAGGAAGCCACAATAATAATAGTCAACCAACACATATGTACTTCACCAGACACAAAAACCGGAAGGCTGAGGATGGGTACAAGATGGTACCCGAAACATGTTCCTAATAAGGAAAAAAAAGATATATCTTGAGGTAAATTTATTTATAAATATTAAATATTATATAAGCGACTTAGGCTGGCTTAGTGAGTTAGTCACAGTGGGAAACTTCTCTAGTGCGAATCGAGTGGTCGTTCAGGATTAATGGAAAGTGATTATTGCGTTATAATTTATGCGGAACTCTATTACTTGACATTACTATTGCGTGTGGACGAATTTAACTTGAATTATTGTACGAGAGTGCCTTGTTGATTACAAATTGTATTTGTGATTAATTAAAGCTGGCAATTAGTGACTTCATTGGTGTCTGTATTTTGTTTCCACTGTACCATATATTACTGTTCTGGGTTGTGTTTAGTGCCAACATTGTGTTAGATTGTCGTCGTCGTCGTCGTCGTCATCCTCTACGGCTTAGGCTAGTAGCCTGTTCCAGTTTCAATGGATGTCAGTCAGCCATCGCTTACGGTGTCTTCCCACACTTATCTTCCCCCTCGGATGGTAGTCAAGGGCTCTTCTTGCAAATCTAGTTGGATCCATTCTCTCTAAGTGTAACCGCCACTCCGTTTTATACCGGAAGATTTTCTTATTTAAGTTTTCAACTATGCCTAGCTCCATTCTGATATGATCATTTCTAATAAGATCTCTCCTGGCACAACCCTTTACAGCCCCCAAGAACCTCATTTCCGCTCCTTGTATTCTAGATATATCTTTGGCGTTTCTAATCCAAGTGTCACTACCATACAGCAGTTGAGGTATGACCATTACATTATAATATTTCAATTGCGTCTATTTCCTTGTTTTCTTCTTTATGTGTTTAATAATACAACCACAAAGCGATTGAAAGAGACTAACTTTGCTTTCAACCTCCTTATCATCTTAGTATGTGATGCTACAACCTAGATCTGGCACCTGTTCTACTGGCGAGTCGTGTATGCCAATCTTTGTTCTAATATGACTATATTTTGTTAACTGCTGTTTTAGAAAACCTAACAACTTTTAAGACCGTTATTATAACTGTGAATGGAGAGGGGCATATGTCACATAATTTAAGTGTAATTTTTACAAAAGTGTAGTCTTACTGTCTCTGGTCTCGTTCAAATTCCACTATACTAAATATCGATATCACGTAACAGTGTAATAAATAAACGAGTTTAGGTTTACCTAAGCCTAATGTAAAACCTAAGCGCCCCAGCGTTCCAGTTATTCTGTTCCGGACGCGATAAATTTGTTATAGAGCGGCGAGATCCGCTGTAGACCGGTTACACACCGTTTCCGCTAAATTAAAAACCGAATTGATCAGCGAAGTGAAGGGCTGGAGGTCAGAGGCAGGAGAGGTGGTATGGCGTGATTGTATTGTAATACTGGGTGTGGTCTGATCAATGTTTACAAATGGATTACCATCGGCGGTGCGAGTGTGTGAGTTTATAGACTAGTGCTATGCCGTCAACAGCCGCTGTTGACAATATATTATACGGACTGCGTGAATTGAGATGGTATAACGTCGGGACGACATTATAATATCGGGAACCTGGTTAATTGGCTCAGGTCAATTAAACAGGCTGCCATAATATTCACAAACTCATAACTATCTGAATTATAAACAAACACTAAATAGGATCCCGTGAATTGAGGAATTTTATGACTGGGGTTTGTAGATTTATTCACTCACCTTTTTGGACCATGACATCTCTTTATTACATACTGTTTTAGCATCATAGAAGAAAATTAGTAATGTGTATACTAATGATAAAAATATTTGCGCATTTTGTACAATTGTAATTAGTGTAAGTCATGGGTGAACATAGCTTGTACTGTGCTCGGATCCGAGTTGTGTGTTCCTGTATATGATATTAAAAATAATAATCTTTACTTTGTGCCATCTGAAGAATGGGGTTATTTAACTTTAGCGTGTTATACTCATTAAACTCATTAAACTTAACACATCTTATTACTTATCATGAAAATACAATTTTATGCTAATTAGGTCAGTCTTTTGTGTTTTACATTACTCTACTTCTTAAAGATGTAGTCTGTCTCTTCTGTAGATTCTTGTGGTCTGTTTCTTTGTGGTAACTTTCACTAGTGTTTACATTGTTGTACCGCACATATTGCTTATGGTTAACAGTTACATTCTAGAAGTTTAACATCACATTTAGGTGATGTTATTTATTTATAGAGATGTCATCGCCGCACACTCAAGTCATTCACATCATCCGGAAATTACGTAAGTTTTACTTAGTTTACACGTTTAATATTTTCTAGCGGTCTACATAATGTGCTGTACGCTGTATCACCAGGGGAGTCTCTGATTCAACTGGACTAACTAACTATAGGGGTAATGGGGCTATCCACGCGCGGGTAGTTTCTCAGCGCGAAAAGTAGTCCTTAATTATTATTAATTATTTTCCTTTAATTTGCTTACAATTTAATTACATCACTCTATACTTTTATTATTCTTTTATGTAACGCGAGGTTGTTATGGATTTATTGAGTTTCTTAAATCTAATTTTATCAACTGATACATCGGCAAATCGGCATGTTACTACCGGATCTTTTCTTACTCTTGTTATGGAGTTACTCTTCACAGAGTAGGTTTCACATCCTTACTGTGTTTCCTTTTCTCTTTCAAGGGTTTCGTTGAATTGTGGTTGACGAATCATTTTATTAAAATACTAGTAAGGTAATTGTAACGTAATTGTAAAGTATTTGAAAAGTAACGTTACTTATATTCAGTGTCAGCTGACTTCTCACTTTTCTTATTCTCGATGAACATCTCGATGAACAGGATCTAAGGTTGATCAGGACTCATTCCTATTTATACGATTTGGTAATTAAGTATTGACTCAATTACAATATAGCAAATATACGTCTTAATACATCTATCCTTTTCTACTTCATTTATTTTCTTGCTCACTAGCATTTTCCTTTCCGTGATAATATTTTATCTGGGAAACATGACTTCTACGTACATATTTATTCGTAGTGGGTTCATAAGTGCTACGGTTACGGGAGTTAAGTATCTGTAAATTTTGTAAGGGCCACACCATCGGTAAGATAGTTTGGAGGTGGTCTTATCAACTGCACTACTCGTCGGGTGAGTTTTGTACATCACTAAGTCTCCGACTTAATACTTTACTTCTTTACTATCCCGCTCGTGATATTTTCGCAATTTTCTCAAGTTCACTCTTAAGTTAGCGCGAGCTTCGTTCCATATCTTTTTATATTTGTACCACTAATTTCGTGGGGTAGTAATTCATGTATTTTCCACTTTGTGGATAATGGGTGATTCGGTTTATATTTACACAACAAATCAAACGGTGTCGATTTATGTCCTTCATGATATGCTGAGTTGAAGGCAAATTGTATCCAGGATAGGTTCTGGTCCCAAGATGTTTGGTCGTTTGCATGGTAGGGTATTAAAGCGGATTTTAGGTTTCGCAAATACCTTTCAGCTCTATTACCTTGTAGACGATACTCTGTAACGGTAATGTGGTCTATGCCTAGTCTGAAACACATGTCCATGAATTCTTTGGACTTAAACTGGGGTCCGGTATCTGACACTAGATGTACTGGTGTACCGAAGTCTTTAAATATTCTATCTTGCAAAATCTTCACTGTGGTAGATGCTAACGCTCGTCGCATGGGATACATCCAGACGAATTTGGTAAATGAGTCTACACAAATGAGTAGCATGGTATTACCTGATTTTGAACGTGGGTAGGGGCCAGAAAAGTCTAAGTAAATTTTTGAAAAGGGTGTCGTAGGAGTCTCCGAGATTAATTTACCTATGTGGCTGTTTCTCGCTGGCTTGCTCAGTGCACACAACTTAAACTGTTTTACGAATTTAGCTATCTCGCTGTTCATATTTTCCTAATGATATTCTTTTCGAATACGATGTATAGTTTTATTTATTCCCATATATGCTCCAATGGTGGATGAGTGGTAGTATTCCATAAGCATTGGTTTAATAATATCCGGGGCAATTATTCTCAAGGACTTTCCATTAGCTACTTTATAACATAATACTCTCTTACTCAATATATATTTCTCTGAATTATTTCCTTTATCTATCTGTTCTATTATTTTATTTAAAGTAATTATTGTGGCGAAGTATTATGTGTTTTATAATCGTACGGGAGAATTGTAATACAATTGTGTTTTATATTAGTTGACATTTTATTGCGTGTGAAAAATATTTTTTATTTTATTTGATGTAAGAGCCTATCTTGTTGATTACAAACTGTTTAATTGGGATAATTAAAGCTGGTTATTAGTGACTTAATTGGTGTCTTGTATTTTGTTTTCCACTGTACCATACGACGATCAGTTAGACCGTCGTAACAATACGTTAAAGGACAACATTTTTATGCTTGCAAACAAAGTTAATTATTTTGATATAATTACAATTAATTAAAAAGGAAGATTAATTATGCTTCTCATATTTGTGTACAACTAAAGCTTAACCTCTGTTTTGTGAAATAATTGTTTCTTAGAGGGTAGGGGGTTTACCAGTCCTTCGTTAAAGTGTGTACTGTTGGGCCATTATCTATCGCTCTCGTCAACCTCTACGGATGGCCACCCAAACTACCACAGGACTGTTGGTTTTCAGGAATAGCTTGCAGGTGAAGTCGAATTCAGTAGATGGTAGAGGCCGGTCGTCTACTGCGATAGGGTTATAAAGTTGCGCATCAATACTCCAAATTCAATCTCAATATTACGACTAACGTAATTCAGTAAAAACTATTAGACCTAATAGTATTTCTTTAAATAATGTCTGTGATGGATTGTACACAATTGAATTTGAATTTACAGATGGAAGAAGTTTGCCATCACAGAAACAATATATAAATGCGACGTTTCGGGCACCCAAAGAATCGACAGCCTTCTTCAAGCTAATTACGAGGCGCATCTCAAAAGTAAGTTTTCCTATTTTTGTTTTCAAAGGGGAATTGCGCAAACAGGCTGACGAAGTTTGGAGAACTTTTACTTGGGTTTAGTGGCAGTAGTGCCAAAACCTCATCCGTTGCGTAACATCATAACAACAACACGAAATTTAAAACCATGGACATTCCATTTAGCAGCGTGTTCGATCGGGAAGTGCGTAATGTGATTCGTTTTTTTTTTGCTGCAAAAAAATGAATCAGCAGCTGAAATTTATCATCACTTAGTTTCTGTGTGCGGACCTGAGCGCACGAGCATTCAAATGGTCCGAAGGTGGTATACGTCGTTCTTGAAAAGCAGAACGAATGTGGACGATGAACCGCGCAGTGGGAGACACTCAACGTCAACTGAGAATCCAGCTCTTGTTGGCGCCGTTAAGTCGACTGTGTTGGAGGACAGACGCGTCATCCTTGACAAAATTCAGAAAGGTATTGTGAGACTCTAAAAGAGTGTTTAGCGGTGAAGAGGAAACGGCCCGGTTTGTTGAGCAACAAAGGTCTTCTGCTCCACGACAACGCACGTCCTCATTCCTCTCGAGTCACGCAAAATTTGGTGGACTCCTTTCGATGGGTGATTTTCGACCGTCTCTCATATTTACCCGATTTGGCTCCGAATGATTTCTATTTGTTCAACCATCTCAAAGAACACCGGGAGGACAACGTTTCGAAACGGATACGGAAGTGAAACGGGCGGTTGACGCCTGGCTCCAAAATCTGGGCACACAGTGATTAAAAGATGGCATTGAAAAACTGGTTGTAGGGTACACAAAGTATGTTGACAAGGCTGGAGATAATACTAAAAAATAAATACATGATTTTGAATTAAAGTATAGTTTAATTACATGAGTTTTTTATAAAGCAGGGAAACTTACTTTCGAGATGACCCTCGTATATACAAACACATGAAAGAAAATAAATAATCCTCTGTCGACTCTGTCTGTAGAGAGTCAACAAAATAATAATAACAAAACGTCACGTAATATATTATCAAAAGAAAAAAATAATCCAAGTAAATACTTACTATGAGAAAACATACAACACTCACAAAATTGAGAGGTAACACTTCTCGATCAATGTTGGCTGAGCATGTGCGGAAGGTTTTGTGGCAGGAAGCAAAAATTATTGGTAAAGAAAAGAAACAGTTCCAAAGAAGATTTAAGGAAGCTGCTTATTGTTACAAATAATAATTGCATTAGTCAATCGAAGGGAATTCCGAACATTAGTATTAGTTAGCAGCGTGCTTCGTTCCATTCGTAAACCACTTTAGTCGTTGGGTAGCCTTAGTGGTTTGTGCGTAGGCGGTGTTTGCCGTCTACTTTCATTTTTTCTATAAAAGAGTTGGGCCCGTTGCGTCTCTGTTGCAGTGTTGTGTTGACCTTGTTGGTGTGGAAGTGTTCGTGCGCATTGTGCTCGTGGTTTTGAGCGTTGTATGTTTTTTGTATAGTAAGTATCCTATTGCATTATTTTATCTTTTGACTATTTCTTATATGAAGTTTTGTTATTATTATTTTGTTGACTCTCTATCGCTGGTTGATAGATTGTTATTATTTCTTTACGTATGGTAGTATATAAGTAGCCTGAAGATGGCTGCCAATTGTTTGAGTGGCCGAAACGTCGCATTTATATATTTCTCTGTGATAGTAAAAGTCCGTCATTAAATTCAAATTCAAATTAATAGTAATAATAAGACAAATTATTATTATTCCTTAAAATCAACGTTAGATGTACAGACATATAATCATTATATCTAAATAGCTATGTCAAGAGTAAATAGCTAAATCTAAATATAACAGCTGAAGACACAGTCGTCCGTCTTTCAGTATTTCAGCCTTCTATTGCTGGCCTTTCAGTGTATTGTGGCAGAAGAACTGTAAATTTTAATGTTTTTACATCTTAAGTTTATGTTTTTACGCGCGAATCGTTGTGTTGAACAGTGGAAACAGAATAATTTACACCAGATAAAATCGCTGAATACAATATTAATTACAGTTACATAATTCTTTAAGCTAAAGATTGCCGAACGTGCACTATGACCGGCTGCACACGGAAGCGACATTTTGTTTTGCGACAGAATCGATTTGGCGCATCGTGTTGCAAAGCGTCGCTTCGGTAGAGAGAGGCTTGAGACTTTGGCTCACAACAAAACAATTTGTTGTCAGCTGGTTTTGAGTTGTAAAACTGTGTGGGTCATGGGTTCGAGACAGGCATTATTTTGGATTAGTTTCAACTACACCTACACTTGTTTCATTTTATACTCGGTAGCAATTAATAATAATAATATTAATATTATTATGCAACAATATGCAAGAATCAGAACGAAGGATATTGCACGCACTTTTCACGTAAGATTAAGTAAGGTTAATATAAACTACCCGCATTGTGTGGATAGAATCCAACTCATGCGCACTTCAAAATGTCGCAAGCTGTTGCGAGACATAAAATGCAAGAGCTTTGTCTTCGGAGCGAGGAGCCTCACGTCACCTCTAGGTAATGTCCCAGCTAGTGTGTGTGTAGCGCTTTATAGATCCTAATGCCAGTAAAGTCATCTGTGACGCTTTGTGACACGATGAGCCAGATCGGTTTTGTCGCGAAACAAAATATCGCTCCTGCTTGCGGACGGCCTGGCATAACTAATAATAACAATATCACCTTATTAACAATGTCGCACTGGATAATACACAATAATCACTTAACACAGTAACGACTCCAATAACGCACTCAAACGTTACAGATCAAAAAACCAACCTGGACACTTACTACGCCGAGGTTCAAGAAGAATCTGTCGCTTTCTGGGCCATGTGTCGGTAATAATTGCGTAGTTACTGAAAGCTGACCTTATCGACCTTGTACCCACCTGACAGATCGAATGACGCACACGCCATGCAGATTGCTCATCTCATGGGCGTTAGAATATTTTATGTTAATTGTTTTATATTATTTTGTTTTAAGTGAACCGAAACTAAATCAAAATGTGCGGACACTCGCTCTGTGAATATCGTAAAATGCAAATATGAAACTGTGCAACGTCATATGTTGTAGCCGGGCTACTTTATTGTGGGCACTTAAAGTTTACAATCGCGCAACGGTTGGTCGTTTTGTACTGTGCACGATACAAAATTGGACTCTGATGTTGTTTTATTGCTGCGTTTTAATCCGCCGGTACCAGTTATACTGCGTGCATTCACAACTGCACCGGACAACTGCGATTTACAGCAGGCGACAACCAACTGTTGCTGCTCAATATTGACCTTTATTCTGTCCGCACTAATATTGCGCTGGAAGTATACTTTATTCCACTGCGACTGCAGTATATTAGTAGTTACACAGCTTTTTACTTAAAAAAAATTAATGATAATGTGTGTGTGTGTGTGTGTGTGTGTGTGTGTGTGTGTGTGTGTGTTTGCAGCCGATTGAATTAAATTGGTCTACTTGTTTTTCCACAGAAATAAACTAAAGATTTTCATAAAGTGGGCACTCCAAAGCCTTAAACAAATATTTAAAAACAGTATGGGGGAGAGGGCAAATACTTGGTTGGTTGCGCAGACTTTTTAGAAGTTTGCATACAAATCACTTGCTTGTAAACATCTCCATGTAAACATCTACAAAGGACTCAACCCGTTACGATTATGAACCCGAAGAGTGCGCACTGATTCTTCGCGCGGTACGTTATTAATATAGTGTGTTTTTAATGATGTTAGTATAAGTTTTTATTTGCGTTGACAAGTTCTTCATGTGAGAACGAAAAGTTTTTAAACCTGAAGATGGGAACATGTTTCCCGAAACATGTCGTGTATGAGATATTACGAAGTCGCAAGATGGAAAAGAAATAAGGTAAACTATAAGTTTTATTTTAATACTTCTTTACTGGTAATCCTGCTAATCACTTTCTGATTTTACACAGATCACTCCTTGTCGTAAAAAAAAACGATTTGATATCATTGAGCTACAGGCGACATTCAAGAAACATAGGTATGTGGAAAGACCTTAAGATAATTTTAGTTTTAGACGGTAGAAAAAATTGAAAGTCTCATGTAAAACGAACTTTTGGCTGATATATTCTTAACCGAGATAAGAAATTCAGTCCAGGTAGTAATTAGTAATATCGACATGGAGAACCATACATGACTTCCATGTTCTAAAATTTATATTTAAAATCATTTTCGAAATGAAATATTTCCATAGAAACTACTTCTTTCTAGTTACTGCTTCAGCCTTAACCACAGTACTGTGGTCACTAACGTATACCACCTCACGTTATCGCACTCGATTTTCACTGATGATGGAAGTCGATGGCACTGCCGAAACGTCTGGTTTTGCAGAAAACATTGGTCTACGGCCAAACAGGCCGGGAAGGAATTTTAACAACAAACTACGGGTACTTCTTTGTTGCCGATTACGTAGTACATATATAAAAAAATTATCCCCTCCTCCTTCAACTATAATTTTCGTTTATAGAAAATTACCCCCACCCCGTTCAACTAGCCTCTTCATTTATAGATATTTCATCTATGTTTCTACAGTGGATTATTAAGATCTTATCAGGATACTTTATTTATCAAAATTAAGTACTTTACTCTTGTTACAACAAAAAATGTTTCAGGTAAACTACTCTTTCCCCGTAACCGATCTTCACCAAAATCAATAGGCCTTGAGTCCTCTATAACTCAGGCAAATATGTCAAAAATTATTTGATTCTGTTTGAATTTACGGCAGTTATCGTTCGTCATGAAAATATTTCTCTTGTTACAACCAAAAATGTTGCAGGTAAACTACCCTTTCCCTTAACCGATCTTCACCAAAATCAACAGGCCTTGAGGTCTCTACAATTTAGGGATGCATACAAAAAATTATTTGATTATGTTTGAATTTACGGCAGTTATCGTTCGTCTTAAAAAAAATTACCCTTGTTATCACATAAAACGTTGCAGGTAAACTACCCCTTTCTCTTAACTGATCTTCACCAAAATCAACAGACCTTGAGTACTCTACAATTCAGGGATGCATGCAAAACATTATTTGATTCTGTTTGAATGCGCGGCAGTTATCGTTCGTAATAGAAACAATTACTCTTGTTAAAACATAAAACGTGGCAGGTAAACTACCCCTTTCCCCTAACCGATCTTCACCAAAATCAATAAAATTCCTTTACAATTCAGGAACGTACAAAAAAAAATATTTGGTTGTATTTGAATATGCGGTAGTTATCGTTCGTCATAGAAAAAATTACCGTTTTTAAAACATAAAACGTTGCTGGTAAACTACCCCTTTCCCTTAACCGATCTTCACCAACATCAACAGACCCTGAGTACTTAAAAATTCAGGAACGTATGCAAAAAAATATTTGATTCTGTTTGAATGTGCGGCAGTTATCATTCGTCATAAGGAAAATTACCCTTGTTAAAACATAAAACGTTGCTGGTAAACTACCCCTTTCCCTTAACCGATCTTCACCAACATCAACAGACCCTGAGTACTTAAAAATTCAGGAACGTATGCAAAAAAATATTTGATTCTGTTTGAATGTGCGGCAGTTATCATTCGTCATAAGGAAAATTACCCTTGTTAAAACATAAAACGTTGCTGGTAAACTACCCCTTTCCCTTAACCGATCTTCACCAACATCAACAGACCCTGAGTACTTAAAAATTCAGGAACGTATGCAAAAAAATATTTGATTCTGTTTGAATGTGCGGCAGTTATCATTCGTCATAAGGAAAATTACCCTTGTTAAAACATAAAACGTTGCTGGTAAACTACCCCTTTCCCTTAACCGATCTTCACCAACATCAACAGACCCTGAGTACTTAAAAATTCAGGAACGTATGCAAAAAAATATTTGATTCTGTTTGAATGTGCGGCAGTTATCATTCGTCATAAGGAAAATTACCCTTGTTAAAACATAAAACGTTGCTGGTAAACTACCCCTTTCCCTTAACCGATCTTCACCAACATCAACAGACCCTGAGTACTTAAAAATTCAGGAACGTATGCAAAAAAATATTTGATTCTGTTTGAATGTGCGGCAGTTATCATTCGTCATAAGGAAAATTACCCTTGTTAAAACATAAAACGTTGCTGGTAAACTACCCCTTTCCCTTAACCGATCTTCACCAACATCAACAGACCCTGAGTACTTAAAAATTCAGGAACGTATGCAAAAAAATATTTGATTCTGTTTGAATGTGCGGCAGTTATCATTCGTCATAAGGAAAATTACCCTTGTTAAAACATAAAACGTTGCTGGTAAACTACCCCTTTCCCTTAACCGATCTTCACCAACATCAACAGACCCTGAGTACTTAAAAATTCAGGAACGTATGCAAAAAAATATTTGATTCTGTTTGAATGTGCGGCAGTTATCATTCGTCATAAGGAAAATTACCCTTGTTAAAACATAAAATGTTGCTGGTAAACTACCCCTTTCCCTTAACCGATCTTCACCAAAATGAACAGATCTTGAGAACTTAACAATTCAGGAACGTATGCAAAACATTTTTTGATTCTCTTTGAATGTGCGGCAGGTATTATTCGTCATAAAAAAAATTACCCTTGTTAAAACATAAAACCTTGCTGGTAAACTACCCATTTCTCTTAACCGATCTTCACCAAAATTAATAAACCTTGAGTTCTCTATAATTCAGGAATGTATGCAAAACATTATTTGATTCTGTTTGAATTTACGGCAGTTATCGTTCGTCATAGAAAAAAATTACCCTTGTTAAAACATAAAACGTTGCAGGTAAACTACCCCTTTTCCTTAACTGATCTTCACCAAAAACAATATATCTTGAATACTCTACAATTCAGGGCTGTATGCAAAAAAATATTATTTGATTCTGTTTGCATTTGCGGCTCTTATCGTTTGCCATAGAAAAAAAATCTACACATAGACAGACAGACAGACAGACAGACACACACACACAGACGCTTTTCGAATAATGACTTTTTTTCATGTTTTGAGGGTAGTACTATCAGAATCTGCAATTATCTCGAACACGATTTTTTTTCCGTCACCATTCTTCCATTTCCTTATGGAACATGGAAGTAAAAAGGATCTTGGGAAACCGTGAAAATGGTTAGGGACTCTGTACCCTAGGACTGAGCTGAAGCCCAAACCATGAAGTGGAAAAGAAAATGTTAGCGCCTTCTGAGATGTTACCTCATTATTTTCTTCAACTTATAATTATGATATTGATGTTACGTTGCAGACGATCTGTGGGACAATCAACCGTATTTTTGAAACAGGGTACGTCGAGATACACAATTAAAGTTATGACGGTGTCATATGGGTGTCAGTTACGGACAGAAACCAAGAAACAAGAAAATAAAATACAGTCCTCCGAAATGATGTTCTTAAGAAGAGTCAAAAGGTGTTCTAAACTTGACCGTGTAAAGAATGAGGTCATAAGAAAAGAATTACAAGTTTTTAAATTGAACGAAAGACTAAAAGATTATAAACAATGGTGGAAAGAACGCTTAGAAAGAATGTCGGATTCAAGACTGGCCAAAAAAAATCTGAAAATATAAGCCTATAGGACACAGGTGTATGGGAAGAGATGCATGGCGGATCTTCGAAGGCGGAACAGGCAGTACCTTGGCTAAGCCGTGATGTGATGATGATTAACTACAGTATGTGTCTTGTTAAATAATCTCATGTTCGCAGTTTACCATATCAATGACCTAGGAAGTGATGGTAAAGTATAAATATTATAGCATAACAAATTATATAATGTATTGAATTCATGGGTGTAATCGTAATAAGAAGATGATGTGTTATTTAAGTTTAAAATTGTTCCATTATTTATTTTTTTATTAAACAAAATCTTCCATTTCGCGTATTGAAATAGTACTCATTATTAAATCGTTTGTACGACTCTTTCGTACATAACTTATAGCTAACAAATTACATACAACAGGTTATACATAAATCTTATTATCTAATTTTAATTAATTAAATATTATTGCTCTCGGCTTACTCATTGTGTGGTCATCTGTTTTTTGCAATTGCTGATTAATTTACTTCAATAATGAATTTACTTGTATTCCAATTTCTTTAATATTAATTGGTTTTAAAACTTTCTACTGCATATGCATTCTCCTTTATCAACAAAGACTTTATTAATTACGTTAACTCAAAAATCAAATATTTCTCTTATCATTTATGTTACTCAGAATTACTAAATTTTATACAAGAGATATTATTCTAAATTTCACTCTGCTTTTACATTTATGTACAATTAGTTATTTTAATACAGGTTGAATGCCTTTCATTCTAACTTTAATTAGTGTCTTTCAAATATCTGTAATTATAATGGTTTTTCATCACCTCGTTTGACGTGGATAATCATCCGTACGTCCTCCTTTGGTCCTCAGTCTGTGTCCTCCGTGTCCTCCTGGTCCTCTGGTCGGATTCCACTGCATGTGCTGTTTAATATTCGTCTCGCCTCACATCATATGCTGCAGGTGTGTCCATAGACCTCATCGTATATACTCTGCTGCTCTGGTTGGACTTCCAGTTTGTCCTGACACTTACTATAGATTTAAAATAGCGTCGTCGACTGACATAGCCTCCTGTGGCAACGGTTGAATCGAGAAGAAGAAGCTTTATTAGCGCGACCTAGTATTTATAGTCCGGTCGTGCAAAAGCTCAGGTCTGAACAATTTTCAACTAGTCAAATTTTGTTGAAGCGTCTTTTCCCCCACTCTGGTTCAATTCACTATTTTCGCCTATCTTCGCGAATTACGAAGTCTGTTTCACACTACACGATGTTCAATCGATCGCTAATTTTTCTATGTTTACTATACGTAAATTACACTTCTTTATTGTAATTACAAAAAGAGCTATTCACTTTTTACGTATTGTAATTGCACTTTTCGTCACATTGGCACGGTCTTTTAACCCTTTGTTCACCTTTAATTTCTATACACTTTGGTGTCTTTCATTTTACCATATCGTACATATTTTTCTTATAATTAAAATAAAACATAAAAACTATCCTACTTGAAAAGGGTTGGTTACATTTCAGGAACGGACAGGCTTCACACACACAAACAAAATACGCGAGTACACAACGCTAGCGACAGGTGTGCCAGGAATGCGTGTCATTGCATGAATTCTGCGCTCCCTATTTTTAACTACGATACAGCTTATGCAATCTGAAGAATGTTTATTAATCCATATTTATTTATTTTTATTATTTATTTAATTTATTTTGGCAATGCACAGTACCGTTAATGATTGTACCGTTGCAATATTTATTTGGGATTGCAACAGGTGATTCACCTAGTCCGTGATAGAAGAAGAAGAAGAAGAAGAAGAAGAAGAAGAAGAAGAAGAAGAAGAAGAAGAAGAAGAAGAAGAAGAAGAAGAAGACGAACAAGAAGGAGAAATCTAATAGAAGACACGACTCCGACGGTTGACAGAAAAAGCAGATGGAAAAGAAGATGTTGTTTCTTCCTATGGTAGTCAATTCAATTTCATTATTCTAAAAAACGCTATCTACGTTAAAATGTCTAACAAACAAACAACAACTAAAGAGCGTGGCACTGATTATACCCAGATTTCTTTACAGAAGATCTACAATCCTTCACTAATTCTTGTGCTCTTAACAGAACTTCAAGTTCTTAATCACTAACAGATGTTCAGTAATTGAAAATTATTACAGACGTTTTATGTAACGGGGTCAGAGAGTGTTATGACCTTAATGTTTCCAAATGACGTTGGTACGTAATACACATAGTACACTTCAGTTACAAAAGCTATAACGGTTCGAGTAAACATCATGAAAATTAAAAACTACCGGACCGTTGAGCCGTAATCGATTGCTTAAAGCTTAGTTCATTCTTTCATGTAAGGGTTTCGGCCACCCATCGAAGGCTTTCTTCAGTAGCAACGTGTAGCAACAAAGGATGGCAGGTCGATCGCACCCCAAACAATACGTTACCGAGAAAGCTCGCTTGGTTGTAGTTGTCTTGTACGCGCGCGCGCGAGAAACATTTTGGTTTTATTATAATTCGGGGTCAAACGTCCTACGAGTTGTCCGATGCCTAACCTCCATTGCTGTATGTCGTTACAGTTTTCGTCGTTTAGTCCTCTATCGCTCATTGATGTTATTATGCCTTCTATCTATGTTTTCTTGGGCGTTCCTTTCTTTCTGTGCTCTCTAGGTGTCCATCTCATTGTTTTCTTTGGTAGTCGGTCTTGTCCCATTCTTTGTAAGTGTTTGTAACAGATTAGTTTTTCTTCAATGCAGTCGATGATTGTCTTTTGTATGCCCATTTCTTCTTTAATCGTTTCATTTCGCTATAGCCTTGAAGTTCTAGCAGGTCGTCTCAAAGCATCCATTTCTGTAGTTTCTTTCTTTTTACAAGTTTTTTTTATTCTCCATATTTCGCATATGTACATCTACGTGCTTTTAATCATACTATCGTATATTCTTTTCTTTCTTTCTTTTTTGATTTCTGTGCTTCATTGGATCCCATTTAATGATCTAATTATATGTTTTGGTTTGTTTATTCTTACTTCCATTTCAACGTCACCTGTTCCTTCTTTATTAAAGTTTATTTCTAAGTATTTGTAGCTGCTGCATTTTTTATGTTTGTTGTTTTCGAAGATTAAATCTGTTGTTGACAAATTTTATACTCCGACAATTTCTCTCGTATTCTTAAGTCTTCGGCTGGATGTAAAAACTTGTTTATTTATTTATTTAAACGTAGTTTCTCGGCCATGAATAAAGCCATAAATCCTGAACAGCATTAACTCGGTCTGTGTATGTGTGACAATAACCAAGAACGGATTCCGTTATTTATCAAATATTTATTGGCAGACAGAAGCAATGTTTTACGTGTCCCAGCGGGATCGGCATAGTGCATTCTTTCCACTCCAGCGTTTGGCTCTCGATTACACGTTAAATTCTTAATGTACTTCGGGCGGCACTGCTGCTCCGTAGCAGAAAATTATGAAAGAAGGTTTCACACAAGACGAACAGCGAGAGCCGTGAATTTAATACTTCATAAGCGAGCGTCCTCTGTTATCTCCACAAGCATTTCAGTGGAATATGGAATTTTTTTTAATATAACCGTTGAAATTATGAAATGCAAGTAAATTCCAGGATTCCAGTGTTAACACTATTTTAACTGTTGTCTAAATCTTGCACGACCAGTGTCAGTATTTTCAAAATTATTTCTAAATACCGGGCTGTTAGGCCGTGGTCGGTAGCGACATCTTGTCGGCCGTCGGACAATAACAACAACCGACCACGGCCTAATACTCCGGTATTTAGCGACATCTTGTCGGCCGTCGGACAATAACAACAACCGACCACGGCCTAATACTCCGGTATTTAGCGACATCTTGTCGGCCGTCGGACAATACCAACAACCGACCACGGCCTAATACTCCGGTATTTAGCGACATCTTGTCGGCCGTCGGACAATAACAACAACCGACCACGGCCTAATACTCCGGTATTTAGCGACATCTTGTCGGCCGTCGGACAATAACAACAACCGACCACGGCCTAATACTCCGGTATTTAGCGACATCTTGTCGGCCGTCGGACAATAACAACAACCGACCACGGCCTAATACTCCGGTATTTAGAAATATAATAATAATAATGGCTCCCATGTGTACCACCGAAGCAGCTTAGGAGTCATGCAGGGTAGGCTGCCATATGCGAACCGTACGGCATACGAGGAAGGCAGTGTAACAGCACTACGCTTCAGCGCCCATTATTATCCCCAGGATGTTATCCCAGGTACTTATTTTCAACAGGCTGAGTCGACCTGGGGGCTGAAAAACGCACCTTGATTTTATGGTGCGGGCCCGGGAATCGAACCCGGGACCTCTAGATTAGTAGCCAGGTGTCATACCCACTGGTCTATTAACCATTTAGAAATAATTTTGAAACTATGAACACTATTTTGTTAAAGTAGACCGCAAACAAATTTAACACAAAGCTTAATGTAGTTAATATACAATAGTACAACTATAAATTTACAATGTAAGTACATTAATTTACAATATAATGTAAACTATAAATGTACAATAGTTTAATGTAGATATATCTATCTTTATTTATATGCATATATCTATTTTCATCGATGGGAGCGCGATGAAAAGTATAAAACATTATTGAAACAATATATTACTTCATTCAACGTTGTGAACGACCTTACTTCATGTGAATAACTTGTAACAAGTATAGACCGTTAAATACTACAAGAATTTCTATTTGTCTATAGAACACGGTTAATTCAAACTATAACGTCACGGTAACTGATTCCGATTAACGATGTAACTATCTTTAGGCCGTAATGAAGACTGATTGAGTACCTGACCTAACCTAACCTAACCTAATCTAACCTAACCTTAATTCGTTATTGTTAACCTAGTAACTACATTTAGTTCCTCTTTGTTTCTTCCTTGTCTCACTAATCATTACCATAGCTACAGTTTTTTCTTCCATGACTTTGAGCAGTTCCAATTCATTTCCAGACAAAGATCGTACATTCCATTCACAAACATTTAGTTCTTTCGATGATATAAAAAATCTATTTCCTTTTAAAAAGTTTTCGATTGTTAAAATCCTTGCCTCCAGTCTGGCTTTTTTTTAGACGATCCAAGGTGCTTAAATCTCCCTGAATAGGCTATGCAGGAAAGTCCAGTTGTGGGGTTGCCATCTTCGAGCCTCCAGACCTGTTCTGGTCTCATTCGGAAGCCCACCTCTAGGATCGTTTGCTTAAATGTATGTGTGAAGACTCAAGGATATGGATAACTGGGAATAATAGTAAGCTGGAAATTGTGAATAGAGGGTTGAATCAGCGATACACTCTTTCTCCGATATTATTTAATGTCTACATACATGAAAAGTGGAAGGGTTGTTTACTATTTTATAATTGGAATTTCGAACCTTACAGGAATGTTTTTATCTTTGCTTTTTGCTGATGAGCAGATTGTCATATCCAGTAACGGAGATATTTTATAGAAAGCATTGCACAAGCTTGATAAAATAATTAAGAAATATAATTTAATGTTATCTGTTGAAAAATCGAAAGTAATGGCTTTCTGTGGAGCATTTCCATAAAGAACAAATAGTGGTTGAAAACAGAACTATTGAACAAGTTTCATCGTTTAATACTTAAGATGCAATATATCATATCTTGGGGAGGTTGATGTTTGGAATAAGATAATGTTTGGTTTAAAAGGATGAATGGCACTATCAAGCGTACCTTAAGGAATAAAGTTAGGCAAGAGACGTTATTAAAAGTTTACATTGATATGTCCATTTTAAGCTGTCTATATGGTAGTGAAACATGGATAATGACGAATGCACATGAAAGTCGACTGCAGAGTGAAGATATGAAGTTCTATAGGTCAGTAGCCGGGTGTACCAGGTTAGATAGGAAAAGGAATGAGGACAACCATCATGCGTTAGCTGTTCGACCAGTGAATTACATGGTAAGGGAACGTAGGCAGAAGTGGTTTGATCACGTAGGTCGTATGGACGCATCAAGTGGTACACATGAGTACAAAATATATGCCTAAAGGTTTGGGACTGCCGATGGAGAGATCAGTTGTAACAACGGACGACGTTATAGGCTTTGAGCCTTTTCCTTGTAAAGAAGAAGAAGAAGAAGAAGAAGAAGAAGAAGAAGAAGAAGAAGAAGAAGAAGAAGAAGAAGAAGAAGAAGAAGAACTACTTTTAGGGTTGGAACCCGCAAAAAAATAAATGCTTTCGCAATCTAGGCACACAGAAGTACACTACAATTATCACGGATAGAGAAAAGATCCTATATCTATATAAAGATTGTACTGTACCTATAAAGAAACTGTACTTTTCATACTATGTACTGTCTGCTGACATTATAAAAAACATAAAACCCCGGGACTTTAGCATCTCAAAAGGTCGTTAACATGATTTTTCATTTTGATGGTTGGATTCGAAAACTTTTTTTTTGACAGGTGAACACGTATGCTTCCATTCCACACTTTGGCTTCTGGATTCCGACTCAAATTAATGAATCCACGTTTCAACAAATGTTAGTGTTCTATCGAGAAAAAAAAAACATTTTAACTGGCTGCATGTAGCGTTGTTTCAGCTCTGTACCTACTCGAAGTCTAGTCTCTTTGTGATGGTTGGTCAACTCTCTTGAAACCCATCTTGCGCTTGTTTCACGGCACTTGAGCTTTTGGTTGATAATGTTATAAACTGTGCCAACAATTACTTGTAATTTTTCAGCTATAACTGCAACTGTAATTTGTCGGTCTTCTTGGTTGAGGAAGGGTCTCTACGAGGGTCAGTTGTAAAGTTCGCGGAGCGACATCTGTAGCTTAGCGGTAAACTAAAATTTTTCGTGTGCTGCAAGATTTGTATTTTATGTGAACTCCTGTTAATTTCCAAATCCATCTATCAATGTATTCATTCTTTAGAAGCTGTTTGAAATTGACTTGTCATGCGTGTTTCGAAAAACGGACAAAATCAAAATCAATCATCGTGGTGTGATTCTTTGTTAAAAATTGTTTAGCGCCAACGGAAATTCAAAACGAAATTGTAAATATGTCAAAATAAGCTGCGACTTCAAAACCAACGGGTTGTAAGTAGGAACTTGAGTTTAAACGTGGTCGTACGAGCATTGAAAACGTAGTCGCACTGGACGTCCAAAAAATGCAATAACTCCAGATGCGGCAGCCATCTTGCACAACGCTTTTTCACACCAAGTTCTTGAGTTAAAGTATGATGTATACGCTCATATGAGATGCCTATGATTTCAGCAACGTCATCCACTTCTCAATCTGGGGTCTTCCAACATCCTACGAAATTTTTTCAATACTGCCATTTTTTGTTGCAATTTTTGGACGGCCACATCAGGGATAGTCTTCAGTGCTTGTACGACAACGTTTAAACTCGAGTGTGCCCCACTTACCGTTGTTCCTAAAGGCGCATGTACAATTTTGTTTTGATTTTCTATTGGCGCTAAAATATTTTTAACAGAGAATTAATCACAACACGACGTGCATTTTAAAAAGATGCGTGACAGAAAAATTTCAAACAGCTGGTAAAAACTGAATACATTGACAGATATATCTGGAAACTAACAGGTGTTTACGCAAAATATACTTCTTGCAGCACACGAAAGATTTTAGTTCTACCACTGAGCTACATATGTCGCTCCGCGAACATTTCAACTGACTGTTGAAACGTAAAGGAGTTTCAAGTATTGGAGTTGAAACGTCAACTGAACGTCCATAACGGTGCTCGTCAGTCACTTTAGTTCGTCCGTTTTTTAACTGTCTTACCAGTAATAAAAATTTCCGGTTAACGCAGTTATTTTCTTATTTTTTAGTCATTCAAGAGTAAATTTTAGCCGGGTTTACAGCTTCATAAACCAGAAAACCGACACTACAGGTCCGAAGCTTCAAGAGAACACGCCATCGTTAAAGAAGAATTAGAGGTTATAAAAAAAACAATTATAACAAAACAGCTAATCAGAACTCATCACAGGGTTGCCAACTTACAGTTCTGAAATTATCGTACTTCACCTACCAATCCTTTTATCTCTACAGTTATTTGTCTCTTTAATTGTTGAATGGCTCTCGTACGTTAACTATTGTAAAATCATCATCATTATCATCATCACTCCAAGGACTAGGCCCTAGACCTGTTCCGGAACCCAGCTTCTCCTCGGTCTACCGACATCTCTTTTCCCAGTAGGGTGATAACGCAAGGCAGTCACAAGTGGACGGACATCAGGCCATACGATTGAAGTGTTCACACTATCTCCTTCTATGGTCTTCAGTCCTCTGGTGCAACGATACAATGTTTAAATCGCGTCTAATATCCTTTGTTCCTTCTCCGATCCAAGAGAGAACAACCTTGCGTCCCTCTTAGAAATTTCATTTCGGCTGTCTGAATCCTCTGCACGTCCCTTTTACCAAGAGTCCATGTCTCACTAGCATACAGGAATGTGGGGACCACAGTTGTATAAAATTTTATTCGGGTATCCTTCCGTGTTTTATTTTTCAGGTACCTATGAATCGTTCCACAGATCCGTCTAAATTTTGTTAACTTACTATACCAATCAATATCAGTTCCATATGAGATATTACAACCCAGGTAATTAAAATGACTAATCCGATCCAAAATCTGATTACTACTGTAAAAATTGGTTTGAAACGGATTTGAAAGATATTATTATATGATTATGGTAACTTACAGTCATATATGATTATAGTTTAGTTATTTTATCATTTATTTTTAGTACGGTATAAAGTACACGTTCATATTAAATTTACATACTGTTACGGTATGTGATTTACATTACAAATAAATTTAACAAAAATAAATAAGAAATATTGTGTAAGTTATTTTTAAAACAAATTAATTTTTTTTAAGTTTTTAAATTGCACTTCAAAATAACACATTACATTGGAATACAAGACGCACAAACCTTTAGTAAATAAGAAGCAAAAATGACACGGCAAATAATCATTGATGACGTAAATCCCTGCGGTAGAGCGGAGAGCATCGGCACTGCTGCTCCGGCAAAACCCGTTGTTAGTAAGGAAACAAAAAGGATATATTACATTTTGAATATTTATAAATAAATTTACTTCAAGTACCTCTTTTTTCCTTATTAGGAACATGTTTCGAGAGCTCCCGTGCTCTCATCATCAGCCTTCACGAATTAACTTCTAATTCATCATTATAAGATCGCGAAGGCTGATGATGAGAGCACGGGAGCTCTCAAAACATGTTCCTAATAAGGAAAAAAAGGTATATCTTGAAGTAAATTATTTATAAATATTAAATGTATTATATACATCAAGAAACGGTCTGTAGCAGAAAGTGCTTGAATATATATATATATATATATATATATATATATATATATATATATATCGTCTCGTGCACTTGTTTTAGCTCAACATCACGAGGTTCTTCTTAATAATTTCGTCACTCTTGCGAGTTTTTAGAAAATACTTTTACTACACCGATGTTTTGCTTCCTTTATGAAGCAAAAACCAATATACGATAATGTTAAGGCAAAAGAAATAACAAGTTTAACATTGTAGACGTAGGCGATGAGCAGTAGTATAAATATCAACACATACTTTGTATTACGCGTATATCCCTCTCGTTGTGAAGCGTTATCAAGTTATGGATTTTCCTGATAACATCAGTCGATAGGTTACTCGGAGCGTTAATGAATCTTCGCTTTGTGGTTTGGCAAGCTGGAAAGGTTAGAGTCACGTCGACCTGAACCTCCCACGCAGAGACACAACCGTTGCCCCCATGCTTTATACAACTGCTTTTGACTTTGTGTATGTAAGTGCGTTCTTGGACATTTCCCCGAACCGAATATCTCGAATATACATTTTGCGGAAAGTAAATATCCCGGATTTGAAAACCCCGAATCTAATATCGCGAATCTATATTTCCAAAATCAATACACCCGAATATATAAATATACAGTATAAGTAAATACATGAACATTTATTTTTCTACTTTCTAAATCACAATACTGTAAGCTAGTGCTCGTAGTTACTCTATAATACGGTCTTCAGTTCTGAAGTTTTCATAGTCCGTCACGATGCCTCGGGTTTCTTTTTGCATAGTCAACTATTTCTTCTTAGGTCCTGCTTTTACACTTCTGCCAAGAGTTGCCTCCCTTCTTCTAGCTATTGCAGTTCGCCCAATGACATAAGTCTCCTCAAAGTACTCGATTATTGGTAGCAAGGATTATGGCCAGGATTTGTGCGGGAGGCTGTTCCGGATGTTCCTCGGCAATTCTTTTGAGTTGTACTTAATTATTTCGGCTGCGGTGACAACCGAATACATAGGAAGGTACTGTTTAGTCAGATCGAGGGTAGAAGGCCTGTCGGAAGACCGAAGACACGCTGGATTGACGCAGTGGCGAGGGATGCTGATAATTTACTTAAAATAAAACGATGGACCTCGATCGCCAAGGCCAGGGAAAAATGGAGGCGGATGATTATGGAGGCTAAGGTTCGACTTCGAACTGTGACGCCACAGAAGAAGAATTTCGACTGCAGCCTCTTCTCTGTACTTCGGATGATCACGTGGAAATTGTAACGGACCTTTTTTCAGGTCAATACGCTGCTGTCCTCCTGGAATAGTGTGATGATTGCTCTTGCACTGCGTTCACGCTGACGTAACCTGTTACAATCCCAATAAGTCCGGCCTTTGATCTTACGTACACGAAACCATCGATAAGTAACTTATTACATACGATTTCGATTGAAAACTCCAATTATATAAAATAAATATAGGTTGAAACGAGGAACATATTAATTTACTTCTTTAATTTTGTTGGCACAAAAAGTTTGTCAAAGTTCACTCTGGAAATTACAATTTGAACGTTTCCATAGTTACTAATCCGAACATGTATATTCGGGATATTCGATTCGGCAAACTGTATTCGAGACATTCAGTTTGGCTAAATAACCATCCGGTAAAAAAGTCATTCGGGTTATTGCGTTTGGAGAAATACGAATCGCGAAAATGTCCGAGAATGGTGTTAGAATGGTGCCCACGCAAACTTAGACAAGAAAGAACCATACACGAAGTACAAACCGCAAGTATTACTTCATATACCAGATAAACCGCGGATAAGGTTTATAAGATCATAGACTTGAATAGATGCGGTATAGAAGATTGTTTACAATAAACTCCCATCCAGTAATGTCAAGTTTCCGTTACGTTAGAAATTCCTAGACTAATGTAACACAAACCATAAGCGACTTTTTAAAAATATTAATGAAACAGAAAATTTAATTTATTTCCTTAACGACATCTGTTATTAAACAGTAAGAAAAGTGATGTCATCTTGGAAGATGAAGATGAAGTTTTTTTTTATTAAAATTATTTATTGAAAGCCCGGGCGTCAGGAGTCAGATTATTGGGGAGTCAAACGTTTGAGTGTTCAAAGTGGGCAAAGAAATTATAATTATAATGAATTTGTTTAGTAAAAGTGTGTTAAATGGTTTTTAGATGATGAGTTGCAACTCCCTTCATTTTTTTTTACCTTCAAACTTATGTTTACCTTAAAATGCTTTACCATACTATTACAGTGTATGCGAGCCGACTGTCTCTCCTAATAATGTTTGGGTGTACAGTATACAATATATTTTTTCTGAAGTCACGTTGTTTCCCGGAAGAGGGAAATATCACAAACCTTGTTTTCCATCCCCTGTGTGAGTATGTCCAATTGTAGCGTGTTAATGACTTACTACATATAAATGTAGGCATACAATCGAAATGTTTTAAAATATTTTGACGTGTTTATCTGTCTGTCTGTTAGTCTATTACTCACTCAAAGGCCTCCCCACACCCGCGCGTGTGCGCTCATACAAAACAACGCAGTGTAATTGTGCGTTGTCAGGTATAACTGAGAGCAGTTTTAATCAGAAACAAAGCAAGAACCGTGCACTGAAATCCAGCAGAGAATTTTAATGAAGGTAATTTACTCAACTAAAGAAAATACTGTAAAAAAAGGAAAGAATTCCCCGCATACGCGGTTTGTACTTAACGTACCAAAGTATAAAAGAATGCGTTGTAATTAAAAAGAATAAATAAATAGAATAAAACGGGTTGTGTGTGTGTGTGTGTGTGTGTGTGTGTGTGTGTGTGTTTGTGTGTGTGTAGTAATGCTAGCTTGCATTGGTGTCGCAACCCTTAATTGAAACCAGAGAGTTTGCTGGCGAGAGCTAAACTCTTTGCCGCACTCTATAATTACGTAAACTGCAGACTCATTATTTAACAACTCCTCTTACAACCCGCCAGCCCTTTAATACCCCCCCACGGCTTGTGCTCTCTGTGGTATTATAAAAAAAATGAGATTGATATGGTTTTAAGATATTTCACAGTGACAGCACACTAGAATGTTTTCATACCATTATAGCACACGAGTACGCTCACGTAGTGACATTTCTATTAAGTTTATATTTTCCTCTCCTTTTCTCTCTCTCTCTCTCTCTCTCTCTCTCTCTCGCACACACGCACTCAGACACACGTACACGCACGCGCGAGCACAAGTATATATACAAATACCATAAAGAGTAATCGATAATCAGAAGCAAGTTGGAAGAATTTGAAATTTTTGTTGTGATTTGCAAACAAAAAGCTAAAACTTTTTGTAATATTTCAAAATAAGCAATAAGTAGGCCTACTATAATATTTAAGTAAATGCAACGACTTCCAAATTCTGAGGAGGGGATAAAAGTGGTCCCGAAAATGATCTTCATAGTAGGTACAAAGCAGTTTCTTTGCAAAAGTAGTGCTCAATTAATATAATAATAATAATAATTGAAAACAAAAGACAATGCACAAAATACGCTCGTCTGGAAAGTGAAAAAGATATGCAGGACAGTTGATTAAGTTTTTTTCAAATGAAATAAACTTTGAGTAGTAACACTAATTATGACAACATAGTAAAAGTCGGATAATTTCAGATTTGAAATCACACTATTGGTTCAGTAGGGTGTTCAGTTTGAATATATTCTAGACCATACTTCCCCTGATATATTAATATACACGACGCCATACAGTTACTACATATAGTAATTCAAACCGAGAGTGCAGAGAATTAAACCATTCCGTTGAGAAGAATCCTTGGGAATTTTTGTAGGTTAAAATGAATGGTAAATGGTTTGAGGTAATTAGATTTTCAGATAATCTTAATGCTTAAATACTTGGGCTGCAGTGTGTCTTAAAATTCAAGCAACGACGTTGTGAATAAGTTGCATAAGTTCAACCTTATGTGCGGGACCATCAGGCGAACTCTTAAGTCAGCAAGTATAGACGCACGCCTAAAATTCTACAAGGTGATGAATTCTTGTAATTTATGTATTCCTTCCCACACTTCTTTATGTATCTGAGAATTGGACTTTGAACATCCGTCGTACAACACAGCTCTCAAGCATCTGAAATCCTTTCTTGGTGGCCAACGATGTCAAGTAACCTGTTAATACGTGGTTCAAATCACAGGCGGGAAACTTCTACGACGAAGGTATACAACGCCTGGTGCTTCGCTATGAAAAGTGTTTCAAAAATGACGTAAACTGTGTAGAAAAGTGGTTACGGTGCGTACATCAAATAGAAATAAAAATGTTTTGTAAATATATTCTTTGTTTCCATTAATACAGATCATTCAAATATACTACGGGCTTTTCCATAGTATTGCAGTTTATGGTATTATGGCCTGGGGTGGTCTTTATGATACATCCTTCAGACCACTGCTTAGACTTCAAAATAGATTATTAAAAATAATTGGAGTGGAAGAACAAGATCAGGACAGACCACTTGATCTCAAACAAGTTTTTGTTCTTAAAGCCATAATATATCAATATGATAAACTTGAGGACGAATTTACCCGTAATTCTAATAACACACGCTACAAAAGTATCCCACTGCCTAAACACACATTGACAATTGGGCAAAGGAGTTATGTTTATTACGCAGTAAAGTACTTCAATGAACTTTCTATATATCTTAAAGGTTTGGGCGTTAGTAATAAATTGTTAAAAAAGAAGTTAAAAGATAAAATCAGAAATTTTGTTATAGACTGAATAATGGAATAAATGGTGTCTGTTACAAATTTAATAATTATTGTGATTAACATATTGCCATATCTGGTTGATGTTGTGTATATGAATCTCATATAAATTTAAAACTTTACTATTTGAACTATATTAGTATAAACTAGTGATGTATCTCTCACATTTTGTTAATATTTACAACTGTTGTATTTTTGAATATTTATGTAGGACCAACCTATGTACGGGTATTTTTATGCCCCCCTATAGGTCCTTCGTATGGAACTATTTTGTATATGAAGGAAAAATTGGAAATAAAATTGAAATTGAAATTGAAATTAATACCCTATCGGAACTTACCTTCTGAATATCCCTTCTATATTTACTTGTGAAAAATTAATTGTGATAACGATAAGTAAACAAGGTGCAGGCAGTGATACGAGTGTTTTTTATTTCGGTTGCTGCCTGGAAGACGACAAAGTTTAAAATGACGAGGAGGTGGGATTTTGAGGAAAAATGTTTTTCCTGTTTGTTCATGCGCTGTGACAGTATTTCGGGTCACAAAAGTTGCAGTGTATTTCGATTTCCATACGTGTAATGTAAAATAAGCACATCACGAATTAGTCGTTGAACAGCTTAATCGACAAATTACGTTTTATAGATTTGTGGTCAAAATGCAATTTGAAGTAAATTATTTAACAACTATTTTAGTTAAAGAGGCCATAAACATTTGCACATACTACACAAATAAACTTGTCGCCAGTAAATTCTGTACATAACAATTATACTCGCTATTTGCTTTGGTACTACACGATTTCACGATAGTATTTATGGCAGCGCTTCGTATGTTCAGTAAATATTAATGGACGTAGCGTGGTACTAAAAGACGGTTCCGTATTGTAAGACCATTACAATTGTTAAATTAAATTAATAACTATTTGGCACGACATTGTTCACCGATCGTAAACTACCAGACGGTTGCCATCGGAATTGATGTTCGTATTATATTACACATAATAAACACTACACAGCAACCGTTCTTATATACGTACATATAAGATCATACTTGCATAGGTTTACTTACCGGTACATAGCTTTCGAAATGTAGTGATGGCCGCGAGGAGTTCTCCGGATATCGTGGACCAGCAAGTCTTTTTTTTTTAGGCTGGTCAGTGAAAACCAGTATCTGGCTATTCTGGGGCGAGCCTCCTTCAGCCATTTGCTAAGGATTTATGGAGACGCACGCCAGAGCAGATCAGCCGTTGAAAAGTGGAGGTACCAGGAAAGAAAATGGATTAGATTGTGGCTGTGTGATGTAGTGGGACCGCCTATTGGAGAGGGGGGGTGTTTCAGTGCCAAATTATAAGACTAAGACAACGAATGACGCTAAAGATGGCAGGAAGCGTCGTAGTGGCGTCAAGGAGTCAGTTTAGGATAGTTTATGTGGGTTTTGTCTTGGGCAGGAAGGTTTTATGGACATTACTTTATTTTATTTATTTCATTTATTGTGGCTTTTTGAACTCTTCAGTTGGGTTCGGGGATAAGGTATGTGGATTTTGAATGGGGCAAGGGAGTTGTGTGCATGTTTATTTTATTTTATTTTATTTGACTTTTATCGATTAACCTGTGTCCGAGGGTTCTCCTGATGAGAGTTCTATGACTATTTCTTGGAGGAGGTTCATTCGCAAGAGCTGGAAGGCGGTTAATGAGGAAGAATGGGCGTTGAGTGTCCAGCAATATCACAAGTAAAGAAGCTTTTGTATGAATAATACAATTTACATTCGTACACACAACGCGCGCGCGCGCGCGTATTTTTGTATGTGTGTGTGTGCCTGATATTTCGGCGCTGCAGTATGATTTGACGGACACGCAACACTTGACACGAGATCAACCCAACTAAAAGCTGCGCTACGCTCAAACGGCAACACAATCAAACAGCTCAACAGGACATCACTTTTTAGGACTCTGTATACTGTGTGCGGTGCGTACACAGGTAGAATTATCGTCCGTAATACTCATCATCACCACCTCTCTTTCAAACGTTAGGGGTAAGATCACTTTTGACCTGTTGGCTTCCGATTCTCTTTATGTCCTCTAAGCCAGCAAGTCGCCAACCCTGCGTCCGTCGATAGAGTTTGACGCGCCCGGGAACCAATTTGTAATATTTTCTTTTGAAGGAACGCGCCCGCATTGTACCTGCTTCAAAGTACTGTATTATAAACTAGTACCGAACCGCGCTACAACTTCTCCCAATACGATTGTCGAGCTTGTCGCCCAGAGCCTGTAAACACCTTCTCCTCAAAGTAATTTTTTCCCGGGGGATGCTTTCCCTGGACATTGCGATGAATCGTGGCACTCCGCACACGCTGCCGCTGCAACCCAATATCTCACAAAGTTTGGCTGGCAACAATTTGATCATCCGGCTTACAACCCAGGCCTCACGCCAAGCCAATATCACCTTTTCAAGGATGAGCAATCCTTCCTTGGTTGGCAACGATGTCAAACAACCCGTTAATACATGGTTCAAATCACAGGCGGGAAATTTCTATGACGAAGGTATACAACGCCTGGTGCATCGCTATGAGAAGTGTTTCAAAAATTACGAATACTTTATAGAAAAGTAGTCGAAGCTGTGTACTTCACACAGCAATAAAAATGTTTGTAAATATATTCTTAGTTTCCTTTAATCGGAACTTACTTTCTGGATAGCCTTCGTATACTATACGGACTCACAAACACAAAATATTCTTTGTGAAAGTAGCGGAAAACTTTTTGCACCCAGATTTGTTACAGTACACTACTCAATTTTCTGAACGTAACAAAGCACGTCAGTTTTAAAGGTCTTTTATAACAACAGTACGAAACAATAACATCAGACGGTAACAATAAAACGAACAAAATATTAATGGTGGCAATTGTTAATAAGTAATGGCTGTAGTTTCGTCTGTTAGTTTGAAAACTTTGAACAGTAGACAAAATTGTTTGTGCGTGCGTGTACAAGGCATAAACTGCTGAACTTTCACGTATCACTTTTTTTGGTAATTGCAACTTTCAACTGTTTATGGCTAAGAGTTAACTTTAATCGATAAGGCTACTACTACTACTACTACTACTACCACTACTACTGCTACTACTACTGCTGCTGCTGCTCCTGCTGCTGCTGCTCCTGCTGCTGCTGCTACTACTACTACTACTACTACTACTACTACTACTACTACTACTACTACTACTACCACTACTACTACTGCTGCTGCTGCTGCTGCTGCTACTGCTACTACTGCTGCTGCTACTACTACTACTACTACTACTACTACTACTACTACTACTACTATTACTACTATTACTACGACTACTACTACTGCTGCTGCTGCTGCTGCTACTGCTACTTCTGCTGAGGGCGGAAATGCCAGACGAGTCGTGGTCGTGTTTGGTGATATACGCCGACGATGTGACGTCGCTTGTCGCTGCTCGTACCATCGACCAGGCCCAGATCAACCTCAACAGGGTGATGCGGTTAGTCAACAATTGGATGTAATCGCACGGGCTGACGTTAGCCCTCAGCAAGACGGAAGTCGTGGACTTGACCAAGAAGAAGATTCCCACTGTAATTCCGGTACGAGTCGAGGACGAAGTGGTCGAATCAAAGCTAGCGGTAAAGTACCTTGGAGTGATGATCCGCTCCAAGTTGAGCTTTTTGAGCAGATTAGGCGTACGGTAGACAAAGCGGCAAAGGGAGTTAGTCAGGCATTGCCAACATCGGCGGCCCGAAGTCAACTAGAAGAAGACTTTTGATGTTAGCTGTCCAGTCAGTCCTATTGTATGGAGCGGAAGTATGGGCAGACTCCGTGAATCGTAAGATTTTGTAGAAAGAAACCTGCTCAGGTTTAAAGACGAAGTGCTCTTTGAGCTGCATCGGCTTACCGCACGGTTTCCAAGCCGACTGTCTTGGTCGTTGCCAGGGTGATGTTGATTTACCTCGCAAAGGAACGTAAGATCGTCTTTCCTAGGACGAGGAAACACGTAGGTGGTGAAGCTGCATTCTGAGAGGCCTGAGGCCAGATGCTGGAAAGCTGGTAGAGAGCTTGGGAGCAAGACGAGGGAGGTCGCTGGACAAGAAGGCTCATCAAGTAGGTGCAGCCGTAGTTGGAGAGGGAGTGTGACGAGGTCGACTATTACCTCACAAGTTTCTGACTAGACAGGTATTTTCGATCTTACCTGAAGAAAGTTGGAAAGGCCGAGTCACCAAAGTGCCTGTACTCCCCGGGAGTTGTGGACGACGCCAGCCATATATTCTTCGTCTGTGACAGATGAGAGCAACATATAAGATCGTTGCAAGATGATATTAGGCAGGAGATCTCCCCGGATAACTTCGTTGAAGCGATGCTTCAAGGGGAGGATATCTCGAACTGTGTGGCACGCTTCGCAGAAGAGATTCTTCGGACGAAGAATTTAGATTTGGACAATACAATATAGAAAGATAAAAAGTCAGATGTAAGCCCTAGGACTGAAGAACAATAGATCCAGCCCAAAGTAGTACGTCACATAGTTCCAGGTTAGTGTCTTAAAGAGGAGAAGAGGTGGTTTTTTAGTGGGTCGAGTATATTACTCATTATTATAATTATAATATTATTAGTAAGACTAGTAAGTACTATATTTAATGATTTTGATGGAGGCGATGATGATGGAGTCAAAAGGATCGTAATAAAAAAGAGCAGGTAGCAATAAGAGTTAAAATGTTGGAGCGTTAACAAAATTCCAAAGGACGAAACGTTCCCCGTCTGTATAAATTATAAACGTTTTACCTCTTCATTAACCGGGCGTGCTAATGGCTGGCTTCAACTGGCTAGAGGAACCTTACATTTAGAGACTAAAATCTCTCGAGTCACTCATTTGATGCGGACACAGTACGACTGTGGGGACGTTTTTACAACCCTTGTGCGGTCACGTCCCCTACTTAAGTTTGGACTGTCCGACTTCTTCTAACCCCTTAATTTAGTATTACATTTCACCGGCTGGGGGGAGGGGGGTCATCCTGCCATTTTGACCTCACGTTCTTGCAGATGTGGACGGCGTGACAATTTCCTTAATCTTTTACTGAAACTGTTTGATAAACATTGTTACTTTATCTTGAAAATAATATGTGAAAGGCATAAAAGTACACTGTACTTTGACAAACACTTTGTGTCTATGTACGTAAAAGCATTATCATATACGTATTAAGTAAGTTTAGTAAGTAGTAACTAATAAGTATTAGGCATTCTCGTGCAAGTATTTCAATTATTTCAATTAGTATTAATGAACACATTGTAGTTCGTATCTGTGTTTATATTTCTTAACATGCCTGAATGTACGTATACAGCACGTTGCATGTTATAGAGACTTATGTTAAGGAACGTATTTATTATTAGGTAATGAATTCAAAGACATTAATCAAAGAGTCTAATCTAATCTAGCAATAAAATGAATAGCGAAAACAAGGTTATACTACGTATTGGGAACTCCGTCTGTAAGGCCGAGGTCCAAGGTTGTTCGGTGAAAACGTTTCGGCCGTGCTTTCGACGGCTATCTTCAGTGCAGAAGGCTGCAACACACTGACCCGGGTTTCGCAGTCACTGACCACTTAACTGTGGTTAGGGCTAGTGGCTGTGAGTAGGACACCTATATTTATAAACTTTTGGTGTCCGCACGAAGTTGTTCGCTGACACTGTAACGGCCCACTTAGGCCGTCACGTAAAATTTAAAACTAGACCGCTTGGCCTAGATGGAGCGAAAGTGTGCTGGAGCCCAGAGTGACAGGACTCGCAATAAAACACTCATGTAACCAGTAACAATTTTTATTAGTGTTATTTTAGTTACAGCTTCTAAAGATTGAATCCTAGTTATACATTCCAAATTTAAATTATGCGAAAAGTTTAAGTACAGCCTTCAAAAGATTGAATCCTAGTTATACATTAAAAATTTAAATTATGTGAAAAGTTTAAGTACAATGTCATTGAAAAGAAAACTGGGCTTCTGGAACTCTTAAGAGCATGTCTTTACATAGATATAGAATGTCAGTTAGAGTTGATCTAAAACTGGTGGAGTTGTTGTGCACTGGCTTAGTAATCGGAAAGCTCCCACATGTACTTTGAAGAACTGACATGGTACTCTGTAGAGCAGTCTGTGATTAGTGTTGTTGGTGGTGTTCGAAGAGTCCAGAAATTCCAGTTAGTCCATTCTGTGCAGCTGTGTGTTGGGGTCCTGTAGGCATAGGATTGCTGACCCTGACGGCTTCGGGGAGCTTCGCGCTACCCTGCTCTGCAGATGGTGACGGATGTCAGTGTCACCATCATCGTTTCCCTTTCTCCCGGCTGGGCGGGGACCCTGTAACATTTTGCAGATTAGCCGCCAGAGAATACGCTACTCCAACACGCTCTCACCTCGGAACACAAACACCACACACCCACTGTTACAGTTCTTGTCAACACTCTAGTTGTTCTTATATATCAAATTTTTATTTAGAGGGGTCACAAAAGCAATAGCAAAAAGATCCAAAATGACTAGTAACTGCAAAATACATATGGGCAACATGATGGAACATAATTTCTTATTGAATAGCACCAACACTTCTACTCTGTTATTACCAATACATTAATCGTTCTGTGTAATAAAGAAACTTGAAAATTTCACATACTGTTTGAATATCACATTTACTTTTAAAGTTAACTGCAAAATCGCCACGTGCTCCCAGACCGGAAGTAACGTATAATTTAATTTACGGTAGAAGTATTACAATAAAATGGCTTTACACATTTGGATCACACACACATACACAAATATAGCACACATAACCATCATTAAACTAACATCGAACCAAAATAATTGCTCACCTGAAACGCTTTTACTAAATCACGAAGTCATGTTAAGATACAACTAGTTACGTACGGATTATGAACTCCCCTGGACCGTCAGACCAGCACACCTCGTTGGAAGTTGAAGACGAAATGAGACAGAACCACTCATTCTGCGGACCCACCATGGTACAAAAATTATACCAGTTGCGGATTACAAAATCTAACCTTCGGCATACTGTTTTCATGACGCGTGCACAGCTGACACATTTGATTGGCTTACTAGATCGCATCGCCGTTCACTGATCAAGTCAGCTTTGCCACCCAGCGGCGGCGCTCTTTAGCGGCACGGCGTTCAAATCACGCCGGGAAAATTCAAACCCCGGCACAACACCGCCAGCCAATCAGAAGAAAGGCAAATTCTTATTGGTTCACCACAACTCGCGTTCAAAGAGCACTTAATGAGAGGGACTCACACCGCCGATTCATTGCAATAGATGCATGTTTTTGAATCTGGACGTCTGTCCATATGGAGGCGAGGGAAATACTCATTCACCAACGACAGAAGCCTCGTCTCTGCAAAGAGTATGCGATGGTCGGCATTGGTGAGTGCGTACTCCGCTATAGCAGACTTTTCCGGCTGCGTTCATCAAGGCGGGCATGGACACTGCTTTTCGTAGTTCCGATGTACAACTGGCCACACGAGCAAGGAACTCCTTACACTCGGCACAACGAGAGCGGGTCCCTGACGTCCTTGACTGGTCTCAGATATTGAAGCCGGCTGTGAAAGCCTCAGATAAAGTTATATAATAATTTGAGTGCCTTTACTTAATTTTTTTATATACAAATTTATCATGTAACTATAATAGATTAGTCATCTTTTCAATCAGTAAATATTTCCTGTCTAGCTTAAGGTGGTTATTAATCACTAAGCAAAAGTTAAATTTCGCGGTCGAAACTGTTAATAATTTATTTTCTGAATACGCATTTGAAATAAACGTTCGTACATCTAGTGCTACGGGGATTGGTAAATGTCTTACCTTTATTAGCATTAAAACAAACTTTACAATTAGTTAATTTCAGAATACGGCAGATTGTGAAGTATTCAATCAAAATTTATGAGGAATAGGTTCAACGTCTGGTTGTACAATTATAAAAAAAAGAAAGAGCAAGATGTGCTCGCTAAAAGCTAAGGCGAGTTCTAGAGTTTTGTTTTGTATAAATTTATACATTTAAGTATATTGTTTTGTTTCTGACTATGATTTGGAAAGCAACAGTAAAACTAAGAAAACTGCTGTAAATAATTAATTTGACAGAAACTGAATTGTTGATATAGTGTTTTCCTTTTATCCATACTCAATGGAACAGAAATACGATCGTCTGTTCTATATAGCGTAGACCATAACCAGGGAAATCATACTCTTTTGCCTTCTTAAAATAAATTACGTAGTTTTCCTTACTTTTATTTGTAGCGCGGGTGTTATTACAAACAAGAGTAAGTAATTCGTTATTTCAATATTGATAATACAATAATCGTTAAAATATAATTAAAACGCAGTTTTAATCGACTGTATACTGAAATTAACACGAGTAAAAATACATGTCTAAAATATGTTGAGCTGAAAACTGGTGTAATGATATCGAATACGTACGTTGTTAATTAGATATAAACTTAAATTATACATGTCTAGACAAACATATACATGGCTTTTTACTCTTATTAACTTAAGTGCACATTCGATTATAATCGCATTTTACGAGTTTTTATACTTAAACGAACATAGTTAAAATTAAAGTTAAAATACAATAAATTATTACACTTTATGCAGTTCACATAGTTTATTACAATAATACATTTATTACAATCTTTTTAAAATTTTTTAAATTCATTCAATGAACGATTATTATTGTTTGATTTAATACTAGTACTATTACTACTTCAGAGCAAGAATTACTGTAATATGATTGTGATTTCTGGTACGTGTAAAATAAAACGTCGGTGTGGTTTCTCTGGTAGTTAATCTATATTTTACTATATTAAAGATCGACATGCATGCAACAACACCATTATGAAGTTAACGATGAATCCGTTCTTTGTACAACATTTTAATAATTGCTAAGCATTACTAGACACAAAATTATTAATACGTCTTTCTAATAATGAATACATTACTTGATTCCGTTATTTACGAAAAAATGTTCGAGGTGGAAAATGTACAACGTTTGATCCAGACCGAGGACAAGCTGGGGGGGTCGGATTACCACATCATTTTGCAATGTTATACTTCATTTAATTATAGAAGAGTGAAACCGGCCGTCGACGAGGATGAAGCATGTTTGTTTTTAGCAAACGAAAGAATACTAACGTGAACCCTGTCGAACTACCTAGAACATCTTCCACCCGTCCCTTCGTCAGTCGAGCAGGTGTGTGTTTCAGTCAAGGCCGCGTACAAGTACGTTCCAGAGTACTCTGGAGAACACTTGAATTACGCGTTAAGTGGCGTGCACATTGAGGATGGAAGCTTTCTACAAGGCGAAACCATCAACCCATAATGGTATATAAGGGGGTGGAGTTAGGGACGGATGTGGCAGTTACGATCTGACGATGAACGGGTACGTTCGAAAGCGCTAATCGGTGTCACAGTGACTAGTGGTGTGTGCAACAAGTGAATGTAGTATAAATTAATGAAAGAAAGGTTTGGCAAGCATCTGTCAGTAAGTATACAGACATAATATTCACATCATTTGTGTTGACATTTCGACAATATTTATTGCCGTCATCAGGATCTGTAGGCTATCTGGACAAAAGAGAAATAACCAAACATATAAACAGATCAATTAATTAAATGAATGTGTGTGTGTTTGTGTGTTGTGTCGGTGAGACAGTGTGTTTTATATCACAAAAATATTTCAAACATAATTATCACTGTTGCACATTACTATAGAACAATTATTCCGATTTGCGCTTTCAAGCTTCACAGCTCATCATCAGATCGGAAATTACAATCGGAACTAGACAACTTCTTTATACTCCCTCCACACACACACACACACACACACACACACACACACACACACACACACACACACACACACACACACACACACACACACACACACACACACACACACACACACACACACACACACACACACACACACACACACACACACACACACACACACACACACACACACACACACACACACAAAATGTATTAAAAAGAAATGTAAAAGTACCGACACGGGTGACTGAACTCGCTGGTTACTAATAATCAGAAACGTCGTTTAACTTAAGTCTTGTGTACGCGCTGTAGGGCAAGTGGGGATATAAAGAAGTTGTCTAGTTTAAATTGTTTTTTCCGATCTGATGATGAGCTGTGAAACTTGAAAGCGCTAATCGGAATAATTTTTCTATAGTAATGTTAAACAGTGATAATTCTGTTTGTGATTATAACCACTAACACAACTTAATTAATTAAAGAAAAATATTTACTATTCACACATACTGTTACATATAAATAGATAAACGTAACTGAAATGTTCCGAAAACGTTGTTAATATAATATTACAAATTAATATTCTGATAATGCAATAATTGCTTAATTATAATTATAAAAACCGGTCGCTTAATCACAATTATAGGTGCAGGTTTAATTGGATTTATTTTGTAATAAGCGCAGATAGCAGTACATGTCTAAAAATATATTATAGCTGAATACAGAGTTCAGGGTTGTTAGAATATATAAATTATTAAAAGTTATTATTATTATTATTATTATTATTATTATTATTATTATTAATTTTCACTCACTAGCATAATGAACAGAAACGTATAACATTTAGATTTAACAAAATTCATATATTTTTATGACATTGATAATTATTTTCCTTGGCATCTGATACTTTTAAAACATTAATAGATTAAATAATTCATTATTTCACTTTGAATATATTGATAATATAATGATCGTTAAAATATAATTAAAACGCAGTTTTAATCGACTGTGTACTGAAATTAATACGAGTAAAACTACATGTCTAAAATATGTTAAGCTGAAAACTGGTATAATGATAACGAATACGTACATTATTAATTAGATATAAACTTAAATTATACACGTCTATACGAACGTAGACATGTTTTATTAGAACTTGAGCTTGCTGGGCTGTAAGTTCTTCGACGCCTTCGGCGGCCATCTTCAGTGCAGAAGCTGCAACACACTGACACACATTTATAAAAAAATATAGGTGGTATCCTACTCACAGACACTAGCCTTAACCACAGTTCAGTGGTCACTGACTGCAAAACCTTGGTCAGAGTGTTGCAGCCTTCTGAACTTAAGACGGCCGTTAAAGGCACGGCCGAAGCGTTTGCACCAAACAACCTTGGACCACGGCCTTAAAGGCAAGTCAAAGTTTTAATAACATTGAAGCCGCCAGTGAAAGTCTCAGACAGAATTGTAGACATGTTTTCTTATTCGGATTAATATATAAGAAGGCTACACATTCCATTATAATTGCATTTTAATTACACTTAAACTATCATAATGTTATCACTATAGCACACACACACACACACACACACACACACACACACACACACACACACACACACACACACACACACACACACACACACACACACACACACACACACACACACACACACACACACACACACACACACACACACACACACACACACACACAAGCGTATATTGTAATCCAAGGTTTTGTCAGTTCGTTTGCATCGCCTTTTTTTAGTGGCGGTCTAACGAACTTCAAACTTACTTTTCAATTATATCGCTTTGAAAACCCCTCAGGGTCAATCCGAGTGTGACCACTGCGATCTGTTTTAATTCTGTTCTGAAGCAGTCTGATTTCATAGCAGTGTACTTTCTGTTTTTGCTCATCCCACGACATTCGACGTCTTTGTTTAATATTTAATTCAAATTTGATTATAGAAAATCTTCACATTTATTTATCGCCAATGTAATTTTTAAAGCATTTAGTTGTTTGTAAAGTCAGCAATTCTTGGCTCTTTAAAATGCCTACCAATTGATCTTATTATATAAGACACGCATTTTGACTGTACAATCAAATAATTTAATACAAATCGTATCTACACATTTACAGAATTATACGATAAAGGATTTACGTAATGAACCTAGAAAACAAAGGAACTATGTAAACTATAAATGAGTAAACTATGGCTTTTATTTATATTTTTTAATATGTCTGGTTATGTAGCCATAGTAGACATGGTTTGTAAATCTGTTTGGATAACTATATTGTCACGACAGTCTCACAGATCGTCGTATGGTACAGTGGAAACAAAGTACAGACACCAATTAAGTTACTAATTACCAGCCTTAATTAATCACAAATAACAGTTTGTAATCAACTTGTACAATAAACAAGTTAAATTTGTCCACATACAATAATAATGTCAAATAATAGAGTTCCAAACTAATTATAACACAATAACAGTTCGCTACAATACTTCAACAATAACTCGATCCGCGCTAAGGAAAATCGCTCAACGAACTGATCTGACAGGCCAGCTACTATGGCTTTTTATAGTTAGCGCACGTGTTCTAGTATATAACTTCCTCTCCCACCCGTACGACACTTGATGCGTATTTCAAATGTTCTCCAGAGTACTCTGGAACGTACTTTAATGCGGCCTTGACTGAGGCTACACCTGCTTGATGACGGGGGGACGGTTGGAAGGACGCGCTCGGTTGTTCGAGAGGGTCCTCGTTACACTATATTTTAGATTGATAAAAATGAATCCAGCTTTGTTCTACTATCTACTTCTTTAATCTGTAGAACACTGACGACAATTTGACTGGAACACGTTTGTCTCAAATATCGAGTTTTACGGTCACCACTGCTACTACAAATATTAAAAAGCATAATTTTTATTTGATCGAAGGTTTTCACGGCCGGTGTCAACACTATTTAAACGAGTTAAAGCCGGGCAGTTAAGGCGTGGTCTCATAGTGCTAAAGCCGGGCAGTTAAGGCGTGGTCTCATAGTGCTAAAGCCGGGCAGTTAAGGCGTGGTCTCATAGTGTTAAAGCCGGGCAGTTAAGGCGTGGTCTCATAGTGTTAAAGCCGGGCAGTTAAGGTGTGGTCCCATAGTGTTAAAGCCGGGCAGTTAAGGCGTCATCCCATAGTGTTAAAGCCGGGCAGTTAAGGTGTGGTCTCATAGTGTTAAAGCCGGGCAGTTAAGGCGTCATCCCATAGTGTTAAAGCCGGGCAGTTAAGGCGTGGTCTCATAGTGTTCAAGCCGGGCAGTTAAGGCGTGGTCTCATAGTGTTAAAGCCGGGCAGTTAAGGTGTGGTCCCATAGTGTTAAAGCCGGGCAGTTAAGGCGTCATCCCATAGTGTTAAAGCCGGGCAGTTAAGGCGTGGTCTCATAGTGTTAAAGCCGGGCAGTTAAGGCGTCATCCCATAGTGTTAAAGCCGGGCAGTTAAGGCGTGGTCTCATAGTGTTAAAGCCGGGCAGTTAAGGCGTGGTCTCATAGTGTTAAAGCCGGGCAGTTAAGGTGTGATCCCATAGTGTTAAAGCCGGGCAGTTAAGGCGTGGTCTCATAGTGTTAAAGCCGGGCAGTTAAGGCGTGGTCTCATAGTGTTAAAGCCGGGCAGTTAAGGCGTGGTCTCATAGTGTTAAAGCCGGGCAGTTAAGGCGTCATCCCATAGTGTTAAAGCCGGGCAGTTAAGGCGTGGTCTCATAGTGTTAAAGCCGGGCAGTTAAGGCGTGGTCTCATAGTGTTAAAGCCGGGCAGTTAAGGTGTGATCCCATAGTGTTAAAGCCGGGCAGTTAAGGCGTGGTCTCATAGTGTTAAAGCCGGGCAGTTAAGGCGTGGTCTCATAGTGTTAAAGCCGGGCAGTTAAGGCGTGGTCTCATAGTGTTAAAGCCGGGCAGTTAAGGTGTGGTCCCATAGTGTTAAAGCCGGGCAGTTAAGTCGTCATCCCATAGTGTTAAAGCCGGGCAGTTAAGGCGTGGTCTCATAGTGTTAAAGCCGGGCAGTTAAGGCGTCATCCCATAGTGTTAAAGCCGGGCAGTTAAGGCGTGGTCTCATAGTGTTAAAGCCGGGCAGTTAAGGCGTGGTCTCATAGTGTTAAAGCCGGGCAGTTAAGGCGTGGTCTCATAGTGTTAAAGCCGGGCAGTTAAGGTGAGGTCCCATAGTGTTAAAGCCGGGCAGTTAAGGCGTGGTCTCATAGTGTTAAAGCCGGGCAGTTAAGGCGTGGTCTCATAGTGTTAAAGCCGGGCAGTTAAGGTGTGGTCCCATAGTGTTAAAGCCGGGCAGTTAAGGCGTCATCCCATAGTGTTAAAGCCGGGCAGTTAAGGCGTGGTCCCATAGTGTTAAAGCCGGGCAGTTAAGGCGTCATCCCATAGTGTTAAAGCCGGGCAGTTAAGGCGTGGTCTCATAGTGTTAAAGCCGGGCAGTTAAGGTGTGGTCTCATAGTGTTAAAGCCGGGCAGTTAAGGCGTCATCCCATAGTGTTAAAGCCGGGCAGTTAAGGCGTGGTCTCATAGTGTTAAAGCCGGGCAGTTAAGGCGTGGTCTCATAGTGTTAAAACCAGACGTTTCGACCTCACCATCGAAGGCCATATTCAGTGGTAAAGTATCGTGTCAGCTGTTTGCCAAACAACCCCAGTACTAAAGTAAAACTTAGTTATTTGGTAAACTGGGTTTATTTTGAGAACACCTGAGACGATATGTTACCACTGAAGATGCCCTTTGTTGGTCTGGTTCTAACGCTACGAGACAACGGCCTAACAACCCGGCTTACACTCGTTTAAGTAATTTTAATTGCTTTGAAAATTGTTTTGTTTCCACATATTTATTAGTTGTTTCGTTGATGCTTTGGCTATAGTTAACGTCTTTTACCTTTGTTTAAAATTAGATTAAATGAGATGATAATCTGTATTTGTGTTATAATTGTTAATGCATGCAGTCGGTTTTGTGTGTTTGAATGTTTTAAAAAGACACACGATTTAATGTTGTAATATATTACTACACGATTTTACCAAAAAAGTTGCAGGGAGTACTGCATATTGACCAGTGGTCAATTTGCCATTAATTACCTGGTAAATTTACGCACAATGGGGTCCAAAAGGAGGCGTGACGCGAACACATGCCTTTATTTAAGAGAAATGCACCAGCCTCTCCATCCCAACACCTAAACGTTGGTGCGCCCTGTTACGCCGAGCAATCCGCTCCAAGGTTGTCGTAGCCAATCCCTTCGACGGAGTGCATCGGTAAGCAAACGAGAGATGGGGGTTCTGTCAAGGCAGCCTGGGAGTATCCTGGGTCCTGCTCTGGCAGGATGGTGCACATCGGCAGCAGGGCGTGCATCTAGTGTGGTGGCGGAGCAGCCAACGGCTGCACACATGGACCGAGTTAGACTACTGCGATCGGACAGAGAGAGCTCGTCAGCTGAGGTGAAAGAAACTCTCTAGGGGAAGAGCAGCCCGAAATCAAAGTTCCTGGTCCTCCAGGTTGGAGGTTTTACAGCAGACCAGTAACTTGCTTAAGTAAAACATATATGTACTTACAGAACTCATACGAACATCGGGAATCGGATGGAAAACACGGGCGAATTAAACGTTGTACCGTTGCAACAGAAGATTAAAGATCACAGAAGGAGGCGGTGTGAATACGTGCACCCCTTGACTGATATCCGTCTACCCGTGGCTGCCTTGGGTTATCATACTACTGGGAAGAGAAATGTCGAGGAGGAGATGGGTTCCGGAACAGGTATAGTGGCTAATCCTCTTGGAGTGATGATGATGATGATGATGATTTACACACAATATGTCTAACTGGTCTCATAATTCAATGCAAATGGTACGATTCAAAATAAAGGGCCCTTAACATTTTGGTCGCTATCTAATTGAGAAAAGATAATAAAATTAAAATATGTCAATCATTATAGTTATACAAAAGTAAAGTTTTCGGTAATATACCAGTACACATCAAAAATAAAAAAGCAAACAGTGGGTTTTACTTCCATGTTCTGTAAGTAAATGGAAGTGTGATGATCGCAAAAAGAGTTATGTTCGAGATAAGGGCTGATTCAGATTGTACTACCCTCAAAACATGAAGAATACTCATTATGCAAAAAGTGTCTATGTGTGGTCTGTGTGTCTATCTGTGTATCTGTCTGTGTGTAGAATGTTTCCAATGGGAACGATAATTGCCGCAAATTCAAACAGAATCAAATATTTGTTGCCATATATGTCCGAGTTGTAGAGGACTCAAGGCCTATTGATGTTGGTGACGATCGGTTAAGGGGAAGGGGTAGTTTACCTTCAATGTTTTACGTTTTGACAAGAGTAAATAACGTATCCTGAAGGGAAGATCATAATAATCCACTGTAGAAAAGTAGATGAAATACCTATAAATGGAAAGGGTAGTGTGAAGAGGGAGGGAGTAATTTTTTGTATTGATGTTATAAATTTATTCGACCAAACACTTGAAAATTTCAATAAAATTGGTATGGTTCCATGCTATATACCACGGATATGTAAACAAAATAATTTTTTTTTCAGAAATTCACATATAACAAACGCTGGGCGGTATTCGCTTTCTTTCGCATTGTTTAAATAAAAGATAATTTTAAGAACTAGGTACAATTTGCATTTTGATTATCTTTCTCAGCGTTTTTACCGAAAGCATGGTGATATATTTGGTTTCGTTCTGAGTGCACATATTAAAAATAATTTTATAATTAATTGAAACATGGAAGTCATGTATGGTTCTCCATTCTGATTTTTTCTATTGATGTTATAAATTTATTCGACCGAAAACTTAAAAATTTCAATAAAATATTAACAACTGGTATCGTTCTATGCTATGTCATCACGGATACGTAAACAAAATAAGTTTTCATTTTCAGAAATTCGTAGATAACAAACGCTGGGCGGTATTCCCTTTCTTTGGCGTTGTTTAAATAAAAGATAATTTAATAAAATTAATTCTTTATTTTTAAAATATTAACAACTAAGCACCATTCGTATTTTGATTATCTTTCTCAGTGTTTTTACCAAAAGTATGCTGATAAATTTGGTTTTGTTGTGAGTGTAGGCCTAGATATTAAAATTAATTACAACATGGAAGTCATGTATGGTTCTTCATACCGACTTTTTTTTAAGAAAATTATAAGACGTTATGTCTGTGCTACAATAGTACATCATTTGTCATTTGCTTTTGTATATTGCGTATTATATAATTGTGTTTCTCAAGTACTTTTGAATTTAGTGATTTTATTGTTGACACAACTGCATCTCAGAAGGAAGAAACAGACACAACTGTTGGCCTTTAAAAAGAGCAACAGTTGGCTTTCTTTGCTTTCTGTGTGGCCGTTAAATAATCATTACATACAGTGTCATACGAAACAGTTAACGAAAATAATTTACGGTCGTGTACAGACGTAACTTTATATTAAGTTGTTATATATTAGTTTTGTTTCTGATTGTCAGAACCCACTGGAATAACCCAAGGCGTTCGGCAGGGTTGCAGTCTTTATCCTGTTATATTTAATGTCTATATAGATGATGCCATAAAGAAATGAAAATTGAAGTCACCCAAAGGATTATACTTGGGAAATAATTTTATTCAAATATTTTTAATGTGCAGACAATCTTGTAATCATCCAAGAGAATGAAAATGATCTCCAAAGGCAGATTTTGGCAGATTACAACCAAACCATTTCCTTATCCAAAACAAAAGTTATGGCTTTTTCTGGGGCAAATCATATTAGAACAAGGGTTGTCATACAGGACTCGTCAATAGAATAGGTGCCAGGTTTCCAAGTATTTACGGTATAGCATCATATACCAAGATTGAAGCAAAGAGACTTGGATTAGAAAGCCCAAAGATATATCTGGAATACTAGGAGCGGAAACGAGGTTCTTGAAGGCTTTAAAGGGCTGTACCAGGAGACTTCTTATCAGAAATGACCATATTAGAATGGAGCTAAGCATAGCTGAAATCTTAAATGAGAAAATCTCCCGGTACAAAACTGAGTGGCGGTTACACGTAAAGAGAATGGATCCAACTAGTTTTTAAAGAAGAGCCTTTGACTATCATCCAAGGGGGAAGAGAAGTGTGGGAAGACTCCGTAAGCGATAGCTGGATGACTTCCATTGAGACTGGAACAGGTTTCTAGCCTAAGCCGTAAAGGACGACGACGACGAGTTTTGTGTCTTCCATTTGGAGTTTACCCGCAAATTAATTCATTTAAGTGATTGATAAGTTGTTGTTTTTACTATGTCTATTTATATTTTATTAAATCCACTCTGAAGATGCTCAACGCCAGTGAAACAATTGTATGTTTTTTTTTCTAGTAACTGTAAGTATCGTCTCATTGCTCTCATGCAGGCACAATATAATTAATTCACTTTCCAACTCATGATGTTTTCACAAAACGTAAAACTAATATTAAGTGAAACGCCGGAACAGCAAAAATATTCGTTTTAAACCCAACTTTGTTTCTGTTCTACGTATTCAAAGTCGTGATGAAAATTAGGGCCGTGTTTTGTGTGCGCCGTATCTGAAATTCGCTATTACCATAAGATCGGAACAAAATTTATTGTAATTCAAACAAGATCTTGCGGGGTATAAAGTTTGCTCTCCGTGAAGTTAGGCAATTTGTATACAAGAGTGAACGTAAATCATCTACCTAACCCCCAACGTTTGCATAGAGAGCTCGGCACGACGGACGCTGAGATTGACTTTGTAAACGCCATTGTTTACCCACGGAGGAGGGCGAGCGTTCAGTTTTTAGCAATATTAAATCATAATATGCAATGGATTTTAAAAATTTCGACACAGCGTACTAAACTACCATAAACACGTATACACAGGCGCACGCAAACACAAATTTGTACGTACGTAATAAATTATATACGTTTTTACACGTTGCACACAAATTTGTGTATTTTTCATGAAGTGGTTAATTTTTTTTTTTTTTTATCGGCCATCTAAGGACCACATGCCAATTTAAATTCTTCATTGCTTGTTCTTTTTCTTTTTCACCAATATTTTTTCATTTTTTCACTTTGTCTCTTCTTCTTGTTTTCAGTCCACTTCGAACCTGCGTTTTTTTCTCTCCTACCCTGGGCTCCTTCCATTTTTAACACTTTTGCCCGAAAAAATTCTCTTTCAATTACTTCTTCTGCGTGTATAGTATTTTTTCTAAATTCTTTTGGACTTGTTTAATCCAACTTGACTTCTTCCCCCACAGATATATGAAGATCTGCTTTGTTAACCTATTGTCGTCCAATCTAAAGGGCATCACCCTAGGGCATTTTAACCTATTGTTAAAAAGGCATCAGTCAACACAACCAAACTTTCGGAAAACAAGAAAAAACTGTTTATGGCCGTATCTATAGGCAATATATGTATTTTTTTATTTTTCACGTAAAAATAAGTTATTCAGAATTGTGCAATTTTATTTTTTTAAGTAAAAACATTTTAAGCTATAAACTTTTTAAAAGTTGTGACTGACGCTCTTTTTAAAAATTTCAAAGATTTAGTGGAATAAAACTTTTTATTTAGGTTTATTAATAAAACAGTTTATTATAAAATGTTACAAAATGTAGTACTCATGACATAATAATGGCTTGTTCATAAGAATAACACGTTTCATTAAAGTTTCAGTAAAGTTTTTAATCATTATTGTTGGCTGAGGCGTTATCACTCTGAACTGGCCACTCTAAAATCATACTATAAAATTCCCGGTGCTCATCAGGGACATATTGAATGACTTTTCCGATGTTGGTTATTTTTCTCTAACTTAATTCCAACCTTACCCTCGGGGTAGGCCGGGTTGCTTGGAGGAGTCACCGCGTCTTTGGTTGAAGACATAAAGAACGTTTGGCAGTTCAGGCCGTTGATGGTTGTATAGGCCTTAATATACTCTTTCAATTTTGATTCAAAGACAAAGTAATACAAGCTTGAAATCCCAAATTTAACTTTTCATCTTTGTTTTTTTTTTAGTTTCTTGAGATACTGGTGTGTTTTTATAGAATGCCTTCCACCAATCTTTGAAGTCCGAAATCTCAGAAGCCTGAAACTCCTTCACAATAAATTTTCCAGGTTTGCTGCATTTTACTATGAGTTCGGTTATCTCATATAAGCTAAATATCCTGTCAGTTCTACGGAGCAACCTTTTAATAAGCCCAAAGTCTCGGTCGTAAGGCAAATAACTACTAATAACTACTGTCCTCTGACAGGGTAGAAATGTTGAATCTTTGTAAACCTTTTTCTATCAGTTAAGAACAACAAAAATCGACTTAAAGCATGATTCTTATTTTGTTCAGCACAATTATCCGAAAAAATACGGACCTTTTTAATATTTTCTGGAACCTGTTTTAAGTTGTCATAAACAAAAGAGCACACTTCATTAGGGCTTTTGTGTGTCTCTCCTTCATGATAAAGGTAGATAGAGCTAGTTTTGTTTTTGATGTTGGTAATGCAAAACACATTAACGGTCAGCTGGCGTAAATAAAAAGTTCTTGCACTGGGACCTTGGGTAATGAAATATTCTGCATAAAGTCAAATGAAATAGAAAGAACATCTTGTTCTTTTTTACCATCTTCAGAGGCCTCATATTTTAGGGCCGAGTAGAATTTCTTGCTCTTACGTTTATGTACAAGAAGTTCAGCTACCGCAGAGCGTTTTGCGGCATCATGCAAATGAAGTGACTTAATTTTTAGCTTGAGTTCCTCACAAGTGCAACAGGTGTCTACCTGTGGGCGACCAAATCGTAGGTTGACGTTTTCTTTAAAAAAAACTATAGTAAAAACTGCAGCTAACCTTTGTGTCAGGGTACTTATCACGAAAGATACTGTTCATAATTTTTACATTTAAATCAGCATTTGGAAACATTTTTTTCACCTGAATAATGTGACTTTTTCACAGGAAAAAAGCCTATGTGCTCTCTAACTAGGCTTTTTGTTTCATCTGATAAACTAAAAGAAATTCCCTTTCCTCTTTTGTCTTCAGGCGTTACACCGACTTGTTTGAGCTGTCGGATTCGTCTCAGCCTTCTAGGCGTTACACCAAAAACACATAAAAAAGCTTTCATACATACATTTTGGCGTGAAGATCCCACTAGCAAGTTGTACTTAAACGAACTGCTATTGGTTCTTGGATTTTCTTTTCATGGTCGTCGTTTATTTACTTGTTCTACATCAGTGAGTCCGTAAAGGTACAAATCTTGTTCATTTTTGGTACTGATATCGTGGAACTTGGCAAAGACATCATTCACATTATCTTCTCCGATCTTCCCCAAGCAATCTCTCGAACATCTAAAAAAAAACCTAATTAGGCCTATGTTAAAATGACCTTTTAATAATAAAAAAATAAACAAACAGGTATTCTTACAGGCGAGGCCTACTTAGAAAAAAAATACTTTGCTGTAAGTTACTATATCAAAGTGATTTTTTAAGTTTTTAAATTCACGGTCATAGAAAACACCATTAGTTTTGAGGAAGAGATAAAAATTAATAAAAAAGGCCTTCTATTACCCACAAGAAAACAATGCTTTTTAGCAGGAACTTCATTTCTTTATGGTTCACGTACTGTTCACCTTTTAAAATTGCTTTTTTATTATGTTTCTCTTGTACGCACTCGGATCTTTAATTTTTCTTTTTTGGGGAGTATTATTAACTTCACTGTTATCGCTTTCAATCATTATTAAAAACTGTAAATTCTCACAATTGTTTTATAAAAACAAAGCTGTAAACAACATAACCTAGAAGCAAAACAAAACACAGCTGACACGCTGCCACAGTTTTGGCCAAACACCTGGCCCTCAATAGCAGCGCTGCCAACATAATTTGTTAAAAGGACGTCAGTCAGTGACTGAAGCCTTTTTAACAAATTTCAGAATTTTCTACCTCGTGCTGTGGGCTTACGAGTTGAGCGACTGATGTCATTTTAACACAGAACGTAGAGCTATATACAAATATTTGAAATCTGTCAGAAAGTGAAAATGTCAAAAAAATTGACTGATGCCCTTTTAACAAATGCCGATTACTGTATAGAGTGGAAAAGTATGAATTAAATTCCGAGATAAGATTGGACTGTTAGTCCGAGATAAGATTGAACTGTTAGTCCGAGACGATTGTTTACTCCAATCGGTTATTACGGTCTCCCTGCCGTTGGCAACTGAGATGCCTCATCCGCCTTTGAGACCGTTGACCGGGTTTCACCTGTAAACTTAGGCAGGGGCCCTTAGTGGGTGCTGTCATCAGGAGCCAGATGAACACAGGTTTTTGAAGAGGTCTGCTCCTCTATAACCTCTCCTCTGCTTCTCTGAAGTGGTTAATTATTATTGACAAAACGTTTATGTTGAAACAATTAAATACCGGATTTCCTTGATTTTCGAACTTTCCATCCTCGTACTCCTAACATCTCTCTTGCATCCACAGCGACACCATCTTCCCGTCTTTTCCTTGGACAGCCATTTGGCCTTTTGCCATCCATACTCCCCATGAAGACTCTTTTAGATGTTCGTTTGTCGTTCATTCATATGACTTGGCCAGCTCATTGCAGCCTTCTCAGTTTTTCGTACACTTCTACTGTTGGTTCGTTGAAGTAACTACATATTTAATCATTACGCCATATCCTCCATTCCCCATTTCTACATATGGGGCCCAAGGTCCGTCTTAGTAGCTTCGTTTAAATATCTTCAGGTTTTCGAACTCAATTGATCCCGAAAACGTGTTTGATACTCGAATCGTCCGAAAGTCCAGTACTGTACAATACATACAATAGGCTGTATTAACTGTAGTCGTACTGCGCATATAAGTTAGTTAAGATCGGTACTGTGAACTGTAACACACTCTTCTGTAATGAAAACGTGTTTGATACTCGAATCGTCCGAAAGTCAAGTACTGTACAGTACATACAATAGGCTGTATTAACTGTAGTCGTACTGCGCATCTAAATTAGTAAGATCGGTTCTGTGAACTGTAAAACACTCTACTGTAATGAAAACGTGTTTGACACTTGAATCGTCCGAAAGTCCAGTACTGCACAGTACATACAATAGGCTTTGTTAACTGTAGTCGTACTGCGCATCTAAGTTAGTAAGATCGATTGTGTGAACTGTAACACACTCTTCTGTAATGAAAAAGTGTTTGATACTCGAATCGTCCGAAAGTCCAGTACTGTACAGTACATACAATAGGCTGTATTAACTGTAGTCGTACTGCGGATCTAAGTTAGTAAGATCGGTTCTGTGAACTGTAAAACACTCTACTGTAATGAAAACGTGTTTGATACTTGAATCGTCCGAAAGTCCAGTACTGCACAGTACATACAATAGGCTTTGTTAACTGTAGTCGTACTGCGCATCTAAGTTAGTAAGATCGGTTCTGTGAACTGTAACACACTCTTCTGTAATGAAAACGTGTTTGATACTCGAATCGTCCGAAAGTCAAGTACTGTACAGTACATACAATAGGCTGAATTAACTGTAGTGGTACTGCGCATCTAAGTTAGTTAAGATCGGTTCTGTGAACTGTAACACACTCTTCTATAATGAAAACGTGTTTGATACTCGAATCGTCCGAAAGTCAAGTACTGTACAGTACATACAATAGGCTGTATTAACTGTAGTCGTACTGCGCATCTAAGTTAGTAAGATCGGTTCTGTGAACTGTAAAACACTCTACTGTAATGAAAACGTGTTTGATACTTGAATCGTCCGAAAGTCCAGTACTGCACAGTACATACAATAGGCTTTGTTAACTGTAGTCGTACTGCGCATCTAAGTTAGTTAAGATCGGTTCGTGAAATGTAATACACTCTTCTGTAATGAAAACGTGTTTGATACTCGAATCGTCCGAAAGTCCAGTACTGTACAGTACATACAATAGGCTTTGTTAACTGTAGTCGTACTGCGCATCTAAGTTAGTTAAGATCGGTTCGTGAACTGTAATACACTCTTCTGTAATGAAAACGTGTTTGATACTCGAATCGTCCGAAAGTCCAGTACTGTACAGTACATACAATAGGCTGTATTAACTGTAGTCGTACTGCGCATCTAAGTTAGTAAGAACGGTTCTGTGAACTGTAATACAGTCTTCTGTAATGAAAAAGTGTTTGATACTCGAATCGTCCGAAAGTCCAGTACTGTAAAGTACATACAATAGGCTGTATTAACTCTAGTCGTACTCCGCATCTAAGTTAGTAAGAACGGTTCTGTGAACTGTAATACAGTCTTCTGTAATGAAAAAGTGTTTGATACTCGAATCGTCCGAAAGTCCAGTACTGCACAGTACATACAATAGGCTGTATTAACTGTAGTCGTACTGCCCATCTAAGTTAGTAAGATCGGTTCTGTGAACTGTAATACACTCTTCTGTAATGAAAAAGTGTTTGATACTCGAACGTCCGAAAGTCCAGTACTGTACAGTACATACAATAGGCTTTGTTAACTGTAGTCGTACTGCGCATCTAAGTTAGTTAAGATCGGTTCATGAACTGTAGTACACTCTTCTGTAATGAAAACGCGTTTGTTACTCGAATCGTCCGAAAGTCCAGTACTGTACAGTACATATATTAGGCTGTATTAACTGTAGTCATACTGCGCATCTAAGTTAGTAAGAACGGTTCTGAGAACTGTAATACATTCTTCTGTAATGAAAAAGTGTTTGATACTCGAATCGTCGAAAGTCCAGTACTGTACAGTACATACAATAGGCTGTATTAACTGTAGCCGTACTGCGCATCTATGTTACTAAGATCGGTTCTGTGAACTGTAATACAGTTTTCTGTAATGAAAAAGTGTTTGATACTCGAATCGTCCGAAAGTCCAGTACTGTACAGTACATACAATAGGCTGTATTAACTGTAGTCGTACTGCGCATCTAAGTTAGTAAGATCGGTTCTGTGAACTGTAATCCACTCTTCTGTAATGAAAAAGTGTTTGATACTCGAATCGTCCGAAAGTCCAGTACTGTACAGTACATACAATAGGCTGTATTAACTGTAGTCGTACTGCGCATCTAAGTTAGTAAGATCGGTTCTGTGAACTGTAACACACTCTTCTGTAATGAAAACGTGTTTGATACTCGAATCGTCCGAAAGTCAAGTACTGTACAGTACATACAATAGGCTTTGTTAACTGTAGTCGTACTGCGCATCTAAGTTAGTTAAGATCGGTTCATTAACTGTAGTACACTCTTCTGTAATGAAAACGTGTTTGTTACTCGAATTGTCCGAAAGTCCAGTACTGTACAGTACATATATTAGGCTGTATTAACTGTAGTCATACTGCGCATCTAAGTTAGTAAGAACGGTTCTGAGAACTGTAATACATTCTTCTGTAATGAAAAAGTGTTTGATACTCGAATCGTCCGAAAGTCCAGTACTGTACAGTACATACAATAGGCTGTATTAACTGTAGTCGTACTGCGCATCTAAGTTAGTAAGATCGGTTCTGTGAACTGTAATACACTCTTCTGTAATGAAAAAGTGTTTGATACTCGAATCGTCCGAAAGTCCAGACTGTACAGTACATACAATAGGCTTTGTTAACTGTAGTCGTACTGCTCATCTAAGTTAGTAAGATCGGTTCTGTGAACTGTAAAACACTCTACTGTAATGAAAACGTGTTTGATACTTGAATCGTCCGAAAGTCCAGTACTGCACAGTACATACAATAGGCTTTGTTAACTGTAGCCGTACTGCGCATCTAAGTTAGTAAGATCGGTTCTGTGAACTGTAACACACTCTTCTGTAATGAAAACGTGTTTGATACTCGAATCGTCCGAAAGTCAAGTACTGTACAGTACATACAATAGGCTGTATTAACTGTAGTCGTACTGCGCATCTAAGTTAATTAAGATCGGTTCTGTGAACTGTAACACACTCTTCTGTAATGAAAACGTGTTTGACACTCGAATCGTCCGAAAGTCAAGTACTGTACAGTACATACAATAGGCTGTATTAACTGTAGTCGTACTGCGCATCTAAGTTAGTAAGATCGGTTCTGTGAATTGTAAAACACTCTACTGTAATGAAAACGTGTTTGATACTTGAATCGTCCGAAAGTCCAGTATTGTACAGTACATACAATAGGCTTTGTTAACTGTAGTCGTACTGCGCATCTAAGTTAGTTAAGATCGGTTCGTGAACTGTAATACACTCTTCTGTAATGAAAACGTGTTTGATACTCGAATCGTCCGAAAGTCCAGTACTGTACAGTACATACAATAGGCTGTATTAACTGTAGTCGTACTGCACATCTAAGTTAGTAAGAACGGTTCTGTGAACTGTAATACAGTCTTCTGTAATGAAAAAGTGTTTGATACTCGAATCGTCCGAAAGTCCAGTACTTTAAAGTACACACAATAGGCTGTATTAACTGTAGTCGTACTGCGCATCTAAGTTAGTAAGAACGGTTCTGTGAACTGTAATACAGTCTTCTGTAATGAAAAAGTGTTTGATACTCGAACGTCCGAAAGTCCAGTACTGTACAGTACATACAATAGGCTTTGTTAACTGTAGTCGTACTGCGCATCTAAGTTAGTTAAGATCGGTTCATGAACTGTAGTACACTCTTCTGTAATGAAAACGTGTTTGTTACTCGAATCGTCCGAAAGTCCAGTACTGTACAGTACATATATTAGGCTGTATTAAATGTAGTCATACTGCGCATCTAAGTTAGTAAGAACGGTTCTGAGAACTGTAATACATTCTTCTGTAATGAAAAAGTGTTTGATACTCGAATCGTCGAAAGTCCAGTACTGTACAGTACATACAATAGGCTGTATTAACTGTAGCCGTACTGCGCATCTATGTTACTAAGATCGGTTCTGTGAACTGTAATACAGTTTTCTGTAATGAAAAAGTGTTTGATTCTCGAATCGTCCGAAAGTCCAGTACTGTACAGTACATACAATAGGCTGTATTAACTGTAGTCGTACTGCGCATCTAAGTTAGTAAGATCGGTTCTGTGAACTGTAATACACTCTTCTGTAATGAAAAAGTGTTTGATACTCGAATCGTCCGAAAGTCCAGTACTGTACAGTACATACAATAGGCTGTATTAACTGTAGTCGTACTGCGCATCTAAGTTAGTAAGATCGGTTCTGTGAACTGTAACACACTCTTCTGTAATGAAAACGTGTTTGATACTCGAATCGTCCGAAAGTCAAGTACTGTACAGTACATACAATAGGCTTTGTTAACTGTAGTCGTACTGCGCATCTAAGTTAGTTAAGATCGGTTCATGAACTGTAGTACATTCTTCTGTAATGAAAACGTGTTTGTTACTCGAATCGTCCGAAAGTCCAGTACTGTACAGTACATATATTTGGCTGTATTAACTGTAGTCATACTGCGCATCTAAGTTAGTAAGAACGGTTCTGAGAACTGTAATACATTCTTCTGTAATGAAAAAGTGTTTGATACTCGAATCGTCCGAAAGTCCAGTACTGTACAGTACATACAATAGGCTGTATTAACTGTAGTCGTACTGCGCATCTAAGTTACTATGATCGGTTCTGTGAACTGTAATACAGTCTTCTGTAATTAAAAAGTGTTTGATACTCGAATCGTCCGAAAGTCCAGTACTGTACAGTACATACAATAGGCTGTATTAACTGTAGTCGTACTGCGCATCTAAGTTAGTAAGGTCGGTTCTGTGAACTGTAATACACTCTTCTGTAATGAAAAAGTGTTTGATACTCGAATCGTCCGAAAGTCCAGTACTGTACAGTACAAACAATAGGCTGTATTAACTGTAGTCGTACTGCGCATCTAAGTTAGTAAGAGCGGTTCTGTGAACTGTAAAACACTCTACTGTAATGAAAACGTGTTTGATACTTGAATCGTCCGAAAGTCCAGTACTGCACAGTACATACAATAGGCTTTGTTAACTGTAGTCGTACTGCGCATCTAAGTTAGTAAGATCGGTTCTGTGAACTGTAACACACTCTTCTGTAATGAAAACGTGTTTGATACTCGAATCGTCCGAAAGTCAAGTACTGTACAGTACATACAATAGGCTGTATTAACTGTAGTCGTACTGCGCATCTAAGTTAGTTAAGATCGGTTCTGTGAACTGTAACACACTCTTCTGTAATGAAAACGTGTTTGACACTCGAATCGTCCGAAAGTCAAGTACTGTACAGTACATACAATAGGCTGTATTAACTGTAGTCGTACTGCGCATCTAAGTTAGTAAGATCGGTTCTGTGAATTGTAAAACACTCTACTGTAATGAAAACGTGTTTGATACTTGAATCGTCCGAAAGTCCAGTACTGTACAGTACATACAATAGGCTTTGTTAACTGTAGTCGTACTGCGCATCTAAGTTAGTTAAGATCGGTTCGTGAACTGTAATACACTCTTCTGTAATGAAAACGTGTTTGATACTCGAAACGTCCGAAAGTCCAGTACTGTACAGTACATACAATAGGCTGTATTAACTGTAGTCGTACTGCACATCTAAGTTAGTAAGAACGGTTCTGTGAACTCTAATACAGTCTTCTGTAATGAAAAAGTGTTTGATACTCGAATCGTCTGAAAGTCCAGTACTTTAAAGTACACACAATAGGCTGTATTAACTGTAGTCGTACTGCGCATCTAAGTTAGTAAGAACGGTTCTGTGAACTGTAATACAGTCTTCTGTAATAAAAAAGTGTTTGATACTCGAATCGTCCGAAAGTCCAGTACTGCACAGTTCATACAATAGGCTGTATTAACTGTAGTCGTACTGCCCATCTAAGTTAGTAAGATCGGTTCTGTGAAATGTAATACACTATTCTGTAATGAAAAAGTGTTTGATACTCGAATCGTCCGAAAGTCCAGTACTGTACAGTACATACAATAGGCTTTGCTAACTGTAGTCGTACTGCGCATCTAAGTTAGTTAAGATCGGTTCATGAACTGTAGTACACTCTTCTGTAATGAAAACGTGTTGGTTACTCGAATCGTCCAAAAGTCCAGTACTGTACAGTACATATATTAGGCTGTATTAACTGTAGTCATACTTCGCTTCTAAGTTAGTAAGAACGGTTCTGATAACTGTAATACATTCTTCTGTAATGAAAAAGTGTTTGATACTCGAATCGTCCGAAAGTCCAGTACTGTACAGTACATACAATAGGCTGTATTAACTGTAGTCGTACTGCGCATCTAAGTTACTAAGATCGGTTCTGTGAACTGTAATACAGTCTTCTGTAATGAAAAAGTGTTTGATACTCGAATCGTCCGAAAGTCCAGTACTGTACAGTACATACAATAGGCTGTATTAACTGTAGTCGTACTGCGCATCTAAGTTAGTAAGATCGGTTCTGTGAACTGTAATACACTCTTCTGTAATGAAAACGTGTTTGATACTCGAATCGTCCGAAAGTCAAGTACTGTACAGTACATACATTAGGCTGTATTAACTGTAGTCATACTGTGCATCTAAGTTAGTAAGAACGGTTCTGTGAACTGTAATACAGTCTTATGTAATGAAAAAGTGTTTGATACTCGAATCGTCCGAAAGTCCAGTACTGTACAGTACATACAATAGGCTGTATTAACTGTAGTCGTACTGCGCATGTAAGTTAGTAAGATCGGTTCTGTGAACTGTAGTACACTCTTCTGTAATGAAAAAGTGTTTGATACTCGAATCGTCCGAAAGTCCAGTACTGTACAGTACATACAATAGGCTGTATTAACTGTAGTCATACTGCGCATCTAAGTTAGTAAGATCGGTTCTGTGAACTGTAATACACTCTTCTGTAATGAAAAAGTGTTTGATACTCGAACGTCCGAAAGTCCAGTACTGTACAGTACATACAATAGGCTTTGTTAACTGTAGTCGTACTGCGCATCTAAGTTAGTTAAGATCGGTTCATGAACTGAAGTACACTCTTCTGTAATGAAAACGTGTTTGTTACTCGAATCGTCCGAAAGTCCAGTACTGTACAGTACATATATTAGGCTGTATTAACTGTAGTCATACTGCGCATCTAAGTTAGTAAGAACGGTTCTGAGAACTGTAATACATTCTTCTGTAATGAAAAAGTGTTTGATACTCGAATCGTCGAAAGTCCAGTACTGTACAGTACATACAATAGGCTGTATTAACTGTAGCTGTACTGCGCATCTATGTTACTAAGATCGGTTCTGTGAACTGTAATACATTTTTCTGTAATGAAAAGTGTTTGATACTCGAATCGTCCGAAAGTCCAGTACTGTACAGTACATACAATAGGCTGTATTAACTGTAGTCGTACTGCGCATCTAAGTTAGTAAGATCGGTTCTGTGAACTGTAATACACTCTTCTGTAATGAAAAAGTGTTTGATACTCGAATCGTCCGAAATTCCAGTACTGTACAGTACATACAATAGGCTGTATTAACTGTAGTTGTACTGCGCATCTAAGTTAGTAAGATCGGTTCTGTGAACTGTAACACACTCTTCTGTAATGAAAACGTGTTTGATACTCGAATCGTCCGAAAGTCAAGTACTGTACAGTACATACAATAGGCTTTGTTAACTGTAGTCGTACTGCGCATCTAAGTTAGTTAAGATCGGTTCATTAACTGTAGTACACTCTTCTGTAATGAAAACTTGTTTGTTACTCGAATTGTCCGAAAGTCCAGTACTGTACAGTACATATATTAGGCTGTATTAACTGTAGTCATACTGCGCATCTAAGTTAGTAAGAACGGTTCTGAGAACTGTAATACATTCTTCTGTAATGAAAAAGTGTTTGATACTCGAATCGTCCGAAAGTCCAGTACTGTACAGTACATACAATAGGCTGTATTAACTGTAGTCGTACTGCGCATCTAAGTTACTATGATCGGTTCTGTGAACTGTAATACAGTCTTCTGTAATTAAAAAGTGTTTGATACTCGAATCGTCCGAAAGTCCAGTACTGTACAGTACATACAATAGGCTGTATTAACTGTAGTCGTACTGCGCATCTAAGTTAGTTAAGATCGGTTCTGTGAACTGTAACACACTCTTCTGTAATGAAAACGTGTTTGACACTCGAATCGTCCGAAAGTCAAGTACTGTACAGTACATACAATAGGCTGTATTAACTGTAGTCGTACTGCGCATCTAAGTTAGTAAGATCGGTTCTGTGAATTGTAAAACACTCTACTGTAATGAAAACGTGTTTGATACTTGAATCGTCCGAAAGTCCAGTACTGTACAGTACATACAATAGGCTTTGTTAACTGTAGTCGTACTGCGCATCTAAGTTAGTTAAGATCGGTTCGTGAACTGTAATACACTCTTCTGTAATGAAAACGTGTTTGATACTCGAATCGTCCGAAAGTCCAGTACTGTACAGTACATACAATAGGCTGTATTAACTGTAGTCGTACTGCACATCTAAGTTAGTAAGAACGGTTCTGTGAACTGTAATACAGTCTTCTGTAATGAAAAAGTGTTTGATACTCGAATCGTCTGAAAGTCCAGTACTTTAAAGTACACACAATAGGCTGTATTAACTGTAGTCGTACTGCGCATCTAAGTTAGTAAGAACGGTTCTGTGAACTGTAATACAGTCTTCTGTAATGAAAAAGTGTTTGATACTCGAACGTCCGAAAGTCCAGTACAGTACAGTACATACAATAGGCTTTGTTAACTGTAGTCTTACTGCGCATCTAAGTTAGTTAAGATCGGTTCATGAACTGTAGTACACTCTTCTGTAATGAAAACGTGTTTGTTACTCGAATCGTCCGAAAGTCCAGTACTGTACAGTACATATATTAGGCTGTATTAACTGTAGTCATACTGCGCATCTAAGTTAGTAAGAACGGTTCTGAGAACTGTAATACATTCTTCTGTAATGAAAAAGTGTTTGATACTCGAATCGTCGAAAGTCCAGTACTGTACAGTACATACAATAGGCTGTATTAACTGTAGCCGTACTGCGCATCTATGTTACTAAGATCGGTTCTGTGAACTGTAATACAGTTTTCTGTAATGAAAAAGTGTTTGATTCTCGAATCGTCCGAAAGTCCAGTACTGTACAGTACATACAATAGGCTGTATTAACTGTAGTCGTACTGCGCATCTAAGTTAGTAAGATCGGTTCTGTGAACTGTAATACACTCTTCTGTAATGAAAAAGTGTTTGATACTCGAATCGTCCGAAAGTCCAGTACTGTACAGTACATACAATAGGCTGTATTAACTGTAGTCGTACTGCGCATCTAAGTTAGTAAGATCGGTTCTGTGAACTGTAACACACTCTTCTGTAATGAAAACGTGTTTGATACTCGAATCGTCCGAAAGTCAAGTACTGTACAGTACATACAATAGGCTTTGTTAACTGTAGTCGTACTGCGCATCTAAGTTAGTTAAGATCGGTTCATGAACTGTAGTACATTCTTCTGTAATGAAAACGTGTTTGTTACTCGAATCGTCCGAAAGTCCAGTACTGTACAGTACATATATTAGGCTGTATTAACTGTAGTCATACTGCGCATCAAAGTTAGTAAGAACGGTTCTGAGAACTGTAATACATTCTTCTGTAATGAAAAAGTGTTTGATACTCGAATCGTTCGAAAGTCCAGTACTGTACAGTACATACAATAGGCTGTATTAACTGTAGTCGTACTGCGCATCTAAGTTACTATGATCGGTTCTGTGAACTGTAATACAGTCTTCTGTAATTAAAAAGTGTTTGATACTCGAATCGTCCGAAAGTCCAGTACTGTACAGTACATACAATAGGCTGTATTAACTGTAGTCGTCCTGCGCATCTAAGTTAGTAAGATCGGTTCTGTGAACACTCTACTGTAATGAAAACGTGTTTGATACTTGAATCGTCCGAAAGTCCAGTACTGCACAGTACATACAATAGGCTTTGTTAACTGTAGTCGTACTGCGCATCTAAGTTAGTAAGATCGGTTCTGTGAACTGTAACACACTCTTCTGTAATGAAAACGTGTTTGATACTCGAATCGTCCGAAAGTCAAGTACTGTACAGTACATACAATAGGCTGTATTAACTGTAGTCGTACTGCGCATCTAAGTTAGTTAAGATCGGTTCTGTGAACTGTAACACACTCTTCTGTAATGAAAACGTGTTTGACACTCGAATCGTCCGAAAGTCAAGTACTGTACAGTATATACAATAGGCTTTGTTAACTGTAGTCGTACTGCGCATCTAAGTTAGTTAAGATCGGTTCGTGAACTGTAATACACTCTTCTGTAATGAAAACGTGTTTGATACTCGAAACGTCCGAAAGTCCAGTACTGTACAGTACATACAATAGGCTGTATTAACTGTAGTCGTACTGCACATCTAAGTTAGTAAGAACGGTTCTGTGAACTCTAATACAGTCTTCTGTAATGAAAAAGTGTTTGATACTCGAATCGTCTGAAAGTCCAGTAGTTTAAAGTACACACAATAGGCTGTATTAACTGTAGTCGTACTGCCCATCTAAGTTAGTAAGAACGGTTCTGTGAACTGTAATACAGTCTTCTGTAATGAAAAAGTGTTTGATACTCGAATCGTCCGAAAGTCCAGTACTGCACAGTTCATACAATAGGCTGTATTAACTGTAGTCGTACTGCCCATCTAAGTTAGTAAGATCGGTTCTGTGAACTGTAATACACTCTTCTGTAATGAAAAAGTGTTTGATACTCGAATCGTCCGAAAGTCCAGTACTGTACAGTACATACAATAGGCTTTGCTAACTGTAGTCGTACTGCGCATCTAAGTTAGTTAAGATCGGTTCATGAACTGTAGTACACTCTTCTGTAATGAAAACGTGTTTGTTACTCGAATCGTCCGAAAGTCCAGTACTGTACAGTACATATATTAGGCTGTATTAACTGTAGTCATGCTGCGCATCTAAGTTAGTAAGAACGGTTCTGATAACTGTAATACATTCTTCTGTAATGAAAAAGTGTTTGATACTCGAATCGTCCGAAAGTCCAGTACTGTACAGTACATACAATAGGCTGTATTAACTGTAGTCGTACTGCGCATCTAAGTTACTAAGACCGGTTCTGTGAACTGTAATACAGTCTTCTGTAATGAAAAAGTGTTTGCTACTCGAATCGTCCGAAAGTCCAGTACTGTACAGTACATACAATAGGCTGTATTAACTGTAGTCGTACTACGCATCTAAGTTAGTAAGATCGGTTCTGTGAACTGTAATACACTCTTCTGTAATGAAAACGTGTTTGATACTCGAATCGTCCGAAAGTCAAGTACTGTACAGTACATACATTAGGCTGTATTAACTGTAGTCATACTGCGCATCTAAGTTAGTAAGAACGGTTCTGTGAACTGTAATACAGTCTTATGTAATGAAAAAGTGTTTGATACTCGAATCGTCCGAAAGTCCAGTACTGTACAGTACATACAATAGGCTGTATTAACTGTAGTCGTACTGCGCATGTAAGTTAGTAAGATCGGTTCTGTGAACTGTAGTACACTCTTCTGTAATGAAAAAGTGTTTGATACTCGAATCGTCCGAAAGTCCAGTACTGTACAGTACATACAATAGGCTGTATTAACTGTAGTCGTACTGCGCATCTAAGTTAGTAAGATCGGTTCTGTGAACTGTAATACACTCTTCTGTAATGAAAAAGTGTTTGATACTCGAATCGTCCGAAAGTCCAGTACTGTACAGTACATACAATAGGCTGTATTAGCTCTAGTTGTACTGCGCATCTAATTTAGTAAGATCGGTTCTGTGAACTGTAATACACTCTTCTGTAATGAAAAAGTGTTTGATACTCGAATCGTCCGAAAGTCCAGCACTGTACAGTACATACAATAGGCTTTGTTAACTGTAGTCGTACTGCGCATCTAAGTTAGTTAAGATCGGTTCATTAACTGTAGTACACTCTTCTGTAATGAAAACGTGTTTGTTACTCGAATTGTCCGAAAGTCCAGTACTGTACAGTACATATATTAGGCTGTATTAACTGTAGTCATACTGCGCATCTAAGTTAGTAAGAACGGTTCTGAGAACTGTAATACATTCTTCTGTAATGAAAAAGTGTTTGATACTCGAATCGTCCGAAAGTCCAGTACTGTACAGTACATACAATAGGCTGTATTAACTGTAGTCGTACTGCGCATCTAAGTTAGTAAGATCGGTTCTGTGAACTGTAATACACTCTTCTGTAATGAAAAAGTGTTTGATACTCGAATCGTCCGAAAGTCCAGACTGTACAGTACATACAATAGGCTTTGTTAACTGTAGTCGTACTGCGCATCTAAGTTAGTAAGATCGGTTCTGTGAACTGTAAAACACTCTACTGTAATGAAAACGTGTTTGATACTTGAATCGTCCGAAAGTCCAGTACTGCACAGTACATACAATAGGCTTTGTTAACTGTAGCCGTACTGCGCATCTAAGTTAGTAAGATCGGTTCTGTGAACTGTAACACACACTTCTGTAATGAAAACGTGTTTGATACTCGAATCGTCCGAAAGTCAAGTACTGTACAGTACATACAATAGGCTGTATTAACTGTAGTCGTACTGCGCATCTAAGTTAATTAAGATCGGTTCTGTGAACTGTAACACACTCTTCTGTAATGAAAACGTGTTTGACACTCGAATCGTCCGAAAGTCAAGTACTGTACAGTACATACAATAGGCTGTATTAACTGTAGTCGTACTGCGCATCTAAGTTAGTAAGATCGGTTCTGTGAATTGTAAAACACTCTACTGTAATGAAAACGTGTTTGATACTTGAATCGTCCGAAAGTCCAGTACTGTACAGTACATACAATAGGCTTTGTTAACTGTAGTCGTACTGCGCATCTAAGTTAGTTAAGATCGGTTCGTGAACTGTAATACACTCTTCTGTAATGAAAACGTGTTTGATACTCGAATCGTCCGAAAGTCCAGTACTGTACAGTACATACAATAGGCTGTATTAACTGTAGTCGTACTGCACATCTAAGTTAGTAAGAACGGTTCTGTGAACTGTAATACAGTCTTCTGTAATGAAAAAGTGTTTGATACTCGAATCGTCCGAAAGTCCAGTACTTTAAAGTACACACAATAGGCTGTATTAACTGTAGTCGTACTGCGCATCTAAGTTAGTAAGAACGGTTCTGTGAACTGTAATACAGTCTTCTGTAATGAAAAAGTGTTTGATACTCGAACGTCCGAAAGTCCAGTACTGTACAGTACATACAATAGGCTTTGTTAACTGTAGTCGTACTGCGCATCTAAGTTAGTTAAGATCGGTTCATGAACTGTAGTACACTCTTCTGTAATGAAAACGTGTTTGTTACTCGAATCGTCCGAAAGTCCAGTACTGTACAGTACATATATTAGGCTGTATTAAATGTAGTCATACTGCGCATCTAAGTTAGTAAGAACGGTTCTGAGAACTGTAATACATTCTTCTGTAATGAAAAAGTGTTTGATACTCGAATCGTCGAAAGTCCAGTACTGTACAGTACATACAATAGGCTGTATTAACTGTAGCCGTACTGCGCATCTATGTTACTAAGATCGGTTCTGTGAACTGTAACACAGTTTTCTGTAATGAAAAAGTGTTTGATTCTCGAATCGTCCGAAAGTCCAGTACTGTACAGTACATACAATAGGCTGTATTAACTGTAGTCGTACTGCGCATCTAAGTTAGTAAGATCGGTTCTGTGAACTGTAATACACTCTTCTGTAATGAAAAAGTGTTTGATACTCGAATCGTCCGAAAGTCCAGTACTGTACAGTACATACAATAGGCTGTATTAACTGTAGTCGTACTGCGCATCTAAGTTAGTAAGATCGGTTCTGTGAACTGTAACACACTCTTCTGTAATGAAAACGTGTTTGATACTCGAATCGTCCGAAAGTCAAGTACTGTACAGTACATACAATAGGCTTTGTTAACTGTAGTCGTACTGCGTATCTAAGTTAGTTAAGATCGGTTCATTAACTGTAGTACACTCTTCTGTAATGAAAACGTGTTTGTTACTCGAATTGTCCGAAAGTCCAGTACTGTACAGTACATATATTAGGCTGTATTAACTGTAGTCATACTGCGCATGTAAGTTAGTAAGAACGGTTCTGAGAACTGTAATACATTCTTCTGTAATGAAAAAGTGTTTGATACTCGAATCGTCCGAAAGTCCAGTACTGTACAGTACATACAATAGGCTGTATTAACTGTAGTCGTACTGCGCATCTAAGTTAGTAAGATCGGTTCTGTGAACTGTAATACACTCTTCTGTAATGAAAAAGTGTTTGATACTCGAATCGTCCGAAAGTCCAGACTGTACAGTACATACAATAGGCTTTGTTAACTGTAGTCGTACTGCGCATCTAAGTTAGTAAGATCGGTTCTGTGAACTGTAAAACACTCTACTGTAATGAAAACGTGTTTGATACTTGAATCGTCCGAAAGTCCAGTACTGCACAGTACATACAATAGGCTTTGTTAACTGTAGCCGTACTGCGCATCTAAGTTAGTAAGATCGGTTCTGTGAACTGTAACACACTCTTCTGTAATGAAAACGTGTTTGATACTCGAATCGTCCGAAAGTCAAGTACTGTACAGTACATACAATAGGATGTATTAACTGTAGTCGTACTGCGCATCTAAGTTAATTAAGATCGGTTCTGTGAACTGTAACACACTCTTCTGTAATGAAAACGTGTTTGACACTCGAATCGTCCGAAAGTCAAGTACTGTACAGTACATACAATAGGCTGTATTAACTGTAGTCGTACTGCGCATCTAAGTTAGTAAGATCGGTTCTGTGAATTGTAAAACACTCTACTGTAATGAAAACGTGTTTGATACTTGAATCGTCCGAAAGTCCAGTACTGTACAGTACATACAATAGGCTTTGTTAACTGTAGTCGTACTGCGCATCTAAGTTAGTTAAGATCGGTTCGTGAACTGTAATACACTCTTCTGTAATGAAAACGTGTTTGATACTCGAATCGTCCGAAAGTCCAGTACTGTACAGTACATACAATAGGCTGTATTAACTGTAGTCGTACTGCACATCTAAGTTAGTAAGAACGGTTCTGTGAACTGTAATACAGTCTTCTGTAATGAAAAAGTGTTTGATACTCGAATCGTCCGAAAGTCCAGTACTTTAAAGTACACACAATAGGCTGTATTAACTGTAGTCGTACTGCGCATCTAAGTTAGTAAGAACGGTTCTGTGAACTGTAATACAGTCTTCTGTAATGAAAAAGTGTTTGATACTCGAACGTCCGAAAGTCCAGTACTGTACAGTACATACAATAGGCTTTGTTAACTGTAGTCGTACTGCGCATCTAAGTTAGTTAAGATCGGTTCATGAACTGTAGTACACTCTTCTGTAATGAAAACGTGTTTGTTACTCGAATCGTCCGAAAGTCCAGTACTGTACAGTACATATATTAGGCTGTATTAACTGTAGTCATACTGCGCATCTAAGTTAGTAAGAACGGTTCTGAGAACTGTAATACATTCTTCTGTAATGAAAAAGTGTTTGATACTCGAATCGTCGAAAGTCCAGTACTGTACAGTACATACAATAGGCTGTATTAACTGTAGCCGTACTGCGCATCTATGTTACTAAGATCGGTTCTGTGAACTGTAATACAGTCTTCTGTAATTAAAAAGTGTTTGATACTCGAATCGTCCGAAAGTCCAGTACTGTACAGTACATACAATAGGCTGTATTAACTGTAGTCGTACTGCGCATCTAAGTTAGTAAGGTCGGTTCTGTGAACTGTAATACACTCTTCTGTAATGAAAAAGTGTTTGATACTCGAATCGTCCGAAAGTCCAGTACTGTACAGTACATACAATAGGCTGTATTAACTGTAGTCGTACTGCGCATCTAAGTTAGTAAGAGCGGTTCTGTGAACTGTAAAACACTCTACTGTAATGAAAACGTGTTTGATACTTGAATCGTCCGAAAGTCCAGTACTGCACAGTACATACAATAGGCTTTGTTAACTGTAGTCGTACTGCGCATCTAAGTTAGTAAGATCGGTTCTGTGAACTGTAACACACTCTTCTGTAATGAAAACGTGTTTGATACTCGAATCGTCCGAAAGTCAAGTACTGTACAGTACATACAATAGGCTGTATTAACTGTAGTCGTACTGCGCATCTAAGTTAGTTAAGATCGGTTCTGTGAACTGTAACACACTCTTCTGTAATGAAAACGTGTTTGACACTCGAATCGTCCGAAAGTCAAGTACTGTACAGTACATACAATAGGCTGTATTAACTGTAGTCGTACTGCGCATCTAAGTTAGTAAGATCGGTTCTGTGAATTGTAAAACACTCTACTGTAATGAAAACGTGTTTGATACTTGAATCGTCCGAAAGTCCAGTACTGTACAGTACATACAATAGGCTTTGTTAACTGTAGTCGTACTGCGCATCTAAGTTAGTTAAGATCGGTTCGTGAACTGTAATACACTCTTCTGTAATGAAAACGTGTTTGATACTCGAAACGTCCGAAAGTCCAGTACTGTACAGTACATACAATAGGCTGTATTAACTGTAGTCGTACTGCACATCTAAGTTAGTAAGAACGGTTCTGTGAACTCTAATACAGTCTTCTGTAATGAAAAAGTGTTTGATACTTGAATCGTCTGAAAGTCCAGTACTTTAAAGTACACACAATAGGCTGTATTAACTGTAGTCGTACTGCGCATCTAAGTTAGTAAGAACGGTTCTGTGAACTGTAATACAGTCTTCTGTAATGAAAAAGTGTTTGATACTCGAATCGTCCGAAAGTCCAGTACTGCACAGTTCATACAATAGGCTGTATTAACTGTAGTCGTACTGCCCATCTAAGTTAGTAAGATCGGTTCTGTGAATTGTAATACACTATTCTGTAATGAAAAAGTGTTTGATACTCGAATCGTCCGAAAGTCCAGTACTGTACAGTACATACAATAGGCTTTGCTAACTGTAGTCGTACTGCGCATCTAAGTTAGTTAAGATCGGTTCATGAACTGTAGTACACTCTTCTGTAATGAAAACGTGTTGGTTACTCGAATCGTCCAAAAGTCCAGTACTGTACAGTACATATATTAGGCTGTATTAACTGTAGTCATACTGCGCTTCTAAGTTAGTAAGAACGGTTCTGATAACTGTAATACATTCTTCTGTAATGAAAAAGTGTTTGATACTCGAATCGTCCGAAAGTCCAGTACTGTACAGTACATACAATAGGCTGTATTAACTGTAGTCGTACTGCGCATCTAAGTTACTAAGATCGGTTCTGTGAACTGTAATACAGTCTTCTGTAATGAAAAAGTGTTTGATACTCGAATCGTCCGAAAGTCCAGTACTGTACAGTACATACAATAGGCTGTATTAACTGTAGTCGTACTGCGCATCTAAGTTAGTAAGATCGGTTCTGTGAACTGTAATACACTCTTCTGTAATGAAAACGTGTTTGATACTCGAATCGTCCGAAAGTCAAGTACTGTACAGTACATACATTAGGCTGTATTAACTGTAGTCATACTGTGCATCTAAGTTAGTAAGAACGGTTCTGTGAACTGTAATACAGTCTTATGTAATGAAAAAGTGTTTGATACTCGAATCGTCCGAAAGTCCAGTACTGTACAGTACATACAATAGGCTGTATTAACTGTAGTCGTACTGCGCATGTAAGTTAGTAAGATCGGTTCTGTGAACTGTAGTACACTCTTCTGTAATGAAAAAGTGTTTGATACTCGAATCGTCCGAAAGTCCAGTACTGTACAGTACATACAATAGGCTGTATTAACTGTAGTCGTACTGCGCATCTAAGTTAGTAAGATCGGTTCTGTGAACTGTAATACACTCTTCTGTAATGAAAAAGTGTTTGATACTAGAACGTCCGAAAGTCCAGTACTGTACAGTACATACAATAGGCTTTGTTAACTGTAGTCGTACTGCGCATCTAAGTTAGTTAAGATCGGTTCATGAACTGTAGTACACTCTTCTGTAATGAAAACGTGTTTGTTACTCGAATCGTCCGAAAGTCCAGTACTGTACAGTACATATATTAGGCTGTATTAACTGTAGTCATACTGCGCATCTAAGTTAGTAAGAACGGTTCTGAGAACTGTAATACATTCTTCTGTAATGAAAAAGTGTTTGATACTCGAATCGTCGAAAGTCCAGTACTGTACAGTACATACAATAGGCTGTATTAACTGTAGCTGTACTGCGCATCTATGTTACTAAGATCGGTTCTGTGAACTGTAATACATTTTTCTGTAATGAAAAAGTGTTTGATACTCGAATCGTCCGAAAGTCCAGTACTGTACAGTACATACAATAGGCTGTATTAACTGTAGTCGTACTGCGCATCTAAGTTAGTAAGATCGGTTCTGTGAACTGTAATACACTCTTCTGTAATGAAAAAGTGTTTGATACTCGAATCGTCCGAAATTCCAGTACTGTACAGTACATACAATAGGCTGTATTAACTGTAGTTGTACTGCGCATCTAAGTTAGTAAGATCGGTTCTGTGAACTGTAACACACTCTTCTGTAATGAAAACGTGTTTGATACTCGAATCGTCCGAAAGTCAAGTACTGTACAGTACATACAATAGGCTTTGTTAACTGTAGTCGTACTGCGCATCTAAGTTAGTTAAGATCGGTTCATTAACTGTAGTACACTCTTCTGTAATGAAAACTTGTTTGTTACTCGAATTGTCCGAAAGTCCAGTACTGTACAGTACATATATTAGGCTGTATTAACTGTAGTCATACTGCGCATCTAAGTTAGTAAGAACGGTTCTGAGAACTGTAATACATTCTTCTGTAATGAAAAAGTGTTTGATACTCGAATCGTCCGAAAGTCCAGTACTGTACAGTACATACAATAGGCTGTATTAACTGTAGTCGTACTGCGCATCTAAGTTACTATGATCGGTTCTGTGAACTGTAATACAGTCTTCTGTAATTAAAAAGTGTTTGATACTCGAATCGTCCGAAAGTCCAGTACTGTACAGTACATACAATAGGCTGTATTAACTGTAGTCGTACTGCGCATCTAAGTTAGTTAAGATCGGTTCTGTGAACTGTAACACACTCTTCTGTAATGAAAACGTGTTTGACACTCGAATCGTCCGAAAGTCAAGTACTGTACAGTACATACAATAGGCTGTATTAACTGTAGTCGTACTGCGCATCTAAGTTAGTAAGATCGGTTCTGTGAATTGTAAAACACTCTACTGTAATGAAAACGTGTTTGATACTTGAATCGTCCGAAAGTCCAGTACTGTACAGTACATACAATAGGCTTTGTTAACTGTAGTCGTACTGCGCATCTAAGTTAGTTAAGATCGGTTCGTGAACTGTAATACACTCTTCTGTAATGAAAACGTGTTTGATACTCGAATCGTCCGAAAGTCCAGTACTGTACAGTACATACAATAGGCTGTATTAACTGTAGTCGTACTGCACATCTAAGTTAGTAAGAACGGTTCTGTGAACTGTAATACAGTCTTCTGTAATGAAAAAGTGTTTGATACTCGAATCGTCTGAAAGTCCAGTACTTTAAAGTACACACAATAGGCTGTATTAACTGTAGTCGTACTGCGCATCAAAGTTAGTAAGAACGGTTCTGTGAACTGTAATACAGTCTTCTGTAATGAAAAAGTGTTTGATACTCGAACGTCCGAAAGTCCAGTACAGTACAGTACATACAATAGGCTTTGTTAACTGTAGTCTTACTGCGCATCTAAGTTAGTTAAGATCGGTTCATGAACTGTAGTACACTCTTCTGTAATGAAAACGTGTTTGTTACTCGAATCGTCCGAAAGTCCAGTACTGTACAGTACATATATTAGGCTGTATTAACTGTAGTCATACTGCGCATCTAAGTTAGTAAGAACGGTTCTGAGAACTGTAATACATTCTTCTGTAATGAAAAAGTGTTTGATACTCGAATCGTCGAAAGTCCAGTACTGTACAGTACATACAATAGGCTGTATTAACTGTAGCCGTACTGCGCATCTATGTTACTAAGATCGGTTCTGTGAACTGTAATACAGTTTTCTGTAATGAAAAAGTGTTTGATTCTCGAATCGTCCGAAAGTCCAGTACTGTACAGTACATACAATAGGCTGTATTAACTGTAGTCGTACTGCGCATCTAAGTTAGTAAGATCGGTTCTGTGAACTGTAATACACTCTTCTGTAATGAAAAAGTGTTTGATACTCGAATCGTCCGAAAGTCCAGTACTGTACAGTACATACAATAGGCTGTATTAACTGTAGTCGTACTGCGCATCTAAGTTAGTAAGATCGGTTCTGTGAACTGTAACACACTCTTCTGTAATGAAAACGTGTTTGATACTCGAATCGTCCGAAAGTCAAGTACTGTACAGTACATACAATAGGCTTTGTTAACTGTAGTCGTACTGCGCATCTAAGTTAGTTAAGATCGGTTCATGAACTGTAGTACATTCTTCTGTAATGAAAACGTGTTTGTTACTCGAATCGTCCGAAAGTCCAGTACTGTACAGTACATATATTAGGCTGTATTAACTGTAGTCATACTGCGCATCAAAGTTAGTAAGAACGGTTCTGAGAACTGTAATACATTCTTCTGTAATGAAAAAGTGTTTGATACTCGAATCGTTCGAAAGTCCAGTACTGTACAGTACATACAATAGGCTGTATTAACTGTAGTCGTACTGCGCATCTAAGTTACTATGATCGGTTCTGTGAACTGTAATACAGTCTTCTGTAATTAAAAAGTGTTTGATACTCGAATCGTCCGAAAGTCCAGTACTGTACAGTACATACAATAGGCTGTATTAACTGTAGTCGTCCTGCGCATCTAAGTTAGTAAGGTCGGTTCTGTGAACTGTAATACACTCTTCTGTAATGAAAAAGTGTTTGATACTCGAATCGTCCGAAAGTCCAGTACTGTACAGTACATACAATAGGCTGTATTAACTGTAGTCGTACTGCGCATCTAAGTTAGTAAGATCGGTTCTGTGAACACTCTACTGTAATGAAAACGTGTTTGATACTTGAATCGTCCGAAAGTCCAGTACTGCACAGTACATACAATAGGCTTTGTTAACTGTAGTCGTACTGCGCATCTAAGTTAGTAAGATCGGTTCTGTGAACTGTAACACACTCTTCTGTAATGAAAACGTGTTTGATACTCGAATCGTCCGAAAGTCAAGTACTGTACAGTACATACAATAGGCTGTATTAACTGTAGTCGTACTGCGCATCTAAGTTAGTTAAGATCGGTTCTGTGAACTGTAACACACTCTTCTGTAATGAAAACGTGTTTGACACTCGAATCGTCCGAAAGTCAAGTACTGTACAGTACATACAATAGGCTTTGTTAACTGTAGTCGTACTGCGCATCTAAGTTAGTTAAGATCGGTTCGTGAACTGTAATACACTCTTCTGTAATGAAAACGTGTTTGATACTCGAAACGTCCGAAAGTCCAGTACTGTACAGTACATACAATAGGCTGTATTAACTGTAGTCGTACTGCACATCTAAGTTAGTAAGAACGGTTCTGTGAACTCTAATACAGTCTTCTGTAATGAAAAAGTTTTTGATACTCGAATCGTCTGAAAGTCCAGTAGTTTAAAGTACACACAATAGGCTGTATTAACTGTAGTCGTACTGCCCATCTAAGTTAGTAAGAACGGTTCTGTGAACTGTAATACAGTCTTCTGTAATGAAAAAGTGTTTGATACTCGAATCGTCCGAAAGTCCAGTACTGCACAGTTCATACAATAGGCTGTATTAACTGTAGTCGTACTGCCCATCTAAGTTAGTAAGATCGGTTCTGTGAACTGTAATACACTCTTCTGTAATGAAAAAGTGTTTGATACTCGAATCGTCCGAAAGTCCAGTACTGTACAGTACATACAATAGGCTTTGCTAACTGTAGTCGTACTGCGCATCTAAGTTAGTTAAGATCGGTTCATGAACTGTAGTACACTCTTCTGTAATGAAAACGTGTTTGTTACTCGAATCGTCCGAAAGTCCAGTACTGTACAGTACATATATTAGGCTGTATTAACTGTAGTCATGCTGCGCATCTAAGTTAGTAAGAACGGTTCTGATAACTGTAATACATTCTTCTGTAATGAAAAAGTGTTTGATACTCGAATCGTCCGAAAGTCCAGTACTGTACAGTACATACAATAGGCTGTATTAACTGTAGTCGTACTGCGCATCTAAGTTACTAAGACCGGTTCTGTGAACTGTAATACAGTCTTCTGTAATGAAAAAGTGTTTGATACTCGAATCGTCCGAAAGTCCAGTACTGTACAGTACATACAATAGGCTGTATTAACTGTAGTCGTACTGCGCATCTAAGTTAGTAAGATCGGTTCTGTGAACTGTAATACACTCTTCTGTAATGAAAACGTGTTTGATACTCGAATCGTCCGAAAGTCAAGTACTGTACAGTACATACATTAGGCTGTATTAACTGTAGTCATACTGCGCATCTAAGTTAGTAAGAACGGTTCTGTGAACTGTAATACAGTCTTATGTAATGAAAAAGTGTTTGATACTCGAATCGTCCGAAAGTCCAGTACTGTACAGTACATACAATAGGCTGTATTAACTGTAGTCGTACTGCGCATGTAAGTTAGTAAGATCGGTTCTGTGAACTGTAGTACACTCTTCTGTAATGAAAAAGTGTTTGATACTCGAATCGTCCGAAAGTCCAGTACTGTACAGTACATACAATAGGCTGTATTAACTGTAGTCGTACTGCGCATCTAAGTTAGTAAGATCGGTTCTGTGAACTGTAATACACTCTTCTGTAATGAAAAAGTGTTTGATACTCGAATCGTCCGAAAGTCCAGTACTGTACAGTACATACAATAGGCTGTATTAGCTCTAGTCGTACTGCGCATCTAATTTAGTAAGATCGGTTCTGTGAACTGTAATACACTCTTCTGTAATGAAAAAGTGTTTGATACTCGAATCGTCCGAAAGTCCAGTACTGTACAGTACATACAATAGGCTGTATTAACTGTAGTCGTACTGCGCATTTAGGTTAGTAAGATCGGTTCTGTGAACTGTAATACACTCTTCTGTAATGAAAAACTGTTTGATACTCGAATCGTCCGAAAGTCCAGTACTGTACAGTACATACAATAGGCTGTATTATCTGTAGTCGTACTGCGCATCTAGGTTAGTAAGATCGGTTCTGTGAACTGTAATACACTCTTCTGTAATGAAAAAGTGTTTGATACTCGAATCGTCCGAAAGTCCAGTACTGTACAGTACATACAATAGGCTGTATTAACTGTAGTCGTACTGCGCATCTAAGTTAGTAAGATCGGTTCTGTGAACTGTAATACACTCTTCTGTAATGAAAAAGTGTTTGATACTCGAATCGTCCGAAAGTCCAGTATTGTACAATACATACAATAGGCTGTATTAACTGTAGTCGTACTGCGCATTTATGTTAGTTAAGAAAGGTTCTGTGAACTTTAACACACTCTTCTGTAATGAAAACGGATATTGTTTAATTTTACATCATATGACCGCTCTTACGTAACAAAATAATATACATACATCATAACAAAGTAAAAACATAATAACATACTAAATTAATCATAGTATTCGTACAAAAACAAAGTTAATCAGTAGTATTTGTGGGGCTGGTTACAGCACTCTCTTAGTATGTAAACAAATAATCACTTTGAGACTTTGAATTATATTTTAATATTTAATAGACTAACATTAATTATGAAAATTCATAGTAGCGGGAACAATAACGAATATGTCCCACACACAAGGTTCAAGTAGTATATCGACTGTAGCAGAGCATCTTCGTTCTTCTTTATCACTAGTAGTTGTTCCGCCGTTAAAAACCTTAAGATAATGTTATTTTTTACTTCCATGTTCCATAAGGAAATAGAAGTATGGTGACGGAAAAGAAATCGTGTTCGAGATAAGGGCTGATTCTGATTGTACTACGCTCAAAACATGAAGGAAACAACTTTTCGAAAAGTGTCTCTGTGTGTCTGTCTGTGTAGAATTTTTTATATGGCAAACGATAACTGCTGCAAATTCAAAAAGAATCAAATAAAGTTTTGCATATGCGCATGAATTCTATTGGACTCACAGCCTGTTGATTTTGGTGAAGATTGGTTAAGTGGAAGGGGTAGTTTACCAGCAACGTTTTATGTTTTAACAAGAATAAAGTACTTAATTTTGATAATTTAAGTATCCTGAAAACAAAGTCACAATAATCCACTGTAGAAAGGTAGATGAATTATATAAATAAAAAGGGTAGTTGATGGGGGAGGGGGTAATTTTTATAAATGGAAATGATAGTTGGTGGGGTAGGGGATAATTTTTTATGTGTACTACGTTATTGGTAACAAAGAAGTACTTTGTTGTTAAAATTTCTTCCCGGCCTGTTTGGCTGTAGTCCAATGTTTTCTGCAAAACCAGACGTTTTAGCAATGCCATCGACTGGCATTATCAGTAAGAATCGAGTTCGCTAACGTGAGGTGGTATACGTTAGTGACCACAGTACTGTGGTTAAGGCTGAAGAAGGAAGTAGTTTCTATGGAAATATTTCATTTCGAAAATGATTTTAAATATAAATGTTAGAACATGGAAGTCATGTATGGTTCTACATACCGATAGTTTAAATATTTTTACTTTAAAATATATTGTAGTAAAAGTATTGTCAATATACTTAACTGCTCTAATCGTTTCTGCTTTAAACTGCTGTACAACGCCTTTATTTTTCCAGAAAGATCTATTAAATTTTTAATCTTTTAGAGCGTTATTTTTTATTGTATAGTTTGCGCTACAAATTCTAAAGTAAAAAAAGGAAAAATAACTTTTCCGACTTGCTGACAGCCTAGCGCAGAGGTTGTTATACACACGTTAACAAAAGTAATTCGTCTCCATTAGCATTTTCAATTGAAATAGCACAGATAAAGGATTTGTGAGTAATAGACAAGATTTTTAGGAATACGTAGAATCTAAAATAATTAAAACAGATCTCAAAATAAAGCCGCTACCCTAGAATAAACGGTTAACAAAACTAAAATTGTTACTGATCATACCTAGATGACGATTGTAAATCTGGATGCAGGATAGGCAGTCTGTTGAATGTATTACATCGGAAGGGTAATCCGTGAAATAAAGTATAACAGTTATACGTTTTGTCTGCGAAGAATTCGCTTTTTGTTACCGTTTCGATTTTTTTAATTTCCACCATTAACTTATCCCCAAAGAACTCGCGTGCCTCTTTTTTGTCATTGAAAACAGAGTGCTTCTATGAAGCAAATTAAAACTCTTTTATGATAGTCTAAATTGATTCATATTGTGTACAGTAGAAAAGATAAATTTTAAAAAAGCGTATATTTTTATATTTTAACTTGTCACATACAATTATTTCCAGTTTTAATTTTCTTGCAGCAAACAAACTGCTGTTGAAACAATGCGAAAAACGAAAGATACAATCTATTGATGAGAAAATGTCAAAACATACGACTACATTTTAAGAAAAATGGCATTGATATACCCACTGCCCTTATTACCATAATGTTTTATTCTGAACGGTCTGATTGCATGTTTGCTTTTTGTATGACAAAGTCTGTAACAGACAGGGGAAAGAAATATGAGGCAGCTATTCAAACAGCGCGTGCACGAAATGAAGAAGAAAATTTTTTATAAAAGAACTCTCTCTGCTGTGTCTCAGAGAAAATCATTAAGGAATATTAATTCGTATGTAAACTTAACAAATCAGTTATCATGATAGCTGCACAATGTTTAAGACAAAAGTTTGAAATGAAATGTACATGTGGTAAAATAGTTTTTGCTTTACTAAAGTCAACTTGAGCCATACGAGTTAATTAAAAGCGAAGAAATTTGTTATTGGATGTTAGTTATACAATATAGATTAGTATGTATTAAGAAAGCTTTCATCATCAGTAGCTTCTCAATCTACCGTGGGCGTCAGCTTCACTCAGAATGTTCCTCCAGACTTCCCTATCCATAACCAATGCCCACAAAGTTTTTACTCCAAGCACTTTCACATCCTCTAGGATTCCATCAATCCATCCTAGTCTGGGCCTTCAACGTCCTCTCTTTCCTTCTGGTGTGCATTTCATTATCCTCTTAAGAACATCCTCCTCATTCATTCTCCGTACATGTCCTGCCTATCTTAGCCTAGCTGTCCTAATTAATGTCACAATATCAGGCAATGTATATAACTCATAGAGCTCTCTGTTGTACATTATTCTCTACACTCCTCCTTCCCTAATAGGCCCATAAATTTTTCGAAGTAGTTTCCTTTCACTGAGAAATTAAAATACATTTAATTAATTCTATGTCGTACAATCTGACGGAGCGTACTTCACGGAGATATTCGATTTCTTCATCAGAAATACGTGCACGTGTGCGTACGTGAGTTGTAAGTGTACACAAACAAACTTATGCATATTAGTACTTGTTATTTCTGGGTTTATTTTTATTTATATCGAGTGTACTGCACGCGCACCGGTTTTGCTGCCGTGACGCCTGAGGAGCGAGGGATCTACCGAATGATAGTAAGTGCTTGTTTGTGTTGGTGGTGTATTACTGGTCCTGAAAACATTGTTTAGACGTTCAGAAGACGTATTTAGTTGTAATTTTGTATGCGTATTAAATTGAGCGTTAGTACATTAAATTATGTCAGTATAATTTATTGAATATTTTGTTAAAGCGTGTTTTATTATTCGGTACAAGAAATGCCGTGCGGGAGACAGTCAAGTCACACCGAAACTGTGGTAAACGTATTTTAAATGTGTAGTACTACAGTGATACGTGCAGTGTAATGGCTTACGTCACTACATTCCTTGCTCGGTAGCAAAAGTGCTGATGCGACAGTACGTCTAAACTAAAGTCTAAAAGAATATCGAATTATTTTAGAATATTTAAGGTGGCAGGACGCTTTATTTTACACACCTATGTAAGAAAGTGTTTTAGTGCAAGAAGGGCAAACGATTTTATTCAGTGCCGTATTTGAGTGTCAATTTTTGGCATTTTAAGTGCTAGAAACATTCTACTGATCTGAAAGTTTCATATGTAATGAATATTATAAAAGTCTACGCGCTGTAATATTAGGGGTTTCTTAATGTAGACAAATGTTTTCAGTATAGTGTGGACTATCGCAACATTGTACGTACGCTACGTTGAGGTGAAAAATAACAAAAGTGCCTACGCGCCATTCTTAGCACTCGGCAACACCCGATGCTGTTTCAGACGTTTAGAGATCATTCTGCGCGGCAGCATTACGTAACGCTCTAGCTCGTACGAGATGCCTCTTCCAGGCTTAGGCCCCTTTTATGCATCCGATTTGTAACGTACGATAACCTACGATAAAAACTCGAACGTCATGTAGAATAACAGAAAGAAATAATAGAATTTTATGCTCTGCAGTACGACAAATTTATCGTTCCGAATCCAAAAACATATCGTGGTGTCCTAGGAAACGCAGCCGATAAAATATCGGACAAGTTGTCTAGATACATGGGCAGTAATGGTTCCGTGTATGCACTCGCGCGAGTTTTGTATCGTATGACTTTCAAACACCAGTGCTGCCAACCTTCCTGCCTAACGTCGGCGAGGCCAGTTGTGCCAAGTAATCAGTTGTATTCATGTCGTGGTTTGATTTTATAAATTTGTTTTGTAAACATGGAAGACATTAGTACACAAAGGCGAAATCCAGAACAAGAGAGTATTATGGGATCACGGTTCCGAAGCTTATAAAAACGAACTGATAAGCGGCATACAAAACACGCAGGGATCCATTTCCAGTTCTGATGGTGGAAACACTGAAAGAGTTTGTTCACACCACATGCGATAATTTTTATTATTATCCGGCTGTTCATCCGGCATCCAGGTCCGCTGTGTCACTAGGCAGCTCAGTTTCAACAGACCAGGTATATTGAAGTTCGGAGTGTGTGTTAATGTGGCTTGCGGACTAGTGGAAAGTGATTATTGTGATAATTAGTACAAAACTGTAATAAGGTGACATTTATTGTTGTGTGTTGGATAGATTTAACTTGAATTATTGTACAAGAGTTGATTTGTTGATTACGACTAATTATTGTTTGCGACCAATTAAAATTTGTAATTAGTCATTTCATCTGCTGTCAGTTATTCTGTTTCCATTGAAAACACGACGATCCTTGAGACCAGTATTGACAACAATTAACTTACGTTGTACCACGTGGTCGTTAGTGAAATTAATCTTGGATCTACCGCTCAGTAGTAACGTTCAGAGGCAGTTCAGCTCCGTTGAAAGACGTAAAATTACACAATTTAGGAGGACAGCTGCAATTTTTTGAAGTCTAGAGAATCGGACATAGTCTTAATTTAATTAATGTAGTAACAATACTTATTCGCCGCGAATTAGTCTCGAAAGTATAGTTATTCCGTAGTGTAGGCAAGATGTCCGCATAGAGTATGTATGTCAAGTGACTCCCTGTATAGGTTGAAAAAGGCGTTATATTATTATTCCTAGATTAGAAAGATACTGTTACGACGGTCTCACTGATCGTCGTATGGTACAGTGGAAAACAAAATAAAGACACCAATCAAGTTATTAATCACCAGCCTTAATTTATCACAAATAGAGTTTATAATCAATTTGTACAATAATCCGAGCACAATTTTTGCTATAATAATGCCAACTAATAGAATCCCGCACAATTATAATACAATAACACTTCGGTACAATACTTCGAACCTCACTTTAATAAATCGCCACTTAACTGACTCGACCGTCGCTGGATGCTTAGATTTATATCCCGCTGAGATGGCAGAATAATCGGTTACTTTCTGGACGACGTGTCAAGCAAACTGCGTATTATAGGGGCTCTAGAATCCACTATAAACAGTGTCGATGGCAGGCCTTGAACACAATGCGTTGATGGGTGCGGTCTGGAACAGACTCGATTGTTGACGGATAAGTCTCAGGCAATTGTCTTACATCTCATGTACGCACACAAAAATTACTTCTGGACTAACAGAGAAACGCGTAGAACGATACACTCCATTGTTCGAGAATATTCCTACTTACGTAACAATACAATCACAATAGTCCTTAATTATAGTCTATAATAGCATTGAATTATAATTTTATTGTATTAATATAAACATTCCATTGTTATAACTATATTAATATTGTCACATTAAAATCTATAACCAATTTTCGTAAAGAATTGTAAAGATAATATATATCGCCGTAGACTGTGTTTGCATTAATCACGGTTATGTGCATATTGTGAAGGATCGCGTTCATACTTGTGTGCGTGTGTGCGCATGTGTGTGAGTGTGAGTCTGTGTGTGGGTGGGTGGGCGCGCCTGCGCGTCATTATAATATTTGTTCTAATTTTTGTATTTATAATGGTACCGTGTCTTGTAATTTATTTCATTTCATACTATTTCCCTTCTAGGCATTCCCAGAATTTTTCTAAATTTGCTTTGCTTCATGGCCTCCTCTATAATTTTAGTGATTCGCCATGTTTGCGCACCGTATATTAGACTGCTTTTTATAAGTGTTCCACGACTATTAGATTAAAAAAAAATATTAATACAATTTATAAATATAATATACAAGTTTTTATTAAAATTATATACAAATGGCAAACTTTACTTAATGTAATTTGAAAGTATTACTATTTATAACTTGAACGCATTTTAAATTATTTATAATTCATAATCTAAATAAAAACTTGAAAACAATCGTTTCATTAATAATAAACTAAATGTTTCTAGAAACTTAGTTTATTAGGAAATTAATCGTTAATTTGTAGAAAAAGAAATAAATTTTTATCACCGCTTTTCAAGGAATTCTAAAACAATTTTTCAACGCCTCAGAAAGAGCACGTTTCAAATAAAATTCACATTCTGAATGCACCGCGGTATTTGTTTTCAATTTGCGTCGGATTGCATCTGTTTTCCATTACTGCGATGCCTCAGATTCAACATACACAAATAGATAATTTAAAACGTGTGTGCTTTTGATTATACAAAAAGTTACAAAACGAATGAAACCGTAATAGACTACTGGTCTCGCATCCTGTTCAATCTAACGTATGTCGTTGTACACTGTACAGTTGAAATCTACAGATGGCCTTATTTAGGATTATCTTCGTCTTCTCCTCTTCAAGGATTTGGTTATATAAACCTGTTTGGACGGATCTCATCCTCGGAGGACCCACGTCTCTTCTACTAATGGCTTTATAGTTCAGTGTTGCTTTCGGTAATCAAGCCATCTGTAAATTGAAATAATTTCATTTATGTCTTTTACTTCGAGTTGTGCTATGATAACTTCATTCCTTAGTCTATCTTGTAATGTATATTTTAAAGTATTTCGAAGACACTGCATTTCAGCATTCTGAATCTTGTCGCTTTCCCTTTTTATCATGACCCACACCTCACTCGCCTAAATCAACGTTGGTATTCCAATTGTCATATACAATTTAATCCTTGTGAAGTGTCTTGTTTTATTTCTAAGATTTATATGAATCGTATCACCAATATTCCTAAATTTATTTACGATTATGTGTAATGTTATTACAAATAAATGAATAGTTTATTTGATGCTTTCTAAGTACGTATTCCGTTTGAAAGAGCGTGTGTCTACGCGTGGAACATGATGCGTGATTTTTTCTTTAAGATTACCGACATTTGTCTGCCCCACACAATAAAACTGTTGATTAAAGTTTAAGGATAAACTTTATAAATAAACAAATATATTACTAAGACAATTAGGCTACGTAACGCTTACGAAAATTCGAGAGCGTCATTCCACACGTTTCTCGACTAGCCCAACTTCTGTGTCAAGGTCGTGTGCTGAGGTAGCCTCCAGTTTGTTCCAGTATATAACTACGTAAAATCAATTCAACCCGGAGAATCAATTTTCGTATTTTTAAACTTCTGCTGGGTGCATATATAAGCGTCAATGGCCGGCTAAGCAGTATGACGGTTCGGAGTGATTTTTCTTGTGACTTGCGGTTTCAGTGTAATCGTTTTACTTAGTGTAAACTGTAAAAAGGTGACGTTATTATAGCAAGTGCAAAAATTTGACTTGAATTATTGGTGTCTGGTAAATATTTTCCACTGTTTAACACGACAATCGGGTGATCGTCGTAACAGTATGTACACTATATCTAATATATATATATATATTGATATATATATATATATATATTACTATAATACTTATAACTATTTTACCTCAAGATGTATTTTTTCCTTTAGGGACATGTTTCGGGAGATCCTGTTCTCCCATCTTCAACCTTCGCCATCTTGATTCTGGTGCAGTATTTGTGTGTTGGCTTCTGGATGTTATTATGGTGGTTTGTTGGTCTTTGGTCCTTCAATGTTGCATTATTGTGTGTGGTTGTGGTATCTGTTTTTGTATTTTGTGTATTTTCGATGTTGAGTGCTTTGAATATTGTGTCATGTTTTGTATTGATTTGTATTTGTTCTGGTATTAATTTGTTTTGTGTTTTATGTTTGTAAATCTGTAAATTTTCCCAAATGTTCATTATGGTGCCTTTGTGTGGTATATGTTTTATTAGTGTTACATTGGTTATGTCTGGGAATTCATGTCCTGTGTTTATTGCATGTGTGGCTAAATTGGATTTATATATGTTTGGTTTTTTGTATGCATTTAGGTGTTCAAAATAACGTTTTTTCAGCTGTTTTTTTGTTTGTCCTATATAAAATTTATTGCAATCTTGGCATTCAATTTTGTATATACCGTTGGTTGTTGTATTATCTTTGTTGTGTGAGTTATTTAGATTTTGTAATTTATTTTTATTAGTTTTGTATGCTATTTTTATATCTGTGTTTTTAAATAGTTTTGTTAGTTTTGATATTTATTATTTATATTATTATATTATGTATATATGTTTATATTATAAATAAAATGTCAAAACTAACAAAACTATTTAAAAACACAGATATAAAAATAGCATACAAAACTAATAAAAATAAATTACAAAATCTAAATAACTCACACAACAAAGATAATACAACAACCAACGGTATATACAAAATTGAATGCCAAGATTGCAATAAATGTTATATAGGACAAACAAAAAAACAGCTGAAAAAACGTTATTTTGAACACCTAAATGCATACAAAAAACCAAACATATATAAATCCAATTTAGCCACACATGCAATAAACACAGGACATGAATTCCCAGACATAACCAATGTAACACTAATAAAACATATACCACACAAAGGCACCATAATGAACATTTGGGAAAATTTACAGATTTACAAACATAAAACACAAAACAAATTAATACCAGAACAAATACAAATCAATACAAAACATGACACAATATTCAAAGCACTCAACATCTAAAATACACAAAATACAAAAACAGATACCACAACCACACACAATAATGCAACATTGAAGGACCAAAGACCAACAAACCACCATAATAACATCCAGAAGCCAACACACAAATACTGCACCAGAAGCAAATGGCGAAGGTTGAAGATGGGAGAACAGGATCTCCCGAAACATGTCCCTAAAGGAAAAAATACATCTTGAGGTAAAATAGTTATAAGTATTATAGTATTATATACATCAAGAAACGGACTGTAGCAGAAAGTGATTGAAATATATATATATATATATATTGATATATATATATTGCAACAAAACATATATAAGGCATAGTATTAAAAACAGAATAAGAATAGAGTCTTTTATCTGGAGTAAGGTAAATATTTTAAACAAATTTAAAATGGTCTGTGGTTGAACAAAATTATTTATTCTAAATTAATACTGTCTATTACTGATTTGAAAGTTTCTTTCCTTAAATGTCTATTTTTACTTGGTCGTTGAATTCCTTTTACGACACCGTTGAAACGTTGAATCTGCCACCTCTCGCGGGTTTCACTGTTGAATCTGCTACCTCTCGCGGGTTTCACTGGTTGAATCTGCTACCTCTCGCTGCCTGCTGAAATCTGCTGCTCTGATGACACGTGGGCACTCCGCTCTCACGCACGCACGCTGATACACCGATAGCGTTTATCTCTTTACTCAGGGCTCGATAATGGGTTTTAATTTAAATTAATGTAGTTTCGGTGTATTTTACGTACACCGTCCCGAGTCTTGATGTGTCCTCGCGTTCACACAGATGTATTCCGTTAAATACACCTCACCCTATGAGGATATCTTGACTCTCGCGAGAATAGAACTATTTAATTAATAATTTAAATTTATTATTTGAGTTCTAGTACCCAATAGGATTTTAGCAAACGGGCAACTCGTTGCTAAGATTCCGTACTCGTAACCCTTATGTAGAACGTATACTGAAGCGAAAAACTCGCACAGAGAGAAAGTATGTTAAGGTCGAGCTGGTAGGTGGAACTGACTGAAACTTCCTTCGCGGAGACCCAATCTGAATGAAAATAGGGGTCTGTGATTGGTTAAAACCCCTAGCACGTGATTGATGGGTTAAATTGATAGACAGAAGTCCTGAAAAATTTGCTGAAGTCTGCAATAGCAGGTATAGATTTTATCTAAAAGTTTTATGACTATTAGAAGATAAGGATTCTTTAGAAAGATGAATTCTGTTAAAAAATACATATTAAAATAATATGTTTTGAGTCTTTGACATTAGAAAAATGTAGCGCTAATTTAGAAGCATGAGCTGTCCAAGTCTCAATTCAATATGTTAATTTAAACTAGTTATTCATGTAAATACGAATAACACGCGCATACGCGCACTCGCGCACTAAATTCGCACTTAACATAACAGAAAATAAATTTATGAGCAATTTGTCACACAACAGTTACTTACCCATTTCTTAATTCAAAACGTATAGACTTAACTCCAATATACACTTGTGCATAATTTCAACACACATAATTATCCTATGCAAAAATATTTATTTGTATCGTCGCAATATATATATATATATATATATATATATATATATATATATATATAATTTGCTACACTTAGTACTTTCCTTGTATAAGTGTAAGGGACAATCAAGTTGTTTTTACTTACTCGAGACATGTGAAGTAGCATCAAGTTACTTCTCTCCGTTACCAAAGAATTATTCGGGCTCAAAGAGCTCGAAACATGTCTCAAGATAGCAAAGATGTCTTGATTGCACATTTACATAATACGAGGTTTGCTGGAAAGGTTTTTAAATTTCCCAGGTTAGAAATGTCTTCTGAGTAAAATCTGTTTTTTTCTGAGACGCTGGAACACCTGTATAAAATTTTAGTCTTGTTGAATAGAATATGTGTATTTTTGTTTTCAGAAGATACCATAAGTTAAGCAAGGGCAGATATTACGCAAAAATTCTTTTACAGACAAAAAGAAAATTACGCATGTAAATTTTTACAAGAAATGATAATGACTAGGTGTTCGACAGCAACTTTTTAGAATAGTTATAGGTCTAACTACTACAAGCCATTTTACTCCTTGGCTTAACTTTTTAACAACAGTTTATGATTTGTTTAACAGCATTTAATAATAATAATAATAATAGTAATAATAATAATTATTATTATTATAACAATAATTAAATCTTGAGATTTAAAAAATAGAGGAATAAGGAGTAAAATAATTAAGGTAGTACAGAGGTTATACAAAAATAATGTTAATTATGTAATTGGTAAAAATATGAGGTCGTTAGGATTTACATCAAACTATGGGTTAAGACAAGGAGGTGGACTGAGTCCGACATTGTATATGGACGACATTATTAAGAAGTGTTCACTGAAGGTTAAGAAAATGCATGTTGGATATAGGAACTTGCGAAGTATAGAAGTAGCAGAAGGGGCTTTTGCGGATGATGTAGTGCTAATGGCTACAAGTGAAAGGGCGTTACAGGGTAATTTGAATATATGGAATGAAGTTCTCCAGGAAAAAGGGATGAAAATAAATAAGACCAAAACAAAGGTAATGGTAATGGGGGAGAAAATAATAAATATAGAGATTGGAGGAGTGAAGATAGAACAAGTCAAACAATTCAAATATCTAGGGATTATAACAGACAGTAATAGAAAACAAGAAGCCGCATTAAATGAAAGAATTGAAAAGGCAATAAAAGTATACTATGCATTAAACAGTAGATTTATAAATAAGAAGGAGATATCAAGAAAAACGAAAATGAGTGTGTATAAAACAGTATATAGACCGGTTTTAACATACGGCTGTGAGACGTGGGTGCTATCCAAAAGCCAAAAAAGTAAAATCCAAGCGGCAGAAATGAAATATCTTTGGAGAGTAGTGGGAGTAACAAGGAAGAACAGAGTTAGGAATACACAAATAAGAGAGGATCTGGAAGTGATATCGATTCTGGATTTTATTGAACAGAGACAACTATGCTTGTGGGGACACATGCAGAGAATGGATAGTGATAGAATGGTAAAACAGGTTTGGGAGGCAAAATCAGGGGGAGAAAAAAGAGAGGAAGACCGCGACTGACTTGGGATGGAATGATGGGAAACATTTTGAGAGAAAGAGGCTTGGGCTGGAGGGAAGCGAAGACACTGTCAATGGATAGAGTAAGATGGAAAAAATTTGTATATAGAGTGTAGTTGATGTACTTATCATATATTGATGTAACCCGACACCAATATGGCATAAGGGTATTTTGATAATAAATAAATAAATTATAACAATAATTCAATCTTGAGACAATTTTTAAATACTTTATTATATGGAGATGACCAGCTCATTATGCAAAAAACAGAGGATAATTTACAGAAACCCATTCACAAGCTGAGTCATTACACTGCTCAATATTTTGAATATACTATTAATAAAACAAAGGTAATGTATTTCAAAGGCAAACATCCCATAAGATAAAAATTACGATCACTGATAACGTGCTAGAGCAAATATCCTACTTTCAATACCTAGGATGTACAATTACATATCAATTTGGCAAGGAGATCGAGAAAAAGATAAACAAATTTCAAACGATTTGTGGCACTATAAAAGAATTTTAGGAATGAAATAAGAAAGGAAACTCAAATAATGAAGTTCTATAAGGTAATGGCAGTGCCCACTGTTTTATACGGTTCCGAAACACGGGTATTATCTGAAACAGATACAAGTCATATACAAGCTGCAGAGATGAATTTCTTGAGATACGTAAAGCGATGTACACGAAACGATAGAATTAGATACGATGTGATAAGACATGCATTGGGTATATTCTCTGTAAACGCTAGAATCGACGAATGTAAGCTGAGATGGATTGAACGTATAGGTAGAATCGAAGCGAAAAGGGTACCTCAACAAGTTTTACAATATGCGCTTAAAGGGAGAGAAATGTCGGAAGACCACGGAAAGATGGCTTGAAAATAGAGAGCGGAACAAGTGATGTCGCCTAATCCTGGAATGAAGACGAAGAATAATAATAATAGCAATTTTCTAAGAGGGGGAAAAATGCTTTATGCATTGTCAGAGGAGACCTTCTGTATGGGACTCTCACCCACTAAAAAACCCACTTATGATGGATGGCATTCATAACCATCCTGAAACTATTTAGCGTATTACTTCAGGATGTAGGCTACTGCACCCTTACCGCGCTCCATCTAATTGTCTCTTATCTTTTATTCCCCATTGGGTGCAAGTTGGACCTGCCTTCTCTTCTAGTCGGACCTACTGAATAAATGGAGAAACGCGGTCCCATTTCCTCCTTTGCACAAATCATAATCTCAACTACACTCTCGGGCGTGAACTCCTCAAGCTTCATCTCCAGTGCCATCCTCTCTCTTGTGAAGGGTCACCGTATTGGCATGGTGGGCTTTGCACCTTTCCCATTCTGTGGAGTAACCATTAAAATTGTCATAATCTCTTTGAACCGTGTGAGATGGTAGTTAGCCTCACCGTGTTGGTGGTCAATCCATTCTTCTATATTTCAATGTGAGCCTTGCAGTCCATCTATCTCTGTCCTCTCCAATAATAATAATAATAATAATAATAATAATAATAATAATAAATAATTTGTAATAGTAGTAGTAGTAGTAGTAGTAGTAGTAGTAGTAGTAGTAGTAGTAGTAGTAGTAGTAGTAGTAGTAGTAGTAGTAGTAGTAGTAGTAGTAGTAGTAGTAGTAGTAGTAGTAGAAATATCAACAACATAATCGTATTCAATTTTTAAATTTTAATCTGTGAGTTTCTAGAGACGTTTTCGTACAATAATATGAAAGTAATTGTTTTCTTACACAATATTAAATTCTATAGCCTGAAGTACGAATCATAGAACCGACGCCTGATTATAGGAGAGACTGAATTTGTTGAACGATTTATTTAGTAGATCGACTCTCCGACTCTGCAGACAACGATCACTTGAAACATATGTAAGATTATACAGAATTAATCTTCTCCTATTCTTCACATCAGGGTTTAGTTTGACAGCCCATTCCGGGGCCTACTACTTCGTTTCTTCCCAGGGGTCTATAATTGATTACTTTGTTTTATTAGACAGTTATCGCTCGTCCTCTCTATATGCTGTTTCCATTTCAATGAGCACTGTCTAATCTGAAAGGATCTATAAAAAAGTCGCGTTCATTCTGTATATCCCCGACTCAACCCTTATATTCTGCTTCTTAATTTGATTGAGACATTACTCCGAGGCTGCTTTGGATACTACAAGTACTTAAAACAAGGTGCTGTGTTTCCCCAATCTTGTTTAATATATACATTGACAACATGTTGAGAGCATGGAAATCCAGAGTGGCTTCGGGAATACAGCTTAAAAATTCAAAATACAGCTTTGTATGGGTTCCCTGATATATGCGGATGACACAGTTCTTATTCAAGAAAACGAGCATAATTTACAAAGAGCTACGTTTCAATTACAAAAAGTGGCAAGAGAGTATTCAATGACAGTTTCAGTAAGAGAGACCAAAACCATGGCCTCTAAAGGTAAATATCCAGTGAGAACTGAGACAGTTATAAACAACAACACTTTAGAACAAATGAGCCGTTTTAAATATCTTGGCTGTGCAGTAAGCTACGAATCTGAATATGATTTAAGAGAGAAGATAAATAAATTTAGAAATATTTGTGGTACCATTCATAGAAGATCTTAGAAATAAAACAAGGCACAGCACAAGGATTAAATTTTATAAAACAATTGCAATACCCACATTGATTTATGCAAGTGTAGCGTGGGTCATGACAAAAAAGAAAAGCGGCAAGATTCAGTGTGCTGAAATGCAGTTTCTTCGAAATACTTTAAATTATACATTGCAAGCTAGAATAAGGAATGAGGATATCAGAGCGGAACTCGAAGCAAAGGACATAAATGAAATTATTTCAATTTACAGAAGATAATGGTGGAATCATCTGCAAAGGATGACAGAGGATCGATTGCCGAAAGCGGCAGTGAACTATAAAGACATTGGTAGAAGAAACGTGGGTCGTCCGAGGATGATATGTGTGCCGGAACAGGTTTATATAACCTAATCCTTGAAGAGAAGAAGAAGAAGATGAAGAAGAAGAATTTGATTTTGGAAGGAACAATCATTTACTCGTTTCAAAAACTTTATTTCAGCGGCCTGTATTCGCCGAATACATATCTTGTTTTCGCAATTCCCACGACTCACGTCCGCGGGTGCTGACATTACCTTATTAAATTTCTACTTTTCCTCTCTTGTTGTTTTGTTACATATTGCATAACACATGGCATTGTTATATATTGTTTTGTTGATGTGCGGTATATTGTGCTACACATCAGTTGGTACAGCTTATTGGTGACTTAAATCGCAGTTTCATATATGACGTCACACTCACAACCGCTCTATACTGTACGTTGCCCATTGATCACTAGCTTCCAACCTAGTACAAACTTAATTTTCGCGTAAATTATTTGTTACCTTTACATTTAGAAATGATTTTCAAACAACAGTAAAATGATTTTCCGCACCACATTTTAATGGATTTCATTTATACAAAAAATAATGATTATTCTCTTTCTGTAGACGTCTCGTGTACATTGATACTTTGGAATTGTTCTTCACTGTGTGCATTTCGGATGAAATATTTTAATCATTTCATCATCATCATTATCATCATCATCATTATCATCATCGTCATTATCATCTGCAAGGATTAAACCAAGGATGGCTTGTTCCGGTCTGAAACAGACAAAATTCTATAGTAGGTCACTCCAGCGCTTCCTCGGACGTCCCACACCTCCCCTTCCCTACGGCTTATAGTTTCATAGTTGTTTTGGGGATGCGGCAGTCATTCACTTGACGAAGATGTTCCCACCAATAACTCAACCGATACTGGACAATCCTGTCGAGTATACTCATAATATTCAGTTCGTTCCGTATATCAGTGTTTCTCCTCCGATCATGGAGAGTATACCCTACTATGTGTCTGAGAAATCTCATTTCATCCGCTTGGATACGACTGGGGTGGCCTTTAGTTAAAGTCCAATTCTCAGACCTATAAAGAAGTGTGGGAAAGGCCAACAGCTTGTAGAATTTTAGGCGTGTTTCTTTACTTGCTGATTTAAGAGTTTGCCTAATGGTCCCGCACATAAGATTGAACCTGTGCCACTTATTCCCAATGTCGTTGCTTGTATTATAGGAAAGCGCTTGTACTATATTGTAGCGCAGGTATTCAGAATTTTCTATAATTTTATCTGGAAAATTAATATTTTGAGCACTCGCTAATCTACAGAATAGAGTGCGACAAGCCAATCCACAGCTTAGCGAAGGAACCGGAAGTTTACTTCATGCAAAGTACATGCAGGAGCAGACGGGAAAAAATGTATAGAAATACAGCTAACGCGGCGCCCATCGTCAACAAACGGCAGTCAGGAAATAGACATGTTTGCACAAATGAGAGGTGGAAAATATGTATTTGTGTGCGCGAACACGCGGTTCGACCAAAACAGACGCAAATGACAGTTCCATCTGCTGCTGGCCATTGTTTCACAGTAGAGGTTTGTAAATGTACTTAATAAAGTGAAAGAGGTTGCTCTGCGGACAGGAGGTGGAGGGGCAGGAGGAGGGAGCCATTCGTTACCACGGCAACCTGTCGTTTTTGTTTGCACGAACAATGTAAATATTAACCAACTACTCCGCTAGAGCGCACCACTCACTCACGTTGCTTACACAGAAACAATTTTTATACCCTTCCAGTCATTACGACGAGAGGTTCAATTTCCACTCCGGACGTTGTTAAACATCAATTTTGCCGTGTAAACGAAAAACCTATAATTATTTTCGCGGCGGCTATTTATAAAAGCGGTTACACGCCCGCGTTGCCAATAAACGGAAACTCTCCAACGATTAGCGAAAAGTATTAACGAGCGACGATACTGTGACCGCACGTAGTAACCGATTAATTAACCATTATCTACTGCAATCAACTGTACGCTAATCGTCAGTGTAGCGATTGATTGATTGTGTACTGTACGCTGGGTTTTGTAGTGAAATTACTTTCCGCTTGACTCTCAGCTAGTTATATCCGATTTTGGTGGCTTCATACCAAACATTTTCATGTTTATCGTTTGGGTTAGTTTATGTTGTTTTCCATAATTTCCAACTTTATCGTGTTTACTTGCTGAACTGAATTGCAACCCAGCGTCGTGGTTTAGGACTTGAAAATGGTGGAAACAGTGAAAGGCCTCGTCCGGAACATGACAAGTAAACACGACAAAGCATGTAAACACGACAAAGTTGGAATTGAAGGGACTGCTCATTCGAATAACAAGATTAGAATTTTTCCAAAATCATAATCGTCGTCGTCGTCGTCGTCGTCGTCGTCATCATCATCATCATCATCATCATCATCATCATCATCATCACCGTGCTAAAAGGCGACAGATGAATGGCAAAAAGTATTTAAATAATTGTCATAGAAATATTTGTGTAAAATAAATTTTAATATATGTTTGCATAATTAATCGATCGTGAATAATCTTTATGTTGTCAAGCTGTAACACATTCGTGTTGGTAGGCCGTACGCTTTCGTCCTTTTGCAAGCGGTGACGGATTCAGAACACAAAAGCAATCATAACAGGAAACGCCCCTTATTCCCACAGGTAATTTCATGAATGTAAACTCATTTTCCATACTTATTGTTTGTGGGTTTGCATGGCTTTGGTACTCACGTTAAAGCAGATTGGCGACTTCGCTAAGCCATATCACAGTGTTTCTACCGAATAGACCATCGTAAGAATATAACAGCCCGGCGAATAGTAGCAATTTCAACAACCTTAAATCTCAATTTCAAACAACATGATTAATAAAATTGAGTGTGGTATTATAAACTTAGGTTCCTTGTGTGCTACAGGAACGCACTGGACGTTGTGACGATGTCTTGGACTAGTTATGTGGAGATATCTTGTGACAGCAGCGGGTGACATCTGCTCCCCGTGCCAGCCGGGATTAAATACAGGTAGCCATCTGATACGCTCGCCGCAAACACCTAGCGGGAACTGGGAGACCTCACAGCGAGCCAATCAGGAATCGGCAACCCGCTGATAGGCCTAACCTGTGAAGGACAAAAGGAGCTCGGCTAAGAAAGAAAAATCATTGTAACGGCCCGTAAATAATATAACTATTCCTTTCTGGATCGGGACCACAAGGATGTTTCCACTTTGTAGTCTCCCTCCTTCTCAGACGATCAGCGGCACGTGTCTGGCCTATAGCAGTCTTTTGTTTAGCACTGCCCTCTCTAACAACACCCATCCACTACAACTGTCCTGGTACACTGCATTCCACACAACAACACTAACCATTTTTTCTTGACTGGGTGGCTCCAACATTCTCCGCTCTGGTCTGTAATGGTGTACTATTCTCAATTCCCTATATCCAAATTGGCTGAAGGGGGCTTGCCAAAGACGACAAGGCATCTACCGTCCGCATCACCACCAGAGGCAGTGCTACTAAACCATGAACTTGTTCAAAATTTCCGGCGCCATCTTGCGGATAACCATATTAGCGCATCCTTTCACAGTTTTAGGTACCCTTCTAATGAAAGTCCAGCACCGTCTTCATCTGGCAGTCATCGGACACGTTCCCGAAGCTGCGATTAAGCCACGGATGTAAAGGCGCCCCACTACCCAGTGCAAAGCAAAGCAATGACCGCAAGGCAGGAGCTCCTACCGGCAGGTCGAAACTTGTAACCCAGGGGACGTCTCTGACGCGCATCGCCTTAGCTCTGACAGCGGCAAAAAAATTCATTCCGTCGGACGATAAGAAGGAAGCTAAGATGGAAATGGAAAAGAAAGAAGGCGAAGGAAAGCCAATCGACTGGGACAGCAGCGGGCTCTACAGCCCTCTGCCGAGTGAAGAGGACTCTGCGGGACAGAACCAATAGCGAGGACAGCCGCCGCCGGAGCAGCAACTAGCGTTGTCGCCCAACAGGCATTTCAAGGACTACAAAAATTATACGGTGTACGATTGGCGCCATTTGTCTTGTGATAATCTTTAGTCCTATTTCATAATCATTTCAAAAAAATAATTAAAAAATCAGTGTATAAGAAGGATTGTTAGGCTTACGCAAGACAATAATTACTAATTTATGAATTAAATTAAACGATGCGTCAGAGCGTTGCTGTGCTGCCGATGTAGTGAGATCGAGTCAAGGTCACGGCTCGATTTGCTCGTCTATCCGCACGTACGCTGACAAATAATACGTACGTCTTCTCTGGCATACCCGGGCCAGATAAGTAACAAGGGCACACAATATATACTACACACATAAACAACCTCTTCCCCTCACCGCACGGCTTGCCCCCGGGCGTGGGTTAAAGGTTGGCTAATATCTCTCTGGCTGGGGTGGGGCGTAAGTTCTATCACGGCCGGAGGGCGCAACAGGTCTATGACCTAATGCCTGAAACTGAAGATGGTGAATTAAATGTTTATTAGTGGATTTGGATTTTTTCTATTTTATGTATTACATATAGCGCTTTTTACCCTTGTAAATGTAGACAGGTGTAAGAATTATACAAAATGAGTAACACAATTACATGTAGTTGTACGGAGATAGACGTCAGGCTGTATTTCATCAAACACAAGAAGGAAAAATACATAAATTAGTAAATTACCTTAGATCCGTCGTGTGACTTCGTTTTTTATTTAAAATGACGCGTTTCGGGTGAACATATGTTCCATCTTCAGATTAATTCACTCAGCTGAGGTTGTTAAATGTTAAAATCACATCACTTTGAAACTACATACGTCCGTTTGGGTGAGCACGCTTAGATACTGAAGTTATCTATGAATGTTTGTGCAAGTTCAAGGCTGTATCGTACAGCGGGTTCGATTTAAAGTTCAAACGATCATTCAATATGAAATCCTGACTGTGTATATTTATGTAAGCTTTGTAAATTTTGAACTTCTCTAAGCGTTCATGTATTGGCCTTTATTGCAATACCTTGGCCTTTAAAGGTTTTAAATTTGATGTGAAGTCTGTATAAGTATGATTGCTTGAAATTAAATGTCGTGCGTAGTTAAATTTTGTTATTTAGTGAAGTCTGATTTTTTAAAATTATGTTTCGGTGTGTCTTTATTGAATCTCTTTAGGAAACGCCTCCCAGTTTGGGCAATATAAAAACAATTGCTATCATCACACGACAGTTTATGCACACCTGTTTTGATCTCTAATGGTGTGATATTATTATTATGGCGGAGTATATTCAGTATACTGTTATTTGTCTTGAAAATTGTAGTGATGTTCATTTTACTTAACGTGGAGGTTAAAATTTTTGGCATTATATCAGGATAAGTGGTTGCAACAAATGTTGGTTTTCCGTATTTTCCTAATTGGGGTTTTAACCTCCTATTTTTATCTTTTTTGAGAATGTTATCAACTAATGAGCTGTTGTAAGCATTGCCCAAAGCTATATATTTTATAATGTTTAACTCATCAAGGAAATCATCCTCGTTAAGAGGTACTGATAACAGTCTATGTATGAAACAATTGAATGACACTAGTTTCTGTGAAAACGGATAATGCGATTTCGCGTGTGTAACCGCATAGTGGTGGATGTTGGTTTCCTATAAATTCTGAAATTTAATTTATCTATATGTTTGGTAACTGTGAGATCCAAAATGTTTAATTTGTTGTCAACTTCGGTTTCTAGTATGAACTGATTGTTGCTATTTATACTATTCAAAAAGCTTTTCATATTTTGAATCTGCCGCAAAGTCCATTAAAAATAAGAAACGTATCGTCAACGCATAAAATACTATATTGTTTTTATCTATGTTATTTGAAAGCAAGAAGGAGTTTTCATAGAAGTTAAGGTACACATCAGCCAATAAACCAGATAGAGGTAAACCTATGGCCAGTCCATCATCCTGGATAAAAATTTGGTTGTTAAAAGTAAAATAATTCTTGGTTGGTTCCAAGACAGAACCAATTCTGTTCCAGTAAGCCAATTAACTCGTCTATTGTTTGAGCATTTAATTTATTTTTTTCAGCCAAATTGTGTCTTAAAATTTGCAAAGTTATCTTTACTGCTATGTTGGTATATAAATTTGCTATTCCGAAGGATGCTAATTTATAATTAGGTAGAATGCTTACGGTCTTGATTTTATTTACAAAATCAAAAGCGTCTATAATGCCATGGTTATTCTTTAAATTTATGTTTTCTCTAATTATTTTGCCGAGTTTTTTGGCCGTTTTGAAACCGGGCGCTGTAGTAAAATTAACAAGTGGTCTAACTGGCAGATTACTTTTATAAACTTTAGGTAAGCCGGTAAGCACACGAGTTCTTGCGTTACTTGGCTTCAAGTAACGTCGTGTGTGTTCACTAAATAAGAGTACGCATTTATTGATTTTGTCATTTAGAATCTTCACATAACTGTCAGTGGGATCAGAGTTTAATTTTTTCATATTATTGCTAGAAGTAAAATTGATTATTTTAGTTGTATATGATTCAATGTCCATAGTAACAAGCGTTACTAATGTCCATAGTATTACCTTTATCTGCGTTAGTGATAAGAGTATTATTCTCAGTTAGTTTAGCCTTTATCTGCCTTAATATATTGAATTCATTTAAAGTTCTTATATGTTTTTGTGAAAGATGAGGTGAATTGTTTTTGAATTGTGATGTCTCCTTATGGTATTAATAAATTTATTATTTATAACGATACGGGCTTTGTTTAGCAGTTTTGGATCAAATATTTGCTTTTACTGAAGTTTCGGCACTGAAAATATTTGAGTCTTATCGCAGTATCTGTGTGCCGGAAAAGAAACAAAAGATTTAATCTTAGAAAATAACGAACATATGCAACGAACGAACAAAAAATGCAACAGCTACAAATACTTAGGAATAAACTTTAATGAAGAAGGAACAGACGATGTTGAAATAAAATCAAGAATAAACAAATCAAAACAAATAATTAGATTATTGAATGGGATTCTATAGGGCACAGAAATCGGAGAAGAAAAGACGAAAGGAATATACGATAGTATAATTAAAAACCCGTTGATGTACGGATTCGAAACATGGAGAATAAAAGAACAGGTAAAAAGAAAGTTAGAAGCTACAGAAACGGATGCTTTGAGACGAGCTGCTAGAAGTTCAAGGCTACAGCGAATACATAATGAAACGATCAAGTCTGACTTTTATCAAAGAAGAAATGGGCGTACAAAGGTCAATTGTCAACTGCAGTTGAAGAAAGACAACCAATATGGTATGTACACGTACAAAGAATGGGACATGACCGACTACCAAAGAAAACAATGATATGGATACCTACAGAGCACAGAAAGAAAGGAACACCCAAGAAAACATGGATGGAAGGCATAAGAATATCAATGAGGGATAGAAGACTAAACGACGAAAACTGCAACGACAGACAAAATGGAGATTAGGCATTGGACAACGTCGTAGGACTTTTTGACCCCGAATTAAAAAAAATTAAGTATGTTCATCTCGCCTTCATTAGAAGAGATCGTAGTTAGATTAGAAATACGTGCACAAAGTATGTGTTTACAAGATCGGTTTCACTGACATGGAACCGATACCCGGCGCAGAAAAAAAAATACAAAACGAAATGATCACTAGGTATAAAGCTGTACAAAACTCTAGAATAGTGACGGGTCCGCGTCACTTTATATCTCGTGAATTACCAAAACAATGAAGCATTTATTGTTTTAATAACGAAAACAAGATTGGATGCGACGACTAGGCAACGTCAAGACGAGAATGTAACGAGTATTCCCCGCACAACACGCTGTTAATTTCCCGTGTCAGAAATGTAACAACGCAACGCAAAGGGTAGAAAGTTTAATGCCAGGCTGTCTTAACCTTTCCTCATGTTTGTCAGATTCGTGCCTACTTTCTTTCTTCTTACCTTACTTTTCCAGACTTTCTCTTGTGGACTGATATTTACTCTTCTCTTGATGTTATTTGTTCATAAAACGTCTAACCTGTACAGTCATTTTTAATTATACTCAGCCTAACAACCTTGGCACTCGTAACCGGCTATGGTTGCCATGCTAAATTTATCAAGTTTAAGACCCATTATCTCTGAACCTATTAGTGTATTACGTGAGGAATTGTCTGCCGATTTTGAGTTAGTGTCCATGGAGCCTTCTGATTTTTTTTTGCAAAGTCTTCATAAAAGGTTATAGAATAAAGTTAAGCAAATGTTTTGGCATGCTCTTAAATTTAAGGGTTGTTTTCACCCTTTTTTCTGGGGGTTAAAAAAACATATTTAATTAACCGCGTTAACCGATAGAGAATCCAATTCTAAGCACAAAGGAGGTATACACTTTCCCAAAAAATGCCTTGTTTGCGAGTTACAAGGGTTCAAAATTTTGCCAAAAAAAACACGTTTTTTAACATTAATCTGCAAATAACTCAAAACAACGCCATTTTGCAAACAACTTGTATAAGTCAAAATTAAAGCTTATTAACAAAACATTTTACATTTTTTGTTTTGTTTTATTATGTCAAATAATTCTTGAGATACAGCCAAAACAAGATGCCGATTCACCGTTTTTTTTATCAAATCACATGATTAAAACTTATATAACTCGGCTAAAATGGTTATATCGTAATTAAATTAGTATCAAGTGAAAGTTCTGTTAATCTCCTAAACAATGGTGGGTTAATCACTTGTCCAGCTTGAAAATAACGACGTTCTGTAGGACAATATCATAATTTCTGCAAATTTTTTCCAAGAAATTTAAAAAGGAAAGTCCGTCATTTTGTCAAATATGGATATTAAGCCCAGATGCGCAGATACTGTACTTTTCGGTTGTTTATTATATTAGCAATGTTCTCAAATTTTTTGAAGCATATATGTATTGCTGTACAGTAACGCGTAATGTTTTAGGAAAACTCTAGTTTTTGGATTTTCGCCAAAATTCGCTTTTTTTTATTAAATATCTCAGTAACGATGCGTTTTATCGAGAAATTGATATAAACCAAAAATGAAGCCTATAAAACACCAAAAATGTTTACTTTTGTTGTATACTTTTGTGAGTAAAATTCGATGAGTTATAGCAGATTAAATTGCGTATTTTGCCGACATCCTGTACAATATTTTTGACTTCTAGGCACAATGTGTAGTGTACAGTAGGTTTCTTAACTATAATGCATACGAAAAAAGTTGTAGCTCTTTAAGTTTCCAACAAAATGCATTTGGCTTAAATTTTTTTTTTTCTTAAAAATTCACTCAGTTATGACCAAAAATGTAAACGCGCTCCAACAGTTAGATTTTGTTATCGTACATTATATGTTCGGGTGGGGTTCTGAGAGCCTATTAATTTATACTAAACTAAATTTATTTCCTAATGACAATAAAATTAAGTATCGTTATTATTTTTTTAACGTCTATTGTAAACAAAAGAATATCTGTTGCAAACTGTCACTGTCTGTATTGCTGGTTCTTTATATATCAATCGAATATATAATTTAATAAAGTAATATAATGTTTATGGTTTGACTTTTCTTTGATTACATTTTATAAGCATGGATGAAATATATATTTTTTTTACTGAGTTTTGAATTATGACGGCTAAAAACACGGACCCTATAGCGGAGACCAGCTAAGTGGCCTGATGCGCTACCTGTACTGCTTACAGCTGGCACGTGTTTTTTGGAGAATCAGCTGAGCGTCGGAGTTGTTTGTTATTGTGCAAGGGTTGTAATATTTTGTTAAATATTATTAATGTTGTGTTGTTTAAGTAAATGTAGGTTAAACATCCCCCAAATACCTGTAGGTACCCAATTTCAGGATTTCAAACTACAATCTCGAGTTGTTTAAAGTTTTCAACCCTTTAGGGCTGGTTTTAAACCCTTGCGTCGGATGTATCCCTTGACGTCAAAATCGTAATCAGCACACCCCAAAAACCTATAGGTACTCACTTTCGAGGCTTTGACTGGCATTCTCGCAAAGTTTAATACCTACTTACACCCATTGATTATAGTCTGCTTCAACCCTTTAGAAACTACCCTTTGCGTCGAATATAATTTTGGACGTCCGAATCGTAATCAGCATCCCCAAAAACCTATAAGTACTTAATTTCAGGGCTTCAAAATCCATCCTCGCGTCGATTCATATTTTCAACCCTTTAGGGGTAGTTTTAAACCCTTTAGGGGTGAGAGCGGGCCAAAAATTTTCCTTAACTTTGTTCTACTACTTTTTAGGAAGCGATAGCAAAAGGAATCAAAAAATTACATGGAGACTAACTCAGAATTGGTAGATAGGCCCTTTGTCACACCTCACGTAATAGACTATATTGTTACGACGGTCTACTTGATCGTCGTAGGTACAGTGGAAACAAAATACAAGACACCAATTAAGTCACTAATCACCAGCTTTAATTTTCACAGTTAACAGTTCGTAATTAACAACATAGTCTCTTATAACAAATCAAATAAAAATTGTTCACACGCAAATAAATGTCAACTAATATTAAAACACAATTGTATTACAATATACCGTCCGATTATAAAACATAACACTTAACTAATATCCACTTGAACACACACACAGCCCCTATATCGCTTGTAATCGCGCGACAATAACTGAAGACTAAGCAGCAGGTATGGGCAATTTATAGTCTACTGTGTTCCGTAATATGCGTCCTTAACAAGCCATCGAAAATTCTAGAGGACACTTCAGCGCGACCTTCGCAGAAACACGCATCGCTGGGCTAATTGAGATGGTTTCAGAACGCACGAGACGTGCGGCATTACGTAATACTGCCTCACATGTCAAGTGTCACGTAGGCCACCGCATTACATTCCGGATCCCTCTGGAACGTTCGATAAACACACTGTTCTGTGATGTCGTAACACTGCCCCCACCTTAACCCTGTCCGTCCCGAACTGGCAACCCGTCTCTGAAGTAATATTTAGGTGGACGACCTTGAACTTTCGCTGTCCTTCCTGTTGAATTCGATAAACAACTTCGTTGATTCTTTTTTACAGTGCAGGGTCCTTCCCAGTTAGACTGAAGCTTAGGTGAGCGACCACGACGGCGCTTTGGGTTGAACAACCAGACCTGATCTCCTTCTTGGAAACCCACACTATTGCTGCGAATGTCATACCGAGTTTTCATTTTATCACTGGTAAACTTCAGCCGTCCTCTTACCAAACGATTCATTTCTCGCAGTTGGTTTTCCAATTGCGAGGAATATTTCTGTGGCTCTTGGGACTGAGTCTCAGGTGATCCGAACATTAAGTACCCAGGAAGACGAATCTCCCGCCCAAACACCAATTTTGCTGGAGTCATGCCGGTTGTGTCGTGTACTGATGATCTATACGCCATAAGGAATAGTGGTATACGTTGGTCCCAGTCTATTTGGTTCTCATCAACAACCTTTGATAGATGCTGCTCAAGTTAAATCTCTCAACCTTTGATTAAATCTTTCAACCATCCCGTCCAACTGAGGATGCAGAGGCGTTGTCCTGGTCTTTCGAACTCCGAGTAGACGGCATAATTCTTTAACCACTCCTGATTCGAAATTACTCCCTTGATCCGTATGGATTTCCATAGGGACTCCATAACGGCAACAGAAGTTGTGAACTAACTCCTTTGTCACAGTGGTAACCTCCTGATTTGGAATTGCGTAGGCTCCCACCCACTTAGTAAAGTAGTCACCTACAACCATGATGTACCGGTTTCCATCGTCAGTAACTGGGAATGGTCCAGCAATGTCTATGGCAATTCTCTCGAAAGGCAGTCCAAAGGCAGTCTCATTTTTCCCCTGCTTCTGGTTTGTGGGCACTTGCTTGCAGCACATATTTCACACGTCCAAACCCATTCCTCTACGTCGTGGCGAAGATGAAGTCAGTAGAATCGCCTCCGTATTTTGTCAAGGGTTTTGTTAACGCCAAGATGGCCTCCAGATGTTCCATCATGCATCTCCTTCAAAACAGACTGCATTTTACTTCGAGGAACTATCAACTGCATGACCACGTCTCGTCCATCTGCACTTTCCCAAGCCCTTTTCAGCAATCCGTTTTCTAAGGTAAGAGATTCCCATTGTGCCCAGTAGCCCTTCAGCACTTCGGAACCATGGCAGATATCTTGCCAATCCTGGCGGCGACCTTCCTCTTTTGCTGTCAAGAGTCGTCCAATGTCTTCATCAGTCATCTGTTCTTGTCGACAGGCTTGTCCTGTCCAACCGTCTGCCAGGAAATCTACAGTGATGGCTTGAACACGTTCGCTTGAGTTTTGTTCTTCATTTCTGTGGCAATGTTGGCAGTCTTCCGGGCACGGTCTTCGTAATAAGCCATCTGCATTACCATGCAGGCGCCCCCGTCGATGTTGTATCTCGAAGTTGTACTCTTGCAGACGTTCGAGCCACCTTGCCAACTGTCCTTCCGGATTTTTAAATCTCAAGAGCCAGGCAAGCGCGGCATGATCGGTACGTAGTAAAAATTCTCTTCCATAGAGGTATTTATGGAAGTGCTCCAAAGCTCTGACAATTGCCAACAACTCTCTTCTTGTAACACAATAATTTCTCTCTGGTTTAGAAAGCGTCTTGCTGTAATACGCTATTACTCGTTCTTCACCGTTCTGCACTCGAGACAAAACTGCTCCTAGACCAGTATTGCTTGCGTCTGTGTCTACGATGTACTTCCCTTCGGAAGCTGGAAAAGCGAGAATTGGCTGCGAACATAATGCAATCTTCAAAGTCCTAAATGCTTGACCACACTCTCTCGACCACTGGAAGTTTCGTTTATTTTCCGTTAGCTCATGTAGTGGTTTTAGCAATACTAGCGAAGCCTTTCACAAAACGTCGGTAATATAAGCATAACCCCAGGAAACTACGAACTTCGTGTATACTCTTCGGTACTTGACAGTCTCTTACGGTGTCTACTTTATTAGGACCCATGCTAACACCCGCTGCCGAAACCAGATGGCCCAGATACTGTACTTCCTTCTGGAATAGAGAACATTTCTTCGGGCTCAGTATCAGTTGGGCAGCGTGAATTCTAGTTAGAACTTCCTTAATGTTTCCAAATGGTCTATGAAAGTCTTCCCGATGACTATGATACCGTCTAAATAAACAAGGCAAGTTTTCCACGTCATGCCTCGGAGTACCAGGTCCATCAATCTTTCAAATGTTGCCGGTGCATTGCAGAGTCCAAATGGCATGACGTTAAATTGGAATAAGCCACTTGGGGTCGAGAAAGCGGTCTTTTCCTTGTCTTCTTGATGAAGACACATTTGCCAATATCCACTTTTTAGGTCCAATGTGGAAAACCACTGTGCTCCAGACAGAGTGTCGAATGTATCGCCAACGCGAGGTAATGGATAGCAGTCTTTCTTTGTAACGTCATTCAACCTCCGGTAGTCTACGCAGAAACGCAATCCACCATCCTTCTTCGCTACCAGCACTACTGGAGAAGAACAAGCACTTGACGAAGGCTCGATTACTCCCTCTGTCAACATGTTCTGTACTAACTGAGACATTTCTTCTTGGTTAGATAATTGAGGCCTTCGAGGAGGTTGGCGTATCGGCGTTGTGTCCCCGGTAATGATGCGATGTTGTACAAGAGAGGTTCTTCCCAATGACTGTCCCTGAACTGCAAAAATCTTTGAATTCATGTAAAAACTGTCCGAGTTATTTTACCTCACCACTTAAGAGGTCGTTAGAAGATCTGTTCAATAATTCCTGCAGTTCCTCTGGTAATTTGGAAGTATCCGAAGAACTGGATTTTCATTGCGTCATTCCGGCTACCCAGGACAAAGGAGTCAATTTGCCTATGAGCTTATTGCTTTGTAGAGTGACAGCTTGGTCCAAAATTCGCCATTCTAATAGATACATTTCCCGTTTCGTCAGGTTTTACTAAACTTCTGGCAATTAGTATGCCCGGTGTGCTGACTACCTGGGGTTCGAATATAGAGCACTGGTTGCCCCTAGTATCTACCTCGTCCATCAATTTTTCAGATGTAATCATTGAGGAGAGCATTACCTCTTCTTCTCCGATTCTCAAAACATTGTTTTTGAAGTCGACTATAAATCCGTATGCGTTCATAACGTCCACACCAAGAATTGCTTCGTCCACAGTGTCTGCAACAAGTTGATGACTAAACTCAAGTCGGCCGAGGCATAGGTGTATCTCCACTTTTCCAAACACTTTTACAGGCCGTCCAGTAGCTGTTCGCAAGCTGCAAGAGCACCAGATTGGCTCGAGATCTTTCACCACGTCGGGCCGCGCAATGGAAACTGTTGCGCCTTTATCAACTGTAATCTAGGTTGGCCTTTCTTGAAAGAATCCGGTAACCACCAAGCTCCCGCTGTTTTTCTGAAGTGTAGAAATTGCGTATTGTCTAGGGGCTTCGTTTCTCCAGTTAGTCAGCACACGCCCCGTTGTACCGACTATTGCTCGTTTCCCTGTTGCTGAATTCTAACCCGACAATCTTGTTGTAGATGTCCAGGTTTCCCACATCTATAACACTTCGGTCTTCCATCCTTCTTACTTTATTCTGTGGCGCCGACCGTTGAGTCTCTGTTCCTTCTTCTTCTTCATCGTTTGTGCCGTCGCGATCTTTTAGCGCGCACACTATATGACTTGTCCAACCAGACGCTGATTTGGCGGCCTCAAATTGCAAAGCATGTACCAGGGCGTCCGCACTGTTCTGGTGTCTTGCTATTCGTAAAACTTGCTGTAGTTCGTTATCTCGTACAAGGGAGTAAATGTCTGCATCGCAAAACTCGTTCGAAAATCTTCTGGCGCTTCAGGATAGGCCAGTCTAATTAGTCTATCGATACTTGCTTCAAAGTCTTGAAGGCTCTCCCCGGAATGTTGTTGCCTTGCTCTCAACTGGGTGCAGTACACATCTCGCAAATGTTTATCACCATATCGTAATTCCAGAGCTTTTATCAATTCGGCATAGGTGTTTTGGCTGTCAGGTGGCACTTTCTGTAGTAATTCTGCCGGAGGTCCTTTTAATGCAAGAACGAGTGAAACAGCCTTGTCTTTCTCTGTTCAATTATTTGCGCATGCAGCAGCTTCAAGTTGGCGGAGGTACGTTCCCCACTGACTGCTTCCGTCAGAGGTTGGAGCTTTGACATGAACTGTCCCTACTGCAGGCAAAGTGACTTTCTCTATTAACTTATTTTCTGTGTCTTTTTCTGTCTTTATCACTGGTACAGTCTGTTCAGAAATTTGTTTTGGTTGAATCTTCATGGACTGTTCAACTTTACTTTTAATTTGTTCTCTTATGTTTGCCATTGAGTTTTCTACTGCAAATATTTTTTTTTGACATAGCTTCTTCCACAGTGAAGACAGATTTTTCTACTTCAGATATTTTTGTAGACATTGATTCTTCAACACTCAAGACAGATTTTTGTCATTGATTGTTGTACATCCGATATTTTAGTAACTTGTTTATTAAGCTCACCTCATAGGAGACCCAGCTTTTGCTCCTGTATTAACTCTTTGATGTCTTCTGTTTCCTGCTTACGTTTTTCATCCTGTCGTCTTTCTGCTTCTTCCACCTCCTGCCTGCGTTCTTCTTTTTGTCTTTCTTCTGTTCATTAGTGGTTTCTGACGTTCCTCAGCTTCTTCTCTTTCTTGTCTTCGTTCTTCTTTTGTCTCTTCCCGTTTCTGCCGCAGCAGCGCTTGGAAAGCTTCCATCAGATGACTGGCATCCATTGTTTACCGATTAATTACGAATTTCCTCGTCTTGTACAAACAGTCCACTGTTTCCACTATTAACCGTTACATCCCAGTTCTGACACCACTATTACGACGGTCTACTTGATCGTCGTAGGAACAGTGGAAACAAAATACAAGACATCAATTAAGTCACTAATCACCAGCTTTAATTTTCATTGTTAACAGTTCGTAATTAACAACACAGTCTCTTATAACAAATCAAATAAAAATTGTTCACACGCAATTAAATGTCAACTAATATTAAAACACAATTGTATTACAATATACCCTCCAATTATAAAACACAACACTTAACTAATATCCACTTGAACGCACACAGTAATGTCGCTTGTAATCGCGCGACAATAACTGAAAACTAAGCAGCAGGTATGGGCTACTTATAGTCTACTGTGTTCCATAACATGCGTCCTTAACAAGCCATCGAAAATTCTAGAGGAAACTTCAGCGCGACCTTCGCAGAAACACGCACCGCTGGGCTAGTTGAGATGGTTCCAGAACGCACGAGAAGTGCCGCATTACGTAATACTGCCTCACATGTCACGTAGGCCACCGTTTTACATTCCGGATCCCTGAAAGAAGTCTGAAGTTTTAGCATGCAGATAAGCACGTTACACACTACAAACACTACTAAAATAATAAATATATCTCAATTTTCTTATTTTAATAATTTTTTTTGTTTTGCTCTAAAAATTTGCATACAAAAACATACTTAAAATTTTTTTACGTTTTTATTTTTCAGTGAAACTGTATTGTTCTAGAAGTGTAGTTAACGCAATAGTCGCAAAAAAATTCAGCTTGATAGCTCACTTGATTTCTGAAATAATAGGTCATTTATCTAGCTTTTGAGAAAAAACACATTTAAAGTTTTTAAAACATACTTTCATTGTTTTATCTGATTTAAAATAATCCAGCTCCATACTTCGAGTCTTCAGGTATGTCCATTTGGTCCTCTAGTTTTCTTTACATTTCTAGTTGGTTGCCTAACTTTTATATCAAATAATCTACTAATGTCTCTGCCTCAATGGTTCGTTGCAAGTCGATTTTGTTCATTATTTTAACCACATTTGATCCTAGTTTGATCTGTAATTATGTAAGACTTGACACTTACTTATATTACCTTCATTGAAGGTCAACACAACATCATGCACACCCAAAACAAAAGTATCCAGTCCAAAAATTTATTTTTTTCAATCCATTCTAAATCAAATAGTTCAGCGACTACTTTGTATACTGTATAAGTACTACCACGAAAACATTTTTTTAACAAATTAGAATGACTCAGATCAGCAAATATTGGCTTTATACAGACATCACAGACATTTGTAGTGAATGATTATTGAAATTCCCTTTCCAATGGTAAAAACTACCTGTCTCTACGATAATGGTAATAAATGGTAATTTGTAAAAAATGGTAAAATTATCAGGACTTTTCACACACAACTTTTCCTGCAATCTCAATGTTTTGAAATCATACAAAATTTATTATTAGGCAGGCGTATTCGCATAAATTTGGTATCAAATTACCCAGAAAATATTGAAGATTTTTTAAGACAAAAAAAATCAAAAATCGAGTTTCTGGTTGATTTTCCGGTTACGAGTCCCCTTAAACCAGATCTACATTCTAATTTAGTAGCTTTTTGAATTTATATTTAATTACAATCATAATCCTAATTTGTTTTCTCAACAGTTACAGATTTTTCTATTAAGTTAAACTAACCAGGTAACTACAAAAAAGATGTTTTCATTGTGCTGTCTGTTTTGCTCTCTTTCTCTCTCGCTCTCTCTCTTATTCGTTCTTATTCGCTGTAGCTCCTTTTGTACCGCCCAAGAAGTCTAGGTGTGCGGACCACTTCGAAAGAGTCCAGGAGGAATCCTCTTGGGGCGTTCGGCATACAAGAATGGTAGTGGGACCAACGTTCAGTATTACGCAAGGATCTTATCCAAGGAGCTCCCAGATACTCATTTCCACAGGATGAGTCGACCTGAGAGCTACAAAATGGGTACTTTCTCAATAACCGTACCTACACTGATTTTTGATATTTCGATTATGCGTTTATTGATATTCATGTATAATAAATATCGCATATAAAGTTAGTTAGACAATAGAAATGTGAAAATGTATTTGTGTATGTAATAAAATAGTTTGTTGACGATTGCAATCGTTTTTCATTGTCGTATTTTCTACAAGAAATGTTAGTAGCAATAACAGCTCCTATGCGTATTTGGGATGCTAAAAGTTGACGTTATTACGTTAATATGTAAACTAAGATTCCACGTGAAAACCGATATGACTTTAAAACAACTCCATTTTTGTGAAACTCTCGTAAAAGAACCAACTCAAAGTAAATCGGGGCTGCTTAAGTACCCTGCCTGACTCTTAAGCTGCTTCGGTGATACACATGGGAGCCATTATTATTATCAAAAGAATATGTGCCACGTAACGATTAACAATCTTGTTTTCATTTCTTAATACGTTGTTATTTTTTTGCATTCATCTTACTATTCAGAAATAATTGTATTTTTCACTTTATATTTTCTGTTGTCGTTTTGTTAACAAAACCGTTAGATTCTTTGTTTTTAATGTTACTCACTTTCAAGCACTGTGTATACACATTATACATCATATTTTTCCTAACCATGACTTTTATTTCTTTGAAAAATAGTTGGAAACCAAAATCATTATTACCTAACCTCGCAAATGACAACATTATGTATCTGCACTTTACATTAACAAATAGAATAATTTACAATTAGTACGCTTCTTTGTCTTCACTTCGTAGTATATCGATCATCATCATCATCATCATCCTCAAGGTTTAAACCAAGAATGGTTTGTTTCGGTCTCAAATAGGCAAATATTACAGCTGGTCACTCCAACGCTCCTTCGGACGTCCCACACCTCTCCGTCCCCTCGGCTTATAGTTCCATAGTTGTTTGGGGATGCGGCAGTCATCCATGTAGTGTATCGATACAATCGTATATTCAAAACATCGAAAATGTAATGTGGGTACGGACATTGGGAAAGTACCAAAAATGCAGCTTGATTTTATACTACTTCTGGCAATCGAACCCGGGACCTCTTGATTAGTAACCAGGCATCACACCTCCTAGTCTACTTAGTGTCTTCACTACTTAGTCTCCTTTTTTACTTTATTTAACAAACACAACACACCTGACACACAAATATATTGTCATGTTGTTTTTATTTTGAGTTCTATCGAAAGCACTTTAAAAATCTCAAAATCTCTAACGTCTAAAATATTATATAATGCTTTTATTTCATACAAAAACATTAGAAAAACGGCCTCAAAATTTTGGCATGCGTTGTGTCTTTCTGTTTTACCACTAAAGGTTTTTAAAATTACAATAATAATAATAATAATAATAATAATAATAATAATAATAATAATAATAATAATAATAATAATAATAATAATATTAATAATAATAATAATAACAGCAACAACAACAATAATAATAATAATGAGAAGAAGAAGAAGAAGAAGAAGAAGAAGAAGAAGAAGAAGAAGAAGAAGAAGAAGAAGAAGAAGAAGAAGAAGAAGAAGAAGAAGATTAACAATAATGGCTGTTTTTACTGCCTAAGCAATGTAGGAGTTAGGTGGTGTAGGCTGTTTTGGCTTTCAAAATAGAGAAATTATGATTGTTATAAAAATAAAATGGGCAGAAGATAGTTCGACGAAAGATGATATGTTTTCAGGTGAAATTGTCCAAAGAAGATAAATATTCAGGTTACTGAATCATGAGATATATAAATAGAGAGGTGATCTGTATCGAATAATAAATATACAATAAATACACACTCAGTGAAACCTGCAAAGGTTTCGAATCACAGAACTCCACGTTGAAGATCAAGGTGATGGCTTTTCATGGAACTGATCCCATACAAGCAAAAATTTTTGTAAATGGTACTGTTCTGGACCAGGTCAGTAATTTTTAATATCTGGGATCTAATGTATCTTATATTACAAACAATGATGTTTTGAAGAAGCTGCGCAAGTTTAACCATATGTGTGGCATCATCAGGACAACTCCAAAATCAACGAGTAAAGAAACACGCCTAATGTCTACAAGGTGAACGTCGCTATAAGTCGCCTTTCCCACACTTCTCTATGAATCCGAGAATTGGACTTAAACGAAGTGTCAGGCCAGTCGACCGAAATGAGATTTCTCAGACACGTGGCAAGATGTAGTCTTTCCGATAGCAAAAGAAATGTAGATGTACTTGCAGGAACTGAATATGCTTGTACTTGATAAAATTGCAAAGTATCGGCAAACTAGTTGCAACATCTCAAACGAATGGATGACTGCCTGGCGCATTCCTAAACAATTATGAAATTACAAGCCGAAAGGACGGGGAGTTCTGGGACGTACGAAGAAGTGTTGGAGCGACCAGCTGTAGTCTGTCTGCTTGGGAGCGGAACAAACCACTTTTTGGTTTAATAATTGTTGAAGAAGATGATGATGATGATGACAAAAAATATTTTTATTTGGTCATTCTGTGCACGTTTGAGTTTTAATGCTACTCCGCAACAAAGCAATTTTAGCTGTTGAATTTTTGTCTTGTACTAACACAAGAATAATATAACTTCAAAAAAGCTTTTTGATAATTACTTCAAGTTAGGTTCTTTTAATATACTTTTTGGTCTCGTAAATAAAGGTCACACAAAACTCTGTCTTGAATTCGTGAAAAAAATGATTTGCAACAAAAAAGTAATAATTAATATAAAATCAAACTTACAGTCACAGAATATGACAGATCTTCGACGATACCGCGGACTGAAGAAGGAGATAATACAGTAGCTTTGAGCAATCGTAGAGTTCCGAGTCCTCGTATTGTCTTTCAGTAATCAGGATTGTTTTACGACAGACACGGCATGTTAATCTGTATCTGGAATAACGGTAGCAAGAATTATGTACATCGTTTAATTTCAAAACTTATGTAAATTGCTGTCTTCTTGTTGATGCTAAGAAATTACTGCATACAACACGATGAAGTAGTAGTCAGCAGTGCTGCCTGAGCAAGCTCATTGTTTATGAAACATCTATGTGTATGTGTATGTGTCTGCTGAGCGCATTCCCACAACTACGTAGTACGGATGCAGTAAGACTCATTTTGCAAAGAGCTCTTTACTCTACTGTGTTTAGTGCCTCACCTTATTTATGAGATCTGATTTAGTAATGGCGTGCTGTGTTGACACTTAAGACAAATGAATGCTAACTGGGAAATGAATGGTAAAGTATATACTCTGAACCGCTGTCTCTGCTTAGGATGATTCTTTACACTGTTCCCGTTGCTACTTCAGAATTGTTTTTGTCGAAAATTTAAGCTAAGCTAAGTGTACTCTAAATATTTTCTAGTTTTAAATATCTTCTAAGGCTTACACGGGCGTAGTCAATGTTGTTAACGTCTTCAGATTCCGGGCTGTTTGACCGTTCTCCACTGCTACACAAATTAGAAAACATTTTGGCCGTGCCATCGACGGCCATCATCAGTGCAACAGTCAGTTTCTTAAGGTTACAAGGAAAAATCCAACGGTTCCTGACGCCGGTGAGAGACGTCAGGGGCCCGCTTTCGTCGTGCGGAGTCTACGGAGTTCCCTGCCCGTGTGGCCAGTTGTACATCGCAACCACGAAGCGTAGTGTCCGCACCCGCGTCGGTGAACACAGCCACTACTGTCGCTTGACGCAGCCGTGACGGAGCACACACTCGCCAATGCCGACCATCGGATCCTTTTCGAAGAGACGCGGCTTCTGTCGTCGGTGAGTGCGTATTTCCCTCGACTCCCCATGGAGTCCATCCAGATTCAAAGTCTCTCATTAAGTACTTTGTGGCATAGTTTACGACGAACGAAAAGCGTGTGACTTTCGTCTTGATTGGCTGGTAGTGTAGTAACAACTGCTTCTTATCACTAATAAGAAAATTCGTAATTTTCTAATAATTGAAAGATTACGTAATATCAAAGTTTATCCAATAACAAATGTACTTTGTTCAAGATAGTGAACGAATTCTACAGCTTAGGGAGAATTTGTAAGTGCATGTGCCGTTCACGGAGCCGCTAGCCATTACCACAGTACTGTGGCCTCTAACGTGGGACATCTGCGTTAGAGAAAGGTCGATCAGCACTGACGATGGCCATCGATGACACAGCCGAAACGTTTGCTAATTTGTGTAGCAGTGTACCAAGGCCAAACAGCCCGGAATCTGAAGATCTTAACAACATTTTCTAGTTTTGTTACAATCTTAACAAGTTTTACACCGATTGAATGGTCGCTGAGCGGTTGGTAGAACATGTTAACATTGCAGTATAATAAAATATGATTTTGCGGAATTCTGCAGAGGTTTTATTATTCGTGACTGTTGTATCGACACTTACAACAGCTTCAAACATTACTTGAGGAACGGTTTTCGTGGAAAAGCAACATCTTAGCAAAGGACAAGTAGGAGATTTTGTGTCTGACTGAGGAGGCAACTGCAAACACCTTTAGCACTGCAGCCCAACGTGAGCCCTGGCTTCTCCGATGTTTCCTATCCATTGCCATCTCAGCATAACCTTACTTACTTACTTACTAGCCAACGCCCAGCCTTGGCTGTTGGGCCATTAGGCGGCGCGCTGACCAGTATAGACGTGAGAGCCTTGCCGTATCATCTTCGTCTTGGACTTGCGTGTCTGAGAGCAAGGTTGGACATGTAATTAGGTGATCCGCATTCATGGAAGCGTATCCACAGAGAACACATTCAGGAGACGACAACATGCCGATGCGGTGCAGGTGGGAGGCCAGGTAGTCATGACCGGTTGTAGTTCTAAAAAGAGCAACACTAGTTGCTCGGGGTAGAGTTCTGTTGATGGGGCCGTCCGTAACCAATGTTGCCCATCTTTTTCCCACACAGGCACTTAATTGTTTTTCTTTTAGCCATAGGCTTATTGAGCAGTTTATTCTTGCTTTCGGAGATGCATATGAGCTGGGGGTCTCCGGCTGAGGCAGTGCTGCGCCCATTTTGGCGAGGATGTCGGCTTTTTCATTTCCCATGATGTTGACATGGCTGGGTACCTATTGCAGTTCAATCTGCCAGCCTAATTGTACAAGGTTCTGCAGTTCTCGCCTACACTCAATTGTCAGGGAGCAGTTTGTGTCACAATTTGAGGTCACGTTTTGAATGGCTGCAGTTGAGTCTATGAGGAAGACGGCTTTGTTAGGTGGTGAGATCTTGGCAAGCTCAATAGATGCTGCTTTTATGGCTGCTACCTCTCCGTCATAGTTGCTCCTACAGCGAGATGGCCTTCAAATAGAGAGCTGTGGAAACCAGCCCCTGTTGCCCCTGTAGATGGTATAGAGGATCCGTCTGTGTAGATTCGTATCCACTGCTCAGCGGGAAAACGTTTTTGTACAGTGTGTAAGGCTGCTTGACGAAGCTCGGCTTCATTCGACACTGTTTTTGTCTTATTATGGTCGACGAGTTTCAGGTTAGCATTTGGGAGTTCACGGTGACGTATAAATGGTGCCGCCTCATTTGGTTCAATGTCATATTTGCGTTGGAGTTCTTCATAGATCGCAATCGGGCATTTCTGAGTTTTCAGCCTTTCTGCCACTGTTTTATAGTTATTCCACCGTTGTTGGTAGGCTCTTTTACATCTCTCCCAGGATATGAGGCGCAGCTTTTCCCGTCTTACTTGGATAGGTTCAACTTGCAGTTGTGACTCCATGGCAAGTATAGGAGTTGATTTCGGCGCACCAGTTATCGTTCTAAGGGCCGCATTTTGGACCAAGTCCAGTTTTTGGCATGCTGCATTTGGAGGCAGTAATAGTTGCTTCTGCGCCATATTCCAATAGCGGCCGAATGTAGCTCTTATACGCAGTTGTCAGAACATCTTGATTTGCTCCCCATGTAGTCGCAGTGAGTCGTTTAAGTAGCTGGCACCGCCTAGACACACTGTTTGCGGACTGTTCTATATGGTGCTTCCACGTCATTCTGGTGTCTATATTAACACCCAGGTATTTAGATATGTTCACTTCTTCGAGTTCCGATCCACAGTAGCGCAGATTGACCGTAGGCCGCCTTGTTGATAGAGAGAAAAGTTGGTGGTATTTACCGTTATGGCATTTAGTTTGGCCCACTCTTCTAGTTTAACAAGTGCACTATTAATAGTTGCTTCAAGACCCATGATATGGCTGCTAGTTGCCCAGATGATAAGGTCATCAGCATAGAGGAGCGCTTGTACTCCCGGCACACACCGAACAGCCACCAGAATGTCGTTGACCATAAGGTTAAATAGGCTGCAGCTGATAACGGCACCTTGGGGTAGCCCTTGGCGTTGAATTCGGTACTTTGAAAGGCAATTATTATAGCGGACACGAATTTGTCTTTGACTCAGGAAGGACGCTATCCAGTTAAAAACGTTACCTGCGATGCCACTCAAAGCAAGTTTGTGAAGTAACATGGGTCTCCAGACAGTGTCGAACGCGTTTTTAGGTCAACCATTACTGCCAGGGAGGACATTTTCTTGTGGTACCCATCCTTAACACTTTGTGCAAAGTAGACGACTTGGTCCATGGTGCATCGGTGTGCCAACCTACTTGGCATTCATCAATAACCGCATTCATTTCAAAGAACTGGTTCAGACGCCGCACGACCATTCTTTCGGCAACCTTGCAGCAAGCACTTGTTAATGTGATGGGGCGGTATCCCTCAGGTGTATCACTTGGCTTTCCTTTCTTGGTAATAGGTATAATCTCCCCTTTCCTGCATTGCTGGGGGACGCGCGTTTTCCACGTTAGATTAATGAGATCGAGCAAGGCTAGTTTCGCTGTGTTACAAAGATTTTTTAGGAGCTCTGGGTAGATTGCGTCGGCACCTGCTGCCTTCTTGCCCTTTGTGTTTGATAGTGCAAATTCAAGTTCGGAGAGGCCAAAATCGCTTAGGCAAATTTTTTGTTCGGTTTTGTTGAGGCATTGCATTAGAAGTTTTTTATTCAGGTGTCTGTGTTCGTTTCTTGTCTTTCGGGTTCGGCTTATATTTGCGTATCAGCATAACCTCTCACAGCCATTCTTCATCTAAGAGGAAGATCTTCTTAGATATTTAGCACATCATCTAACTATCTTATCATAGGGCGGCCTTTTATCTTACCCTTTCTGCTTTTATAGACTTACGCCCTCAGAACCGTCTTTGGCGTACGCTGATCATCACCCGCTTTAGGTGACCTGGCCATTGTATTCGTTGAGCCTTTTTGAGCCTTTAAGAATCTTACAGTGTCCTCGTGTTCTCATCTATCTCCTCGTTATTTCTTATTCTTTAAGCGGCCCATAAACATGTCGTACAGTATTTCTTTCAAGCCTTCTTAGTGTTTCTCGTTCCTGTTTTGTCAACGTAAAGGAATGTCTCGCCTCCAAAAGTAACAACCGGTCTGATAAGTGTCTTATATATTTTTATTTTTGTGTTACGACTAATGAGTTTGCTACTCATTAGCCTACCGTTAGCATAATATGCATAACATGTTCCTAACTGTATCCTGTCATATATCGTCGTGTTTATGGACCCTTCATGATCTATCATGTTATCCAGGTATCTGAACTTATTAAACGCATCAAATGAATTCTTCTTCTTATTCAGGCTGTGGACCTTACTATCCCTTGCGTACTCCTTGTCCGACCATCTTTTCTTTGCTCTTTTAATGTTCCGCCGTCCTTTTGGATTATAAACCAAAATTTGTTTTGGTATCCTGTCCTTTCAACATGGTCTGTCCAATCCTGTCTGTATTGCGTTATCCTTTCGTTTAGGTTGTGTATCTCAAGAATGTTCCTTATATCATTATTTCTTAGCCGGTCCCTCCGTGATACCCCTATTACTGATCGTAAAAATCTTATTTCATTAGCCTGTATCCGGCTTTGCGTTCAGTGTCCAAGTCTCACTTCCATAAAGGTCACACGGCACTGCCATCACTTTCTAAAGAGTATCTCTTCTCACCTTTCCATTCAGTGATCTTCTTCTTGTTCCGCACATGTGATTAAGCTTCTCTATTTTTGTGTCCGCATCTATCTCACAAACATAAGACAAGTCACATTCAAGGAACCTGAATGAATGCACTTGTTCAATTATTGAGCCTTCAGTACTAGTTTACACCTTACAGGAAATCAACCTTTAAAAGCCATGTAGTTAGTCTTGATAACAGAAATTTCCAGACCATACAGCCTGATTATCTGCTGCAATTCATAGAGGGCTCTCTGCAGGCTATTTTCATTGTCTGCTATTATGACCTGATCGTTAGGAATCATCAGAGTTTTGACGAAATTACTTTCACTGAACTGTTACCGAAGTTCAGTATTTCTAGCCTCTGCTTCCACTCTTTGACAGCATCGTCCAGAAGACTTTGGCCATCCGATCTTTAAGCACCACGAGGCGACATCGCTGGATGGAACAAATCTTCACGACATTTAATTGTATATTTCTTACGTGTGTACACAAATCAGCAGAGTAACTTATAAACTGTACGTTCTAATTTAAAAAAAGTACCTAATTGTACTCTCCATAAATCTTTCTCTGGATAAATAATGTATTTTCTGTTGTTATTTTTGGCCGACCATCTTGTAGATCTTTGGTTGTACTTTCTCATCTACTAAGATATTTTCTATTCTGGCTATTTGTCAAAAGTAGTTTATTTATCTTCTTTGATAACGTTTCTTTGAACCTAATGTGGGATTAATATAAAAAACTTAATTCTCAATTCTGCACAGTTGACATTGCATCAGGCTGTTTAACGTTTAGCGTCTTTTAAGCTAAATGTACATTTTACTTCTAAGCTACAATTTTTTTAGTTTTATTGTTGCTGTTTTGATTTTAATCTTTTCCTCTTTATGGACTGTCTTCTCTGACGGAAATCGGGATTTTAGATGGAGCTGTTCTAAACAAATCGATTAAGGTATACTGGAACCACTCTCTTATGTTATGCAACCAGGAAACCAGGGTAAATACACCCCGACATCTGCCTCGTATCTTCCTTGTATTGTTAATTGTAGGAGTTGTTATTTTTCTCCTCTCATTACATGTCTTAAATATTTGCGTTTTTGCAACCTTGCAACGTCTAGTACTTCCATATTCTTCTTCATTCTTCTCAGTACCTCGTCGCTTGTGTTAGTTATTGGTTATAACTAAGCTTCTTATATTTCCCTGCTTCGTTCTGTTGCTAGATTTCAGTTAGTCTACGTACACAAGGTGTTCCTAGACAAAAGGAGCAGGAGGTGATTCTACAGCTAAAAATAAGGAAACATTGTTATATAACCGTGGGACTGCAATTTTTTCTTATGGAATTAGGACCATTTAAAATTACGACCATAGTTCTGTTCCAAAGATAAAATAACGCAACAGAAAATTAAGGAACACAATTTATGGTGGGGGGGGGGTAATGCGTGGTTTTGTACGCTATTTGACTTTAATTCATAACTAAGGTTACCAGAGTTGTGTCTCTAATAGTTTCTAAGAAAAATAGTCTTGAAAAATTGAAGAAGTTTCAGTCAAGAAACATGAATTATTTGTTTTGGCTTGTCATACATCTTTTTAAATTTTGAATACAGAAAAGTTTTAATAGTTTTCATTGAACGAGCAAAGCAAGTTCTCAGTTTTAACTCAACCGTTTGCCATTTGTCCTCTGCTGTCTACCTGTTTGGAGAATGTCTCACGATAAATTTTAAACGCATCAACCGCTTTCGTATTTCGTAAAACTTTGCATGCGTGTCAACACGTTTACCCCTATTGTTATTACTATTGATCTCCATAAAAACGGAGGGCGGGAGGAAAAAATATGAGGTGTTCAACATTGTGAAAAAAGTCTCAAAATTGGAAATCGGAAAACCCCTTGTAGGGTGTCAAATCAAAGAGAATTCTAACCAAAATCTAAATATAATTTTCACTTTACAAGATTGTTAAATGTTTTGACGTCAGGACCTTAATGGTGGGTAAAAAGTTTGAATAAAATCGCAAAAATCCATGTAGGGTAACAATTAAAGACAATTTTAACTAGCATCTAAATGTACTGTCACCATGATTGTACGATATGTTTTCTGAATTTTAGCTGTAGAATCATCTCACGAAATACTGACCTTTCCTCCCGGAGCATTCTGTATAACTTACTGTGGTAATAGAAATTAAATTTATAATTGCAGAAACATGCGAAAACACAAAGTACTAAAAACGTTTAGTAATTAACACTCCTATAACGGCAGTAAATAGTTATTGTACAGAATACTAGAAATAAATGGGAGTAAAATATCAAATACTGACAGGATAATTTTGTAAAGTTGCACAAAAAATGCAACAGTAATCGGTTTAATGATAATTGTGAACGAAGAGCACACAGACATTGGTAGTGATCGAATGCTTAAAAAAAGTAATTATTTTTGAAACGAAACTAGAAGCACTTATAATAAAGTTTTTAAACTTTCACGGCAGGCGCCAATATTATTTGAATGGCTGTATGGCGGAAAGGTGGTTGAACAGACAGTTACCATTTGTTTTTGCCACTGAAGGTGGCCTCCGTCGGTGAGGACGAAACATTTGGTTTTAATTATAATATAAACTACTGACTCTGGTCACTAATTTTTTTATTGGAAAAATGTAAAACTTTTACATTGTAGTCTGAACAGTTTTTGCTTATTACAAGCTTTGTCAGAGGCTGCTGCGAGGAGCGTTACCAGTCTTGTTCTTGGTGACGACGCCGTCATTTGAAAGGTCGATGCTATGTGTGTGTTTGTGTATGTTATTATATGTTCAAGTAGTATGTGTGATTTAAATTGTGCTCGTTTGTGATGTCGTTTTTATGTGTTTTTGTGTGTTTGTATATTTCTAGTTGTTCAAGAGTGTCTAGTTTTCGACGTTTTATGTTTACGTTTAGGATTTCCATGTTTCCTTTTACGTTTGTGTATGTGTGGTCTGATTCAATGAGGTGGTTTGCAAAGTTGGATTCGGTGGTAGAGTGTAGTGCCTTTGTGTGTTCAATGTATCTCTGTATAAATCATACAGAAATAATATATATTTAATTATATTATAAATTTGTATTTTTATATAATTATTTCAATTTATTAGCAAACGTTTTAATTACTAAGAAAGTTACAAGGAAATATTTTTAATGTCGTAAGAAATTGCTTTGAGAAGTAAATGTAAACAGCAGAATACTGTACAAGCTCAAAGTAAAAATGTTAATTACTTTCACAAAGTTAGTGACTTAATGATTAAATATCGCTGTTTGAATGACATTTGGAACACATTAAGTCGCCGCTCGTTGCAAGGGCTATGAAGGGACCGCTGTCAAACACTAATAAGCTGCTTGCAGAGGCTGTGTCTCGAGTAAAGTCTTAGTTTGACCCAGTTTCGTCGACAGGGACAACCCAGTTTTATCATTTTACGAGACAGCGGTGGAACTAGAGAAACGCGTTTCCTGGTTTTAAAAATTAATCAAAAATTAATCGCGCGACGACTCCAAAATAACACCTTCAGCCTTTTCCAGGCAATAAACAAATCCCTTTTTTCTTTTTTTTTCGTGAGAAAACACTTCACACCGAGTGTCATATTTAAATTAGGCGTTCAAAACAAACCGTAGCCCCTTTAACGCTGTATATTAAGGGGAAAAATATTGTAAAAACTGGATGAAGGGCGGTTACGTTAAATCCTTCAACAGCGAGAAAAGTTAAGTGTGGTGACGCATTTTCACCGCGTTAACTTTTTGCGTCAAGAAATCTGTAATTCTAAAAATTTAAGTACAAAGTTCATCCGTTTCTTCGTTGTTTGTAAGAAATAAACAAAATATTTTCTCCGTTTACAAGTGTTACAAGTTATAACTAAACGTCTCTTATGTACATTTAATTCGCCAGAATTTGGTATTTCCCTACGTTCGTTCCACCGTAATTGTTTAACGCTTGTTGATGGTTTGCTGTTTTAAAGTTGTAGAACTTAAAATATACACCGTTAGTATGACAGTAATTATTATTATAATGCTACGGCAATTGCGTAACGCTCTCAGGTGCCCCAAAGTACTGGAGAGGATGAGTAACGCCTTATGGTCTCATTCCTCGATGAAGCCGGCAGGTGCAGTTACTCGTCCCCCAAAGTACTGGAGAGGATGAGTAACGCCTTATGGTCTCATTCCTCGATGAAGCCGGCAGGTGCAGTTATTCGTCCCCCAAAGTACTGGAGAGGATGAGTAACGCCTTATGGTCTCATTCCTCGATGAAGGGAAATATCCAACCGCACCTCCTCGTGGTGGGGGATGGTCAACGCCTACGGGCGGCTAACGCGGTTCTGGAGACCGAGTGACAGACGGTATAAGCTGTCCTCCTCTGTTCGTTATTGCAGGTAGAGGTTAAGGCACTCCCCTTGGAGGCAAGGGCCCTTGGGGTAAGAAATTGCCCCTAAAGGCGGATGGTTCATCATTTGTGCAACGGCATAGGATGCAGGAGGGAAGGAGAAACCTTCGCATTAAAGATCCGTATGGATATCTCACTCCCAACTTCCAGGAATGGTATGGAGGCTCGTGCCCCGGGTAACAAGGGTAAAGACTCTAACGGTCAGAGATGACAGGATGGAGCAACCCCTCATGTGGGGATAGTACGCATGATGGCTAGAGTTAAGCCATAAGACAGCAGTCCTGTCACGTTACCCTTGTGAAGGGCTGCTAACTCTACCAGAGTAAGTAATTATTCGAATTCTTCACAGTAGAATTTGGAATGGTTACAGCATCTGGACAGAATGGAGGATGGACGACTAATTAAGGTTGCGTTTCGATACAGACCCTTTGGTACAAGAGACATAGGAAGATTGAGAACGAGATGGAGAGATACTCTGTGAGGACGTATCAGGCAAAGTGCCTACTCTGTGGAGTGCAGAAGAAGAAGAGCACTCACTTAAAAGCTCTACACGTTTCTCGGCTAGCCACTCGGCCTTGTACTGTCTGGAACAGTAGCTTCTAGACTGTTCGAGCACTCTTAACTACCCAAATTATGCTGGCACGCCGCCAAAAGAACAGAAAATTATTATGGAACGTCTGCAGGAGCTATTCAAGCAACAGCGGCCGGCTTAGAAGTTAGTTACACCTGACGAAATAGTAGAGTGCGGATCAAGTGATTGTTGCTGATTAGTGGAAAGTAATTATTGTGTTATAGTTAGTGCAGAACTCTTCAATAGTGGACATTATTATTGCGCGTGGGCAAATTTAACTAGAATTATTGTATGAGAGCACCTTGTTGCTTTCCAGTTGTTATTGATGACTAATTAAATCTGGTAATTAGTGTCTTCATTGGTGTCTGTATATTGTTTCCACTGTACCATACGACGATCCATGAGACCGTCGTAAGGATATTGTGATTTATCGGTAGGAGGCTTTAAGATTAGGTCTTGAATACTTGAAGGGGAAGTAAACCGTTATTCTAATAAGCGTATTAATAATACGCTCTCATGAAACGCTAACTTCCAAGCAGATTGTAAAAGAATCGTACGCTTACATACTTGTTCGCGTGGTGGGAAAGAGATGGTCAAGTGACGCAACGGGGGGGGGGGCAGAAGATTGCTTTGGATAATCGTCGAATAGGGCGCAGGTAGATCATGTATTCGTAGAGGTGTGCCTTCATCTCTACTAAGGCGGAGGAGATGAGGATGGGACCAGGTAGAAAACGTTTATGCATATTTTTATTGTAAATAAATAGTTGTCGCTGGTTGTATGTAGGGACTTCGAATAAAACGCTTCAAGTAAAACGGAAAATGTGACGTCAACACGAAATACTGACGTAATATTGTACACGTCTAATCAGGACAGAGTGGAATTGCAGCAGTGTCTGCGCGAATGAGGCAGAATTAGTGTGAAACTAGGGCAGAGCTGAGACGGGGCTGGCTGTGATCACGAGGTGTCAGTTTTCCTCAAATGAAAAACAAATCTGCGCTAATGAGAAAGAATATTATTGGACTGCATTATTTACTTACAGATGACTGTGACGTCACTGAGAAAAATCCTACTGACCTACATAAGTACAAAATGAAAACACAAAAAAGCGATTGTTTGTCATAGTATAACTGTGATGTAAGCTCCATTGCTACTCACTATCTATGTAAAAAGTTAAAAACACACACACACACACACACACACACACACACACACACACACACACACACACACACACACACACACACACACACACACACACACACACACATACACACACGCCTATACGATTACTGACAAAACGCTCTATTACACTACACAACTGATTTCATGCAACTGATTTCAAGCCTAAAGGAAACTAGTTGGACGGTAGTAAAATCAGTTGCAGAGTAACCATGGCTTATATGCTACTATTATAAAGAGGTAAAATTTGTTTGCATCATTGTCTGGGCTAACCTCAGAAACTACTGATCCGATAAAAAAAATTTTCACCACCGTTTTTCTTGAAATTTGAGGATAATTTCACACTAAAATTTGAACCAATAACTTCAATAACATTCAAGAAGAGAAAATTTAAAACGGTCCCATGTCATGAAATTTTTGTTAATTTGCATGTAGTGAATTTTTTGGCATGCGATAAACTTTCGTTCTACAAGAGATAGCTATACGGTATCAGCGAGTGAAATTTATAAAATATTACAAATTTTATTTTGGTTTTTGTTTCAATAAAATCCTTGTTTTCGTTTTTGAGATATTGGCGGTTTTGTGAAAAATGTTATATGTCGTGTCGGTCCCATGTCATGAAATTTCTTCGTTGTCTACAGAATGCGCGTGCGTGCAGGCGAATTGCATGCAATCGGTTGCATAGTGTAATAGGTTACATTTGGATCAATGCCCCACAAAGAGTCTGTGAAACTAATAGTTGCACGAGCAGTTGCAAGGCTTGCAACTGTCTTGGAACAGATTGCAGACCGTCCAACCAATTGCAGTAAGTGCAATACGCTACATTTAAACCAATGCCCCACAACTTTTTTTACAATCAGTTGCGTAGTGCAATAAATGCCTAAAGGCTCAGGTTTCCTTGTCGTCATCATCATCATCATCATCATCAGCCGTGGGTCTACAACCATTGGTGGGTTTTGGCCTGCTACAAGAGTCGATTCCATTCTTCACAAATCTGGGCTTTGAAACTACTTCGTGGTCTTCCCCTTTTCCTACTACCCATCGGTTTCTGGTAGAAAATGTGTTTCGTAGTCTGTCCTTCCTCCAATCTCTCTATGTGTCCAACCTACCTTAGCTTGTATATTTTGATTATCCTGACAATGTTTGGTTCTTTGTAAAGATAGTATAATTCATAATTATAGCGCCTGCGCCACATTCCATTTTCTTGTACTCCTCTAAACATTGTTCTTAGAATCCGTATTTCACAGCAACCTAGAAGTCTCTCGCTATTTTTTGTCATTGTTCAAGTTTCTAAAGCATATGTCAGCACTGGCCTGTTGAGTGTTTTGTAGATTTTGCATTTCGTGCTTCCTGAGACGAAGCTAGATGTCAGGTGATTTTTTAATCCATAATATGTTTTATTTGAGAGATATTTTCTTCTTATTATTTCAGTGTTGATGTCGTTAGTGGTGTCTATCTGGGAGCTAAGATATATGAACTCTTTAACTGCCGCTTTAGTATTTGTGCCTATTGAAAGGTTTTGAAGTGTTGGGTTTAATGGTAGTTTGTTGGCAGCATACATATATTTTGTTTTCTCCAAGTTTATCTGCAGTCCAATTTTACTTGAGGCTTCCTTTAATGCTGTGAAGGTACTAATGAGATCTCGTTTTGTTCTGGAAATTAGATCAATATCGTCTGCGTATGCTAAAAGTTGTATACGTTTGTTTAGGATTGTATCTCTTGTGTTTATTTGGTAGTCCCTTATCGTTGTTTCTAGCGTTAGACTAAATAACAAGCAGGTTTCTTTGTCATACTTCATTTTTCCTTAAGGGAAGTTAAAAAGTCTATGGGGTCAAAATTCTACAATTTGGTTATTGTCATATATTAAAATATTCTTTTATCTTAACACTTTGGTACAAAAAACATGGAATTTTGTCATCAGAATTATTTCTAACTTAATTTAAAAAATCGTAATGCGCGCAGTTTTTAGCTTCTTTTAAAATTGGGGGTAAATTTATACTTATCAACCGATGTAAATAATTTTGCAAATAATATTGTTACATGTATTCTAGTTACAAGAACATCCGTAAACATATGTTGATCTGTGCAGTCAAAGGTTAGTCACATGAACGCATTCTGATTTTTTACAGTCAAAGTTCGGTGTCATACCGATGTCACTGAGCTGGCAACGTTTTGTTATTCTGTTTTTCTGAGTGTCAACAAAACTAATGTTATTTGTTAGAGTAAAATATTTGTGAGTATATTTGTTGTGTTAAAAACAACCAAACAAAATGCCCAGACATGTGAGTGATGTAGCAATAGTAGTTGTACAGGAAATAAGTACACAGAACACAGAATAGGTCCATCTTCTACAGTGCCAACTGGGGGTAGGCCTACCCCGTTACCCAGACTTGCCTCAGTAGAAAGAAACTTCACTGTAAGCTTTGTGCATAAAGACTCCATCTCTGTTGCTCTAATGGAGGCCATAAACAAATATTTAGAGCATTGGCCCATCTTGACCTACTGCATAGGTGCCTTCATGGCAAAACATAAAACGTTAGTGAGCAGTTTAATAATGTAGAGTGGACCAGGGTGCCAAGAAAAGTACTTGCTAGGAGAAAGACACTAAAAAGTGGGGTTATTATGTCTGGATTACATTTAAGGAAGGACGTATTGGTTGACTGAATGTGTTAAAAGCTTTAAAAACTAGTAACGCTATTAACCCCCTTGAAGCATTCAAGAAGGCTGATCAAGGGATCGGTTGCTGAAAGCGGAATTATCAGCAAAGAGTATGACCAAGGAAGCAAGGATTAAAAAAACAGAAGGAGAAGGCGGGAAGATGAGAATGGTGAAAACAGTTACTACCGCTCAGGAACATTTTAATGTATGTAAATTGAAATTAATTTATATAAAAAGATATTTAAAATTTATATTTATTTTACCTCAAGATGTTATTTTTTCCTTATTTGGAACATGTTTCGAGAACTCCTGTGTTCTCATCCTCAGCCTTCGTGATCTTGGGTCTGGTGAAGTATTTGTGTGTTGCTGCACGCTATTTTGGTTTCTTGTTGGTCTCTGGTATTTTAACCAAAATGTGTGTGGTATTATTGTGTATGATTGTGGTGTATGTATTATGTATGTATTTTAAAATAGCCTCCAACTAATACTATAACAAAAATTACTTTAAATTTAATAGCAAAATTTATCAACAGCAAGAAGGTTTAGCAATGGGATCTCCATTATCTAGCATAATAGCAGAAATATTCTTACAACACATAGACACCAAAATATAAAATATTATAAAATCATTAGATCCAAATGGCATATGGATAAGATATGTAGATGATGGGCTATATGTACCAAATAACAAAAACACAAATGCAGAGAACATACTAAAACAAATCAATAACATACATCCAAAAATACAATTCACAAAAGAAAAAGAAAAACACAACAAAATCAACTATTTAGACGTAACCATCACAAGAAACAACAACCACATACAATATGCAATATACAGAAAACCAACTTCTACTAACATCATTATACCTAACCATTCTGACCATCCACCACAACATAAAATGGCAGCATTCTATTCGCTATTTAGCAGAATGTAAAAAATTCCCCTAAAAAAACAAGAAACAGATAAAGAAAGAAATATAATATACTAAATTGGTTGTGAAAATGGATACAATAAAAAAAATGTAAACAAAATAGAAAATAAAATAAAATAAAATAAAAACTGAACAATTAAGAATTAATCAAAATGAACAACACATAAATAATAACAACAACAAAAAATGGGCCACATTCACATACATAAATAATAAAATGACAAAGCTAACAAAACTATTTAAAAACACAGATATCAAAATAGCATACAAAACCAATAAAAATAATTTACAGAAACTAAATAACCCACACAACAAAGATAATACAACAACTAACGGTATATACAAAATTGAGTGCCAAGATTGCAATAAATATTACATAGGACAAACAAAAAGAAACAGCTGAAAAAACATTATTTTGAACATCTAAATACATACAAAAAACCAGAAATATATAAACCCAATTTGGCCACACATGCAATAAACACGGGACATGAATTCCTAGACATAACCAATGTGACACTAATAAAACATATACCACATAAAGGGACCATAATGAACATTTGGGAAAATTTACAAATATACAAACATAAAGCACAAAAACTAATACCTGAACAAATACAAATCAATACAAAACGACACAATATTCAAAGCACTCAACATCGAAAATACTCAAAATACTAATACATACACCACAATCACGCACAATAATACCACTTTAAAATACCAGAGACCAACAAGAAACCAAAATAGCGTCCAACCAACACACAAATACTTTACCAGACACAAGATCACGAAGGCTGAAGATGAGAACACAGGAGTTCTAGAAATATGTTCCAAATAAGGGAAAAATAATATCTTGAGGTAAAATAAATATAAATTTTAAATATTTTATATACATCAAGAAACGAACTGTAGCAGAAAGTGATTGAATAAATATATATATTGTAATGAAACACAGGATCCAGATAAGCAGTGGAGGCTTGTGTAAATACACAGACGACAAACATTCAAGTTTCAAAAGGTATTTTGTTAGATTTGGTTTTTTTGCTATAAGTTTTGTATTTTAGAATGGATAAGGAATTAGGATAAGTCAAACTGTGTATTATTGTATGTGCTATTTATTCATGTACTGTGTCAGTGGAAATGTGCGCGTGTGCGCGAGTGGTAAACGTTTCCCTGGCGTGCGTGAGATAAGTATCGAATCGTATTGACACTTGAACTGGACATAAACTATTATATTAGCTACAGTTTCCCTATATTTCCTGATCATAAAATGACGTAAAATATTTTTTTTTTTAAATATAAAACTCGTTGTAAAACGCATTTCTGCGTGAGATAAGACATTCATAGTTAACCATCTATGCATGCCCTTGCAAATTCTATGCACTTTACGGCATGAAACCACTGTAGTGTCGTGTGCAACATAACCATGTGACTTCCTTCCACCAATAAGAAGCTCGAAGGCAGTCGGAATTTTCTTCAGCCTGTGGCTGCACGGGCAGTTCTTCTCATCTAGCTGTCACGAACGGAACGTGCAATTCTCGTGCAAGATTTTTCGCTTGCGAGAATTAAGTCCTTTTGTCGGTAGTAACTGGTGCGAACTCTTAGAACTGTTATTAAATTCATCTTCACACACGTTATTGCTGTTGAAACATAACGTGTATAAAAGGGAACTTAAATTGGGACTGTGTGAGGTATTCTACAGTACCGGAAGTATTCTATAATTTTTTATCAGTATAATATTATCATCAGTAGTTTCCGCGTGAGTGGAAGATGTCCGCTTAGGGAGGTCTGCTGACCGTGGTAGACCTAGTGTTACGCGTGAACACTTGAAGAGTCCGGATAGGTATAAGTCTAATATACCAATTCTAGTTAATACCCACTGTGACCTGAGATACTTGTGAATTCTAAGTACTGTATAAAATTCCAGTAATAGTACCCTTAGAACCATTGTTCGTGTGCGGATCGTCAGTGTCGACGTAGGAACTTCAGGACGCCAGCTCAGCTGTAATCATCACCAGGGTCAACCATCTGTCATCGTACGCCACGCCGGATGACTCCACTACAAACCAACCCCCCCCCCTCAACATTGCTGTGGAAATCATCGTATATGTAATGTACCACAACTCATATATGAACACTATTTAACATTTAAAAAGACTATATTTGAAAACACTATCATTATTATTCTTGCCAAATATATGGCATAAACAATTTCATATGTCTTGTGTGCAATAAATCCTCCAATATAGACTTTTGCATTAAAACACACGTACTACCATATCCTATGTGCCAATAGTTAAGTTATTTGTGTTGTCGCAATATATTCTTTAAAACCTCTAAGCGATGAGTGATTTCTTACGGGTAAATCCTCTATCCCGACTGCTTCCTTCCTAATGTTTTTGCCGTTTGACGTTTCGATGCCTGAAATGTAGGATCGTCCTCAGATTCCAGGTATCGAAACGTCAAGCGACAAAAACATTACGCTGGAAGCAGTCCGGATAGATGATTACGCCGGAAGCAGTCCGGATAGAGGATTTACCCGTAAGAAATATGTATTATTTCGTTTTTCTTGATTTTTAGAAACCTTGTTTTTTAACACTATGGTACGTATATCTCATAAACCAACTAAGATATTATATACTTTTAACTGCATATTACGCCAGATACTGTCAAGGTACTGAAGCAAAATAATTCTATTTGTTTAAAAAAATTCTCTTAGACAATTAATAAATATCTAACATTTTATTAAAAAAATTATTTATAAGTAAAAATGTATAACTTTTTTAATATTTTTGATATCGGTATAATTTTATTACTGCAGCTAGAAAACATATTGAGAGACACACATGGAAAAGTTTGATCGTCCAATTTAAATACCGTAATTTATGAGAAAAGTGCACCTAAAACTGGTAATTTAACATTGGCGACATAAGACTCTAGAACTTTCTTAATT